>JAQPPZ010016355.1:8448414-9892621 GCA_028583015.1 Wollemia nobilis | reverse complement strand
AAACCATCTCTTTGTGCTTATTTACCCTAAGAATGTTGGTTGTTTCTTTATTGATTGTTGACTTACCCTCCTTAAGAATATTTGACTTTCCCAAAGGAGCCTCTATTTTTATGTTCATATTGTTTAGGCAAGATCAGGCCAAATGTTGGCAAACTCTGCACCTGAAGGGCAATGCCTCATAATCTAGTTGTTGAATCCAAGATAGTCCTGCAATTTCGATTTCAACCTCTATCGACAAAGGCTGGGTAAGATCCATTTCCACACATAATCTAGCATAAACGACTGTGTTTCCTTCCATTGTATCTTTGGAAACACTCAAATGTCTTCCAAGGGAATTGCCTATAATTTCCAATACCTGCTCACTCCAAAAAATTATTGGAAGTGCATATAAACGGATCCAAATTAGGACAATAGTGGGTTCAATTCAAAGATCAAATCCCACTCTCCAAGGTTGAACAAATAATCCTGTCGGACCATGATTCCTCTTTCTGATTCGAAAGCCCTATTTCTATCGGCAAGTGAAGAAAAACTAACAATAAAATATCAATTATTAATAAACCACAAAGAATACTCACTAAGAGGCTCCTGGTTTTACCGGACCCAAGAATGCAAAAAATTTAGGGTAGGGCGAATACCCATGAATGTACAAATCAAATCATGATTGGCTCTATATAAAACTGTTTCTTCTACCATCTTTTGCTCAGTGACAATATTTGGCCTTGATTCTAACTGTGGCAGGCATCCATTAACTCGTTGAGATGTTGAACTATTTCTAGCAGTTGTAAAAAGTATTTTTAATACAATTTTTTGTGCTTCTTCAGTCTTTGTTGGAGATTTATCCTTTAACAAATCTGCAAAAAAACTGTGTGTCTCTAAAAGAGGATCCAGATGTATCTCATAGGGTAACAATCTTATCTTCAATTTCACAACAACCATAAATCTCTTCGACCACCCAACTAATACCCTCATCCCTAAATTTATGAAGTGCAAACCCTTTAAATTTCATATTAAAAAATGAGTTCCGGTCAATTCCAAGAAAGGACGGACCGCCTTAGTGGTAACATAAATTTCATATTAAAAAGTGAGTTCCGATCAATTCCTAAAAGTAGAAAGGAAGGACCGCCTTAGTGGTAACATGGCTTGTGACGTTAGGTCATCTGTTTGTAAAGTCAAAATAAAGGACGGACCGCCATGGTGGTAACATGGCGAAATTAGAACGTGTTAGTACAATTTCGCACGGTTGGGTTGTTTGGCTATTACAACATGTGAAAATAACTTTTACCAATAGCAATAAACTTAACAACTAAATATTTATCATTGAACTACTCAATTCGATTCCCTAACCCGTCAAGATCTCACAAATAAAAAGAATCAATACACATATCATATCAATTACGCTTTAAATTCGACTTGTACGAACAATGACAGCTCATGGAATCAGACCAGTATAACAATTCTCTTACCACCAGTAGTCTAGCCCACTTTTTAAGCCGAGTGTCGATGAAAATAAAATGCAGAAGCGTTAGCAGGTCGTATCATCGACCCTAACTGTTATAAATGTTTAAAAATATCATGTGGTTAAACAAAAAATTGAGGCAGCGATTACTATTAATAAATTAATCGTCGGCTCGTTAAGGGCTTCGTTAAAATTGCATGAAACCATCCCTACCGTGATGAAATGTCTGGGAACTGATTAGACGTTAACTCATTCTATGAGTGTGTTTAAAAGTGCCCTTGCTGATGACTACAGAGTGTTTCTTCATCGTCATTGTCATTCCACGAGAAAACAAGTTGCTCAGAATCTGTCAAATCTAGTAAATTCTTAAAAGGATTGATGCAATACGACAAAATCGGAGCTCACCCTTCAATTTTGATCAAGAAGACTTCAGATTTTCCCAGTCGTAGGCTTTGCAACTGTTGTTTTCTAATTCTTGGTTCTATTGTGGTTTTAGGACCAAGTTTTATTTTTTTATTAGTTGTTTTTGCTACTGGTTTTTAATGCTATATGCGATGTTTTATTAAAGATATGCATGAGAAGATAAATAAAATTTGAGTTTTTTTTCTTTTTTTCTGTTGTTTTACTGTTATAGTTGTTATTTTATTTTTATAGTATACTCTAATTTTAGATTTGTTATAGCATCAATTTGAACTATCCTTAGGGGTTTGAAGCTTCAGTAGCATTGAACACATTATCTTGTCATGTATATTGCTGAAGAAATGGCATTCTCATCAACCAGTTTTGGAATGTTGTCACTGCCTATATTTGATGGTAGAAATTACACCATTTGGAGTAAGAAAATGAAGACTATTTTCTTGTCAAAGGATCTTTGGAATTTTGTGGAAAGTGATTATATTCTTCCTCAATTAGTTCAAGGTGCCATAGCTTTAACAACAGTCCAACAGAGTTCAAGGTGCCATAGCTTTCACAATAGACCAACAAAAAGAGAAAGTAGAGATGATAAAGAGGGATAATGAAGCTTTGTCTTTGATTTTGTAATTGTGGTTACAAACATTAAGGTCAAAGTTTGAAAATTAAAAAATGGATTCTAAAGAATCTGTGCATGAAGTGCAATCTTTGGTAAATGAAATTAAATCCATGGGAGGTACAATTGAGGAAAAAAGAATTGTAGAAAAAATCCTTAGCAATGCATAGACTATAAAAAGATTTTAAGTGGTTGCAACAAGTTTTAAGTTGCAAAATATTTATGTCAACTCAAGGTAGATCAGTTGGTGGGTATGTTTTTAACTATTGAAGAACAATCAAGTATTAGTAAAGAATCTATGGAGTAAAATTTTCAATCAAAGGTAAATTTCTAGACTCAGAGAACAAGGGAAATATTTCATTCTCAATAGTAGAATCTTATTCAACAAAAGGAATATTTAGAGGACGTGGTAGAGGTCGTGCAAGAGAATTTGGAAGAGGAAGAAGAAGCAACCCCAATTCTTATGGAGGAAATAGAAGCTTTGATAAATCTTATATTCAATGTTATTATTGTAATAAATATGGTCATTTTACTTCAAGATTGTTTTCTTATAAAGACTTATTAAAATAAGCAAAGGGCTCATGTTACAAAAGAGTATGAAGCCCCAAGTACTATATTTATTACATATAACTTGGCTGAAAATATTTCAGATCAAGTGTGGTTTCTTGATAGTGATTGTAGTAACCATATGATAAGAGAAGAATATATTTTCTAATTTGGATGGTAGACAAAGAAATGTGTTTGAAAATTAGTTGAAAAGAATATTCAATTATGTTTGACAATAAGAACTGTGTCATTTATGATAAATATCATGGAAAGAAATTTGTTTATGAAGTTCCCATGTCAAAGGGGTGAATGTTTATAGTAAATCTTGGTGCAAGATCAACTTGATCATATGCTTTGAAATCTACTCTTGATGATCAGTCTTGGTTATGGTATTTTAGATTTTGCCACTTAAGCTTTTTAGGTTTACAATTTCTCTATAAGAAATAAATGGTTAAAGAGTTGCCTAAAATTCAAAGAAAGTAGGAAATATGTGAAGGATGCACTTTGGAAAAACAACATAGAGACCCATTTCTTGCAAGAAAAACATGGAGAGCACAAGCACATCTTTAATTAGTACATATTGATATTTATGGGTCAAGTGCTACTCCATCCATTGGTAAGACCTACCACTTTATTACTATGGACAAGAAAACGTGTAATTTCATTCAAATGTCATCAATATTAGAATATAGATATTACAAATACCCCTTGGGATACAAAGTGGTCTTCCAATATGGAATCTCTTTCCAATATAATTTCTAGCACTCCTACTTTCCTTGACCACCTCAAGAGGGATGAGCTTGCATATCATCATTGGTTGAGTAGAGTATCCAAGCCTACACAACCAAATCAAGTGTTAGTAGCACCTATAAAGTCCACCTAAGTTGGACCTAAAATTATATAAGGGGTAAACAATAAAACTTAAATTAGTGTATTAGATGGAGCTGAAAATAAATTAAAAATATAATAAACCTCTTTATTCACCTTTGTGACTGGCCTGTTGTGATGAATCTGACTAATTAATTAAAAAAAAAAAGGATTATTAATAAAAAAGAATCTGACAAGTGGCGGCTAGAGTAATTTTGATAGACTTTCTACTTCTTCATCAAGTGTCCCAGGTTCTTCTTCAATAACTTCCTTTGAAACTTTCTCTTCTCTTGAGCTTGAATTTCCCTCTAAGTATCATCTCACTCATGTCAATGAAAGGAAAATGAGGCCTATTTATATATTTTTATCAAGGGTGAGGGGAGTGGTGAAGTGGCATGGGTGCACCATGCCTTATTAATATTTTTAGGTGGAGGAAGTCCTCACCCCACCCATATGTATTAAATGAGCATGGGTTCACTATGTCCCATTAATGCATATGGATGGAAAAAGTCTTCACCCCATTAAGGCATATGGGCAAAGAAATTCTTCATCCGACTCATATCCATTGAATAAGCATAGGGATGTGGAGAGTAGGGGGTAGGGTAGACTAGGGTGATGTGCACATAGCCTAGGTAAGTAGGATGGTAACATGATGACCATGGATTAGGTGTAAGATGGAGCTTAGTGGGAAAAAGGTGCTGAGATGGGTAAATTAAGGTAATAATACAAAATAATCAAATTTTGGGAGCATTTTGCAAATCAATTATGAAAGCACGAGGATACGGAAACAAAAAGGAAAGTGCCAAAATAGATGCTTTTAAAATCAAACTTAACGCTTATAGCCTATGTATTGCAAAGTGCATAAAAAGAAAGAGCATAGACGAATTGACACAAGATAAAAGCAATATAAAATATGGCCCTTTTTATTGATATGCTTTTCAGAGTTGTGTTACAATACGTCTCCTTCCTTTTTAGGGAATAGGAGCGTCAAATAAGTTTCTTATCGCATCTATAAACAACAATCCTTCTTCCGCGTGCCCACATGTAAGATGGGCGGACCAAAATGTCGCCGCCACTTGTGTGTATGATTTTTCACTCCTTCCTACTCTTCTAATGTCAAAAACCTACGTTCAAAGAAACAGAAAATATTAGTAGCACCTGTAGATAGAATAAAGCATGTATTTCCCAAGGCCTACTGTCAATATATGCATGAAAATATTAAATCGATAATCAAATGACCTCGGATTGACCTGAAAATTTAATAGTAGCATAAATATGTTATCAGAAGACCTCTACAAAAAGAACAGTCGGGAAATTCCTCACATATTTGTATTCGCTCCAGGGTGGGACGAATAGACCTGCAATAACCTATCAGAAAGCACCCTCTTCAATGTCCTATCTCGAAAGCTCCAAATGACCTGCAAACTTGGGGTTAGCTAATTGGGGGTGTTTTGGGAAGACCCAGAAGGTCAGATTTCTCCAATTTTACCTCTATCACCCAGATTTTGCTGGTGCCATCTGCAAGTTAGTAAAGGCAGGAAATGACAAAAACCTGGTCAAAATTGCTCAGAATGAAATGAAATTTGAACTGTAACCTATTTAGCATATCTAGAATAAAATGCAAAAGAAAAACTAAAGAAATCTATCACAGATTTCTAATCATCCCGGGGTGGGGCGAATAGGACTGTGATAGTTTGGGGAGCGCCCGGGGGCAGGACGCCCACCGTTTGGGACACTGTTTCAGCACCAATCCACTTGGGATGGGTCCAAAACTCCTTATGGGGTGTTGTCGACAAATTTTGTGGGATATTGTGGCCAAAAATTGGGTTTTGGGTCCGGATTCGTGCTTCCAATACTCACCCAATAACCTCCCTTTCGAATGAGAGATTAAGGATGTGAAAGCACAAATCGCAAGTAGGTATGTAAATTGGCAGCACTTCATTGCTCAAATGCTCCTTCTCTCGTATATCTTTTGGGTGGGAAAACTCCCCAATTTATAGACCTTAGGGTCTCCTTGTTTAAATTGCGCATGCGAGGGCGCCACTTGAGTTAACTGGTCCTATTTTCGGAGAAAAGCTAGTTCCCTGATTTAGAATCTCCTTGCATGAGGTCTCTAAAATAAAGACATGCATGACTGAAGTCTCTCTTCTTGAATAAAAGCTATTCCTCGCAATTGCATGGCCTGAAGCCTCAGTTAACTAGTGGAGTTGCCGAGGTTTGACTTTTTTTGCCAGTCAAACCTTCTATTCGCCTCACCTTGGGGCGAATGCTGCTATTCGTCCCTGGGTGGGACGAATGCCAGTTTGTATTCATCCCGGGGTGGGACGAGCAGAGAGCAAGGTGCCAAAAAGGTGCCAAATTGACCTTTGACCTTCCAAACTACTTTTGGGAGTGGTTAGGACCACTGTTTAACCTCTGGGGGCTGCCCTGGGGGCTGTTTGTGTCAATGCGATCAGCGCTTGTTGTCACATAATCGGATTGGTGTTGTTTTGGTGTCTACAGATGCCCCTTTTTGGGAAGCGTTATGCAAGGCGCAGCGCCGAGCAAAAATAAATAACCAAAGCACTAATGATTAGGGTTTCTCAAGTAACCTAACCAACTCTTGATGCCCCAAGTATGGAAAGGGCACGCATTCTAGAATCCTTGCTATGGACGAGCTAAGGAACTTAATTCAAGTGTTAACCTTTTTCGGTGAGGTGTTACTTGAGCTTGGACATTGATCAGTCATGAATAGGCAAAGGGCGCAACCTTTTGTCCGTGGGAACCTTGAGTTCATGATTCATGAATGCCAAGTGTTTGATCAGCTTGTGATTGTTGCTTGTTTGCTGCCCCAAGCAGGAGCATGATTGTCTTTTGCAATGATCCTTTGAATGCGTGTCATTTCCAGGATTGGGTATGTTGTTGTTGATTGGCGACTAAGTGTGACTACCCCCTCAAGCGACGAATCGATGAGGGAATGACCAACATGAGAAAAGCGACGAGTCGCTTGACCCAAGATGACTTAGGTAAGGGTGCCTTCAATTGTTTACCATTAAATACGAAAGCAGTTTCTGAACATTCTGACCTATTTTTGGTGGGTTTGAACCCTTTTTGTGACGCATTTTGGAGCTGAAATTGGCAAAAATCCATCTTCCCGTGGAGCGGTCCGGCTATGGTAGCCTTCTTAGGGAGTAGGATAGTGACAATTTGTGACCCCAACGTCTATTTTGGATGCCAAGAATGTCAGGCGCAAATGCGCCTTCGTTCGACAATGATATTGCTATTTTTGGGTGGGTTTTGACCCGTTTTGGTGACGTCGTTTGGGGATGAAATTCTCAAAAATCCGTCTTCCCGTGGAGCGGTCCGGCTATAGTAGCCTTCTTAGGGAGTAGGATAGTGAGGATTTGTGACCCCGACATCTATTTTGCATGCCCAGAATATCAAGTGCAAAAGCACTCTTATTGGACAATTTTATTGCTTGTTTTGATGCATTTTTGTGCAGTTTTTGCTATTTTTGAAATTTTTGCTCTGTATTCATCCCAGGGTGGGACGAATTCCTATTTAGTATTCATCCCAGGGGGGAACGAGTACAAGCTCAAAAATCCTTTTTAAAGGCCAAAACTGAGTTTTGGGCTCATTTGCACTTGTTTTTCTTGGCGATTTGGAGCTCTGAGGAGGAGGTCAATTCTATGAAGCGAAGCACTGCCGAACTATTCTTGTGACCATGAGTTCACACACCGGATCGAGCGGCGGAGCCGAAGTGATACCAGTGAGTGCCCGTCCTCTTTGTTAATTTGTGTCGCAGTTGGAAAACCGCAAGTTGTTTATTTCTTGTGTTTTTGTTTATCTGGTTTTTCAAATTGTAAAAATGAAACCCTAGTCTATGAACACTTAGCGAAAAACTTAATTTAACCCTAGTTAAACATAGATCAAAAGTTTAGTTGAAAACTGAGCTAGAAACTTAGTTTAGAACACAACTTAAAACGTCGTTGAACCTGAATTGAACCAAGATCAGAACTTAGGTTAAAAACGTAGGGTAAAACTAAGCGAAAAGCGTAACTGGAACCCTAGTTAGCTGTTGTTTTTGTGTTGTTAATTTGCCAGTTTAAAGGTAAAAACCCTAGGTCTGAAAAATTATTTTTGTGACTATTTTTGTTTGTTTTGCAGTTAGAGTTAAAAACCCTAGAACTGACCAATGATTTTTTTTTTTGTTAATTTATCAGTTAGAGTTAAAAATCCTAGGTCTGACAAATTAGGTTTTGTTTTTGTAATTTTTTTGTTGGTAATTTATCAGTTAGAATTAAAAACCCTAGATCTAAAGAATTACGTTTTTGAATGTTGTTGTTTTTTGTTTAATTTATCAGTTAAATTTAAAACCCTAAAACTGACAAATGATGATTTTTTTTTTTTTTTATTGTTTTAATGTTTTTATGTTGTTTTCTTTTGCAGGTTGTGAAGAGCCGGTACCGGTGCCTACTGTGTTCACTGAAGCACGTGCAGCGCTGACTTTGGCTGATTGGGATTGGCTTGATGCCCTTGGGCTCAAGCAGGTGACTCGAGCTGGAGCCGGTGGTCGGGGATCGGGCCTATCTGACGGCCCTGATCAATCTGTGGGATCCCCGGACCAACACCTTCCATCTCCCAATAGGGGAGATGACGGTGACCTTGGAGGATGTCTATCGGATTCTTCGGATTCCAATAGACGGACTACCGATCCGGACGACGTCACGGGATCGGAGGACAGCAATACTGATACGCTATTTCGGGCATGGGGAGGAGTTGGGTGTGGAGAGCCCAGTGGAGAGGGCAGAGATCGACTGTCATATTGGTGGCATACTGGTTCGATGGTGGCTAGAGAGGGGTGTGTTGGGAATGAGGCACGCATTACTCATGGGCCTCATTTCCAACATGCTGCTCCTCGACTCTTCGGGCACGAGGTTCCCATGGAACCTGTTGGAGGTGGTGTTCAGGCTGGTGGAGTGTCCTACAGATGCATCGATGATCATGAGATGGGGACAGACTCTGCTGGCATAGCTTTATGATGAGTTGTACGAGGTCCACTGCCAGAAGTGGAAGGGGATTAGTTGCAGCTACTTGTTGCAGTGTTGGGCTTGGCAGCACATAGCAGTGGAGAGGCCGATGGGGCTGCCTTGGATGACTCGGGCAGAGATGGCAGACCGAGAGATTGGATATGGGGTACTATGGCGGAGGTCGGAGGAGCAGGGTCAGAGTCGACGATGGGCAGGTGCAGTAGGGCACTATGCCGACGCCTTCGCTCGGCTTACTCTAGGGGAGGTGTTCTGGCACCCCTACCGGGACTGTCCAGCCTAGCCTGAGGTTGGAGAGTGGCTCCGATGGGTATGGAGGGAGCGGTGGCTGATTGGGAGGCATGGGACTGAGCAGGAGTTGTTCCCATATGGCCGGGTTACACGATAGTTCGGGGTGCGCCAGGGGATGCCTGGTGAGCCCATGGTCTATCGGCATCGAGGGGATGAGAGGACTCTAGACCGGCCAGTCGTTGCACCACTTGGCGAGGATTCAGATACGGCTATTGACATCCCAGATGTGGATGACGTCGGAGTTACTATCGAGTATGAGCAGTGGTGGACCTTGCGATGGTGGCGAGGCGAGGGGCCTCTAGGCGGGGCGAAGGCGGTAGCAGTAGGGGATGAGGGTGCAGAGGCACCAGATGAGGGTTGGGGTGCTCCGTTGGATGATGCGGAGATGGTGGAGGTTGAGGATGCGGGCGGGGATTATGGGGTTCCAGACCAGCCAAAAATGTAGGACGTTCTAGGAGCAGTGGGAGCTAGAGCAGGCTGCTGTCCCGGATTCATCGAGGCCTCAGGTAGTGTCGGAGGACATGGAGGTAGGGTTGCACACTGAGAATGCATGATTGATGGGGCTACTATGGAGGTGAGATGGGGAGCTGGGAGAGGCTTTGTAGGAGAGAGATCTCCTATGGACTCAGCTGGTAGAGCGGGAGAACGCATGGGCTGCGTCCCATCGATAGGAGGGGGATACCGATGTTGCATGAGAGAGGGATCTCCTACGGATGCATCTAGCATAGCGCGATGACGTAGTAGCTTACTACCATCGGTGAGAGGTAGAGTGGGATTGGTGGGAGGCAGATTGGCATTGGTGGGAGGAAGATTGGCATCGACATCGGATGGATATGGAGGGAGAGATCATCCACCTTGGTGGGCGGTTACCTGAGCCTCCTGGAGGTGGCTCTTCACGTCGGATGAGAGACAGTGATACTGAGCAGTCAGCATCGTCTCATCGCAGGCGGCTAGATGAGGGGGGCACTAGTAGGCATGATGCAGGGGCGAGCAGCAGTCACCCTGAGAGGTCCCATAGGACCCACACCATGGGGGGTAGTTCTCGTCGCACCGATCTTGCGTGATCATGGTGGCCGACGCCCTAGGCTTGGGGGTTTTTGAGCTTTTTGTTTTTGTGGCGGGGTCAGAGGACCGGTTCATTGTAGCCTGTGGGCATTTTTTTGATGATATATATACAGATGATTCTTTTTTTGGTTTTTATAAACTTTTCATGGTGTGTCTGTCTGTTTATGCACATTGATTTATAATGATGGATGCATGTGGGATTATGATTGCGATGTTGCTAATTATATGATGTATGCATATGGAATGAATGAAATGATTTGTTGATAACTTGTCGATGGCACCATAGATTGTACAAGATTTACTGGCTTGCTGTACTTATGGGATGACTTTGTGGAATGACGTTGCATGTGACAACTGTGTTTTTGTATTTTGCATTTTTTTTTGATGGTGATGTATGGAATGAAATGGACCAGTTGTTTTTAAAATGTAGTTAAGCTTTTCTGAGATTCAGATATTTTAACTAACTAGCCAAGACTGTACATTTATCTCGCAAGACTTTTGAACAAGGTATAAATCCGACTTGGAGGTTAACCAAGTTATTTCACATCCCTGTGTGTGCAATTGAGTTCGTTTATGTGGTATTTGTCAGGATACCGCCAGTGCCAGATAGGCTATCAACCAAACCTGTACTGAGGATCACCTAAGTAGCTCCACTAACTCCGTTGTTGTATTTAGCAAGATTAATCCATGGGACAATCTAAGGTACCATAAGCTAGCTCATCCACATGCAAACATTGGTCTGCTCACATGCAAAGCTAATGTGACAGACATATCGTCATGCGGGTAGGATACCACCATTGCCAGGTAGGTTGTCCACCAAACCTGTAATGAGGATCACCTAGATGGTTTTCGAATACTGAGAATTCTAGGGATTCAAGTTCAGGATTTTTATTGGCTCAATGGTTTAGGATATTTGCTCGTATACAAAGTGATGAAAATCACTATTTATTTTGTTCTTTTTTTTTTTTTTGAGCAAGGATTTTGAATAGTAGTGATAACCACTGTTATTTGATTTGGCTTTTGAGCTTTGTAAGGTTAAGTTGGTATGTTTGTGACTGGTGAATAACATTGATCCTTTTAGGCCTTGGGGATGACTACCCATCCTTGGTAGGGACGTGTAGTATGAATCCTTACGACTTTGGGAACCAAAGGGTAGTATGGAGATTATGAAGTAAGGGTATTGATCTTTTAGGCCTTGGGGATGACTACCCATCCTTGGCAAGGACGTGTAGTACGAATCCTTACGACTTGAGAGACCAAAGGTGATTGTGATGATGGCTTGTGGAAATGTTGTTTTTGAATGGTCATTGATCCTTTTAGGCCTTGGGGATGACTACCCATCCTTGGCAGGGACGTGTAGTACGAATCCTTACAACCTTAGGGACCAATGGTGATTTTTGAATTTTTGTTAGTGATGAAAACCACTGTTGATTAGAAGGAATGGATGGGGAAGAGCTTGTCCTTTTGTCAATTCTTAGCATTCTTGAACCATTCACACAGGGGGATGAACAGGCTAATATTTCACCTATGGTACTCTAGACTGCTTTGTAGTTTTCATCTTACGTTCACACAACTTAGGAATTATTTTATGTGTTTTAATTTGTGTAGGGATATTACATAACGAGGCATGACCCAAGTAAAACTTTCCTGTGTAAAATCTGTTTGACTTTGTACAATTTTTGGCTAGAAAGTTAAAGACAGCTGAATGACGAAAACCCTAAATACATTAGGAGACAACTGACTTTGCTAAAAATGGGGATGGTGTGATGCGGGATGTATGCTTATTGATAAAATTGATTTTATGTGAAAAATGAGAAAATTGCCGAGCAATTACAGTCTATGGTGCTTTTGACTTGTATGACCTAGCGAATATGCAATGTATGGAGGTGATGCCTAATGCAACCTATTTTTTTGTATTTTGATATTTAAGAGTATGCATGAAATGTGTTTTTTTTTTTTGTGATTTTTGATGATTTTTATTGTTTTTGTTGGTTTTTGAATATTTGTGTTGACCAAGCGGTTATGGTAACCCTTGGAGCTTTTGGTTTGACCAAAGGGTTTATGGATACCTTTGGGGCATTTTAGGTTGACCAAGTGATTAAGGGAATCCTTGGAGCTTTTGGTTTGACCAAAGGGTTTATAGACACCTTTGGGGCATTTTGGGATTGACCAAGCGATTGTGGAAATCCTTGGAGCTTTTGGTTTGACCAAAGGGTTTATGGACACCTTTGGGGCATTTTGGGATTGACCAAGCGATTGTGGAAATCCTTGGAGCTTTTGGTTTGACCAAAGGGTTTATGGACACCTTTGGGGCATTTTGGGATTGACCAAGCGATTGTGGAAATCCTTGGAGCTTTTGTGTGGACTATGGCTCTCTAAATGTAGAATGGCCTCAAATGACTGATGTTCAAGGGTTCTAGCTCCTTGAGTCCTTCAAGAGAGGTGAGCCGGTATGTTCTAGGTCCTATCTTACTATCAATCACATAAGGACCTAACCAGTTTGCCGTGAACTTGTCTCGGAGATGGGATGACAAATTAGAATTCTGTTGGTTCTCTTTTAAGACCAAATCTCCAACCTAAAAATCCCTTAGGTGAACCTTCATGTTATATGCTCTCTTAAGTCGCTCTTGATAGATACGCAAATGCTCGAGAGCATTGACGCGTCGTTCATCAAGCAACGTGAGTTGATCTAACCGGGCCTGCCACGCAGTGTCATCATCGATGAACTCTTGCATTGATATGCGTAGCGAAGGGATTTCCAACTCAAGAGGCATGACTGCCTCGGAGCCATACACCAATGAAAATGGAGTTGCCCCAGTGGGCGTCCGAATGCTAGTGCGATAAGCCCATAGGGCAAGCGGGATCTGAATGTGCCAATCCTTATGATTATCTATGATAGTATTTTTGAGGATGGCGACTAGCATTTTATTGGACGCCTCTGCTTGCCCATTTGCCTGCGGATAATAGGGTGTTGAAAAACTATGCTAAATTTTGTACTTTGTGGTCAAAGCATGCACGTCTTTGTTCTTGAAGGGCATCCCATTATCCGAGAGGATCTTGGATGGAATACCAAAATGACATATGATGTTATGCAAAATAAACTCCGCAATGCGGGGTCCAGTCGTAGAGGTTAACGAAATTGCTTCCACCCACTTGGTAAAATACTCTGTGGCTATTATGATAAATGTGTGATGACCCGACGATGTAGGGGAGATCTTTTCGATTAGATCAAAGCCCCACTATGAAAAAGGCCAAGCCGATTGGATCGGTTGCAAGGCCTGAGAAGGTACGTGTGTCAAATTGGCATGATGTTGACACTTCACGCACTTCTTCACATATGCACAACAATCTCGCTCTAAATATGGCCAATAATAACCCATGCAGAGAATGCACTTTGCGATGGCCATACCATTGAAGTGGCCACCGCATGTACCATCGTGGGCTTGGGTGATCACCCAAGCGGACTCCTACTGGTCCAAGCAACGGAGGAGGATTCCTTCATAGCTTCGATGATACAAAATGTCTCCTAGCAAGACATGTTTTGCCGCTTTCTATTTGAATGATCTTTTTGTGGCTTGTGTCAATCCAAGTGGGAGAGTACCTAGCTTGAGGTAATCCCTTAGGGGTGTGTACCAATCCTGCTGATCAAAAACCTCGATGGTATGAATAACCAATCCCTCTTGAAGTTCATCCCGAGCAAAAGCTGAGCGGGAAAGAACTTGTAAAAATAGCGTTGTGTTGCTATTAAGAGGGGTAGGGGAGAACAAGGACCCCCAGTTGGCTTGAGTCAAACAATCTTGGATTCGAGAAAACCTATCCGGAGATGGTTCAATCTGGATCAAGTGGATTCCTGGCGTGAGGTCAGAGCTTGCACGCTCCATCGCGGGTTGCGATAATGTCTTGACCTGAATAGTTGTCATCTCACCGGAAGGGTCTTGCGGGATTAGTGACCCCAAGGAGGCCATAGTATCCGCAAAATGATTCGATGATCGAGGGAGTGCCTCGATGTCATACCATTCAAGTTGTGCCAGAAATTTGTCCACAAGGGCTTTGTAGGCCTACAAAACTGGGCATTTACATTGGAATATCCCCTTAACTTGATTGACAATTAACAACGAATCACCAAAGATGTTCAATCATTTAATGTTCATGGTGACTATTGTCTGAAGACCTATGAGCAAGGCTTCATATTCTGCATTGTTATTGGTGCACGGGAAGTCTAATTTAAATGACAGAGGCATTGGAGCCCCTTGTGGAGTGAAGAATACAATTCTCGCACCACCTCCTTGCTCACATTTAGAACCATCGAAGAATAGGGTTATGTCAACCTGTGACTCAGGCTCATCAGAATCTGGCGATTCTGAAACATGGAAGACCCCATCATCAGGTAGTTCGAAGGTCAGAGGCTGATCGTCTTCAAGAGGAGCCTCTGCCAGTTGATCGGCGATGACTTGACCTTTTATGGATTTTTGTCCAATGAATTCTATGTCAAACTCCATCAACAACATGATCCATTTCACCGTGCGGCTACTATGATAAGTACGACTCATCATGTATCGCAATGGATTCTCCTTAGACACAACATACGTCTTGTTGCTCAGCATGTAATGGCGTAGCTTCTTGGTAGCAAACACCACTGCCAAGCAGAGCTTCTCGACGTATGCATAGTTAAGTTCATAACTGACCAGGGTGCGGCTAAGATAGTAAGTAGCCTGTTCTTTGTGCAATTCATTGTGTTGGGACAACATGGCACCCAGTGCCACCTCAGTAGCTGAGATGTATAAGTAGAACGACACTCCTGGTCTAGGTGGTGCCAATACTGGCGGCGAAGCCAAGTACTATTTAATGTCATCAAAGGCTGACTGGCACTCGTCATCCCAATGGAAGGCTACCCCCTTGTGCAATAATTTATTCATGGGTCGGCACTTGTCAGATAACTGTGCTATGAAGCGTTTGATCGACGCAACCTTTCCCTACAGACTTCTGAGCTGCTTGATGGTAGTTGGGGGAAGCATTTCAAGGATTGCCTTGACTTTGTTGGGATCCACCTCGATTCCTCATTTGGAGACTATGAAACCCAAGAGCTTTCCAGATGTGATGCCAAATACACACTTCTTGGGGTTTAGTCTGACTTTATGCTCAATGAGGCGATCAAGGATCTTGCGTAAGTCATCGAGATGATTGGGGCACAAAAGGGATTTGGCCAACAAATCATCCATGTAATCTTCCAAAGTTTTGTGCATGTAATCATGGAAGATGTATGTCATGGCACGTTGGTAGGTGGCGCCAACATTTTTAAGGCCAAAAGGCATGACCTTATAACAAAATGTCCCCCAAGGCGTTGTGAACGCCATTTTTAGTTGGTCCTCGGGATTGATACGAATCTGATTGTATCCTGAGAAACCATCCATGAGGGAAAGCATTTCATGGCCCGCTGTAGCGTCTACCAATGCATCGATGCTAGGCAAGGGAAAATCATCCTTAGGACTCGCTTTGTTTAGATCTCAAAAATCGGTGCATATGCGAATCCTCCCGTCGGGCTTCTTGATGGGTACCATGTTAGACAACCATGGTGGATAATCCATGCAGATGACAAACTGTGCATCCAACAACTTTTGCAATTCATCTTTGACCATTAAGGCCACTGTTGGGTGCATCTTGCGTAGTTTTTGCTTTACTGGCTTGATTGTCGGATCAAGCATTAAATTATGCGTGACTAGCTGCGGGTCTAGTCCCGACATGTCTTTGTATGACCATGCAAAAACCTCCTTCTTCTCCTTGAGAAGGGCAATGTAATCGGCTTGCTCTTCGGGGGAGAGACTTACCCCTAGCTTGAGAATCCATGGATTCATTGGATCTGTGCCGATGTCTACGTCAGTCGTTGCCTCGATCGACATGTGGGATCCGTCCTCCAACTGGTGTGGAGTTGGGATCAGATGGATATCGTTTGCTGAATTAAGATCATCGTTAGGAACGTCAGGTTCCTCTTCAACATGGAAGACATCCTGAGTCTATCCTGGAGTGAAATGAAACATCCCACCGCAAGGCCAGTACTTTGATGGGGATGGTGGTGTGTCAATGCGATCCCAATCTATAGCCTCTATGTCTAGATGCAATGACCATGTTGGGTCGGTTGGATCATGGATGGGGGCGGTCAAGTCAATGGAGATCATGTTGATGAAATGATTGTAACCTCCATTACCGTAGGTGTGATGACTCTGACATTCCGGATGTTCTTGGTGCTTTGGATCTGGCTCTATGGGCACTGGCACAAATGGATCAGCCCTATGTGCATATAAGAGGACAGGATCTGCCCTAGGCACTGATGGTGCTATAGGGTCTCCAGGCGAAAGATGCTCTCTATGTACCTGGAGTGGCGGGTGCAGTAATTGCTATAACTACGCTGGGTTGAGGTGCCACCTATGTCTTGGCCCTATGTGTAAGTGTTCAAACATGTCATCTATGCCTAAGGGATACTATTGTTGCATTTGTCGCATGTGGTTGAGATAGGCCATCTCGGTTTCATCTTCATAATCACTGTCAGAGATCCAAAGGCCTTCGTTTGCTGCAACAATGGTTTGTGACAGATGGGGCTCATCTTGTTTGAGCAAATTAATGTGGTCCCATCGAGGTTGTTCCGCTCTCTACGGGGGGACCTGATTTTCTTGAGGTGGCATATGCTCAATTGGATCATCCAATGGGAACATGGTCAGGAAGCTTTCTTGATAATCATCCATGGGATGCACGTGGGAATGATTGCTTCTCGACTCAAGAGGATCCCAAGGTGCTACCTCGTAATCTAACTCATCATCCGAAGACCCTTCTTGGTCTTGTCCATACCCTTCGTGGAGGTGAGTCCTTGAATTGTCTCCCGTTGCGACCGAAGGGAAAGGGTTGTTGAGGTCAACAAGGTTGTTTGTTTGTAATGGGAAATAATCCCCCAATGTATAAGTTGTATTTGGATTGGCATATGGATCTGATGCCAACCCATCCTTGTTGCCTATCCCTAGGCCTTGCATGTTTTTGACCAAGATGTCTAGGGGCAAGGGGTGATTAAACCCTACTCCTGACTTGTCATAAGGCATTTGGTATCTTGGCTGGCACAAAACACGCACTCCTTGTTCATACCTGCCCAACCCATATCCATGCCAATTGCATTGGCTAAGATATCTCAATGCGAAGTCTGGGTTAGACAGATAATTGACATCCTCAACAAAGGGCTCTTCATCTTCCTCTTCTTGTAGGGAAGGTTCAACGCCATTATCCAGGCCCCCATAAATGAAGTTTGTCTGATTGGGTGGGTAGCCTAGAGGCACCACAGAGCCGATGGGGAGTCTAGGTCTCCCCATGTCTTGCATGGACTCAAGTGTAGGCGTTGCTATAATGTTTTGCACTAGATACTCCCCCAATCCTGTGTTGGCCATCTCAACTGTGATTGTTGGCATTTGAGGGGGAGCGAATGGAAGTTCTCCCTGAGTCCACTCCATGTGGGGTGAACTAGGTGTCTCGACTTCCATTCTACTAGGCTTCTCTTCTGTCGAGATGTTGGAGACTAAGGGTGGTTCCTCTTCCAGGGGCTTCTTTCCCTTGTCCTTTGGTGTGGCCACCGTAGGTGGCATCGTTGTGGGAGGACCAGATGAAGAAGATGGACCCGCCTGGGAATTTTATTGCCTTGGTAATGGAGATTCCTACGTAATCGGACCCCTTTTAGATGGATTTAACTAAAAATCCAAATGCGTTGATGGAAGGGTCGACTGCGGCATTAGTTGCACTGAATTGCAGTATTTGAAAGGCTCTAAATCTATGGGGACTACATGTACCTGTCCTTCAAATGTATACTTCAAGCATTGATGAGCAATTGAAGGGACACACTTCATGTCTCGGATCCAAGGTCGCCCCAACAAGATATTGTAAGCCATCTCACCTTCTAATATGTGGCACAATGTATGAATGGTCTTTTGTCCCACTTGTATGGGTAGGACAATTGTGCCAACTATCGAGCATATCGCATCATTGAATGCTCGAAGAGTATAGGTGGAAGGTACGATGTGAGAGGCCGACAACTTCAAATGTTTTAATGCGGTGGTTGTAATAATGTTACTGGATGAACCAGTGTCTACCAACACCCGCTTATATGGAATCTCGTTGACCCACGCAATAACGTGCAGGGGTGGATCCGCCACATCACCAGCCACCGATTTTAATTCATCTTCTCTAAAGGTGATGACTGGTTCCGTACATTGTTTCACATGGCCCACGAAGTTGTTGAAAGAATTTGCTTCATGGGGATGCAGCTCAATTGCCTTTAATATCTCCATGAGAGCCTCCCGATGGGGCACTGATTGTTGAATAAGCTCATATATGGAGAGCCTAGCCGACGTGGTCCTTAGACTTTGAGTAAGTCTAGTTCGAATCGTGGCCACTGGTCTAGGCGGGGGAAGCTGTGTAGGGTTCGGTTGAGGTTGTGACGTTGATGGAACTTCTCTTGTGGCTACCACGGGGGCAGCTCCTGGGTATCTCTTGTTCCTTGTCACTATGCTTATCATCCCTACATACCCCTCCATGGGGCAATTCTGTTGCACCTCATTGACGTGAAGGGGTTTTGCTTGTGCATCATGTGCGGGCAAAGGGTCTCTAAAAACGCCCATTTGTTGGTTGTTGGGCGCTATGGGGTTATCCACTGCCAATGTATTATTGTCAATGAGGTCTTGCACCAAACCTTTGAACTTCCAACAGGCGTTAAGGTCATGTCCCTTTCATCTGTGGAACCTACAGTACAAGTCCTCCCTGTACCCCTTAGGCTTTGGCACATTAGGATCTATCGTTTGAATCTCTGGCAGATTAATCAAGTTTGCCACTGACAAACGGTCAAACAAGGAGTCCCTGGACTCTGTGTATGGTGTAAATTGTCGCCTAGGGCGACGCTGCTGATTTTGTTCCTGCTTTTGGTTTTCTCTATCATAATTGTTTGGAGGCACCGCCTGATAGTTAGCCTTCTGAGGCTGTGTTGCTTGGGCAGGCTTAGGGGCGTTGATAGCAACTTGATTGACCGCGATGGGTTTCTGTTGCGTAGTCCCTATTTTAGTGCTCTTGTTCCATTCTTTTTTCTTAGGCTTGGCAATTTTGCCATCCTGTATCTTGATCTCTTCGATGATTCTGGCTTGCGCCAGAGCTTCTTCTAAAGTGGCATATTGTTGCAGCTGCAATAGCATAGAGATCGATCGCAAATAGCTCTTTGCGAACATTTGAGTTAGGTCGGACATAGGAGGGAGGTAGGGTAGCTTTGAAAGCAACGTCCTCCATCGGTTCCCATATGCCACCATAGATTCCTCCTCATACTACTTGAGGCTAGCTAGATCGCTTAGTGATGCCTTTTTCTTTGTGTTGAAGGTGAAACGTTCTAGGAACGCGTCCACTAGCTGATCCAAGTTACAGATGTTGTGCTTTGGTAATTGAGTAAACCAATCCGAGGCAGGGCCTACGAATGTGGTTATAAATGTTCTTAATAGCAAAGCATCGTTGTCCTGAATGCCAAAGCATTGGCTCAGGAATCGAGTCACATGCTCTTGGGCATCTTCCTCCCCTCTAAAGAGTGCCAACTGGGGCAACTTAAAGTGTTTGGGGTATGGAGGTGCCGACACTGATGGATGCACAGGATGACTACGGAGTTGGCGTAAAGTAGGCTTTTGGGGCCCAAAAGTCTTGAGCTCCATAGTCTCTAAGTGCTCTAACAACGCTTTGTATGCATCAGAGGACTTGATCTCCTCCTCCTTGGTTTGCTCCCGCTGTGGGTTGTGGGGAACTTGAGGCCTTTGGAGGGGTAGCTGGGTAGCACCCCTTCTACCTTGATAGGGCGTTTCAGCCCACTCTTCTTCTTGTTCATAATCCTCATAAGCTTCTTGAGGAGTGTCTGGCCTAGGCCTGTAAACATTGATGGGTGCCCATCGTAGTTTCTGGGAGTGGCCTCCCGCTCAGGTCTAGGAGGTCTTAGAGGCAGTGCTTGATGAGGTCGCGGAGACCTGTCTCGCACTAAGGGGTTGTGCCTCTCATACATCTCATATTTATGTGCGCGAGGTGCTGGGACCTTCTCAGGCACATTGTTGTGAAGCAATTCAGTTGTCTGACGCTGAATGCGCTCTTGGTTAAGGTGACACAAATGTTCTAATTGTTGTTGGTCTTGCCTGAGCCGCGTGATTTGCGCTTGGTGGGAGGCTAGTTTGGCAAATGCCAAGTCAATTTGTTCCACCATTTCTTGTTTAGGAGGCCTAGATGCCTCTCCTACATGTCTTTCTTGGTCATGGTGATCTGAGACCCCTATGGGCTGCTTCCCTCTGTCGAGGTTAGCGACATTCACTTGAGGCTCTGGCCTCAATGAGTGATCCTGATACATAGCGGGTGCGGATGTGCATCGTTCCCGCACTGTGTATCGCTCTTGAGGAACATAATGGTCTTCCTCACACTCTCTATTATATGCATAAAAGGTGCGGGCAGAATTGTCTTGCCCTGTCTGGAAATCCTGATACTCTGGATATGGTCTAGTGTTTCTAACAATAATCAGGGGTAAATCAGGAGTAACAAAATCATATGGTTCCTCCTTGTGGACCCTATGTTGTTCAAGCACTTCATCACTAGGCCACCCATAACGAGTTTCCAAGGGAGGCCTCCTATCTAGGTTGAGTGCTACATGTAGGTTTTCCTCTTGAAAGGATCTTTGCTGAGTGGGGGTACCCCTCAAGGAGGTGTCTCTATGTTGAGTGGGTGTGCCCCTCAAAGGGGTGCCTCTATAGTCTTGTTCTGTAATGGCATGGTGCGGACTAACTTGTGGATCCTGCCGCCAAGGTGGGATGACCAAGTCCTCAAGACTATATCGGAGGCGACTTGTCCCCCTTGGTGCACTCTCTGCAGCTTCTACCCGTGATCGGGCTCGGCTACGGGTGTACACCATGGTGATGCTTACCTAAAGATGTGTAGATTCTTTTTTTTTTATGATTTTTTTTTTTGATATACTAAACAGAAAATAGCACACACACACAAGCAATGATTATCTCTTTTAAAGATTAAAAGTGTGCCCTAAATCTGGTTTAGTGTGTTTTGTTGTTTGTTTTTGAAAGCTTTTTTTGTGAAAACCATTTAAATGCAATTATGAAGGCTCTTATGACTCCCAAAATGGTCGCCCCTTCAATATACCATTGTCGGACCGATATACCAACCTCTCTATATACCCGCCCTTACGTGAGGGAGACTATAGGTACGTGAGAGCAGATGATACGTGGAACATAGGTGGTACGGAAGGGGAATCACTCTGTTTATGACACCTACCATAGAAGACTTATCCTCATGCCCTAGGAATCACCCCAAGCTACACTTGGTCAGCTTTCATCAGGATTTATGTCTAGCAATAGTTGCGATCGAGGTTATGGATGCAATATCTCAAGCCAAGGTGATGATGAAATCCACCGTTGGTCTTGCTCAAGGGTTGGGGTTTTACGACCAACTCCTTGTGTTTAAAATACCACGTGGTGTGTGGGGTTCTTTTTAAATTGCAAAATTGAAACAAGCAAGCATTTACACTCTCCTATGCAAGCAAAAAATTAGAGAACAGAAAATAGAAAACAGAAAATTGACAAAAGGTGTTTAAAACCCCTACCTCTTCTCTGCCTAAATCGGATGTCTCTGAATTTTTGCCTGAAATAGTCTAGCGTTTGAAAACTTGGTACCTGCAAGAAACAAAAAAAGCAACTTTAATCAGAAATTTAATCTTTAAAATCAAAGGACACAGGTCCCACCGTGATCGCCATTGAAAGCACGAGGATACGAAAACAAAAAACATTAACACTATACAAGGGATAATGTGATATTTTTAGTTGTCTATATTTACCCCTTTTTTTACTACAATGTGTAGACACAATGTAGTGTAAAATACATGACACTAGATGGGTGGTTGACTATGAAAAGAATGGAAAGACATTAGATGATAATGGTTGATCATGGCTTTAAGAGTGTTGCAACGATAGTTGAGGGGGAGACGTAAGGTTATCTCAAATCATGAATAATGTGAGATACCCCAATTATATAAGGGATGAATATACTTGAATATTTTCCTTTAACGGGTTTTTGGGATTACTTCATTGAGTAAGTTGGTCAGCCATAGGTATGTGGTATCATCTTGCTCTAATCGATTAGATAAGTGGGCTTAAATTGCCACCTCGATAAATCAAGTGTATGAGTAACCATACAACATTGGTATGGAGCATACTAAATTTGGATTGGAATAGAGCTTGAGTTGAGAGAAGAAGAAGAAAAAGGGAACAAATTTTACCTTTTCCCCAATAGAGAAGGGTTAGTGATAGTATTAGGCAAAGCTCTTGGACATACATGATTCTAGGATTGAGTTTTTGGAAATTGGACATGTTTAAGGTGGAATTTATGGGTAATATATTCCCCTTAAGCAATACATTGATGGGTGAATAAGCATAAAACAATAATAAAGAATTGTACTAAATATCACTGCATAACAACAAAGTGGAAATTAGATGGAGAAATTGAGAAATGATGGTAGGAATCACAATCGTATGATCAACCAATGATCGCACAGTAGATGGGAAATTTTTTGGGTGGTCATGAACCATCCTAGATAGTCACTTACTGTATTACTAGTCATCGATTGGGTGAAACAAAAAGGATGTGCAAGGGGTACGTGAGCCCTCTTTTGTGTCACATGATTTGTAAGAATATAGAGTGAGAGGGGCATGTGAGGCTGAGTATTTAACATGAAATGCTATCAAAATAGACACATGAAAGGATGAGATGGTAGATGGTGGTGCAGGATATAACGATAGAGGAAGTCTAGTGCAGGTTAGTGGGTTTTCATCCTTTCACTTTTGCTTGTATTTTTTAGGATAAAACAAACCCTAGGGCCCATTTTTAGAGAAATAAAATTATAGAATTCAAGAATAGGATAGGGACAGGTAGTGGAATGCTAGGGTATTTTTATCTTTTTGTATTTTTTAAAATGTATTGTGCATTTGTGGGTTTTTATTGGTTAAGGAATTGGTAGTGTTTTGTTTGTGGGATTTATGAAAAAATCACATGGACATAAATTGTCCATGCCAAGATAGTTTTGGATTCCATGTGGTGTGTGGAATGTACGACCACATAGAAAATTGTGGTATCGTACAAAAGTTGTACACATTTTTTGTGATGAGAGTGATAGGAAAGAGAATTGATGGGTGGTATGATGGTAGGGAAAAATAGTGTAGTTACATCATAGGTCCAGACCACTCTTGGATAAGCTAAGGAGGGAGTTGATCAAGGATGATTAGACATTGTTGGTGATGATTAGGATTTGGAGAGTGGCTTAAATGAAGATGATACACTTTGATCAATGATACATGTTGAACTTCATTGAGCGCTAGGACCTAGACATAGATACCTTCCATTTCCCAATGGAAAATGATATTGATACTAGAGGATGTGTATAGAATATATCAGTTACCCATGGAGGGATGCACATTTATAGTGATTGATGTGATATAGTAGGGGATGGTGATGGGACAAATTTTTAGAGTGGATTGGGATCAGGTGGACACGAATAGTGGTGGGATATTGTATGAGTCATTTTACGTGGATGATTTACTATAGCTGAGGAAAACACTTTAGTGATGGACACGAATAGTGATGGTGTTGATATCGATTTTTGTGTTCACTAACTCCTTAGGTTTGTGGTTTCCATGAAATATGTTAAGGACTATGTTGGATTTAGTGGAGGCATCAATGATGTGTGCATGGGTACTAGCCTTGATAGGGGTAATCATGGGGGGATGAACTATAGTTTACTGGTGCAGTTGTGGGTGAGGGAGCATATGGCAATTGAGAGGCCATGTGGCTTACTATATTATGTGCATATATTGATAGGGGATGATTACCCCTACACCTTGAGGTGGTTGATGGACATGGAGGTATGTGGGAGGAGGACCCATGAGGAGAATTTTGAGTTTTATCATGAGATGTGGGTGAGCTTGAGGTGACAAGACATTTTTTGGTGACCATGGAGAGGTTTCCTAATGTGTGAGAAGGAGGCTGGACAACTCTATCAGGTGTGATGGGTAAGATGGTTGATTGATTGTAAGGCCACTTAGATGAAGTACTTTTAGTTCACTTGAGTGTTGTGATAGTTTAGGTGTACACAAGGAATATTGGAGCCACCAATGATATATCAGAGGAGGGGAGTTGAGGATAGACCTGCACTATGGGTAGTGTCTCTAGAGTAGTATACATATGATGTGGTGTTAGTGCCCAATGAGGATGATGTCGGTACTACATAAGAGTATGATAAGTGGTGGGAAACATAGCAGTGGTAGGCAGAGAGGATTATGGAGGAGGTGGTGTTAGATAGAATAGAGGTGAAGGTTGGTGATGATGAGGAGGTGTCACTCAGGTAAAACGTATACCAATGATTGGATGAGGGAGTAGATCCATTAGGGCCAATAAGTGTAGAGATCACAACAACAAATTTTGGAAGTGAAGGAACACCAAGATTTGATGATATAATATATCTGAGTGGATTGGCCTCAATGGTCAGGGATACAAAGATGTGGATGGAGTGGGCATAGTGGATGGAGGTACAATTGGTAGAGCAAGAGGTAGCATGGACACTAGAGAGGATAGGGCTATAGAGAAAGCTCAATGTAGTGATTTTAAAGCAAGATAGTTTGATGGTGGAGTGAGATGGGTTGTGATATTAGGTGGATCAATTATTATAGCAACTATATTAGGTGAGGGCATAACCACCAGTGGTAGTTAGTGGTGGATACAGAAGGGAAGTAGTGGCCTTACGAGTCGATATCATGTAGCTACAATGGCTAGGGATGAGTATAGGGTTGGTTTATCATGCGAGAAAGATAGAGTTTGACTATAAAAGGATAGGTTGATGGGCTTGGGTGTGTTTGTTCTAACACTCACAAGTTTCCTACCCCAATGGAGTTATAGGAGCACACCATCAATGACCCCACTAGTGCCCTATTTTATAGACCCAACAATGTCACAAGTAGTAGGATCAACCACTTCTCAAGTTATTAAGAGGCATCAAAGTAGCAAGGATGACATGCAAGGATGAAGAGGACTAGATGAAAGAGTGGATGGATAGGATATGAATGGAGAGACTCCAGGGTATCAACAACAGTGATTCTATTTTTAGATGTGGCAGATTGACCATAATTTGTAGATCATTTTTATGATATGAGGAGGATGTATGTATAGTAGTCTATGTAAATGAATGTATGATGTAGCCCCAAGTGCATTTTTGAGGTAACCTTATGGGTATTGATGATGCTGATGTATTATTGATTTTGTATTGATATGTATTGATGATGATTTGTACGTATATGGACATTTTATGGGTTTATGGATTGTACTTTATTCTTCCATGATATACACATGATGATTATTTGTTGGTTGGCATGATATTATGTTATGGATGGATAATGTGATGCATATGTTGAGGTTATTTTTATTTTGTAATGGATGGATGTATATGATTAGGTAGACATGACATGTTATATGATATGGATGCAATATACTTAAGTGATGGATGATAGTTCCTATATTGATTTCCATGGTTTAGATGGACATGTGTTAGTTTTATCACTTTTTTTGGATGTTTGTATATGAAATTCACAATAAAAATGGTTTAATTAATCAAAGATAAATTAATAGTCATAACAACACATTAACACAATAGAAGAATACATAAGAAAAGATAGCAAAAAATGAACAAAATATTAATAATGACACTTGGTAGACTTCTAGGGATAATGAATTAAAAAATAACCTAATAACAATGAACAATGAACATAAGGAACAAGACGAATGAACATTGTAAAAATGACGTGAGAACATAGAAATTAAGACAAATTTAATGGATAATTTGCTAACTAGATGAAAAATGGACAATGACTAATGATTAATGACATGAATGAATACTTAGGACATATTCACTATGAATGGAGGCTAGCCAAGATGTGGTTTGCCCATATATCCTAAGGTTTTTGGATGCTAGAAGAATCTCAAGAAAGTCAAACACCCTAGTTTCAACAATCAAACTCATCTAATGGTCAGTCAATATCCCATAGAAATCTAGACCATCCCAAATAATATTAAGCCTATCATGGACCGATGTGTGTGCAAGGAGGTCCATTTCTCATCTTGTGAAAGATTAAACTAACCAATTATGGACTCAAGCTATAGCTAATCTATGAGCGTTCAAAGGTCTATACAAAAGGTTGCTAATGTGATAGACATGTCACCACTTGAAAGGTATACTCCACTACCATTCAGGCATCTATGGCCTTGATGGAGGTTAGCCTCATAATCCTTCGACGTAGCTCTACTACCAACCAAGCATCTATAGCCTCGATGGAGGTGCTTGTTGTGACAAAGAAAGTGCACCATTTTTCATTTATTGACAAAGAGGATATTACCATGGTAAATTCCTTTTACAAATGGCCCTCTTGAGGGTTACAATAAGAACTCCAAAATGATAAATATTCCTTTTTACAAAATATATATATCAAATGGTGCTTCAATGGTCTTCTTTGGTCACCTCCAAAAGGTGAATGGGTTTGATGGCTTAGGCAGCTTGACCATCCTAAGCTAAATGCTCCTCCATGGCACCTACACACAACCCACAATAGGTAATCAATAACATCAGGATTCACCTCTATTGAGCCCAAACCTATGAAGATGTAAAACACAAAAAGCCTTCCAAAACTCGATTTAAAGAGAAATAAATAATGGAAGCATAAGCCAAATGTTGGGTCCCCAAAAATTCTCAACCCCTTATTTTAAAGGCGAGCTCATGCGTCGACCCATGTTGGGTCCCCAAAGAGGGACAAAAGTTACAACGTGTTCGGTCCCTGCATGGGTCATAGCTTTTATAGTGTTTGATCTAGAACCCTCTAGAGGTTCATTATTTGACGTGAGCATTACTGTCAATGATGACGTAGTTTGAATAGGTATCACTCACGGAGCATTGAAGGCTTCTTTTTGGAGTTTTTCATAACACAAAAAGTTCTCTACTTAATTAGTTTTCAATGTGAAACAAAGTTTTATGTTAAAACGTTATACAAAGAAGAGCATAATTAAAATTTTAATGAACAAGGTTTATAACTGCCTATTTTACCTGCAATCTATCAAATCGAATATATGGTAAGGCAATGACATAGTATTCAACCTAGAAATAAAAGAATATTGTTCAAACTGCAATGATAGCCATCAAATTCTAAAATATACATGCGCTACCGAGACAGGCAGGTTGACTATTAATGGGAGTAACTACACTTGCATATGCTACGCTACCGAGATATGATTTAGAAAATAAACCTATGCCCTATAATTTGATTCATGTTTTATTAATATAATTTTTTTATATATAAATAAGGTATGATTTAGAAAATGACATATACGTCTACTCCTAAATAACTACGAATATCACGGCTGGTGCATCGTACCCTGACGAGATAAACTACCCAGAGTTTTAATAACAGATGTACAATTTTACTCTTTTTTAAATTCGAAACTTAGAACAGTGCTCCATTCCTAAAGTCAAAAGAAAAGATTGACAGACTTGGTGGTAACATGGCTTGTGAAATTAAAACTTGTGAGTTCGTACGAAACATTGCAGTTTCGTAGGGTTTTTTGGATATCACTATAAGCAAAAGTGAAAAGAAAGGACGGACAACCTTGGTGGTAACATGGCTTGTCAAATTAAAACGTGTGAGTTAGTATGAAAATTTGCAGTTTCGCAGGGTTGTTTTTGGCTAAATTAACGATGATAACTTCTGTTGAATATATTTTGAAAAAATCTTTCATTCGATTTTTTGAACCGTTAGATCTCACAAACATCAAAGAGTGACAGTTCATGATACAGTAACAGTTCATGGGATCAGACCATTATAATGATTCTCTCGCAAATAGTAGTCTAGCCCACTTTTTAAGCCGAATGTAGATGAAAATAATATGCAGAAGAGTTAGCAGGAAACTCATTTTCCCCTCAATACTGTTGTGTCATCGACATTAACCATTATAAATGTTTTAAAATATTACGTGGTTTAACAGAAATTTGAAGCAGCAGTTACCGTTAACAAATTGATTGTGAGCTCGTTAAGGACTTCGTTAAAATTGCATGAAACCATCTCTAAAGGGACGAGAGGTATGGGAACTAATTATACGTGAACGCATTCTATGAGTGTGTTTAAAGTGTCATTGCCGATGACTACGGAGAGTTTCTTCTGGTCATTGCCATTCCACGAGAAAACAAGTTGCTTAGAATTTGTGGGGGATCTTATGTATTAAAAAACAACATGCAAAATATCAGTGCAAACGATAGATTCTGAATATCGTCTATGACGTTAACGTGTCAAATTAGCTTAGATGGGGTTTATAAACAATATGAATTTGTGTTGTAGATAATTCTTTGCGCATCTTCATTTATTGATGGAATAGTATATATAAAATAGAGGATATTTGTTGTTGTAACTATATCGGTATAGTGTCTCTTCATTAAAAATTTAACATTTTTTTTTAGCATTAACCTAAAAGTACATATATTAGTTTAAAATATTAGATGATAAATTTGGATTTTGATACACAAAAGTTCATAGGGTTATGCACAGTGGTGAATATTCGTAAAATTGACGAATATGAGGACCCTCGATGTCGGTCCATTCGTTTAAAATTTTTGGGACCAAATTTTTCTTAGGGTCAATTCGCCATAATATATATTCAAACATAGGCATATTTGTACTCGTTGGAAAGATTTTTTTGTGCCTAATCTAATGGAGGTGTTTTTATGAAGTTATAAGGTAAATTAATAGGTCAAAATTTGCCTTAAATGTGACCTTACTTTTTAGGGCTTCAAATGCCCCAAATTTTGGTGTGAAGATGAATGATTTGATTTGCTTAGGATTCACCTTTTTTTTTTAAATAAAGGGGTAAAAATTTGTTGATGAAAAGTCTGAATTACAGAGTACAACTAAGCTTCCAACCAGGACTCAAATAAACAACCAAACAGGCTAAAACCACTAGACTAGAATGACACCCGGAAAAGACAACAAGAAAAAACCACATTAAGTCTGTACATCCTTGTGGATCAACTCCCATAGGTATTGAGAGTCCCCAGATGGGAGACTATCCCAATTATCGATACTCCAAGGATCCAGCAGATCAAAAGCCCTTTTGGCCAAGTAATAAACAACCACATTCCATTCCCTTGGAATGTGCACAAAGGATATAAATTTGAACTCTTCACTCATTCTAAGAATCTGAATGGCTACAGAGGCCAACTGCCAATTAAATTCCTCCACCCTTTTATTGTTTAAAATATTAACCACAATTTGAGAGTCAGACTCGTAGATAATCCTATGCCAACCAAGAGAAAACCCCCTTCGCAATGCCTCAAGAATTGTAAGAGCTTCCATAAAATTGTTGGAGTGAACACATTTATAAATGGAAAAGAAAAAACTGACACCACCATTAGAATCTCTCCCAACACCACCAATGCCATAATGTCTAGGATTACCCCTGGACGATCCATCAGTTTTAATTTTTAAAACTCCTCTAGGGGGTGGCCTCCACCTACCATCTCTCCTAACCTTCTTGCTGAGCTGAGGAACCCTACTACGGCTAGAAGAGTTCACACCATCCACAAAGAGACCAAAGGCTTGTTGTACCTTCTCCTCCCTCGAATCCAAAAGAGGGTCCACATCACATTTTCTATGGATGGTTTCCTAAACCATATACAGGATCCTTTGCCAAATCTGTTGAATAGCCAAATAACTGCCTTGAAATATGCATCGGTTTCATTCGAGCCAAATTTACTAGATGATGCAAGAAGGGCCCAAATTCCAAGCCACCCGAAGGAAGGGGGCCTTGGCCGGAGGTCTACCTAGACTACTCCAAAACTCCACCAGGGATAGCACATGAAAACATGGATGGTTCCAGGTGCTCCACCAACGGTGCCAAATATCTTTGGCAAAGGAGCATTGAAAAAATAAATGAGAAGAGTCATCCTCATTCTTACTACAAAGGACACAAAAAGAGGGACCCTGAAATCCCCTCTTCCTCATATTATTCCAAGTGAGGCATTTATTACAAGCTACCAACTAGAGAAAGAAGTTACATTTTGGCCAGGAAAATTTGTTCCAAACCTTTTTCCACCAAGTGACAGGAAGACTCCCATACTTTTGCTTATAAAGAACCTAATAACCATAGGCTATCGAGTAGGTTCCCTTAGGATCAAGGTTCCAAGCTAGAATATCTTTACCCCTCAATGAAGAACAAGGCCTCCTCGTAAGAAAAATAACAAGCACCTCTTTGTACTTGGCCAGTCCCCCCTGGGACCATTCTTGGGGATCTTTCCACCTGTACATCTCCATATTTCCAAAATATTGGATTTTTTTAAAGTCCTCCACACGAGACCAACCTACTTCCAAGAAAAAAATACTTAGGTAACGTAACCTAGGATATTGATTCAAGATAGGAGGGTGGCCATCCCAAGAATCCTCCCAAAAAAGAGCATTTAATCCCTGATTGTAAATCCAGAACAAACCCTGCTTGATTAAATTAGCTCCTATTTTTAGAGTGTCCCAGATAACTGAACCTTTCCCAACCAAGTCGACTCTAGGGATCTCAGCCTCATAAATACCTCTCAAGTATTTACAAGATAATATTTTAGCCCAAATTTTGATCTTGAGAGGTACACCATCTCCTATAAAGTTTTGCAGCCAAAGCCTACCCAAAAAGAGTTGTTTGTCACAACCCAAGGCCTCCCTCTTGCACCGGCCTACATATAGAGTCCCACCTAACCAAACTCCATTTAGATTTATCAAATTTTCCAGACCATAAAAATTGTCTTGACAAAGCATCCATGTCCTTGATGAAGTGAGAGGGAGCTATTTGTACAAAACATCTATAAATGGGTAAAGCTTAAACAACAGCTTTTAAAAGCAACACTCTACCTACAGTGGATAGCCACCTAAAATTCTAGTGACTCACCTTCCTTCTAAACATATCAATCATAGACTGCCAAGAAGATCTAGGTAGAGGATGAGATGAAATTGGAATACCAAGATAAATGAAGGTGGGAGTCCCAACCTGGAATCTTAGAATGTGAGCAATCCTGGCTTGAATAAGAGGAGGGGTATTGAAGAAGAAAATAGAAGACTTATCCTCATTAATCAACTATCCAAAAGCACCAAGATATATGTCAAGAGACTGTCTAATATTGCCAGCTTCCCTGATAGTGGCAACTCCTAACAAAGCAGCATCATCAACAAATTGAAGGTGGGAAAGAGGTGGCAAACTACTATCCCACTTCCAAACCTGAATGAGACCCTGCATGACTTGAGACTTGAGCAATCTTCCCAACCCTTCCGCCATAATGATAAACAAATAAGGAGATAAAGTATCTCCTTGCCTCAATCCCCTTGAGGCCTCAAACAACTCTAATGGCTCATTATTAACAAGAACACAGAATGAGGAAGAAGAAACATAGTTCATCACCCATCTAATCCATTCCTCCTCAAATCCAAAAGTAGAAAGAACTTTATGAAGAAAGGACCATCTGACCTGATCATAGGCTTTGGCCATGTCCAACTTAATGAACTTAGTTTTCTCCTTAGAAGTTTCCATCGAGTGAATAGCTTCTGTAGCAATAACAACCCCATCCAAGATTTTTCGGCCATCAACAAACCCTCCTTTCTCCTTAGAGATGATTTTTCTCAACCATATCTTCAGCCTCTCAACAATAATTTTTGTGATGATCTTATACACAACATTGCAGAGAGCAATAGGCCTGAACATATCCAAGAAATTTGCTCCATATTTTTTGGGTATAAGCACCACAAAGGTAGCATTTAGGGCCCTTAGCATCTATTTGTTCTTTTGGGACTCATGGACCATCTCCAAAAGATCAAATTTGATTAAATCCCAAAACTCCTGATAAAACTCAATCGAGAATCCATCTGGGCCTGGGGATTTTCTTTTTTCATCTTGAATACAATATTTTCCAACTCCTCAAGGGAAATTGGACCCATAAAATGCTCATTCATCTCTCTAGAAACAATCATTGGAATACAGTTTATAATAAGCTTTTCATTCTCATCATCTGATAAGGAGTCCTCCTTTAAGAGAGAGGAAAAATACCTCTTAGTATCTTCTGAAATATCCCTAAAAGAAGAGAGCAGGGCACCCTGAGAATTCAAAAGTGAGGTAATCAGGTTACCATTACAGTGAGCCTTAACTGAGTTATAAAAGAAGGTTGTGTTCCTATCCCCTTCCTAAAGCCAATCTACTCAAGCTTTTTGTTTCCAAAAAATTTCTTCCCTCAGTTCCCATTCAACAATGTCCTTCACAGCCTCATATTCCTCAACAAGAAGCTCCTTCGTGAATCCCTGATCTCTAATCTTCATTGAAGCTTCTTCCATCATCCTAAGAGCTGCCAGCTTAGCTAAGGAAAGGTTCCCAAAATTCAATCTATTCCATCTCTTCAATTTATGTTTTACAAATTGTAGTCTCTTCATAAAGGAATACATAGCGGTGGCATGAGGAGGTTTGCCAGTGGTCCACCAGCCTCGTATGAAATCATAAAACTTAAGATCATGAAGCCACATAAGTTGAAACTTAAAGGAGGGATTATTTTTTAGCCCTAACTCCAAAGCAAAGAGTTTGATAGGCCAATGATCAGATCCCCTACCCTCCAAAATCATAGAACTAGCACTTTTGTTATTACCCATCCAATAACTGGATATCAAAAACCTATCCAGTCTCTCTGAGATGGAAGCTTCCCCACACCTTCTATTGTTCCAAGTAAAGATCCCATTATCTGGCTTGATGTCAACCAAGTTTAGGACCTGGATATGAGCACTGAAGATAGAAGAAAAAGGCTCGATACGGTCCACCCCACCATGTTTCTCCTCTAGAAAAGTGATAGAGTTGAAGTCTCCAGCCAAAATTCATGGGTATAGGGGAACCAAAATTCTCACAAAGCAAATGTGCTCCCAAAAATTCACTTTACCATTGTAATCAATAGGAGCATACACATTTGTAAGTAGTATGGTTTCACCAGATTCATTATCATGCCAGACCATCGAAATAGACCATCTGCTAGAAATCCAAGTAAGAGGGGATATCTTAACTGGATCCCATAAACAAGCGACTCCACCATCATATCCACATGAACCAATACACTGGCATTACCTTCTTCTCCACAACTTGGGAGTAATATTGAACATACTATCAATAGCCAATTTAGTCTCATGAATAAACACCACATCCGAAGAATGCACATGAACCAAATCATGAACAAATTTTTGTCTGGGGATGTTGTTTAACCCCCTTACATTCCATGAGAGGATAATCATTTTGTGGGGTTATAAAAATGGGAGTCCAATATTCTCACCAAGGCTGACACCACCAAAGTCTCCCCCATTAACTTAATTTTATCCTGGTCCTTCTTCCGACCCACCTTCATATTCTTATCCAATTTTTTTTTTTAATTATTTTCTACTGCAATACCAACATCGTAGGAGTTTTACAGTCCAAGGATGACTGCATCAGTGCTTGAGTAGGAGAGGGCATAACTAAATTTGTACCACTTTCCAAAATAGTTTCCCTTATAGGGCTAGACCCATCCATGTCCCCTATACTTAGATCCAAAGTCTTTTGTTATTCATTTAAACCCCCTAGATCTGATTCCTTAAGTTCCCCATAAAGAAGAGACATCTGATTTGGCCTTGTTATATTTTCATCAGGTAGCGACGTTTCAGGTATCTTCATGAACTGATCAAGATCATCTAATATTTCAAAATGGTTGAGTAGAGAATCTGGCTGGCTATCCTTAAGGTCTTTGTTTGCCCTTAGTCCTCTGTTTTAGTATTTTACCAGAAAAAAACCTTCCTTATCCCGTTCCCCTTCCTTTATCGGGGCTTTTCCTTTATCCAAAATTTGTCTAGACCGAGAGGGTCCAGGATTTGAAGCCACATGTGGGACAAACTTAGGGCATTTTCTTTGTAGGTGGTCATATTCATGGTAAATCCAAAAATGAAATGGAAGAGCTTCATAGTCAAGTTTTTGAACCCATGTAGTTGATCCAAATTGTATTTCAATAGAATCTAGAATAGGATTATTAAAGTCAATTTCAACACAAATGCGAGCAACAGAGATTACCTTTTTATCCATTGTCTGTTGTGATGGTCCAACCGACTTCCCAAGAAGAAGGGCAATCTTATGCAAGATATCAGTTCTCCATAATTCCAACGGGAGCCATGGAAGTCATACCCATACTGGAACCCATGATGGCCACTCCTCTGATGGGTTCAAACCCACATGCCATGGTTTAATAAAGAGTCCCACTTGGTTATAGAAATAAGGACCCCCTTCAAATGCTTTGTTACAATATGTAATACAAGAGAAAACCACCATAAAATAGTTGTTCGCACTTAGCATCACCTCCACATCACCTTCAGGATTCCAAGTCTTCTTGACCCAAGGCTCCACAAAGGGGAGAGAAATTCGAATGCCCAAAAATTTACCAATAAGGGCATGTTTGGTTAGATACTCCACATATTCCTCCACCGAGTCTGGTTGAAACACTAGAACTGGCCTGGCTTCACATCGTTCCAAACATCCATTATTCTTTAACAAGCGGTTCCTAACATGCATTGGAAAATCATGTTCCTTCTAGTCATTTTTAGATGAAAAAACATCACGAGCATGCACTCTCTGTGCTGGACCCGATGCCATCACGACATTCCTCCAATTTTTCAGACCTCCTCCATAAGCTGCTGCCATCCTCGCAGAGCATTTTTTCTTCATCAAACAAGGGTTTTTTTTTTTTTTTTTTTTTTTTTTTTTTTTTTTTTATATTTGGGGTTGTGTATTTATGACCTTTTTTTTTCTTTTTTTTTTTTTTTTTTTTTTTTTTTTTTTTTTTTTTCTTTTTTGCCTCCATTCTTATTTTCTCTTTTTTTTTTAAATTTTGTTTTGTTTTTTTTTTTTCATCAATTTTTTATTTTTTCTTCCCCCCCCCCCCCCCAAAAAGTAAGACCCCAAGGCTTACTATAAAATTATTAACAAATTAATGTAAATGTAGTATACAAAGGGGCGCTTTCCCCTAAGGGGGCCCCTCCTTTAGAATCTATATTATTCTTCTTCTTGGATGATTTGATATGGATGCCCCACCTATATATATCTCTCCCCTAAAGCTACGTTGGTGAAAGGACAGAGGTTCACGTATGAAGAGACGTGATGGTTCACGTTATGAAGGGTTGTGATGGTTCACTTTATAAGTTAATAATATAATAATTAAATGATTAATAATACTAACTAATACTAACTAATAATGTTAGGATTGAGTATCCTAACACAAACCCTAGCAGAGTAGTTTTTCCCCATCAAACCCTAGTAGCTTCCAAAGTCTATCTTGCTTAGGATCCACCTTGATTTTGATTAGGATTCGTCATTTTTTACAAGTACATTTCGAATTCAACCCTTTATGCATAACCTTGAAAGTTCATCCAATACTCTAAAATACATGGACTAGGACACAAAATATCCATGATCAAATAGAGACAAACTCAAGTATTTATAATGATCGAAAAAGGATATACTTAGATGTTCACCTTATGACCAAGGATAAGGACAAACACAATTACCCATGATTTTACATCAAATAAGGATAGGGACACATATTGTCTATTACCAAGGTTACAAATAAATACAAACATGACCATTTGCAACACCTTCATTATTAGGAACACACTCAACCAATCATAAATACATATTCATCTTGTGAATAGGAACATACAACTATTCACTAGTACATTTTTTATTTAAATTTAAAATATATATTCTCATTCACTATCCTCATCACAAGTACATTTAGTATGTGTCACAAATCAACATTCCTCATTATCACTTGCACTATTATCAAAAGTCACCATTTCTTTATCTTTCTTTAATTTTCCTTTTATGAGATCCTTTGCTCATTGAATAGAATCCATTATAACAACACCTATTTGCTTGCAATAAAAATACATAAGCTTTTTCTTTGATATTTGATTTGCCTTTAAGGATGACTAACTAGTTTTAAAGGTAACATTAAGTTTGTTTTTCATTAGCAATTTGGTTTCTTTTGTAAGTGCATTTTGTTTCTTGATTTGATTTTGTTGATCAAATAATGAATAAATTTTAACTTATACTCTATAATTTATCTTTTTTAATGTGAATACCATACTATCATAAGTAGCACGTATGTTGTTCAACAAAATAACTTTGAAATCATCGTTGTTCATTATGGCATTAATTCTTGCAAGCTAATTCAAAAGAGAATGAAACTTGCTTATGATTTGAACTATATTTTTATCTTCAACCATTTTCAATACAAACAATTTTTACTTATCTAATGAGTATATATATATGCATATACTTGTAACACACACTATTCTTCAAAACTATGATGTATTGCTGAGATAAACATTAGGTGTGGGGATTGATTGCAATAAATTTTCTAAGGTAGTAAAAATTTATTGCAAGTCTTTACTTGTAATAAAAAGACATAGAAAAACCAAACACCTTAAACTCTTCAAGTCACCTTCATTCATCTAATGGTCACTTCTAATTTGCATGTGGAATTGAACAAAACAATGTGCTCACATTTGATATTGGGGAATACTGATCAAAATGATGGAATGACAACTTCATCCAATGTAATTTTTAAATTTACATGCAACTTCGCAATTTCATTTTCAAAACAGATGACAACTCCTCCTTTGACAAGGAGTTATTGAATAAACTTAGAATTTTTAAAGTTTTTAAAAATAATAATTTGATTAATCCATGTACAACATGGTTTGCCTTGTGCAAACATCCTCTTTGCATGCAAAGCTTCATAAACATGCCACAACCTTCAATACATCACCCTCCAAAATATGCTCATACAAGTGAGATATTATTGGAATGTTTAAAGTTTTAAGGATATTGTTTTGATATATTTTTGGTTCATGCTTTAATAGTGAATTTCCCCCATATTCTTTGGTTGGAGGACACATAAATTTTAGTCCACCATAAGTTGCATGTACTATAAAATTTATTGTGCAAATTTGTATTGGATGACATAGGAAAATTGATAGGTTTTAGCATGTAATACCTCAATTTAACATATTTCATCATCTTAAATCTTATTTATGCACTAGTGATAATGATATTGACAACATGTCCTTTGTCTAATATATAACAATATGTTAGTTTTGCATATTTTAGGGATAATGATGTTTTCTCTCTAGATGTCGTAGTATATTTTTTAACAAATGGTTTCTTACTAAAAGTATGTTCACCTATTCATCTAGTGACTTAGACTCTAGGTCTTCACACAAATTTGCTTGATGAAGAACTAACTCATTCTCTAACCTTTACCTTTCTTAAATTGCACTTGTTCTACACATTTTTGCAAGCACACTCTTAATAAATTCCATGTATCATTTTACATCAATCACAAATCTTACCAACATGCATAAATATATATTTTTTCATTAATTACGAGTTCCTTCACTCATATCCTTCAACAAGTGTAGTTTATGTCCATGTCATCATGTAAACTTCTCATGCAATTTAAGTTTGATGACCTATAAAATATTCCATCTTAGACAACCCACTTGCAATACTCTTTTGATGGTCTTTCTCTAGATGGCCCAATATTTAGATGATACCACATTCATATTCTCCATTCAAGATAATAGAGAACTCAATTCAGATGAGCATATCTTGAAACTTCCTTCACTCTAATGTAACCTCAACATGCATAAATTTCAATAGGATACAAATAGGATGAATACACCAAAGCCACATTCAAATCTATCTAATGTATTACCTTAGGTAGCAACAATAATGATGATAACTCTTATTAACAAAGTGCTTCTCAAATAGGTATAACTTCAAATGTTGGCAAATATTTCTTTGAGATTAAAATAAAATGCTTGTAAACCTGCAAATAATAATAATGAACAAAAAATTATAATTGTTTTGTAATTGATCTAAAAAAAGATTCATACAATCTCATCCTTGCAAGTATTGTCTCCTCATAAAATGCAAAAGACATTAAACTTATCTAGAAAACTAGTCCATTTATAACACCCATGTATATTATTTTTCTCTATAGGAAGATCATTCTCTAATACCAAATATTGAAGATAATCAATTGTGTAATTTTGTTCATTATGAGTTACAACTACCTAAAACTATATATTAGACTGACACTAAAAAATCATTATAATTCATGCATGTTTGTATCTATTTCAATTTTGATTCTAATGTTTACTAAAGAAATAGATAAATTTAAGTAAATAATACAAATAATTTTTTTAATAAAAACAATATATAATAAATTAAAATATATTTTTTGATAAATTTTTGAATAATTATAAGGGTAAAGTGAAAAATAATAATAAATTGAATTTTATGAAATCAATTTTATTTTTATTTTTCTTTTTGAGACATAAAAGAGAAATATAACAAAACAAAAAAATATTAAAATTAAACAACAAAAAAAAGATATTTGAGGATTCAATGCAATGTAAAGATGTTACCTAATTTCTCAAAAGCTAAATGGAGCAATTAAATTTATTTTTTATTTCAAAGTATAAAATGATACTAATATGCAATAAAAAAATACTTTTAGATATTATTTTTAAAAAATGTAAGTCTAAAATCAAGGAAAATGAACACAATGCTTTTGTTTTTTAAAAGGTTATAATGCAAGAAAAGAGGATGCTTTGACTTTCACTTTCCAATAGATAATAATACAAGGGAAGTAAATGTTTGATTTTTTATTGTCAAAAGAGTAAATGGATTAAGATGTGACTAAGAAGAAATATATTTTTGTTTTACTTTCAAAGGCCCTATAGAAACTATGATCCAAAAAGAATTTTAGTTTTTAAAAACTAATATTGATATGTAATATGTACATTTACAAATAAAGTTTAGATTTCACTTTAATCTATGCTTCAAATAAAGGGTTTATTTAAGAATGAAATGCAATTTCTGATGAGGAAACTAGATGTTTTTTCTCTTTTATTTCCTTAACTCATCATATGCAGGGTTATGCATAAGGGGTTGGACTCAAAATGTACTTGTAAAAAAATATAAAATCCTAATCGAAATCAAGGTGAATCCCAAGAAAATCAAATTATTCATCTTCACACCAAAATTTGGGACATAGTAAGCTCATATTCGGGGGAAATTTTTACCTATTAAATCACTTTATAACTTTATAAAAATACCACCATTAGGTCAGGCTCGAAAAGAGATTCCAAACAAGTACAAATATGACTTTGTTTTTGAAAGCATGTCTACGGAAGCACAGGCGTACCGGGTGCGATGCAAACAAAAGCATACAAAATGCTAAGTCCTACGAATGAACAAAGAACTAAAGTGCATGAGAAGGGAAAGCGAAGCATGAATGAAATGAGATGTAAAGCAAAAGTAAAGTGCAGCCTCTTTTATTAATTTTTCTTGTGATCAGGTTACAATACGTCTCCCCCCTTTTCAGGGGCTCGGAGCGTTAGATATAGTTTTGTTACACCAACGGATGGTACGCTTCCCTTTGGGATCTTCCGCGTGCCCACATTTGAAATGGGCGGGCCAAATATCACCGTCGCTTGTGTGAATGCATCTGTAGTTCCTTGCTGCCCCTCTAGTGTCGAGATCCTGCATTCAGAGAAATAGCAAATGATTAATAGCACATGCGGATGGAGGGAAACATGCAATCCCCAAGGCCTCCGATTAATGCATACATGAAATAATTAAAACAATGATCAAAACATATCAGAATAAGATGAAACTTGAAAAAAAGCATGTAAACATCATCATGAACACACTGCAAAAAGAACAGTCGAGAAATCTGTTGTAGATTTCTAATCGCTCCGGGGTGGGACGATTAGGACTGTCATAAAATGCCCGAAAGTGACCTCCCAAATGTCCCATCCAGAGGCCTCCAAAACACCTACAAACTTGGGGTTAGGTAAAATGGGGAATTTTGAGATGACCCAGAAGGTCGGATTTGGCTGATTCTACCCCGATCACCCTATATCCGAAGGCGCTCCCTGTATGTTAGTGAAAGCATAAAACAATGAAAACACAGTCAAAACTTATCAGAATGGCATGAAATTTGAATGGCAGCATATAGGAATGACATAAAAAAATATGCAAAAGAAATAGTGAAGAAATATACTATAGATTTCTAATCACTCTGGGGTGGGGCGATTAGGACTGCAACAGTGCGGGGGGCGCCCGAGGGCAGGATGCCCACCGTTTGGGGCTTGGTTTTGACACCAATCCACTTGGGATGGGTCCAAAACCTCCTAGGGGGTTGTGTCAGAAAATTGGGTGTGGTATTGTGGCCAATTGTTTAGGTTTTGGGTTCGATTGCGCTCCTAATGTTCACCCGATAACCTCCCTTCCAAAAGAGAGATCAAGGATGTAGGAAGCACAAATGAGGGGTGAGGGTATAATTCGGTAGCACTCCATTGCTCCAAATGCTCCTGCTCTATCCTCTTTTTGGGGTGAGAAGACTCACCATTTTATAGACCTGAAGGTCTACTTTGAATGTGCATGCAGGGGCGCCACTTGGCCATCATGCCTTGTCAGGGAGAGAAGATTCCTCCCTGATTAAGGGCTCCATGACTGCCTCTATGACTGCCTCTTTGAGCTTTGAAATGCTCACTCGCACTCCCATGCATTGAAGGTGGAGTTGAGTGGTGGATCTGGGCTACCATTTGTCAAGGTTTGACTTTTTTCCTATCAAACTTGCTATTCGCCCCACCCTGGAGCGATTGTTGCTAATCATCCCGGGGTGGGGCGAATAGCATTCTAATCGCCCCAGGGTGGAACGAGTAAGGAGCAGGGTGCTTGAAAGGTGCCAAATTGACCTCTGACCTTCCAAAACTACTTTGGGAGTGGTTAGGACCACTGTTTAACCTCTAGGGGCTGCCCTAGGGGCTATGTATGCCAATTCGATCAGTGCTTGTAGCCACATGATCAGATTGGTGTTGTTTTGGTGTCTATAGATGCCCCTTTTTGGGATGCGCTGTGCGTGGCGCAGTGCTGAGCAAAAATAGATAACCAAAGCACTTAATGATTAGGGTTTCTTAGTAACCTAACCAAATTTTGATGCCCCAAGTATGGAAAGGGCATGCATTCTTGAATCCTTGCTTCTGACGAGCTAAGGAGCTTAATTCAAGTGTTAACCTTTTTTGGTGAGGTGTTACTTGATCTTGGACATTGTTCAGTCATGAATAGGCAAAGGGCACAACCTTTTGTCTATGGGAACCTTGAGTTCATGATTCTAGAATGCCAAGTGTTTGATCAGCTTGTGATTATTGCTTGTTTGCTGCCCCAAGCAGGAGCGTGATTGTCTTTGTCAATGATTCTTTGAATGCATGCCATTTCCTTGATTGGGTGTGTACTTGTTGATTGGTGACTAAGTGTGACTACCCCCTCAAGCGAAGAATCGATGAGGGAATGACCGACATGAGAAAAGCGATGAGTCGCTTGACCCAAGATGACTTTTTTAAGGGTGCCTTCAGTTGTTTTTCATTGAATGCTTATGCAGTTTCCCAACAATCGGACCTATTTTTGGTGGGTTTTAACCCTTTTTGTGACGCTTATTGGGGCTAAAATTGTCAAAAATCCATCCTCCCGTGGAGCGTTTCGGCTATGGTAGCCTTATTAGGGAGTAGGATATTGATAATTTGTGGCCCCAATGTTGATTTTTTATGCCAAGAATGTCAGGCGCAAAGGCACCTTTGTTCGGTAATTTTATTGTTGTTTTTGGGTGGGTTTTGACCCTTTTTGTGACGCCTTTTGGGGATGAAATTGTCAAAAATCCGTCCTCCCGTGGAGTGGTCCGGCTATGGTAGCCTTCTTAGGGAGTAGGATAGTGATAATTTGTGACCCCAATATCGGTTTTGTATGCCATGAATCATAGGCGCAAAGGTGCCTTTGTTTGGCAGTTTTATTGTTATTTTTGGGTGGGTTTTGCCCCTTTTTATGACGCCTTTTGGGGATGAAATTGTCGAAAATTCGTCCTCCTGTGGAGTGGTACGGCTATGGTAGCCTTCTTAGGGAGTAATATAGTGATAATTTGTGACCCCAACGATGGTTTTTTATGCCAAGAATCATAGACGCAAAGGTGCCTTTGTTTGACAATTTTATTGTTGTTTTTTTTTTGTGTTCATCATAAAGGTTAAAAGCCCTAGATGGTTTTTTTTTTGTATTTCATTTAGACTAAGATTAAAACCCTAGTTTAAAGTTTGTTTTTTGTATTTTTTGTTTTTTTTTAGACTAAGATTAAAACCCTAGTTTAAAATTTGTTATTTTTATTTGTTTTGTTTTGTTTAGACTAAGATTAAAAACCCTAGTTTAAAATTTGTTTTTTTTTTTTTTAGACTAAGATTAAAAACCCTAGTTTAAAATTTGTTTTTTGTATTTTTGTTTTTGTTTAGACTAAGATTTAAAAACCCTAGTTTAAAATTTGTTTTTGTATTTTTTGTTTTTGTTTAGACTAAGATTAAAAACCCTAGTTTAAAATTTATTTTTTTATTTTTGTTTTTGTTTAGACTAAGATTAAAAACCCTAGTTTAAAATTTGTTTTTTTTGTATTTTTTTTTTTTTGTTTAGACTAAGATTAAAAACCCTAGTTTAAAATTTGTTATTTGTATTTTTTTGTTTTTCGAATGTTTTTGTTGTACATTGTGTTAATGTGTGTTTATTTTCGCTGTTCATTTTGAAATTAAGGTAGAAACCCTAAAATGTTTATTTTTGTTTATTTTTGGTTTTGTTTGTATACATTGTTGTACATTTGTTTTGTTGTTGTACAATTTTTTGTTTTCATGTTTTAATGTTTTTGTGTTGTTTTTTTTGAGTGTGAAGAGTCGGGGTGATGCCGGAGGCATGACTATGGCAGATTGGGATTGGCTTGATGCCCTTGGGCTCAAGCAGGTGACACGGTTGGAGCCTGTGGTGGGGGATCGAGCATATCTGACTGCCCTGATCAATTTGTGGGATCCTCGCACCAACACCTTTCATCTCCCAATAGGGGAGATGATAGTGACTCTAGAGGACGTGTATCGGATTCTACGGATTTTGATAGATGGGCTGCCCATTCGGATGACTCCTCGTGATCAGTGGATGGTGGTGTTGACATGGTGCTTTGGGCATGCGACGGAGATGGGGGTGGATGGGGTGGTGGAGAGGGCAGAGGGGGACTACTTGATTGGCGAGATTCTGGTGCGGTGGTGGTTTGAGAAGGGCGTGTTGGGGGTGAGGCATGCGTTGCTTATGACCCTCATCTCCAACATGTTGCTTCCTAACTCCTCAAGTGTGAGGTTCCCTTGGAACCTGCTTGAGGTAGTGTTCAGACTTATGGAGTGTCTGATGGTAGCACCACTGATTATGAGGTGGGGTCAGATGCTACTAGCATAGCTGTATGATGAGTTGTACGAGGTTCACTATCGAAGGTGAAAGGGGATTGGGTGTAGCTACTTGTTGCAGTGCTGGGGGTGGTAGCACATAGTTGTGGAGCGGCCACAGGGGTTGCCTTGGACCACTCGAGGAGAGATGGTGGATAGGGAGATTGGGTATGCTGCTCTATGGTGGAGGTCAGAGGAGTAGGGGCAGAGTCGATGGTGGGTAGGTGTCGTAGGGCACTATACTGATGCCTTCTCACGTCTTGCTCTAGGGGAGGTGTTCTGGCGGCCATATCGGGACTGTCCAACCTGGCCTGAGGTTGGGGAGTGGCTTCGATGGGTGCACAGGGGGAGATGGTTGATCGAGCGACATGGGACCGAGCAGGAGTACTTCTCGTACATTCGAGTGACTCGATAGTTTGGGGTGCACCAAGGATTTCCTAGTGAGCCCTTGATCTATCAACGTCGGGGCGATGAGAGGACTCTAGCCTGGCCGATTATTGAGCCATTGGGTGAGGAGTCGGATGCAGTGATTGATGTCCCCGACATGGACAATGTCGGGGTGACTGCCGAGTATGACCAGTGGTGGATGATGCTACGATGGCGGGGTGAGGGTCCTCTAGGAGGTCCGGATGTAGCAGTAGCAGGCAATGGGGTTGTGAAGGCACTCGAGGAGGGTTGGGGGCTCCGCGTGATGATGCGGATATGGTGGAGGTAGATGACTTGACTAGGGATGATTTAGGGGTTCTGAAGTAGCCGGATACATAGGACGTCCCAAAGTAGTGGGTGCCAGAGTAGCATGTCATCCCGAAGATGCCCATGCCTCAGGCAGTCCCAAGGGATATGGAGGCTAGGTTTCGTGCTGAGATAGCATGATTGGAGGAGCTACTTTGGAGATGGGATGAGGAGCACAACGTCGAGAGGGATTGCCTATGGGCTCAGTTGGCATAGCGGGATGAAGCATTGGCTGCATACCATCGACGGGATGTGGAGTGGGGTCGGTTTCGGGTGGAGTTGGAGGCCGAGATTATCCACCTTGGTGGACAGTTACCTGAGCTCACTGGAGGTGGATCTTCACGTCGAATGAGAGATAGTGAGACTGAGCAGTCTGCTTCCTCTCATCGCAGGTGGGTGGGTGAGGGTAGCGCTAGTGGGCATGATGCGGGGGCTAGCAACAGTCGCCCTGAGAGGTCCCATAGGACCCACACCACTAGGGGTAGTTCCAGTCGCACCGATCCTGCGTGATCATGGTGGTCGACTCCCTAGGCTTTGGGGTTTTTGAGTTTTTGATTTTTTTGTGAGGTCAGAGGACCATTTTATTGTAGCCTAAGGGCATTTTTGACTTAATATATACATGACTTTCTTTTTGGATTATTTCCTTGTTATGGTTTATGGTTTATTCATGCACATTTATTTATGTTGATGTATGCATATGTTATTATGAATGCGGATGTTTCTGACTATATGGATGTATGCATATGGAATGGATGGAATGATTTGTTGGTATGCAGGTGGTGGCACCATGGACTGTATAGGATTTACTGGATTTTTGTGCTATGTGATTGCTTTGTGAGATGAATTTTCATGTAATATTTTTGTTTTTGTTTGTTTTGTATTTTTTGATGGTGATGTAAGTAATGAAATGTACCATAGTTGTTTTAGAATGTAGTTAAGGTTTTTTTGAGACTCAGATGTTTTAACTAACTAATCAAGACTGTACATTTATCTTACAAGACTTTTGAACAAGGTACGAATCAGACTTGAGTTTGACCAAGTTATTTCACATCCTTGTGTGTGCGATTGAGTTCGTTTATGTGGTATTCATCAGGATACCGCCAATGCCAGATAGGCTATCAACCAAACCTGTACTGAGGATCACCCAATTAGCTCCACTAACTCCTTTGTTGTATTTAGTAAGATTAATCCATGGGGCAATCTAGGATACCATAAGCTAGCTCATCCACATGCAAACATTGGTCTACTCACATGCAAAGCTAATGTGATAGACATATCGTCATGCATTTAGGATACCGTCGTTGCCAGGTAGGTTGTCCACCAAACCTGTAATGAGGATCACCTAAATGGTTTTTCAAATGTTGAGAATTCCAGGGATTCAAGCTCAGGCGTCTTTCGGTTGCTCAACTTGTTGGGATACTTGCTCTCATACATAGTGATGAAAATCACTGTTTATTTTTCTCTTTTTTTTTTTTTGAGCAAGGGGTTTAAGTAGTGGTGATAACCACTATTATTTTTGCCTTTTGAGGAGTTTGATTTTGTATTTTGATTTCAAAGTTGAGCTCATGGGTTTTTGGCTTGTGAATGGCATTGATCCTTTTAGGCCTTGGGGATGACTACCCATCCTTTGCAGGGACATGTAGTATGAATCCTTACGACTTTGGGAATCAAAGGTGGTTGTGAACTTGCTTTGGAATGGCATTGATATTTTAGGCCTTGGGGATGACTACCCATCCTTGTCAGGGGCGTGTAGTATGAATCCTTATGACTTTGGGGACCAAAGGTGTTTGGGATTTTTGATAGTGGTGAAAACCACTGTTTATTATGGGGAATTGAATAGGGAAGAGCTTGTCCTTTTGTCAATTCTCAGCATTCTTGAACCATTCGCATAGGGGGATGAGCAGGATAACCTTTTCGCTTAAGGTACCTTAGACCACTTTGTAGGTTTCGTCTTTCGTCCACACAACTTGGGAATTTTTATGTGTTTTTAAGCTTGTGTTGGGATGTGATGTAACAAGGCGTGATCCAAGTAAAACTCTACCTTGTAAAAATCGGTCTGACTTCGTACAACATTTGACTAGAAATCTAAAGACAGTTGAATGCCGAAAAACCCTAAAGACATTAGAAGACAACTGACTATGGTAGGACTAAAAATGCAAAGGGTGTTATGTTTGATGGATCTTTTTACAAAATGGACTGAATTTGGAGAATGATGGAATTGCCGAGTAATTACAGTCTATGGTGCTTTTGACATGTATGACCAGCAAATATGCAATGTATGTTTGCGATGCCTAATGCAACTTATTATTATTATTTTTTTTGTGTTTTGATTTTTAAGAGTATGCATGGAAGTGAGATGCAATTTTTTTGTTATTTTTGATTATCTATTGTTTTTGGTTGTTTTTTTTTGAATATTTGTTTTTGACCAAGCGATTGTGGGAACCCTTGGAGCTTTTGGTTTGACCAAAGGGATTATGGGTACCTTTGGGGCATTTTGGGGTTGACCAAGCGATTGTGGGAATCCTTGGAGCTTTTGGTTTGACCAAAGGGATTATGGATACCTTTGGGGCATTTTGGGTTGACCAAGCGATTATGGGAATCCTTGGAGCTTTTGGTTTGACCAAAGGGATTATGGGTACCTTTGGGGCATTTTGGGGTTGACCAAGCGATTGTGGGAATCCTTGGAGCTTTTTGGGGTGGGCCATGGCTCTTTTAAATGTGGAATGGCCTCAAATGACTGATGTTCAAGGGTTCTAGTTCCTTGATTCCTTCAAGAGAGGCGAGCCGGTATGTTCTAGGTCCTATTTTACTATCAATGACATAAGGACCTAACCAATTTGCCATGAACTTGTCCCTTAAATGGGGTGGCAAGTTAGAATTTTGTTGGTTCTCTTTTAAGACCAGGTCACCAACCTGAAAGTCCCTCAGGTGAACTTTCATGTTATATGCTTTCTTAAGTCACTCTTGATAGATACGTAAATGCTCGAGAGCATTGATGCATCGTTCATCAAGCAACGTAAGCTGGTCTAATCGGGCCTACCACGTAGTGTCATCATCGATGAACTCTTGCATTGATATGCGCAGGGAAGGTATTTCCAACTCGAGAGGCATGACTGCCTCGGAGCCATACACCAGCGAAAATGGAGTTGCCCCAGTGGGCATCCGAATGCTAGTGCGATAAGCCCATAGAGCAAGTGGGATTTGAATGTGCCAATCCTTATGACTATCTGTGACCATATTTTTAAGGATGGCAACTAGCATTTTGTTTGACGCCTCTGCTTGCCCATTTGCCTACGGATAATAAGGTGTCAAAAAACTATGCTGGATTTTGTACTTTGTGGTCAAAGCATGCACGTATTTGTTCTTAAATGACGTCCCATTATCCGAGATGATCTTGGATGGAATACCAAAATGACATATGATGTTATGTAAAATAAACTCCGCAATGCGGGGTCCAATCGTAGAGGTAAGCGGAATTGCTTCCACCCACTTGGTGAAGTACTCTGTGGCCATTATGATGAACGTGTGATGACCTGACGACGCAGGGGAGATCTTTTCGATTAGATCTAAGCCCCACTACGAAAATGGCCAAGCCGATTGGATCGGCTGCAAGGCCTGAGAAGGTACGTGTGTCAAGTTAGCATGGTGTTGACATTTCATGCACTTCCTCACATACGCGCAACAATCTCGCTCTAAATATGGCCAATAATAGCCCATGCGAAGGATGCACTTTGTGATGGCCATACCACTGAAGTGGCCATCGCATGTACCATCGTGCGCTTGGGTGATCACCCAAGTGGACTCCTGCTGGTCCAAGCAACGGAGGAGGATTCCTTCGTAGCTTTGATGGTACAAAATGTCTCCTAGCAAGACATGTTTTGCCGCTTTCTATTTGAATGATATTTTTGTGGCATGCGACAATCCAAGTGGGAGGCTACCTAACTTGAGATAGTCTCTTATGGGTGTGTACCAATCCTGCTGATCAGAAACCTCGATGGTATGAACGACCAATCCCTCTTGAAGTTCGTCCCTAGCAAAAGCTGAGCGGGAAAGAACTTGTAAGAATAGCATTGTGTTGCTATTAAGAGGGGTCGGGGAGAACAAGGACCCCCAGTTGGCGTGATTCAGATTATCATGGATTCGAGAGAACCTATCCTGAGATGGTTCAATCTGGATCAGGTGGATTCCTAGTGTTAGGTCAGAGCTTGCACGCTCCATCATGGATTGCGATAATGTTTTGACTTGAATGGTTGTCATTTCACCAGAAGGGTCTTGTGGGATTAGTGACCCCAAGGAGGCCATAGTGTCCACAAAATGATTCGATGATCGAGGGAGTGCCTCGATGTCGTACCATTCAAGCTTTGCCAGGAATTTATCCACAAGGGCTTTGTAGGCCTGCAGAACTGGGCATTTACATTGGAATACCCCTTTCACTTGGTTGACAATTAACAGTGAATCACCAAAGATATTCAAGCATTTGATGTTCATGGTGATGGTTGTCTGAAGACCTATGAGCAAGGCTTCGTATTCAGCATTGTTATTGGTGCACGAGAAATCAAGTTTAAATGATAGAGGCATTGGAGCCCCTTGTGGTGTGAAGAATATGATTCCCATGCCACCCCCTTGCTCACATTTAGAACCATCAAAAAATAGGGTTATGTCGGCCTGTGACTCAGGCTCATCAGAATCTGGCGATTCTGAGACATGGAAGACCCCATCATCGGGTAGCTCTACGGTTAGAGGTTGATCGTCTTCGAGAGGAGCCTCTGCTAGTTGATCGATGATGACTTGACCTTTGATGGACTTTTGTCCAATGAATTCGATGTCAAACTCCATCAACAACATGATCCATTTTTCCATGTGGCTACTATGATAAGTACGACTCATCATGTACCACAATGGATTCTCCTTAGACACAACATACATCGTATTGCTCAGCATGTAATGGCATAGCTTTTTGGTGGCAAATACCACTACTAAGCATAGCTTCTCGACGTATGCATAGTTAAGTTCATAATTGACCAGGGTGCGGCTAAGATAATAATTAGCTTGTTCTTTATGTAGTTCATTTTTCTGGGCTAGCATGGCACCCAATGCCACCTCAGTAGCTGAGATGTATAAGTAGAATGACACTCCTGGTCTAGGTGGTGCCAATACTGGCGGTGAAGCCAAGTATTGTTTAATGTCATCGAAGGTTGACTGGCACTCGTCATCCCAATGAAATGCTACCCCCTTGTGTAATAATTTATTCATGGGTCGGCACTTGTCAGATAGTTGTGCTATGAAGTGCTTGATTGATGCGACCTTACCCTGCAAGCTTTTGAGCTGCTTGATGGTGGTTGGGGGAAGCATTTCAAGGATTGCCTTGACTTTATTTGGATCTACCTTGATGCCTCATTTTGAGACTATGAAACCCAAGAGTTTTCTAGATGTGATGCCAAATACGCACTTCTTGGGGTTTAGCCTAACTTTGTGTTCAATGAGGCGATCAAGGATCTTGCGTAAGTCATCGAGATGATCTGGGCGCAAAAGAGATTTGGCCAACAAATCATCCATATAATCTTCCAAAGTTTTATGCATGTGATCATGGAAGATGTATGTCATAGCACGTTGGTAGGTGGCGCCAACGTTTTTAAGGCCAAAGGGCATGACCTTATAACAAAATGTCCCCCAAGGCGTTGTGAACGCCATTTTGAGTTGATCATCGGGATTGATACGAATCTGGTTGTATCCCGAGAAACCATCCATGAGGGAAAGCATTTCATGGCCTGCTATAGCGTCTACCAATGCATCGATGCTAGGCAAGGGGAAATCATCCTTGGGACTCGCTTTGTTTAGATCTCAAAAATTGGTGCATATGCGAATCCTCCCGTCAGGCTTTTTGACGGGCACCATGTTGGACAACCATGGTGGGTAATCTATGCAGATGACAAACTGTGCATCCAACAACTTTTGTAGCTCATATTTTACCATTAAGGCCACTATTGGGTGCATCTTACGTAGTTTTTGCTTGATTGGCTTGACTGTCGGATCAAGCGTTAGATTATGCGTGACTAGCTGTGGGTCTAGCCCCGGCATGTCTTTGTAGGACCATGCAAAAACCTCCTTCTTCTCTTTGAGAAGGGCAATGTAATCGGCTTGCTCTTTGAGGGATAGACTTACCCCCAGCTTGATGATTTGTGGATTCATTGGATCAGAGTCCGATGTCTATGTCAGTCATCTCTTCGATTGACATGTGGGACCCATCCTCCAACTGGTGTGGAGTTGGGATCAGGTGGATATCATTTGCTGAATTTAGATCTACGTTTGGAACGTCGGGTTCCTCTTCAGCGTGGAAGATATCCTGAGTTGGTCCTAGGGTGAAATGAAGCATCTCACCGCAAGGCCAATACTCTGATGGGGATGGTGGTGAGTTAGCATGATCCCAGTCTATGGCATCTAGGTTTAGATACAATGGTCATGTTGGATCGGCTGGATTGTGGATGGGGGCGGTTAAGTCAATGGAGATCATGTTGATGAAGTGAATTTGGTCTCCATTACCATGCGGGTGGTGACTCGGACATCCTTGGTGATCTTTGTGCTCTGGATCTGGCTCTATGGGTATTGGCACAAACGGATCGGCCCTATGTGTGGATAAAAGGACAGGGTCTGCCCTTGGCACTGATGGCTCTATAGGGTCTCTGGGTGGAAGGTGCTCTTTGTATGCCTGAAGTGGTGGATGCAACACTTGGTCCAACTGTGCCTGGTTCAAATGCCACCTATGCCTTGGCCCCATGTTTAGCTGTTCAAACATGTCATCAATGTCCATGGGGTATTGTTGCTATCGCATATGGTTGAGATATGCCATCTCAGTCTCATCTTCATACTCGCTATCGAAGATCCATAGGCCTTCATTGGCTTTGACAACTGTTTGTGGCATGTGAGGCTCGTTCTGTTTGAGCAAGTTAATTTGGTCCCATCGGGGTTGTTCCACTCTCTGTGGGAGGACCTAGTTCTCTTGAGGTGGCAATTGCTCGATTAGAGCATTCAAGGGGAACATTGCCATGAAGTTCTCCTGATAGTCATCTATGGGCATCACTTGCGAGTGATTGCTATCAGACTCAAAAGGGTCCCAAGGTGCTACCTCATACTCTGACTCATCTTCTAAAGATCCTTCTTGGCCTTGTCTATATCCCTCTTGGAGGCAAGTTCTTGAACTTTCCCCTTTCTCGATCAAAGGGGAGGAGTTGTTGAGGCCCACAAGGTTGGTTGTTAGCAATGGGAGATAATCCCCCAATGTGTATGTTGTGTTAGGATTGGCATATGGATCTTGTGCCAACCCATCCTTGTTGCCTAGCCCTAGGCCTTGCATGTTTTCTACCAAGATGTCAAGTGGGGAGAGGGTGGTTGAACCCTACTCCTAATTTGTCGTATGGCATATGATATCTTGGTTGACAAAGAACGTGCACCCCTTGTTCATATCTGCCCAACCCATATCCATGCCAATTACATTGGCCAAGGTATTTCAAAGTGAATTTCGGGTTGGACAGATAATTGATGTTCTCAGCAAAGGGCTCTTCGTCCTCTTCCTCTTGCAGGTAAGGTTCAATGTCGTTGTCGAGGCCCCCATATACAAATTTTTTCTGGTTTGGCGGGTAGCCTAGAGGGACAATAGTGCCGATGGGGAGGCGAGGTCTCCCCATGTCCTGCATGGACTCAAGCGTGGGTGTTGCCACAATGTTCCACACTAGATACTCCCCCAAGCCCGTATTGGCCATCTCAATGGTGATCATTGGTGGTTGAGGGGGAGGGAATGGGAGTTCTTCCTGGGTCCACTCCATGTTGGGTGAACCAGGCATCTCGACTTCCATTTGGTTGGGCACCTCTTCGATAGAGATGGTTGAGACCAATGGTGGTATCTCTTCCAAGGGCTTCTTCCCATTGTCCTTCGGTGTGGCCACCATAGGTGGTGTCATTGGTGAAGGACCAGATGATGAAGATGGGCCCGATTGGTGATTTGAGGGACTTAACAGTGGGGATGTATGCGGAATCAGACCCTGTTTGGATGGATTCAACTGAAAGTCCAAATGTGTCGATGGGAGGGTCGATTGTGGCATCAGCTGCATCGCATTGCAATACTTGAAGGGCTCTAAGTCTGTCGGGACTACATGCACTTGCCCTTCGTATGTGTACTTTAGGCATTGATGGGCTATCGAAGGGACACACTTCATGTCCCTGATCCAAGGCCGGCCCAGCAAGATATTGTAGGCCATCTCACCTTCCAGGATGTGGCACAATGTAGGAATAGTCTTTTGTCCCACTTGGATGGGTAGGACAATTGTGCCAACCATCGAGCATATCACGTCATTGAATGCTCGAAGAGTATAGGTGGAGGCCACAATGTGAGATGTTGGCAGCTTGAGGTGTTTCAATGCCGCTATTGTGATTATATTGTTGGACGAGCTAGTGTCCACCAACACCCTCTTAAATGGAATCTCATTGACCCACGCAATGATGTGCAGGGGTGGATCCACCATATCACCAGTCACCAATTTCAATTCATCTTCTCTAAAGGTGATGACTGGTTCTATACATCATTTTACATGTCCCACAAAGTTGTTGAAAGAGTTTGCTTTGTGGGGCTGTAGCTCGATGGCTTTGAGTATCTCCATTAGAGCCTCCCGATGGGGCGGTGATTGTTGGATGAGCTCATAGATGGAGAGCCTAGCCGACATGGTCCTTAAACTTTGGGTAAGTTTAGTCCAAATCGTGGCCATTGGTCTAGGTGGGGGAGGTTGCGTAGGGTGCTATTGAGGTTGTGACGTTGATGGAACCTCTCCTATAGCTGCAGCAGGGGCATCTGTGCTTGGGTACCTCTTGTTCTATGTCACTATGCTTATCATCCCTACATACCCCTGCATGGGGTAGTTTTGTGTCACCTCATTGACTTGTAGAGTCTTTTCCTACGCATCATGGGTAGGCAGGGGGTCTTTGAAGACCTCCATCTGTTGGTTGCTTGGTGCTACGGGATTATCCACCGCTAGCATTTTGTTGTCTATTAGGTCTTGCACTAAGCTTTTGAACTTCCAACATGCGTAAAGGTCATGTCCTTTCTATCGATGAAATCTACAATATAGGTCTTCCCTATAGCCCTTGGGTTTTGGCACGTTGGGGTCTACGGGTCGACTTTCTGGCAGGTTTATCAAGTTTATCATGGACAAGCGGTCAAACAAGGAGTCTTTAGACTCTGTGAAGGGTGTGAATTGTCGCCTAGGGCGACGCTGCTAATTTTGCTCTTGCCTATGATTTTCCTTCTCATAGCTATCAAGAGGAATTGCCTGATAATTAGCCTTTGGGGGATGTGTCGTCTATGCAGGCTTTGGTATGTTTATGGCAACCTGATTGACCGTGGCGGGTTTCGGTTGCGTGGACCCAGTTTTGGCATTTTTGGGCCACTCTTTCTTGCGTGGCTTGGCAATCTCACCATCCTGTATCTTGATCTCCTCAATTATTCTAGCTTGCGCCAGGGCTTCCTCGAGAGTGGCATATTGTTGTAGCTACAATAGCATAGAGATCAACCTTAGGCAACTCTTCGAGAACATTTGGGTCAGGTCGGCCATGGGAGGGAGGTAAGGCAGCTTTGAAAGCAACGTCCTCCATCGATTTCCATAAGCCACCATGGTCTCTTCCTCATACTGCCTAAGGCTAGCTAGGTCACTTAATGATGCCTTCTTCTTGGTGTTGAAGGTGAAACATTCGAGGAATGCATCCACTAGCTGGTCTAGGTTGCTGATGCTATGCTTCAACAATTGGGTAAACCAATCCGAGGCAGGGCCTGTGAACGTGGTTATAAATGTTCTTAGAAGTAAAGCATCATTGTCCTGAATGCCAAAGCATTGACTCAAGAATCTTGTCACGTGCTCTTGGGCATCCTCATCCCCTCTAAAAATCGCCAATTGAGGCATTTTGAAGTGTTCAGGGTATGGGGGTGCCGACACTGAAGGATGCATAGGGTGACTACGGAGCTGGCGTAAAGTGGGCTTTTGGGGCCCAAAAGTCTTGGTCTCCACAGACTCTAAGCGCTCTAGCAACACTTTGTATGCATCAGAATATTTGATCTCTTCCTCCTTGGTTTGTTCCCATTGTGAATTACGAGGAACTTGAGGCCTATGGAGGGGTAGCTGGATAGTGCCCCCCCTGCCTTGGTAGGGTATTTCAGCCCGCTCTTCTTCTTGCTCGAATTCCTCATAGGCTTCTTGAGGAGTTCCTGGGCGTGACCTATAAACATGGGTGGGTGCCCGAGGAGGGCGCCCATCATTGGTTCTAGGAGTGGTCTCCCACTCAGGTCTAGGAGGTCTTGGAGGCAATGCTTGATAAGGTCGTGGAGACCTGTCTCGTACCAAGGGGTTATGCCTCTCATAAAGCTCTATCTTATGTGTGCGAGGGGTTGGAATCCTCTCATGCACAGTGTTCTGGAGCAACTCATCCGTCTGACGCTGAATGCGCTCTTTGCTAAGATAGTACAGGTGCTCTAACTATTGTTGATCTTGCTCAAGATGCATGATTTGCGCTTGGCGGGTGGTATGTTTGGCAAATACCAAGTCGATTTGTTCCATCGTCTTAGGTCTAGGAGGCCTAGATGCCTCCCCTACATATCTATCTCGGTCGTAGTGATCCGATATCTCTATAGGTCACTTCCCTCTATCGAGGTTAGAAGCATTCACCCGAGGCTCTGGCCTCAGTAGGTGATCCTGATAAATAGTAGGTGCAGAGGCGCATTTCTCCCGCGCTGTGTATTGCTCTTGAGGAATATAGTGGTTTTCCTCATGCTACCTTTCATAAATGTGAAAGGGACAGGTAGAGTTGGCTCGTCCTGTCTGAAGAGCCTTGCACTCTGTATTTGGCCTATTATTTCTAACAAAAATGAGGGGTAGAGGTCCCATGGTGATCGCCACTATAATCATGTCTACGAGCCCCTCATTATGGGGGCGAGCAACAAAAGCTTATGTTTTTCAACCATAGGCCTACGAATGAACAAAGAACTAAAGTGCATGAGAAGGGAAAACGAACAAAATGAAACGAGATGTAAAGCAAAAGCAAATTGCAGCCTCTTTTATTAATTTTGCTTGTGATCATGTTACAATATGTCTCCCGCAATTTTCAGGGGCTCGGAGCGTTAGATATAGTTTTGTTACAGCAAGGGATGATACGCTTCCCTTCGAGATCTTTCGTGTGCCCACATTTGAAATGGGTGGGCCAAACATCATCATCGCTTGTGTGAATGCATCCATAGTTCCTTGATTCCCCTATGGTGTCAAGATCTTACATTCAGAGAAATAGAAAATGATTAATAACACCTGCGGATGGAGGGAAACATGCAATCCCCAAGGCCTCCGGTTAATGCATGCATGAAATAATTAAAACATTGATAAAAACATTTCAAATAAGATGAAACTTGAAAATAAGCATGTAAACACCATCAGGGACACACTGCAAAAATAATAGTGAAGAAATATGTTGTAGATTTCTAATTGCTCTAGGGTGGGACAATTAGGACTATCATAAAATGCCGAAAAGTGACCTCCCAAATGTCCCATCTATAGGTCTCCAAAACACCTGAAAACTTGGGGTTAGGTAAAATGGGGTATTTTGAGACAACCCAGAAGGTCAGATTTGGCTGATTCTACCCTGATCACCCTATATCCGAAGGCACTCCCTATATGTTTGTGAAAGCATAAAATAATGAAAACACAATCAAAACTTATTAGAATGGCATGAAATTTGAATGGCAGCATATAGGAATGACGTAAAAAAATATTCAAAATAAAAAGTGAAGAAATATATTGTATATTTCTAATCTCTCTGGGGTGGGGCGATTAGGACTACAGTAGTGTGGGGGGCACTCGGGGGCAGGACTCCCATCGTTTGGGGCTTGTTTTTGACACCAATCCACTTGGGATGGGTCCAAAACCTCCTAGGGGGTTGTGTCAAAAATTGGGTGTGGTATTGTAGCCAATTATTTGGGTTTTGGGTCCAGATTGTGCTCCTATTGTTCACTCGATAACCTCCATTCCAAAAGAGATATCAAGGATGTAGGAAGCACAATGAGGGTGAGGGTATAATTCAACAACACTCCATTGATCCAAATTATCCTGCCCTATCATTTCTTGGGGTGAGAAGACTCACCATTTTATAGACCTAAAGGTCTACTTTGAATGTGCATGCAAGGGCGCCACTTGGCCATCATGCCTTGTCAGGGGAGAGAAGATTCCTCCTTGATTAAGGGCTCCATGACTACCTCTATGACTACATCTTTGAGTTTTGAAATTCTCACTCGCACTCCCATGCATTGAAGGTTGAGTTGAGTGGTGGATCTGGGCTGCCATTTGTCAAGGTTTTACTTTTTTCCCGTCAAACCTGCTATTTGCCCCACCCTGGAGAGATTACTGCTAATCATCCCGGGGTGGGGCGAATAGCATTCTAATCGCCCCAGGGTGGAACAAGTAAGGAGCAAGGTCCTTGAAAGGTGCCAAATTGACCTCTGACCTCCCAAAACTGCTTTGGGAGTGGTTAGGACCACTGCTTAACCTTTGGGGGCTGCCCTAGGGGCTATGCATGCCAATTCAGTCAGTGCTTGTAGCCACATGATCATATTGGTGTTGTTTTCGTGTCTACAGTTTGAATATATATTATGCTCAATTAACACTAAGAAAAAACTAGTCCTAAAAATTTTAGACGAGTGGACCAACATTGAGGGTCCTCATATTTGTTAGTTTTCAATTTTGGAAATACTAATATTTGCCCAATTTGTGAATATTCACAACTATGCATAACCCTGATCATATGCCTACAACATTTAAAAGGAGGATTAGAGATAACATACATAATTTATGATGGTTGATGTTATTATCATTTTAAATGTATAATAAACAGATAAAATAACCAAAATAAAGAAAGTTAGTGATGATGGATTTGGCCTTGATTCACTTAAGTTTACAAATAAAAATAGTTGAATCATGTAATAAAAGATAAGGTAAAATATACATTAGTGAGTTATACCTTTAATTTACCTATGCTACTTTTAAAATAACTATATAAGATCACCTTTCAAAAGTATGAGCTACTAATAGTGCCAACGCATTAGAACCACTAGCGCTAATTTTTAAAGTATGAGGTCCGATCACGCTATCAATTGTGAGTAGCAATTATTGGATTTATTCACCAAGATTATCTCTAAAAACATATAATATATACTATTAGTGTAATATATACATAAATCTAACACCAGTTTTTTATTATGAGTTTCTAGTGATTAACGTGCCCTATTTATTGCCACCGACACAAAGCTTCTCCTCTTAAAGCATAAATGCTAGATTTATAATTCATGAAAGCTTACCTTGGCGGGCAAATTACAGATCAGATGACTGTTTCGAGAAAAATAAAAGACGTATGCAATTTGCGACAAAACAAAGGAAAACTATACAGCTGTAGCGTAGTGCCTTGAGCCCAGACTCTCAACCGATTATTTTAAAGGCGAGCTCAGGCATCGACCCATGTTGGGTCCCACAATGGGGGCAAAAGTTATAACGTGTTATAGCTTTTAAAGCGTTTGATCTAGAACCCTGTAGCATTACTGTCAATGATGGCGTAGTTTGGATAAGTAGCACTCACGAAGCACACAGCAAAATTGAAGGCTTCTTTTTTGGAATTTTTCATAACACAAAAAGATCTCTACTAAATTAGGTTTCAATTTGAATGTGAAACGAAGTTTTACGTTACTAAAAGGCTATAGAAAGAAGAACATAATTAGAAATTAATGAACAAGGTTTATAACTGCCTATTTTACCTGCAATCTGTCAAATCGTGTAGATGGTACGGCAATGACTTATTATTCAACCTAGAAATAAAAGAACATTGTTCAAACTGCAATGATAGCCATCATCTAGTTTAAATATCATTTCTTAGTTGGTTGGGATTATAAAAAAAAAAATCTAACCTATCGAATTCTAAAACAGGTTGACTGTTAATGGGAGTAAATGCACTTGCAACATATGATTTAGAAAACAAAAATGACAGACCTATGCCCTATAATTTGATTCATGTTTTATTAATATAATTTTATTATATTTTAAAAAGAAAACGACATATACGTCTACTGCTACATAACTGCGAAGATCACGGCTGGTGCATCGTACCCTGACAAGATGAACTACAAAGAAATAAACCGAATGAACTGAAATGATTTTAATGACGGTACCAAGAGTTTTAATAACAGATTTTCCGAATGAAATTAGAACAGTGCTCGGTTCCTAAAGTCAAAAGAAAGGACGGACGGCCTTGGTGGTAACATGGCTTGTGGAATTACAATGTCTGAGTTAGTACGAAAAATTGCAGTTTCGCAGGGTTGTTTGGCTATCACTATACGCATGTAATGAAAAGAAAGGACGGACAGCCTTAGTGGTAACGTGGCTTGTGAAATTAAAACGTGTGAGTTAGTACGAAAATTTGCAGTTTCGTAAGGTTGTTTTTTGCTAAATTGGCGATGAAAATAACTTCTATTGATTGGGAGAGTAGCCAAAATAAATGTTAGGTAAAATATTTCATTCGATTTTTTGAACAATCAGATCTCACAAACATTACACAGTGACAGCTCATGGAATCAGACCATTATAACGATTCTCTCGCAAGCAGTAGTCTAGCCCACTTTTTAAGCCGAATGTAGATGAAAATAAGATGCAGAAGCGTTATCAGGAAAGTCGTTTTCCCCTCAATACAGTCGTGTCATCGACATTAACCGTTATAAATGTTTTAAAATATCATGTGGTTTAACAGAAATTTGAAGCAGCAGTTACCGTTAAAAAATTGATTGTCAGCTCGTTAAGGACTTCGTTAAAATTGCATGAAACCATCTCTACAGTGACGAGAGGTATGGGAACTGATTACATGTGAACACGTTCTATGTGAACTGATGACTACGAAGAGTTTCTTCCTGGTCATTGCCATTCCACGGGAAAACAAGTTGCTTAGAATCTGTGGGGGATCTTATGTATGAAAAAACAACGTGCGAAATATCCGTGCAGACGATAGATTCTGAATATCGTCTATGATGTTAACGTGTCAAATTAGCTTAGATGGGGTTTATAAACAATATGAATTTGTGTTGTAGATAATTCGTTGCGCATAGTCATTCATTCATGGAATAGTATATATACAATAGAGGATATTTGTTGGTGTAACTATATCGGTATAGTGTCTCTTCATTAAAAATTTAACATTTTTTTTATTGCATTAATCTAAAGTAGACATATTAGTTTAAAAAATTAGATGATAAATTTGGACACATACAAGTTAATCCAATATTCTAAAATACATGAATTAGGAAACACATTATCCATGATAAAATAGAGGCAAAGTCAATTGTTTATTATGATTGAACATGGACATACTCAAATGTTCACCTTATGATCAAGGATAAGGACAAACACAATTATCCATGATTTTACATCAAGTATGGATAGGGTCACATACTATATATTGCCATGGTTACAAACAAGGACAAACATGACCATTTGCAACACCTTCATGATTAGGAACACTCAACCAATCACAAATACATCTTCATCTTGTGAATAGGGACATACAACTATTCACTAGTACATTTTTATTTAAATTTAAAATACATATTCTCCTTTACCATCCTCATCACAAGGGCCTTTAGTATGTGTCACAAATCAACATTCCTTGTTATCACTTGCACTATTATCAATAGTCACCATTGCCTTATATTTCTTTAACTTTCCTTTTATGAGATCCTTTGCTCATTGAATATAATCCATTATAACATGACCTATTTGCTTGCAATAAAAACACAAGCCTTTTCTTTGATATTTGATTTGCCTTTGAGGATGACTAACTAGTTTTAAAGGTAACATTAAGTTTGTTCTTCATTAGCAATTTGGTTTCTTCTGTAAGTGCATCTTGTTTCTTGCTTTCATTTTGTTGATCAAACAATGAATAAATTTTAACTTCTACTCTAGAATTTATTTTTTTTAATGTGAATACCATACTAGCATAAGTAGCAGGCATATTTTTCAACAAAATAACTTTGGCATCATCATTGTTCATTGTGGCATTAATTATTGCAAGCTAATTCAAAAGGGAATGAAACTTGCTTATGAGTTGAACTATATTTTTACCTTCAACCATTTTCAATCCAAACAATTTATGCTTATCTAATGAGTATATTTATGCATATACCTTTAACACGAACTATTCTTCAAAACTATGATGTTTTATCGATAAAAATATTAGGTGTGGGGATTGATTGCAATAAATATTCTAAGATAGTAAAAATATATTGCAAGTCTTTACCTGTAATAAAAAAAGACAAAGAAAAACCAAACACCTTCAACTCTTCAAGTCACCTTCATTTCTCCAATGGTCACTTCTAATGATTAGATCATTAAAGAACCAATGATCAATAACCATGTGACTTGTGTATTTCAGTGGAATAATTTTTCGTCATGCTTCTCTTCATAATAGCAAAAAAAATTAAATGCCTTTGATGATACTCCACAATGAATATGGGATTATGTTAAAACTTATTTTCAAAAAATATGACTACTAGAAAATGGGTAAGCGTTGTCAATGCCTTCGAAAATGCTAGCATACAATATGGTAGGGAGCATCTCATATAGCTTATTTAGTAATTTTCTTGATAGTATGCAAGTTTTAGTGGTTCAAAATCTACTCTCATATTGCATGTGGAATTGAGCAAAACAATGTGCTCACATTTGATATTGGGGAATACTGATCAAAATGATATAATGACAACTTCATCCAATGTAATTTTAAAATTGCATGCAACTTCAAAATTTTATTTTCAAAATAAATGACAACCCCTCCTTTGACATGGAGTTATTGATTAACCTTAGAATTTTAGAAGTTGTTAAAAGAATTATTTTGATTGATCCATGTACAACATGGCTTGTCTTATGCAAACATCCTCTTTGCATGTAAAGCTTCGTAAATATGCCACAACCTTCAATACATCACCCTCTGAAATATGCTCATACTAGATAATATTGGATTGTTTAAAGTTTTAAGGAGATTGTTTTGATGCATTTTTAGTTCATGCTTTCATAGTGAATTTCCTCCATATTATTTGGTTGGAGGACACATAAATTTTAGTCCACCATAAGTTGCATGTACTACAAAATTTATTGTGCAACTTTGTATTGGATGGCATAGGAAACTTGATAGGTTTTAGCATGTAATACCTCAATTCAACATATTTCTTCATCTTAAATCTTCTTTATGCACTAGTGACAATGACATTGACAACACATCCTTTGTCTAATAGATAACAATATATTAGTTTTACATATTTTTGGGACAATGATGCTTTCTATGTAGATGTCATAGTATATTTTTTAACAAATGGTTTCTTACTAAAAGCATGTTCTCATTTGCATATAGTGACTTAGACTCTAGGTCTTCACACAATTTTTCTTGATGAAGAAAAACTCATTCTCTAACCTTTACCTTTCTTAAATTGCACTTGTTCTACACATTTTTGCAAGCACACTCTTGATAAATTCTATGTATCATTTTACCTCAAGCACAAATCTTACCAACATGCACAAATATATTTCTTTTCATTAATTACTAGTTCCTTTACTCATATCCTTCAACAAGTGTAGTTTATGTCCATGTCATCATGCAAACTTCTTATGCAATTTAAGTTTGATGATCTATAAAATATTCCAGCTTAGACAACCCACTTGCGATACTTTTTTGATGGTCTTTCTCTAGATGGCCCAATATTTATATGATACCACATTCATTTGATCTATTCAAGATAATAGACAACTCAATTCAGATGAGCATCCCTTGAAACTTCCTTCACTCTAATGTAACTTCAACATGCACCAATTTCAATAGGATACAAAGAGGATGAATACATCAAATCCACATTTAAATCTATCTAATGTATTACCTTAGGTAGCAACAATAATGATGATAACTCTTATTAACAAAATGCTTCTCAAATGGGTCTAACTTCAAATATTGGCAAATGTTTCATTGAGATTAAAATAGAATGCTTGTAAACCTACAAATAAAAATAAGCATGAACAAAAAATTCTAATTCTTTTGTAATTGATCTATAAACAGATTTATACAACCTCATCCTTGCAAAGTATTACCTCCTCATAAAAATGCAAAAGATATTAAACTAATCTAGAGAACCAGTCCATTTGCAACACCCATGTATATTATTTTTCTCCATGTATATTATTTTTCTCCATAGGAAGATCATTCTGTAATACCAAATATTGAAGATAATCAATTGTGTACTTTTTTTCATTAATGGATTAGTATATACAAGAGAGGATATTTGTTGTTGTAACTATATTAGTTACAACTACCTAAAACTATCTATTAGACTAACACAAAAAAATCATTACAATTCATACATGTTTGTATCTTTTTCAAGTTTGATTATAATTTTTACTAAAGAAATAGACAAATTTAAGTAATTAATACAAATAAATTCTTTTAATAAAAACAACATATAATAAATTAAAATATAATTTTTTTATTTATTTTTGAAGAATTATAAGAATAATGTGAAAGATAATAATAAATTGAGTTTTATGAAATCAATTTTATTTTTATTTTTCTTTTTGATACATAAAAGAGAAATATAACAAAAAAAAAATGTAAATTTTATTAAAATTAAACAACAACAAAAAATGGATTTGAGGATTCAATGCAACGTAAATATGTTATCTAATTTCTCGAAAGCTAAATGAAGCAATTAAATTTATTTTTTCTTTCAAAGTCTAAAATCATACTAATATGCAATAAAAAAATACTTTTAGATATTATTAAAAAAAATATAAGTCTAAAAGCAATAACACTTTGTTTTTTTTTTTATAAAGATTATAATGCAAGAAAAGAAGATGATTTGACTTTTGCTTTCCAATAGATAAAAATACAAGGGAAGTAAATGTTTGTTTTTTTTATTGTCAAAAGAGTAAAGGGATTAATATGTAACTAATAAGAAATATATTTTTGTTTCACTTTCAAAGGCCCTATAGAAACTATCATCCAAAAAAAATTTTAGATTTTCAAAACTAATATTGATATGTCATATGTACATTTGCAAATAAAGTTTAGATTTCACTTTAATCTATGCTTAAAATAAAGGATTTATTTAAGAATGAGATGCAATTTCTGATGAGGAAACTAGATGGTTTTATTTTCTTTTATTTCCTTAACTAATCATATGCAGGGTTATGTATAAGGGGGTGGACTCAAAATGTACTTGTAAAAAAATGGTGAATCCTAATCAAAATCAAGGTGAATCCTAAGAAAATCAAATCAATCATCTTCACACCAATAATTTGGGGCATAGTAAGGTCATATTTGGGGAAACGTTTGACCTATTAAATTACCTTATAACTCCATAAAAAACACCACCATTAGATCAGGATTTAAAAGCACTTTTCAAAAAGTACAAATATGACTATGTTTGGATATATATTGTGGCGAATTGACCCTAAGAAAAAATTGGTCCTAAAAATTTCAGGTGAATGGGCCAATGTTGAGGGTCCTCATATTCATCAATTTTAAATTTTGAAAATACTAATATTCACCCAATTTGTGAATATTTGCCACTGTGCATAACCCTGATCATATGCCTACAACATTTAAAAGGAGGATTAGAGATAGCATACCTAATTTATGATGGTTGATGTTATTATTGTTTTAGACGTATAATCAACACATAAAATAACCAAAATAAAGAAATTTAGTGATGATGGATTTGGGGCTTGCCTCAGTCAATCCCTTGATTCACTTAAGTTTACAAATAAAAATAGTTGAATCATGTAACAAAAGATAAGGTAACATATACATTAGCGAGTTATACCTTTACTTTACATATGCTACTTTCAAACTAACTAAAGGAATATCACCTTTCAAAAGTGTGAGCTACTGATAGTGCTTACACATTAGAACCACTAGCACTAATGTTTGAAGTATGAGGTCCAATCATGCTATCAATTGTGAGTACCAATTATTGGATTTATTCACCAAGATTATCTCTAAAAACCTATAATATATACTAGTAGTGTAATATATACCTAAAGTTAACACATATAATAACAAAATGAATGCATAAGGGATATGCTAAGATAGGTTTCTTAAAAATATCAAGGGTTTCAACTCTTTTTCAATGCATAATATAAAAGATAAGAAAACAATATGGTACAAAGAACTATTGCTATATTAAAATGATTGTCTTAATTACAAGGTAAGAAAACATAAAATATAACATGATTACTAACTTTGCCCTACCAAATTTGCTTCATAAATGTAAGATTTTTGTATCAAACAAGAGATATAGATTATTAAATTAATGTTGATACTACAAGATGCATAATTTACATTATGAATTATGAGCGTAGACACCAAAAATTGATCCCATTGTATTCAAGGCATATTTATTATTGAGCATCAAATTAGACTAATCAAATCATACTAAATTGAATCTCAAACAAAATATATGAACATAGACATTGAAACATCTATCGATTATCCATAAAATATTCAAACCTTAATTTAACCTTTATTAATGACCTCAAAGATAATATTTTCTTCGTCAATTAATATTAGTGCTAAACAATTGTAATTTGGGAGACAATAATATTCAATATTAAAAAATCCTTCAATTAGCCCCATGCCCACTTACAAATTTCTAACTCAAGCCCCTAGTAATACTAGCACTATTTTTACGCAAGCAACATAATGCTTTTGATATAGTAACACTTTTGTTTGAAAAAGAATAAAAAAGAAAAATTAAAAGTTAATAGGAATTGGCTCCTGCATCCAAGTTATCCAAGCACAATTGTATATTTTAGTCAATGAATCTTTATAAAACATAATCCTATATTTGATGTGGCAACTTTCCACACTATCCATAAAATAATTTTAACTTTAAAAAATTCTACTTTTCAACAAATAAACCTCATTCCATACAAGTCATCTTTAGCAAAGGACAATAATATATATTTTTTAATAAATTAGCATTAAAGCTATCCACTCTTAAACCTCTATAGCATATTAAGGATGTTGAATATTGCATTATTAAATTTTATATTATTAACAATTGCTAATTCAGGACAACTAGCATTAGCTCTCACAACATCTTAATTTAACAACTATCTATCATAGTTGTTTAGGTGTTTTAGATTCTAGGGTGTTAGAAGCAAGAAAGCCATAATTCAGAGGCATACACAAACTTTTTCATGAGTTTGTGGATACATATGTGATCTCTCTTAACCCTTCTCACTCTCAATTTTTTTTTTATGCTTGAGAAAATGGGGTTGTACTTGGGTCCTCCACCCTTGATAAAATCCAATGAATAAGACAAAATATTACATAAGGAATATTTAATGATTTGAAATCATTTAATATGGTCGTTACACACGGAAGGAAACGGATGCAAGCCCATGTGGAGAAAATGAAACGAAGGGCCACAAAATAGAAACGAAAAGTTTTTTTTTTTTTGAAACCAAAACACATGCATGCACAAGGGAAGGTGAAATGAACAACCATTGGAAAATGAAATGAAAAGCTTCCTGAAAAGTTTTAAATACGCCAGGCAAGGATTTTTTGAGGGGTTGGAAATTGTTGCGAGCAGAGTTGCTGATTTTAAGGCAAGAGGGCCATTCTGGACCTGTTTGAGTCATTTTTCTTCCATGGACTGGTTGGGGAAAACCATAATTCTGCTATTGTAAAATGACACATTTTTAATGCATAAGTTTTCAAAAATTTGCATCTTGTGGGCAAGAAAGAAGGAGATTCTCTTTGCATGCTATGGATTTAATGTCTATTTTTTTTCTCTTTTTCAGATTTCGAGTTTATAGATGGAGTTAATGTAAGTTTGCTTGGTTGCTTCATGTGAATGTTTGAACCTAAAATTTATTTTAAACCCTAGGAACCAACACTTAGTCTATGGGGATTGTGCTTGTTTTGCAAGTCCAATAGGTTAGGTTGCATGCAGGGAAACATCACATCTTCGGTTTTGTCGAAATAGGATAGCATCATACTGAATGCATTTTATTTTCAGTTTTTTGCTTTTCATTTTCATTTTTCTACATTTTATTTTTCCAAAAATTTTAAGTTATTTTAAATTTTCAGGCATTAAAATAAACATTTAAAAATTTTCAAAATCCAAAAACAATTCCACCATTGCCCTTTGTTTACAGTTACTTGCAATCACTAGGGTGTTCCAAGCATTTAAATTGAATATGTTTATTTGAGATTACTAATACACATGCAAATGCTAATATAGCAGAGACCTTGGAGAAGTTGGTTGTTTAACTTCTTTGCAAGAGGGGATTTGGAACCCAAATCCTAAGGGAGAGTGTACTTTCACAATTGGGTGAAAATACCACTCAACAGATTGGCACTAGAAGGAGGGCCTAAATTATTTTATGTCAGAGTGATTTAAATTTTGAATATTTCATGCCCTATTGATTATTATCTTTAGCTCTCTTTTAACAACATAACCTTGTAGTGTTAAAAGGAGGTCATGAATCGCTATGCATTGTTCTAACACTTTTGATTGTTCATACAAGAATAATGTGTTTTTATTTGATTTTGAAAAATTTTGGTCTTGACTAACGAGGTTGTCTCCATGCAATTACTTTCATTTTATTTTAATGGATACATATCTTGGTTGATGCTAACATGATTATTAATACATTACATGTTTGATATTTGCTAGTCAATTTCATGCTTATTTGTAAGGAATTATTTTTTTTTCTAAAATGTATTTGTTGTCAGTATTATGTGCTTCACTTGCGTGTAATGCGATATTGTGAATCAGAAAGCCTACAACACTAGGAGTATGCTCTTCACTTGCGCATATGTGATTTGGTGAATCAGAAACTTACATTTTTAGAATACTGCTTTGTCATTGGTTCCTTATTTCATTCATGACTAACAAATTGATTTTGAAGTTATTCTTTGAATTTCATTAATTGCAGGATTTTATTTGTGTCGTAGGTTTTCTTTGAGGTATTGAGAGTTTTGTCAGGTTTTGTAGGGTAGTTTCATTTACAAGATGGACCCACCGCATCGCATCGCAACTAGGTCCAAAACAACCAAGGAAACCATATTCCAAAGCCTCTCACTCACTCATAGGAATCCAAAGAATAAAATTGAGCAAATTGCTATCCCACAAGATATCCTTGTTACAGAAGATCCTTCTATTTCAGGTGCATCTAGCGAACTTGCATCGGTGGTGTCATTTTCCACTAATGTGCCAATTATCAGTACCATGTCCACGGTTCTTGTAGGGTTATCATCATTGATTTTGAATCAAATTGCCCAACCTCCACCAGCTCCTTAGTACGGAGTCCATAACATTCCTTTGAATATTGCAGGGGATATTCACGAGATACCTAAGAATATAGAGAGATTTTTTCCAAAATACAAATCGGATGGCCCAAGGACCGTAGAAGAACATATTTAGGCCTATAGGGATGTTTTGATAAGATTGCAAGTTCAACATGAAGATGTGGCTTGTAGACTCTTCCCCATGAGACTAGACCAAGTGGCTTATGAATGGTATATTTGCTTACCTACTGGTTCCATTACGTCATGGACACAAATGGAGGATGCTTTTGTCAACCAATTCAAGTCACCATTAGATCCCACAATCATCTATAATCAGTTCATTACATGCAAAATAGGTCAGGGTGAGCCAATCCAAACTTTTAATCAGAGATTTCAAAAGTGCTATAATAGAGCAATTCGACATTTTGCCATTGATCCCGTAGTAGCTTTGCAAATATATTTTGGGGCATTGGATCCTATGACGGCAATGTTTGCAAGGCAAAATCCTCAAGTTACCATGCTTGCTCTAGCCTACAATGAAGCTATGACCATTGAACAACAAATGACACCACAAGGTTATGGTTTTTCCTAGATGCCTATGGTAGGACAATATGGTCCATATGGTCAAGATCCTATGATGAATCAGATCATGGCACCACAAATATTAGGCATAAATGCTTTGCCTTATCAACACAATGTTGCATTTTCGCTTCAAACGGATAGAGAAAGTGTACGGAGGAAAAAGTGTCACGATATCGCGACATGTATTTTTGTGAGGCAAAGCTAAGAAAAAGAGCAAGGAGAAAAAGTGTCGCGATATCATGACATGTTGTATTTTTGCGGTTGATTTTTAAGCCGACAAAGACCAATGACAACCGACTAAAATTAGGGTTTACAGTGGTCATGAAAGCCGACTAAGATTAGGGTTTTCATCACAAGAATTATGTTATAAAAGGAGGGCTATTTGGAGATTTGAGTAGTTGTTGAAGTGTGCAAAGTTTGGTCATAGTGCAAAGATAGCAAAGTGCATGAAAGGGAGAAGATGATCATGAAGGTCGACTGTATCGAAGTAGAGTGTGCGAAGTGATCATGTAGAGAAATCAGAGTGCGTAGAGAGGGCAAAGGTGAAGAAAGACTAGTCAAGATCTTGCAAAAACAAAGGTATCTTTCTGTCAATATTATAGTTTAAAATTGAAGTCTAGGTCATAGCTTGGCATCAAGGGTTGGTGCTCCTTCCAGTAGTTGCTGGAAAATCAGGGGTTGGTGCTCCTTTCTGTTGGTGCAGATAAATAAGGGGTTAGTGCTCCTTCTAGTGGGTGCTGGTAAATTGATTGTAAATTTGGTGCTTTGCAAAGGCTAGATTTGGATGGTAGTCCAAGAAGTCATTTTTGAGGAGTAGCCACATTGGTGAACCTCGTTAAATTTTGTGTTGTGTGATGCTCTTGTGTTATACTTGTTGTATCTAGTAATTAGTTTTAATTGCTACTGTATTAAGAGCTATAAATTTAAGTTTAAAGAGCTACACTAATTCCCCCCCATCTCAGTGTCATTGTAAGACTAACAATTGGTATCAGAGCTAAGTTCTTGTACAAGCCTAACCGACTAGGGTGATCTTGGAAGTAACACAATGGCAGGTGGTGAAGGTTTCTCATCAAACAAAGCACCTTTGTTTGATGGATCTAATTACGCATTCTAGAGAATTAGGATGCAGACATATCTCTGTGCTTTGGGATATGACATCTGGGATTTAGTAGTTAGTGGTTACACAATACCCATCACTCCTCCAAAAGAGGTTGACGAAAAGAAACTATTTGAAAGTAACTCAAAAGCAAAGAATGCTATCATGTGCGGATTAGCAGACAGTGAACTAGTAAAGATCATGAGCTGTAAAATGGCAAAAGAGATATGAGACAAACTGAGGAGCATTCATGAAGGAGACGATAAGATCAAGGAGGCCAAGTTATAGACACATCGAGCTCAGTTCGAAGCATTAAATATGAATGAAAATGAAAACATTGAGGCATATATGTTAAGGGTTAATGGAATCATTAATGCAATCAGAGGACTCGACAAGGATATCGATGACTCTACTATTGTGAAAAAGGTATTAAGATCTCTTCCTCAATGGTTTGATTATAAAGTCTCAATGCTAGAAGAAGCTAAGAATCTAAATTATTTTAGTATAGATGATATGTATGGTTCTTTGACTGCATATGAGATGAGGATAGGAAGATCTAAACCCATAGACAGAGAAGCAACTTTTAAGGCCCTTAAAGATAAAAATGTAAAACAAGAGTCCGAGGAAGAAGAGACATCAGATGAAATGGAAGTAAACTTTGTTAGAAAACTAAAAAGGGGAAAAAGAAAATACAAAGGAAAGCTACCGCTTAAATGTTTCAACTGTGGAGGTGTTGGGAATTTTGTGACTAAATGTCCACTTAAAGAGAAGAACAAAAATGATGAAGGATCACACCAAGAAAGAAGTGACTGGAAGAAGAAAATGAATTTCAAAAAAGGCAACTTCAAGAAGAAAAGTTTCATCTCCAAGAATGCCAGTTCATCAGAAGATAGCTCCTATGAGGTTTTTGAAGAGGAAACAAGTGAAGCTATTTTCATGGCATTTGAAGAAGTAAGATCATAAAAGGTATAAGGAGTGAACTCAAAAGTATGTGGTGAAAACCCTAAGGCTGAAGTAGATCTATAAGGTGAGTTGATCTCTGCACTTGAAGAGTGGAGAATAGAGAAGAAAAAGAATAAGAAACTTTCAAAAAGGCTTGAGGATGCAAATGAAATCATATCCATTTTGAAAGTACAGATAGAAGAATCCAAGAAAGTCTTCGAAGATCTCAAAGTGCAAATAACTATGAAAATAGATGACTACAACAAGCTAGAAGAAGATATTGTTGGTTTAATAATGCAGCTAGAAGAGATGAATAAGAAAATCAATTTTTATCACAAACATGAAGTTCTATGAAGCTGGATAAAATCATAAATGACCAAAGGCCTGCAGGCATCAAATTTGGTCTAGGTTTCATCGAAGGAGAATCATCAAATGGATCAAAGGCCAGAAATGTAGAATCCATAAAGAACAAAGATAAGAAACAGGTTGATCAAGGAAAAACATATCATGCAAGAGAAAGCAATAATACCAGGCACGAAAGGAGGATTGAAAATGATGGATTCACCAATGTCACACATCAAAGAAGAAGAAGACCTATGGCTCCTACGGCAACATGGCAAAGACCTTCACCCAGGTTCAATTATCCCTTTTCTAGTTTATGTTTTAAATGCAATGGCTATGGACATAAAATCTCAAATTGCAAATTTAATGTAAAACCAAGGAATTTCTCCAATAGAAATGCTTTTTCTCCTTTGATGAATTATATAGTAGAATATTATAACTGTCATAATTTTGGGCACATTGTAAGAAACTATAGAAGTACATTTGCATCAAATCAGTATCAAGGAAGAAAATCTCAACCAAATAAGATGAGACAAAATAAAAATCTTCCTGAAAAACATGCACAAGTTGTTGATAAGGGAAAGACAAAACAAGAACCCAAGACTACTATCAAAATGGAGTGGAAAGGAAAAGAGCAACTTAAGGAAGAAAAGGAATCCTTAATCGTACAAACAACATTTAAAGCACAGAACAAATATGTATCATGGATATTTGATAGTGGATGCTCCAATCATATGATAGGTGACAAACATAAATTTGAGAAGTTACAAAAATATGAAGGTGGTTCAGTAAAGTTTGGGAATAATGATGGAGCTAAGATAGTTGGCAAAGGTTCAGTTAAAATTAGTGAGGGAAAAATTAAGTCAGAGGAAGTCTTGTTTGTGGATGGTTTGAAACATAACCTGTTGAGTGTAATTAAGATTTGTGATAAAGGTCATGAAGTAGTTTTTATGAAGCAGGGTTGTGAAGTCAGAAAAACAAATAGTGGAAAATTGATAGCAATTGGAGCAAGGACATCTGGAAACCTGTACACGCTCTCAAAGACTTCAAAAGGAGCTTGTTTTATTAGATAGGAAGAAGAAAATTGGTTGTGGCATAAGAGACTTGATCATATCAGTTTTGATAATCTAGTAAAAATTACCTCAAAAGGGGCAGTGAGAGATATTCCCACCATCAGCAAACCTGCAAACAACATTTGTTCTTCATGCCAAAAGGGGAAGCAAACTAGAGTCACATTCAAAACAATAGAGTACTACACAAGCAAACCTTTGGAACTAATACACACCGATTTATGTGGACCCATGAGAACACAAAGCATAAATGGTGACAAATATTTTATGTTGTGCATTGATGACTATTCCAGAATGACATGGATATTTTTCTTGAAGCATAAATCAGAAGCTTTTGATATGTTCAAGATTTTCAAAAACTAGGTTGAGAATGAAATAGGAAAGATGATCAAATGTTTAAGATCAGATAGAGGAGGAGAATTCATTTCAGAAGAGTTTACAGAATACTGTGAAAAATACGGTATTAGGAGACAGTTTTCAGCAGCCAGGACACCTCAGCAGAATGGAGTGGTAGAAAGAAAGAACAGGATAGTGTAGGAAATGGCATGGACTATGCTGACTGAAAGCAGACTAGCAGATAAATTTTGGAAAGAAGTAGTCCATACTACGGTGTATATCCAAAATAGGTACATGATGAGAACACATGAAAGCAAAACTCCTTATGAATTATGGTTTGGTAAAAGGGCAACAACAAAATACCTCAAAGTTTTTGGCAACAAGTGCTACATCAAAAGAACTGAAGATAATCTTGGTAATTTTGAAGATAGAGCGGATGAAGGTATTTTTGTTGGTTATTCATAAAAAATTAAAGCTTACAAATGCTATAACAAGAAGCTAAAGAAAATTGTGGATAATGTCGATGTTAAATTTGATGAAGGTAGAGAACGAGTAATTAGCTATGAATTGAACTACCCAATTTATGAAGAGGTTATTGAAGGAGATGAGGAAAATGAAACGGAAAAGATACAAAAATTTGACTCAGATGATTTAAGTTGTGATTTAGAAGTAGAAGAAAATAAGAAATTCAAAACAGACATTTAGCAAAAAAATCATCCTAAAGAGCAAATAATTGGACACCCCAAAGTTGGTGTTCAGATAAGAAGAAGAGTAGTAAGTAACTACTCTCTATTATCCAACATCGAGCCCAAAAATGTTGCTGACGCAAGTAAAGATGAAATTTGGATGAAGGCAATAAATGAAGAACTAGATCAGATCAAGAAAAAAGAAACTTGGGAGTTAGTACCTAGGCTTGAAAATAAAAATATAATCGGGACTAAATGGGTTTTTCAAAACAAATTGAATGAAGACGGACAGGTAGTCAGAAACAAAGCAAGATTGGTATGTAAGGGTTATGCACAAGTTGAAGGCATTGAATTTGAGGAAACTTTTGCACCAATAGAGAGACTGGAGGCAATTAGAATGTTTTTGGCTTTAGCAGTCTACAAAAATTTCAAAGTTTATCAAATGGATGTAAAATTAACATTTTTAAATAGAAAACTTGAAGAAGAGGTTTATATTGAGAAACCAGATGGTTTCCAACTTGGTGATGATCCCAACCTTGTTTGCAAGTTGAAGAAAGCATTATATGGCTTAAAACAGGCACCCCGAGCACGGTATGCAAGACTGGACAACTATCTCACCCAACAAAGGTTTAAGAAAGGTATGGTGGACAATAATTTGTATGTCAAAACAGAAAATGGGCATCTTATTGTTCTTGTTGTATACGTAGATGAATCATATTTGGTAGCAACAAATATGAGTCATGCAAATATTTAGCAAACAAGATGCAAAAAGAATTTGAAATGTCAATGATTGGTGAACTTTTGTATTTCCTCGAGTTACAAGTTAATCAAAATAAGAAGGGCATATCTATTTGTCAAGATAAATATGTGAAAGAGATGTTGAAAAAATTCACAATGGAGGACTGTAAGCCAGTTAGCACTCCCATGATGATAGGTTGCAAGCTGAGCAAGGATGACAAATCTCCACTTGTTGATCAAACCATGTACAGATCTATGATTGGAAGCTTATTGTACCTGACAGCTACCAAACCAGATATTTTGCAGGCAGTATGCATGGTAGCACGATTTTAGGCTAATCCCAAGGAGACTCATGTGACAACAGTAAAGAGGATTCTTCGGTACCTCAAGGGTACTATGGAGTATGGGTTATGGTATCCGAAAGGTAAAGACTTCACCCTCATTTCGTATTCAGATGCAGATTGGGCAGGGTGTGTAGATGATAGAAAGAGTACCAGTGGAGGTGCATTCTATCTTGGAGACAGATTGGTCGCATGGAACAGTAAGAAACAAGAGTCAGTTTCTCTATCGACAGTAGAGATAAAATATATTGCAGAAACAACATGTTGTACGTAGGTATTGTGGATGAAACAAACCCTGAAAGATCTTGGTATCAGCTTTAGTGAGCCAATATTAGTTAAGTGTGATAACACAAGTGCCATTAACATCTCTAAGAATCCAGTTATGCATTCATGCACAAAACACATTGCTATTTTAATCACTTTTTGAAGGAGAAAGTTGCGAAAGGTGAGGTTAAATTGGATTTTGTTCCAACTACAGAGCAAGTAGCATATATCTTCACAAAACCATTTCCCAAGGAAGTTTTTGAGTACCTTCGCAATAAATTGGGAGTGGTCACACTTCCCAAGAATTGACTAGCTACAGGGATCACATTCTCAGGGGGAGTGATCATGATTGTTGCTAAGTGTAATAAATTGTGTCTAAGAATGTTGTGCATGGACTCAGGGGGAGTCTGCAGTAGCCCTTTGGTATTATTTTCAAAGGGGGAGAAGAGTTACAGGAAATTGCACATGTGTTGCCAACAATTCCAAAGGGGGAGATTATTGAGCAAGGTGCAGCAATAGTATTGTCATTGTTGTCAACACAGTCAGATAGATCTATTGATGTAGTGGACGAGAAGTTCAAAACCTATTCAGATGCAGAAGACAGGAGTTCAAAGGTTATTCAGAGTATGTACAATGATTTTCCAAGAAGACCAAAGTGCCCCATTTGCAAAAGATCAAAGAAAAAGATAAGTAATAAAAGTGTCACGATATCACGACATATACAGCAGGAAAGAAAAACTATCATGATTTTGCAACATGTTGGAAGAGAGAGAAGAAGCAGGAAAAACTGTCGTGATTTTATGACATGTTGGAAGAGAAAGAGAAAGTAGGAAAAACTGTCATGATTTCATGACATGTTGGAAGAGAAAAATGCAAGTGGAAAAACTGTCGCGATTTCATGACATGTTGGAAGAGAAAGAGAAAGCAGGAAAAACTGTCACGATTTCACGACATGTTGGAAGAGAAAAAGACAAGTGGAAAAACTATCGCGATTTCGTGACATGTTGGAAGAGAAAGAGAAAGCAGAAAAAACTGTCACGATTTCGCGACATGTTGGAAGAGAAAAAGACAAGTGGAAAAACTATCACGATTTCATGACATTTTGGAAGAGAAAGAGAAAGTAGGAAAAAATATCACGATTTAGCGACATGTTGAAAGAGAAAAAGGCAAGTGGAAAAACTGTCACGATTTTGTGACATGTTGGTAGAAAAAGAGAAAGCAGGAAGAAGTGTCATGATTTCACGACAAGTTCGAAGAAATAGAACAAGTAAGAGAAGTGTCGTGATTTCATGACATGTCACATTTTCACAACTAAAATAGGAGAGAGAAAGTAAGTTTGAGAAGTGTCACGATTTCGTGACATGTCGCATTTTTGTGACTAAAGCAGGAGAGAGAAAGCAAGTTTGAAAAGTGTTGCGATTTTGTGACATGTCGCATTTTTGCAACAAAAGAAAGAGAGGAAGCATACAGAAGTAGAACTATCATGATTTCATGAAAAAAGGAGAAAAAAGAGTTCAAAGGTAGAAGTGTCACGATTTCACAATAATAGCAAAGAAATGAAGTACGAAAGTAGAAGTGTCGCAATTTCACGACAAAAGTAGAAAAGAAGACTTCGAAGGCAGAAGTGTCATGATTTCACAACAAAAGCATAAAGCAAGAATTTGAAATCAGAAGTGTCACGATTTCGTGACATGTCGCATTTTTGTGACTCAAGAAGGACAGGCAGGCAGAATAACAAAAGTGTCACTGCATCGTGCAATGTTGCATTTTCGCTTCAAACGAATAGAGAAAGTGTACAGAGGAAAAAGTGACGCGATATCATGACATGTTGTATTTTTGTACGCTTCCTCTCTTTATTTTGTCGTGAAAATGCAACATGTCACGAAATCATGACACTTTGCAAACTTGCTTTCTCTCTCCTGCTTTAGTCGCGAAAATGCGACATGTCGCGAAATCGTGACACTTTTCAAACTTGCTTTCTCTCTCCTATTTTAGTCGCAAAATCACGACACTTCTCCTACTTGTTCTCTTTCTTTGAACTTGTCGCAAAATCGTGACACTTCTTCCTACTTTTTCTTTTTCTACCAACATGTCATGAAATTGTGACAGTTTTTCCACTTGCCTTTTTCTCTTCCAACATGTCACGAAATCACAACAGTTTTTCCTGCTTTCTCTTTCTCTTCCAACATGTCACAAAATTGTGACAGTTTTTCCACTTGTCTTTTTCTCTTCCAAAATGTCACGAAATCGCGACAATTTTTCCTTCTTTCTCTCTCTTCCAACATGTCATGAAATCACGACAGTTTTTCCACTTGTTTTTTTCTCTTCCAACATGTTGCGAAATCGTGACAGTTTTTCCTGCTTTCTCTTTCTCTTCCAACATGTCATGAAATCATGACAGTTTTTCTACTTGCCTTTTTCTCTTCCAACATGTTGCGAAATCATGACAATTTTTCCTGTTTCTTCTCTGTCTTCCAACATGTCACAAAATCACAACAGTTTTTCTTACCTGTTGTATATGTCATGATATCATGACACTTTTCGTACTTGTCTTTTTCTTTGATATTTTAAAAATGGGGCACTTCGGTCTTCTTGGAAAATCACTGTACATACTCTGAATAACCTTTGAACTCCTGTCTTCTGCATCTGAATAGCTTTTGAACTTCTTGTCCACTGCATCAACAGATCTATCTGACTGTGTTGACAATAATGACAATATTGTTGCTGCACCTTGCTCAACACAAATATCAGGCATAAATGCTTTGCCTTATCAACAACCATATTCATCAACACTCGCTTATGCACTTATTCTAATTCAACCAATCACATCCATTCCCCCCATTCCTTCCTTATTGCAAAATAGTCAACAGATTATGCAAGGAGCTAGTCCGGTTAATTCTCAGACTATAGTTACTTCCCCCAATCCAATTCTGATTCAAAGTGTGAATCCCTACGCAAATCAAGTGGCTCAAAATCCAACTCAAATGTTAAGTCAAGATCTCACCAATTACGCAAACCCTACTAGAACTAGCAATAACATAGCTCAACCAAAAGAGATTTATTTAGAGGTTGAAGAGCTCAAAAAGATAGTTCACAAATTGAGTAATGATTTGGTTCAAAAACAAAAGTATGAATCCCATGCCCATCACCCAAATCGAAACTTCAACAATAGAGGGAGACAGTCGAATACGAAGCCAAACAATGGGGGTGTGCCTTCCCCTATTGCTAATTAGATAAATACTTCTACAAGACCAAGTCACTCTAGTTCCATTCTTAATATTTTTGATTTTGCATGGGAAAAGGGGTGTAGATTGCATAATACAAAGGAGCATAATTAAAGGAATTGTCCCAAAATTGCTAGGTATACCCATTGTCTCCAAGCTCAAGTGGATTATTTGGAACTTGTGCCAAATGAGGGTCCACCCCAGCATCAACAAGGAGAGGACAACATTTTGGTGGTGGAAACTCTATATCATCAAGAGAGTGAGAATGAGGAAGAAGAGGATGAAATATTGGAACATGAAGTGCAAGCTTTTAGAGAATTTAGAAAGGGGAACCATGGATACCATTTGAGGAGTAAGTCCAAAACCCCTAAAACATCCTCAACTCCACCAAATAATTATATTATTCCTCCTGATGCTAAGGCTGATAATAATCCCCCTCCTCCATCTGGAAGAGAAACGTCTAAGGACACACAAAAAACATTGATGCTTGAGAAGTCAACTTATGACATAGTGGAGGATTTAAGGAAGTCCAATTCTAGCCTTTCATTTTTAGAGGCGGCTAGGTTGCCTGGCAAAAAGGAAGCATTGATAAAGGCTTTGGGCTCACCTAGTTAAATATAGGAAGGAAAGGATGTTGAATCTCACATGGTTTTATGAAAGGAAAGATGAGATGTCCCTCATTTTTTATTGACTGTGAGGATTGCTGGCAAAAATTTGCACAATTGTTTGGTGGACACAGGTGCCACAAGCAACCTCATGCCTTCATAAATTTGTCAAATGCTAGGCCTAGAGCTCTGTTTACGCTAAATGCAAGGTTTTGCAATTGGATCGGTCCGAGGTAAATGTGGTAGGGACCCTCTACGATGTTAAGATCCAACTCAATTCTGAACCTAGGGTCCAATAGGTAGTTGATATTTTGGTTGTCAATATACCAAGTCGATATGGAATGCTACTTGCTGGGGATTGGATGAAAAGTTTGAATGGTTATTTCTCCATTGATTTCTCGCACATGTGGCTACCCTGGAAAGGGATTGCTAATTAAATTAGAGTGGAAAATGAGCTAAGGCTTAAGGAAATCATCACATAATTCAACAAGCCAAATGAAGTTCAATTTTCTGAACCTGAGTTAGGAGTCTATGCTTTTGATGTTGAAAGAGCTATCGAAGAACCTCAAAAAGAAATATTTTCTTGTAGCTATTTTGAAGAAGATAATCTCATGTGGTCACTCAAGTTTTATGGATCTAAGTCAAAACAAGGGGCATGAGCTAGAGTTGAACTCACTTGTCCGGGAAGTAAACCATTATTTGCTACCTATAGATTGCAATTTCCTTGCACTAACAATGTGATAGAATATGAAGCTCTTATATTTGGATTACAATTGGCTTTGAGCAATAAGGTTAAGTGTTTGAAAGTATTGAGAGATTCAGAGTTGGTGGTCAAACAGGTTAAAGGACAATATACCTGTCGCAATAAGAGATTGAGCCTTTATAGAACTAAGGTGAGGGACCTCATTGAGGAATTTGATGCTTTTAATATATCCCTTATTTCTAGCAAAGGAAATCATATAGATGATTCTCTTGTGGTCGTTGCAGGCATGCTAAATCCGGTTGACATAAAAAAATGCAAGAAGTTTTCCATTGAGTTGGTCCCTTGCCCATCGATACCTGATAACGTCAGAAACTTGCAAGATTTTGAGAATGATAGACACATTTTCAAATTTGTCACCAATTCAGGTATTTTTGAGAACTAAGTGATTGATGAAGATCAAAGGTGGCAAGAAGAAACAGAAGGAGAAAGCGAAGCTACATTTCAATCCAACAAGATACCTAAGAACATCGTTTCATTGGAGAAGATGTTTGATATGGGATATAAAGCTAGAAAAGGAAAAAGGGTTCCACTTCCTAAATATGCATGTGACCTGATCAATATAGGGAGTGTGGATAATCCGCGTGAAGTGTACATTGCAAAAGCATGTATGACTGATGAGAGGGAAAATATAATACGTGCACTAAAGTATTACATGGATTGCATTGCTTGGAATTATAATGAGTTGAAAATGTATGATCAAAACGTTATTATGCACACCATCCCTCTAAACCGGATTCCAAACCCTTTAGACAAAGACAATGACCTGTTAACCCATTACTGGAGCCCTTGATAGAGAAAGAGGTCAAGCGATTGTTGTACACAAAGATAATATTTCTCGTTAGGCACTCAACTTGGGTCGCTAATCTTGTTCCTATGAGAAAGAAGAATGGAGAGATAAGGCTATGCATAGATTTTAGAAATCTCAACAAAGCCTCACAAAAGGATAATTACCCACTACCATCAATTGATGAAATATTGCAAACGGTGAATGCGTTTGAAATGATGGCTTTTCTTGATGGGTATTCTGGATACAATCAGATTCTTATTCATCCCAATGATAGGATGAAGATAGAATTCACAACCAAATGGGGAACATTTGCCTATAGAAGAATGCCTTTCGGATTATTAAATGCAGGCGCAACATTTCAACGTACCATGGATTATGCGTTCAAAGGGCTCATAGGTAAATGTATCATTGTGTATGTGGATGACATTCCCGTGTTTTCAAAGGAAAGAGAAGACCATGTGAAATATTTGAGGAAAGTTCTCCAAAGGTGTAAAGAGCACGAAATTTCTTTAAATCTAAAAAAATGCATCTTTGGAGTGATAGAAGGAAGATTGCTTGGCCATATCATTTCAAAAGAAGGTATCTCCATTGATCCGAAAAGGATAGAAGCTATCCAAAAATTGCCTCTCTCGGGTAGCAAAAAGGAATTGAGATCTTTCTTTGGGAAAATTAATTTTGTGAGGAAGTTTATTTTTGGCTTCGCTGAGATAGCTAAACCACCGAATGAGATGCTCAAAAAGGATGTCAATGTTAGATGGAACAAAGAAAGTAGGGTTGCCTTTCAAAGCATCAAGGATGCTATTTCTAGAGCCCTTGTCCTTATAAGTCCAAATTATTCTAAGTCTTTATTTATTTATGCTTTCACATTTGAACACTCTTTTGTGAGTGTCTTGACTCAGAAAGGTGAAGATAACACAGAAAATCCCATAGATTTTCTAAGTGCTCCTTTAAAGGATGATCAATTGAGGTATTCCATCCTCGATAAGCAAATGTATGCACTTTTCAAAACAGTAAAAAAAATCAAACATTACATTGTGCATAGGATCTTTGCCATTGTGCCTGACCCTGCTGTCAAAACCATGTTTGTGCAAAACGAGCTAGGTGAGAGAAGAGGTAAATGGATTTATTCCATCCAAGAATTTGACCTTGAAATTCAACACATGAAATTAGTTCATGTACAAGGACTTGTGAAAATAATTGCTGAGAACAATCCCCAAGTCACATGCCAATATTCAAATGGAGAGCACATTTCTAAAGATGATTGGTATGTTGATATTGTGTATTTTTTGTTAAATGGTAAGTGTCCATCACATCTTAATTCTAGTCAAAGAAGAGCCCTGAGACTTAAATCTGCCAATTATCATATTAGGTATGGTGCTCTTTATAGGAAAAATCACGAGGGAATTTACCTACGATGCTTAAATCAAGAAGAAGCTACCAATGTTTTGCAATATTTTCATGGTAAATACAAAACTGGCCATGGTTCGGCAAATTCAATAGCACATCAAATCCTAAGAGCGGGATATTATTGGCCCCACATTTTTAAATATGCACATGCACACATGCGATCTTGCCATATTTGTCAAGTGGCTGCCAATAGAGAAAGTAATGCAGCTATGCCATTGCAACCTGTAGTTGAGATGAGACCATTTGCACAATGGGGATTAGACTTCATTGGGGTTATTAACCCAAATTCTTTAGATTCCCATAAATTCATACTCACAGCTACAAATTATTGCACTAGGTGGGTAGAAGCAATTCCTACGAAGCATGCTACTATGGATGTGGTAATAAAATTCCTCAAAGATCATATCGTAACAAGGTTTGGAATGCCCGATTCTATTGTAAGTGATAATGGTAAGGCTTTTGTTTCCACTCAATTTGCAAATTGGGCATATGATAATAATGTGAGTTTAAAGTTTTTGTCTAACTATTACCCTCAAGGAAATGGTTTGGCAGAATCTTCAAACAAAAATTTGTTAACCATCATTAAAAAATTATTGGAAAATAATTCTCGGGATTGGCACAACCAATTAAAATTTGCTCTTTGGGCAGATAGGACTAGAGAAAAAGAATCAATAAGGAATACACCTTATCATCTAGTTTATGGGCAAGATCCAAATTTTCCTGCAAATTTGAAGATTCAAACCCTTCGTTTCACACAAGAATACCTTGGAACTGATAATCACATTGAGGCTAGATTAAGTCATGTAATGCACCTTGATGAAAAAAGAGAAGAAGCCATGCTCCACATGAGCAAACATCAAGATGTGGTCAAAATATGGTTTGATAAAAGAGCCAAAATTAAGTCTTTCAGGATCCCGGACTTGGTTTTATTGTGGGATAAAAAACATGATGAGAAAGGGGATCACAAAAAGTTTGATTGTATTTGGTTAGGCCCTTATCAAATTTTTGAAATCCTAGGGGGGAATGCTTTCAGACTAAGAACTTTGGATGGGAAATATTTGACATTATCGGTTAATGGGCAAGTTATAAAGCATTATTTTAGCGCTTAAATCATGTGAGATTTGTATCATATTGTACATTTGTATATGATTTTTTTGGTTTTGATGTTGGTTTTGCATTTCTGTTTTGGTTTCAAGTTGTGTGTGGGTCCTTTGGACACTTTTGGTTTGTTTAAAAAAAAAAAAAACGAGATGTCAACTTAGGTCCTTATGAATGTTGACTAAGACTAGGAGAATATGAAACATCGAAATTGTATTGCAGAAAGCTCCATGAATATTGCAAAAACATTAAAGAATATCATTTGGAACTTGTGATCCATGAAGTTGTCAGTTTTATAAATTATGGCAAAGTAGTTGGTATACTCCATCCGCATTTCAAAAGGAGCAATGCATTCATATCTCATTTTACATTCCACATTGCATATACATTTCATCTAAGTTGCATCTTCATTTCATATACAATCATTGAAAAGGTGTTGAATCCTCTTAGGGTTATTTCATAACATATATTAAAAGGATCCTAATGTTGGGAACTGATACCTAAACTATCTTGAACCAAGCATGTTCTACACATATTAAAGAGGATCTTGGGCAAAATGGTCAAAACCATACTTGGAAGAAAAGGTGAGGCGAAAGGAGTATGTCGTGTTTGTCCAATTATGCAACAAAATCCTTAAAATAATGGTTTTTACCACTCCTATAGTGCTTAAAGCCTAAAATAAGAGTTGTAAGGATAGGGTTAAATCCCCATCGAACTTAGGTTGAGGATCCAAATCCCCAAAGCTCTGATTTGACCTTCATGGAGTAGTAAGGATAGGGTCTAATTCTCATCTCGCTTAGGTTGAGAATCTGATTCCCCAAAGCTTCTATTTTGCCCACTCAAGAACTTGAAATTCCAAAGAAAATATTTTTCATTCTACTTTCATTTCATCATTGATATTGGATTGGAAGGATTGTACTACATGTCCCTTGCAAGGATGGGTAGTCATCCCCAAGGTTCAAGAAATAAAAAGTAAATTCAAATCCTAGATTATGGGGTTGATATCCATTGGGGCTATAGATGCCTGACTGGCAGTGGAGTATACTCATGCGTGGCAACATGTCTTGTCTAAAAGCAAGACCACTAACTGCTCAAACGGACAGGCTAGCCTAACAGTTTCATCCATAACATGTTAAATCATTTTGTTCAAGATGAGGTAATGAACTCCGAGATCGAGTAGTAAGGATAGGGTTAAATTCCCATCTCGCTTAGGTTGGGAATCCTATTCCCCAAAGCTCTGATTTCACTTACACTCGCACATGGGTTCAAGATGGTAGAGGCACATAACCAACTTTGGTATCTAGTAAATTAATTCAATTTATATATATTTGGTCCTAATAGGGTTTGACAGTTTTAATATGTTTGTTCATGATACTAAAAAGTTTGAGCCTTTGCAAAATAGGTTGTTATATATCTAACATAGTTGTCATACATCAAATCCAGCATAAATCATTCATATCCTTGCATACGAATCATAAGTGAAACTGACAATGGAAAGTTGAACGAGTTTCAAACGATAGGGAATGAAGCACATTGCACACACCGAGCTGATGCTTAATAATTCTAATGATTCATGTATTTCTCATCTAGTTTCATTCTTGGGATATTTGTTGACGCTTGTATTTGAGTCCGTGTGTTTTCAGGTTAAGTTCTCACCGAAATGCTCAGGAGCATTTCCCAGAGAGTCGCCATTTGTTGTGGCTGCTCCACAACGTACCCCAAAATTGGGGACCCATATTTTTTGCATGTTTTCCAAGAAGACTGAAGTGGCCCATATGCTAAAGATCAAAGAAAAAGAAAAACACCACAAGAAGAAAAAAATGTCACGATATTGCGACATGTTGCATTTTTGTGGTCCAAAGCAAAGGGAGAGAGCAAGGAGGAAAAAGTGTTGCGATATCGCGACATGTTGCATTGTCGCGGCCAAAAGAGAAAAAGTGTCACGATATCGTGACATGTTGCATTGTCGCAGCCAAAAGAGAAAAAGTGTCGCAATATCGCGACATGTTGCATTTTCGCGGCCAAAAGAGAAAAGTGTCGTGATATCGCGACATGTTGCATTTTTGCGGCCGAAAGCAAAGAGAAAAGAAGGGAGGAAAAAGTGTCGCGATATCGTGACATGTTGCATTTTTTCCAAGGGAACAGAGGAGTTGAAAGTGCATCTGATATTAGTGACAAACACCAGGACAGTGAAACTGAAGACTGCATAGTGACGTGGACATAAGGAAAAAATCCATAAGACAAAACGTTACATAAGGAATCTTTAGTGATTTGAAATCATTTAAGATGGTCGTTACACACAGAAGGAAACAAACGCAATCCCATGTGGAGAAAATGAAACGAAGGGCCACATAATAGAAACGAAAAGTTTTTTTTTTTTTTGGAAACCAAAACACATGCATGCACAAGGGAAGGTGAAACAAACAACCATTGGAAAATAAAACAAAAAGCTTCCTGAAAAGTTTTAAATATGCCAGGCAAGGATGTTTTGAGGGGTTGGAAATTGCTACAAGCAAAGTTACAGATTTGAATGCAAGAGGGCCATTTTGGACTTGTTTGAGTCATTTTTCTTCCATGGACTGGTTTGGGAAAACCAAAAATTCTGCTATTGTAAAATGACATATTTTTAATGCAAAATTTTTCAGAAATTTGCATCTTATGGGCAATAAAGAAGGAGATTCTATTTGCATGCTATGGATTTAATGTCTATTTCTTTTCTATTTTTCGAATTTCGAGTTTGTAGATGGATTTAATGCAAGTTTGCTTGGTTGCTTCATGTGAATGCTTGAACCTGAAATTTATTTTAAACCCTAGGAACCAGCACTTAGTCTATGGGGATTGTGCTTGTTTTGCAAGTCCAATAGGTTAGGTTGCATGCAGGGAAACCTCACATCTTCAATTTTGTCGAAATAGGATAGCATCATACTGAATGCATTTCATTTTCAGTTTTATGCATTTCATTTTCATTTTTCTGCATTTTATTTTTCCAAAAATTTTAACTTATTTTAAATTTTCAGGCATTAAAATAAACATGTAAAAAATTTCAAAATCCAAAAACAATTCCACCATTGCCCCTTGTTTACAGTTACTTGCAATCACTATGGTGTTCCAAGCATTTAAATTGAATATCTTTATTTGAGATTACTAATACACATATGCAAATGCTAATATAGCGGAGACCTTGGAGAAGTTGGTTGTTTAACTTCTTTGCAAGAGGGGATTTGGAACCCAAATCCTAAGGGAGAGTGTACTTTCACAATTGGGTGAAAATACCACTCAACAAGACTATTAGCTTCTATTCTTATGCTGATATATGGTCTATTGCAACAAGATATAGCTATAATCTTTTTGTGGCTATTAGCTTCTATTCTTATATATATTCAATCATGGATGCTTTACTCCTTATCCACCTTATTTTATTTTTGGGTGAACTAATTTAATCTTTTAACTTAAAAATATTTCCTGATGTCCTGCAAGCTGCGCATGGGTATGCAATTTGACTGAGCTTTCCTGATTTCCTGTCCATCTACAGGGGTAAACACCAGTTTTTTATTATGAGTTTCTAGTGATTAACGTGCCCTATTTATTGCCACCGACACAAATCTTCTCCTCTTAAATCATAAAAGCTAGATTTATAATTCATGAAAGCTTACCTTGGCGGGAAAATTACAGATCAGATGACTGTTTCGAGAAAAATAAAAGACGTATGCAATTTGCGACAAAACAAAGGAAAAATATACAGCTGTAGCGTAGTGCCTTGAGCCCTCTGAGTTTTTGGAGGTCCCAGACTCTGAACCCGTTATTTTAAAGGCGAGTTCATGCATTGACCCATGTAGAGGTTCATTATTTGACGTGAGCATGACTGTCAATGATGGCGTAGTTTGGATAGACTTCTTTTTGGAGTTTTTCATAACACAAAAAGATCTCTACTTGAATTAGGTATGAATGAGAAACGAAGTTTTATGTTACTAAAATGCTATAGAATGAAGGAAAAGGTATATAACTGCCTATTTTACCTACAATTGGTCAAATCCAGTAGATGGTACAACAATGACGTTATTCAACCTAGAAATAAAAGAACATTGTTCAAACTACAATGATAGCCATCATCTAGTTTAAATATCATTTCTTAGTTGATTGGGATTTAAAGAAATAATCTAACCTAATGAATTCTAAAATATACATATGCTACCGAGACAGGCAGATTGAATGTTAATGGGAGTAACTGCTCTTGCAACATATGATTTAGAAAACAAAAATTACAGACCTATGCCCTATAAATTGATTCATGTTTTATTAATATAATTTTTTTTACTTTTAAAACAAAAGTATGATTTAGAAAATGACATATACGTCTACTACTAAGTAACTGCGAAGATCACGGCTGGTGCATCATACAAAGAACCAACAAAGGAATAACAAATGAACTGAAATGATAAACTACAAAGAAATAACGAATGAACTAAAATGATTTTGATCAGGGTACCAAGAGTTTTAATAACAGATGTACAAATTTACTATTTTTTAAATTCAAACAGTGATCAGTTTCTAAATTCAAAAGAAATAACAGACAGCCTTGGTGGTAACGTGGGCTGTGAAATTAAAACGTGTGAGTTAGTACAAAAAATTGCAGTTTCATTGGGTTGTTTGGATATCACTATATTGCAAAAGTCCAAAAAAAAAAAAGAGGACAGACAGCCTTGGTGGTAACGTGGCATGTCAAATTAAAACTTGTGAGTTAGTTGAAGTTTCAATTTTTTAATTTACCCAATCGTCGGTATCGGGAGCGCAAGGCGACAAGAGGGCCCAAATTCAGGTTGCACAGTCGAACTTAGGCTATGCTCTCTGTTATTACATAATTGGGTTGCACTCCTGAGATTTGCGCAATCGGGCTGCACTCCAAAGATTTGCGTGATCGAGTTGCAAAAGAGCAGTCAAGTTGCGCACGGGGAAATATGTATAGTCGTGTTGCACACAAAAAATGTGCACAATAGGGTTGCGCACGAAGGAAAATGCTAAGTCTGGGAAGCCACTGATCAATGCCCAACTACACTGGTCAAAGGCAGTGAAGTTTGAATTTGCTGCATTGTCGGGTGGATAGATCCAGACTTAGCCAAATTTTTACTGTGTGAGCTTTTGCAGTTAGGAGGCTTGCGTGGCTACGACGATGATTTGTTTGGCTCAACAAGAACTGTACGGGAGGAGAGAAACATCGAATCTGAGTGCAATGTTTCAGATCTGAGCTCAAACTTATAGAACTCAAAATAAAATTCTCTAAGGCGATTATACAGACAAAAATAGATTTTGTGCCGACAAAGATAATCGCAAACCCTACAAATGCCTTAAACAACAAAAAATTTTATTCATATAAGAGGAGGGTTACAAAAGTCCTCAACTGAGGAAAGACTAACATCTACAGACTCAAGTTGCAGGATAAACTAAAATGGAAAACAAATGTCGAGTCTGCTGCTTGGACATTAAATAGATGAGCTACACTGCTCACTAAAAAATAATCTCGTCTACTACTTTGCAAGTGACTACTTTTCTCTTGCCTGTTTCCCCAAATTTACCCCACTCTCCTCTCTCTCTCCCGTTCTCCACCCTCTCCTTGTCTGAAGACCCGAACTACCTTATATAGCCGCAGGGAGAGGAAGATAGAGGTTATCCTCTAACAAGTTCTGACAGACCCTAAATAAGGGTTTCTGACCAATCGCCGAACTTGCATTAAATTGTCGAACTGGAATTAACTTATGCGGTGATCAAATTTGTCAAATGTCACATCTGTTAGAAGTCACATGTGATGTCAAGTCAAACTTTTACTGAGATCCCTGACTGCATGAGCGCAGTCTGACTTTGCCCAAGTTCGGAGCATAGTCCGGCTTCGCTCAAGTTTGGAGCGCAGTCTGACTTCGTCCAAGTTCAGAGCGTAGTTGGGCGAAGGCATGAAATCTAGATTAATATTTATAACACCCTCCTTTAAACATGATTTCATGAGTGCTTTGACTCCAAGCTACTCTCGCAATCTGCAGAAGTCTTCCTCCTTCAAAGGCTTCGTGAAAATATATGCCAATTGCTCCTTGGATCTGCAAAACTACAATTGAATTTCTCCAGACTTCACCAACTTTATGATGAAGTGATAATGAATATCGATGTGCTTCATCCAGACATGGAACATGGGATCCTTTGACAGTGTGATGGCCGAATTTTTATCATAAAAAATTGTTGTTGCACTTTCGAAGGATAGTTCAGTTCATTCAAAACTCTTCGCAACCAAACTGCCTGGCATTCGAATGACATGGCAATGGCATATTTTGCTTCAATTGTGGACAACGTAATGATGGGTTGCTTCTTGGATGCCCATGAGATTGCCCCTAATCTGAGATGAGAAGCATACCTAGAGGTGCTCTTTTGATCGTCGGTGCTGCCAGCCAAGTCACTGTCTGTGAAGCCCACTAGTTCCAATTGGTCCTATCTGGCGTAAAATAGCTCATTGTCTCACGTCCCGTTGACATAGTGCAAGATCCTCTTGCCTGCTTGCTAGTGCATTTCCTTAAGATTCTCCATAAAATTTCTGATCAGACTGACTTCGAACATTAGATCTGGTCGAGTTATAGTCAAATACATCAGACTACCAACTAGCCTATTGAACAGGGTTTGATATATATTCCTCTCTGAATCCAGCTTTCTCAACTTCAAACCTATTGCTATAGGTGTGATGGCAGGTTTGTTGTCCTCCATATTGAACCACTTTAGGACATCCTTCACATACTTGCATTGAGAAATTAAGATGCCATCTGTCGATTGGTCAAATTCAATGCCAAGAAAATACTTCATCAGCCCTAAGTCTGTCATCTCGAACTCCTTCTTCATGGCTATTCTGAACTGGGAAAATAGTTTTGTGTTGTTTCCAGTGTAAATTAAATCATCCACATACAGGAAAACGATTATGAGCTCACCTACATCATTTGTCTTCATGTACAGGGTGTGCTCATATGGGCATTTTACAAACCCATTTTGCTAAAAATAACTGTCAATCTGGCTGTACCAAGCTCAGAGCGCCTACTTCAAACCGTACAGGGCCTTCTTCAGATTTAGCGCTTTGCCCTTCTGGCATTCAATTTTGTAAACTTATGGCTAGTCTATGTAGACCTCTTCCTGCAACAATCCGTTGAGGAAGGCTAACTTGACATCCATCTGGTACATCTTCCAACCCTATTGGGCTGCCAATGCCAGGATCATCTTGACTGTGTCAAGTCAGGCTACAAGCACATAAACCTCATGGTAATCAATGCATGAATTTTTCTTGTAACCCTTCGCCACCAGTCTGGCCTTATGCTTGTCAACGTCTCCTTGGGCATTGAATTTTTTCTTATACACCCACTTGACTCCAATGGTCTTCTTCCCTACTAGAAGAATTGTTAGTTGCCATTTATCATTCTTTTCAATGGCTTTAATCTCCTTGTCCATAGCCTGCACCCACTTATGATTTTGACTTACGTCTTTGAACTCTACTGGATCAACTTCAGTAAAGAATGCAAAGTCAGAGTACTCTTCATCTATATGGGTTTGGGTTACCTCATAGATTTCTTGCAAGCTCCTTGTCTTCACTGGCGTCACCAGGTTCTAGATTCTACTTGCACATGGAGGTGATCGAAATGGAGTGGTTATGCTACTGCTAGCATCGTTGCTGCTATTGGAGGTTGGAAGTGGCTGCACACTTCCTTCTTCCAAGTCAACAAACTCTATTACTACTGGCTCTGACTAGCCAGTATTCGACTTCCAGTTCCAGGCTTCATCTTCAAGAAATTTCACATCAAGGCTGATGATGAGCTTCTTCGTCACAGGGTTGTATAGCCTATATGCCTTCGCTTGCTCACTGTATCCTGTGAAAATGCACTTCTCAGCTCTATCATCTAACTTTTGTCTCTTATCTTCTAGAATATGTGCATATGCAATGCACACGAACACATGCAAGTGAGCCACACTTGGCTTCACACCGCTCCAGGCCTCCTGAGGGATTTTATCCTTCACACTTTTGGTGGGACATCTGTTTAGTAGGTAGACTGCACATGTTATAGCCTCTGCCCAAAATTCATGTGGCAATCCCTTCGCCTTCATCATGCTTCCTGCCATCTCCATGATGGTTCGGTTCTTCCTCTCAACTATGTCGTTCTGCTGTGGCATGTATCTGGTAGTGAAGTGCCTTCAAATTGTGTGCTTCTTGTAGTAGTTATGGGATTCATTGGAGATAAATTCACCTCTGCCATCTGTCCTGAGAGTCTTGATATGATATATGCTCTATTTCTCCACCATAGCCTTGAACTCCTTGAATCAGGAAAATGTTTCTGACTTCAGCTTTATGGCATAGATCCATGTCTTCCTACTGAAGTCATCTATGAACATTAAGAAGTATTTGTTTTCAAAAAATGTGTTGGTCTACATCGGACCGCAAATGTCTGAGTGCACTAGCTCTAGTGGTTGTGATGCTCTCCAAGACTAATCGAAATGGAACAAATCCCTATGTTGTTTTACGACTAAGCAGCCGTCACAAACTTAATTTTGCTGCTCTATCAGGGGTAAACCCTTCACCATATTATTCTTGTGCAGTTGATTCAGGCCACTGAAGTTCAGGTGACCAAATCTAAGATGCCACAACCAAGTAGCATCTCTCACAACTGTACTCAGAGACATCAATGATTCATTCTAAATCTGTAGTGGAAACATTTTATTCTTCATCATGGATACTATAGCAATCTACCCATGTGACTTGTCTCTGATGGTACAAGCTATGTATTTGAACTAGACCATATGTCCCTTCTGCATGAGTTGTCCAATGCTCAACAGGTTGTGCTTCAGGCCAGACAGATAGTAGACATCATAGATCTACTTCTGTTCATTGTGCCTAGTGTGGATGAGGATCTTTCCTTTCCCCATTATGGGAACCTTGTTGTTGTTCCCCATAGTCACCTCAGACTGGACTGTTTCATCTAGTTGGGAGAACATCTTGTTCCCCATCATGTGGTTGCTACACCAACTATCTAAATACCAGACATTCTTCTGGCACTCCTCAAAGTTGCAAGTCAACAACATGTTTCCTCCTACCACATATCTGGTTTCATTCATGTAATGGGATTGTTGCTGGTTCTCCTTGGCCATCCATTTTTTGCACTGATGTAATGGCCGAACTTCTTGCAGAAATAGCACTGGACCTTTGACATGTCCTTCTTTTGACCAGATCTAGCTTGCTGATTTTTTGAACTGCCTCTTCCACCTTGCTGATGGAAATTACAGTTGGTCTCTCCTTCACTAGGGTTTGATCATCCTCCTTGCTTGTTGCCTTTCCCATGCTTTCCTGTACCTCTTGCTTCGTGAGAACTAGAGCCACAATGGTGGGAATCTTGTCTACCACTGTCTCAGAATGAGACCTAAGCCTTGAATGCTTGCTCCAGAGAGGTCTGTATGAACGACTTAGCCTCTATTCATGTGTTTGCAATGAACCCATGAGCTCATTTGTCAAGAGGGTTTTTAGATCCCTCGACTCTTCGATTGCTATCACAACCATGTCAAACTTGGGAGGCAAAATTCTAAGAATCTTCTCCATAATTCTCTGGCTCTGCATAATTTCTCCATTCAACCGCATCTAGTTGATAATGTTCATCGTCTGGGTGAAGAAATCACTCATGGACTTGGACTCACTCATCTGAATATTTTCAAACTCCCTCCTGAGCATCTGCAACTTTACCAACTTTACCTTATTGGTGCCCTAGTACGAGCTAGCTAGAATCTCCCAGGCCTGCTTTGCCTTGGTAGCTGATGCAATTATGGACTCCTTGATCGCTTGCATGATATAGAAGAGGGCATTCTAGTCCTTCTTCATGTTCTCTTTCAACAAGTACTTATCTTCTTGAGAGAGGGTGGCCAGTGCTGCTGCATATGTTGATTCTGGGTAGCCGTTCTCGACTAACTCCCATAGCTCCTAAGATCCAAATAGGATCTTCATCTGGATGCTCCAGTAATCATAATTCTTCCCATTGAAGCATGGGATCTACAACTACAAGTTGTTTCTATTGAAAGCCATTCTGCTTCAATCTCCGCATCAAGGGATCAGTAGCTCTGATACCAATTTGAAGTTTCAAATTTTTTATTTACACAGTCATCGAGATCGGGAGCGTAATGCGACGGGAGGGCCCAAAGTCGGGTTGCATAACTGAAATCGGGCTATGCTCTCAATTATTGTGCAATTGGGCTACGCTCTTGAGATTTGCGTAATGGAGCTACGCTCCTAAAATTTTCTCGATTGGGCTACGAAAGTGTAGTCGGGTTGTGCACGGGTAAATGTGCGTAGTCGGGTTGAACACAAAAAATGTGTGCAATGGGGTTGCACACGAAGGAAAATGTTAAGTCCAAGAAGTCATTGGTCAATGCCCGACTACGCTGGTCAAAGTCAGTGAAGTCTGACTTCCCTACGCAATCGGGTGGATAGCTCCAAACTTAGCCAAATTTTTGTTGTGCGACCTTTTGCTGTCCAAAGGTTTGCACAGCTACGGCGATGATTTGCTTGGCTCGACAAGAATTGTACGGGAGGAGAGAAATATTGAATCTGAATGCAATATTTTAGATATGAGCTCAAACTTATAGAATCCAAAATAAAATGCTCTAAGGCGATTATACAGACAAAAACATATTTTGTGCCGATAAATATAACCGCAAACTCTACAAATGCCTTAAACAACAACAAATTTTATTCATATAATACGAGGGTTACAAAAGTCCTCAACTAAGGAAAAACTAACATCTATAGACTAAAGCTGTAGGATAAACTAAAAGGGAAAACAAATGTTGAGTCTGTTGCTTAGACATTAAATAGATGAGCTACACTGCTCATTGAAAAATAGTCTCGTCTGCTACTCTGCGAATGATTGCTTTTCTCTTACCTATTTCCCTAAATTTCCCCCACTCTCCTCTCTCTCTCCCATTCTTCACCCTCTCCTTTTTTGAATACCCAAACTGCCTTATATAGCCACGAGGAGAGGAAGATAGAGGTTATCCTCTAACAGGTTCTGATAGACCCTGAACTAGGTTTTTTGACCAATCGCCAAACTGGCATTAACTTATGTGGCGATCGAATCTGTCAGACATCACATCTATCAAAAGGCACGTGCGACGCCAAGTCAAAATTTTGTTGGGATCCCCAACTGTGCAAATGCAGTCTGACTTCACCCAAGTTCGGAGCACAGTCTGGCTTTGCTCAAGTTTGGAGTGCAGTTCAGCTTCGACCAAGTTCGGAGCGCAGTTGGGCGGAGGCATGAAATTTGGATTAATATTTCTAACATTAGTATGAAAATTTGCAGTTTTGCAAGGTTTTTTTTGGCTAAATTGGAGAAGAAAATAACTTCTATTGATTTTTAAATGTTGATAAAATATTTCATTCAATTTTCTAAATAGTCAGATCTCACAAACATCATACAGTGATAGCTCATGGAATCAAAAAATTCTAACGATTATCTTGCAAGCAGTAGTCTAGCCCACTTTTTTAGCCGAATGTAGATGAAAATAATATGTAGAAGGTTTAGCAAGAAACTCATTTTCCCCTCAATACTGACGTGTCATCGACATTAATTTTTATAAATGTTTAAATTTGAGGCAACAGTTTGTAACAACCCAGAACAAACTTCATTTTTGGTTGACCAAAGAAAATTAGGAAAGGAACTAATTTCTTTAATTTTATTTTTGAATCATTTAAGAAAATAAATTGTTCATAATATAGACATATCCACATATTTGAGTTTAATACTACTGCAATCAGTCATTCAAATAGAGGAGATTGGTTTTATCCTGTTGAATAGCCCTTTTGTAAATTCGATCATCCACTTTTTTTGTCATAAGGTTCAAACTATGACAAGGGTTATCCTCTAGGGCCGATAACACCTAGAGGGGATGCTTTTTTACCTTTCCTCTTCATACTGAACCCTCGACAATCTTGTCAACTTATTTTTCCTCAACATGGAAGAGGTTAGCGTAATTATGTCTCCGTAACTAACTGGTGACTCCCTTAATCCTGGAGACAGTTAATGCCATGTCAATGCCTTTACCTTGTACCTCTTTACTCATACTCACTGCAACTCATAGTTATTTGTCCCATACCAAACCTTGTGGTCGTTCCACCTAAGTTCAATGAGTAGGTAATGAGCACTTGTGTTATCCAAGTCCAACCGAAAAAGGTGTCCCATACAACCCTTCTCACTCTCATCCTGACCAAGTCATTTTGACCAATTTTGTCATAACTATGTTGTCTCAAACTTGTTGCGTGCTTCCCTGAACCTCAACATACTTGGATGTTCTTTTGTTTAATTTTTCAATTTCAACCTTCTAAAGGTCTTTATAGGATTATTTCATTGTCAACTATTTCCAAACGGTGATAACTACAATACCCTAAGGCAAGCTATTTATAGTGTACAATAAAAGTATATCCCAATAATCACATACTATTAATTTTATTAAACACTATATCGGGTTTAAACCATTTTAAAATATAGTTGTACTTTTCCCAAAATATGTTTGTCTTTTGATTCACAAAAAGAGTTTTGATAGCACTAGCTACTTATGCAAGTATAGCTTAAACACCGTAATTTATTTATGTGAAGTTTGATAATAAATCTTCATGAGTTTTTCATAGCCTCCACAATGTTTACATACAAAAGCTTTAGTCATCAACTATCCTCATTAAAGTTCGGGTCTCGGTTGCCCATACTACCAAGGTACTGGTCAACTCAGCAACAAACTATAAACAATTTCCACAAAATAGGTTTGTAGTTTGTAGACATCAGTCATTTATTCAAATATAACTTGTTTTCCTATCAGATATTCCAAAATTCGACAAGGTTAAAACACTATTTGCATTATTGAACTCTCAATTCTAGAAATCTCAATTGCAACATTTCGTAAGAGAGGATTTTAAACCAAAACTATTTAAATAAATAAGGATACACAATTTCGTATATAGTACATGAACTTTTCTTAACATCACTATAAACACTTGAACCATTTCTCTAATACATATTTTGTTCTAGCAAAAGAAATAACAACACATGAGGCTATATCTCCTCTTTCATGACATAGACATCATATATTCATTGTTTGAGTTTGAATCACTTTCACCTATGGGCTTCGTTTGTCCAATTGCACAACTATTCGTCTTCGATAGTTTCGCTCTACTGCTCAGGCCTGGTACAATCAAGTAGTATACGACCACATCCTTTGTTTTATGGTATTCACATTGCAATAACTTTGGTATGACATCCCTCGATGCTAGCTTCTAGCAATGTGCTTTCCAATTTCACTCAGCACCATACCATTTACTTACAAAGATCAACAGTCCACATAGGGAGAAACTTAGAATCATCACCAGGGATCAGATACGACTCTCAATTAATGTACATGCAAATTTTAACATGCCTAAATGCAAATCAAGCTATCAAAAGCAGCATACAAAAATTCACAAAATTTCCTTTCCTAGATTACCAAAGATTTATCTTTATAATTATCTTTGTTTCTTCCTTCCTTCTCTTGCCAATAAGGCTTCCTTGAAACTTGCCTCCCATAACATAAGGTGTTTCCCTGTCCCCAAAGAAGTATAAATTAGTTTTTCCCAATTTGATTTAAATTAAAGTACAACTCGCTCACAACTCTCAACATCTCGTTGCTTCCAAACATAATGTTTACTGCAATGCAACAATGTAACAATCATAAAGTCTCTTGGTAATGCAATGTTTAAAACATCATAACAACAAAGTTTAACCAACATTACATTACTTCTTAAAAATAGAATGATTCTCAGTAATTTAATAATTCATCTATCTTTCTATTACTTTCAATTACTATATGTCAACACAGTGTCATAGCAATATTTCACATAGTGAAAAGCTTACTAATACAACAATATTAAATTATCAAATCCTTTGCTTTCATTTTACCATCTACTAACATGGCAATACAACAAATTTTCACACAGTGATAAGTGAGACATGTTAAACATTTTTAGCAATCATGGAAAATGAATACTTTTTATTAAAACTACAAATAACCGACCTGTTTCACGCTCTCTAACCACTCTTGTTCTCTACTCTTCACCTCCCACTCTCCCTTGTCTCATATCTCCTTCTTTCCTTATCCTCTCAACAATTGTTTTCTCTTTTATTTTATTTTTCCTTTTTCTAAAAATAATTTGTGAAGGATGCACAAGTTGTTTACCTTTCCCCTTCATGCGTAGCGCCAGATTGTTGAGTCACCACCACTCCCACTTAACTTCATGCACACACCGAGTTATCATAGCCATTAATCATTCATGATAGTTTAACAACAAACATGGAGAACACATCTTCACCTCAGACTGGACTGTTTCATCTAGTTGGGAGAACATCTTGTTCCCCATCATGTGGTTGCTACACCAACTATCTAAATACCAGACATTCTTCTGGCACTCCTCAATGTTGCAAGTCAACATGTTTCCTCCTACCACATATCCGGTTTCATTCATGTAATGGGATTGCTACTGGTTCTCCTTGGCCATCCGTTTTTTGCACTATGAGATGTAATGGCCGAACTTCTTGCAAAAATAGCACTGGACCTTTGACATGTCCTTCTTCTGACCAGATCTAGCTTGCTGATTTTTTGAACTGCCTCTTCCACCTTACTGATGGAAATTATAGTTGGTCTCTCCTTCACTAGGGTTTGATCATCCTCCTTGCTTGTTGCCTTTCCCATACTTTCCTGTACCTCTTGCTTCATGAGAACTAGAGGCACCATGGTGGGAATCTTGTCTACCACTGTCTCAGAATGAGACCTAAGCCTTGAATGCTTACTCCAGAGAGGTCTGAGACGAACGGCTCAGCCTCTGTTCATGTGTCTGAAATGAACTCATGAGCTCATTTGTCAAGAGGGTTTTTAGATCCATCAATTCTTTGATTGCTATCACAACCATGTCAAACTTGGGAGGCAAAATTTGAAGAATCTTCTCCACAATTCTCTAGCTCTGCATAATTTCTCCATTCAACTGCATCTAGTTGATAATTTTCGTCATCCGGGTGAAGAAATAACTCGGGCTGTGCTCTCAATTATTGTGCAATTGGGCTACACTCTTGAGATTTGTGTAATGGAGCTACGCTCCTAAAATTTGCTCGATTGGGCTGCAAAAGCGTAGTTGGGTTGTGCACGAGGAAATGTTCATAGTCGGGTTGAACACAAAAAATGTGTGCAATGGGGTTGCGCATGGAGGAAAATGCTAAGTCCAAGAAGTCATTGGTCAATTCCTGACTATGCTAGTCAAATTCAGTGAAGTCTGACTTCCCTACGCAGTCGGGTGGATAGCTCCAAACTTAGCCAATTTTTTGTTGTGTGAGCTTTTGTTGTCCAGAGGTTTGTGTGGCTACGATGATGATTTGCTTGGCTCGGCAAGAACTCTACGGGAGGAGAGAAATATTGAATCTGAATGCAATATTTTAGATCTGAGCTCAAACTTATAGAATCCAAAAGAAAATTCTCTAAGGCGATTATACAGACAAAAACATATTTTGTGCCGATAAAGATAACCACAAACTCTACAAATGCCTTAAACAACAACAAATTTTGTTCATATAATACGAGGGTTACAAAAGTCCTCAACTAAGGAAAAACTAACATCTACAGACTAAAGCTGTAGGATAAACTGAAAGGGAAAACAAATGTTGAGTCTGTTGCTTAGACATTAAATAGATGAGCTACACTGCTCATTGAAAAATAGTCTCGTCTGCTACTCTACGAATGATTTCTTTTCTCTTACCTGTTTCCCTAAATTTCCCCCACTCTCCTCTCTCTCTCCTGTTCTCCACCCTCTCCTTTTTTGAATACCCGAACTGCCTTATATAGCCACGGGGAGAAGAAGATAGAGGTTATCCCCTAACAGGTTTTGACAGACCCTGAACTAGGGTTTTTGACCAATCACCAAATTGGCATTAACTTATGTGGCGATCAGATCTGTGAATACCATACTAGCATAGATGGTATGACAATGACGTTATTCAACCTAGAAATAAAAGAACATTGTTCAAACTGCAATGATAGCCATCATCTAGTTTAAATATCATTTCTTAGTTGATTGGAATTTAAAGAAATAATCTAACCTAACGAATTCTAAAATATACATACGCTACCAAGACAGGCAGATTGAATGTTAATGGGAGTAACTGCTCTTGCAACATATGATTTATAAAATAAAAATTACAGATCTATGCCCTATAAATTGATTCATGTTTTATTAATATATATTTTTGTACTTTTAAAACAAAAGTATGATTTAGAAAATGACATATATGTCTACTACTAAGTAACTGCAAAGATCAAGGCTGGTGCATCGTACAAAGAAAAAACAAAGGAACAACAAATGAACTAAAATGATTTTGATCAAGGTACCAAGAGTTTTAATAATAGATGTACAATTTTACTATCTTTTAAATTCAAACAGTGATCAGTTTCTAAAGTCAAAAGAAATAACAGACAGCCATGGTGGTAACGTGGGCTGTGAAATTAAAGCGTGTGAGTTAGTACAAAAAATTGCAGTTTCATTGGGTTGTTTGGCTATCACTATACTGCAAAAGTCCAAAAAAAAAAGAGGACAGACAGCCTTGGTGGTAACGTGGCATGTCAAATTAAAACTTGTGAGTTAGTTGAAGTTTCAATTTTTTAATTTACGCAGTCGTCGGTATCGGGAGCGCAAGGCGACGAGAGGGCCCAAAGTCAGGTTGCACAGTTGAACTCGGGCTGTGTGCTCGATTATTACATAATCGGGTTGCACTCCTGAGATTTGCACAATCGGGCTGCACTCCAAAGATTTGCGTGACCGGGCTGCGAAAGCGTAGTCAAGTTGCGCATGGGGAAATATGTACAGTCGGGTTGCACACAAAAAATGTGCACAATAGGATTGCGCACGGAGGAAAATTCTAAGTCTTGGAAGCCACTGATCAATGCCCGACTGCACTGGTCAAAGGCAGTGAAGTCTAACTTTGCTGCGTTGTCGGGTGGATAGATCCAGACTTAGACAAATTTTTACTGTGTGAGCTTTTGCAGTCAGGAGGCTTACGTGGCTACGACGATGATTTGTTTGGCTCAACAAGAACTGTACGGGAGGAGAGAAACACCGAATCTGAGTGCAATGTTTTAGATCTGAGCTCAAACTTATAGAACTTGAAATAAAATGCTCTAAGGCGATTATACAGACAACAAAAGATTTTGTGCCAACAAAGATAACCGCAAACCCTACAGATGCCTTAAACAACAACAAATTTTATTCATATAAGACGAGGGTTACAAAAGTCCTCAACTGAGGAAAAACTAACATCTACAGACTAAAGTTGCAAGATAAACTAAAAGGGAAAACAAATGTCGAGTTTGTTGCTTGGACATTAAATAGATGAGCTACACTGCTCACTAAAAAATAGTCTCGTCTACTACTCTGCGAATGACTACTTTTCTCTTGCCTGTTTCCCAAAATTTCCCCCACTCTCCTCTCTCTCTCCCTTTCTCCACCCTCTCCTTGTATGAAGACCCGAACTACCTTATATAGCTACGGGGAGAGGAAGATAGAGGTTATCCTCTAACAAGTTTTGATAGACCCTAAACTAGGGTTTCTGACCAATCGCCGAACTGGCATTAAATCGTCGAACTGGCATTAACTTATGCGGTGATCAAATCTATCAAATGTCACATCTATCAGAAGGCATGTGCAATGTCAAGTCAAACTTTTACTGAGATCCCTGACTGCATGAGCGTAGTCCGATTTTGCCCATGTTCGGAGCGTAGTCCGGCTTCGCTCAAGTTTGGAGCACAGTCTGACTTCGTCCAAGTTCAGAGCGTAGTTGGGCGGAGGCGTGAAATCTGGATTAATATTTCTAACACCCTCCTTTAAACATGATTTCAAGAGTGCTTTGAATCCAAGTTGCTCTTGCAATCTGTTGATGTCTTCCTCCTTCAAAGGCTTCATGAAAATATATGCCAACTGCTCCTTGGATCTACAAAACTACAGTTGAATTTCTCTAGACTTCACCAACTCTCTGATGAAGTGATAATGAATATCGATGTGCTTCATCCAGACATGGAACACGAGTTCCTTTGACAGTGTGATGGCCGAATTGTTATCATAAAAAATTATTGTTGCACCTTTCGGAGGATAGTTCAGTTCATTCAAAACTCTTCGCAGCCAAATTGCCTGGTATTCGACTGACATGGTGACAACATATTCTGCTTCAGTTGTGGACAACGTAATGATGGGTTGCTTCTTGGATGCCCATGGGATTTCCCCTAATCCGAGATGAAAACCATACCCAGAGGTTCTCTTTTGATCGTCGATGCTGCCAGCAAAGTCATTGTTCGTGAAGCCCACCAGTTCCAATTGGTCCTGTCTGGTGTAAAATAGCTCATTGTTTCATGTCCTGTTGACATAACGCAAGATCCTCTTGCCTACTTTCTAGTGCGTGTCCATCAGATTCTCCATAAAATGGCTGATCAGACTGACTCCAAACATCAGATTTGGTCGAGTTATAGTCAAATACATCAGACTACTAACTAGCCTCTTAAACAGGGTTCAATATACATTCCTCCCTAAATCCAGCTTGCTCAACTTCAAACCTATTGCTATAGGTGTGATGGTAGGTTTGTTGTCCTCCATATTGAACCACTTTAGGACATCCTTCGCATACTTGCCTTGAGAAATGAAGATGCCATCTACCGATTGGTCAAATTCAATGCCAAGAAAATACTTCATCAACCCTAAGTCCGTCATCTCGAACTCCTTCTTCATGGCTATTCTGAACTGGGCAAATAGTGTTGTGTTGTTTCTAGTGTAAATTAAATCGTCCACATACAGGCAAACGATTATGAGCTCACCTACATCATTTGTCTTCATGTACAGGGTGTGCTCATATGGTCATTTTACAAACCCATTTTTCTGAAAATAACTGTCAATCTGGTTGTACCAAGCTCAGAGCACCTACTTCAAACCGTACAGGGCATTCTTCAGCTTCAGGGCTTTGCCCTTTTGGCCTTCAATTTTGTAAACTTGTGGCTAGTCTATGTAGACCTCTTGCTCCAACAATCCATTGAGGAAGGCTAACTTGACACCCATCTGGTACATCTTCCGACCCTATTGGGCTACCAATGCCAGGATCATCCTGACTATGTCAAGTTGGGCTATAGGCGCATAAACCTCATGGTAATCAATGCGTGAATTTTGCTTGTAACCCTTCGCCACAAGTCTAGCCTTATGCTTGTCAAAGTCTCCTTGGGCATTGAATTTTGTCTTATACACCCACTTGACTCCAATGGTCTTCTTCCTTACTAGAAGATATGTTAGTTGCCATTTATCATTATTTTCAATGGCTTTAATCTCCTTGTCCATAGCCTGCACCCACTTATGATTTTGACTTACGTCTTCGAACTCTACTAGATCAACTTTAGTAAAGAATGCAAATTTAGAGTACTCTTCATCTATATGGGTTTGGGTTACCTCATAGATTTCTTGCAAGCTCCTTGTCTTCACTAGCGTCACCAGGTTCTGGATTCTACTTGCACATGGAGGTGACCGAAATGGAGTGGTTATGCTACTACTAGCACCGTTGCTACTATTGGATGTTGGAAGTGGCTGCACACTTCCTTATTCCAAGTCAACAGACTCTATTACTACTGGCTCTGACTAGCCAGTCTCCGACTTCCAGTTCCACGCTTCATCTTCAAGAAATTTCACATCACAGCTGATGATGAGCTTCTTCGTCACAGGGTTGTATAGCCTATATGCCTTCGCCTGCTCACTGTATCCTGTGAAAATGCACTTCTCAGCTCTATCATCTAACTTCTGTCGCTTATCTTCTAGAATATGTGCATATTCAATGCACACGAACACATGCAAGTGAGCCACACTTGGCTTCACACCACTCCAGGCCTCTTGAGGGATTTTATCCTTCACATTTTTTGTGGGACATCTGTTCAGTAGGTAGACTGCACATGTTATAGCCTCTGCCCAAAATTCATGTGGCATTCCCTTCGCCTTCATCATGCTTCCTGCCATCTCCATGATGGTTCGGTTCTTCCTCTCAACTACGTCGTTCTGCTATGGCATGTATCTGGTAATGAAGTGCCTTTGAATTATGTGCTTCTTGTAGTAGTTATGGGATTCATTGGAGATATATTCACCTTTGCCATCTATCCTGAGAGTCTTGATATGATATCTGCTCTATTTCTCCACCATAGCCTTGAACTCCTTGAATCAGGCAAATGCTTCTGACTTCTTCTTTATGGTATAGATCCACGTCTTCCTACTAAAGTCATCTATGAACATTAAGAAGTATTTGTTTTCAAAAAATGTGTTGGTCTACATCAGACCGCAAATTTCTGAGTGCACTAGCTCTAGTGGTTGTGATGCTCTCCAAGACTGATCGAAAGGGAACAAATCCCTATGTTGTTTTCTGACTAAGAAACCCTCACAAAATTGATTTTGCTGCTCTATCAGGGGTAAACCCTTCACCATATGATTCTTGTGCAGTTGAATCATGCGACTGAAGTTCAGGTGACCAAATATGAGATGCCACAACCAAGTAGCATCTTTCACAACTGTACTTAGAGACATCAATGATTCATTCTAAATCTGCAGTGGAAACATTTTATTCTTCATCATGGATACTATAGCAATCTGCCCATGCGACTTGTCTCTGATGCTACAAGCTATGTATTTGAACTGGACCATATGTCCCTTTTGCATGAGTTGTCCAATGCTCAAAAGGTTGTGCTTCAGGCCAGATAGATAGTAGACATCACAGATCTGCTTCCGTTCGTTGTGCCTAGTGTGGATGAAGATCTTTCCTTTCCCCATTATGGGCACCTTGTTGTTGTTCCCCATATTCACCTCAGACTGGACTGTTTCATCTAGTTGGGAGAACATATTATTCCTCATCATGTGGTTGCTACACCAACTATCTAAATACCAGACATTCTTTTGGCACTCCTCAATGTTGCAAGTCAACAACATGTTTCCTCCTACCACATATCCGGTTTCATTCATGTAATGGGATTGCTGCTAGTTCTCCTTGGCCATCCGTTTTCTACACTATGAGATGTAATGGCCGAACTTCTTGCAAAAATAGCACTGGACCTTTGACATGTCCTTCTTCTGACCAGATCTAGCTTGCTGATTTTTTGAACTGCCTCTTCCACCTTACTGATGGAAATTATAGTTGGTCTCTCCTTCGCTAGGATTTGATCATCCTCCTTGCTTGTTGCCTTTCCCATGCTTTCCTCTACCTCTTGCTTCATGAGAACTAGAGGCACCATGGTGGGAATCTTGTCTACCACTATCTCAAAATGAGACCTGAGCCTTGAATGCTTGCTCCAGAGAGGTCTGAGACGAACGGCTCAGCCTCTGTTCATGTGTTTGCAACGAACTCATGAGCTCATTTGTCAAGAGGGTTTTTAGATCCCTCGACTCTTTGATTGCTATCACAACCATGTCAAACTTGGGAGGCAAAATTCTAAGAATCTTCTCCACAATTCTCTAGCTCTGCATAATTTCTCCATTCAACCGCATCTAGTTGATAATGTTCATCGTTCGGGTGAATAAATCACTCGGGCTGTGCTCTCAATTATTGTGCAATTGGGCTACACTCTTGAGATTTGCGTAATGGAGTTACGCTCCTAAAATTTGCTCGATTGGGCTACGAAAGCATAGTTGAGTTGTGCACGAGGAAATGTGCATAGTCGGGTTGAACACAAAAAATGTGTGCAATGGGGTTGCGCACGGAGGAAAATGCTAAGTCCAAGAAGTCATTGATCAATGCCTGACTATGCTGGTCAAAGTCAGTGAAGTCTGACTTCCCTACGCAGTTGGGTGGATAGCTCCAAACTTAGACAAATTTTTGTTGTGCGAGCTTTTGCTGTCCAGAGGTTTGCGTGGCTACGACGATGATTTGCTTGACTCGGCAAGAACTCTACGGGAGGAGAGAAATATTGAATCTGAATGCAATATTTTAGATCTGAGCTCAAACTTATAGAATCCAAAAGAAAATGCTCTGAGGTGATTATACAGACAAAAACATATTTTGTGCCGACAAAGATAACCGCAAACTCTACAAATGCGTTAAACAACAACAAATTTTGTTCATATAATACGAGGGTTACAAAAATCCTCAACTAAGGAAAAACTAACATCTACAAACTAAAGCTGTAGGATAAACTGAAAGGGAAAACAAATTTTGAGTCTGCTGCTTAGACATTAAATAGATGAGCTACACTGCTCATTGAAAAATAGTCTCGTCTGCTACTCTGCGAATGATTGCTTTTCTCTTACCTGTTTCCCTAAATTTCCCCCACTCTCCTCTCTCTCTCCCGTTCTCCACCCTCTCCTTTTTTGAATACCTGAACTTCCTTATATAGCCATGGGGAGAGGAAGATAGAGGTTATCCCCTAACAGGTTCTGACAGACCCTAAACTAGGGTTTTTGACCAATCACCAAATCTTTCATTAAATTTTCTGAACAGTCAGATCTCACAACCATCATACAATGATAACTCATGGAATCAAAAAATTCTAACGATTCTCTTGCAAGAAGTATTCTAGCTCATTTTTTAAGCCGAATGTAGATGAAAATAAGATGCAGAAGCGTTAGCAGGAAACTCGTTTTCCCCTCAATACTGACGTGTCATCGACATTAACTGTTATAAATGTTTAAATTTGAGGCAGCAGTTTGTAACAACCCAGAACAAACTTCATTTCTGGTTGACCAAAGAAAATTAGGAAAGGAACTAATTTTGTTAATTTTATTTTTGAATCATTTAAGCGAATAAATTGTTCATAATATAGACATATCCACATATTTGAGTTTAAGACTGCTGCAGTCAGTCATTCAAATAGAGGAGATTGGTTTTATCCCGTTGAATAGCCTTTTTGTAAATTTGATCATCCATGTTTTTTGTCATAAGGTTCAAACTACGACAAGGGTTATCCTCTAGGGGTCATAACACCTAGAGGGGATGCTTTCTTTCCTTTCCTCTTCATACTGAACCCTCGACAATCTTGTCGACTTATTTTTCCTCAACATGGAAGAGGTTAGCGTAATTATGTCTCCGTGACTAACTGGTGACTCCCTTAATCCTGGAGGCAGTTAACGCCATGTCAATGCCCTGACCTTGGACCTCTTTACTCATACTCACTGCAACTCACAGTGATTTATCCCATACCAAACCCTGTGGTCGTTCCACCTAAGTTCAATGAGTAGGTAATGAGCACTTGTGCTATCCGAGTCCAACCTAAAAAGGTGTCCCATACAACCCTTCTCACTCTCATCCTGACCAAGTCATTTTGACCAATTCCGTCAGAACTAGGTTGTCTCAAACTTGTTGCGTGCTTCCCCGAACCTCAACATACTTGGATGTTCTTTTGTTTAATTTTTCAATTTCAACCTTCTAAAGGTCTTTATAGGATTATTTCATTGTCAACTATTTCCAAAGAGTGATAACTACAATACCCTAAGGCAAGCTCTTTATAGTGTACAATAAAAGTATATCCCAATAATCACATACTATTAATTTTATTAAACACTATATCGGGTTTAAACCATTTTAAAATATAGTTGTACTTTTCCCAAAATATGTTTGTCTTTTGATTCACAAAAAGAGTTTTGATAGCACTAGCTACTTATGCAAGTATAGCTTAAACACCATAATTTATTTATGTGAAGTTTGATAATAAATCTTCATGAGTTTTTCATAGCCTCCACAGTGTTTACATACAAAAGCTTTAGTCATCAACTATCCTCATTAAGGTTCGGGTCTCGGTTGCCCATACTACCAAGGTACTGGTCAACTCAGCAACAGAGTGTAAACGATTTCCACAAAATAGGTTTTTAGTTCATAGACATCAATCATTTATTCAAATATAACTTGTTTTCCTATTGGATATTCCAAAATTCGACAAGGTTAAAACACTATTTGCATTATTGAACTCTCAATTCCAAAAATCTCAATTGCAACATTTCGTAAGAGAGGATTTTAAACCAAAACTATTTAAATAAATAAGGATACACAATTTCGTATATAGTACATGAACTTTTCTTAACATCACTATAAACACTTGAACCATTTCTCTAATACATATTTTGTTCTAGCAAAAGAAATAACAACAACACATGAGGCTATATCTCCTCTTTCATGACATAGACATCATATATTCATTGTTTGATTTTGAATCACTTTCACCTACGAGCTTCGTTTGTCCAATTGCACAACTACTCGTCTTCGGTAGTTTCGCTCTGATGCTCAAGACCGGTACAATCAAGTAGTATACGACCACATCCTTTGTTTTATGGTATTCACATTGCAATAACTTTGGTACGACGTCCCTCGATGCTAGCTTCTAGCAATGTGCTTTCCAATTTCACTCAGCACCATACCATTTACTTACAAAGATCAACAGTCCACACAGGGAGAAACTCAAAATCATCACTAGGGATCAGATACGACTCTCAATTAATGTAAATGCAAATTTTAACATGCCTAAATGCAAATCAAGCTATCAAAAGCAGCATACAAAAATTCACAAAATTTCCTTTCCTAGATTACCAAAGATTTATCTTTATAATTCTCTTTGTTTCTTCCTTCCTTCTCTTGCCAATAAGGCTTCCTTGAAACTTGCCTCCCATAACATAAGGTGTTTCCCTGTCCCCAGAGAAGTATAAATTAGTTTTTCCCAATTTGATTTAAATTAAAGTACAACTCGCTCACAACTCTCAACATCTCGTTTCTTCCAAACGTAATGTTTACTGCAATGCAATAATGTAACAATCATAAAGTCTCTTGGTAATGCAATGTTTAAAACATCATAACAACAAAGTTTAACCAACATTACAGTACTTCTTAAAAATAGAATGATTCTCAATAATTTAATAATTCATCTATCTTTCCATTACTTTCAATTACTATCTGTCAACACAATGTCGTAGCAATATTTCACATAGTGAAAAGCTTACTAATACAACAATATTAAATTATCAAATCCTTTGCTTTCATTTTACCATCTACTAACATGGCAATACAACAAAGTTTCACACAACGATAAGTGAGACATGTTAAACATTTTTAGCAAGCATGGAGAATGAATACTTTTTATTAAAACTACAAACAACCGACCTATTTCATGCTCTCTAACCACTCTTGTTCTCTACTCTTCACCTCCCGCTCTCCCTTGTCTCATCTCTCCTTCTTTCCTTATCCTCTCAACAATTGTTTTCTCTTTTATTTTATTTTTCCTTTTTCTAAAAACAATTTGTGAAGGATGCACAAGTTGTTTACCTTTCCCCTTCATGCGTAGCGCCATATTGTTGAGTCACCACCACTCCCACTTAACTTCATGCACACACCGAGTTATCATAGCCATTAATCATTCATGATAGTTTAACAACAAACATGGAGAACACATCTTCACACATGGATGTTTTCAATTAAAACTTAGCTCTGCCCATCATCTAATCATTTCTTTAATATTTTTAATAATTATTTCCATAGTCGTATAAACTACTTTTCACACACTTTAAAGTAGGATAAGATAAATAATATTATAACCAATCTACTTCCACCTCTATGTAATACAACAATGGTATTTATAAAAACCTTTCCTACATGGTAAACTTATTTACCATAATAAATTCATATATAAACAAAGATCATTTTAAATATTATACTTCATGCCATAACAAGCAATCACACACACAAGCATTTCCAAACTAGTGGCTCCCAACATCATTGTCACTTTAAACAACATCTCCTATTTCTCACCATACAAGCAATATTTGAGCCAAATAAATCCATGCAATGATGCAATATGCAATGCATCTAAATGATATGCAAGTGCGAGTTTCCATGTACTCGCGATTCAAATCATCACTTCATTGTCTCACCTTTTTCCCCCTAACTTGTTTTCATTCATTGCCATTACACGCAACTGTCCTGCACTCACAAAAGTCATTAGCAGTACCAAAAATCATAGAAAAAGGTAAGTGTATGCATAATTCACTATTTTTCATAAACCGTGCGAGGAGGGTCATTACACAGTTACCGTTAACAAATTGATTGTCAGCTCGTTAAGGGCTTCATTAAAATTGCATGAAACCATATGTACCATGATGAGAGGTATGGGAACTGATTAGATGTGAACACATTCTATGAGTGTGTTTAAAAGTGCCATTGTTGATGACTACGAAGCATTTCTTCCTAGTCATTGCCATTCCATGAGAAATCAAGTTGCTTAGAATTTGATTATAAAATATCGTCTATGATGTTAACATGTCAAATTAGCTTAGATGGGATTTATGAACAATATGAATTTGTAGACGATAGATTCTGAATATCGTCTATGACGTTAACGTGTCAAATTAGCTTAGATGAGGTTTATAAACAATATGAATTTGTGTTATAGATAATTCGTTGTGCATCTTCAATTATTGATGGAATAGTATATATACAAGAGAGGATATTTGCTATCGTAACTATATCGGTTATATTTATTTATACTTGTTTAGTGTTTCTTCATTAAAAATGATAACATTTTCATCTTATTACATTAATGTAGAAGTAGAGATGGTAGTTTAAATGATTAGATGATAAACTTGGACACATAAAAGTTTATCAAATATTCCAAAATACATGGATTAGGGGACACACTATCCATGATTGGACTAAATATTGGGCCATCTAGAGAAATATCATTAGAAGAGTATTGCAAGTGGATTGTTTAAGCTAGAATATTTTATAAGTCGTCGAACTTAAATTGCATGAGAAGTTTACATGATGGCATGGACATAAACTACACTTGTTGAAGGATATGAGTAGAGGTGCTCATAACTAATAAAAAGAAATATATTTGTGCATGTTGGAAAGATTTGTACTTGAGATAAAATAATACATGAAATTTATCAAGAGTGTGCTTGCAAAAATGTGTCACATATCCACATTCCTTATCATCACTTGCACTATTATCAATAGTCACTGTTGCCTTATCTTTATTTAACTTTTCTTTTATGAGATCCTTTGCTCATTGAATATAATCCATTATAACATGACCTATTTCCTTGCAATAAAAATACATAAGCCTATTCTTTGATATTTGATTTACCTTTGAGGATGACTGACTAGTTTTAAAGGTAACATTAAGTTTATTCTTCATTAGCAATTTGGTTTCTTCTATAAGTGCATCTTGTTTCTTGATTTGATTTTGTTGATCAATCAATGAATAAATTATAACTTCTACTCTAGGACTTATCTTGTTCAATGTGAATACCATACTAGCATAAGTAGCAAGCATGTTGTTCAACAAAACAACTTTGGCATCATCATTGTTCATTGTGGCATTAATTCTTGCAAGCTAATTCAAAAGAGAATGAAACTTACTTATGAGTTGAACTATATTTTTGCCTTCAATAATTTTCAATCCAAACAATATTTTCTTATCTAATGAGTATATATATGCATATACTTGTAACATGAACTATTCTTCAAAACTATGATACTCTGTCCAGCAAAATATTAGGTGTGGGGATTGATTACAATAAATGTTCTAAGGTAATAATAAATGTTGCAAGTCTCTGCTTGTAATAAAAAAGATAGAAAAACCAAACATCTTAGACTCTTTAAGTCGTCTTCATTTCTCCAATTGTCACTTTTAATGATTAGATCATTATTCGCACCAATGATCAATAACCATGTGACTTGCGCATTTAAGTGGAAGAATATTTTATCATGATTCTCTTTGTAATAACAACACTTTTTAAATTCCTTTGATGATACTCCATTTTGAATGTGGAATTATGTTAAAACTTATTTTCAAAAAGTACAATTACGAGCAAATGGGCAGGTGTTATTAGTGCCTTCAACAAATGCTAGCATACAATATGGTAGGAAGCTTCCCATCTAGCTTCTTTAGTGCTTTCCTTGATAGTATGCAAGTTTTAGTGGTTCAAAATCCACTCCCATGTTGCATGTGGGATTGAACAAACAATGTGCTCACATTTGATGTTGGGGAATACCAATCAAAATGATTGAATGACAACTTTGTCCAATGTAACTTTGCAATTTTACTTTTAAAATAGATGACAACTCCACCTTTGACATGGAGTTTATGAATAACCTTAGAATTTTAAAAGTTGTTAAAAAATATTTTGGTTGATCCATGTACAACATGGCTTGTCTTGTGTAAACATTCTATTTGCATGTAAAGCTTCATAAACATGCCACAACCTTCAATATATCACCCTCCAAAATATGCTCATACAAGTTAGACGATATTAGATTGTTTAAAGTTTTAAGGAGATTGTTTTGATGCATTTCTAGTTCATGCTTTCATAGTGAATTTCCTCCATATTATTTTGTTGGAGGACACATAAATTTTAGTCCACCATAAGTTGTATGTACTACAAAATTTATTGTGCAGCTTTGCATTGGATGACATAGGAAACTAGATAGGTTTTAGCATGTAATACCTCAAATCAACATCTTTCTTCACCTTTGACCTTCTTTATGCACTAGTGACAATGACATTGATAAAACATCCTTCGTCTAATAGATAACAATCTGTTAGTTTTGAATGTTTTTGGGACAATGATGCTTTCTCTTTAGACGTCATAGTATCTTTTTTTAATAAATGGTTTCTTACTAAAAGCATGTTCTCCTGTGCATCTAGTGACTTAGACTCTAGGTCTTCACACAAATTTACTTGATGAAGAAATAACTCGTTCTCTAACCTTTACCTTTCTTAAATTACACTTGTTCTACACATTTTTGCAAGCACACCCTTGATAAATTCTATGTATCATTTTATCTCAAGCACAAATCTTTCCAACATGCACAAATATATTTTGTTTCATTAATTATGAGTGCCTTTACTCATATACTTCAACAAGTGTAGTTTATGTCCATATCATCATGCAAACTTCTCATGCAATTTAAGTTCGATGATCTATAAAATATTCCAGCTTAGACAACCCACTTTCAATACTCTTTTGATGGTCTTTCTCTAAATGACCCAATATTTAGTTCGATCATGGATAGTGTGTGTCCTAATCTATGTATTTTGGAGTATTGGATGAACTTTTATGTTCGTCAGCCTCTTCTAGAGGAGTGATGGGTATTGTGTATCCACTAACTATTGAATCCCAGATGCCATATCCCAAAGCACAAAGATATGCCTGCATCCTGATTCTCAAGATCGCATAATTTGTTCCATCAAACAAAGGTGCTTGGTTTGATAAGAAGTCTTCAACATTTTCTAGTTCAATTTTCTCTTCCACAGGAACTAAAACTGATTGAGATGCCCTTTTTTAGGAGGATCTATTCTTCTTACCCATTGCATACTAATCCAAGATCAACACTGACTGATTTAGCCTTAGAAGGGAACTTGGCTCTGATACCAATTGTTAGTATTACAATGGCACTGAGAGGGGGGGTGAATCAGTGTATTACGTTAAGCATGAATTTATAGCTCTTAAAATAGCAGTAATTAAAACTTATAAACAGATACAGTAAGTACAACAAGAGAACATCACATAACACAATTTTAACGAGGTTCACCAATTTGGCTACTCCTCAAGAATGACTGCTTGGACTACCATCCAAATCTAGCCTTTGTAAAGCACCAACTTTACAAATAGTTTACCAGCTTCCACTAGAAGGAGCACCAACCCCTGATTTATCTATACCAACAGAAAGGAGCAACAACCCCTGATTTACCAGCACCTACTGGAAGGAGCACCAACCCCTAATGCCAGACTGCAACCTAGACTTCAATTTTGAATCTATAAGTTTGATGATAAAATACCTTTGCTTTTACAAGACCCTAACTGGTCTACTTCACCTTTGCATTCTTTGCTCACTCTGCTCTCTCTACGTAATCACTTCGCATAATCTGTTGCTACACTATCGAGCTTCACGATCGTCTTCTCCCTTTTTCACACTCTGCTTCCTTTATGACTTTCACACTTAGCATGACTCAACTTCTTTGCTCACTTTGCGCTCTTCATCATCATCTCATCGCTTCTGCGCTTTCTACGCTCTTACGGCCACATTTCGTGCTTCGACACTTATTCGACAATCACTCCGACAACATTCCATTCTCCAAATAGCCCTGCTTTTATAACAACATTTTCATGATGAAAAACTCTAATCTTAGTCGGCTGTAACCCTAATATTATTCGATAGTAAACCCTAATCTTCTTCAGATGCAAACCCTAAACTTCATCGGCTAACATCGGTCTTCGTTGGCTTCAACTACCCCTATAACTCTTCTGTTGTTGTTGCCATGAAAACACAACATGTCACGATATCGTGACACTTTCACCTCTGTACGCTTTCTCTTAGCTTTGGCCCATGAGAATACAACATGTAGCGATATCGCTACACTTTTTCTTTCGTATGCTTTCTCTTAGCTTTGGCCCACAAGAATACATGTAGCGATATCGCTACACTTTTTCTTCCGTACGCTTTCTCTTAGCTTTGGCCCGCGAGAATACAACATGTAGTGATATCGCTACACTTTTTCTTCCATACGCTTTCTCTTAGATTTTGAGAGAAAAATGAAACATGTCATGAAATCGTGACACCTTTTTCTCTCTCCTCTTTCTCTTCGCTTTGGACCACGAAAATGAAACATGTCGCAAAATCATGACACCTTTTTCTCTCTCCTCTTTCTCTTCGCTTTGGACCGCGAAAATGAAACATGTCACGAAATCGTGACACCTTTTTCTCTCTCCTCTTTCTCTTTGCTTTGGATCGTGAAAATGAAACATGTCACGAAATCGCGACACCTTTTTCTCTCTCCTTTTTCTCTTCGCTTTGGACCGTGAAAAAGAAACATGTCACAAAATTGCGACATATTTTTCTCTCTCCTTCTTTAGTCACGAAAACTCGACATGTCACGATATCGTGACACTTTTTCTCGTTAGCACTTTTTCTTGCCTTCGGGTCACGAAAACTCGACATGTGGCGATATCGCGACACTTTTTCTCTCGGACTCTCTCTCCTTCAACATGAAATCATGACACTTTTTCTTTCGGACTCTCTTCTGCATTATGTCGCGAAATCACGACACTTTTTCTTTCGGACTCTCTCTCCTGCAACATGTCGTGAAATCGTGACATTTTTTCTCTTGGACTCTCTCTTCTACAACATGTCGTGAAATCATGACACTTTTTCATCCATACAACCTTCCTTGCAATATGTCACGAAATTGTGACACTTTTTCATCCGTACAACCTTCCTTGCAATATGTCACGAAATCGTGACACTTTTTCTTTCTTCTTCTCTCTCTTCCAACATGTCGCGAAATCGTGACAGTTTTTCTTTCTTCTTCTCTCTCTTCCAACATGTCACGAAATCGTGACAGTTTTTCTTTCTTCTTCTCTCTCTTCTAACATGTCGCAAAATTGTGATAGTTTTTCTTTCTTCTTCTCTCTCTTCCAACATGTCACGAAATCGCGACAGTTTTTCTTTCTTCTTCTCTCTCTTCCAACATGTCACGAAATCATGACAGTTTTTATTTCTTCTTCTCTCTCTTCCAACATGTCGTGAAATCACGACAGTTTTTCTTTCTTCTTCTCTCTCTTCCAACATGTTGCGAAATCGTGACAGTTTTTCTTTCTTCTTCTCTCTCTTCCAACATGTCGCGAAATCATGATAGTTTTTCTTTCTTCTTCTCTCTCTTCTAACATATCATGAAATCGTGACAGTTTTTCTTGTCTGCTGTATATGTCGCGATATCGGGACACTTTTCTTACTTGTATTTTTCTTTGACCTTTTGTAAGTTTTCCACTTCGGTATTCTTGTAGAATCATTGTACATACTCTGATTAACCTTTGAACTCTTGTTTTCTATATCTGACTAGCTTTTGAACTTCCTGTCCACTGCATCAATAGATCTGTTTGACTGTGTTGACAACAATGACAATACTACCTTGCTCAACAATCTCCCCCTTTGGAATTGTTGGCAACACATGTGCAATGTTCTTGTAATTCTTCTCCCCATTTGACAATAATACCAAAGGGCTACTGTAGACTCCCCCTGAGTCCATGCACAACATTCTCAGCCAAAATTTATTATATTTAGCAAAAATCATGAACATGAGCAAAAATATAAACAAATACTAAAATGCTCCTCCTGAGAATGTGATCCCTGGAGCTAGTCAATTCTTGGGAAACATGACCACTCCATAATCTATTGTTGGAATGAAAATCCAACTTAACCTCACTTTCTACAACTTTCTCCTACGTACAACATGTTGTCGCTGCAATATATCTACCTCTGCTGTGGATAAGGAAACTGACTCTTGTTTCTTACTGTTCTACGTGACCAATCTGTCCCCAAGATAGAATGCACTCCACTGGTACTCTTTCTATCATCTACACATCCTACCCAATCTGCATCTTTTGGATACCATAACCCGTACTCCATAGTACCCTTGTGATATTATAGAAGACTCTTTCTCTTTGCTGCATTGACTAGTGGACCTCTTCTTCACTTGAAGAATCCTCACTTAGGTCTATCTTCAACTATGTTGGCTGCTAGATTTCTATCCATTGAGACTCTGTCCTCTGTACTCAATCACCTCCAAAGCTCAGTCAATAGGCTCACTAAGAACCTGCTCAATAGGCTCACACAGAACCTGCTTAACAAGCTCACATGGAACTTGTCCAATGTTGAATAACTAGCTCATTCAAAACCTGTCCAAATCTGCTCCACCAATCTCACTAAGAACTTGTCTGAATCTTCTCTAGCAATCTGTCCCAACATTGTCCTCAAATATTTCCAAAAGGCCTTCTCAAAAGCTCAATCAATCATGCTCAAGTAGTACTCAAAAAGAATGGCGATCTCAAATCAAATCTACTTCATAGAACTTTAAAAATCACTTCACACATAACTTGACTAGGCTCAATCAAATCAACTCAACCCATCATCTCTCACACAACCCTAGTCCAAGTATGTATCAACCAACTCAAATAATTCCAACAATGCTCAACCACAAATATGACATAATAATGATACTCATGTTCTTTTCTAACTCAAGTTCTTTCACAACAAATGGGCTTAAGCCACTATGCTTATAACACAAGGTTTAAATGCAACTCTCAATTCAAAAAACCTTGATGCATTCAACCAACCACTTTCGAAAAAGAAACCACAGACAATCATTTTCCCTCCAAGGATATTTCAAAAATCAACCACCATAATGCTGCCACATGAGTCTCCTTGGGATTAACCTGAAATCGTACTACTATGCATACTGCCTGCAAAATATCTGGTCTGGTGGCTTTCAGTGAGTAAGCTTCCAATCATAGATTTGTACATGATTTGATCAACAGGTGGAGATTTGTCATTCTTGCTCAACTTGCACCCAATCATTGACATTTCAAGTTCTTTCTGCATCTTATTTGATAAATCCTTGCATGACTCATCTTTGCTACTGCCAAATATGATATCATATTTCTTAAACCTTTGTTGAGTGAGATAGTTGTCTAGCCTTGCATACCATGCTCGGGGTGCCTGTTTCAAGCCATATACCTTCATCTCACAAACCAAGTTGGGAATATCACCAAGCTGGAAACCATCTGGCTGCTCAATATAAACATCTTCTTCAAGCTTCCCATTCAAAACGCTGATTTCACATCTGTCAACAAAATTGATAAGTGACTCACACTTGTACCAACTTTTGTTCAGCACTGTACCAACACTGCAATTTTACTGCCAAATCTGTGCAAGCATCAAACACTGTACCACAACACAACCAAATCCCTTTTTATATTTTCAAATTGGTCTATGTTTTCTACAGTCACCGCTGGTCACACCTTACTTTCAACTATTCGAATCAGGAGATAATATTTTGTTAAACACTTTACGGCCAACTAAAGTGCACCTTACTCAAACTCATACTTCTGGACCTCGGATAGGTATGATTCACAAAGCAAAGTTGCTCATCTTGATGGGCTAACCATGATTTAATGATCAGAATTTAATATTTTTCACCACAACGACATAATAGATCTAACAATCTTCACGTCAATGTGTAGTTCAAATACACACTGCTTTTATCAAAACATATATATGTGGCTAGGGCAGCATTCATTTACTAACCAAGTTATCTGAACTGTTATAATCCTTAACTTTGGATAGTGGCAGTAAGAATCATCACCAGTACAACAATGACATATAGCAATACTACCAATAATGACAACTCTCAATTTAATCACCACCCTTCACGGCACTTCCACAAACTACATGAACAAAAAAACACACTTTGACAACTATACAACAACTTCCCTGACTACTTGCTTTTCATCCTCAGGTACTCAAAAAAATACATAGGAGCATTAAAATGAAACTTCAAGATTGCTCCCCCTAAGGATGTGTTACCTGGAGTTGCTTAGTGCAATAGCGGAGTAGTCTCCTTCAGACCAAGGAGACACGATTTCCTCTCTTCTATCTTTCTCCAGACTTTCTTGAACTCGAGCTTGGATTTTTCAACTACATCCCTATTTTGCACCTTTTCATGAACTCGAACATTTCTCTTGAGTGCTTGTCTCTTGTGCATCCTTGATGAATGATTATTTTCCTTTCTTTTATGTACATGATTTATTCCCTATCTGTGTTGCGTTCATTGCGTCTGATGAAATCTACTGTTTTGCCTTATATTAGATAAAAAAGTGCTTGGACAAAACCTTGCTATGTGCCCATGACCATTACATTGAAAACATTGTACATAGTGTTCACTCAAAAACGCAGATGTATTTCTACCAGCATAACTCTTTGATTTATTATTCAATCCACAATAAATTGCCTTGTGACAATACTTGGTTGCATCCGAAACAATAGCCATTGAGAGTATTATTATGAATAGAGTGAGAGTGATAGAACCTCTTTTGTTGTGGTTGCTTTGCTGTAGATCTTTGATATTTTCTTTCTTTTGAAGATTCAACTTCAAACTTTTCTTGCTTCGATCCTTCAACAAAGAACTTTTTCTTCTCTATAGAGTTGGAAGATGAAGGTTGTTCAGCTTCATATCCAAGACCACGCTTATCCGTGGAGATTATTTGTTGGCTTATCATTTTATCTAGCAACTCTGTGCTCTTATCGAATTTGAGATTTGTATTGGCCTCTTCTAGTTGTTTCTTCAATAAAACAATCTCTTCCTCTTGTTTGCAGCAACCAATCACTTTCTCACTTATCTGTGACCTGAGAGTTTCTTCAATCCTTTTGAATTCTTCTACCTGTATTTTCAAGCTGGTTATTATTTCATTTGCATCCTCAAGATTTCTTGAGATCTCCTTATTCTTTTTTCTTTCTATCTTCAATTCATCCAGAGCTACAATTAGTTCCTCTTTCAAATTTATTTCTGCATCAATTTCTTCTTCATTACATTCCTATTCTTTTTCTATTTCTTCTTCGAGTGTCATGAAAAGACCTTCACCTGTTTTCTTTTTAGAATCATCTTCTATGTTCTCATTGTCACCTTCATGAATACTCCTCAGTTTGACCCATATTTATTTTGTCATTTTACAACTCATGATCTTTGCCAGTTCACTGTCTACTAATCCTCACCTGATAGCATTCTTTGCTTTTGAGTCATTCTCAAACAACTTTATTTTTTCAGTCTCTTCTAGAGGAGTGATGGGTATTGTGTATCCACTAACTACTGAATCCCAGACGCCATATCCCAAAGCACAAAGATATGCCTGCATCCTGATTCTCTAGATCATATAATTTGTTCCGTCAAACAAAGGTGCTTGGTTTGATAAGAAGTCTTCAACCTTTTCTGGTTCAATTTTCTCTTCCATAGGAATTAAAACTAACTGAGATGCCCTTTTGGAGGAGGATTTATTATTATTATCCATTGCATACTAATCCAATATCAACCCTGACTGATTTAGCCTTAGAAGGGAACTTGGCTCTGATACCAATTGTTAGTCTTACAATGGCACTGAGAGGGGGGGTGAATCACTGTGGTACTTTAAGCATGAATTTATAGCTCTTAAAACAACAGTAATTAAAACTTATAAATAGATACAGTAAGTACAACAAGAGAACATCACACAACATAAGATTTTAATGAGGTTCACCAATTTGGCTACTCCTCAAGAATGACTGCTTGGACTACCATCCAAATCCAGCCTTTGCAAAGCACCAAATTTACAAACAGTTTACCAACTTCTACTAGAAGGAGCACCAACACCTGATTTATCTATTCCAATAGAAAGGAGCAATAGCCCCTGATTTACCAGCACCTACTAGAAGAAGCACCAACCCCTGATGCCAGACTGCAACCTGGACTTCAATTTTGAATCTATAAGTTTGATGATAAAATGCCTTTCTTTTACAAGACCCTAACTGGTCTACTTCACCTTTGTATTCTCTTCTCACTCTGCTCTCTCTACGCAATCACTTCGCACAATCTGATGCTATACTGTCGAGCTTCACGATCGTCTTCTCCATTTTTCACACTCTACTTCCTTTGTGACTTTCACACTTAGCATGACTCAACTTCTTTGCTCACTTTGCACTCTTCGCCATCATCTCATCGCTTCTGCTCTTTCTGACACTTATTCGACACTTATTCGACGATCACTCTGACAACATTCCATTCTCCAAATAGCCCTGCTTTCATAACAACATTTTCATGATGAAAAACTCTAATCTTAGTCGGCTGTAACCCTAATATTAGTCCGTTGCAAACCCTAATCTTCGTTGGCTACAAACCCTAAACTTTTTCGACTTCACCTGTCCCTGTAACTCTTTTGTTGTTGTTGTCATGAAAACACATGTCACGATATCGCGACACTTTCACCTTTGTATGCTTTCTCTTAGCTTTGGCCCATGAGAATACAACATGTAGCGATATCGCTACACTTTTTCTTCCATATGCTTTCTCTTAGCTTTGGCCCGCGAGAATACATGTAGCGATATCGCTACACTTTTTCTTTCGTACGCTTTCTCTTAGCTTTGGCTCGTGAGAATACAACATGTAGCGATATCGCTACACTTTTTCTTTCATACGTTTTCTCTTAGCTTTTGACTGCGAAATGAAACATGTCACAAAATCACGACACCTTTTTCTCTCTTCTCTTTCTCTTCGCTTTGGACCGTAAAAATGAAACATGTCGTGAAATCGCGACACCTTTTTCTCTCTCCTCTTTCTCTTTGCTTTGGATCGCAAAAATGAAACATGTCATGAAATCGCAACACCTTTTTCTCTCTCCTATTTCTCTTCGCTTTGGATCACGAAAATGAAACATTTCACAAAATTGCGACACCTTTTTCTCTCTCCTTTTCCTCTTCACTTCGGACCGTGAAAAAGAAACATGTCATGAAATCACATCTTTTTCTCTCTCCTTCTTTAGTCGCAAAAATGCGACATGTCGCGATATCGCGACACTTTTTCTCCTTAGCATTTTTTCTTGCTTTCGGGTCGTGAAAACCCAACATGTCGCGATACCGCGACACTTTTTCTCTCGAACTCTCTCTCCTTCAACATGTCGCGAAATCGTGACATTTTTTCTTTTAGACTCTCTCTCCTGCATTATGTCGCGAAATCATGACACTTTTTCTTTCGGACTCTCTCTCCTGCAACATGTCGCGAAACCATGACATTTTTTCTCTTGGACTCTCTCTTCTACAACATGTCGCTAAATCGTGACACTTTTTCATCCGTACAACCTTCCTTACAATATGTCGCGAAATCGCGACACTTTTTCGTCCATACAACCTTCCTTGCAATATGTCGCGAAATCGCAACACTTTTTCTTTCTTCTTCTCTCTCTTCCAACATGTCGCGAAATTGTGACAATTTTTCTTTCTTCTTCTCTCTCTTCCAACATGTCGCGAAATCGCGATAGTTTTTCTTTCTTCTTCTCTCTCTTCCAACATGTCACAAAATCGCGATAGTTTTTCTTGCCTGCTGTATATGTCACGATATCGTGACACTTTTCTTACTTGTCTTTTTCTTTGACCTTTTGCAAGTGGTCCACTTCGGTCTTCTTGGAGAATCACTGTACATACTCTGAGTAAGCTTTGAACTCTTGTTTTCTGCATCTGACTAGCTTTTGAACTTCCTGTCCACTGCATCAACAGATCTGTCTGACTGTGTTGACAACAATGACAATACTGTTTGCTGCACCTTGCTCAACAACTTCAACAAGTGTAGTTTATGTCCATATCATCATGGAAAATTCTCATACAATTTAAGTTCGATGATTTATAAAATATTCCAGCTTAGACAACCCACTTTCAATACTCTTTTGATGGTCTTTCTCTAAATGACCCAATATTTAGTTCGATCATGGATAGTGTGTGTCCTAATATATGTATTTTGAAGTATTGGATGAACTTTTATGTATCCAAGTTTATCATCTAATCTTTTAAACTACCATATCTACTTCCACATTAATATAATAAAATAAAATATTATAACTTTTAATAAAGGGACACAAAAACAGTATAAATAAATATAACTGATATAGATAAAACAACAAATATCCTCTCTAATACCATATTCTTATGTTCGTTCCACTTTAATACCTCTTCTATACCTCTTCTTCTCTTGTATATATATACTATTCCATCAATAAAAGATACGCAACGAATTATCTACAACACAAATTCATATTGTTTATAAACCCCATTTAAGCTAATTTGACACGTTAACGTCATAGACGATATTCAGAATCTATCGTCTGCACGGATAACCCGCACGTTGGTTTTTTAAACTTGTTTTCTCGTGGAATGGCAATGACGAGGAAGAAACGCTCCGTAGTCATCAGCAAGGGCACTTTTAAACACAATCGGGCCCGACTCGCCTGAAGAGAAGCAGGGCCCCACCACCACGAGGCACAACAGCTCATTCCCACAGACCAGACGCTACCCAACAGACGGCAAAGTGGGGCCCATCACCAATTTATTGTCAAATACAATTTACTCCTGTGGCTCAGGGCGGTCCACGATATCTAAATCTGGGCTCTTATTGTGGCGGCCCTGGCGCTTAGTTGTACAAGAAAAATATATATTTTTTATATTGAGTAATTACTTTCTATACATATATGGGTTTGGACCCGGATCATATGAACCTGGATCATATTACTACCGGTAAGAAACGCCACTTGCATTATCCGTGATTCTAATAAACTCCACTTGCATTAGCATTATCCGTGAATAGAATCGAAACTATTATCAACATTGCTTGCGATTTTTGGTAGTAACTCACATTTATTTTTGGCTATTACCATTTAACCTCTATTATAACACATGCGGGGACAGAACACGTTGTGGGACCCAACATGGGTCGATGCATGAGCTCGCCTTTAAAATAACGGGTTGAGAGTCTGGGACCTCCAAAAACTCAGAGGGCTCAAGGCACTACGCTACAGCTGGTATATTTTTTCTTTGTTTTGTCGCAAATTACATACGTCTTGTATTTTTCTCGAAACAGACATCTGATCTGTAATTTGCCCGCCAAGGTAAGCTTTCATGAATTATAAATCTAGCATTTATGCTTTAAGAGGAGAAGCTTTGTGTCAATGGCAATAAATAGGGCACGTTAATCACTAGAAACTCATAATACAAAGCTGGTGTTTACCCCTGCAGATGGACAGGAAATCAGGAAAGCTCAGTCAAATTGCATACCCGTGCGCAGCATGCAAGACATTAAGAAGAAAATGCGGAGAGAAATGTTTGCTTGCTCCCTACTTTCCACCGGACAACCCTCACAAGTTCTTAATTCCTCATAAAATATTTGGAACCAAAAATATACTCAATATCCTTCAAGCTAAGTTTCGATATTTTCTTTTTTACAAGAAGATTTAAATCCAACAGTAAATCTGTTAACAAATTAAAGCCAACATTAATAACTTTCATTGAATCAGCCTAATGACTTTCTGTCTTTTGGGTGTTACAGGATGTAGAGGCTGAGAAGAGAGAGGATGCAGTAAACAGCATTGTATATGAAGCCACTTGCAGACTGCATGATCCAGTCTACGGTTGCACCGGCGTCGTACGTCAATTGCAGAAGAGTGTTTCAGAACTGCAGTCACAGCTGGTAACCACGCAAGCTGATATAAACTCAAATGCTTATATGGTGATGGAAATTCTTGTGAAAGCATATCCCACTAATGATCATTTATTATAATAGCATATTATTCAAATGATGTGATAAAAGTGTGGCTTGTTTAAATTTATATAACCAACTCAAAAATAATAAGAAATACATATTTGATCCCACATAATACTCTCTTTAATGCCCTAATATTATTCAGGGACAAGCCGATTCAAACATATTACTAAGTAAATCAAAGCATATAATTTATAGAAAAGAACATAGATATGAAAAGTATCCTTAAACTTACTAATATTCTCAATAAAAAATAAAGTTTTTTTTTAACCTTATGAAGAAATGGTTAGACAAGTGAAGGTATAAATACCTACCCCACACTACAACTGACTCAATGTTAATTATAATGAGGGACCATTAGATAATAATATAATGATACAAAATTATCACTTTGCAAGCTACACATCATCCAATAGGATAACTACATTGATTACAATATAGATTTTATCATAGCCTCAAGTTAAAGTTAATACTTATTTCAACATCCCTGCATATATTGAATAGAATACATAAAGAAATGACCTCATGATTTATACTTTCTTAAAATATTCTCTTCTAAATGAGGGTGATATTGCAAAAAAATAAAAATTACTCGAGCATAACCTTGACCAAGATATTTGCTATTTGCTCCAAGAATTAATATTATTCATTTGTTGATGTAATATTCTATACTAAATAGGCTCAATTATACTCAAACTCTCATAAAAGGTATGACAAGGAATTTTTTAGGAATCCCCAAATGCTCTAGAATCAATAACATACACCAAACATGGATGATGGTATCATTCACAACATAATATTAAGCTTCCACAAAAGGCTAAGATACAATAGATTATCATTGATAGTAGCATTAGTCAAGTGTAAATCCTAGAGAAGACACTAAACCAATAATAGACATACATTGACCAAGCTTATCTCTATAATAAAATTGGAGTATTAAAATAATACTAAATGCCCATGTGATAAGTTTTTATTAAGTAGAAGAAATTTCACTTAACCATTAGTGACTCTATTGTGTTTCCTATGTGTACTTGGAATAATAACTAATGGAAAAGACAATCTAATTGAGTGTGAGTGAGGTATAAAAGACCTCCAAGAAGGGATCCATAAAAGGTAGAGTTAATTAATGGAGTGGAAGAATTATCTTCAATATTCAACCTAGACACAAATGGAGTATAACCTAGCTTACACTTCTCCATCCTAAAATACTATAAAAGGTTTAATACATACTTAGGTTGTGATAAGTTGATCCTTAACCATGGCCACTCAACCAAAATTCCCTAGAAGTAATTGAGGAGACTTAAATTTCTCACCTCAAAAGTATCTTAAATACCTAGGTTTATATGCTAAATCATGGTTGTTGAGATCTCACTAATGATGATCTCATCAACATATATCATAATGATTATAATTTGATTGACATGATGTTTAATGAACACATCATGATATACACCACATTGATAAAAACCACTATTAAAAAGAATGAATGGATCCTCTCATGCTTTGCATAATGTACCTATTTAATTCTATATGAGAACTTCTTAGGCCTATTAACCAATGATAAAATACCATGGAAAATAAATCCATATGGCTATAGATTATATTATACCTATGAAGAAAATCACTCTTGTCACCCATATACAACAAACTTAGTCTTGTAAAACCATTTATAACCAACCACATTCTTGTCCTTGGGAAAAGTGTCTATCTCTTAATTCTAATATTTCATGAGAAAATTATACACTACCTATACTACATCTTCTCAATGAAAATATCCCTTTTCATATAAGTGAGAAGATTTATGGAGTCATCCATATAGATATCAAGTCTTGATAATGTGGGATATTTTGATGATGTTTCTATGGTAATATAGGATTTTTATATTGAAGAAGGATTTGAGTCCATTTAGGCATAATATATTTTGTTAAAGAAGGATCTCAATAGGTAAAGGGACAATAATGATGATAAACTGAATATACTACCATATCCTCAAAATATAAGAAGTCATACAACATTGTGGTGTAAGACATAACAGGATCACACTCATATAAAAATGGAATATAAAAAGTAAGAAGAATATAATATTAAAAAAAAAACCAATATAGTAGAAAATTTGTAATAAATTCATAGATGAAGTAGAACCATGCTTATAAAAATGCATTTCAATATCACATGGAGTGAGGAAAATCTATGAGGGTAGGAAGCAATACTAGATAAATGTAAAGAAGGAATCTTGTCAAACTCCATGACATGATTAATGAGGATATCTTGATAAATAATTTCACTAAGGTGATAAGGCTTTGGTTTCTCACTATAACCCACATGAATGCATTGATTTCTCTTAGATTAAAGTTTATTCTAATTATCCTAAGGAATGTTATTCCTTGTAATTGATCCACAAATATTAAAATGCAAAACAAAATCCACTCTACTATCCATATATCAAATGGTGTTATACCTTTAACAATATCGTTTGGTGTCTCGTTTACGATTTATGCTATATAAGTCACTACTTCACCCCTAAAATTTATCTTCATTTTATTATAATGAATCTAGAAAGAAATATTTCTAAAATAATTTTAAATTTTTTTGCGTGGTTACCCTATTCTATTGAAAGGTGTAGTTAATATACTACTATAAAATAATTCCATAACCCACCATGATATCCTGAGAGGTATTACTAGTGTACTTTTTACCACCATTAGTCCATAGATATTTGATTTACTTTTCACTGTAATTTGATGCCAATGCCTTGAAAATAATAAAATTTTGAAAGGAATCATCTTTAAATTTAATAGTTTAAATTCATAACTATCTACAAAAACTATCAATAAAATTGAGAAAATACCTATTCCAAGAAAGAGAATAATCTATCATAGTCACATGAATATCATTATAGACAAGATCAAACTATTGAGAAGCATGATAAACAATTCATGTCTAAAAATAATCAGAAAATATTTTTAAAAAATGCATCCATCATAAATTTACTTCTAAATTAACATGTTGAAGTTATCAACCATACAAATATGAATGACCTATCTCAAATATCAAATGTTGGTGACATATAGCCACTAGTTCCATTATCTACTAATGCTAAATTCCTTAGCAAGCATGGAAACCGATCTATTCCACTTAAAATAGGATGAAGATGGAGTCTCATCAAGTTAATATGTTGTGTCTTATTTTTCTTCTTAGTTTCTTTCTTTAGGTCTTCTTTTGTATAATTGTACTAGAGTGGTGTAGATTTTTGTTTTACCTATATTTAGGCAATCCAAGAAAGTAACTAAACCCCATAGGTTATGGAAACACAAGTTCAAGTCAAACCTAGATAAGACATTAATTTAGAAAAATAATAATGTAATATTAGGTATGGTCAAGTCAGATGTACTATATAGATGTTTCTAGAAGTAACATAAAGTGTATAGGAATAAAGTAATAGGTATAGGCCATACACATAAGACTAGTATTAAATAACAAGAGCAAATAAAGAGCAATTCATCATGATAAAGGAGCAAAGTAATTGATAAAAATTGACCCAATAGGCAAGTAACTAATAAATATAAAATGAAAATATGTACTAACCTTGTATGGTACTAGCCTTTTTATGATGTTTTCATGAATACCTTTTATTAATACTTCATACATCTTGATATTTATACACTAAGCTCCTTTTCTTTGATGTTTTTTCCTAGATGATTTTAATATTCAATAGGATAAGACACTTCATGATTAATAATTTTCCACAATGGCCATGAAGTAGGGTATTCCATTAGAAAGAATACTAACATAGATATAAAATGACTAAGATTCCTCTTTTGATAATCTAAGAAAAACAACGATTGGTTTCCTATTGCCTCCTTTAGTATCCTATAATGGATTTGGATAAGATATAGAGAAGAAGAGGAATTTGGGATAAAATAAGATGTTGGAGAAGAAGAATAATTCACCTATTAAGAATATTCTATATAATACAAAATATATTTAATGTTGGATTCACTTTGAAAATGGTCAAAATGACATAGTAATTATAGTGATTTTGATGTACAGACCCAGGGAAAATGGGGGCTTAGGTCTGAGGAGAATTGCTCATATGAATTTAGCTTTACTAGCTAAGCAGGCGTGGCGCCTCATTTTTGGTGAAGAAAATGAATGGAAAACTATCATCAAACGAAAGTATCTTCAAAATATGGAATTTCTAAGTGACTCAGTTCCAATCAGAGGTTCTGCTTTTTGGAAAGCAATTATCAATTGTAAGGAAATCATCAAAAAAGGTTTAATATGGGTTTTAGGCAATGGTGAGAGGATAAATTATTGGAATGATAGGTGGGCTAAGGACGAACCACTGATGCAATATCCTAACTTAGCCCAAATCAGAGATATCATGGAAGAACTCATTGGCAAAAAAGTCTTCGATTATATGGTTGAGGATAGAGGCAGAATGAAGTGGAAACAAATAAGTATTCAAGGATTTCAAGCAGAATCAAATGATCTTTGTAACATTCTCGGGAAACAGTTTATCCCCATGAGACCCAAGGAAGATCAAGTGACATGGGCTCCTACGAAAAATGGGTAGTTCACTATTAAATCAGCTTACAAGCTTCTGCTTGATGACGAGGATTTTGTCCTCCAAAAGGACTTAGTTTGGATAAAAAATTTAATTCCAAAAATTGCAGTCTTTTCATGGCTAGTTATCCAAGGAAGAATTCTAACCATTGATAATATGATGCATAAAGGTATTTGTGTCACTAATCATTGTTATCTATGCAGGGCTAATTTGGAGACCATTTATCATATTTTCCTTGAGTGCCCTTTTTCCTTGACTATCCTAAGTGGGGTTTTTCAAGCCTTCAATATTTCTTGGGTTAAACCAACCATCGTACTTTATTTGCTCATCTAGTGGCCTTGCCTCTTTTCAAGCCAAAGACTTAGATACATGTGGAAAATTTGTCTCAATCACTATCTTTGGTAGGTGTGGTTAGAAAGGAACCATAGAGTCTTTAATGAGTCTATCCATGATCAACAAACTATCATTGCAAGGATCCTATCCTTTGCCAATGAGAATGTGAACCTTATCCCTTTTGATAGTCGTAAACCTCATCTGCAGGAGACCACGATTGCTCAATATTTAAGCTTAACCTTGTTAGATGAGTCTATGCCTAGGGTAGTTAACCCCAGAGCCAATGTTAAGTGGTCCCCACCTCCTACGGATTATTTTAAGCTTAATTTTGATGGAGCGACTAAGGACAATCCTAGCAGAGCAGGCGCTAGTGATATTGTGCGAGATCATAATGGGAATATGATGCTTGCATTTTTTGAATATTTGGGAACAAGGATGAACAATGAAGCTGAAGCTAGAGCTATGTGGAGAGGCCTTCAAATGACTCAAGACTTAGAAGGCAATTTGATCATAGAAGGAGACTATATGCATGTTATAAATCTCCTCAATAATTGGAAAACACCTCCTTGGAGGATTAAAACAATTGTTGAAGAGGCTAGGATCCTTTTCTAGGGAAGATAGGACAGAAAAGCCCAACATGTCTTTCGGGAAGCTAACAAAGTTGCTTATAAGCTGGCCAATTTGGGTGTTGATGGTGACAAACTTTTCAAATGGGAACACGGTATCCCGAGCGAAGTAGAGGAGCTTATTCAATAAGAATGCCAAGAATGATAGTCAAATTTACCAATAGGGAAGGCACTATAAGTTCGAAGGCTATGAGTATTCCTGCCTCTTTTTTGAAATGGACTCACAATAAAAATTATCCGAGTTGTCAGTCTTGGTGGATGTTGCTTGGAAATACCACAAAGACTAATGGGAATAGTCACATGTCAGATAACATGGCTCCTAGTCATCTTAGTAATTTGAGGTTGGTTGATAATCACAGGGCAGGAAAGAAACGACAATATAAGACTTCAAACCAGAGCCACGTGGACCACCATATAGCCACCACCATAAATCTAGCCAGCAGGTTCACTTCTCCAAGGCTGATTGGCCAAGACGGGATGTGGTCCCAAAGCATGTCATATACGGAAGAAAGCAATTACCAAAGAATTATTAAGAGTAACTATCAATACAGAGCTTGTGGGAGTTTTTTCAGTACTCTGCTATGTGTGTCTGTAGCTTTTTGTTTCTCCATTGTTTCAAGGAAGGGATCTGTGTCTGTTTCTTTTTTTGTAATTATGATGCAGGTGTGTTTTCTCGGGGTATATCCAAAATGTTGTATGGGAAGTTTTTTTTGATAACAGGCTATGTGCCTTACCGGATGTAATGGCTTTGGCGGCATGTAGATTTTACATATATAGGATCCTTAGTAAGGACATGTTCATCAATAGCCCTGGGCTGATTTTTGTAAAAGGTTTTGGGTCAACCTGTAAAACCCGGTATTAATGCTATAGTATCTTATCTACCAAAAAAAAAATAGTGATTTTGATGTTTAAATTTAATGGATTGAAAGCACCATTCAAAGGAAAATTCTCTAGTTAACCAAGGAAAAAAGAATTAATTATGAAAAGAATTTTAATGGCATACATAGAGGTCATGTAACAACCCACTCACCTGGTTTCCCGATAAAAGAACAGTTAGAAACCAAATAATTTTTCTAAAAGGTTTTACTGCTTTGGCTATAAATGTTTTCCTATCATAACAAGTTTGATCTTAAGGTTACCAACATCAAAATACATCCCTTGAATCTTTTCATATTTACAAATAGTATACAATAGGCACAACATACCACTTTTGGGTTCAAGACTATTGTAGCCAGTCTCCCAAGTGGATGAGATTAGCTAAATCCCATGAATATGTCATTTAGTGGTAATGGTTTTCTCATTTATCATCCACATATTCTAGCATGAGGACCAAACCACGATGAGTTTTATCCTCTAGGGCCCATAAAACCTAGAGGGGAACACTTATTATCCCTAACTTCACACACTATATCTTCAATGATTCAGTTGACCTATTTATACTTAGTGTGGAAGTGATTAGCATATTTATGCCTTAGTGACAAATTCGTAATTCCCTTTTTCCTGGAAGCAATTAGCACCATGTCAATTCCTTGACCTTGGTCTTCATCACACAATACCATCACAACTCATTGAGATTTGTCCCATACCAAACCCTATGGCCACTTGGTAAAGTTTGACGAGTATGGTATTTATCACAATGCTCTTCAGGAACAACCTAGAAAAAGCCATACCACCTTTTCGTTATGATCTGGCCAAGTTTTTTATTGACCAATTTTGTTAGTCGATAGCTACCCCAAACTAATTGCATGCCTACCCTCACCCAAATATTCTTGGATGAATATCTAAATTAATCTTGGGTCAAGTTTTCCTTAGAGACTCATTACTTCATTTAATATCCATTTTTCCTAAACAAGCATTTAGGTTAACTTGAGTTGGTACTACTTCCTTTAGAAGCAACTTCATTTTAAAAGAATATGGTGAATAACTCATTTAAAGTGGTTTGCTATTTAAAACCAAACTAAATATATATTTTTAACAAGTAACTATTATCAATCTAAGGTTTAGATTTACCCATAAACAAAGATAGTTTTTAATAAATCATTTCAGAGATATATGGATACTTTTGTTCTCTTTGGGTTTTAAACTCTTTTTCACTTAGCGAGCAAAATTCCAAATCAATCCTAATATCTTACTAAAATATAGGTTAAAATAACTACCACATAATATTTTTTTGCACACAAAAGCTTCTTTTTTATCTAAGTTTAAGGAAGGCCAACTTCTGGTGGGCACCCATACTCGACGTCGTCATCCAACCTACGAAAAACAACTATACCGAAATCTTAGGCATCCTTTGCCTACTTGGCATTATAAACTATTTTAATATTATATCCAAACGAATTCCAAAGCTCTCTCATTCAAACATTCAAATGAAATCATAGAAATAGAAATTGAATGATGATACCACTTTATAAAATAATACTTGGAAAACATTAAAAAAATAGAATATATTGAAACATAAAATTAAATACGTCTTCAAAGCATTATTATATAAAAAAATTTACCACATTAAAATATGTCTCAATACATAGAAAGTTTCTTAAATTCAATAATACAAAAGGGCTCTACCCCTAAGTTTCTTTTCTCATACATGGAAGAGATAATCTTATTTTTATACTGTAATTCATCTACAACTTGATTTGCTCATCATAGTGAGTGCTATTGCTAGAAAAGATTTCTGCAAATATGTTAAAGTTTTGTTGCTTCCTAAAAACTTTGTTAAGGTTCAGGTGGTCCTCTATTCAAATAGTTTATGTTTACCTTTCTAGAAAAGAGTTTTGTATATATGTTAAAAATTTTTTGCTTCCACAACACATGTTCAAACTGTCAGCCTGCATTCAATATTTTCTCACAGTGCCTACTACTCTCTTGCAAATTTAAAATCACACCGGTAATCAAATGGAGCCTCCAGGGATCAAATACGTATCATGAAATACTCGTGCAGCTGACATGCACACAAATTTATCTAAATTTACAGAGAAACGCATTGGAGCTTCACTAATCCCCTCACTCGAGATCAAAACAGAAGTTTCCAATTCATTTTATTTCTAAAATAACAACAAACTATGTTTCCAATTTATTTTTAGGTAAAGGTTTCACATTTAACATACTATCAACTGTAGAACTACGCTCACAACTTCATGGTAGTATCAACAAATAAACTTCTCTAAAATCATAGAATTATACTGTAGCAAACCAGCTTCTTCTAGCTTTTTGTTGCACTCAGTATAATTCACACAGGGTATAGCAATTTGTTCAAATACAACAAAGCTTTTGAATATGAAATATAGATATTCCATTACCTTCATTTTCAATCAATCATGACAGTGAATTTCAAACCATCATATGTTCACCTAATCAATTTATTACATATTTTCTTACATAGGCCATAGCAGAATCACACCAGTAGTTTCATTATCACAAACCGAATTCATTTTCACATGTGAGAGGCCTCATTATAACACGTAAAAGAAGTATTAAAAACATCTTCATCATAGTGAAGTTTAGTATAACCAACCTGTATACACGCTTTCCAAAAAGGTAGCAATTCCCTATCCTTGAAGCCTCTTTCTTCTTTCATGAGCCTCGATTGCCAAAACCTTCTTCTCCTCTCCATCGTGTCGTCTTTATTTTTGATTTTTTTCCTTCCTCTATTTTTTCCTCCAAACTTGGTATATTATTTCTTCCTTAATCTATTCATTGTGCCATCTTACCTCCCTTCTCGCCCTCAACCGAATGCTATTAATGATCCATTATGGATTTTTCCCCCATTCTCGATATACCATCATAACCATTAACAACACGGAGATACTTTCCACTAGCACAAAAATTAATCATCTTATGGAGTTCCAAATAATATTATTCTTTTTTTATATTCAACAAAACAACAAGCAAGGCGTAATTCATGAGAAGATAATACTCAAGAGTTATGCTTCGATATGTTCGGCGTGACATGCAACTTGAATGAAAAGGGTGAAAATAATGGTATTATATATATCTCTCTCATTTGTGGATTGTTATTGTGGATGAATGATTTGATATTTCAACTATTTTCTTGTTTATGATATGTTTGGGTATTAAAATGAGCCAATGTATATTTCATCAAAATGAGTGATCTGAGGTTTAGCGGGTGCGACGGGAGTGAGGGTTTAAATTTTCTAGGCAGGAATCTCAGCCAAGGTGGCAGAGGTAGAGCAGGTACGGAAGGGGCGGGTGGGAACCTCGAGCATGGATCAAGCGAGGATCCAGAGGAAGGTGGTCAGGCTACGGTAGATTTGGAGGCGGGCATCACGCGGGGCCCGACCCTCCTCAGAAAGACCCCGAAAAAAAGATACGAAGGACAATGCGGGGCCCAAGAAGTGTCTATCTTTTGCTGAGACTCTTAGAGGAAAAAGAAAGGAGGTTCTCTCTCTTCCACCCCTAGTTCCAATAAATAATAAAATTTTAGCCCCGACAAGTTCCATGAGCCCTTTTATTTCAATGGAAGAATTCTCCCTGGTAGGCAAGTTTTTGGGAGGTAGGCCGGACATGGAGACTATCAGGGCTTGGGCAATGGGTAAATGGTGACCGATAGGTAGCTTGGAGTTGGTAGCTCTAACTCGAGGGTTATTCATTATCCTTTTTAACAATATGGAGGATGCTAACCACATTTTAACAAGAGGTCCTTGGTTTCTAGGCAAAAGGAGCCTTTTTCTCAAATGATGGGGTGAAGATTTCGACCCTAAAAAGCAAAATATTAACATTGCCCCTATTTGGGTTCGTCTCTCAAGTCTACCTGCCCAGTTATTCAATGAATATTGGCTGCAAGGCATAGCCGAACTATAGGGGACCTGATCTCCATTGACCATGCGACCTTGGCCAGGATAAGGATGACTCATGCACGAATCTACGTAAATGCTAATTTGGATAATGAATTGCCAAGGTTTGTGGAGCTAGAGTATGGAGAATACTATCAAAAATAGCTGGTAGAATACGAGAACATATCGACATTCTATGTAGAATGCAAAAATCAAGGACATCTATGCAATCAGTGCCCTAACCTGGCAATGAATAGAGAAAAGCATAAGTAGGGAATGCTAGACAGAGGAAATTTGAGGAGTTTCCCTGGCAGAGGTGATTTCAATCAGGCAAACTATGTCTACCAAAAAAAGAAAAGAGAGGGTGCAGGGTCCCAGCAAGACAAAGGAAAACAATAGGTTGTTGGCAACCAAAATACTCAAGTAAGTTCCAATCCTCTAGTTTCAAATAAATTTTCAATTTTATCCAATATGGGAGTAGGAGGATTATCGAAAGACATGGAAGCCTAGAACCTTCAGGCTAACCTTTATGACTCTCTAGAATCCCCATCCAAGTTAGGATCCTCAAACCCTAATGCTAAAATTACTGTAAGCCCCATGGGCATCACAAAGCCAAACCCTAATGCCCGATCTCTAGAATCCCCATCCAAGTCGGGATCCTTAAACCCCAATGCTAAAAATACTTCAAACCTAGTGGGCATCCCAAAGACAAACCCTAATGTTGAAGAACTTAGGAAGAAAGTTGAGGCATTGGAAAATAAAAAATCTCATCTCCCTAACATCATCACTAGGATCCAGGTGAATCCTACTAAGGGGTCATCCGTAGACGGGGAATATAGGAAAAAAGAGAATATTTGGATGTAGGGGTGGAGATATGTGAAACTCTTGATTGAGGAATATGGTAGTCGGTTTGCAACAAATTGCCTCCCCAGTTTAGTCCTAAACAAACCAGGAGCACTGTGAAGTCTCCTATAGATTTTGGTAGTGAAAAAGAAGAGGGAGAATATCAAATGTTGAGCATCAAAAAATTAAAACTGATAATGACATTGCCAATGGAAAACAGAGAACCTTGTTTCAACGGGTTATTTCGGGTTCTGAAGACAACAAATTAGGAAAACCTCCTCAAGGGAGGGGAAGAGGAATAAATCCCAAACAATCTAAATGAATTTCCTCTCATGGAATGTGATAGACCTCAATGGCCTGCACAAACACAGGGAAGTCAGTGCAATAAGAAATCAAGTGAATCCAACTATTATCATGTTGCAAGAAACAAAAATTGATGAGATTCAGTCAAAAAAGTAGCAAAAAAATCTAGAATCAAGGGGATATGGTTTGCAAATCATCTAGAGGAGCATCTGGAGGTCTTATGACTTTGTGGGATCCCCAGGTAGTAGAAGGCACCATTATTTAGAAATATGACAGGGTTCTTAGTGTTTTATTTAAGGAAATAAACAACAATAGGTCATGGATCCTTTCAAATATTTATGCCCCAAATTCAATTCAAGGGAGAGCTCTACTGTGGGAGTACTTAGGCAATCTGAGTGAAATCTTCCATAATTTCCCTAGATTATGGTTGGGGATTTTAACACTCCTATTTACCCTTCAAAAAAAATGGGTGGAAATGGACCACCTATCAAGAGCATGGATGAGTTCAATGACTTTGTGAACTCCAATATGTTGATGGATGTAAAACTTAAAGGAGCAAATTATACCTGGAGCAATCGATGGATAGGGTGTCATCTCATTCAAGAAAGGCTTGATAGGTTTTTCTATCAAAGGAGGCTACAACTTTGTTCGATGATTCTACCCTGCAAGCCCTTCCTAAAATTTCCTCTGATCATAATCCCATTTTTTTGGACATCCCTAACTCTCTGTCCTTCAATAAACCTTTCATATTTCAATCTATGTGGATCAAACATTCTAGTTTCAGAGATAACTTAATTTAGTGGTGGTAGTAGCCTGTCAGGGGTAGTGCAACTTTTAAACTTGCTTTGGTAAATTAAAGTTTGTTAAGGAAAAGCTTCGAACTTGGAACAAAGAGGTCTTTGGGAATCTCTTTTAAAATAAAAAATAGGTTGTTGAAAGTTTGAATATAATTGATCAGAGGATTCAACATGGTGATGTTGATGAAACTACTAGGCAGGAGGAACGGACAAAACTAGCAGAGTTTCATAACATTTTGGCTTGTGAGGAAATCTATTGGAGGCAAAAATCAAGGGCTCTTTGGTTGAAATATGGAGATTCAAATTCCAAGTTTTTTCATGTCACCATGCTTAGAAATAGAAGCAATAACAAGATAAATTTTAAAAAGTAGATGGTTCTATTACTCAGGACTTAACAGAAATCAGAAAGGAGGTAGTAACTTATTTCAATTCTATCCTTGGTTAGGAATCACAATGCAATGAGGAGGCCAAAGATATTCTCTTGCAATCCATTCCTAGCATAATAAATGAGGATATAAACCTTAAGCTTCTAGCTCCATTTTTTGATGAGGAAATTAAGGAAGCCTTGTTTAGCATGGAGCCAGACAAAGCCCCGGGACCCGATGGCTTTCCCCCTCATTTCTATCAAGATTTTTGGGACATCGTAAGTGAGGATGTAATTTTTGCTGTCAGAGAATTCCAAGCAAGCAATCATATCCCAAAAGGTCTCAACTCTACATTTATTTCTCTAATTCCTAAGAAGAAAACCCCTGAATCTATGGTTGCCTTCAGGCCAATCAGTCTGTGCAATGTTTCTTACAAGATCCTAACTAAAGCCATTGCAAATAGAATGAGAGATGTTCTACCCCACATCATAGATCCATGCCAGGGAAGCTCTGTCCAGGGTAGGTCAATCTTGGATGGAGTTATCATAGTTCATGAAGCTCTACACTCTGCTCATAAGACTAACAAGTCTATTTTTGCCCTCAAGCTTGATATGAACAAAGCATTTGACAGGCTAAATTGGGACTTTCTAATTATTGTCCTCCTTAAGTTTGGTTTTCACCACCAATGGGTTAATTTGATCAAAGAATGCATTTCTAAAGCATGGTTCTCGATTTTGGTTAATGGAACAACTGCTGGTTACTTTCAAAGTCGTAGAGGAATTCGGTAGGGGGACCCTATCAACCCCATGTTATTCATCATTATGGCAGAAGCTTTAGGTAGAACCATAAAAAATACTTGTAGTTCAAGGATAATATCAGGAATCAAGGCAACATCTCTCACTAGGGCTATTTCTCACCAAAAATTCATTAATGATACCCTTCTATTGACTAAGGCGTCGGTGGTTGAGGCCAAAATAATTAAATACATCCTGCAACTCTACGAGGACGTTGCTGGTCAGAAAGTTAATTTTAGTAAAAGCAAGTTATATTTCTTGAACACCCCCATTCAGAGGCAAGGAAGGATTGCAAAAATTTTAGGGTGTGATATAGCAAACCTCCCCACTTCGTATCTTGGTCTCCCTCTTTTCATTGGTTCTCCGAGAGAGTCAATGTGGGATAGGGTTATTGAAAGAATTCAAAAAAAACTTGTTGGATGGAAAGGTCATCTTCTATCTCAAGCAGGAAAGTTGACCCTCACTAAGGCCTCTCTTCAGATCATTCCAGTCTATTTCCTCTTCGTTTTCAAAGCCCCTGTGAAGGTTTTACAAAAAATTGAGAAACTCCAAAAATAATTTTTATGGACTGGATTAGAGGAGAAAAAAAGGATACACCTTGTAGGATGGACCAAAGTGTGCAGACCTAGGGAAAATGGGGGCTTAGGTCTGAGGAGAATTGCTCATATGAATTTATCTTTACTAGCTAAGCAGGCGTGGCACCTCATTTTTGGTGAAGAAAATGAATGGACAACTATCATCAAATGAAAGTATCTTCAAAATATGGAATTTCTAAGTGACTCAGTTCCAATCAGAGGTTCTGCTTTTTGGAAAGCAATTCTCAATTGTAAGGAAATCATCAAAAAAGTTTTAAGATGGGTTTTAGGCAATGGTGAGAGGATAAATTGTTGGAATGATAGGTGGGCTAAGGATGAACCACTAATGCAATATCCTAACTTAGCCCGAATCAGAGATATCATGGAAGAACTCATTGGTAGAAAAGTCTTCGATTATATGGTTGAGGACAGAGGCAGAATGAAGTGGAAATAAATAAGGATTCAGGGATTTCAAGCGGAATCAAATGATATTTGTAACATTCTCGGGCAATAGTTTATCCCCATGAGACCCAAGGAAGATCAAGTGACCTGGGCTCCTACAGAAAATGGGTAGTTCACTATTAAATCAGCTTACAAGCTTCTCCTTGATGATGAGGATTTTATCCTCCAAAAGTACTTAGTAATTTGAGGTTGGTTGATAATCATAGGGAAGGAAAGAAACGGTAATATAAGACTTCAAACCAGAGCCACGTGGACCACTAGATAGCCACCGCCATAAATCTAGCTAGCAGGTTCACTTCTCCAAGGCTGATTGGCCAAGACGGGATGTGGTCCCAAAGCATGTCATATATAGAAGAAAGAATTACCAAAGAATTATTAAGAGTAACTATCAATACAGTGTGGGAATTTTTGAAGTGTTATTTCTCCATTGTTTCAAGGAAGGGATCTTTTTTTTTGTAATTATGATGGGTTTTTTTGGGGTATACCCAAAATGTTGTATGGAAAGTTTCTTTTTGATAAAAGCTATGTGCTTATGTATGGTGGTATGTAGACTATACATATATAATATCCTTAGTAAGGACATGTTCATCATTAGCCCTGGGCTGATTTTTGTAAAAGGTTTTGGGTCAACCTGTAAAACCCGGTATTAATTCTATAGTATCTTATATACCAAAAAAAAAAAACAACAAGCAATGAAAACAAAATATTTTACGTCTTCCACAAATGCAACAAGGTTAGGAATGCACTATGCTCTACATGGAGGGAGTTTCAACCATCATTTCGTGCACGCCATCCACCATCAAAACTGTGCATGGAGGCCTTACCTGACTTTATCATTTAATCACTACAATTTTTTTTTTTTTTAAATACAAAAATGCGAAATAGTACAAACATCCATTATACATTTGCATAACATTTCTTCTTCTTTTTTTAAGACAAGATATAAAATAATTATCTTTCTTTATATTTCTTTTTCCTTTATAAAATATCACCTTTCCCTAAGATCATGAAAATATAAAGGTAAACATTTTTAAAGCTTTATTAAAACCATTCAAAGGTGACTCTCAATATTAAAACATCTTCTTTACCACCTTTAATCACACAAGCCAACAATAGAGTATTTTCAAAAATTAGACATACACACACATGCATCAATAAGCAAGCAACGACATACCTTTTCAAACTAGTGGCTCCCATCATCATCACCATAAAATATTTCTCATTCATTGCCAACATGTAATATTCAAAATAATTTAAATTATGCAAAGATGTAATTTATAATGCACCTAAATGATATGCAAATGCGAGTTTCCATATGCTCGCGAGCCAAATTATCACTTCCCCTTTATATTTTCCACTGACTTGCTTCCTCTCATTTTCATCTTGCAACTGACCTGCACTCACAGAGGATATCAATAGTACCTTGTTTCACAAGAAAAGGTAAATATATACATATTTTATTCTTTTTCATTAATCGTGTGAGGAGGTACGTTACATCCTCCCCCACTAGTGATAAACATAGTCCATGTGTTTAAATCTAAGTGAAGCAAAAGAAATTTTTTGAATATTCTTTAACTTTTACTTTTATCCAAATAATACTCAATCAAATTTCACTTTTTCATTTGAACTCAAGTATTGCCAACACATTTGTCATCATAAATAGAAACACTGCATTTTGTTTATGATTACCATATAATCACATCATTGATTATGTCATAATGAAATCAAATACACATATCCATCAAGGTCCAAAAAATATATCATAGCAATACCAAAACATTTATAGGCTACTCTACCCAATAAATCAACTAATATGTTCTATACACATATCTCAAAATTCATAAAAGTTTATGAATAAGTCTTTAAGTACTCAAAAAAATAAGGAAATTGTCACTGCATATCTGCTACATCTTCCCACATAACATTTTGGTCTGAGTAGTGGTCCCATTGGACCCGATATTGCTCTATACTTTGCTTTCTTATATTCTTGGTTTGAAAACCAAGCAGACGAACAGGTTGCACCTCAATCCTTAATGGATTGGTCATCTACAAATTGGAAACATTCAAAATATGATTAGGATAATAAATGTATTTTCTAAAGAGGGACACATGAAAGACATTATAGATCTTGGATAAGCTTGGTGGTAGAGCTAATTTGTATGCAACATGGCTTATGTTATCTATAATTTCAAATGGACCCATGTATCAGGAGTCAAGCTTGAAATATTTTATTGAACTTTTAGTTGGATTAACCCTTAAGAATACTCGGTCTCCCACTAAGTATTCCCTCGATGTTATTTTGAGGTCCGCATAGCTCTTCTGGTGATTTGTGGCCTCTTTCAGCTTTTGCTAAACTCTTTTCAATTGCTCTTCCATTTATTTTATCATTTCTTGGCCGATCACTACCCGATCCTCCGAATTATCCCAAGATAAGAGAATTTTGCATCTTCTCTCATATAGGGCTTCGAAAGGTGCCATACCTAGTGAAGCATGGTAACTATTGTTAAATACAAATTATACTAGGTATAAGTAGTCTTCCCACTTAGTATGTTGATCCATGCAATACATTCACAACATAACCTCAAACACTTGATTCATCCTCTCAGTATGACCATCCATTTTTGGGTGATAAGCAATACTGATATTTAGTTTGGTCCCTAATGCTCGATACATCGCTTGCCAAAATTTAGAAGTAAAATGAGAGTCTCTATCAAAGATTATAATAGTATAACTTCTGGAAAGCCATAAAGTCTTACCTCTTCCCTGGAAAACTTACTTGCTATAGTAGTTGCATCATCTTGCACATTGCCAGGTATAAAATGTGTTACTTTAGTTAATTTATCCACCATTACTAGAATTACATCATGCCTGAACCTTGTTTTAGGTAACCCCACTATAAAATCCATTGACACTGCTTGCCACTTCTATGTGGGTATCTCATATGGATATAGTTTTCCAGTTGGATGTAGGTGTTCCACTTTCATATTTTGAAATTCCAAGCATTTGGCCACATAATTGGTAATATATTTTTCATACTAGGCCAGAAATATGCTTTCTTTAGATTCTCTCACATCTTTGCACCTCCTGGGTGCATAGAGTAGGGAGTGTTATGCACCTTACTAAGGATTTTTTTGCTTAGTCCTCCTAAGTTGGGTACCACCAACCTATTCCTAAAATAAAGCAGAACATCCCTGAAAACATAATATGTATCCTTGTCTACTTTTTGTCCATTTGGACCTATACACGACTGAAAAAAATCATCTTTTTCTTACCATATTTTAATTTGATCTAATAGATCATATTGGCAATTTGTCATTGCGATTATACATCCTCTTCTTCTCAAAGCATTAGTGACTTTATTCTCTTTACCCTTAATGTACTCAATACCAAAATCATACTCCGCTAAGAACTCTATCCAACATCATTGTCTGGAATTTAATAAGGGTTGAGTAAATATATACTTCAGACTTTGATGGTCTGTCTTTAACTCAAATGGTTTTCCCAGAAGGTAATGTCACTAAAATTTTAGGGCATGCACTATCGCTGCCAACTCTAAATCATGAGTGGCATACTTGACTTCATGCCTCTTGAGTTTTCTAGACTCATAAGCAATAATTGCATCACCTTGGGTCAAAATACCACCTAAACCTTTGATCAATGCATCAGTACAAACTATAAATTGCTTATTATGATCAGGTAAATGCACGATTGGTGCAGTCATCAACCATTCTTTCAAAAATTGAAAAACCTCCTCACACTGCTTTGTCCACCTGAAGCCTTTCCATTTTCTCTGAAGGTTTGTAATGGGTTGAGCAATTCTCAAAAATCCTTTGACGAATTACCTATAATATACTGCAAGTCCCATAAAACTTTGCATCTCTATGACATTAGTAGGTGCTAGCCAATCAATGATTGCTTCAATTTTCTTGGGGTCTACTACAATTCCTTTAGCAGAGATAATATGTCCAAGGTATTGCACTTGTGGAGTATAAAACTTATATTTTGTCAATTTTCCAAACAATTGATTCTTTCTAAGAATCCCAAGCACTGTTCTCAGGTGTTGATCATTCTCTTCTTTATTTTTTGAATAAACTAAAATATCATCCAAAAATACGAGTACAAATTTATCCATTTGTTCTCTAAAAACATTGTTCATGAGGTTCATGAACGTGGATGGGGTATTGGTTAGCCCAAAAGGTAAGACTATAAACTCAAAATATCCATACCTTGTTCTAAATGTTGTTTTAAAAGTATCTTCCTCCTGAATTCTTAACTGATGATATCCAGATCTCAAATCTATTTTAGAAAATATGGTTGATCCTCTTAATTGATCAAATAAATCATCAATCATTGGTAATGAATACATTTTTTTTAAGAGTAACCTTATTCAACATTCGATAGTCTATGCACATTCTTAAGGTATCGTCTTTCTTTTTAACAAATAGGATAGGAGCTCCCCACGACGACACACTAGGTTTGATTAACCCCTTTTTAAGCAAATCCTGAAGTTGTATTTTTAGCTCTTGCAACTCTATAGGAGTCATCTTGTAGGGTGACCTTACGATTGGTGATGCACTTGGTAATAAATCAATTGAAAAATAAAATTCCCTCTAAGGAGGTAACCCCAAAAGTTCATCATGGAATACATCCTTGAATACACCTAACACTAAATGTTTCTAGAAGAGGTCAGACTCCTTCCCTGACTCTTCTCTTCTATTCATATTTACTATGAAGACCATACCCTTCTTCTTAATAATATTTTTAAGTTGCATTGCAGATAATAGACGGGGTTTTACTTCTCTTCACCCATAATTAATTCTAATCCTTTGAGTAGTTTCATCCATAAATTCCACCTATATTTCTTCAAAGTTCAAAAGAGCTTTGTTCACTTTTAACCAATCAACTCCTAAGATGATATCAAATGTAAGGAAATATGGGAATCAAAGAGACACTGGCTAACATGATAAGTTTACCGTGATCCATACTCTACTTTCCAATAATTTTCCAAGAATCCAGGTCTAACAAGCAAATCCCTCATTAATCTAGTTGATATAAATCTATCAGTTGACCCACTATCAATCAAAATTTGCACGTTTTAACCAAAAATTTTACCATTTAATAAGAAATGAGTAATTTATCCATTGAGTTCAGAACTACTTATGGCTGCATAAATCCCGTGGCTAGTTTCATCTGGAGCCTTTAGTGGTATATCAACTCTGTGGGGGAATTTGTTGGCATAATGAGCTCCTTTACACACCCAACATCCACTTGGTGGAACTCTATTGCCTTTGTTGTTGTTTTCATTTCTATTCATGGATGTAGTTTCCCTATCCCTTCCTTGACCCACTGGTTTCTAGTCCTGTCTTTTAGGAAACTCTTTAACATATTTCCTGTATTTACCACCTTGGTAATTGGATTTATTTTTACCACCTTTTTTATTATGATATCCCCTTTTAGGTTTCTTATTCAGTTCCTTTTCCCATTTCATAAAACCAACACTTTTCCATTTTCTGAGTTCATATTTTTCCTTTTTGGATAGCTTTTGATAATTGAAATATGCCTTTCTTGTTTCCTAATTAGCTTCCTCCTTCCTTGCTAAATCAAAAGCAATAGGTAAATTGACAGGATTATACATATTTACCATCGTCATGATTCTAGGATGTAATCCCAAAATAAACATTTGAGTTTTCATTTCCTCATTACTTTCATATTGGGTTGCATACTTCAATAGTTGTATGAAATTTGGTGATATTCTCGAACTGACATATTTTCCTGCCTCAAATTTGAGAATTCGTCAAACTTATCCATATAATATTATCTCGTCAAGAATCTATCTCTAAATTCCTTGATGAAATCTTCCCACTTGAGGTCAACAACTTCCACCTCATGCCCTTTCTTATATGATTTCCACTAGTCCAGGGCTATTTCAATCATATTCATAACTACCAAGGTAGTTTTGGATTCAAAAGATAGAACCACCAGAGAGAAGTAGGATTCTAATTCACTTAACCAGTTTTCAGCCAACTCTCTATCGTCTTTTCCATTAAACTTGGATATTACAACCTTTTTTATATTTCTATCCAATTCCTTACTCACTCTTACCCTTCCAGCACTGGATCTCTCAGATTTCCCTAGCACTTCCACTATCCTGTCTAATCCAGTTTCTCTTTCTCTAGCTAAGTCCTTTATGACTCACTATTGTTGGAAAATGAGTTCCTATTGCTAGGTCATGTGAGTTTTCTATTGGGCCATCTCTTCCCTTTGATTTTCCATTTGTACTTACAACAATTTAACCATATTTTCAAGGTTCCCTCCTTCCTCACTAGTTTCACTCAGAGGAATCTCATGAAACCTTTTATACCTTCTTTCATGTTGAGGACCTTCCTTACTTAAACTTGTCTGTGGTCCTCTTAGAAGTCTTTCGGTGATTTCCTCCTCCCTACCTCCCACAGGATTTCTCAAGGACCCACCTTGCAACATTTATGTCATTTTTCCTGTATGTGAAAGAGGTAGAATATTAGTTATCGTTAACTATTATAATTCACATACAAAGTTCTACAACTTTAGAATCAATTCTGCTCTAATACCATATGTAACAATCCATTCACCTGGTTTCCCGATAAAATAATAGTTAGAAACCAAATATATTTTTTAAAAGGTTTTACTACTCTAGCTATAAATGTTTTCCTATCATAACAAGTTTGATATTAAGGTTACCAAAATTAGAAATAATCCCTTAAATATTTTCACATTTACAAATAGTATAGCACAAGCACAACATACCACTTTTGGATTCAAGACTACTACAACCAGTCTCCCAAGTGGATGAGATCAACTAAATCTTGTAAGCATATAATTCAGTGGTAATGGTTTTCTCATTTATCATCCACCTATTCCAGCATGAGGACCAAACCACAGTGAGGGTTATCCTCTAGGGCCCATAACATCTAGAGGGGAATACTCATTATCCCTAACCTTCACACACTATACCTTCAATGATCTAGTTGACTTGTTTATACTTAGTGTGGAAGTGATTAACGTATTTATGCCTTAGTGACTAACTGGTAATTTCCTTTTTCCTAGAAGCAATTAGCGCTATGTCAATTCCTTGACCTTGGTCTTCATCACACAATACCATCGTAACTCATAGAGATTTATCCCATACCAAACCCTATGACTATTCTTGGTAAAGTTCAATGAGTATGGTATTTATCACAATGCTCTTCAGGAACAATCTGGAAAAAGTGTCCCATACCACCTTTTTTTTTGACCTAGACAAGTTTTTATTGACCAATTCCATCAATCGATAACTACCTTGAACTAATTGTGTGCCTACCTGCACCCCAATATTCTTGGATGAATATCTAAATTAATCTTGGGTTAAGTTTTTCTTAGAGACTCATTACTTCATTTAATATCCATTTTTCCTAAACAAGCATTTACGTTAACTTGATGATGTAAATTCACTGCAGGAGACCAACAATGGACCTTAAGGGTAAAATTGCAAGACAAGACATCATACAAAATACACCAATAAAAGAAACCTACAAATTCTTCCTTTCATTATCTGAATTCACATCCCCCTTACAATAGAGTCTCCCACTCCTTATACTCCCCAAAAAGAAAAACCCTAGCCTATGCTACCCCCTTACTATTTTTAGTCACTTTCTATTTTTAGCAACTCACTTGCTATTTTTAGTAATCCTAAAAAAAATCTTGGATGGCATACAAAATGGAATCATGCACTCGTTATTCAATAATACCCACTACCCCAAGATAGCAACCCCACTCTAGTTCTACACTAATAGTTATGATAACTTTTTAGTTGTGAAAACTGAAAATTACATTAAAAGCTAATTTTGGGTCTCCTAGCGGTGTTTTTGGCTTGAAAACATAAAGGGCATTTTTTTAAGTTCTTCATGCAATTCTGCACATTCTAAAAAAAGAACAGGGTAAAATGGAAACTCGGAGCAAAAGTTATGGCCCTAGCAAGGTGCATTATTCTCCTCTGGTTGAAAATGAACTCAACTCCTGCGAGTTATGCTATTCAAACTCCTACAATTTTTGACCAATGACTTCAGTGGTGGTGGCCAAGAATTAGGACGATCTGTATCATCTTCCAACAAAAAAAAATTTCTCCAACATAATAGATCAATCTTTAGAGCATACAAACTAACATCAATTTTTTTTGCATCTCCAAAAAAATCTGCAATAGTAGAAGAAATTGTAATGGTAACAAGATTTTCAATAAGCAAAATAACTGCAATACCATCAACATCACCAACATTAATTGTGATGTCATCAAGAACTGCAATAAGATCTACTTTTTCCAGATCTGTAGTAAATAAAACTTTAATCGGATCTATTGCCTCCATGGTTGCAACAACAATATCATAAACATATATAACATCCTTAAAATTGACACCTATATTCTCTTCTGTCAAATCTCTAACTTCTTTAAAAACTCATTGCTTCAATAGTAGAAGTATGGTCCAAGGGAAGGACGTTGGGCTTCATGTTCATAGATCCTGGTTCGATTCCAGGAACTACTTCCAATTTTTCTTTAGAAATTTCTTCTTCCATAAGAAATTTTTTTTCTTCTGTAATTTATTTTGTTGTCATTTCTTCTGCAGCTATTTATTCCACAAGAGGAATTTTTTTTGCAATAAATTCTTCCAGAGGAAGAATTTCTTCTTCCCCATCGATTTTTTCTTGTAGATCTATAGTACCCTTATATGTTACCTTCTTTGCTACCAAAATATAACAAAACCTTATTTCTTGTGCCTATGTGACAAACTCCTTTCCAGTCAGCAAACTCTCACCCTGCCCTTCTTCCTTAAGAGGTAATAGTACTACCTTTGCACCATCCTTCCAGAAGGTGTAAGTATTTCGACCTCCATCATGGATGACCTTCCTATCATACTGCCAAGGCCTCCCCAATAGTATGTGATAGGTATCCATAGGAATGATGTCACACCACACTTCATCTTTATAAGTATTCCCAATAGAGAGTTTTACTAAACATATCTTATCAATAGTAACCTCATTCCCTTTCTTGATCCATGAAATACGATAGGGGTATGGGTGCTTCTCACATTTTAGATTCATTTTATCTATCGTTACATTAAATACCATATTCTCACAACTACCACCATCAATGATTACTTTGCATACCTTTCCTCCTGATGTGCATCTTGTACGAAATATATTTGTACGCAGCCAGGACTCACCACCCTCATCGCTTGCATTTTTGCCTTCCTTGGAGAAATCAACATTCTCTTTATCATGATATTCTCACCCGTGTCTGCAACAACTTCTGTCTCAGTTTCATCCTCTTCCTCAACTAGGTTGACTCTATTATGTCCTCCCTAATTTCTCTCTTCAACATCAAAGTGGGTGCACTCAAATGCTCTGTGATCTTACTCATCGCATCTAAAATAGGTATATGGCTTCCATGATCCATTCCCACTTCGACCTCCCCCATTATCTCAACCTCCCCTATTTCATATTCCTCTTTGGTAGGTACCATGACCTTGCTCTGTCTCTTTCTGTTTCTCTGTATTTGAGGGTTCTCCATTTGATGAGCTAGATCCACCACACCTTTGATTTGGAGAAGGTACCAATCTCTTCTTACCTCTTATGTAATTACTCCTCTTATGCTTTTATTTGGCCCTCAAGGCCATATGATACACATCTTCTACAATAAGGGTATGATGCATACTCAACTCATATTGAATAGCATAACTTAGGCCATTTACATACCTCGCAGCCCTTTGCTCTTCGATCTCATTATGCTCCATAGGAATAGATAGCTTGTAGAACTCATTGGTTTAGTCCTCGATGCTTTGGTCCTTCTATCAGAGGTTCTAAAATCTATGAAATAAATTTTGGGTTGGGAATAGTCTACAGGCACAAACTTTTCTTGCAACTTCTTCTTCATCTTATCCCAAGCCTTGATATTTTCTTTTCCTTTCCTCTATCATTCTATCTGTAGATTATCCCACCAAATTAAAGCATACCCTTTCAAATTTGTGTATGTTATTTTCACCTTCTTTTCCTCAGCTAGATTACTCCATTCAAAATACTTCTCCATAATATTTACCCAATCGATTAGCTCCTCTAGTTTTAACCCACCAACATACTTGAAAATCTTGATATTGATTTCATATCGGCTTCCTTTAAGTCCTTCCAAGGCTCGAATCAACCTGATTTTAAAACTTTCTAGTTTTTCTTCTGCATGATCCTCAGATCCACCTTCCTTAGCCACGATCTCATTATCAGATCCTAGATCTGGGTCCACATTGGTGCGGACCTCCGCCATGTAGTTAATTGCACTAGTCAACCATATTATTTCTGCATGTAGATCCTCCATCTACTTATTCATTTGGGAATAGATCCCTTGTCCTCATAATATTATTTCTACTAGAGAGATATCACCCACTCTGATACCAATTGATGTAAATTCACTACAAGAGACCGATAATGGACTCCAAAGGTAAAATTGCAAGACAAGACATCATACAAAATACACTAGTAAAAGAAACCTAAAAATTCTTTCTTTCATTATCTAAATTCACATCCCCCTTACAATAGAGTCTCCCACTCCTTATACTCCCCAAAAAGAAAAACCTTAGCCTACGCTACCCCCTTACTATTTTTAGTCTACAAGAAAAAAATTAGTTTGTTTCAATCAGTATTGGTCGATTTATGATAAATTCGGTGCTTGAGACTTTGGTAAATAAAAAGAAGCATGTATTTTTGCAATTAGAGGTTAATTCTAAGAGATTGACTTAACAAGTTGAGTCAATTAAGTAAAAGAAGATCTGATGTTGTTATTTATTGCAAAAAAATTGTATTAGAAGCTATCTACATTATTCCAAAGTTTTTTTGATTAGCATCAATGGCTGCCAATAACAATCTTCCCATTCCTGAATTTAATGGGTTAGATTATGAGTATTGGTCCATCAAGATGAGGACCTTACTCATAGGCAAGGGGTTATGGGATATTGTAGAAGAAGGCTACAATGAACCTATAGGTTGGACTAGCTTGATTGCAGCTGATAGAACCAATAAAAAGGATGCCCAAAAGAAAAACTCATTTGCTCTCTACCATATCCAAGCAACTTTGGAGAAAAGCATCTTTCCAAGGATTGCTTCTTGTTTAACAACCCTAGAATCAGGGATAGCCTTGAGAGATAGCTATCAAGAGAGAAATAAAGTGAAGCAAGTGAGGCTTCAAACCTTGAAGAGATATTTTGAGAATTTCAATATGCAAGATGATGAAAGAGTGGTAGATTATTCTATGAGATAGAAAGCCATTGTAAACAAAATGTAAACCCTTGGAGAAGACATCAAAACTGAAGTAGTGGTGAAGAAAGTGTTGAGAACACTTCTTTGTAAATGGAACCATATTGCTATCATTATTGAAGAGTCTAAAGATTTGTCTACTCTAACTTTTGATGCTCTAATTGGTTCTTTGATGTCTCATGAAGAAATATTGTAGGGTGCTACATCTACAAGCTATGGAGGTGATGAGAAAGAATTCTCATCCAAAGAATGTGATAATGCACAAGTAAGAGGACAAGTACAAGGACAAGGAAGAGTCCAAAGGAGAGGTAAAGGAAGAGGACGAGGTATATCAAGAGGTGGCAATCAAGGAAGAGGAGGTGACAAATCAAAGAAATATTGTTACAATTGTGGCAAGGTTGGTCACTTTGCTAGAGATTGTTGGTCCAAGACTTCTCAAGATGGGAGAGGTCAATATGGAAACTATAGAGGAGAGGAAGAAGCTTCTTCAAATATGTTCCTCGCCTATGGAAAATAAGATCAAAATATTAATGAAACTTGGATTTTGGATACTAGTTGTTCCAATCACATGAGTGGAAAAGAGGAGCTCTTTGCTACAATGGATTCCTCCTAAAAATAAAAGATCAAATTGGGAGATGAAAAGGCACTACAAGTTGAAGGTATTGGAGCCATGGAGGTTCCAACAAAATAAGGAACCGAGAAGGTAAATGACATCTATTACACCCCCAAACTCCAACATAATTTGCTTAGTGTTGGACAAATTATGGAGAAGAACTATAGGCTTGTTTTTATGAAGGAAAATGTGTCATTTTTGATAAAAACAATTGTAATAGAGTTATTAAACAAGTACATATGACAAAGAATAGGTTGTTTCCTCTTAATTTTGGGGAACAAGGAGGTGCTCAACTTTCTAGTGTAGATATTGCTAATCCAAGTGTGCTTTGGCACTTGAGATTTGGTCATCTTAATTTTGCAAGCTTGAAGTTATTGACTTCTCAAGCTATGGTAAGTGGACTTCCAAGAGTTGAAGAACACAAGGAGGTGTGTGAAGGATGTGCTTTGGGAAAGAACTCAAGATCAAAGTTTCCAAAGGGATAAGCATGGAGAGCAAGTCATCCACTACAATTGGTGCATTCGGACATTTGTGGTCCAATGCAAACCAAAAGCATTGGTAACAACTCTTACTTTCTCACTTTCATTGATGATTTCTCTAGGATGTGTTGGATTTATTTTTTGAAAACTAAAGATGAAGCTTTTTATTGTTTCATAGATTTCAAAACTAATATAGATAATCAATGTGAGTTTGTTGTAAAAAGTCTCAGGACTGATAGAGGAGGAGAGTATTATTCAAATGCATTTCTAAAATATTGTAAATATTGTGGAATAAAAAGGTAATTCACAACTGCCTACACCCCACAACAAAATGGTGTGGCTGAAAGAAAGAACTGCACTATAGTAGAAATGGCTAGATCAATGTTGCAAACTAAGCATCTAAGTAACATGTATTGGGCTAATGTTGTTAGAACTAGTGTTTAAATTTTGAATAGGAGTCCTACTTCTAGTTTATATGGTATTACTCCTTATGAAGGATTGTATGGCAAAAATCCAAATGTAAAACACTTTAAGGTTTTTGGTTGTCTTGCATATGCCCACATTCCTGATGAGAAAAGAAAGAAACTTGACCCCAAAAGTCAAGCATGTATTTTTGTTGGATATTGTGAGTCTTCCAAAGCATATAGGCTCTACAATCCCAAAACACATAAAATTGTACTTTCCATGGATGTAATTTTTGATGAAGGGGGAGAATGGGCTCATAAAAAACTTTTTGTTGATGATGGATCTCATGATGGAAGTTCCTCTCAAGTGCAACAAGTTCAACAAGTGCAACAAGTGCAGCCCAAAAACAACAAAGAAAGTCCAAGCCCAAGTATGAGTACTACTTCAAGTACAACATATGCTACTCCAAGTCCTTCTCCACAAATATCAGTAAGTTCTTCACCAATGGATATTGATTCTCCATCAAGAGGTAAAAGAACACTTCAGCACCATCCATATTTTCAAATGTTGGATAAGAATTTCCAGAAAATATACACTAGAAGTCAAGCTAGTGAAATGAATGCAGTTTTGAAAAGACTTGAAAATTTGCATATGTATGGTGATGATGACTCCCAAGAGCCTAAGGGAGATGTTGTAAATTATGCTTTAATGACTAGTGTAGAGCTAGAATCATCTAGTTATGAAAAAGTATGCACTCATGATGTATGGCAATAGGCAATGAAAGAGGAAATGACCTCTATAAAAAAGAATGATGCTTGGGAGCTAGTGGAGCTTCCTAAAGGCAAAAAATGTGTTGTATGTAAATGGGTCTACAAGACCAAATTCAATGTTTATGGAAGCATTGAAAGACACAAGGCAAGACTTGTAGCAAAAGGGTTCACTCAGAAGTATGGGATTGACTATGAGGAGATATTTTCTCCTGTTGCTAGAAAGGAGACAATCAGATCAGTACTTTCTTTGGCTGCCCACAAAGGGTGGAAAATTCAGCACATGGATGTAAAGAGTGCCTTTCTCAATGGGTACTTGAATGAAGAGGTTTTTGTGCAACAACCTCAAGGATTTGAAGAACAAGGTAAGGAGCACCTTGTATATAAACTAAAGAAATCATTGTATGGCCTCAAGCAAGCACCAAGAGCATGGTACTCACACATTGATGGCTACTTTCAAAGGTATGGATTCACTAGGAGCAAAAGTGAACCTACCCTCTACTACATGAAATAAGGTAAATACATTCTCATTGTATGCTTATATGTGGATGATCTAATATTCATGGGTAGTAGTGCTAAGATGAATGAGGAGTTCAAACACTCCATGATGAAAGAATTTGAAATGAAAGATCTAGGTTTAATGCATTACTTCCTAGGCATGGAGGTACATCAAACAGATAAAGGGATATTCATATGTCAACACAAATATGCTCAATATATTATCAAGAAATTTGCTATGGAGTAATGCAAGCTTGTTGCAACTCCAACGGGTCATGGGATCCAATTGAGCAAATATGATGGAGCACCAAAAGTTGACATGACCACTTAAAGGAGCATGGTTGGGAGTCTAATGTTCCTCATCAACACAAGGTCAAATATTCAATAGGTTGTTTCTCTTGTTTCAAGGTATATGGCTGATCCATATGAACTTCATTTTCAAGCAACTAAGAGAATTTTGAGATATGTAAAGGGTACATTGGATTTTGGGATCCATTACCACAAATGTAATTCTGTAAAATTAGTTGGCTTTAGTGATAGTGATTGGGGCAGCAATATAGATTATAGAAAATCTACTTCAGGGAATTGTTTGTCTTGGGTCAGGACTAATTACATGGAGTTCCAAAAAGCAGACTGTTGTAGCATTGTCATCTACTGAGGCTGAGTATATAGCAATCACAAATGCTAGTACTCAAGATTTATGGTTGAGAAAAGTCCTTGAAGAAATTGGAGAGCAACAAAGTGGTCCTACAAGATTGTACTATGACAATATGAGTGCCATCCAATTGGCACATAATCCTATCCACCACAACAGGTCAAAGCACTTTGACATGAAGTATCACTTCATTCGAGACATGGTGGAGAAATAACTGATTGAGCTACAACATTGCAGCACTTTGGACAACATAGCGGACATCTTCACCAAAGGAGTTGCGAAAGCTCTATATATAAAGCTGAGAGACTGTCTAGTCAGTCCTCTCAACTTTAAGGGGGAGAATGTTGGACTCTATAGCATACTTTAGAGTATCTTCCCTAAAGTATATAGGTTCTAAATATTTGAAATTCATTTAAATATAGTTGCACCAACTTTACTATTTGAGAGGAAATCAATTTCGGTGTGAGAGCATATAGGGAATTGTTTAGAGTGTTTCTAAACATAGTAGGAGCAAGTAAGATCTCCATAATAGTAGATATTTCAAATTGATTGGAGTGCTATAAAAGCATTTTAATTTCTTATGATTATGAATCTAATGAGCATATTTTCTCAGACACTTGTGCATTTCTTGCACATTCACACTTATAGAAAAGATGAAATATAAATCACACTTTAAACTATGGCTCAAACCTATTCTATTATTTACAAATATACCATGAAGGTACCATGGGGGTACATTAGCATGTACCAAATAATGTAATATACTCTAACATGTTGCAAGAGTCACAAGGAGAAAGAATCAAAACAATTTCAAGTATTATAATGAACAATCAAATTTATACAATCAAGTGTATTAGAACCTCTTTTATCTTTGCCTATTTTTTCTTAACTTAGTTTCATTTGTCATTTAAAAGGTAGAAAAATATTTAGATTTTTATATTGTGTAAAATCATAGTCAGATCTAGTGCATCTATAGGTATTGTACCACTTCCATTAGTGCTACTATGCTTATGTATGTGTTGTATATTTTTGACACTTCTTCTAGATTAAGCAAATTATAGTCGCAATTAAACTTAGCTATTTATTGTTATGCATATCATTTAAAATGAAGAAAAATAAAATGAACTATAGTCATTTTAATTGGACTTCTTTTCTAATCTTAGAGTAAGCTTACATTATCATTGAAAAATAAAAGGCATATCGAGTAGGCTTTGTATTTTGCATTTCTAATAAATCATATTAGCTTTATTTTTTGCCTTAATTACAATTAATTAAAGGGTAAAGTATTTTTAAAAATTAAAAGGGACCCAACTTAGCATTCCAAAATAAATAAATTGTAAACTTAGAAAACACATATATATTGCCCCTTTTATCCTATCCATAAACCTAAAAGAAGTGTGGAATCACCATAAGAGAAATTGATGCCCCAATGGATCTATAAATTTACCCAAGTAGGACATCTACATTTTTATGAATCTAATGTTAACACCACCTGGGTCTCAAGAAATTTCATAAAAAAATTGTCTAACAAATGAATAATCTAAGAAAACTTTTTAAGGAAAACCAATAAGCAAGACAACTAATTTTATGTGTTTAGATTATCTCACATTAATCAAGAACATAACTGAATTTATAACTTTATCATGGGTATTTTCAATCCCCTAAGTTTGCATCATACAAACCTTTTAGCTATAGTATGTACATAACATACTTGAGTTGCCAATAAATTACATAGGATCTCATGGATACTAATACTAATTGGTGAATATATTATGGAAAATTAGTGTGGATTAATAAGGAGGGTATAAAATACCTTTAATCATAAATCAGTGCCAGGGAAGATCTGTCAGAGGAAGATCCATCTTGGATGGCATCATTTAAGTCCATGAAGCAATTCATTCCATATCCTCCAACAAAAGAGTTGCTTTCCTTCTTAAACTTGACATGAACAAAGCTTATGATAGACTCAATTGGGCTTTCCTTCTAGCCATCTTGAACAAGTTCGGCTTTCAATCTGATTGGATTTCCTTAATAAAAGGATGTATCTCCTTAGCTTGGTTTTATGTCCTCATTAATGGCTCTCATACAAGATACTTTTAGAGCAACAGGGTTTTAAGGTAGGGGGATCCGTTATCTCCTCTTCTTTTCATTATTGTTGTCGAGGCTTTAGGAAGATCAATCCTAGCAGCAAGAAATGTAGGTCTAATTTCTAGACTTTAGGTTACCTCTCAATGTAATCCCATCACTCACCAACAATTTTTTGATGACACCCTATTGTCTACCTTTGCCTCCGTTAATGAAGCCAAAATCATCAAGTGTTTTCTCCTCTTGTATGAAGAAGTTGTTGGCCAAAGGATAAATTTTCAGAAAAGCAAATTATATTTTCTCAATACTCCTATAATAAGACATAATATCATTACCAATATCCTTGAATGTTCCATAGCCCATATTCCTTCATCCTATCTGGTTTTACCTCTTTTTATTGGAAATGCCAAAGAAAGTCTATGGGATAATGTTATTGAAATACTACAAAAAAAAATTTCTACTTGGAGAGGTAATATTTTGTCTCAAGCGGGTAAAATTACTCTCACCATGGCTTGTATTCAAAGTATCCCAATCTATTTCCTCTCTTTTTTCAAAGCTCCTGTAAATGTTTACCAAAAAATAGAAAAAATCCAAAAAAAAAATTCTTTGGACAGGGTCAAAAAATAGACATATATTTCATTTAGTTGCTTGGGATAAAGTTTGCAAACCCAAAGACCAGGGAGGTTTAGGGCTTAGAAGGATCCATATTCTCAACCTTTATCTCCTTGCTAAGCAATCTTGGTGACTCATCTCCAATGACAATGCTGATTGGATTAAGATTTTGAGAAGGAAATATCTTCATACTTCTAAATTCCTTTTTGGTGAGGTTCCTTCTACAGGGTCCGCTTTTTGGAAATCCATTTGTGTGGCTCGCTCACTTTTAAAAAATGGATTAATATGGCAATTTGGAAATGGAAGGTCCATTTTCTTTTGGGAAGACAAGTGGCTTTGTGATCGTCCTCTCATCCATATTTCTATGCTTCAAAGGTTAATCAACATTACCAGACATCTGGTTGGACCTTTAGTGGCTGATTTCATTTGTTCTACTAAAGAAACCATGAGCTAGAAAAGACTTGATTTTCCTAATTATGAGGCCAAAATTTTATGTTTGCAAACCTAGTTATCCTCTATTAGAATTCCAGTAGGAGATTCTATGGATCATCCAATTTGGGAACCTATTGATTCTAGAGAATTCTTAGTCAAATCAACTTATCTACTTTCTCTCAATACTTTTGAAACTCCTATTCCATTTAAGCTAGTTTAGACCAAGTATCTGACTCCCAAAATAACCTCTTTCTCTTGTATTTGCATTTAGGATCAAATCCTTACAACAAAAAACCTAATAAAAAAGGGCATTCTTCTTCCTAACATATGTTACCTTTGCCTTTCTGATTGGGAATCTACTTCCCACCTATTTCTATTTTGTTCCTTTTCAAGAATGGTGATTAGCAATATTTTTCTTAAATTCTATTTATTTTGGGCCTATCCTCCATCCATTGTTGATTTGTTCCTCTCGTGGCCAAATCCTTTCAAGAATATTGTGCTCAAAGGATTATGGAAATTTTGTTTATAGCATTACCTCTAGAAAATTTGGCTTGAATGTAATAGAAGAGTATTCGATAAAAAAACCTTGATTGCTGACCTCATTACCAATAAGATCATCCTTTATGCCAAAGAGAACGTACTCATAGCCCCTTTTGATCCTTTTCCTTGTCCACATTTTGAGAAATCTATCCTCAAAGCCTGTCATATCTACTTAGATACTTCAAGACTGGTCAATCCTTCATCTTCTAGAACCAACATCAAGTGGCATCCTCCTCCGGTCATATGGGTTAAGCTTAACTTTGATGGAGTTGCAAAAGAAATCCTGGAAATGATGGAGCCGGAGGAATTCTTCATGACCACCTTAGAAAGTCCATTTTTTCTTACTCTGAACCTTTGGGTGTTCTTTCCAATAATTCTACTAAATCCAAGGCTTTATAGAGAGGTCTCCAATTCATCAAAAATATTCGAGGGAATATCATTGTGGAAGGAGACTCTCTAAACATAATCAATTATTTAAAAAATTCCAAACTCGACACCAATAGAACCGTAATGGAAGAAAGCAAACAAATCCTACTTCAATAGAATGACACCATTGTTCAACATGCTTTCAGAGAATCCAATTTTGTTGCTAACATATTGGCTAACATCGGAGTGAATGCCCAAGGTTTGTTGACGTGGACTGACATTCTTCCTCCTGAAGTTGTTGAGCTCGTCAGGTGTGATCAAAATGGTGGTAATCATGATGAATCTTGAGCTCCTTTTTCACTTTATTATCTTATGCTTCCTTTCTCATGTGAAGCATTGGGTTTATTTCCTATTGGTAAGGCAATTTCAAAGCTTAAGGAACAACTTCAAGTGCTCATCCTTCTATTTTTTTGTGATGCTTTTGAGGATATTCTAGCCATTTTTGCTGTGGAGGTACCTTCTGACGTCAAGGTTGATGCTAAGGATGAGGACATTGTGGATATCATGAAGGAAGCCTGCATTGAATCCCCAAAGGAAAACCTAAAGGATGAACCAAAGGACGATGTGAAGGATGCCACACTGGAGGTTATTATTGCATCACCAATGCAGACTGATGTACCTTTTTGAGCTTGCTTACTGGTCCTCCTATGAAAGGCTCACTCTTAGTAGTCTTCCTCTTATTTTGTTCCTTTCTCTTAGAGTATTTTGTCCTTTTTGGTTCTTCTGGCTGATTTCCTGTCACTTTTTGTTCCTTCCTTCTCGAGGTTTTAATCCTTTTTGGATTTGTTGGTTGAATGCCTCTTAGTTTTTTTTCCTCCTTTTGTTTCCTCCGAGGTTTTTCCTTTCTGTTCTACTATTGTACAAGGCATTGGAGCACCTTTCAAATGCCCCCTTTTAATAAAAATATTAACTTACCAAAACAAAATAAGGATGATATATAATCTACCAAAAATTATTTTTTCATGTGCCAAATTTTGCTTCCAAGTATTGTTATTCTTCCATGTATCAATTTTACTTCCTAGGTACCAATAAGTATATAGGGATATTTTATTTTGAGTTTTCCAGTATCGTTGGATCAATAGAGGCAAATCGTGCAAATACATCCTTTTAAAAATATGATACTCCTAAACTTTTGTTAATAGAAAATTCTCCCCTCTACATCATATCCTAGATTAGTGATAAATTCATAAAATAATTTTTAGTCGATAATGGCTTTAGATTAAACATCAATAGTATAAAATTCATTAGCTACATTTGGTTAGCTAAATATTATGTTAAAAATTTTTATTTAACCATGAGGACCTTGATACCTTTGATAATAGGGAATATGAGGCTAGTGACACAATAGTATTACCCACTAAGGTAGGTCCAAAAATGTTAAACACTCTTATCTATGTCATACCTTGTGACTTATCCTATAATATTATTTTGGGATGACCCTAGATCCATGAGATGTGAACAAACCCATCAACATTCGATCAATACCTAAAATATGAATCAAAGGCCAAACTTACAATATACCTTCTAATATTCAACCATTCAAATACTTTAATCTAATGTAATTAAATTCTAGATTCCAAAACCTAATATTTATGCTCATCTCATAAAGTCTAAGACTATCATCATTGCACATGAATTTTTCAAATATTCTTAGATAAATTTTTATAAAGGAAAGTATAGTGAAAATTTTAACACCACTTCTAAAAAATTAGATAATGGATGTGCTAAACTCAGTTTACATTTTTTTTACAATCATGATCCAATAATGACAAGTAATTTTTTTTCTAAATATTCTAAAATACCAAAACATAACTATAATTCTCATCAAGTGGACCTAGTCATTCTTCCTCATCCTAAGATGTTAAAACTACCTTATAACAATAAAGGAAAAATGGTGCAAACAAGTTGCTCTTTTATTTACATTTAAAATCCTAATGACAAAACTATAATTGGTATTAATTGTTATTTTATTCAATGGTGATAAGCTTCATGTTATTTTTCTAATGCGTATCCCATTCCTAAGTAGATCCTATCCAATATGAGTTATTGAAGCAAATGGTTAATCTTATGTAAATAATGTATAAAGGAACCTCTATAAGAAAATACCTAGGTAGGATAATTTAAGATAGGGTTTAACCCTAATAAAACCAATTCATGTCCATATTTTATATATAGTTAGGGATAATTATTTAATCAAGGAGGTCACTATGATATGGCCTCCTCAGCTACCACAACATCATTAAATAGTCTTCATTGAAATGACACAGGTTTTGAAAGTCTTGACCCTATAATTTTGAGCAATGGTTATAGTTACACCCATCATCATGGTGTAAAGTTGCTAACCCTAGAATATCCTAATATTATTATTCATGAGACACTATGTCAGGAAGGATTCAACATTACTCTTTCCTAATCAACTAGCAAAAGGTCCAATATTATTTAATCTAAAACTAGTTCTACTTTGAGGGATAATTTCCTTAGCTAATATAATTATATCCCATGACTAATATTGATCCTTATATTATATGATTAGATTAACCACCATAAATATTTTTGTTGTTTTTCTAACTCCTTTGCAATAGGATGATGAATCTCAATTTTTGACAAAAAAAACTATAGATATCAATATAGGAACCTTGGATGAACCCAAAATCCTGAAGTTGGAAAAAATCATAACTTTAGAAGAAAAAGATAAATATACAATTTTTTTTCACTAAATTAAATTGATGGCTTTTGAAGCATTATACTTAATATGAAATTCACAGTAATATAATCAGAGGATCGAATATAATAAAGTTATAATATAATGAACCAATAAAGATAATGTAACAAATATGAATGAGACAACTAATATGTATTATCAAGGTTTAATAATGTACCAAATAACATTCAATAATATGATAAGATATGAATGCAAATCTTGAAATATACACAATAATACCACTTACAATACTAGTTGCTCAAATGCATGTAAACTTTTATTTCTCCTCTTTATGTTACAAATATATTATAGAGATAACACTACGGACACAGTATATCACTATGTAGAAGATATGGATTTCTCTCTAGAAGATCTGTATAGCTCCCCTACTATCTCTATCTATGAAGTAATATATAGCCTTTCTAGGATGACTCTTTGGTTACCATGACTCCTCCTTTCCATATGCCAAGCCTTATGACTCTTGGCTTCTATACTTGACACTTGCATACACATGAAACTATCTTGTATGCACACTTGTACTTGAATATTCCTAATATAAGGAGACATGTGCACTCTTACATAATGGACACTTGTGCACATTTACACTCATAACACTTGCACACTTAATTACATGATACTTGTGCATTTTCTACACATTATTACATTACATGAAATATCAACTCACTCACTAATATGACACAAACATCTAATCTAATAATGTACCAAGGTGGTACATTAGCATGTAATAAATAATGTAATATTCTCCAACACCCTCTTGTTAGATTTTAATAGGTATATGATACAGGAAATGCAAACACAAGATGTAAGATAAGCAATCTAATATCATTGTATGATAACAACACAATAATATGCAGGAAAATAAAGAGATAAACTTCTACAATAACTCAGAAATATACCATTAATGAAAGCTCATGAAAATAGTACAATGCAGTATAATGGAGTACATGAACACTCCATAAACTATTTTAAGAAGCTACATTGTACTCCACTACCAATCTATACTATGCATTCTCTATATTCTCTACCACTCTGATTCCACTCACTATAAGGCCTATATATAGGAATATAGGTTCCTTGGCCCTTAATTCACCTATGACTCATGTACATGTGGACTACATGTACATTTACATCATTGCACATTGACACTTGTGCATTTATTACATTGTTGGAAGTAACTACTTAACTTTATTCTAAAGTAAACTCCTACTCTAGTTATGTGGCCAAGGTGGTACATTGACATGACTATATTATGTAATATACTCTAACACCCACATGTATTACATTATTTGGGTATTTAAGACTTTAGTATTCAATATGGATCTTCATATTTTAAATAATATTTAACTTGATTTGGTTCTTCTTCTTCTATTGCTTTTGTCTTCATGTTATATCTTCTTGTCTTTTACATTCCACTACTTTTTGTTGTTTCTGAGTATTTGGAAGAGTATTTTACCTTGTAGTCTTCTATGTATCCTTTATGAACTAGTGATATCATAATATGGAAAGTTATAAGTGAATCAAAATGGTTTCATTTTCTCTCCCTTGGTTTTTTGTATGACTTGTTTCTTTGATCTTCAAAAATTTCAAGCTTGAACTCATTGTTAGTGGATGCTTCTGAAATAAGAACTTGGAAGAAACAATCTAATCTGAATATTAGTCTCTCCTCAAATATTTTATAGTACTTGTTCTTGTAGTAACATAAGTAATATGAATGTGATTTTCCTCCACAATATTTACATGGATGGAAACTCCAACAATTTACCTTTTCATAACCAAATTTGATGCAATACATGCATAGTAAAGATGTATCAAATTCTTTGTTATCTATTTTAGGAATATCATGTTTATCTATTTCCTTGATGAAAGAAGTATGAGGTATTTTTTATCAGTATTATTTTCTACCTTTTGAATATGATCTTAAATATCTTCATTAGTATAGTTATCATCTACTCCCTTTACTATCTCACTAGAATATGTTCTTGAGGAATCTACTTTTACCAAACTATTAGTTTGTGAGTTTTCAATTTTTTTTATAAATTCTATTGATCATTTTCCATTTGCATATTCCTTATTATCCATTGAATGCTTTAAATTATCAAGCATGCTTTCCATTGATTCAACTGTATTTTAAGCCATTTCCTTCTTTTCTAATTACATTATTTAATGTGTTCTTTGGAGTAGACATCCTTATAGCTCCCTAGTTTAGAGTACATGAACTAATTTGATAAAAACCTTTCCAAGACTTGGATTTTGTAGGATTCCTTATGTCTCCATAGTAATTAGAGTATGATCTACTCTTGATAAAGTGCTTATCTACTATTAGTTCATATTTTGAGTTGATTTTGTAATGTTTTGAGAATAATAATAATTAACTCCTATTTCAACTTATTTCTCCTATTGAACTATGCACTCTTAAATTTGATGGAGTTATCTATGGTTGGATTGCTTTTGTACCTTTAATGTGACAATGAGACAAGTATAAGTAATAAATTTTAACTCTTTTTAAGCAAGCAATAATTTTGCTTCTCTATCCTTCAATTTTTAATGGTTCAATTTACTAAATTCCAATAAATTAAAGTTTGATGTAGCATTCCTTATATCTCTCTAATTTTGAATTGTAGAAATTAATGATATTTAAATAATAATAATTTGTTTTTTCCAAGTAGTAACCCTTATATCTCCTATGATATTAATTTCAAATATTAATATACTTGTATTTCAACTAATATGCTTTGAAATACTATTTAAGGATATAAAGTCCTTTTGTTTTGCTTTCAAGTTTACTAAGGTTGATTTTGCAATATCTTCAATGAAAATGTGAATGATTTCAACCTTATATACTACTCCTTATCACTTATTAATGAAAGTAAATATTAATCTAAGTTAAACTATACCTTTGTAAGGCTAAATGTGTGAGGTAAATGGGTGCTTTGGTTTGAATTCAATATTTACTATAGGCATTGTATCTCCTTGACTGTGATGTATGACAATGAACTTGCTAATTAATGGATGTATTTTATTCCTTCCTTTAATGTGCCTTAACTTCTCTGCATTCAATATTTGCTGAAGATGTGCTTCCCATATAAACACTCTTACTCATGGTGGCTATAAATATGCTTTCCCTTTCTTTAACCAGGTGCCAACTGGCACTAGGTATTGCCCAATAATTTTGGTCTTCTCTTTAGGTGGTGAAATTATTATTATAGGCCTTGAAAATAATTATGCCATGAGGTGCAGGTCTAAGTGTCTCTCTTGGGTGTTAGCTATGGTTGGTGATCATTGAAGATGCTATTCTCGAGCATTGAAGCGATGATGAAGGAATTAATTTATTTGAGCACCCTTTCTTCTTGAGATCTGGTGTTATGAATATGGATATGCTCTTTTACCTTTGTGCCAAGTAGCACAATATTCATTTTTTTTGTTAGTAAAAGTGTATATCCCTTCCCTTGCATGCAAGCTCACTTCCAATGTATCAATTTGATTAAATATTTCTCAACACCTATTCTTTCCAACTATTTCTAGGTTTCTTTGGCTCCTTTGTGACAACAAAGTGTGAGATGGATATTTTTCTCTAGCGGTGGGGGTTAAAGCAGTTTTTTGAATAGTCTTGGGAATGATGATAAACTTTATATATACTATATCTTAGCTAGCTAAGTATGATATTTTAATCTATACTTATCTTTACCTAATTGGAACTAATTATTACTTCAAAATTTATTAGTTTAGGTTTATTTTAATATATTTTTATTTACTATAGCGTTATTTCACTATGTTGATGGTTTCTTTTACTATTTTTGTTTTGATCCATTATGATAGGTGGTAACCTCTATAGTGTATTGAATGTTTATTTTTTGCCCTTTGCTATTGGCTGTCCACTCTGTAAGCACCTTGTTATTTGCCTTCCCTTATGTAATGTGTCCCTTAAGTAGCAGTAATAAACTTTATAGTCCCGTTTGTTGCAATTTAGTATTCAAGTATGACGTTCTTGTAGAGTTGAATTAATGGTAGAATACACTTTATGGTAAGATCCCTTAAGCTAAAATTGAGCTGTTATACTCTCCTAGTCTCTCTTATAGATTCTTTTTGATATGATAGCTTTCTTCTCCACTCCTTGGAGGTATATCACCATTTTATGGTTTTTTGGTTTTTATTTAACATGCCACAATAAGTCTACATGTTATTTTATTTTGATAGTGTGTTTTTTTGACACTTTGATATTCTATTGATTTGTGTACTTTGTTCTTCCATCTTAACTTAAAAACAATGCACTTAATAACATTTTAAGAGTAACTACTAATATCACCTTATTTCCCCTTGTAAATAACTCTTAAAAGTAATTTGAATCTTGCACTATAAGCTATGCAAATTTATCTTAAGAGTAATGCATTCTTTGTTATAACTAGATGATAGGAAGATGATATTTTTATTTCTATCGAAATATATCTAACTCTTATATTAATGTGTAGGTATTAACCTTATAAGAAACTATCTTATGCACTTTCTTGAAGACTTTAATATACAACCTTATCCTTGTTATTTTAACTCGAATATGGTGCTTAATAAAAATTTACTAATGAACTAACTTAATGTATAGTAATGAACCTATTGCATCAAAGTTGCTTACCTTAATGAACTTTGTAGATGAAGGACTGCAAGGTGATTAAATTCATCTTTTTTCTATCCTTTTACTGGATGAACATGAAATTTTTATTGACTGTACAAAATAGTTCTCTAACTCACCTATTTGTAGCTTTGAAACCCTCTAACTTGCTGCCTTGAAACTTTAGTAGGTGACTTTAACTATCCTTCAGAATGCACTTTGTAAATCTAAAGTTTTATAGCTAGTAATTTTGTCGTAATTGCTACCCTTTCATATTCAAATTATCCACTAAAATGATGTCCTTGAATCTCAAAAATTTGGTAGGGAACTCCAAATTCTATTGTAAATTTAGCAAATCCCTATATCTGAATAAGCCTTCCAGGGAAATCTTTAAATCCCTCAGATTTGGTAGCTCCTTCTATCTCCTTTATCATTCAACCTCCTTGTCAAAATCTGACGTCAATTTAGGCCTTCTTCTCAAGAATCTAAAAGTCTTGAGGTCTTCATCAATATCGTCCAAAATTTTGTAATATTTTTTTCCAAATCCTTCTCTCTTGGGCTTGTTGTAGGATGGCAATAATTATCCCAAGTTCTTTACTATCATGAACTTCTCCTTGGTAGTAAATTTCTCCAATGAGTTATCCTAGGTACTCCTCCAATGGCCTTCTTTGAATCTCCTTAAATGAGGCTCTCTAAACCTTCTCCTTGTTTTTACTTGATATCTCTTCTCTAGGGTCTCCTCTCATAGCTTCTCTAGTCTTCCCAATCAGGCCTTTCTTTCAAACTTCTATTATGGAAGTGTTGCAATGAGATCTCCCTATCAGATATCTAAAATTTATCACTACTAAAATCTAGAATAGGACCTTTGCTAGTCCTTCTTCACTATTATATCTTCCTAAATTGGAAGTTCTTTAATGGGAACTTCTATGGGTCTCTTTAGCTTCTCAGGTTAATTTATTATACTCCTTCAATTTTTCTATATATAGTCTTCAATGGAGATCACCAACATCCTATATTCACTAGGACTCTTCTCCTTGAGTCTTCTCTCCCTCAAATCTGCAACAAGGCTTTTATGGCCTTTTCTCCTTCTGCACTCTACAAGTCTACAATCTCTAGTAATAGGACCTTTTCTATAGGCCTTCAAATATTTGATCTTCTATTTGTTACTTCAAGTACTTGATTGATTCTAAAGAAGATATTCTTCCTAGCTCTATGTAGGAAGCTTTACAACTTTCTTTGAATCTTATTTTTTTGCAATAAAATGTTAGAAATTATAATGGAAGAAACTATAAATCTAGAGATAAAAAATATTCACTAGTTGATTTGTCAATCTAGTGGAATCAATGCGGAGTCCTAGTTTTCACAAGTTTTTTGCAACTTTGTCGAAACAATCTAGCCAACTATGATTTCTATAAATTCTAAGAATGATATTTTTTTACTCCTCTCGATCTCTCTTGTAGCCCTCTCACTATTTCCTATTGATCTATCATGGATTTGATACCATTGTTAGCTTTTGATGGGTATATGATACAAGAAATGCAACCACAAGATGTAAGATAAGCAATCTAAGATGATTGTATGATAATGCCACAATAATATGCAAGAAAATAAAGAGATAAAAATATGTAAAAACTCAAAAATATACCATTAATGAAAGCTCAAGAAAATGGTACAATGCAGTATAATGGAGGACATAAACACTCCATAAACTATTTTAAGGAGCTATATTATACTCCACTATCAATCTATATTATGCACTCTCTATATTCTCTACCACTCTAATTTCACTCACTATAAGGCCTATATATAGAAAGATAGGTTCCTTGGACCTTACTTTACCTATGACTCATGTACATGTGGACTACATGCATATTTACATCATTGCACATTGACACTTGTGCATTTATTACATTGCTAGAAGTAACTACTTAACTTTACTCTAAAGTAAACTCCTACTTTAGTTATGTACCCAAGGTGGTACATTGACATGCACCAAATAATTTAATATACTCTAACACCCATCTGTATTACATTATTTGGGTATTGAAGACTTTAGTGTTCAATACAATCTTCATATTTCATTTTTTCTTAGGACTTGTGCTTCCCCTATTATATTTTTTCCTTTATCTAAACTTTCTAATCTTCTTCTTCTCCTTGCTTGACCTTGTCTTTGGATTCAAGTTTCCTATTGTTCTTTATGTGATTCCTTCTCTTCCTCTTTCTTCTTTTTTATTTTTAATGCAATTTCATTTATGATATATCTGATGGTATACCTTTTAAGCATTGAGTTAGTAAACTATAAAAATTATATGACTTTGATTTCAATGATTCTTCTTCGATTCTATCATATGTATCATTTCTTTCAGCTTGTATCTTCCCTTGGAAATTCTCAAAACTAATTAATGAAATATACATCATTAAAAACTCTTCTAAAGTAAGTATAATGATGTTTTGAGAATCCCACCATGTCCTAAAATGTTTTTCAAGAAGATACCTTACAAGAGTTGTGAAATTTTGTTCTTTTACTTATTTAAGAAATAAAGTCAATTTTCCTTTTAAAATTTCAAACATTTGTTTCTCTCCATCAAAGTCATTTATTAAATTTTTAGAGTAAAACTTGAGGGCATGCAACATTTCTTCACTATATTCATTAAATGCATTCTTAACAATTTCATCCATGAATATCTTTTGATGTGGTTTACCTTATGTATCCCTAGGTTTTCAATAATAATTTTCAAATTTATAAATTTCAAAAACCTATGATGTTGAATTACTTATGGCTCCCTCATTAATTAGAAACTAAAAAGTAAGAATGTTTACAAATTTAATATTGCTAAAGTTGATGTAGACTTTCTTATGTCTCCACAATTAGATAATTTACTAAAATTCTATTTGCATTGAATTTCAAATAACAATAAAGCAATAAAGTTTTCAAATATTAAATAACTTTAAAAAGCTTCAAATTAAATATCTACTTATCACTCCAAAGCCTAAATATGTAATTAAAATAACTAAGGTATTAATTATCCTATTAAACTTCTTATATCTCTATTAATCCAATTAAACCTTAGAATAATTCATAATTAATCTTATAATCACCTTATCTCTCATCAATCTTAGCAATAATCAAATATTAAAAATTAAACTAAAATGTACCTCCTTAATGGCACACAGTTTCAAATGATCTCTGGTGTTGTGATTTGGTAAGTGATTCACTTAGATTCTCTTGGATTCAAATGTGTGAGAGTGAGTGGGGATTCCTTGCATGAATCCTTACTTGTAATATTCCACAAAATGCTTCAATCTCTATTCATTGACCTTCCTTATGTCAATGTGGTAAGTTGGCATAATGCATGGTGGTTTTAGGTTGATGCTTGGTAATGCTCGAATAGCTTCGTGAGTAAAATGTTCATCCACACTTCAATTCCTTAGTGAATGAAATGTTCTACTGCGCTCTTTATTGCTTGACATTTTTGAAATCAATTATTCTTTATATTACATGTTTGGTGTTTGTCCTTTTCCCTTAACATGTTTGAATTGGATTATTATTTGAGCTTCACTTCTGTTGTGCTTTAATAAATTGTGTTCCCTCTTTGGCTAATAGATGTTTGAGCTTTCTTTGAGATGGTGCTTCATCTTGTCTCCCTTAGCTCAACAATGGTAATGCAAATAATTCATCTCAGTTTGAAACTTGTTCTCCTTATGGTTCTTGCATTGTTTAGTGTCACTTGTGCTTCTATATGCTGCTAGCAATCCTTAGCGGTACTTGGTATTTTTGGTGACACTTGTATCTTCAATGGTGCTAGTCTCCTTGATGGTGTTTGTCTACATAATGGTTTTGGTCTCCTTGATGGCACTAGTTATCTAGGTGGCACTTGTATCTTTGGTGATGTTTATCTCCATGTTGGTGTTGGTCTCCTTGATGGTGTTGGCACTATGGGTGCTATTGCACTCATAATTAAAACTATTTGCTACTTTAAATTACACCTTGTTGTTTTTCAATGGTGCTATACAATGGACCCGTGTTTGGCTAACTTAGAGAAGTGCACTTGGATTCTTGTTATTAACATTCTTTACTAACTGTAATAAGAACAATTTTGGTGCATAGACATTCTTTGCATTCAATTTGTAAGATGATACTTCTTCACTATCTCATATTTCTAATTGCATTGCATTCTTTTTATATAATATGATTTCCATAAAATCCTTGCTATCAATAATATTCATTCTTACTCTTTTTATTTTTTAATATGCAGATGCAGATATCTAGATTTTATACTTTGGTGCAGAAGATTTCAAGACTCTTAATATACCTTAATCACTTTCAAGAACAACTCTTTAATAGTACTTTCTTCTACTGCACTTTAAACATACCTTTAATACTTATATTTCAACCTTTCTTTCTCGTTGATGCCTTCATTACTACTTTACTTCTAGCGTAGCTTCCTTTTTAGATGAATTTATACAAACATAAAGATATTCTATCTCTATTTCTCCTTGCTTCTAGTCTTAAAAAACTTGTTGTCCTTTGATGTCTACCATATCATTCAAACTTTGGCAAGATACTTGCCTTCCAAATATTGTTTGGTCCATCTTAAAATATTATTTTCCTCAAGACATCTTTTTGTCTTGAAATTTTCAAGTTCTCTTTTCTTGAAGGACCAATATTCAATAGTTAGTAGGACCTCTTTACCCGGGTTTCCTCTTTATCTCTAACTTCTATGGCTTCTATGGGACCTATTTCCTTAGGTCTCCTATCTCTACCAATTTTGGGACCTTTTACCTCGGGTCTCCTCTTTTTCTCTGACTTCTATGGGACCTCTTACCTCGAGTTTGCTATGGGATCTCTTTTCTTAGGTCTCCTATATCTACCTACTATAGGACATATTTTCTTGGGTCTCCTATCTCTGATGGCTATGGGACCTATTTTAGTGGGTCTCCTTTCTCTAATGGCTATGGGACCTCTTTCAATAGGTCTCCTTTCTCTACTATGGGACCTCTTTCAATAGGTCTCCTTTCTCTACTATGATACCTCTTTTCTTGGGTCTCCTTTTATCTTCAATGGGACCTCTTCTTGTGGGTCTCCTTTTTACTACAAATCGAATCAATACCTGCATGAGGAAAGTTATTGGTCCTCAATAAATCAAATATGAAAGTCTTCTATATCTATTGTAGGAAGTTTCTCAACTTTTGAAGATCAAATTTTCACTACAACAATATCTTAGATAGATTTTTCTAGCATTACCTAAAAATCCAATATCAATGTCAAGGGATTTCTATCCCTAATTTTTTTTATTAATGTTAGGGTTGGTTATTCCCTGAATAAACTATCTTCAAGTTGATTCACCCAAATAGGAATCCTAGTCTTCATAGGTTATTCTTCAACCTGGTGGGAAGATCCTTGTTGAGTCCTAGTCTTCATAGGTTATTCTTCAACATTGTGGAAAAACTCTAGCCTTTTGTAACTTTCAAATATTGTGCAAGCAATATTATTTTAGCTTTGATACCATTTATGGATTTTGAATCCTTATACTTAATATGAAATTCATAGGAAAATAATCACAGAATTGGATATAATAAAGTTCCAATATAATAAACTAGTAAAGATAATGTAACAAAGATAAATGAGACAACTAATATGTATTATCAAGGCTTAATAATATACCAAATAATATTCAATAATATTATCATATATGAAAGTAAAGTCTTAAATATACATAATAATACCACTTACAATACTAGTTGCTCAAATGCATGTAAACTTTTATTTCTTCTCTTTCTGTTATAAATATATTATAGAGATAACACTACGGATATTGTATATCACTATGTAGAAGATAAGGATTTCTCTCTAGAATATCTATATATCCCCCCTGCTCTCTCTATGGAGTAATATACAACCTTTCTAGGATGACTCTTTGGTTACGATGACTCCTCCTTTTCGTATGCTAAGCCTTATGAATCTTGGCTTCTATACTTGACACTTGCATACACATGATACTATCTTGTATGCACACTTGTCCTTGACTCTTCCCTTGAATATTCCTAATATAACGACACATGTGCAATCTAAAATAATGGACACTTGTGCACATTTACACTCATAACACTTGCATGCATAATTACATGACACTTGCACACTTCTTGCATATTATTTCATTACATGAAATACCAACTCACTCACTAATATAAGACACACACCTAATCTAATAGTGTACCAAGGTGGTACATTAGCATGTACCAAATAATTTAATATTCTCCAACATAAATGATATTTTTGCTTAGTCATATGTTGACATGCTAGGCTTATGTCCTTGTTTAGTGATTCAATATGTAGTAGTTACTCTTAAAATAAATTTGCTAAAGAGAAGCTAGATAAAATGTATTTTAAGGTTGCACTTTTGGTCAAAGAGGATATTCCAAAGCTCGTTAATGTCAACTTAATGTTGATTATTCTAATGGTATCATGAACATTATTCTAGTTATTAAAAAATTGGAAGTATTAGAATATATATGGATTTTGAGACATTAATGAAGCTTATCCTAAATATGTTTTTATATTTTCTAATATTGACATGAATTTTGTTATTATAATAGGTTATTAAATACTATCACTAATGAGTATTATATTTGGATATAATCAAATTAAAATTTCTCTAGAAAACCAACAAAAAAAGTCATCACCAATTCATTAGAAACCATTTGCTATCATGTGATGCCTTTCAAGCTCAAGAATATAGGAGAAAATTATCAAAGAGCCATCATACACATATTTTATGATCTAATGCATGATATTATATAATATTATGTTGATTAAATTATTGGTTGATTGATCAAATGAGAAGACTGAGCTTGTGATCTAAGATACATTTTTGAAAGGTTAAAAACATATAAAATGTACCTCAAACCTTAGAAGTACATATTTGGGGTGATATCCAACAAGTTTCTAGGATTTATCATATTGTAGAGGAGCATAAAAGTATACCCTAATAAGATAAACCTATTATAAATATCTCACCCCCATGATTATTAATCCAACTAAAAATTCTTAAAGGTGAATTCCAATCCATTTGGAGATTCATCTCTCAACTTGCTCATAAATTTCAACCATTTGCAAATATTTTAAATAAATATAAAACTTTTAAGTGGGATGAATAATTTCAATAGACATTCAACATTATTAAAATATATCTTATTACACATCTTGTCCTTATCCCTCCTAATCCTAACCATTAGTTCTATATATAGTTGTAACTAGTTATGCCTTACCTGATATAGTAGCCTAGTATGATGATCAAAATAAGAAAGGGTAATTCTCTACACTAGTGGAACATTGGTCAACTATAGAACTCATTATTTTCTACTTGAAAAAATATGGTTCTCTATAATGTTCAATTATCAAAATCTTGAACACTATATGGTGATTTATAAATATTTTGTTATAGAAAGGCTAGATCCTTTGTGATTTCTTATGACTAAAACTCATCTCGTAGATAGAACTACCAAATGTGTCATGTTTTATAGTGAAGTTGATATTGAATTCACTAGTCAATAATGTATGAAAGATCAAATAATTGATGATCAATTAGTAGATGCACCTTTATAAGTAACACTGGATGAAAATGTAACACCATGCATAATTTTTATTTTTTTGTTGTTTGTATTATTTTGGAAGATGAATTACATCCATTGGTTTTTAAAGTTGGTACAAATTTTGAGTGTACCACCTATTTTAACAAACATGATGGTAGTGCAAGGTTCTAACACATCAAATAAAGGAATGTGATGGAAGATATCCTCATGATTCTCATCACGAAGGAGATCATCCAAAGGACATTCTCCAAGAGATGCTACATGAAATTCAGTGCAAACTATAACTATACCATTCATTTTGATGAAAGGAGAAGCAATTATTAAATTTGCATGATCTTTATAATATAGAGGAAAAAGGTCTTCTCAAGAACGTGAGGACTTAGCTAACACAACATAATAAATAGACCCATCAAAGGAGAAGCTCTTTTAGGAGATATCCTTATGAGATACATCATAAGGGGTATTCTTTTTAGCATACTTCCTTGGGGTCACACTAGAATAAGGATGCCCAGTGGTTACCATATTATAAAATAGAATGTTTGAGGGATAAGGGGGTCCCTCATCCTCATCACTCCACTCCAAGCTTTAATGATTTAAATTTTCAACATAAGTAATAAGATGATCATCATTTTCAAAGGGTAATGGTTGGTTTTTATTAGGAATGTAGCCTATGCCACATCTCCCAAGCCAAATATCCACTTCTAAAGGCCCTTGAATACCTATGTAGCATGGACCTAGACATTTACCTATATATCCCATACTAGATAGGATTTGCTTGGGAAGTGGGTAATCATTGGATAGATAAAAATGTGCAAAATAATGCTTGATAGGATAAGGGTTGCTACCATGGATATTTTCTTTGAGCAATGTACCTACAAAGATAAAGGTACACATGCCAACGTGTATAGCTTCACCCTTCTTATGAGGTTACCCTATAGTCCTTGGTGAAGGTGGTAGTTTGGTGAGATCTAGAAGAGGCTCTTTAAGAAACAAATTAACTTGATCCTATGATGAAACATTGATTAAAGGTTCCTCACTCATGTTTATATTTTCAAGTTGCTTGGTTATGTGAGATGATGAAACTAAAGAACATAAATTGAGATCAGATTGATCTTGCTCAACCATAAAAAATATTCAAATGGGTGAAGATCACCCAGAATGGTGACTAGTTGATTTTTTAATTTGAACTTCAAATATTGATGGAAAGTGGAAGGGACCATCCCCATCGCATGAATCCAAGGACCTCAAAGAATAAGATTTAAATATGCAGAATAAGACACTACATATAACAAGGTATCTAAAATCTTAGGTCCAACCCTAAGGAGGAGAGATATAACATTGCAAGCCTCTTGGGACTCATTGTTGAAAGCTTTGATGATGATGTCAGACTTAGTTAAGTCTTTCTATTTTAATCTAAACTTTTGGAAGAATTGATAAGTGCATAAATTGAGGGAAGAAGCATTATCAATCAAAATCCGCTTTATAAAATTTTCCCCAATAAATGTAGTGATTTAAATGGAAGAATCCCCTCATAAGTCTGAGGAATGCATATCATCATCCACAAGTGTGATATGATGTATCCCAAGAGATCCTACAATATTAGATATAGCAATAGGAGAAATATCTTGAGGAACATAATGTTGTCTTAGAAGTTTCAACAAAGCTTCCCTATGAATAGGAGACGTTTACAAAAGCTCTAAGAGAGATATCTTGGCTAGGGTACTAGCTAATTGATGTTGAATGTCAAAGGAGACTTTAGATTTTGGATTCAACACTAAAGATGGTATTTGTATTCTCATGCTCCTTTTTTTTTGGGTAATATTCAAAATTAAGGTGGGTTTCGAAGGTGGGTTGGATGAAGAACCTGTATCCTACTAAGAATGTTGAGTCAATTGATTCTATATTTGTTTCCTTGTAGTTATTGTTGTCAAACCAACCATATTATCATAGGGAGGTGGCACAATTTGATATGAAACTTGATTAGCTACCTGTTGCCCATGCTTATGGAGGGGATCTTGGAATATTTTCATATCTTGATTAGTTGTGGGTGATTTTTGATTAGGAGGTTGATTTTTTATTGGATTTTTGGGTTGATAACCTTCTATGACAAGTTATCCTTCATCAATTAGGTCTTGAACCACATATTTCAACCTCTTACAAGAGTTTTTATAGTGCCCCTCCACTCTATGATACTTACAATGTTGTTTAGCTTTATACCAATCAGTTGTGGTATTAGGTTTTCTTATATATGGCAAATCAATCATATTAGCTTCCAAGAGGTGTTGTAGGACCACATTCATAGGCCTGTTGAGTCTTATAAAATTCCTTGGTGGGGGTTTTTGAGGTTAGTGAAGCACCATATTTTATAGAGTGTTAACAATATTATTAATATACCTACTATTTGTTACCCCATCACTAACTACATGCTTATTCTTACACTAATTTTTAGTGGTCCTATCCTCTTCATATTAAGTTGACCTCTTCTAATAAAGGCTTGCTCTACCCTTATTTCAAGATCTATAACTTGGTCAAAAGATGTGATAGTTGTAGTTTCCAACTCATAAGAGATATATTCTTGTAAGTTTCCAATAAATATCTCAAGCATGTATTAAGGAGGTAAGATGTATCTCAAGCGTCCAACTAGACTCCTCCAACAAGACAATTTTTTTGAAAAACTTTCATCTTTAGCTTGTTTCAACATATGAACATATTTCAAAGTCACATTTTTTTCAACATAAGTACTAAATTGTTGAATAAACATTTCATCTGTCTCTTCAAAATTTCTCAAAGAATGATAGGGCAGTTGACAATACCACTCTAATTCCATACCACCAATGCTCTTAGGGAATGTCTTAAGTAATAGCATGTCATCGTATATGATGTCATGGCATGTTGTCTTGAACATCCAAAAATGCTTAATTGGATCTTTCGCTCCCTTATAGATAGAAAAAATCAACATTGGAAAATGCTTATGGTAGGGCCTTAAGGAAATGATAGGGGGTTGATTGCACATTTCTCTATAGTTGAATGTGAAAATAGATGACTAAATCATATCCACTCTTGAAACCAATTGTTTCGCCATATTAGTTAAACTTTGCACCTCAGGTTTATTGTTGTGCAATACACTTATATTCCCTAGAGGAGGGGTATAGGTAGGCTATTATGTTAGATTTAGAGTATATTATATCACTTGGGTCATGTAAATGTACCACCTTAGGTACATAGTTAGGATAGTAGATTACTTTAGGGGGAAGTTATCTAGTTACTTCAATTAAAGTAATAAATGCAGAAGTGGCAATGTGCAAGTTGTAATGTGCAAGGTGTCCCCTTGTATAGCTAGATAGAGTGTTGGACAAGGAATCTATCTTCCTATTTAAAGGGCCTCATAATGGTAGATTACTTATCAAGCAAGCATCAAGCTCATATCATGTTCATGTAAATCTCATGGTAATAGTACTCCTATATGGAGTACAATGTAGCTCTTTAGCTCATATGAATGGAGTGACCATTTCCTCCATATTGCATTATATTTTTGATATTTCTATTTATAGTATATTTTAGTCATATTGATGTTTCAATTTCTTTCATATTTCCTACATTTCATTGGGACTTGTGTTAGATATCTTTACTACATATATCCTCAAAAGCTAATAGTGGTATTAGAGCCATGGTTAATCAAGATAGGAGACCTACATCCATAATAAGAGAAGTCTAGTAGATCAAGAGGAATAGAGAGAGTCACCATTACTATGGTTGACCTGCATCTCTAAAAATTGGATCTACCATTGAGTGTCATTGCATACAAAAGTTACCATTAGGAATCACTGGATAGAAATAGCCATAGTAGTCAACAAGATTAGAAAATTAAAGACTAAAATAAATCTTAGTTGCAAAAAACTTGAGATTATATTTGGCTAGAGTCTTTCAATAGAGTTGTAAAAAAACTCATGAAGAGTAGGACTCAACATTCAAGCCACTAGTTTGACAAATAATCTAGTGAATATTATTATCTCTAGAATTACAAATTCTTCAATTCTAGTTTCTAACAAATTTTTCTAGGAAAAGGAGATTCAAGAAAAATTTGGGAAGATTCCTACAAGATAGTTAGGAAGAATATCTTCTTAGAATCATTCTAGAACTTGCAGCAACTAGGAAGAAGACTAAATATTTCAAAGACCTCAAAGTAGGTCCCATTATAAGAGCTACAATCCTATAAAGTACAGAAGTAAAGAAAATGCCATAGTAGCCTTATAGAAGAATCAAGGAAGAAGAGACACCAAAAGTTGATTCAAGGAGGAGATAGGAGATTGATGATCTCCATTCAAGATTAATACCTACAGATTGCAGAAATAGAAGAAGGCCATAGAAGCCTTAATTCTAAAGAAAACTTTAGAGAAGAATTCCTAATTCAAAAGAAGAATTTCTAATTCAAAAGTAATCTCCAAAGAAGAGTTCCTAAAGAAAAATTTAGAAAATAATTCCTGACTCATAAGATAAATTCCTGACTCATAAGATAAATTCTTGACTCAGAAGAAAACTCCAAATAAGAGTTTCTGAAGAAAATTTTAGAGAAAAATTTCCTGATTCATAAGATACATTTTTTATTCAGAAGAAGACACTAAAGAAGAGATATCTAAAAATTTACATAAGAAATTTCTTGATTTAGAAGAAAAGTTCCTGATTCAAAAGAAAAACTCCAGAAAGTTCCTGAAGAAGACTCTAGAGAAGAGTCCAAGAAATAGGAGATTGGTGATCTCCTTTACTAATTAAATATTTCCTTCAGAAGGAGCTAAATAGATCAATATAATATCTCATTGAAGAACTTCAATTCTTGGAAGAAATAAAAGGACTAGGAGAGTCTTGTTCAAATCTAGAAGTAGTAGATCAGAGATCTGAGAAGAAAATCTCATCACCAACACTTCCAGAAGTAGAAGGTTCAAGAAAAGGTCTCATTTGGAAGACCAAAGAAGCTGCTAGATATAATACCTTGGATATGTATTAAGGAGAAGAAAATAAGAAGGCTTGGAGAGACTTGTTGTAAAGCTCACATAAGTATCACCAAAAGAGTTCCTAAGAGAATTCATTGGTTAAATCCACTATCAAGGAAAAGCTCCTGATAGTGAAGGACTTGGGATAATTATCATAATTTAAAAACAAGCCCAAGAGAAGAAGAATTTGTTAAGGAATGCTAAATATGAGAAGAATAATTTGGTAAGGAATGCCAAATCCTAGAAGAATAAACCAGTGAAGACCTTAAGAAAATTTGAATATTGAGAAGAAGAAAATCCTATTTGAAGCCAGAATTTGATAAGAAGCTTGAAGAAAGATTCAGGTAGGAGAAGCCTACCAAATCCAAGATATTTAGATATTACCTCTCACAACAAGTATGCACAATTCAAATAAAGGAGTTCTATGAATCTACAGTAGAAAGCAAAACATCACTGGAAGGATCAAACCACCAAATCCATGGGTCAAGACATAAAGTTTGAGGCTATAGATTGGTGAAGTAGAAAGTTGTTCAAGATATCCAACAAAGAAGTTGTGTATCCATCCACTACAAATCAACAACTTGGTGAATCAAAACACCAATATCTACATAAGCTATTAAAGTTAAGAAAATAGGGTGCAATTAGTTGAACTTCAAATTAGGTTTCATTATCAAATTCCTTTAAGCACCATATTTGGATTAAAAGTTTTAGAAGAATAGATTGCATTATAGTATTCAAGTGCAAAAAGAAATAATTATTTTTAAGGATTATTTGCACATTAATAGGAGTTGGATATTTTTGAAAGAAAAAAATTATCATCTACCTATTTGCTATCTAGAAAGCAAGAAGACTATATCCTACAATATTGATTGTAGTGAAAATTTACATAATACTTATGAAGGTTTTATTACAAATTAATCTTAAAAGTTGCAGATATTATTAAGTGCATATGAAATTATTTTGAGAGTTTATTGGAGTGATAAGGTGATATTTTCAGTCCATTGAATTGGTAGTATTGTTAAGATCATTTGCACTACTCTAATGACTCTCAAAAATATTAGTTTGTGTTTGTTGATTGTTAAAATATCAAGGACATAAAAACCAACAGATTATCATAGTTTCTAGAGACACTATTTGGTGCACAAAACCTACAACATCTCATGGCCCAAAGAAGCCACCAAAATCAGATCAAATTCCCCCAAGGAGTGGAGAAGAAATACACTATGAAAATCAGCAATAGAAGCTTCAAATTGAGACTTGGTTAGTCTCAAATTCAAAGTGCACTAAAGGCTATTTACAAAAAAGGTGTAGAAATTACTTCTATAAAAATATATTCTATCTAAGTGGTTGTTAGCTTGGGTTTATTACCAAAGTCACCAAGAATAAGAGAGAGTTGTCTAGCAAAAGAGACAACATCAAATATGCCATCACCTATTTCAAAAGTTGCCATAAGACCAAAAAAAATAGATTGCAAAAGGAGGTGCAAAAAAGTTATTTTATATACAAAGTATTTACATTTATATTGCACTACTCTAATATGAATTACGTAGGAAAGAGTACAAGTCTTATATGCCAAAAAGGCACACTCTTTACAAGAAGGAAAATATTCCAAGGTAGCTGTGCAAAAACATTCTCCTCACAAGGGAATAGAGCTACTCGAAAGGCTCATATCTTCTATTTTTTGGATAGTTGAACCTGCAAGTAAACAAAGCAAGAAGAAGAATTATATTAAAGGGTGATATTATATACAAAAAATAGGTCATAACAGGTTGAAGAAAGTACATCCAAGGAGCACCACTAGAGTAGCTCAAAAACTCCACACAAGCTTTGGAAAAACATTGCTCCAAGATCCCAAGGTGTTGCTTACTATTCTAGATGAAACCATCTCATGTAAAGTGCCATCGAACAAAGGAATATCTAGCCACATTGCATTGTTAATAAGGTCATTGCAAAGAAACATTGGAGAGGTGTTACGTAGAAATCCCATGCATGAAAGAAAGGTGAAACTTGTCACCTATAAGGAAACACTAAAATTTCCCATACGAGTACCCATATGTTACAAGATTGACCAAGAAAACACACAAGGAAGAATAATTGTAAGAATATGCTCATTCAAGATCGTAATGCTCATATTTTACTTGGTAGAGTTTTACAAGTGGAAATAAGCATCTCAAGCACTCAAGGATAACCACCATGACACTTGTCACATAGTCCAAGAAAAGATGTCAAAGACCAATGATAATAGTATTTAGAGCATTCACAGTAGTCATAGCATTTACAACATTCACAACAACCTGAATTGTAGTCTGGGAGAGAGGTGAAGAGCATTAAAAGCTCCAATCAAGGTCTTCAAGGAAGGTACAAAGTCTAGGGTTGAAGCTCCACCATCCAAACATTGAATTCAAAGGTGAATCAACATTCATTGTAGTGCTCAAGAAAAAGCCATTAAAGAGGACTATCATATACGTTTGAAAACTACACCGAATACATATGAAGTACAACACTAAAGGTAAGTTTTTTACTTTATCAAAATTGCTTTCATTAATAGGGAGTTATAAGGTTGAAACATTAAGGAAAATCAACCATATTTGAAAGCAATATTAAAAGGGAAAATACCTATTAAAATAGCCTAATATTTGCAATATTACAACATAGGATAAATAAGGATTTCTACTTGAAAAATAGAATTTCTATTATTGCAAATAATTGTTTCCTAATATTTCACATTAGGGAGTTATAAGGAATACTACATCAAAGTAGGAAATTGAAAATTAGAAAAAATAAATATCAAATTATTAAAAGCTATAAAAAGGAGGTTTATTAAGGAATATTAAGAGTTGGAAATTAATTGGTATACTTGTCTCAAAATACATTAAAGGTACAAAAGAAATCCAACTATTAAAACCTCATCAAAATAGAAAGTGCTTAAGTTCAATAGGAGTAATAAGGTGTAAAATAATTTGATTTTTGCTATTCACAAAACTTTACAAAATCAACTCAAAATTGAACTATTATTCTCAAAAGCACTTTATCTATCATATAGCATTTCTAAAATTACTAGGGAGACATAAGGCATTCTACAAAACTTGATAATAATAGTATTCATCAAATATTATCAAGTATTTAATCCATCTAGTAGTCATAAGGACATCTACAAGATAATTATTCAAGAATTAAATAAAACTAGTGAGATATAAGAAAGCCTACAAAAACCTAAGCTCTAAAAGGTTCAATAAAATCTAAGCTCATACATATAGGAAGTCATAAGGTAGACTACGTAAGAAGACTCTATCACATAAGATACAAACTCTATCAAAGCACTCCATACTCTAATCCAAAGAGCTATCTCTACTTCAAATAATACAACAAACAAATGCATGAATACTCTCTCAAAGGAAAAAACAAGTGACATAAAAAATTAATTCATGAATCTACTTATAAAGGGTAAAGCATACTTAAATATTACTTCTAAGTTGATTCACAGTGAAGCCTTAGATGATGAGTTTGACACCATGGAACTTTATCTACAAGATCAACTCAAAGAAGCAAATTGAAAAAGAAAAGGATAACATTCCACTTCCCTTAGATTTTGTAAGCATACTATATTTGGCATTACTTACATACAAATGTTGCAAAAATGAAAATGTTGAACTAAAAGGATTTATAGAAGCTTCTAAAAGGAAAAAAAAACTAAGTGAATGATACTTAGAAAAGATATCCTCATGCAGTATTGATACTTCAAGAACTATTGATTCAAGATCTTGTCTTAATGTTTTGAGATATTGTTCAAATTTTTTTGGACAGAGTAAGGACAAAGAAGCAAAAACATCTTTGCAGGATTTAAACATCAGTACTACAACCTACAAGAACACAAACACCAGATTCAAAGGCAAAGCTAAAGAGGAAGAAGATGAACCTGATAAAGGAGGACTCCAAAGCAAAAATCAAATTGATCAAATCAAAGAGCATTATCAAGAAGAAGATCCAAATTGAATATTGAAAAATATTCAATACCCAAATAATGTAATACAGGGGGGTGTTAGAGTTACATCATTTGGGTCATGTAAATGTACCACCTTAGGTACATAGTTAGGATAGGAGATTACTTTAGGGGGAAGTTATCTAGTCACTTCAAGAAATGTAATAAATGCACAAGTGGCAATGTGCAAGTTGTAATGTGCAAGGTGCTCCCTTGTATAGCTAGGTAGAGTGTTGTCCAAGGAATCTATCTTCCTATATAAAGAGCCTCATAGTGGTATATTAGATATCAAGCAAGCATTAAGCTTATATTAAGTTCATTTCAAGCTCATGGTAGTAGTACTCCTATATGGAGTATAATGTATCTCTTTAGCTCATATTAATGGAGTGACCATTTCCTCCATTTGTATTGTATTTTTTATATTTCTATTTATAGTATATTTTAGTCATATTGTTGTTTCACTTTCTTTTATATTTCCTGTATTTCATTGGGACTTGTGTTAGATCTCTCCACTATATATATCCTCAAAAGCTAACATATTGAAAGGAAACTTGGTTTATTTTGGAGGTATTAACACTTTTATGGTATGGGTTATGATATGTGGTATCTTTATGGAGAGGATAACTAGAATTTTATAGGAAAAAACATGAATGTTGATATTAATTGAATAAGGAGGAAATTAAACATGATATTGGTATGCATTAATGGTTGGAGGAACTTGTAAAACATTTCCAACATTGGTGGTTATAGTAGTAGTATAAGTTGGGTTATTAACAAGATTGCCATAATTTGAATATTCAAATAAGGGGTTGTTATGAACATTCCTAGGAGATAAAGTAGAAGGAGGAGGTACCTAACCTATTTCAAGTCAGGCCTCCTCATCCATAATTCTAAACAAATTCTCTTTGTGGTGTTTTATGAAATCCCATAAATAATCAACTGATATAAAAGTGAAGCCACCATTAGGCCCCTAAAAGGGATCATAGTTAGAATCAATTTCAACATATTATTTCTCTTTTGCATCAAGGTTAGGATTCTCTCTATCAACTTGATCATTTTCTTGAGGAATTTGATTAGATTCTAGATGCCTTCACTGACTTCTAAGGAATGGATCCATTAGAAGAAGCAAAAGGATAGAGGAGAAAACTAAGGAAAGACACATAAGAATATTCTTAAGATTTTTTAAATATTTTATGATCTAAACAAATAGAATTAGTGGTCTTGTTTAAATTTTTCAAGAAGACACGAAAGAAGAGGCTTCCTATATTGGCCACTAATATGTGTTTTCACGTCAGGTTCACCAAATATGTAGAGGGATAAAAATACCCTACCACATATAATTCTCGATTGGATTAGCTGGGAGTTGAGGTGAACTATGGGGGTGTGTTATATTCTCTACACTTGGGTATGCCAAAATGGATAGGTTCACCAAGAATAGTTTTAGGACTCACTCCATGTTTAGGGTGGAAATGTTTGATGTGTCAATTAAGCATACACCTATTGTTTGGCCTTTATAAACTAAAACTATGATAAATAAAGAACAATGTAAGACACACAAGATGTAAGAATACAAAGACTAACCCTATTATGATTCTATAATTCAATGATATCTAACCCTAGGATTACAAAATAAATTCTTTGAGCAAGGATCCAAGGTAATGCACAAATAATATTAAAACCTTAGATGCACACTATATGCTTTTATTATTTCAAATGCCTAGAAACTCAATCAAATATTTTTCCGTTTACTTATAATCTACGTTTTGGATAGAAATGAACAAAGCAAACACTAAACAATATAAAGATCTATTAATGCACTTATCTAATTTAGTGAATGATCAAAGCTTTATCTTGCATCCAAATTATCCAATGGTTTCAAATCCTACAAAATAACTTCACAACCCCTAGAAAATTTGATCAGTGTTTGGGAGCTTGCATGGGCTACTAAAATACTGAGCTTGGAGGTGCATCAGTCAAGCCCCTTTGGTCCTTTTATTTGACTATTTGAAAGTAAAATTATAATTGACCTTTGGAACATGCACAAAAAAAGTGAAACATATAGATAACAATGAAATATAATGTAGATAGGATGGATGCAACAAAACACTAAAATGCAAGTGCAAAATAAAGGTTTTGGGATGCAAAAATTACCCCCAAGCCTTAATTTACCAAATTTATGCCCTGTAAATAGGGAGCATGAATTTGGATTACCAAATTCATGCCTTGTATGGGTGAGGCATGAATCTGGTCTAGATGCCCTTTTTAGGCCCTAAAACAATAAAAAATAGACTTGCAAATCAATTAAAGTAAATACAAAACCTGATGAACTGATGGAGGAAGAAAGGAATGAGAAATTGGAAGAATCAATCCAATAAGGTTGATCTATCCAATCACCAAGGCTCCTCCACTCAACCCCCATGGGTAGCCAAAACCAAAGCATAGAACAACAAATCAATGACTTACAACAGAAGGGCACTTATTAGCATGATGAAATGTGCAAGTCAAGAATTAGAATCTCCGAAAGAAATTTTTTTTGAAGAGGAAATCCAATCCTCTATTTATAAGAGGTTTTATGGGCAAAATGAGCAAGAAAGTGAAATTTCATCATGGGCAAGGGTCAACCCAAAAAAGAGTTGACAAGGGGGGTTAGTTATAAAAACCCCTAGAACACCTAATTCACATCCAGTAATTATAGGGCATGGATCTAGAAATCCACATTCATGCCTCATATAGATCGAGTGTGAATTTGATAAATCTAAGAAAACAAGGCAAAGGGAGAAGGCAAAAAAGGCCCCAAATTTATACTTGGCAAGTTTGGGTGGTTGACTAGGGATATAAGGAAGAATTAACTCATTATGATGGGTCAATTTTCCATGTCTATAGATAGCAAAAAAATATAGAATATTTTCTAGGTCACTTCAACCATTGGTGCAAAGACCAACCTAGGAAAAAAGGTATTAGATTTCAAAGAAGAAGTAGGTCATAAGACTTCATGGCCAATAGAACTAGCATTTACTTTTGGAGATAACTTACTCTTGAGAAGGTTGAAACTAAACTGATCTGACACTAAAGACAAAGAGGAGTCAAAAAATAAAGGCATATAAGGGAGAAAGGAGAATAAATCCTATCATGTCAAAAGCCTATCAATAGAAATAATAAGGATAGGACTCATGTGGAGTAGTTACATGCCCTTGTAATCATAGAGGCAGCCCTTAGAATTGTATTTGTACATGCAATGTGATGTATTAGATGCAAAATTTAAATTGCTTACTATGATAAATTAATATAAAGACCTGAATACATTTGTTTAATATATTGAAACCCTAAGATATATGCATGATGTTGTGTTTGGGTATCGATAGGTTTGCTCATGGTGACAACAATGGAGGTTATCAATGCTCATAATGATGGTCATGATGCCGATGCTAGATATTTCTAATATTTCTTGATGCTTGCAATGGTGGTTCTCAATGTTTGTTGATGTTGTGGTATTCTAATATTTGTGAGTTTAGGTACTTAGCTTTTATGATAATATTTTTCATAGTGTAAAATACTTTATTCCATTGTGGTATTTGTTGTTCATGGTCTCATGGTCGTGTCACTTAATTTATGGTTATATCAATATTTATGGCATTAAAAACATCATTTTAGTGGTGGTATTTGTTGTTAATGGTTTTATTGTAGTATTTCTCCAATAATACTTTTATAATATATAAAGTCTCACAAAAACTAATAAATAATAAATTTATAAAGTGATCTCCAATACTTTTCTTGCTTATTTTTGAAAAATTATATAAAAACAAGATTATTTACAACTTAGTATAAGACTCTTCCCACCCTTAGCTGACAAGAACACATTTTTACAATAGTAAAAGGAGATCTACATTGAATCCAAATCTCTTAAACCATATATCTACAATGGTTTGCCATATTAGCTAAACACTGGATTTGCTCATCAACTTGCCTAATACTCTCATCCTCAATAGCCATGCCACTGTGCCATTAAACCCTTACCTCCTTCTCCATACCCATACTAGACAAGAATTATACCACTTTATTCAGAGCTCTACCCACATAAATCAAAATCACATCATCTAATTCCCTCCATAATTCCTTAACTTGGGTAACAATAATCCTCAACCTCCATGTTCCCAAAGCAAAGTTCTTCATGCAATCTAGAGCTTCTACCAAGATCTAAGAGTCTAATTCTATGACTATAATCCTATAACCATGTATTACCACCTATATAGAAGCATATATCAACCCAAGTTTCCTCTTTAGTATACACTATCATATTTTTCTTGACTTTGCTCCAAATAACCTGCCAGATGCCATCCAAGGATGAAAAGGTTTATCTAAAAATATTTCCATTTCTCTCCAACCACTCTTGCCACAAAATAATGTTTAATCCAAGATTCCACCCAATATGAAGATCTTTAGATTTAAATATACCCTTCTTCCATATTTCCTAAATACTAATCTGATTCAAATGACCATTGGCTTAGATTTTATAAGCTAAAAACCATTGCTCCCATATTTGGCATGTGAACGTGCACTCAAACATTAAGTGGTCAGATTTTTTATCATTTTTGTCGCATAAAACATATTGGGATGGACCAACAATTCCTCTATATCTTATATTATCAAAATCAAGAATTCCATTGTGCATGAACTATCAAACAAAGAAATTTACTTTCAGCCAACTCTTTGACTACCAAATCTTTCTCCAATCCTTAACTTGATATGCATGAGGAGGAGGTTTTGGAAGGATCTTATCATATCCATCCTTCATTGTGTAGACTCCAAGGATCCAATAGCCCCAATCTAATTCATCCTCCTCATATCTACCTATGAGAAATATTTCTACCAAAATTTTAGTCATGATGGGTGTCAATTTTGGAGGGATTGAAATTGGCCGCTCATCCAACTTCTTAAACTTCTTAAACATATAATCCCCTAGTTGACTAGTATTGAAATAACTTTCAATCTAGATCCAACTCCATTTTCCATGGTTGTTTTTACTGGTTGTAGTTTTGGAAATTTAGTAATGATAGGTGGGTATTTATCCCATGAATCTATCCAAAATTGTGCCTTCTTCCCTCTCCCTACTTTCTAAAATAATATATATTTCATTGCTTGAGATCCCAAATTTAGAACATACCACACTAAGGACCCATTACCATCCAAAGGGAAATGACTCACCTCATTCAAGTTCACCTATACCAAATATTTACTAGTTAAAACTCTACTAAAAATAAAGTTCGCTAGGAGATCCACCTCCAGTAAAGCTTTTCAACCAAAGATTTATTGTTTACCTCTGATATCATTAGTACCAAACCTCCCTTTACGTTGGGTTGGTTGACTTTATTCCAATATACTAAGGCTTATTTTCTCTCTCCTTTTATTCCTTCCCATAAAAAATTCTATCCATATTATCCAAATATTTCCATATGGTATGTGGGACAACAAGGATAGAAAATTTATAAATTGCCATGGCTTGAATGACTTAATATAAATAATTTAATCTACCACCAAAGGTTAACCATTTTTGAGACAAATGGTTAATTATTTCTTTGATACAATCCAAAAGATTCCTCCATATAGCTATCTTCAATTTTTTTAAATGAAAAGGAACCCCCAAATATACCATTGGAAGAGAAGTACTCCTAAATCCCAAGATCTCTAAAATTCTATACCATTGGAAGAGAAGTACTCCTAAATCCCAAGATCTCCATTTTCCATGGTTGTTTTTACTGGTTGTAGTTTTGGGAATTTAGTAATGATAGGTGGGTATTTATCCCATGAATCTATCCAAAATTGTTCCTTCTTCCCTCTCCCTACTTTCTAAAATAATACATATTTCATTGCTTGATATCCTAAATTTATAACATACCACACTAAGGACCCATTACCATCCAAAGGGAAATGACTCACCTCATTCAAGTTCACCTATACCAAATATTTACTAGTTAAAACTCTACTAAAAATAAATTTTGCTAGGAGATCCACCTCCAATAAAGCTTTTCAACCAAATATTTATTGTTTAGCTCTGATATCATTAGTCCCAAACCTCCCCTTACGTTGGGTTGGTTGACTTTATTCCAATATACTAAGGCTTATTTTCTCTCTCCTTTTATTCCTTCCCATAAAAAATTCTATCCATATTATCCAAATATTTCCATATGGTATGTGGGACTACAAGGATAGAAAATTTATAAATTTCCATGGCCTGAATGACTTAATATAAATAATTTAATCTACCACCAAAGGTTAACCATTTGTGAGACAAATGGTTAATTATTTCTTTGATACAATCCAAAAGATTCCTCCATATAGCTATCTTCAATTTTTTTAAATAAAAAGGAACCCCCAAATATACCATTGGAAGAGAATTACTTCTAAATCCCAAGATCATTATTACCGTAACTAACACACCACTCCACTACAGTTGGGTTGACCGCTTCATCCTCCATGAATACCATCCCATCACGAGGAAAAACAAGCTTTTCCAAAATAAATATTCACTACCAAATTCCAAAGTTAAATTTACTTTATATTGCAATAATCCAAGCAAAGTATTCACATTTACTTTTAAACAATTTAACATTCACACAAACACTTTTATTATTGGACATATTTAACCTTGCATTTATGCATACCATTTTAAATATATAGATATTTATTTGTATCAAAACTATTTGCAATGAATAAAATAACCAGTGGCTCCCATCATCATCACCACTCAATCATATACAATAAAAAAACAAACATAAAATATACATGATATGCAATCATGCAAGCATCCATGTAATCGTGAGCTGAATCATAACACCCCTTTACATTTTTTTTGTTGACCAACTACTCTTTTCTCTTCGACTTCTAACCTGATACTACATACACAATAGTAATCAATAGTATCACGATTCACAATAAAAGGTAAAGTTATTACCAATTGTTTATCTACAATTATCCGTGTGAGGAGTGTTGAGTGGTATTTTCACACACTTGTGAAATTACACTCTTCCTTAGGATTTGGGTTCCAAATCCCCTCTTGCAAAGAAGTCAAACAAACAACTTCTCCAAGGTCTCCGTTGTATTAGCATTTGCAACTGTGTATTAGTAATCTCAAATAAAGATATTCAATTAAAATGCTTGGAACACCTTAGTGATTGCAAGTAACTGTAAACAAGGGGCAATGTTGGTTTATTTCACCATGAAACTTTAGTGATTGTTCATTATTTTATTTTTTTTAGATTTTATAATTTTTTAAATGTTCATTTTAAACCTTCTGGAAAATAAAATAAAATGAACAAAAGGAAATACAGAAAATTAAAAGTAGAACACGTTCAGTCTGATGCTATCCTATTTCGACAAAACCGAATACGTGAGAGTTTCGTACATGCAACCTAGCCTATTTGACCTGCAAAACAAACACAATCAAAGTAAACTAGGTGCTGGCTTCTGAGGTTTAAAATAATTTCCAGATTGCAGACATTCACATGAAATAATCCAAAACAATGGCATAAATTTCATATACAAATCTGAAATCTGAAAGGAGGAACATAGAACAGTTAAAATGAAGCATGCAAAAAATTTCTCATCCTTTCTTGCCCATAAAATGCAAATTTTTGAACAATTCTGCATTAAAAATATGTCCTGTTACAATAGCAGAATCTCTGGTTTTTCTCAAAACCAGCAAAAGTGGAAGAAAAGCACTCCACAACAGGCTCAGAACGGCTAATCACCCTCAACTCTGCAACCCGCTCGTAGCGGTTTTCGACCCCGTATCAATCTGTGCCTCTACATTTTATACTTGCTGGCAAACTGCTTCTCCTTCCACGATGGTTCGTTTCATCTTCCAGATTGCTTCGTTTCACCTTCCCCGCCTTTCCATTGCTTTTGATTTTATGCTCGAGATCTTCTCTATGAACTGTAATGCCTCTGCAGCCCTTACACATGTACGCCACGTGTTTCGCACTTTTCTGCATGTTCTGTAATGGCCCCATGTAAATCGTGACCAAAAAATAGCATGTAGCTTTGCTCCTTTACTTTCATCGTAAAACGTGACATGTCGTGATATCGCGACATTTTCCCAACAGCCTTGTCCGCTTTCATGCGTTGCGAAAATGAGACATGTCAGCGATATCGCGACGTTTTTTTCGAACTTTGTTTCTCCTCATGCATCCAAAATGATACATGTCGCGATATCGCGACATTTTTTCTTCGTGATGCTTGTCGAAATCGTGATGCTTTTCTCTTCGGTCTCGCTTGCATGAAATCGTGATGTTTTCTCTCGTGACATGTCAGAAATCGTGACACTTTTCTTTCGTACACTTTGACATTGTCGTGAAATCAGCTACGCTTTTCTATTCGGGCCCTTTTGCTTTTCGTCGTCGAAATCGTGACGCTTTTTCGTGCCCTTTGCTTTTGTCATGGAAATCATCGACGTTTAGCAGCCTTGCCCTGTTTGACTGTTTGACCACGATTTTGTGACATGTCACGATTTCGTGACCATTTTCCATTCTATCTTTCTCTCTCCTGGACCGGATTCAAACCGTCGAAATCGTGACAATTTTGATCAAGCCTCTTCTCGAAGGACATGTCGATATCGTGACACTTTTTCATTTTCGCAGGAGCAACATGTCGCGATATCGCGACACTTTTTCATTTTTAGCAGACGGAGCGAACATGTCGCGATATCGCGACACTTTTCATTTTTGCCAGCGACGGAGCGACATGTCGCGATATCGCGACAACTTTCGACCGTGACAGAGCGACATGTCGCGATATCGCGACACTTTTTCTCCTTAGTGAAATTTTTGCTTTTTTCTTGATTTTTTAGCATCTGGGCTACTGCAGTTTTCTTTGAAAGCATGCAAAAAGGTGGGTCCCCAATTTTGGGGTGTGTTGTGGATCAGCCACAACAAATGGCGACTCTGCTGTCAAATGCTCTTGAGCATTTTGGTGAGAACCCAACCTGAAACATACAAGCTTAGATACAAGCGTCAGCACATAGAAGATAAACAAATACCGACAGATCAGAAATACATGAAACATCAGAATCATTAAGTATCAGCTCGGTGTGTGCAATGTGTTTCATTCCCTATCATTTGAACTTGTTCAACATTCCATTGTCAGTTTCACTTATGATTTGTATGCAAGGCTATGAATGATTTGTGCAGGATTTGATGTATGATGAAGATGCTAGAGATGTAACAACCTGCTTTATAAATGCTCAAACCTTTTAATATCATGGACAAACATATTAAAGATGTCAAACCCTCTTAGGACCAAATATATGTATACTGAATTAAATTTACTAGATCCCAAAGTTGGTTATGTGTCACTACCATCTTGAACCCATGTGCAAGTGTGAGTGAAATCAGAACTTTGGGGAATAGGATTCCCAACCTAAGCGAGATGGGAATTTAACCCTATCCTTACTATTCTGATTTGGAGTTCATTACCTCATCTTGAACAAAATAATTTAACCTGTTATGGATGAAATGGTCAGGCTAGTCTATCCATATGAGCAATCAGTGGTCTTGCTTTTAGGCAAGACATGTTGCCACGCATGAGCATACTTAACCCCATAATCCATGACTTGGCTTCATTCATTCTTTTTCTTTTATTTCTTGGACCTTTGGGATGACTACCCATCCTTGCTAGGGACATGTAGTACGATCCTTCCAATCCAAGATTTATGAAATGGGAAATATTAATTTTTTATTACTTGGACCTTTGGGATGACTACCCATCCTTTGCAGAGGACACGTAGTACAATCCTTCCAATCCAAGATGGAGATGAAATGGAAAAAATTAGTTTTACTTTTATTGCTTGGACCTTTGGGATGACTACCCATCCTTTGCAGAGGACATGTAGTACGATCCTTCCAATCCAAGCTTTATGATGAAATGGGAAAAATGGAAGCTTTGGGGAATCGGATTCTCAACCTAAGCGAGATGAGAATTAAGTCCTATCCTTACTACTCCATGTAGGTCAAATCAGAGCTTTGGGGAGTTGGATCCTCAACCTAAGTTCGATGAGGATTTAACCCTATCCTTACTACTCTGGTTTTAGGCTTTAAGCTTGATGGAAATGGTAAAAACCACTGTTTTAAGGATTATGTTGCATGATAGGACAAACATGAAATATTCTTTTCACCTCACCTTTTCATCCAAGTATGGTTTTAACCATTTTGCTCAAGACTCTCTTTAATGTGCATGGAATGTGCTTGGTTCAAGATAGCTTGGGCAGCAGCTTCCCAACCTTAGGATCCTTTTAATATATGTTATGTAATAATCCTAAGAGGATTCAACACCTTCTCAATAATTGCCCATGGAATGAAAATGTAACTCAGATGACATGTATATGCAATGTGGAATATGACATGAGATATGAATGCACTGCTTCTTTTGGAATATATCATCTATTTTACCATAATGTGCAAAACTGACAACTTCATGCATCACAAGATCCAAACGATATTATTTAAATGTTTGTGTTACTTGTGGAGCTTTCTACAACATAATTCCAATGTTTCATATTCTCCTGATTTTAGGCATAAGTTGACATCTCAAATTTTCTTCTTTTTTTTTTTTATCAAAACAAACCAAACATGTCAAATGAAATCAAACACACAACTTAAATCCTAATCCAAATAGCAATCCCAAAATGAAACTTGAAAACACAAACTCAAACCAAAACCAAAATTTATATACAATATAGTACAAGATGATGCCAAGCTTGGACTATTACTTTCCTGGATCCCAAACATGATTAGAACATTTCAAAAAAAATATAACATGATATGCATGCCAAATGTTGTGGGCATCCAACAAAAACAAGACTAGACCAAACAATGCAACCCACTTCAACTTTCCTCTCTCACCCCACCAATAAAATTTAGTTCCATTAGTATTCTCATAGGTGAGATTCAAATTTTCAAATTGATTAGACAATGATTGATTTTCAATTTTATCATGTCTATTCTCTAAAATGCAAGTTTCATCATTCCACTCATGATTTAGAAGTAGGCTCTCCTTTTCAAATGTGAGATATTGCAAACAAGAGCCTATTTCTAAAAGTCTTGAATTCAAATTATTTTTCGAGATTTTAAAGCAATCAAAATCAATCAAAACTTGACAAACATCACCAAGATTTGACATTTCATCATCAATGACATTAGCATCCAAAGGGACATCATGTAACCCATCACTTAAAATTTTTGTGGCTACTACCAAAGGTAAAGATTTCACTTTGTCACCCATACTCAACCCATCATGATTAGAATTTATCACAACTTGATGAGTGTTAGTAGCTTTTTCTTTTTCTTCATTGTCTTCTTCATCATCCAACACCTGTTCAAAAACACCAAAGTTAGGCACCCAATCAAACATGCATCCATATTTTTCAAAACAAGAGCCTAATTTTTCAAGATATGTGTCACGTGACACCTTTCCATGATCAATGGCTTGAGTTGCCTCAAAATCCATATTTTCATTAGGATCATCAATAGTATCAAACCCACACCACTTAGGCTTTGTAATTTCATCATTTTGAGATGGCATAGACATTGTAGAAACAATAGGTGGATCAAGATTTTTGATTTCTTGCCCCTCAAGGGGAACAAAAACAATTGATTCTCCTTCTTCATCCATGGTAGTAAAATCATTATCCTTCTCCAACCTTTGATGAGATTCCAACCCTTCTTCCAAAACATTCTCAGATTGTACAGGACTTGTAATATCCTCATATGAAAGGGCAATTGTATTATCCCGCATATCAATAGGCACACAAATTTCATTAGCAGTTTTGGAGTGAGCATACTCTTCCCAAGAATCATAATGATCATCTTTCAAAATCAAATTGTGATGCTCAACTATTTCTTCTTCATCTTTTAATTCATCAACATGTTTCTCATCAAATTTATCTTCACCTTCCTTAGATGGTTCAATTACTTCCAAAATTGGGTTATTGCTTGTATTCAAATTGATAAGGCTATCATAATCCACATGTGTAACCCATGATTCAATTTTATCACAATTTGGAAGGTGTGGATCCTCTTGGTCATCATTTTCAACAATGTCATCCGAAACAGATTCATCCTCATAGAATTCATCTTTTGGTGAGTCAAGGGTTTCCAATTTGTCACATGTTTCAATACTAGTTGGATCTAGTACTCCTCCCTTGCCTAAAATCATATTCTTATGAAAATCATTAAAATTGATTTTAGAAATATCCTTTGAATCAAGATGAGTATTTTGAAGTTGATTCATACTTAAGAAAGATGGTTGATCTTGCATAGTAGGTTGAGGATTTTGAAATTGATTGAAGCTTGGGAATGATTGTTGATTCTGAAATTGATTCACACTTGAATTTGGTTGAGGTGGATAAATCATTGGATGGGTAAAGGATGTATTAAATGATTGAAGATTATACGATCCAAAACCCCCACCATAATTTTGACAACTCAATTGTTGCTCAATTGCCATTGCTTGAGTATAGGCTTGTGTCAAAGATGTGATTTGAGGCATCCCTCGCAAATATGTGGAAATGAGTGGGTCAAGAGCATTTACATATATTTGGAGAGCCATTTCTTCTTGAAGAGCATAAAATGTCACTAATTGAGCATATAATCCAAAGAATCTTTCAGAAAATGACTTCACATTTTCACTTGGTCCTTTTTTAATAGTGAGAAACTCGCTCATACATGCGGATTGGGTCAACTTGCTTTTTGTTGAATTGATTAAGAAATGCTGCCTCTAGTTGAGCCCAAGAAGTGATAGATCCTAAAGGCAGACTTGTAAACCAATCAAATGCCACTTTGTCCAAGGTGTAAGGGAACATTTTACAAACAACATCATCATGCCAAATTGTTAAGTGATTCACAACAAATTTGAATGCTTGAATGTGTTCTCCTGCAGTATTTGTCCCGTTAGACAAAAATCGAGGAAGACATCTCTCAAAACCAACGGGAAAATAATGTTGAACTCCTGGTATGTTCAATGGACTACCCGTCATCCACGGTGAAAACATAGCCATTAGTGAATCTTAAAGAATATAACTTTAATACCCAAAAAATTATTTATTTATTTTTATTATTTTTTAAATTAAATTAAATCACATTATTCCTGTATGAACAATCAAAGCGTTAGAACAATGCATAGCAATTCATGTCCTCCTTTTAACAAGTACAAAGTTGTAATATTAAAAGAGGGCTAAAGATAATAATCAATAGGGCATGAAATATTCAAAATTTAAATCCCTATAGCATTTAAATCAATCTGAAATAAACCGGTTCAGGCCCTCCTTCTAGCGCCAAAATGTTGAGTGGTATTTTCACACACTTGTGAAATTACACTCTTCCTTAGGATTTGGGTTCCAAATCCCCTCTTGCAAAGAAGTTAAACAACCAACTTCTCCAAGGTCTCCGCTGTATTAGCATTTGCAACTGTGTATTAGTAATCTCAAATAAAGATATTCAATTAAAATGCTTGGAACACCTTAGTGATTGCAAGTAACTGTAAACAAGGGGCAATGTTGGTTTATTTCACCATGAAACTTTAGTGATTGTTCATTATTTTATTTTTTTTTAGATTTTATAATTTTTTAAATGTTCATTTTAAACCTTCTGGAAAATAAAATAAAATGAACAAAAGGAAATACAAAAAATTAAAAGTAGAACACGTTCAGTCTGATGCTATCCTATTCCGACAAAACCGAATACGTGAGAGTTTCGTACATGCAACCTAGCCTATTTGACCTGCAAAACAAACACAATCAAAGTAAACTAGGTGCTAGCTCCTAGGGTTTAAAATAATTTCCAGATTACAGACATTCACATGAAATAACCCAAAACAATGGCATAAATTTCATATATAAATCTGAAATCTGAAAGGAGGAACATAGAACAGTTAAAATGAAGCATGCAGAAAATTTCTCATCCTTTCTTGCCCATAAAATGCAAATTTTTGAACAATTCTGCATTAAAAATATGTCCTGTTACAATAGCAGAATCTCTGGTTTTTCTCAAAACCAGCAAAAGTGGAAGAAAAGCACTCCATAACAGGCTCAGAACGGCTAATCACCCTCAACTCTGCAACCCGCTCGTAGCGGTTTCTGACCCCGTATCAATCTGTGCCTCTGCATTTTATACTTGCTGGCAAACTGCTTCTCCTTCCACGATGGTTCGTTTCATCTTCCAGATTGCTTCGTTTCACCTTCCCCGCCTTTCCATTGCTTTTGATTTTATGCTCGAGATCTTCTCTGTGAACTGTAACGCCTCTGCAGCCTTTACACATGTACGCCATGTGTTCCACACTTTTCTGCATGTTCTATAATGGCCCCATGTAAATCATGACCAAAAATAGCATGTAGCTTTGCTCCTTCACTTTCACCGCGAAAACGCGACATGTCGCGATATCGCGACATTTTCCTGCCAACAGCCTTGTCCGCCTTCATGCGCAGCAAAAATGAGACATGTCGCGATATCACGACGTTTTTCTGCCAACAGCTTTGTTTCTCCTCATGCATCACGAAAATGATACATGTCGCGATATCGTGACATTTTTCTGCTTCGAGCCGCGTGGATGCAACTTGTCGCGAAATCGCGATGCTTTTCTCTTTGGCTCTCTTCGTCGTGAAATCGTGATGTTTTCTCTGGTTTTTGCACTTAGCCGCGAAAAAGCGACATGTCGCGAAATCGTGACACTTTTCTATTTCGTACACTTTTTTCTTCAGAAATCGCTGACGCTTTTATTTCGGGCCCCTTTGTTGTTTCTGTCAGAAATCGTGACGCTTTTTCTTCGTGCCCCTTTTTGTTTGTCGAGAAATCAGACGCTTTACGCCTTGCCCTGTTTGACTTGTTTGACCGTGATTTTGTGACATGTCATGATTTCGCTACCAGTTTCCATTCTGTCTTTCTCTCTCCTCTCTGGACCGCGATTTCACAACACGTCGCGAAATCGTAGCAATTTTTGATCAATGCATCTTCTCCTTGCTGGGCGCAAATGCGACATGTCGCGATATCGCGACACTTTTTCATTTTCCGACGGAGCAACATGTCGCGATATCGCGACACTTTTTCATTTTTGCCAGCGACAGAGCGACATGTCGCGATATCGTGACACTTTTTCATTTTTGCCAGCGATGGAGCGACATGTCGCGATATCGTGACAACTTTCGGCCGTGACAGAGCGACATGTCGCGATATCGCGACACTTTTTCTCCTTAGTGAAATTTTTGCTTTTTTCTTGATTTTTTAGCATCTGGGCTACTGCAGTTTTCTTTGAAAGCATGCAAAAAGGTGGGTCCCCAATTTTGGGGTGTGTTGTGGATCAGCCATAACAAGGAGGATCGGTACACATAGGTATTCGACTAAAAACAATTTATCCAAACTAATGCCTTATAGACAAAACTTTAGTTCTAGCTAAATTAAAGTTATTTTGGTGGGATGGTTTATTTTGACCATTTTTTTTATAGAGGTATGGTTCTTGTTTACTTAGAGGGCTTGCAACCTGGAAAATATGTTCTAGCTAAAATAGTATGTCATAAACAAAAATGTCCTAAATTTGAGATAATACAACCCAAAATTATTTTTATTAATGCTTTGGTTTTTAGGTAAATCATGGTGTTTGGTTGAAAATTGTGCCCTTTGAATCTCATATCCAATTTTTGAGATACTTTTGTCTTTGGTTTCTATATTGTCATTCTTTATATTTTTTTTTTATTAACACATCTCATTCTATGAAAATATTTTAGGTCTTATTATTTGAATCTCTCCAATAGGTGAATAGGGCTTTGCTTCTTGTCCTAGATTTTCTTGGGTACTTTTTGGCTTTCTAGTTTGTCAAGGAGTTACAAAGTGAATTTTCTTCCACCACTTGGCAAGTAGACAACTCAATAAATCTTGATTCCTATGGGTATATTTTTGATTGGCTTGGGGTTGTGGATGTTCGTTTTTCTCTCCTTTCGTTGTTCTATTTAGGTAAGCACCTGCTAATCATAGTACAAACCCTAACATTGGATGAATTAAATATTTCTTTAACTCAACCTCCAGAGTAGGTTGGTATACCTTATCAACTAATTGAGTGTTGACTCATTTAAGTGGGTTGGGATTTAGGGGGGGGAGTGGGGGGAGGGGTTGGAATAATGGGTGGGTGGTGGTTGGGTAAAGAAAAACATAGGTTCTTTTTATCTACAATTATTTGAAAGGTAAGCACCTACTAATCACGGTTAAACCATCATTGGTTTTTTTTAACTCGCTCTATGGGTGATACCTTATCAACTAATTGAGTGTTGACTCATTTAAGCACAATTAAATGTGTAAATATAGGGATAGAAATGGAATAAGGATTAGAAAATAATGAATGAAGAGTGATTGGATAAAGCTAAAATACATAGGTTAGTTGTGCTTTTTGGCTTTTCTTTTTCTTTCTTTCTTGGCATGGAGAAAATACATGTTGTTTCTTGAAACTTGCGTTCTAGGTGTTCCCCAATGTCTTTCTTGGTTTCTTTTGTTTTTTAGTTTAATTAGTTGGTATATTTGTGTTTTTTTTTTGAAATTGGGCACCCTAGAAAAATAGCTGTTAAGAACATAGTAGCCATATGATATTTTAAACTATAACCTCAAGTTTTTTACCTTTTTGGATTATAGTCTTGTTTTTTGGAATCCCTTTTTTTTTTTGTTCCCTTTTTTTTTTTTTTTCCCTATGTTTTTTTGTTTCCTATTATGATTTTGTTTTCTTTTTTTTTTCTTTACACCTTGTTTGTTTTTTTCTCGTTTTTTGTATGTGTCCTTTTGTTTCCTTTTTTAAGTTTCAGTTTTGAATGGTCTTCTTTCTCAAATTTTCCTTTCTTCCAGGTGGTATGCCTTCAGATTGTTGCGATAGAGCCCGTTTTTTGTTTCTGCTTTTAGGTTTTCTGGTGGGGCTCTACGAAATTAAAATGGGGGGCTTGATTTAGTTATCTTTCTTTTTTTGGGGGGGGGGGGGGGGGGGGGGGGGGGGGGGGGGCGCGGGGGGGGGGGGGGGGGGGGGGGAGGAGGGGGGGGGGGAGAGGGGGGGGAAGGGGGGGGAGGGGGGAATTTACGGGGGGGGGGGCGGATGGGCGGACCATTTTGGTTTTGTTTGGTTTTTTTTTTTGAGGATTTTGGGTTTGTTTTGTCTTGGCTTCCATTTTTTGTTCTTCAGAAGTTTTTATGGGTTTGGTCTTTCTCTTTCCGTTTGGTTTCTGCTTGGTTTTTGGTAATCTCTATCCTTTGAGTGGTTTTATCTTCATGTTTTTTTTTTTCTCATCGTTTGCTCATTGATATGTTTATTTTTTTTGTTCCTCTTCCGGAGTGCAAGTTTGGGGGGGGGGGGGGGAGGGGGGGAGGGGGGGGGGAGAGACATTTTTTGCTCCACGTTTTTTTTTTTTTGTTTTTTTTTGGGAGATTCCGTGACGAATCCTCTTTTGTTTTTCTTTCTTTATATAATGTTAGGAAGACCATGGTAGTTTGATCGCAATGTAGTCCATGATGGACATGCCAACACTCACTCCCTAACAAACGAAGGAGTGCACCATAAACTAAAGCCACTGAAGGAGATGGATGAAAAGAGTTTGCTGACAACAATGAGAGTGGAAGTTGTGGGGTTTGAAGAATTTAAGGGTTTATACCCTGAAGACCTAGATTTTGTTGAAGCTTGGAGAGTTTGTAAAGCCCTAGTTACTCTAGATAGGACTGTCAATAGGAGTACTAGTAAATCACCATTCCAGATTGTATGTAGGAGTAGTCGAAGGAATTCTTCTGAGTTGAGAACGATGGATAAAGGATAAAAGAGTAGTGCTGAGGCTGAATATTTTGCAGAGCACATAAAGAGTTTACATGAAGAGGTACAACAACATGTCAATAAGATGAATACTCAAAGGCCAAAATAGATCGAAGAGGCATTTCAAGGAGTTTAAGTGGATGAAGGTGCAAGTTTTGAGATGTTGAAAAAGAAGGTGACATAACAGTACAAAAGTGAAGGTCACTTCTCAATCCACCTCGGGTTTTTGATGCAGGAGCATCCAACAAAAAGCAAAATTTTTGCAACATGTCAAAAAAGAAGAAAAAGTGTCACGATATCGCGACATGTCGCATTTTTGTGACTTAATTAAAAAAAGGTAGGCAGTTACAGGGGCCATTACAGAGGAAATTATCGAACGATGGATATACCGAACGTCATCATTGGTTGATAGGCGGATAGAGTCTACAGTGGCAGCACTAAACAGCACGTGGCACCAAGGTGCAAGGAAAGGAAACGAAGACCAAGATTCAGAAAGAAAAATGTTTTGAAAGCCAAAATAATGAAAAGGCATGGGAAATGAAATGAAGGGCCAAAAAAAGGAAAACGAAGAGTCACGCCAAAAATTTTAAAAGGGGAAGCAAAGGCATGCATAAGGGTCAGAAACTATGGAGACAGAGTTGCATATTGGAAGGCAAGAGGGCCATTCTAGACCTGTTTGGGTTGTTTTTCTTCCAGGGCGGGAAATGCTATAAAAAAAAAACTATCTTTCAGAATAAAGGAGTTTGTTTGGCAGATTGCTGCCATTTGTAAATCTTTCCAAGTTTTTGAATGAGAATTGGGTTTGATTAGAAAGCTTGGCTCTCCATGAAGAATGCATACAATATGTTGATGCATTCCCACTGATGCTTGTGTTATTTTACCTTTATGAAAGCAAACTTTTAGGATCCACCTAAGAACCATTTTTTTGTTGTTCAAATGAGGATTTGCCTAAGCCATGGGCAGCAACTCATAAATGTTAGAAAGCTTGTGGATATGTTATTAAGCATGTTGGAAAACATTGGCCATGTTTCTAAAAAGCTGTAGTAGGTTTAGTCTAGCTATCATTCCTCCATGATCATCACCAAGTGCTTATTTATGATTATGTCCAGTAACTCTTTTCAATAACCATGATAGGACTCATTTATCATGGCTTTGGAGATAGAGTATGCCTAGTAGGCAGAGTTGATATATGAAAGGAATGAGAGCAGAGTCCTCAATGACTTGAATCACCTCTTGATGAGTCATAAATAAGCACTTGGTGATGATCATGGAGGAATGATAGCTAGACTACACCTACTGTAGCTTTTTAGAAACATGGCCAATGTTTTCCAACATGCTTAATAACATATCCACAAGTTTTCTAAAATTTATGAGTTGTTGCCCATGGCTTAGGCAAATCCTCATTTGAAAAATAGAAAAATGGTTCTTAGGTGGATCCTAAAAGTCTGCTTTCATAAAGGTAAAATAACACAAGCATCAGTGGGAATGCATCAACATATTGTATGCATCCTATTCAAAGGTGAAATAAGCAACTCAGTATTATACCTATCGGCAGATCTATCAATATGTGATCACCAACTTATGCTACTAGAACATTATGATGTCAGGGGAGCTTAGATCAAGATAATGCATTGGCTCAAAATTGGAAACACTGTCTCTAAGGATATTTTTCATTGTCTTAATCTTCATTATCATAGAACTTGCATCAAGGTCATTCAAGAGGTTGGGGTTCTAATTACCGTCTTATCATAGGTTACTCAAGCCTTTGTACAACATTATAAGTAGGTATTTGCCTCACAAGAGCCTTCAAATCAAAATGGAGAAATCCCTCTAGAATTTTCTTACTATGGTCCCTAGAAAACTCTATGATGCTCAAAGAGTTTCTTGTGATCAACCACTATCGCTTGAAGATCTGCACAAGGCATTATCTCAAATAGCCAATGATAAAGCTCATGGGCTAGACAACTTCCCTTGTGAATTTTACAAAGTACTTTGGGACCTCGTAGGCCCTAATCGACTTCAAGTTTGTTGGGAACCTTTGGAAAATGGCTCTCTTACACCATAAATTAACAAGGGTAATATCAAATCCCAAAGGTTTGAGACCCTAAGTTATCACCAATTGGCATTTGATCACCCCTCTCAATGTGTCCTACAAGATCATAATCAAAGCCTTTGTCTTGTGTTTACCTAATTTTCTTCCTACCATCATCAATTGAGAGCAAAGAGGTTTCATCATAAAAATATATATATTAGATAATGTCTTTGTTGTCTAAGAGGGAATGGACCAAAAAATCCAACCAACCAGTCATTTTTCTCAAAACTATTTTAAGCCTTCGATCAAGATTGAAGAAGACCACTTTAGATTTCTTATCATTCATGACTTGGTTTGTTACCCTATGGTAAACATTAAGAGTATCTATGATTGTTATTTTTCCTTAAATATGGCCATTCCCACCAATCCTATGTCATCCACAAACTGTAGGTGAATCAAAACCTCCTCACCCACCTTGATATCTTGAGTCTTGCCCTTTTAATCATGATCCCCAACAACATGTGGCACGAGTTTATCACCAAATTATGCTACTAGAAAATTATGATGTCAGGGGAGCTTAGATCAAGATAATGCATTGGCTCAAAATTGGAAACACTGTCTCTAAGGATATTTTTCATTGTCTTAATCTTCATTATCATAGAACTTGCATCAAGGTCATTCAAGAGGTTGGGGTTCTAATTACCGTCTTATCAGAGGTTACTCAAGCCTTTGTACAACATTATAAGTAGGTCTTTGCCTCACAAGAGCCTTCAAATCAAAGGGAGAAATCCCTCTAGAATTTTCTTACTATGGTCCCTAGAAAACTCTATGATGCTCAAATATTTGCTTGTGATCAACCACTATCGCTTGAAGATCTGCACAAGGCCTTCTCTCAAATAGCCAATGATAAAGCTCATGGGCTAGACAACTTCCCCTATGAATTTTACAAAGCACTTTGGGACCTCGTAGGCCCTAATATACTTCAATTTTATTGGGAACCTTTGGCAAATGGCTCTCTTACACCATAAATTAACAAGGGTAATATCAAATCCCAAAGGTTTGAGACCCTAAGTTATCACAAATTGGCATTTGATCACCCCTCTCAATGTGTCCTACAAGATCATAATCAAAGCCTTTGTCTTGTGTTTACCTCATTTTCTTCCTACCATCATCAATTGAGAGCAAAGAGGTTTCATCATAAAAAAATATATATTAGATAATGTCTTGGTTGTCTAAGAGGGAATGGACCAAAAAATCCAACCAACCAGTCATTTTTCTCAAAACTATTTTAAGCCTTCGATCAAGATTGAAGAAGACCGCTTTAGATTTCTTATCATTCATGACTTGGTTTGTTACCCTATGGTAAACATTAAGAGTATCTATGATCATTATTTTTCCTTAAATATGGCCATTCCCACCAATCCTATGTCATCCACAAACTGTAGGTGAATCAAAACCTCCTCACCCACCTTGATACTTGTTAGCAAACCTTGTTGTCTTGTCCTCAATATGAGAAAAAGATAAGTGGAACAAGGATCTCCCTAATGAAGGCCTTGAGTGATATCATTTATTATTATATAATTTTCTTAATAATTAATAACAATATGTAAGAAAATATAAAATCTATAACCACACTAATAATAAAAAATTAAAATTAATATATATATATATATATATATATATATATATATATATATATATATTATATTATATAATGTGTATGATTACAGTAAAATTGAATGTTAGTCTTATCATTGGTGAGGAATTAAAATTATTAACCTATACATGGATGTTAAAGAACTTGAAAATCATTCCCTACCATAAAATTGATAAATGGAATCCTACTACAAAAGGATCTACCAATTCCTTGTAATTGTCCTAGTTAATGTTTTTTTCTTAATCTTGCATGTACTATTTTCATCATCATATTATACAAGTGTGCATGATATTTTTATATTGTAATGATGTGCATTAAAAGGAACAATATTGTATTTTAATTTCTAGGTTATTTGGTTATCGAAATCCAAATGCAAAAAGAAAAATTCCCTTCTCGTGTTAGGGACCCATACTACATAATTTACACATAAAAATTAAGTAAACTAGACAATAGGAATTATTCTATGTATAATTATAACAAGTTGTCCTATTAGTCTCTATCATGGAGAATGTAATATGGAATTAAATTAAAAATATGTCACTCAAAATAAATAACTTGTATTAAAAAATTACAAGCTGGGAATTTGCCAACTGGCACTACAAAAGAAATGAGAAACAAGATGGTTATAAATGAGTCATTTATGGACATCCTAGATCACCTTATATAAGAACAAGTGCACGTTTGGATGAATCTACTTTTGTGATGGATAGTCATCTTCTTGACAAGGAACAAATTGTATGTGAACTTCAAGCATATGAAAATACTTTGGAGCAAGAAAATTAAGAGAAGATGCAACTTATTTCCAAGTTGAACTCCTATAATATGTAGGTGGATAAATTGACACTATTATACTGAATGCTACCTCAAACCTTAAGGTATGAGAAAGGGGTGATTGTTTGCTATAAATTCCTTTTTCTAAGTTTTATTTAATCTTAAAGTTTGTAAAATATAATCTTCATTTTTTATTTGATGATGATGGGATTTGAACTCAAGGCAGCCTAGCAGAAAGTGTTAACATCCCATGCACTAGATGGTTGGGTGGATCCTATCATAGAGTGTTGAAGAGGGTCTGCTAAAATTTATAGTTGACTTGGTTAGCCTTATTTGAAGTGATGTCATCCCTTGACCTCTACCTAAGTGTCGCTCATCGATGGTTGGATGGGGATTAAATATGTTAGTACTTCCCCTTGTGAGATTTCAATTATGGATAAGGAATAAGCACTTAATTGGTGCCATGTGTATTTAGGGGGACCATTGATAGTGATTCCTTCATTAACCTAGGTTGGCCATGGTTGGACCATCAACAGGTGATATTCTTTAGGAATTCATGTAGGAGTATCGACAACTGACCAAGTTTTAGAGCATGTGAAAAACTAAAGAGGTTGCATCAAACCAAAGACCTAAGATCAATAGACCATGGATTTTTTCTACAATTTTGGTTGGTGGCTTGCATGTGAAAAATGACTTGGGCATCGATTATGATCTTGCAAGTCTCATTTATCTTCTACATATCCTTTTCCAATCACTTTTATGTCAATTCAAATAGTGAATCGAGTGGCCTATAAGGTCTTTGATCCTAGAGTACCTTCCTTAATAACTTATAATAGCATTCTATTTGAATCCTTTAACATTGATATGTAGGCTTTCCTATGATGCAGGGATAATAGAATATGAGAACTACAATATAATGTGTGTTAGAATTAGGGTTATGCATAAACATGAAATATTGTAAATTGGCTATATTTAGGATTTTTAAAATTTTAAATTTGCTAATTTTGGAACCTTTCACTAGGGCCCATTCGCTCAAAATTTATAGGGTGGAAGTTTTTTTGGGGTCAATTTGCTTGACGTTGATAACAATTATCCTATTTTTATTTTAATTCGCCAACCACTTTCACCCAATTCCACATATAATTCACCTTCAAATTATAAATAATTTTGTTTTTCCTACCCAATTCACCACATATACTACTCATATAAATAATGAAGGGGGTACCGATAAACATACATCTAAAATACTCTAACTCAAAAATATCTCTGAAGCAATGAAAAAATTATTGTTAGTCAACATATTTATCGATTGGTTGTAGGGTATTATCAATAGGAAGACATCTATCGGTCCCACAAACTTGACAAGGTTGTAGAGGAGTGTGTCTCAACATAAACCGATCCATTGAAGAGGAGTGTCAGTCGACATATGCTTCTCAACACAAACTTGATAGGTTTTGATCAGTTACAAAGGGTTTTTTGAGGATTTTACTAAGTTTTATGTGTAGATCTCATCGAGCTAGGTGGTTTTAAAAAAATTAAAAACAGAGCTCTGGATCAAAAGTAATGCTTCCTAGAAGGTTCTCTCCAAAAGCACACCTCTACAACCGATCGACTTATACCGATTGGTTACAGAGGTGTGTCAATCTGCCTAAGCCAATTGATTGCAAAGTTGTAACCTATCATCTTGGGTCGTTTGACATGCCTCTCCAACTGATCGGATTAGGCCTATTGACACGCCTATGCAATCAATTGGATTATGTTGATCAGTTGCAAAGGTGTGCTTCTATAGAGAACCTTCTAGGAGACATAACTTTTGATCCAGAGCTTCATTTTATTTTTTTTTAAAACCACCTAGCTCAAAAATATCTACAGTAAAAACTTAGTAAAATCCTCAAAAACCCTTTGAAATTGATTGAAACCTCTACAACCGATCAAAACCTCTACAACCGATAGGTTGTAGAGGTTTTGATCGGTTTCAGATGGTTTTTTGAGGATTTTACCAAGTTTTTTGTGTAGATCTCATCAAGCTAGGTGGTTTTAAAAAAAATTGAAAACGGAGCTCTGGATCAAAAGTTATGCCTCTTAGAAGGTTCTCTACAAAAGCGCACCTCTACAACTGATCAACATAAGCCAATTGATTGCAAAGGTGTGTCAATCAGCCTAAGTTGATCGGTTGTAGAGTTGCAACCAATCAAATTAGGTCGATTGACATACCTCTACAACCGATTGGCTTAGTCTGATTGACATGCCTCTACAACCGATCGGCTTATGCCGATCGGTTGTAGAGGTACTATTTTGTAGAGAACCTTCTAGGAGGTATAACTTTTGATCTAGAGCTTTGTTTTCAATTTTTTTTAAAACCACCTAGCTCAATGATATCTACACAAAAAAATAGTAAAATCCTCAAAAAACCATCTAAAATTGATCGACACCTCTGCAACCGACCAACACCTCTACAACCGATCAGTTGTAGAGGTGTCAATCAGTTTTAGATGGTTTTTTGAGGATTTTACTAAGTTTTATGTGTAGATATCATCGAGCTAGGTGATTTAAAAAAAATGAAAATAGAGCTCTGGATCAAAATTTATGCCTCCTAGAAGGTTCTCTACAAAAGCGCACCTCTACAACCGATCGACATAAGCTGATCGATTACAGAGGTATGTCAATCGACCTAAACCAGTCAGTTACAGAGTTGAAATTGATCAACTTAGGTGGTTTGATACACCTCTACAACTGATTGGCTTAGGCTGATTGACAAGCCTCTACAATCGATCGACTTATACCAATCGATTGTAGAGGTGCTCTTTTGCAGAGAACCTTCTAGGAGGCATAAATTTTGATCCAAAGCTTTATTTATTTATTTATTTTAAACCAGCTAGCTCGACGATATCTACACAAAAAACTTAGTAAAATCCTAAAAAACCATCTAAAACTGATTGACATCTCTACAACTGACCAACACCTCTACAACTGATCGGTTGAAGAGGTGTTGATCGATTTTAGATGGTTTTTTGAGGATTGTACTAAGTTTTTTGTGTAGATCTTGTCAAGCTATATGGTTTAAAAAAAATGAAAATGAAGCTCTGGATCAAAATTTATACCTCCTAGAAGGTTCTTTTCAAAAGAGCACCTCTCCAACCGATCAACATAAGCCGATCGGTTGTAGAGGTTATATTTTGCAGAGAACCTTCTAGGAGGCATAACTTTTGATCTAGAGCAATATTTTCATTTTTTTTAAACCACCTAACTTGACATGATCTACACAAAAAAGGTAGTAAAATCCTCAAAAAAACCTCTAAAAATGACCAATCGAAACCCTCTGCAACCGATCGACACCTCTAGAAATATTTTTCAATTGATTTACCATGGTTTGAAATTTTTTGGTGAAAAATGAATGCAATTCGCCATGTATCCTTGGACATAATTCGTTGGTATTTCGAGACAATTTGCCTTGATTTTATAAATAGATTTTGGGACCGACCCCTTATGCATAACTCTATTTAGAATAGAAATTGATATTGTTGTGGAGCAATGGTGATTGGTCAATGCCAAAAAGATAGGTTGCACTTGGATGTATCCTATTAAGGGGGTGGATCGATAGAACCATGTTTGTGGTCACATGTCGATGGGGGTGTTGGGGGGATAGTAATTGATTATATCATAAATATGCACATGAGCTTCTATAAACTTGTAGTTGTTTGCCTCCTTCACTAGAAGTTAATATTTGCACATCTATTTTCAAATATCAACACAAAACACTAACAAGCCTACACAAGTAAAAAAATATAAGGGTGTGTTGTCATATAGCAATGATTATCCCTTATCTTAATCACTCGATGTTGGCTTAGATCAGTTAATTTGTTCCATATCAAGGAATCATTTTTTAAAAACCAAATCAACTTAAGACCATAGCTTTAGAGCATACTTGGATTAACCTACTCTAATACCAATGATAGCAAAGTAAATTAATTCACTCATTAAGGCATAAGCCTATTTATTACATCCTTTAGGATTACAAACTAGAATATTGGATCTCCCAATTTAGGAGATCTTTACATGCAATGAATATAATAATAACCCATCTAAAAATGGATGACTTAATCATTTAAATATGCATGTTCTAATAATATTAAAATAATGGAATAAAATATCCCTAATAGAATGACGCTTATATTAGAAAGGTCCTAGATCTATTAATGCCACTTTCCCTCAATGTTTTTGTAAAAAAGTCTTCAAAACTTATCTCCTCAAATATAATATATTATAAATTTATGCATCCTTATATTTTCCATTTCTATAGCTACTTTTTGATTATTGCATTCACATAATATTTTAATTTAGTTAAATCTTAGTCATTTAATTAAGTTTTTAAAGATATTATCCACTTAGATAAAATTTATTCTTATTTGGTATTTAATTATGTAAATTAAATCAACTTGCATTTATTTTAAATATCAATAGTTGTATTTACTAGTTGTCTATTATGATATAAAACTTGATCATATCATAATCCTTAGGGTCATCATTACATGCTTTCTTTTCTAGAGTCTTATTTTAGGTTAGTCTTTGTTTTGTGAATATCTTGTTATTTTAAGTATTAATTATGTGAATCTAATCAACATTCAAAGGTAGCATTATAATCAACTTGAACACTTTTAGGAATAATTTCACTTAAAATAGCAATTTTACTATCAACATATAAGTAAATGGATCATGTATAGCTTCTAACCTTTAAATTTTACCTATTGTATTCAAGAATGTAAATGTAACATGGGATTTCCTGAGGTAGGACCCCAAATGAATTTAATCCTTTTTTTGTTCGAAAATATGTCAGATTAGCTCACAAGTAAATTTCTCTAGGATCAAACATCATTCATATAAAATCTCATCAACAAGTAACACAAGTATTGCACAACAAAATACTTCTCTTACATTCATAAATCATAAAGCATTACATAGAAAAGTTACAAAATATTACATTGCATGGAGCTTTATCTCCAATATATAATTCTTGTGTTTTCTCTGCTCATGGGAGATGCATCCTTTCACATGCCTCATATTATGATAAAGATTGTCATGATTCCATAACATCCTACTTCACATCTTAACACATCTTATGATTCTTCACTTACATACTTGACACCTTGTACACTCATAACTCGCACCTCACACTTGCACTCTTGACACCTTGCACACTCATAAATCACATCTCACACTTGCACTCTTTCCACCTTGCACACTTTATTACATAACATATTATCATTCTTCACACTTTGACACATATTTTAGACAAATATAAACACACTCCCTAAACTAATATTTACAATAGTACTCCATGGTACTTCAATGTACCAAATAATGTAATATCTCCAACACCCTCTCATATTACATTATTTGGTGTGAAGAATTTTAGTCTTCAATCTTGGTCTTTAGTATTTATCTTGTCTTCGTTCTTTAGCTCCAGCTTTGGTACTATTGTTTGTACTAATTTCCTTCTAAATTGATAGTTGCAGAAGCTCATGCTCTTTCTTTGACCATATCTTAAATTAAAATAACTTTCCTAAAGAAATTCGTTTAGTGTTATCTTTGTAATTATTTCTTTTATAGTATCCCACTTGTGCATGCTTATTCATCCATGAGTTATATTATCATATTATTTGTACCAACAATATCTTTGAGAGTGATTGTTACCTCCATAAATTTTACAACAATAAATATTCCAACATCTTTCTATATTTTATCTATAATGGCCTTCCTTGGTAGGACTTATTCTTGACATTTGATTTATGTATTGATGTGTGGATATCTAATGCATAATATATTTTTATGTTACCAATATGTATTGGTCGCTGCACTTTTTGCTTTGATTATATTATTATTGAAATATGGTATTGTTGATGAATTTTATGGTTTTAGGACTAGGTACTCTCATGGGTGGATTGGTATGGGACAACCACTAGAAATGAGATAAAAATTGGGAAATGATGGATGGCAATCTCATCAACAGCTCAAGGGTAAAAGAAAACCCTTCATATAGGTGCATTGCATATATGGTTTCTTTTTTGAATGCATCATTGGGCAAAGAGGTTGCTATTTAGCAAAAGAGTCCTCCTTAGGAGAAGGGTGACAATATTATAGTTATTGTAAAAACTTCTACTCAAAAATATTTGTTGCATATTTTGTTTGCAAAGCCTTTGTGATGCTTGTATTTTTAAGCATAGAAGTGTTTGGTTATTGGTTAATCAAATTAAGTACTATTAAGTTGGTATTGTTAGAAACATCCAATATAAATGTTAATAATCAATATTAACACTCGGTCTTAATTAATTTAACTAAGCAACAATTAATTAAATTATTATTATTTTTGCACTAATGTTAACTTTAACATTAGGAAATAATAATAGTATTAAGCAATATTAAGGTTGAATGTTTTGGGTGTTAATACTTGCTTTAAAGGTATTAACTGAATTAATTGTTAAAAGTTACCTTATATTATAATAAGCTAAATAATTATTAAACTTGTTCATAAGCTAGAGTATTGGGTTTGAAATTCTCAAGAGTGACTGTTACATGGTCCGAGTTGGCTGGAGCATGGCTAAGGTAGCCCAAGTGGATTGTGTAAGGTCTTCCATTAGTGTTACCGACTCAATGGTGTTCTTTCCCTAATACCTTGGTTCATGATGGAGCTAGGGGAGAAGGGGGGCTTGTTATAGAAACAAAAGGCCTTAGAGGAGGGGATGATCGACAGAGGAACTTTATCTAGTAGTGGGTAAAGAAAGGAGTGGAACTTCAAAGTTGGAGCAAAGAATGTTTTTGGAAGCACTTCTAGATAATATGCAAGCTTCTAAATACCTGAATATGGTTGTTGTTTTTCTTTGGATCATCTCTAGCAATAACTTTTTCTTTATGCCTGCTTGCTACTGTAGCACTGTGGTTTGGAGCTATGCTTCTAGGGAAGACCTATTCTATACCCTATGCAATAGAAGTTTAGATGCCTTAGCTTGTGTGTTGGTTGTCTTGCTTAAGACCAATCTTCATGGGTTGTTTTGTAACCTTTATTGGTGTACTACTATAGAGTTTCTTTAGAATTGAGTTGTAGACCTCTTATCTTAATTTGGAGCCTATGGTAGTTGCAATGATGTCAAACATCACGTTGCATATTTCCAATGAAGGGTGGCCTTGGTGGAGTGCAAGATCTTCCATTAGTGTTGGGTTTGGAATGTTATATTGGATTGTTGTCTTCTTTCATTGTTGAGAGTGGTAGTGCCCTTATTTTTCAAACCTTATTTCTCAAGTTTCATAGGCAACATAGTTGCACTATCTATAACTATGATCTAGATATCCATGTTATCTTGTAGTGTTTCAATATTTTTTATTATTTTTAGAGCCTACTTCATGTGCGTTAGAGTAAGATTCTGAAGCATTACATTGTTCTATTGTCATTCCTTGAGCACATAAGCAGAGGTTATGGTAGATGAAAGTGTAGGTTTATACTCATAGATGCTTAATGCCATGATAATTTTAACCTTGGATTATTAAAGGAAGGCTTTAAATTTATGCTTTTATTTTTATGATTGGATTTGTAAGAAATTTTATTCATTACTTATATTATGGAATTGAATAAAGTAGAATGCAAATGTTAAAGTCTTATTTGATGAGAAGTTTAAAGATGAGTGTTTAGTTGAAACTAAGAATCATTATGGTTAGTTACCAATGTTGTGCATATTAGGTTGCACTTTATAGTTCATAGAAAATCTAAAAATTGTATTGATGTTTCAAAATTTTGATTAATTAAGGAGATGTTAGTTTAAAAATGCTTGGATGTTTATAAAGTTGTAAATAGAAAGTTGGAATAAAAGAAATGCATGAGAGTTATTTTATTTTGTTAAAGGAAGTAATGGATGTTAGTAATGATTCCTTGAGGCTTGAGTAGATATGAAAACCATTATTGAGGGAAGTATGTGATTCCCTCCTTGTTTGCATGGAAATATTATTTTAAATGCATGTTGTGCATGATTACATATTTTATTGCTTAGTGCATGTTAGGCTTGCATAAGCAATCTATGAGTTGTCCTGATCCCTAAGATTCTTCTCGAAGTTCATGGAAGATTCTCCTACATGAAGAGCATCATGAAAAGAAGATGTTTCTAGGGACATCTTAGGTGGAAAATGTATTAATATTTTGAGGATGAAAAGAAAAGTGATGTTATTCTTTATGTCAAGTTATTGTAAATTTGGAAGTGAAGTAATTAGAGGAAAGATGTTTTTCAATTACTTTTGTTGTATTTGGGACTTGAATGAAGAATGGTAAGAGTATATGTTATAAATTTCTTATATGTAGTTATTTGATTGTGAGCAAATGGGAAAGAATGAGTTAGATTCTAATTCATGGTTCATGGATTATAATACTTCTTGTTTGTTCTTTCTTTTTGAAATAAAGGAATTGCTAAATGCTAGTAGTATGTTATGGAAACCTTTTTCTTAAAATTTCTAGTTTAGTAATGTGTTATTTTTTATTTTATATATAAAACTTTAATTCCTTTTGGAGAGATGTATTTTTTGTTGTTAGATATTATTCTTGGGTTTGTAGGGCTTTGGGTAAGAATTAGAGCTATATTATAACCCTTGAGTCAAGAAGATAACCCAAACCTAGGAGGAGTTGCATTTATGCAACAACTAGGTAGTTGTCAATCTTGGGAGGAATTGTGGTGAAGTAATAACCAGGTACTCATAAATCTAGGAGGATTTGTAGTGATGCAATAACCAAATATTTATGAATGATACACATTGAATGGTGAGTATTGGGTGTTCCATAGTGATGAGGCTTTTGGAATCATTCATAAGACACCAATGGTGGTACCTTGAATGTTGAGGATCACGAGACCATGCTCATTACTAGGTGAATGGTAATGGCCTTAGTTAGCTCATGAAGGTGTGGTAACTAAGAACTAAGACATTATGTCAAATTAATCCTACATAGATGGACTTATGAAGGGTTAAGGAATAGGCATCTCCCTTTAAGTGTTATGGGCCTTAAAGGATAATCCCTATATCATGGTTGAATTGTCCTTTGCCATTGATTGTATGGGAAAGGTGGGGGGACCAATTTTGATGTCCTTATAAATGGTGATGTTTAGTAAGGTGAACCCCAAAAGTATGGTGACTTATATCCATTTGAGTGTCATCTACAATGAAATTAAACTAAAAATGTGGTTATGCCTAATGAATTCTAAAAAAAAATATTGGGACCCCTTTTGGGAACCTTAGAAGTATATATATATATATATATATATATATATATACAAGTAAGGTTCATAATATATACATATACATACGTACACACACACATATATATATCTTTGGATTTGGTTTTGGTGGGTTGTTAAAGTTGGTATTAGAGCTCTAGGTCATAGGACTAGAAGATTCCATGGAGAGAACCTAGGATGAGCCATGGATTTTCATTAATGAAGTAAGGAAATGCTTTAAGCTAGTATTATGTTATGAAAGTAAATAAGATGCTAGTTTAGCAATGTGTTATATTTTAGCATGTCTAATATAACACTTAATTTTATTTTTTGAAAGAGATGTTAATTTTTGCTTTATTTATATGCTTCTAGGATTTGTTTGTATTTTTGGGTTTGAATTTATAGCCATATTAGAGAAAATCCTAGATTCAAGAAGATAACCTAATCTTGGAAGGAGTTGTAGTGATGCAATAACCAAGTAGTTATAAATCCTGGAAGAAGTTGTGGTGATGCAATACCCTAGTATTTGCAAATATGATAGGAGTTGTAGTGATGTAATACCTAGATGATTATGAATGATACACCTTGAACAGTGAGGCTTGGGTGTCCCAAATCAATTAGGTCATTTGGATCATTCACAAGATAGTATAGTGGTGGTACCTTAAATGGTGAATATTGAGTGATGATACCCATTACCAAGTGAGTGGTAATGGCCTTAGTTAGCTCACAAAGGTGTCGTAACTGAGCACTAAGGCATTGTGCCATAATAGACCTACATAGATGAACTTATGCAGGGTTAGAAAAAATGGTGTCCCAATTTTAGTGTTATGGGTCTTAAAGGATAATACCTGCTTTGTGGTCAATTTGTCCTATACCGATGAAAGTATAAGAAAGGTGGGGGGACCATTATTGGTATCCTTCATAAATGGTGAGGTTTAGGAAGGTGAACCTCAAAAATATGGAATGTTAACCACTCATATCCACTTGAGTATGTTGGCCACTCATGTCCACTTGAGTGTCATCTGCAACAACATTAAAAATAAAAATGTGGTTATGCCTTACAATGCTAAAAACTATTGGGACTTCTTTGTGAACCTTGCTTGTAATATTAAAAAAAATTACATGTCTCTTGGGTTGGTTTTGGTGGGTTGTTATAGTTGGTATCAGAGCTCTAGGTCATAGGACTAGAAGCTTCCATGGAGAGAACCTAGGATGAGCCTTGACTTGATGTGCTACTTTGGGGAGACTTACTCTTCTAGGGACCTTAACTTGATATGGGATAAGATATGTATTGCATGTTGACTAGACTAGTCAAACCAAGGAGTAAAAATCCTAGAGAGTATAATTTCTTATTGGGGATGGTACCTTGTGGGTAGGCAAGTGTAAGGAGAATGATAATGGTCTAAGTTATTTTATGGGGAAATGAAACTAACTGATTATAAGTACAGTTTTGGTGAGATTGTAACTTACCTAGCTCCTTTTAATGTATAGGAGATGGCACCTATTTTGATAGGAGGATCATCTAAGAAGATGAGGTTAGATACACAATAATAAGTTGTAGTATGTCCCTAAAACATGTCTAGAAGAACAACAAACTCTAGCAAGAAATTTGGAATAACAATGGACTTTAGTAAGAAGTTTGGAAGAAAAATGAACTCCAACAAGAAAACTAGAAGAACAATGGACTCTAGTGAGAGGGTGAAAAATATTTTGTTAGTAGTTAAGCTACTCTAGGAGAATATGGAGAAGAAAAAAAAATTGTTGGAAACCCTAGTTAATAAGGAAACTAGTAACATGGATTCATAAGGTAGGTAGGAAAGAAATCTTCCTAGAAGAATTCCTCAGGGTAGAGCTCATATCAAGGCTGAGATTTCCAAGGACATTAATAATGTTAAGGTATATATATTTAATGGAAGAGGAGGTACTGCAATAGATTCTTTGCTTAATGAGTTGGAAAATTTCTTTTCTATGAAGAATTACTCACCCAAAATCTAAACAGTTTAGGCAACCCTTCATATTCAAAATGTAGCCTTAGAATGGTGGAACACATTCAGAGTAGGCAAATAAATTCATGTCATGGACCTTAAGTGTGGTCCTTCCCAGGCCTTGCAGTTCCCAATAGAGCATTGTCCCAACATGATTATTTCAAACAACTTTAATTCCAGCTCTACCTGGATTGCCTTTTGCAGCTCCATCAATATTAATTTTAATCCAACCTTCTAGGGGTGGATTTCAACTAGCTCTGTCATGCCCCTCTTGTACTTTAACTTCCTTCTCCATTGTCCCTATAATAGCTCAAGTTTCCTCTTTAGCATATATTGCCATAGTTTGTGTGACTTTGCTCCAAATGACTTACCAAACTCCATCTAAAGATGAAAAGGTTTCTCTAAAAATTATGCCATTTCTCTCCAACAACACTTACCACCAAATGAAGTTTAATCCAAGATCACAACCAATACAAAGAGATTTAGATTTAAATCTACCCCTCTTCCATATTTCCCAAATATTAATTTGATTCAAATCACCATTAACTCAAATTTTATAAGATAAAAACCATCTCTCCCAGATATAGCACGTGAATGGGTACTCAAACATCAAGTGGTCAGATGTTTCCTCACTCTTGTAGCATAAAACATATTGATATGGACCAATGATTCCCCTACATCCGAGATTATCAAAAGTAAGAATTCCATTATACATGAACTGCCAGGAAAAAAAGTTTACTTTCGGCCAACCCTTGGATTGTCAAATATTTCTTCAATCCTCAACTTGATATGCATGAGGAGGAGGCTCTAGAAGGATATTATCATATCGATCCTTCACTGTGTAGACACCAAGGTTCCCATAGCCCTAAGCTAATTCATCCTCCTCATCTCTACATGTGAGAAATATTTCTACCAATATTTTAGTCATGATGGGTGTCAATTTTGGAGGTATTGAAATTGGCCACTCATCCAACTTCTTAAACTGCTTAAAATTATAATCCCCCAGCTGACTAGTGTTGAAATAACTTTCAATTTGGACCCAACCCCTGGTTTCCATGGTTGTTTTTATTGGTTGCAGTTTTGGAAATTCAACAATGATAGGTGGGTATTGATCCCATGTATCTATACAAAAACGTGCCTTCTCCCATCTCCCCACTTCCCAAAATAATCCATCTTTCACTACTTGAGATCCTAACTTTAGAGCCTACCACACTAAGGATCCATTAGCATCCAAAGGGAAACGACCCACCTCATTTGGGTTTACTTGTCCCAAATATTTACTAGTTAAAACTTTATTGAATAAAGAAGTTGGTTGGGAAATCCACCTCCAATAAAGCTTTCCAGCTAAAGCTTTATTATTTAAATTTGATCTCCTTAGTCCCAAATCTCATTTTGCCTTAGGTTGGGTTACTTTCTCCCAACCTACTAAGGCCCATTTCCTCTCTTCTTTTATTCCTCCCCATAAAAATTTTCTAGCCATCTTGTCCAACTCTTTCCATATGGTATGTGGGGTAGCAAGGATAGAAAATATATAAATTGGCATAGCCTAAATGACTGATTGTAAAAAAGTTAATCTACCCCCATAGCTTAACCATTTGTGATACCAATGACTAATTCTTTCCTTGATAAAATCTAAAATATTCCTTCAGATATCTATTTTTAGTTTTTTAAAATGCAAAGGGACCCCCAAGAATACCACTGGGAGAGAAGTCCTCATGAATCCCAAGATCTTTAAAATTCTATCTTGAAGCCTTTGATCAAGATTGAAAAAGACCAGTTTGAACTTTTATCATTGATGATTTGGTTGGTGACCCTAAGGTAGAAATTAAGTGTATCTCTAATCATTGTTGCTTTCCTGAAGTTGGCCACTCCCTCCATTAATGTGTTATCCAAAAATTGTAGGTGAGTCAAAACTTCCTCACCCACCTTGATACCTTCTAGCAAACCTTGTTGTCTTCTCCTCAATATGAGTCTACCCAAACCTTCAGCCAATATGAGAAAAAGGTAAGGGAAACAAGGATCTCCTTGATGAAGACCTCGAGGAGCTCCAAACGGTTGTGAGGGAAGACCCTTGATTAACATTAAGTGTGTCAGAGTAGAAACACAACTCATAATCCATTCTATCCAATCCTGAGAGAAACCAAAGGCTACCATCATCTTTGATAAGAATCTCCACTCCGCCCTATCATAAGCCTTTGACATATCCAATTTTATGAACATTCTCCTATTACCATATTTTTGCATTGAATGGATTACCTCCTGAGCTAGATCCACACCATCTAAGATTTGTCTGCCCTCTACAAAACCCCCTTTGCTCCGAAGAGATAATGCTATGTAGAAGAGGTTTTAGCCACTCAACCATTACCTTTGTGATTATTTTATATATGACATTGCATAAGGCAATAGGTGTATAATCTGAAATGTGCTTCCCATCCTTCCCTTTTGGAATTAATGCAATGAAATTATGATTTAATTCTTTAAGAATTCTTTTACTATCTTTGGACTCCTCTATAACAACCATTACATCCTCCTCCAAGTTGTTCCAAAAGGCCTAAAAAAACTCAATTGGAAAACCATCTGGACCTAGTTTTTTTTTGATGTTCATTCCAAAGACTACTTTCTTTAGTTCCTCTCCATAAATGGATTTAAGTAGAGCTTGATTTTCTTCCTCAGAGATAACAAAGGGTATGACAACAAGAACTTCTTTTTGAGCCTCTTCATCTTGCACCATATTTTCCTTAAATAGTTTAGAAAAATAATCCATTGAATGGAAATGCATACCTAAAATTGTATCAAAGGAGTGTCCATTCTCATATTGAAGAGCTTCCATGTTGTTCGTTTGTCTCCTAGCACAAGCAGCCCGATGGAAAATTTTGGTATTTTTACCACCTTCTAATAATCAAGTGGTTCTTGCTCTTTGTTACTAGTAGGTATCCTATTGGTTGTCAATGTCCTCAACCACTTTATGCAATTCATCATCCTCTTCTTTGAGTTCCTTGTAATTGTTCCTTCCCTAAAGTGTTTTTGAACCTCATCCCATCTGATCACCAATGGAGCTCTTTGGACCTGGAAGTCTATCTTGTTAGCTCACCTCCATTGTTTTAGTTGATCCTTGACATAATGAAGCTGCTTGTCGAATCTAAACATTGTTGTCTCATATGTTGGGCGGCCCTCTTCCCACCATTGTCGATTTTTATTTTGAAGTTTTCTTTTTTATAACCAAAAGTTTTCAAATTTAAATGGTTTGTGATACGACACTATTTTGATCTCTCCTTCCAACAAAATGGGAAAGTGATTTGAAACTAGACATTCCAAAATTTGAAATTTAATATTCCATTTCAAAAATGCCTCCTCTAAAACCAAAAAATTATCTAACTTCACCTTCTTGCTATGTGGCTCCCTCCTCTTATTAGTCTAAGTATAGTTGGTTCCATGGCATTTAGTATCCAGCTAGTGTAATGCCTGGACTTAGGCAATCATAAGTTGATCCCTTGGGTCCAAAATTAGGGTTCCCTCTTCCTGATATTTAGAGGATAATTTAGAATTAAAATCCCTAGAAACAATCCAATCTAACTCCTCCCTTGAGACTCTAATGTTATGCACAACTTTCACTTGATGCATCTGACCATCTAGGTTTTGAGTCCCATAAAAATTTATGATTAAAACCTGCTCAGCTGTCACATTGTTCCTAAAATGCGATGTGAGGACACCCCTCCAAGCTATATGTTTTATTGCCATCCATTCAAGAGAGTTCCACAAAGTAACTATCCCCCCTGAGACCCCTTGGGCGGCTACTTCCATATGACCAACACCCCTCCAAAGTCTATTTAGTATTTTACACATAAGATCCAACGATATTTTTATCTCCTGGATAAGTAAAAAAATTGTTTTACATTTTTCTAAGAGTCTTTGAACAATAGATTGATGGATTCTATTGTTTAAACCCCTAACATTCCATGATTTTATAATAATTAGTTACCTTGAGAGCAGTAAAAATCTATTGGCCTCACTGATCCTCCAGTGATTAGTTTATCTTCTTGAACTGCTATCAAATCCTTATTTGATTTTCTACCCACTCCTTGAGAGCTGATATTTTTTATCTCTTTTCCACCTGAGTTATCCCTAGAGTTGGTCTTTCTCCAATATTTTCTTCTATACCCATGATGCCATCCTTAATTATCGGTTGCTCTTGGTTATGCACTATTAATACCCCTGCAATCTCTGATGGGAGGAGGTGAAAGAGGGGCTTGAACATGGTTGTTATTATTTTTATTATTCTCATCCACTCATTCAATGAATTGTTCTTCTTCTTGGTCCACTAGTGTCTTGAAGATCTCATACCTATTGGAGGATTTGAGTTGGGTTTGCTCTTTACCTTCATTTTTTCTTTTACCTTCTGCTTCTTTTGGGCTACTCAAAACCATCTCCTTGTGCTTCTTTACCCTAAGAATATTGGTTGTTTCTTTATTGATTGTTGACTTACCCTCCTTAAGAAGATTTGAATTTCCCAAAGGAGCCTCTATTTTTATGTTCATATTGTTTAGGCAAGATCAGGCCAAATGTTGGCAAACTCTGCACCTGAAGGGCAATGCATCATAATCTAGTTGTTGAATCCAAGATAGTCCTGCAAGTTCGATTTCAACCTCTATCGACAAAGGTTGGCTAAGATCCATTTCCACACATAATCTAGCATAAACGACTGTGTTTCCTTCCATTGTGCCTTTGGAAACACCCAAATGTCTTCCAAGGGAATTGCCTATAATTTCCAATACCTGCTCACTCCAAAAAATTATTGGAAGTGCATATAAACGGATCCAAATTAGGACAATAGTGGGTTCAATTCAAGGATCAAATCCCACTCTCCAAGGTTGAACAAATAATCCTATCGGACCATGATTCCTCTTTCTAATTCGAAAGCCCTATTTCTATCGGCAAGTGAAGAAAAACTAACAATAAAATATCCATTATTAATAAACCACAAAGAATACTCACCAAGAGGCTCCTGGTTTTACGGGACCCATGAATGCAAAAAATTTAGGGTAGGGCGAATATCCATGAATTTACAAATCAAATCATGATTGGCTCTATATAAAACTGTTTCTTCTACCATCCTTTGCTCAGTGACAATCTTTGGCCTTGATTCTGATTGTGGGAGGAATCCATTAACTCGTTGAGATGTTGATCTATTTCCAGCAGCTGTAAAAAGTATTTTTAATGCAATTTTTTGTGCCTCTTCAGTCTTTGTTGGAGATTTATCCTTTAACAAATCTGCAAAATAACTGTGTGTCTCTAAAAGAAGATCCGAAGGTATCCCATTGGGTCCTTCTAGGGTAACAATCTTATCTTCAATTTCACAACAACCATAAATCTCTTCGACTACCCAACTGATACCCTCATCCCTAATTTATAAAGTGCAAACCCTTTAAATTTCATATTAAAAAATGAGTTCCGGCCGATTCCTCAAAGTAGAAAGAAAGGACGGACCGCCTTAGTGGTAACATGGCTTGTGACGTTAGAACAGTCCTCTGTTCATAAAGTCAAAAGAAAGGACGGACCACCTTGGTGGTAACATGGCGAAATTAGAACGTGTTAGTACGATTTCGCACGGTTGGGTGGTTTGGCTATTATAACATGTGAAAATAACTTTTACCAATACCAATAAACTTAACAACTAAATATTTATTATTGAACTACTCTATTCGATTCCCTAACCCGTCAAGATCTCACAAATAAAAAGAATCAATACACATATCATATCAATTACGCTTTAAATTCGACTTATACGGACAGTGACAGCTCATGGAATCGGACCAGTATAACAATTCTCCTACCAGCAGTAGTCCAGCCCACTTTTTAAGCCGAGTGTCGATGAAAATAAAATGCAGAAGCGTTAGCAGGTCGTATCATCGACACTAACTGTTATAAATGTTTAAACATATCATGTGGTTTAACAGAAAATTGAGGCAGCGGTTACTATTAACAAATTAATCGTCGGCTCATTAAAGGCTTCGTTAAAATTGCATGGAACCATCCCTACCATGATGAGAGATCTGGGAACTGATTAGACGTGAACACGTTCTATGAGTGTGTTTAAAAGTGCCCTTGCTGATGACTACGGAGCGTTTCTTCATCGTCATTGTCATTCCACGAGAAAACAAGTTGCTCAGAATCTGTCAAATCCAATAAATTCTTAAAAGGATTGATGCAATACGACAAAATTGGAGCTCACCCTTCAATTTTGATCAAGAAGACTTCAGATTTTCCCAGTCGTAGGCTTTGCAACTGTTGTTTTCTAATTCTTGGTTCTATTGTGGTTTTAGGACCAAGTTTTATTTTTTTATTAGTTGTTTTTGCTACTGGTTTTTTAATGCTATATGCGATGTTTTATTAAAGATAAGCATGAGAAGATAAATAAATTCTGAGTTTTTTTTTCTTTTTTTCTGTTGTTTTACTGTTATAGCTGTTGTTTTATTGTTATAGTATACTCTAATTTTGATTTGTTATAGCATCAATTTGAACTATCCTTAGGGGTTTGAAGCTTCAGTAGCATTGAACACATTATCTTGTCATGTATATTGCTGAAGAAATGGCCTTCTCATCAACCAGTTTTGGAATGTTGTCACTGCCTAGATTTGATGGTAGAAATTACATCATTTGGAGTAAGAAAATGAAGACTATTTTCTTGTCAAAGGATCTTTGGAATTTTGTGGAAAGTGATTATATTCTTCCTCAATTAGTTCAAGGTGCCATAGCTTTAACAACAGTCCAACAGAGTTCAAGGTGCGATAGCTTTCACAATAAACCAACAAAAAAAGAAAGTAAAGATGATAAAGAGGGATAATGAAGCTTTGTCTTTGATTTTTTTAATTGTGGGTACAAACATTGAGGTCAAAGTTTGAAAATTAAAAAATGGATTCTAAAGAATCTGTGCATGAAGTGCAATCTTTGGTAAATGAAATTAAATCCATGGGAGGTACAATTGAGGAAAAAAGAATTGTAGAAAAAATCCTTAGGAATGCATAGACTATAAAAAGATTTTAAGTGGTTGCAACAAGTATTAAGTTGCAAAATATTTATGTCAACTCAAGGTAGATGAGTTGGTGGGTATGTTGCTAACTATTGAAGAACAATCAAATATTAGTAAAGAATCTTTGGAGTAAATTTTTCAATCAAAGGCAAATTTTTAGACTCAAAGAACAAGGGAAAGATTTCATTCTCAATAGTAGAATCTTATTCAACAAAAGGAATATTTAGAGGACGCGGTAGAGGTCATGCAAGAGAATTTGGAAGAGGAAGAAGAAGCAACCCCAATTCTTATGGAGGAAATAGAAGTATTGATAAATCTTATATTCAATGTTATTATTGTAAGAAATATGGTCATTTTACTTCAAGATTGTTTTCTTATAAATACTTATTAAAATAAGAAAAGGGCTCATGTTACAAAAGAGGATGAAGCCCCAAGTACTATATTTCTTACATAGAACTTGGCTAAAAATATTTCAGATCAAGTGTGGTTTCTTGATAGTGATTGTAGTAACCATATTATAAGAGACAAGAATATATTTTCTAATTTGGATGGCAGACAAAGAAATGTGTTTGACAATTAGTTGAAAAGGATATTCAATTATGTTTGACAATAAGAACTGTGTCATTTATGATAAATATCATGGAAAGAAAATTGTTTATGAAGTTCCCATGTCAAAGGGGTGAATGTTTATAGTAAATCTTGGTGCAAGAGCAACTTGATCATATGCTTTTAAATCTACTCTTGATGATCAGTCTTGGTTATGGTATTTTAGATTTGGCCACTTAAGATTTTCAGGTTTACAATTTCTCTATAAGAAATAAATGGTTAAAGAGTTGCCTAAAATTCAAAGAAAGTAGGAAATATGTGAAGGATGCACTTTGGAAAAACAACATAGAGACCCATTTCTTGCAAGAAAAATATGGAGAGCACAAGCACATCTTTAATTAGTACATATTGATATTTATGGGCCAAGTGCTACTCCATCCATTGGTAAGACCTACCACTTTATTACTATGGACAAGAAAACGTGTCATTTCATTAAAATATCATCAATATTAGAATATAGATATTACAAATACCCCTTGGGATACAAAGTGGTCTTCCAATATGGAATCTCTTTCCAATATAATTTCTAGCACTCCTACTTTCCTTGACCACCTCAAGAGGGATGAGCTTGCATATCATCATTGGTTGAGTAGAGTATCCAAGCCTACACAACCAAATCAAGTGTTAGTAGCACCTATAAAGTCCACCTAAGTTGGACCTAAAATTATATAAGGGGTAAACAATAAAACTTAAATTAGTGTATTAAACGGAGCTAAAAATAAACTAAAAGTATAATAAACCTCTTTACTCACCTTTGTGACTGGCCTGTTGTGATGAATCTGACTAATTAATTAAAAAAAAGGTTTATTAATAAAAAAGAATTTGACAAGTGGGGGCTAGAGTAATTTTGGTAGACTTTCTACTTCTTCATCAAGTGTCCCAGGTTCTTCTTCAATCACTTCCTTTGAAACTTTCTCTTCTCTTGAGCTTGCCTTTCCATCTAAGTATCATCTCACTCATGTCAATGAAAGGAAAAGGAGGGCTATTTATATATTATTTATCAAGGGTTAGGGAAGTGGTGAAGTGGCATGGGTGCACCATTCCTCATTAATATTTTTAGGTGGAGGAAGTCCTCACCCCACCCATATGTATTAAATGACCATGGGTTCACCATGTCCCATTAATGCATATGGATGGAAAAATTCTTCACCCCATTAAGGCATATGGGCAAAGAAATTCTTCATCCCACTCATATGCATTGAATGAGCATAGGGATGTGGAGAGTAGGGGGTAGGGTAGACTAGGGTGATGTGCACGTAGACTAGGTAAGTAGGACGGTCACATGATGACCATGGGTTAGGTGTAAGATGGGGCTTAGTGGGAAAAAGGTGTTGAGATGGGTAAATTAAGGTAATAATACAAAATAATCAAATTTTAGGAGCATTTTGCAAATAAATTAAAATTAACACTATACAAGGGATAATGTGATATTTTTAGTTGTCTATATTTACCCCTTTTTTACTACAATGTGTAGACACAATGTAGTGTAAAATACATGACACTAGATGGGTGGTTGACTATGAAAAGAATGGAAAGACATTAGATGATAATGGTTGATCATGGCTTTAAGAGTGTTGCAACGATAGTTGAGGGGGAGACGTAAGGTTATCTCAAATCATGAATAATGTGAGATACCCCAATTATATAAGGGATGAATATACTTGAATATTTTCCTTTAACGGGTTTTTGGGATTACTTCATTGAGTAAGTTGGTCAGCCATAGGTATGTGGTATCATCTTGCTCTAATCGATTAGATAAGTGGGCTTAAATTGCCACCTCGATAAATCAAGTGTATGAGTAACCATACAACATTGGTATGGAGCATACTAAATTTGGATTGGAATAGAGCTTGAGTTGAGAGAAGAAGAAGAAAAAGGGAACAAATTTTACCTTTTCCCCAGTAGAGAAGGGCTAGTGATAGTATTAGGCAAAGCTCTTGGATATACATGATTCTAGGATTGAGTTTTTGAAAATTGGACATGTTTAAGGTGGAATTTATGGGTAATATATTCCCCTTAAGCAATACATTGATGGGTGAATAAGCATAAAACAATAATAAAGAATTGTACTAAATATCACTGCATAACAACAAAGTGGAAATTAGATGGAGAAATTGAGAAATGATGGTAGGAATCACAATCGTATGATCGACCAATGATCGTACAGTAGATGGGAAATTGTTTGGGTGGTCATGAACCATCCTAGATAGTCACTTACTGTATTACTAGTCATCGATTGGGTGAAACAAAAAGGATGTGCAAGGGGTACGTGAGCCCTCTTTTGTGTCACATGATTTGTAAGAATATAGAGTGAGAGGGGCATGTGAGGCTGAGTATTTAACATGAAATGCTATCAAAATAGACACATGAAAGGATGAGATGGTAGATGGTGGTGCAGGATATAACGATAGAGGGAGTCTAGTGCAGGTTAGTGGGTTTTCATCCTTTCACTTTTGCTTGTATTTTTTAGGATAAAACAAACCCTAGGGCCCATTTTTAGAGAAATAAAATTATAGAATTCAAGAATAGGATAGGGACAGGTAGTGGAATGCTAGGGTATTTTTGTCTTTTTGTATTTTTTAAAATGTATTGTGCATTTGTGGGTTTTTATTGGTTAAGGATTTGGTAGTGTTTTTTTGTGGGATTTATGAAAAAAATCACATGGACATAAATTGTCCATGCCATGACAGTTTTGGATTCCATGTGGTGTGTGGAATGTACGACCACATAGAAAATTGTGGTATCGTACAAAAGTTGTACACATTTTTTGTGATGAGAGTGATAGAAAAGAGAATTGATGGGTGGTATGATGGTAGGGAAAAATAGTGTAGTTACATCATAGGTCCAGACCACTCTTGGATAAGCTAAGGAGGGAGTTGATCAAGGATGATTAGACATTGTTGGTGATGATTAGGATTTGGAGGGTGGCTTAAATGAATATGATACACTTTGATCAATGATACATGTTGAACTTCGTTGAGCGCTAGGACCTAGACATAGATACCTTCCATTTCCCCATGGAAAATGATATTGATACTAGAGGATGTGTATAGAATATATCGGTTACCCATGGAGGGATGCACATTTATAGTGATTGATGCGATATAGTAGGGGATGGTGATGGGACAAATTTTTAGAGTGGATTGGGATCAGGTGGACACGAATAGTGGTGGGATATTGTATGAGTCATTTTACGTGGATGATTTACTATAGTTGAGGAAAATACTTTAGTGATGGACACGAATAGTGATGGTGTTGATATCAATTTTTGTGTTCTCTAACTCCTTAGGTTTGTGGTTTCCATGAAATATGTTAAGGACTATGTTGGACTTAGTGGAGGCATCAATGATGTGTGCATGGGCACTAGCCTTGATGATATAGATATACAAGGAGTTGTAAAAATTGAGTAGGGGTAATCATGGGGGGATGAACTATAGTTTACTGGTGCAGTTGTGGGTGAGGGAGCATATGGCAATTGAGAGGCCATGTGGCTTACTATATTATGCGCATAGATTTATAGGGGATGATTACCCCTACACCTTGAGGTGGTCGATGGACATGGAGGTATGTGGGAGGAGGACCCATGAGGAGAATTTTGAGTTTTATCATGAGATGTGGGTGAGCTTGAGGTGACAAGACATTTTTTGGTGACCATGGAGAGGTTGCCTAATGTGGGAGAAGGAGGCAGGACAACTCTGTCAGGTGCGATGGGTAAGATGGTTGATTGATTGTAAGGCCACTTAGATGAAGTACTTTTAGTTCACTTGAGTGTTGTGATAGTTTAGGTGTACACAAGGAATATTGGAGCCACCAATGATATATCAGAGGAGGGGAGTTGAGGATAGACCTGCACTATGGGTAGTGTCTCTAGAGTAGTATACATATGATGTGGTGTTAGTTCCCAATGAGGATGATGTCGGTACTACATAAGAGTATGATAAGTGGTGGGAAACATAGCAGTGGTAGGCAGAGAGGATTATGGAGGAGGTGGTGTTGAAAGCATGAGGATACAAAAACAAAATGGAAATGCCAAGTGCGATGTATGCAAAAGCAAAACGTAATGCTAAGTCCTACGAAATTAAATGCATGAAAGGAGAGAAACATCAACGAATTTAAACAAGATAGAAAGAAAATTTTGAGTACAAACCTTTTTATTAATTTGTTTTAAAATCATGTTACAATACGTCTCCTCCCTTTTGGGGACTAGGAGCATTAAGTAGGGCTCTATTACACCACGGATTGATACGCTTTCTTTCGCATGCCCACATGTAAAATGGGCGGACCAAATGTCGTCGCCACTTGCATGAATAGGTCTATGGTTCCTTGCTACACCTTTGGTGTTTAGATCCTGCATTCAGAGAAATAGAAAAGGATTAGTAGCACCTACGGATGGAGAGAAACATGTGATCCCCAAGGCCTGTGGTCAGTGCATGCATAAAATGATTAAAACGATAACTAAAACATATCAGAATGAGCCAAAAATTTGACAAAAGAAATAAAACATTACCAGGAAGCCATTGCAAAAGGAATAGTCCAAAAATCCTGCACAGATTTCTAATCGCTCTGGGGTGGAACGATTAGGACTGTCATAACCTATCCGAAAGCTACCTCCTAAAAATCTAGTCTAGAGGCATCCAAATCACCTCCAAAGTTGGGGTTAGGTAAAACGGGGTATTTTAGGACAACCCAAATGGTCAAATTTTTCCAATTAGGCCTTTATCGTCCAAAATATGATGATGATCCCTGTATGTTAGCGAAAGCGAGAAATGATAAAATCACATCCAAAACTTGTCAAAATCACATGAAATTTAAATTACAACATAGAACTACAATAGTGGATTGGAAAATCAAGGAAATCTACCATAGATTTCTAATCACTCTGGGGTGGGGCGATTAGAACTGCAATAGTGCGGGGGGCACCCGGGGCAGGACACCCACCGTTTGGGACTTAGTTTTGGCACCAATCCACTTGGGATGGGTCCAAAACCTCTTATGGGGTTGTGTCAAAAAATTTGGTGGGGTATTGTGTCCAAATGTTTAGGTTTGGGTCCGGATTGTGCTTCTAATAATCACCCAATAACCTCCCTTCCAAAAGAGATATCAAGGATGTAAAAGCACAAACGATGGGTGAGGATGTAATTTGGTAGCACTTCGTTGCTCCAAATGCTCCTCTTTGTCATCATTTTTGGGGTGAGAAGAATCACCAATTTATAGACCTAGGGTCTCTCTCTTTGAATGCGCATGCGAGGGCGCCACTTGACTTGATTGTCCTATTTTAGGATAAAAAATTATTCCCTAATTTAGAGTCTCTTCGCATGAGGCCTCCATAATCAAGGCATGCATGACTGAAGTCTCTCTCTCTGATTTGAATCCGTTCCTTGCAATTGCATGTCCTAAAGTTGTAGTTAAGTGGTGGACCTATCGAGGTTTGATTTTTGCTAGTCAAACCTACTATTTGCCCCACCCTAGAGTGAATACTACTAATCGTCCCAGGGTGGGACGAGTCGGGAGCAAAGTTTTGAAAAGGTGCCAAATTGACCTCTAACCTTCCAAAACTGCTGTGGGAGTGGTTAGGACCACTGTTTAACTTTTGGGGGCTGCCCTAGGGGCTATGTATGTCAATTCGATCAGTGCTTATCGTCACATAATCGGATTGGTGTTGTTTTGGTGTCTACAGATGCCCCTTTTTGGGATGCACTGTGCGTGGTGTAGTGCCAAGCAAAAATAGATAACCAAAGCACTAATTATTAGGGTTTCTTAGTAACCTAACCAAATTTTGATGCCCAAAGCATGGAAAGGGCATGCATTCTTGAATCCTTGCTTCTGACGAGCTAAGGAGATTAATTCAAGTGTTAACATTTTTTAGTAAGGTGTTACTTGATCTTGGACATTATTCAGTCATGAATAGGCAAACGACACAACCTTTTGTCTATGGGAACATTGAGTTCATGATTTTAGAATGCCAAGTTTTTGATCAGCTTGTGATTATTGCTTATTTTCTGCCCCAAGTAGGAGCGTGATTTTCTTTGTCAATGATCCTTTGAATGCATGCCATTTCCTTGATTGGGTGTGTTTTTGTTGATTGGTAACTAAGTGTGACTACCCCCTCAAGCGACGATTCTATGAGGGAATAACCGACATGATAAAAGGTGATGAGTTGCTTGACCCAAGATGACTTGTGTAAGGGTGCATTCAGTTGTTTGTCATTGAATTCTTATGCAGTTTCCAAACATTTTGACCTATTTTTGGTGGGTTTGAACCCTTTTTGTGACATATTTTGGAGCTGAAATTGTCAAAAATTTGTCCTCTCGTGGAGCGGTCCGACTATGGTAGCCTTCTTAGGGAGTAGGATAGTGAAAATTTGTGACCCCAACATATTTTTTGTATGCCAAGAATGTCAGGCGCAAATGCGCCTTCATTTGGCAATGTTATTGCTATTTTTGGTTAGGTTTTGACCCTTTTTGGGACCCCGTTTGGGGATGAAATTCTCAAAAATTCGTCCTCCCGTGGAGCGGTCCGGCTATGATAGCCTTCTTAGGGAGTAGGATAGTGAGGATTTGTGACCCCAACGTCGGTTTTGCATGCCAAGAATTTCAGGCGCAAATGCCCCTTTGATCGACAAATTTTATTGTTATTTTTTTGTGAATGTGGATGCAGTTTTTGTTGTTTTTGAATGTCTTGCTCTGTAATCGTCCTTGGGTGGGACGAATACTAGTTTAGTAATCATCCTAGGGTGGGACGAGCACTAACTAGAGTGCTCATCCCGGGGGGAACGATTACAGGCCTAAAAGCCTATTTAAGGGCCAAAACTAGGTTTTGGGCTCATTTGCATTTGTTTTTCCTGGCGTTTGAGAGCTGTGAGGAGGAGGAGGTCGAGTTCGCATAGCGGAGCACTGTCAAATTTTATCAGACACCATGAGTTCACAGACCGGGTCATCAAGCGATGGAGTCGAAGCGAGACCGGTAAGTGATCCTCCTCTATATTTTGTTTGGTTTGTGTTACAGTTTAAAACCGTAATTCTTTTGTTCTTTTGTATTTGTTTTTTTATTTAAAAATGAAAACCCTAGTTAAGTGTTTTTTGTGTGTGTGAATTTGTATTTTGTAGTGTTTTTTTAGAACTATGATCGAAACCTTAGTTAAAACCGTGTTTTTGTGTAAGCTAAAAAAAAGAAAACCCTAGTCTAAACTAAGATTGAAAACTTAGCGTAAAAAAATGTTTTAATGTTGTTTTCTATTGTTTATCAGTTTTAGATGAATGTTAAACCCTAGGAACTAAAAAATTTTATTGTGTGTTGTATTTGTTAGTTTGACAGTAAAATGAAAACCCTAGGTTAAATGTTTATTTTTGTTTAACTAGAGTTAGAAACCCGAGTTGTTATTTTGTTTCATTTTTTTTGTAGTTTAAACCCTAAGTTAAAATTTGAGTGTTGTAATAAAAAACCCGAGAGTTGTTTGTAATTTTTTTTGGTTTTAAACTAGATTTAAAAACCCTAGGTTAGATTTGATTTGGTGTAAACGAAGGTAAAAAACCCTAGTTTGAACGAAGGTCAAAAACTTCGCTTTGTTTTTATTTTGTTTGCTATTGTTTATCAGTTTAGACTAAGGTCAAACCCTAGGTTAACTGTTTAATTTTGGTTTATTATTTTTGTTAGTTTAGACTAGGATGAAAACCCTAGGTTAACTGTTTAATTTTGTTTTTGTTTTTTTGTCAGTTTAGACTAGGGTGAAAACCCTAGGTTAACTGGTTGTTTTTGTTTTTGGATTTTGTCATTTTAGACTAGGATGAAAACCCTAGGTTAATTGTTTATTTGTATTTTGTTTTTTTTTGTTAGTTTAGACTAGGATGAAAACCCTAGGTTAACTGTTTATTTTTGTATTTTGTTTTTTGTCAGTGTAGACTAGGATGAAAACCCTAGGTTAACTTTTTTGGATTTTTAGACTAGGATGAAAACCCTAGGAACTGACAAATTATTTTTTTTATTTTGTTTTTATTTATCAGTTTGTTTTTAGAGTTAAAAACCCTAGGAACTGACAAATGTGTTTGGATTATTTTATTGTTGTTTTTTTTTTTTTGCACTAGAGTTAAAAAGAAAACCCTAGGTTAAATGTTTGTTGTTATTTTGTTTTGTTAAGTTGAAACTAGAGTTAAAAACCCTAGGTTAAAATGTTTGTGATGTGTTTGTTTTTTGGATGCAAAATAAGGTTAAAACCCCTAGATTGGAATTTTGTAATCTGTTTGTCTATATAGTGTTGTTACTGTTGTACAATTTGTAGACATTGATGTATAATATTTTAGTGCTGTATAATTTTTTCATTTAATTTGTCATGTTTTAATGTTTTTAATTTGTTTTCTTTGCAGGGTGTGAAGAGTCAGTACCGTGTGCCGACGGTGTTCTCATAAGCGCGAGAGGCGTTGGCTGTGGCTGACTGTGAGTGGCTTGATTCCCTTGGGCTCAAGTAGGTGACTCGATTAGAGCCTATGGTGGGGGATCGGGCTTATCTGACGACCTTGATCAACTTGTGGGATCCCTGGACTAATACCTTTCATCTCCCAATAGGGGAGATGATGGTGACTCTTGAGGATTTCTATTAGGTTTTGTAGATTCTGATAGACAGGCTTCCTATTTAGACTACATTGCGTGATCAACGGACGGCTATGTTGACACGGTGCTTTGGGCATGGGGTGGAGATGGGGGTGGATAGTCCGGTGTAGAGGGTAGAGGGTGATTTCCTGATTGGCGATATTTTGGTGCGGTGGTGGCTAGAGAGGGGCATGTTGGGGGTGAGGCATGCATTACTGATGACCCTCATCTCCAACATGCTATTGCCTGACTCATCAAGCACAAGTTTCCCATGGAACCTACTGGAGGTTATGTTCAAATTGGTCGAGTGTCTAATGGAGGCATCCTTGATTATGAGGTGGGGACAGATGCTTCTGGCATAGCTTTATGATGAGCTATACGAGGTCCGCTATTGAAGGCAAAAGGGGATTGGGTGCAACTACCTATTGTAGTGTTGGGGGTGGCAGCACATAGCTATGGAGCGGCCATAGGGTTTTCCATGGACCACTCATGCAGAGATGGTTGACAAAGAGATAGGGTATGCGGCTCTGTGGTGGCGGTCTGAGGAGCAGGGGTAGATTCGGTGGTGGGTAGGTGTCGTAGGGCACTATGCTGATGCCTTCACTTGAATTTCTCTAGGGGAGGTGTTTTGGCACCCATACCAAGACTATCCAGCCTGAACTGAGGTTGGAGAGTGGCTCCGGTGGGTGCACAGGGGGAGATGGTTGATTGGGCGACACGGGACCGAGCAAGAGTACTTCCCATATGTCCGAGTGACATGACAGTTTAGGGTGCGCCAGGGGTTGCCTGGTGATCCCTTTATCTATTGACGTCGGGGCGATAAGAGGACTTTTTCCTAGCCAATCATCAAGCCACTTGGTGAGGAGTCAAATCCTATGATTGACGTCCCTGACATGGACAACGTCAGGGAAACCGTTGAGTATGACCAGTGGTGGACATTGTGGCAGTGGTGAGGCGAGGGGCCTCTAGGGGGTCCAAAGGCAACAATATCAGGTGATGAGGGTGTAGAGGCATTTGGAGAGGGTTGGGGGGCTCCACTTGAGGATGCGGACATGGTGGAGGTTGAGAGCTTTAGGGGGGATGATTTTGGGATTTCGAAGTAGCCAGATATGCAAGACATCCTAAAGCAGTGAGAGCGAGAGCAGCCCACATTCCCAGATATGCCTATGCACCAGGATGTCCCGGAGGGTGTGGAGGTGAGGGAACATGCTAAGATAACATGACTGGAGGTTCTACTTCAGAGACAGGATGAGGAGCTTGGGGAGGCTTTGCAGGAGAGGGATCTCATACACACTCGTTGGTAGAGTGGGAGAACGCATTTTCTGCATACCACTGACAGGATGGTGACACAAATGTTGCATAGGAGAGGGATCTCATGCAAACTTAGTTGGTGTAGCATGATGATGTAGTTTTTATGTACCGTTGGTGGGAGGCAAATTGGTTTCAGCATCGAATGGATTTGGAGGCAGATATTATCCGCCTCGGTGGGTGGTTACCTGAGCTCCATGGAGGTGGGTCTTCATGCTAAATGAAAGACAATGATACTGAGCAGTCAACATCGTCTCGTCATAGGCGGCTAGGTGAGGGGGGCACTAGTGGGCTTGATGTGGGGACTAGCATAAGACACCCTGAGAGGTCACATAGGTCCCACACCACGGGGGGTAGTTCCCATCGCATCGATCCTGCATGATCATGGTGGCCGACGCCCTAGGCTTGGGGGTTTTTGAGTTTTTGCTTTGTTTTGCTAGGTCAGAGGACCAACTTATTGTAGCTTGCGAGCATTTTGATGATATATATACATGAATTTTCTTTTTGGTTATACACTTGTCATGATTTATTTTTCTATTTATGCACATTTATTTATGATGATGTATGCATGTGTTATCATGAATGCGATGTTTCTAATTATATGATGTATGCATATGGAATGAATGAAATGATTTGTTGGTAACTTGTCGATGGCACCATAGACTGTACAAGAGTGACTGGATTTCCTGTATGATGTGAATGCTTTGTGGAATGACTTTGCATGTAAGAATTTTGTTTTTGTATTTTTTGTATTTTTTGATGGTGATATAAGCAATGAAATGTACCACAGTTGTTTTAGAATGTAGTTAAGGTTTTTCTGAGACTCAAATGTTTTAATTAACTAGCCAAGACTTTACATTTATCTTACAAGACTTTTGAACAAGGTATAAATTAGACTTGAGTTTGACCAAGTTATTTCACATCCCTGTGTGTGCAATTGAGTTCATTTATGTGGTATTTGTTAGGATACCGCTAGTGCCAGATAGGTTGTCAACCAAACCTGTATTGAGGATCTCACCTAATTAGATCTACTAACTCTATTGTTGTATTTAGTAATATTCATCCATGGGACAATCTAAGGTACCATAAGCTAGCTCATCCACATGCAAACATTGGTCTGCTCACACGCAAAGCTAATGTGATAGACATATCATCATACATTTAGGATACTACCATTGTCAAGTAGGTTTTCCACCAAACCCGTAATGAGGATCACCTAGATGATTTTTCGAATGTTGAGAATTCTAGGGATTCAAGCTCAGGTGTCTTTTATTTGCTCAACTTGTTGGGATACTTGCTCTCATACATAGTGATGAAAATCACTGTTTATTTTTCTCTTTTTGTTTTTCTTTTTGAGCAAGGGATTTGAATAGTGGTGATAACCACTGTTATTTGATTTTGCATTTTGAGCTTCGTAAGGTTTTGGCTTATGAATGGCCTTGATACTTTTGGCCTTGGGGATGACTACCCATCCTATTTAGGGACGTGGAGGACGAATCCTTACGACCTTGGGAACCAAAGGTGATTGCGTATGTTATTATGTAAGTGCCTGAACCCTTTAGGTCTTGGGGATGACTACCCATATTTGTCAGGGGCATGTAGTACGAATCCTTATGACTTTTTGGGACCAACGGTGATTTGGATTTTTTCTAGTGGTGAAAACCACTATTTATTATGGGAAATTTATGGGGAAGAGCTTGTCCTTTTGTCACTTCTCAACATTCTCGAACCATTCGCACAGGGGGATGAACAGGCTAACCATTCACCGATGGTACCCTAGACTGCTTTGTAGGTTTCTCTTGCATTTACACAACTTGGGAGTTATTTTATGTGTTTTAACTTGTGTAGGGATGTTACGTAATGAGGCGTGATCCAAGTAAAACTCTACCTTTGTAAAATCTATCTAACTTTGTACAATTTTTGGCTAGAAATTTAAAGACAGCTGAATGGCGAAAACCCTAAATTCATTAGGAGACAACTGACTATGCTAAAATGTGGATGGTGTTATTCTGGATGGATGTGTTTATAAAATGGATTGAAAGTGGAAAATGATGGAATTGTTGATTAATTACAGTCTATGGTGCTTGTGACATGTATGACCAACAAATATGCCATGTATGGATGTGATGCCTAATGTAGTTTATTATATTTTTGTATTTTTATTTTTATGAGTATTCATGAAATTGAGATGCAAAATTTTTTTTGTTATTTTTGATGATTTTATTTTTTGTTTGTTTTTGAATATTTGTTTTTGACCAAGCGATTGTGGGAACCATTGGATCTTTTGGTTTGACTAAAGGGTTTATGGATACCTTTGGGGCGTTTTAGGTGGACCAAGTGATTGTGAGAATCCTTGGAGCGTTTAGGGTGACCAAAGGGATTATTGATACCTTTGGGGAATTTTTAAGTTGACCAAGTGATTGCGAAAATCCTTGGAGCTTTTTAGGTTGACCAAGTGATTGTAGGAATCCTTGGAGCTTTTGGTTTGACCAAGCGATTGTAGGAATCCTTGGAGCTTTTGGTTTGACCAAGTGATTGTAGGAATCCTTGGAGCTTTTGGTTTGACCAAAGGGTTTATGGATACCTTTGGGGCATTTTAGGTGGACCAAGCGATTGTGAGAATCCTTGGAGCTTTTTGGGTTTGACCAAGCGATTATTGGAATCCTTGGAGCTTTTTGGGTGGGCTATGGCTCTCTAAATGTGGAATGGTCTCAAATGACTATGTTCAAGGGTTCTAGTTTGTTGATTCCTTCAAGAGAGGCGAGCCGGTATGTTCCAGGTCCTATTTTACTATAAATTAAATAAGGACATAACCAATTTGCTGCAAACTTATCCCTTAGATGGGGCGACAAGTTAGAATTTTGTTGGTTCTCTTTTAAGACCAAGTCACCAACCTGAAAGTCCCTTAGGTGAACTTTCATGTTGTACGCTCTCCTAAGTCACTCTTGATAGATACATAAATGTTTGAGAGCATTGACACGTCATTCATCGAGCAATGTAAGTTGGTCTAACCGGGCCTGTCGTGTAGTGTCATCATCGATGAACTCTTGCATTGAGATGCATAGGGAAGGTATTTCCAAATCGAGAGGTATGACTGCCTCAGAGCCAAACACCAACGAAAATGGAGTTGCCCCAGTGGGCGTCCAAATGCTAGTGCGATAAGCCCATAGCGTAAGTGGGATTTGAATGTGCCAATCCTTATGACTATCTGTGACCGTCTTTTTGAGTATATCGACTAGCATTTTTTTGACGCCTTTGCTTGCCCATTTGCCTGGGAATAATAAGGTGTTGAAAAACTATGCTGCATTTTGTACTTTGTTGTCAAAGCACACACATATTTGTTCTTGAATGATATCCCATTATCCGAGATGATCTTGTATGGAATACCAAAATGACATATGATGTTATGCAAAATAAACTCCGTAATGCGGGGTCTAGTCATAGAGGTTAGTGAAATTGCTTCCACCCACTTGGTGAAGTACTCTGTGGTCGTTATGATAAACATGTGATGACTCGACAATGTAGGGGAGATATTTTTGATTAGATATAAGCCCTACTATGAAAATGGCCAAACCGATTGGATCGATTACAAGGCTTGAGAAGGTACATGTGTCAAATTGGCATGGTGTTGACACTTCACGCACTTCTTTACATATGTGCAACAATCTTGCTCTAAAGATGGCCAATAATAGCCCATGCAGAGAATGTGCTTGGTGATGGCCATACCACTGAAGTGGCCACCGCATGTACCATTGTGGGCTTGGGTGATCGCCCAACCAAACTCCTGCTTGTCCAAGAAATAGAGGAGGATTCCTTCATAGCTTCGACGATACAAAATGTATCCTAGCAAGACATGTTTTGCCACTTTCTGTTTAAATGATCTTTTCACGGCATGTGTCAATCCAAGTGGGAGGTTACCTAACTTGAGGTAATCTCTTATGGGTGTGTACCAATCCTGCTGATTAGAAACCTTGATGGTATGAATGGCCAATCCCTCTTGGAGTTCATCCCTAGAAAAATCTGAGCGAGAAATAACTTGTAAGAATAGCGTTGTGTTGCTATTAAGAGGGGTCAAGGAGAACAAGGACCCCCAGTCGAAATGATTCAGACAATCACGAATTTGAGAGAACTTATCCTGAGATGGTTCAATCTAGATCAGGTGGATTCTTGATGGTAGGTCAAAGCTTGCACGCTCCATCGTAGATTGAGATAATGTTTTAATTTGAATGGTTGTAATTTCACTAGAAGGGTCTTGCGGGATTCGTTACCCCAAGGAGGCCATAGTGTCTACAAAATGATTCGATGATCGAGGGAGTTCCTCGATGTTGTACCATTCAATATGTGCCAGGAATTTGTCCACAAGGGCTTTGTAGGCCTACAGAACTAGGTATTTACATTGGAATACCCCTTTTACTTGGTTGATAATTAACAGTGAATCACCAAATATGTTCAAGCATTTGATGTTCATGGTGATTGTTGTCTAAAGACCTATGAGCAATACTTCATATTCGACATTGTTTTTGGTGCACGAGAAATCTAATTTAAACGATAGAGGCATTGGAGCCCCTTGCAATGTGAAGAATACAATTCCCATGCCACCACCTTGCTCACATTTAGAACCGTCAAAGAATAGGGTTATGTCGGCCTGTGACTCAGGCTCATCAGAATTTTGTGATTCTGAGACATGGAAGACCCCGTCATCTGGAATATCTATGGTTAGAGGCTGATCGTCTTCGAGAGGAACCTCTGCTAGTTTATCTGTGATGACTTGACCTTTGATGGTCTTCTGTCTAATGAATTCGATGTGAAACTCCGTTAGCAAAATGATCCATTTCGTCGTGCGGCTACTATGATAAGTACAACTCATCATGTACAACAATGGATTCTCCTTAGACACAACATACGTCGTATTGCTTAGCATGTAGTTGCATAGATATTTGGTAGCAAACACCACTGCCAAGCATATCTTTTCGACATATGCATATTTAAGTTCATAACTGACCAGGGTGCGGCTAAGATAGTAATTAGCCTATTCTTTGTGTAGTTCATTTTTTTGGGCTAGCATGGCACCCAATGCCACCTCAATAGCTGAGATGTATAAGTAGAACGACATTCATGGTCTAGGTGGTGCCAATACTGGCGGTGAAGCCAAGTATTGTTTGATGTCGTCAAAGGTTGACTGGCACTCATCATCCTAGTGAAATGCTACCACCTTGTGCAATAATTTATTCATGGGTCGACACTTGTTAGATAGCTGCACTATGAAGCGCTTGATTGACATGACCTTTCCCTACAGGCTTCTAAGCTGCTTGATGGTGGTTGGGGGAAGCATTTCAAGGATTACCTTGAATTTGTGTGGATCTACCTTGATTCCTCGTTTGGAGACTATGAAACCCAAGAGCTTTCCATATGTGACACCAAATATGCACTTCTTGGGGTTTAATCTGACTTTATGTTCAATGAGGCGATCGAGGATCTTGCTTAAGTCATCAAGATGATCTAGGCACAAAAGATATTTGGCTAACAAATCATCCATGTAATCTTCCAAAATTTTATGTATGTGATAATGGAAGATGTATGTCATGGCACGTTGGTAGGTGGTGCAAGAATTTTTAAGGCCAAAGAGCATGACCTTATAACAAAATGTCCCCCAAGGCATTGTGAACGCCATTTTTAGTTGGTCCTTGGGATTGATACGAATCTGATTGTATCCCGAGAAACCATCCATGAGGGAAAGAATTTCGTGGCCCACTATAGCATCTACCAATGCGTCGATGCTAGGCAAGGGGAAATCATCCTTAGTAACTTTGTTTAAGTCTTGAAAACCGATGCATATGCGAATCCTCCCGTCGAGATTTTTGATGGGCACCATGTTAGACAACCATGGTGGGTAATCCAGGCAGATGACAAACTATGCATCCAATAGATTTTGTAGCTCGTCTTTGACCATTAAGGCTATTTTTGGGTGCATCTTACATAGTTTTTGTTAACTGGCTTGACTTTTGGATCAAGCGTTAGATTATGCGTGACTAGATGCGGGTCTAGCCACTGCATGTCTTTGTAGGACCATGCAAAAACCTCCTTCTTCTCTTTGAGAAGGGTAATGTAGTTGGCTTGCTCTTCAAGGGATAAACTTACCCCCAACTTGATTATTTGCAAATTCATTGGATCAGAGCCGAGGTCTACGTCAGTCATCTCTTCAACTGACATGTGGGACCCATCCTCCAACTAGTGTGGAGTTGGGATCAGGTGGATATCATTTACTGAATTTAGATCTATGTTTGGAATGTCGAGTTCCTCTTCAGCATGGAAGACATCCTAAGTTTGTCCTGGGTTGAAATGGAACATCCCATCATAAGGCCTGTACTCTGATGGGGATGGCGGTGTGTCAGCGTGATCCCAGTCTATAGCATCTAGGTCTAGACACAATGATCGTGTTGGGTTGGTTGTGTTATAGATGGGGTGGTTAAGTCAATGGATATCATGTTGATGAAATAATTTTGGTCTTCATTACCACGGGTGTGGTGACTTGGACCTCCTAGGTGATATTGGTGCTCCGGATCTGGCTCTATGGGTATTGGCACAAATGGATCGACCCTATGTGCAGATAGAAGGATAGGATATGCCCTTGGCACTAATGGCTCTATAGGGTCTCTAGGTGGAATATGTTCTCTGTATACCTAAAGTGGCGGGTGTAGTAGTTGGTCCAACTACACCTAGTTTAGGTGCCACCTATGCCTTGGCCCTATGTGTAGTTGCTCAAAAATGTCGTCTATGTCCACAAGGTATTGTTGTTGTCGCATATGATTGAGATATGCCATATTAGTCTCGTCTTCATAATCGCTATCAGAGATCCAAAGGACTTCGTTGGCTCCAACAACTATTTGTGACATGTGAGGCTTGTCTTGCTTGAGCAAATTGATCTGGTCCCATCGGGGTTGTTCCGCTCTCTGTGGGGGGACCTGATTCTCTTGAAGTGGCACTTGCTCGATTGGAGCATCCAAAGGGAACATTGTCATGAAGCTCTCCTGATAATCATCTATGGGGGTCACTTGTGAATTATTGCTATCAGATTCGAAAGGGTCCCAAGGCGCTACCTCATACTCTGACTAGTCTTCTGAATATCCTTCTTGGCCTTGTCTATATCCTTCTTGTATGTGAGTCCTCAAACTTTCTCCTTTATCGATCGAAGGGAAAGGGTTTTTAAGGTCAACAAGGTTGGTTGTTAGCAATGGGAGATAATCCCCCAATGTGTACATTGTGTTAGGATTGGCATATGGATCTAATGCCAACCCATCCTTATTGTCTATCCCTAGGCCTTACATATTCTCTACCAAGATGTCCAGGGGTAGGGGGTGGTTGAACCCTACTCCTAACTTGTCATATGGCATTTGATATCTTGGTTGGCAAATAATGCACACTCCTTGCTCATACCTGCCCACCCCATATCCATGCTAATTACATTGGCCAAGATACCTCAAAGCAAAGTCTAGGTTGGACAAATAGTTGATGTCATCAGCAAAGGGCTCTTCATATTATTCTCTTGCATGTAAGGTTCATTGCCATTATCAAGGCCCCCATAAAAAAAGTTTGTCTAATTGGGTGGGTAGCCTAAAGGAACCACAGTGACGATGGGGATGTGAGGTCTCCCCATGTCCTGCATGGACTCAAGTGCGGGTGTTGCTACAATGTTTCACACTAGATACTCCCCCAGGTACATATTGGCCATCTCAATGGTGATCGTTGGTTGTGGAGGGGGAGGGAATGGGAGTTCTTCTTGGGTCCACTTCATGTAGGGTGAACTAGGCATCTCGACTTCCATTCGGCTAGGCATATCTTCGGTAGATATGGTTGAAACTAATGGCGGTGCCTCTTCTAGGGGTGTCTTGACCTTTTCCTTCGGTGTGGCCATCGTAGTTGGCATTGTTGGTGAAGTACCAGATGATGATGATGGACCCGATTAGTGATTTTATGGACTTAACAGTGGGGATGCATGCAGAATCGGACCCTGTTTAGATGGATTCAACTAAAAATCCAAATGTGTTGATGGAAGGGTTGATTGTAGCATTAGTTGCACCATATTGCAATACTTGAAGGGCTCTAAGTCTACCGGGACTACATGCACCTGCCCTTTGAATGTGTACTTTAGGCACTGATGAGTTATTGAAAGGACACACTTCATGTCCCTGATCCAAGGTCGGCCCAGCAAGATATTATAGGCCATATCACCTTCCAAGATGTGGCACAACGTAGGAATAGTATTTTATCCCACTTTTATGGGTAGGACAATTGTGTCAACTGTCAAGCATATCGCATCATTGAATGCTCGAAGAGTATAGGTGGAGGCCATGATGTGAGATGTCGACAACTTGAGGTGTTTCAATGCCGCTGTTGTAATTATATTACTGGAAGAGCCAGTGTCCACCAACACCCTCTTGTATGGAATCCCATTGACCCACGCAATGACGTGCAGGGGTGGATCAGCCATATCACCAGTCTTTGATTTTAGCTCGTCTTCTCTAAAGGTGATGACTAGTTTTGTACATTGTTTTACATGTCCCACAAAGTTTTTGAAAGAGTTTGCTTTGTGGGGCTGCAACTCGATGGCTTTTAATATCTCCATTAGAGCCTCTTGATGGGGTGATGATTGTTGAATGAGCTAGTAAATGGAGAGCCTAGCCGATGTGGTCCTTAAACTTTGGGTACGTCCAGTTCGAATCATGGCCACTAGTCTAGGTGGGGGAGGTTGCGTAGGGTGTTGTTGAGGTTGTGACATTGACGAAACCTCTCCTATGGCCGTCACAGGGGCAGCTCCTGGGTATCTCTTGTTTTGAGTCACTATGCTTATCATCCCTACATATCCCTGCATGGTGCAGTTTTGTGTCACCTAATTGACTTGAAGATTTTTTGCCTGCGCATCATGGGCAAGCAAGGGTCTTTGAAAACTCCCATATTTTGGTTGTTTGGTGCTACGGGGTTGTCCACTGCTAGCGTATTGTTGTCTATTAGGTCTTGCACAAATCCCTTGAACTTCCAACATGTGTAAATGTCATGTCCTTTTTGCCTATGAAATCTACAGTATAAGTCTTCCCTATAGCCCTTAGGTTTTGGCATGTTGGGGTCTATGGGTCGACTTTCTGGTAGGTGTATCACATTTTTCATGTACAAATGGTCAAACAAGAAGTATTTGGACTCAGTGAAGGGTGTGAACTATTGCCTATGGCAATGGTACTAAGTTTGCACTTGTCGATGATTTCCCTTCTCATAGCTATCAATAGGAACCGCTTGATAGTTAGCCTATGAGGGATGTGTTGCTTGCATAGGCTTAGGCATGTTTATAGCAACCTGATTAACCACAATGGGTTTCGGTTGTGGGGTCCCTGTTTTGGTATTTTTAGGCCACTCTTTCTTCTTTGGCTTGGAAATATTGCCATCCTGTATCTTGATCTCCTCAATGATTCTGGCTTGCGCCAAGGTTTCCTCAAGAGTGGCATATTACTATAGCTGCAATAGCACGAAGATTGATCTCAAATAACTCTTTGAGAACATTCGAGTCAGGTTGGACATAGGAGGGAGGTAGGGCAACATTGAAAGCAACGTCCTCCACTTATTTCCATAGGCCGCCATGGTTTCTTCCTCATTTTGCCTGAGTCTAGCTAGGTCAGTTAGTGATGCCTTCTTCTTAGTGTTGAAGGTGAAATGTTTGAGGAACACATCCACTAGCTGATCCAAGTTACTGATGCTATGTTTTGGCAACTGAGTGAACCAATCCGAGGTAGGGCCTACAAATGTGGTTATAAATGTTCTTAGCAGCAAAGCATCGTTGTCCTGAATGCCAAAGCATTGGCTTAGAAATCTAGTCATGTGCTCTTGGGTATCCTCCTCCCCTCTAAAGAGTGCTAACTGGGGTAGTTTAAAGTGTTCAAGGTATGGGGGTGCTAGCATTGACGGATGCATAGGGTGACTGTGAAGCTGGTGTAAAGTGGGATTTTGGGGTCCATAAGTCTTGGTCTCCACAGAATCTAAGCGCTCTAGCAGTGCTTTATATGCATAAGAGGATTTGATCTCTTCCTCCTTGGTTTGCTCCCACTGTGGGTTGTGGGGAACTTGAGGCCTATGGAGGGGTAGCCAGAAAACATCCCCCCTGCCTTGGTAGGGCATTTTAGCTCGCTCTTCTTCTTGCTCATACTCCTCATAGGCTTCTTGAGGAGTTCCTGGGCAAGACCTATAAACATGGGTGGGTGCCCACGGAGGGTGCCCATCATTGTTTTTGGGAGTGGCCTCCGGATCAGGTCTATGAGGTCTTGGAGGCAATATTTGATAAGGTCATGGAGACCTGTCTCGCACCAAGGGGTTGTGCCTCTCATACAATTCTATCTTATGTGCGCGAGGGGTTGGGACCCTCTCAGGCATAGTTTTTTGGAGTAATTCATCTGTCTGACATCGAATGCACTCTTTGCTAAGGTGATATAGGTGCTCTAACTATTGTTGGTCTTACCTGAGCTATGTGATTTGCACTTGGCGAGCGGCATATTTGGCAAAGGCCAAGTCAATTTGTTCTGCTGTCTTATGTGTAGGAAGCCTAAATGCCTCTCCTACCTATTTGTCTCAGTCATGGTGATTCGATATCTCTATGGGTAACTTTCCTCTATCGAGGTTAGCGGTATTCACCCAAAGTTCTGGCCTTAGTGGGTGATCTTGATACATAGCAGGCATGGAGGTGCATTTGTCCTACGTTGTGTATTGCTCTTGAGGAATGTAGTGGTCTTCCTTGTACTCCCTTTCGTATGTGTGAAAGGGGCGGGCAGAATTGGCTTGCCCTGTCTGAAGAGCCTTGTGCTCTAGATTTGGCCTATTTTTTTGGACAATAATAAGGGGTAAAGACGGGATGGCGTAATCATGTGGCCCCTCCTTATGGACCCTATGTTGCTCTAACGCTTCATCGTGCGATGGCCACTCATAACGAGCATCTAAGGGAGCCCTCCCATCTATGTTGAGTGCCACATGTATGGACTCCTCCTGAAAGGGTCTATGATGATTGGGAGTGCCCCTCAAAGGGGTGCCTCTATAGTCCCATCCTGTAATGGCAAGATGTGGACTATCTTGTGGGTTTGGCTGCCAAGGTGGTATGACCAAGTCCTCGGGACTATATCAGAGGTGACTTGTCCCCCTTTGTACACTTTCTGAAGCTTCTTCCCGTGATTGGGCTCGGCTACGGGTGTACACCATGGTGATGTGTTTCTAAATATGTGTACGTTTTATCTTCTTTATGATTTCTTATGCTACACTAAACAAAAGGGAAACACACAATCAAAGCAATGATATCTTGTTTATGGATTAAAAGTGTGCCCTAAATTTGGTTCAGTGTGTTTTGATGTTTGTTTTAAAAACATTGTAAAGAAATTTTTGTTGTATATGCAATATGAGGGCTCTTATATCTCCAAAAATGGTTGCCCCTTCAATATACCACTATTAGGCCGTTATACCGAACCTCTCTATATACCCGCCCTTATGTGAGGGAGACTATTGGTATGTGAGAGCAGAACAATACGTGGAACATAGGTGGTACGAAAGGGGAATCGCTCTGTTTTGACACCTACTATAGAAGACTTATCCTCATGCACTAGGAATCACCCCAACTACACTTGGTCAACTTTTGTCAGGATTTATGTCTAGCAACAGTCATGATTGGGGTTATGTATGCAATATTTCAAGCCAAGGTGGTGATGAAATCCATCGTTGGTCTTGATCAAGGGTTGGGGTTTTAAGACCAATGCCTTGATGTTTAGATTATATCGTGATGTGTGGGGTTATTTTTACTTGGAAAAAGAAAGAAAAACATGCAGGAAAACTCTCCTATGCAAGAAAAGAAACAAGAAATGACAGAGACAAAAAATAGAAAATGACAGAGGATGCTCAGAACCCCTACTTCTTCTCTGCCCAAATCGGATGCCTCTGAGTTTTTGCTCTAAAACTGCATAGAGAGCTATTCATCCTGGGGTGATACAAATAACAGATCTGTATTCATCACAGGGTGGGATGAATTCCTATTCATCCCAGGGTGGCACAAATTCCATCTCTGTATTTGTTACATGATGGGATGAGCAGCAGTGCAGTGCTTGAAATATTGATACCTGCAAGCAAAAAAACACAAATTTTGATCAAAAATTTGATCTCAAAATCAAGGGACAGGGGTCCCACCATGATCACCACTAAAATCACGATGATATGGAAACAAAACAGAAATTCCAAGTGCGATGTATGCAAAAGAAAAACGTAATGCTAAGTCCTACAAACTGAAATGCATGAAAGGAGAGAAACATCAACGAATTGAAACAAGATAGAAAGCAAATTTTGAGTACAGCCCTTTTTATTAATTTTCTTTAAAATTGGGTTACAATACATCTCCTCCCTTTTGGGGACTAGGAGCATTAAGTAGGGCTCTATTACACCATAGATTGATACGCTTTCTTTCGCGTGCCCACATATAAAAATAGGCAGATCAAATGTCACTGCCACTTGTGTGAATAGGTCTATGGTTCCTTGCTTCCCCTATGGTGTTGAGATACTACATTCATAGAAACATAAAAAGATTAGTAGCACCTGCGGATGGAGAGAAACATGTGATCCCCAAGGCCCGCGGTTAGTGCATGCATAAAATGATTAAAATGATAACTGAAACATATCAGAATGAGTTGAAAATTTTATAGAAGCAATAAATAATTACCAAGAAGACACTGCAAAAGGAACAGTCTAGAAATATTGCACAAATTTCTAATCGCTCCGGGGTGGAACGATTAGGACTGTCATAACCTGTCCGAAATCCACCTCCTAAATGTCCGGTCTAGAGGCCTCCAAATCACTTGAAAAGTTGGGGTTAGGTAAAACGAGGTATTTTCAGATGACCCAGATGGTCGGATTTTCCCAATTTGGCATCTATCATCCATAATATGATGATGCTCCTTGTATGTTAGCAAAAGTGAGAAATGATAAAATCATAGCCAAAACTTGTCAGAATCACATGAAATTTAAATTACAGCATATGTAAGTGACCTCGAATCAAATACAAAAGTAAAATCATGGAAATATGCCATATATTTATACTCGCTCCGAGGTGGGGTGATTAGAATTACAATAGTGTAGGGGGAACCCAGGGGTAGGACGCCCACTGTTTGGGACTTAGTTTTGGCACCAATCCACTTGGGATGTGTCCAAAACATCTTATGGGGTTTTATCGACAAATTTTATGGGGTATTGTGGCCAAATGTTTGGGTTTGGGTCTAGATTGCACTTCCAATAATCACCCAATAACCTCCCTTCCAAAAGAGAGATCAAGGATGTAAAAGCACAAATTATGGGTGAGGATGTAATTTGGCATCACTTCATTACTCCAAATGCTCCTATTTGTCCTCATTTTTGGGGTGATAATACTCACCAATTTATAGACCTAGGGTCTCTCTCTTTGAATGTGCATGCGAGGGCGCCACTTGACCTGCTTGTCCTATTTTGGGATAAAATATTATTGCATGATTTAGAGTCTCTTTGCATGAGGCCTCCATAATCAAGGCATGCATGAATGAAGTATCTCTCTCTAATTTGAAGTCGTTCCTCGTAATTGCATGTCCTGAAGTTGCAGTTAAGTGGTGGATCTGTCAAGGTTTGACTTTTGCTAGTCAAACCTGCTATTCGCCTCACCATGGAGCGAATACTGCTAATCATCCCAGGGTGGGATGAACACCAATTTGTAATCATCCCAGTGTGGGACGAGTCAGGATAAAAGTGCTAAAAAGGTTCCAAATTGACCTTTGACCTTCCAAAACTATTGTGGGAGTGGTTAGGACCACTGTTTAACCTCTGGGGGCTACCTTAGGGGCTATGTATGTCAATTCGATTAGTGCTTGTCATCACATAATCGGATTGGTGTTGTTTTGGTGTCTACATGTGTTAGATAGAATAGAGGTGAATGTTGGTGATGATGAGGAGGTGTCACTTAGGTAAAATGTATACCAATGATTGGATGAGGGAGTAGATCCATTAGGGCCAATAAGTGTAGAGATCACAACAACAAATTTTGGAAGTGAAGGAACACCAATATTTGATGATATAGTATATCTGAGTGGATTGGCCTCAATGGTCAGGGATACAAAGATGTGTATGGAGCAGGCATAGTGGATGGAGGTACAATTGGTAGAGCAAGAGGTAGCATGGACAATAGAGAGGATAGGGCTATAGAGAAAGCTCAACGTAGTGATTATAAAGAAAGATAGTTTGATGGTGGAGTGAGATGGGTTGTGATATTAATTATTATAGCATCTATATTAGGTGAGGTCATAACCACCAGTGGTAGTGCATGGTGGATACAGAAGGGAATTAGTGGCCTTACGAGTCAAGATCATGTAGCTACAATGGCTAGGGATGAGTATAGGGTTTGTTGATCATGCGAGAAAGATAGAGTTTGACTATACAAGGATAGGTTGATGGGCTTGGGTGTGTTTGTTCTAACACTCACAAGTTTCCTACCCCAATGGAGTTATAGGAGCACACCATCAATGACCCCACTAGTGTCTTATTTTATAGACCCAAAAATGTCACAAGTAGTAGGACCAACCACTTCTCAAGTTAGTAAGAGGTATCAAAGTAGCAAGGATGACATGCAAGGATGAAGAGGAGTAGATGAAAGAGAGGATGGATAGGAGAGGAGTGGAGAGACTCCAGGGTATCAAAAACAGTGATTCTATTTTTAGATGTGGCAGATTGACCATAATTTGTAGATCATTTTTATGAGACGAGGAGGATGTATGTATAGTATTCTATGTAAATGAATATATGATGTAGCCCCAAGTGCATTTTTTAGGTAACCTTAAGGGTATTGATGATGTTGATGTATTATTGATTTTGCATTGACATGTATCGATGATGATTTGTACATATATGGATATTTTATGGGTTTATGGATTGTACTTTATTCTTCCATGATATACACATGATGATTATTTGTTGGTTGGCATGATATTATGTTATGGATGGATAATGTGATGCATATGTTGAGGTTATTTTTAATTTGTGATGGATGGATGTATATGATTAGGTAGACATGGCATGTTATATGATATGGATGCAATATACTTAAGTGATGGATGATAGTTCCTATATTGATTTCATGGTTTAGATGGACATGTGTTATTTTTATCACTTTTTTTGAATGTTTGTATATAAAATTCACAATAAAAATGGTTTAATTAATCAAATATAAATTAATAGTCATAACAACACATTAACACAATAGAAGAATACATAAGACAAGATAGCAAACAATGAACAAAATATTAATAATGACACTTGGTAGACTTCTAGGGACAATGAATTAACAAAGAACCTAATAACAATGAACAATGAACATATGGAACAAGACGAATGAACATTGTAAAAATGATGTGAGAACATAGAAATTAAGACAAATTTAATGGATAATTTGTTAACTAGATGAACAATGGACAATGACTAATGATTAATGACATGAATGAATACTTAGGACATATTCACTATGAATGGAGGCTAGCCAAGATGCGGTTTGCCCATATATCCTAAGGTTTTTGGATGCTAGAAGAATCTCAAAAAATTCAAACACCCTAGTTTCAACAATCAAACTCATCTAATGGTCAGTCAATATCCCATAGAAATCTAGACCATCCCAAATAATATTAAGTCTATCATAGACCGATGTGTGTGCAAGGAGGTCCATTTCTCATCTTGAGTAAGATTAAACTAACCAATTATGGACTCAAGATATAGCTGATCTATGAGCATTCAAAGGTCTATACAAAAGGTTGCTAATGTGATAGGCATGTCACCACTTGAAAGGTATACTCCACTACCATTCAGGCATATATAGCCTTGATGGAGGTTAGCCTCATAATCCTTCGACATAGCTCCACTACCAACCAAGCATCTATAGCCTCGATGGAGGTGCTTGTTGTGACAAAGAAAGTGCACCATTTTTCATTTATTGACAAAGAGGATATTACCATGGTAAATTCCTTTTACAAATGGCCCTCTTGAGGGTTACAATAAGAACTTCAAAATGATAAATATTCCTTTTTACAAAATATATATATCAAATGGTGCTTCAATGGTCTTCTTTGGTCACCTCCAAAAGGTGAATGGGTTTGATGGCTTAGGCAACTTGACCATCCTAAGATAAATGCCCCTCCATGGCACCTACACACAACCCACAACAAGCAATCAATAACATCAGGATTCACCTCTATTGAGCCCAAACCTATGAAGATGTAAAACACAAAAAGCCTTCCAAAACTTGATTTAAAGAGAAATAAAAAATGGAAGCATAAGGTAAATGTTGGGTCCCAAAAAATTCTCAACCCCTTATTTTAAAGGCAAGCTCATGCGTCAACCCATGTTGGGTCTCCAAAGAGAGACAAAAGTTACAACGTGTTCGGTCCCTACATGGGTCATAGATTTTATAGCGTTTGATCTAGAACCCTCTAGAGGTTCATTATTTGACGTGAGAATTACTGTCAATGATGACGTAGTTTGAATATGTATCACTCACGGAGCATTGAAGGCTTCTTTTTGGAGTTTTTCATGACACAAAAAGTTCTCTACTTAATTAGTTTTCAATGTGAAACAAAGTTTTATGTTAAAACGTTATACAAAGAAGAGCATAATTAGAATTTTAATGAACAAGGTTTATAACTGCCTTTTTTTACCTGCAATATGTCAAATCGGATAGATGGTAAGGCAATGACATAGTATTAAACCTAGAAATAAAATAATATTGTTCAAACTGCAATGATATCCATCGAATTCTAAAATATACATGTGCTACCGAGACAGGCAGGTTGACTGTTAATAGGAGTAACTGCACTTGCATACGCTATGCTATCGAGATATGATTTAGAAAATAAACCTATGCCCTATAATTTGATTCATGTTTTATTAATATAATTTTTTTACTTAGAAATAAGGTATGATTTAGAAAATGACATATACGTCTACTCCTAAATAACTGCGAAGATCACGGCTGGTGCATCGTACCCTGACGAGATAAACTACCAAGAGTTTTAATAACATATGTACAATTTTACTCTTTTTTAAATTCGAAACTTAGAACAGTGCTTCGTTCCTAAAGTCAAAAGAAAAGATTGATAGCCTTGGTGGTAACATGGCTTGTGAAATTAAAATGTGTGAGTTAGTACGAAACATTGCAGTTTTGCAGGGTTTTTTGGCTATCACTATAAGCAAAAGTGAAAAGAATGGACGAACATCCTTGGTGGTAACGTGGCATGTGAAATTAAAACGTGTGAGTTAGTACGAAAATTTGCAGTTTCGCAGGGTTGTTTTTGGCTAAATTGGAGATGAAAATAACTTCTATTGATTGGTAAATGTTGATAAAATCTTTCATTCAATTTTCTGAACAGTCAGATCTCACAAACATCCTACAGTGACAGCTCATGGAATCAGACAATTCTAACGATTCTCTTGCAAGCAGTAGTCTAGCCCACTTTTTAAGCCGAATGTAGATGAAAATAAGATGCAGAAGCGTTAGCAGGAAACTCGTTTTCCCCTCAATACTGTCGTGTCATCGACATTAACCGTTATAAATGTTTTAAAATATTACGTGGTTTAAAATATTATCGTTAACAAATTGATTGTCAGCTCGTTAAGGACTTCGTTAAAATTACATGAAACCATCTCTAAAGGGACGAGAGGTATGGGAACTAATTATACGTGAACACGTTCTATGAGTATGTTTAAAGTGCCATTACTGATGACTACGAAGAGTTTCTTCTGGTCATTGCCATTCCATGAGAAAACAAGTTGCTTAGAATTTGTGGGGGATCTTATGTATTAAAAAACAACGTGCAAAATATCCGTGCAGACGATAGATTTTGAATATCATCTATGACGTTAACGTGTCAAATTAGCTTAGATGGTGTTTATAAACAATATGAATTTGTGTTATAGATAATTCGTTGTGCATCTTCATTTATTGATGGAATAGTATATCTACAACAGAGGATATTTGTTGTTGTAACTATATCGGTATAATGTCTCTTATTAAAAATTTAACATTTTTTTATAGCATTAACCTAAAAGTACATATATTAGTTTAAAATATTAGATGATAAATTTGGATTTGGATATACAAAAGTTCACAGGGTTTTGTACAATGGTGAATATTCGTAAAATTGGCGAATATGAGGACCCTCGATGTCGGTCCATTCGTTTAAAATTTTTGGGACCAAATTCTTCTTAGGGTCAATTTGCCACAATATATATTCAAACATAGGCATATTTGTACTTGTTGGAAATATTTTTTTGTGCCTAAATTAATGGAGGTGTTTTTATGAAGTTATAAGGTAATTTAATTGGTCAAAATATGCCTTAAATGTGACCTTAATTTTTAGGGCTTCAAATACCCCAAATTTTGGTGTGAAGATGAATGATTTGATTTTCTTAGGATTCACCTTTTTTTAAATAAAGAGGTAAAAATTTATTGATAAAAAGTCTGAATTATAGAGTACAACTAAGCTTCCAACCAAGACTCAAATAAACATCCAAACATGCTAAAACCACTAGACTAGAATGACACCCAGAAAAGACAACAAGAAAAAACCACATTAAGTTTGTACATCCTTGTGGATAAACTACCACAGGTGTTGAGAGTCCCCAAATGGGAGACTATCCCAATTATCGATACTCCAAGGATCTAGCAGCTCTAAAGCCCTTTTGGCCAAGTAATCAACAATCACATTTCATTCCCTTGGAATGTGCACAAAGAATATAAATTCGAATTCTTCCCTCATTTTGAGAATCTAAACGGCTACAGAGGCCAACTGCCAATTAACTTCCTCCACACTTTTATTGTTTAAAAGATTAACCACAATTTGAGAGTCAGAATTACAGATAATCCTATGCCAACCAAAATAAAACCCCCTTCACCAGGCCTCAAGAATTGCAAGAGCTTCCATAAAATTTTTGGAGTGAACACATTTATAAATGGAAAAGAAAAAATTGACACCACCAGTAGAATATCTCCAAACATTGCCAATGCTAGCATGTCCAAGATTACCCCTGAACGATCCATTAGTATTAATTTTTAAAACTCCTCTAGGGGGTGGCCTCCACCTACCATCTCTCCTAACCTTCTTACTGAGATGAGGAACCCTACTAGGGCTAGAAGAGTTCACACCATCCCCAAAGAGACCAAGGTCTTGTTGTACCTTCTCCTCCCTAGAATCCAAAAGAGGGTCCACATCATATTTTCTATGGATGGTTTCCTGGACCATATGCAGGATCCTTTTCCAAATTTGTTGAATAGCCAAATAAATTCCCTAAAATATATGTCGATTTTGTTCGAGCCAAATTTACTAGATTATAAGGGCTCAAATTCCAAGCCACCCAAAGGAAGAGGGCCTTCACCGGAGGTCTGCCCAGACTACTCCAAAACTCCACTAGGGATAGCACATGAAAACATGGATGGTTCCAGGTGCTCCACCAATGGTGCCAAATGTCTCTGGAAAAGGAGCATTGGAAAAATAAATGAGAAGAGTCATCCTCATTCTTATTGTAAAGGACACAAAAAGAGGGACCCTGAAATCCCCTCTTCCTCACATTATCCCAAGTGAGGCATTTATTACGAGCTACCAACAATATAAAGAAGTTACATTTTGGCCAGGCAAATGTTTTCCACACCTTTTCCCACCAAGTGATAGGAAGACTCCCATACTTTTGCTTATCGAGAACCTAATAACCATAGGCTATCGAGTAGGTTCCTTTATGATCAGGGTTACAAGCCATAATATCTTTACCCCTCAATGAAGAACAAGGTCTTCCCATAAGAATAAGAGAAAGCACCTCTCTATCCTTGGCGAGTCCCCCCTGGGGCCATTCTTGGGGATCTTTCCACATATACATCTCCATATTTCCAAAATATTAGATTTTTTTAAAGTCCTCCACATGAGACCAACCTACTTCAAAGAAAAAATGCTTAGGGAACGTAACCTAGGATATTTATTGAAGATAGTAGGGTGGCTATCCCGAGAATCCTCCCAAAAAAGAGCATTTGATCCCTAATTATAAATCCAGAACAAACCCTGCTTGATTAAATTAGCTCCTCTTTTCAGAGTGTCCCATATAACTAAACCTTTCCCAACTAAGCTGACTCTAAGGATTTCAGCCTCAGAAATACCTCTCAAATATTTACAGGATAATATTTTAGCCCAAATCTAATCTTGAGAGGTACACCATCTCCAATAAATTTTTACAGCCAAAGCCATCCCAAAAAGAGCTATTTGTCGCAACCCAAGGCCTCCCTCTTGTACTAGCCTACATATAGAATCCCACCTAACCAAAATACATTTATATTGATCAAGTTTTTGAGACCATAAAAATTATCTTGAAAAAGCATCCATGTCCTTGATGAAGTGAGAGGGAGCTATTTCTACAAAACATCTATAAATAGGTAAATCTTGAACAACAGATTTTAAAAGCAACACTCTACCTACAATGGATAGCCATATGAAATTATAGTGATTCACCTTATTTCTAAACTTATCAAGGATGGACTACAAATAAGATCTAGGTAGAGGATGAGATGAAATTGGAATACCAAGATAAATGAAGGGTGGAGTACCAACCTTGAATCTTAGAATACGAGCAATCATGGCTTGAATAAGATGAGGGTTATTGAATAAGAAAATATAAGACTTGTCTTCATTAATCAACTACCCAGAAGCACCAAGATATATGTCAAGAGACTATCTAATATTGCTAGCTTCCCTGATAGTGGCAACTCCCAAAAAAGTAGTATCATCAACAAATTGAAGGTGGGAAATAGGTGGCAAACTACTATCCCACTTCCACACTTGAATGAGACCCTCCATGACTTGAGACTTGAGCAAATTCCCAAACCTTTCGCCATAATGATAAACAAATAAGGAGATAAAGGATCTCCTTGCCTCAATATCCTTGAGGCATAAAATAGCTTTGATGGCTCATTATTAACAAGAACAGAGAATGAGGAAGAAGAAACATAGCTCATCACCCATCTAATCCATTCCTCCTCAAATACAAAAGTAGTAAGAACTTTCTGAAGAAAGGACCATCTAACCTGATCAAAGGCTTTGGCCATGTACAACTTAATGAACATAGTTTCTCCTTAGAAGTTTCCATTTATTGAATAGCTTCTGTAGCAATAACAACCCCATCCAAGATTTGTCAGCCAACAAAAAACCCTCCTTGCTCCTCAGAGATGATTTTTCTCAACCATATCTTCAGCCTCAACAATAATTTTTGTGTTGATATTATACACAATATTTTAGAGAGCACTAGGCCTGAACATATCCAAGGAATTTGCTCCCTCTTTTTTGGTTATAAGCACCACAAAGGTATAATTTAGGGCCCTTAGCATCTATTTGTTCTTTTAGGACTCATTGACCACCTCCAAAAGATCAAATTTGATTAAATCCCAAAAATCCTGATAAAAATCAATCGGTAATCCATATGGGCCTAGGTCTTTTCCTTTTTTCATCTTGAATGCAATATTTTTCCAACTCCTCAAGGGAAATTGGACCCATCAAGTGCTCATTCATATCTCTAGAAACAATCATTGGAATATAGTTTAGAATAATATTTTCATTCTCATCATCTAATAGGGAGTCCTCCTTGAAGAGAGAGGAAAATACCTCTTAGTCTCTTCTAAAATATCCCTGAAAGAAGAGAGTAGGGCACCCTAAGAATTCACAAGAGAGGTAATTAGGTTACCATTACGATGAGCCTTAACTGAGTTATTAAAGAAGGTTGGTTCCTATCCCCTTCCTAAATCCAATCTACTTGAACTTTTTGTTTCCAAAAAATTTCTTCCCTTAGTTCCCATTCAGCAAGGTCTTTCGTAGCCTCATATTCCTCAACAAGAAGCTCCTTTGTGAATCCCTGATCTCTAATATTCCTTGAAGCTTCTTCCATCCTCCTAAGAGCTGCCAACTTAGCCAAGGAAAGGTTCCCAAAATTTATTCTATTCCATATCTTCAATTTATGTTTTACAAATTGTAGTCGCTTCATAAAGGAATATATAGCAGTGCCATGAGGAGGTTTGCCAGTGGTCCACCAGTCTCGTATGAAATAATGAAGCTTAGGATCACAAAGCCACATAAGTTTAAACTTAAAGGAGGGATTCTTTTTTAGCCCTAACTCCAAAGTAGAGAGTTTGATAGGCCAATGATTAGATTCCCTAGCCTCCAGAATCATAGAACTAGCACTTTTGTTATTACCCATCCAATAATTGGATATAAAAAATCTATCCAATCGCTCTGATATGGAAGCTTTACCACACCATCTATTGTGCCAAGTAAATATCCCATTATCTAGCTTGATGTAAACCAAGTTTAGGGCCTTGATATGAACACTGAATACAGAAGAAAAAGGCTCGAGACGGTCCACCCCACCACGTTTCTCCTCCATACAAGTGATAGAGTTGAAGTCTCTAGCCAAAATCCATGGGTACAGGGGAACCAAACTTCTCACAAAGCAAATGTGCTCCCACAAATTCACTTTACCATTGTAATCAACAGGAGCATACACATTTGTAAGTAGGATGGTTTCACCAGATTCATTATCATGCCCGACCATAGAAATAGACCATCTACTAGAAATCCAAGTAAGAGGGGATATCTTAACCGGATCCCATAAACAAGCGATGCCACTAGCATATCCACATGAACCAATACACTAACATTGCCCTCTTATCCATAACTTGGGAGGAATATTGAACATACTATCAATAGTCAATTTAGTCTCTTGAATAAACACCACATCCGGAGAATGCACACAAACCAAATCACGAACAATTTTTTGTCTGGGGATGTTGTTCAACCCCTTACATTCCATGAGAGGATAATAATTTTTGGGGGTTATAAAAATGGGAGTCCAATGTTCTCACCAATCCTGACTCCACCAAAGTCTCCCCCATTAACTTAATTTTATCCTGGTACTTCTTTCGACCCACCTTCATATTCTTATACGATTTTTGTTTTTAATTATTTTCTACTGCAATCCCAACACCGTGGGATTTTTGTAGTCCAAGGATGACTACATTAGTGCTTGAGTAGTAGAGGGCATAACTAAATCTGTACCACTTTCCAAAATATTTTTCCTTATAGGGCTAGACCCATCCATGTCCCATATACTCATATTCACAGACCTTTGTTCTTCATTTAAACCCCCTAGATCTGATTCCTTAAGTTCTCCTTCAAGAAGAGACATATGATTTGGCCTTGTTATATTTGCATCAGGTAGCGACATTTCAGGTATCTCCATGCATTGATCAAGATCATATAATATTTCAAATGGTTGAGTAGAGCATCTGGCTGGCTATCCTTAATGTATTTGATTGCCCTTCGTCCTTTGTTTTAGGATTTCATCGAAACAAAACCTTCCTTATCCCGTTCCCCTTCCTTTATCGAGGATTTTCATTTATCCAAACTTTTTCTAGACCAAGAGGGCCCAATATTTGAAGCCATAGACAGAACAAACTTAGGGCATTTTCTTTGTAGGTGGCCATATTCATGGCAAATCCGACAACGAGATGAAAGAGCTTCATAGTCAAGTTTTTGAACCCATGTTGTTGATCCAAATTGTATTTCAATAGAATCTAGAATAGGATTATTTAAGTCAATTTCAACACAAATACAAGCAACATAGATTACCTTTTTATCCATTGTCTTTTGTGATGGTCCAACCGACTTCCCAAGAAGAAGGGCAATCTTATGCAAGATATCAGTTCTCTAGAATTCCAACAGGAGCCATGGAAGCCGCACCCATACTAGAACCCACGACGATCGCTCCTTTGATGGGTTGAAACCCACATGCCATGGTTTAATAAAGAGTCCCACTTGGTTATATAAATAAGGACCCCCTTCAAATGCTTTGTTATGATCTGCAATACAAGATAAAACCACCATAAAATAGTTATTCTCACTCAGCATCACCTCCACATCACCTTCAGGATTCCAAGTCTTCCTGACCCAAGCCTCCACAAAGGGGAGAGAAAATTGGATGCCCAAAATTTTTTCAATAAGGGCATGTTTGGTTAGATACTCCACATATTCCTCCACCGAGTCTGGTTGAACCACTAGAACTGGCCTGGATTCACATCGTTCCAAACATCCATTATTCTTTAACAAGCGGTTCCCGACATGCACTGGAAAATCCTATTTCTTCTAGTAATTTTTAAATGAAAAAGCATCATGCACTCTCTGTGTCAAACCCGATGCCATCATGACATTCCTCCAATTTTTCAGACCTCCTCCATAAGCTGTTGCCATCCCCACAGAGCAGTTTTTCTTCATCAAACCCTAGCAGAGTAGTTTTTTCTCATCAAACCCTAGCAGCTTCCAAAGTCTGTCTTGCTTAGGATTCACCTTGATTTTGATTAGGATTCACCATTTTTTAAAAGTATATTTTGAGTTCAACCACATATGCATAACCTTGAAAGTTCATCTAATACTTTAAAATACATGGACTAGGACACAAACTATCCATGATCAAATAGAGATAAACTCAATTATTTATAATTATTGAAAAATGATATACTTAGATGTTCACCTTATGACCAAGGATAAGGACAAACACAATTATCCATGATTTTACATCAAATAAGGATAGAGACACATACTATCTATTACCAAGGTTACAAATAAATACAAACATGACCATTTGCAACACCTTCATGATTAGGGACACACTCAACCAATCATAAATACATCTTCATCTTGTGAATAGGAACATACAACTATTCACTAGTACATTTTTTATTTAAATTTAAAATATATATTCTCATTCACTATCCTCATCACAAGTACCTTTAGTATGTGTCACAAATCAACATTCCTCATTATAACTTGCACTATTATCAGAAGTCACCATTTATTTATCTTTCTTTAATTTTCCTTTTATGAGATCTTTTGGTCATTGAATAGAATCCATTATAACAAGACCTATTTGCGTGCAATAAAAATACATAAGCTTTTTCTTTGATATTTGATTTACCTTTAAGGATGACTAACTAGTTTTAAAGGTAACATTAAGTTTGTTTTTCATTAGCAATTTTGTTTCTTTTATAAGTGCATTTTGTTTCTTGATTTGATTTTGTTGATCAAATAATGAATAAATTTTAACTTCTACTCTATAATTTATCTTTTTTAATGTGAATACCATACTAGCATAAGTAGCACGTATGTTTTTAAACAAAATAACTTTGAAATCATCGTTGTTAATAATTCTTGCAAGCTAACAAAAGAGAATGAAACTTCCTTATCATTTGAACTATATTTTTATCTTCAACCATTTTCAATACAAACAATTTTTACTTATCTAATGAGTATATATATATATGCATATACTTGTAACACGAACTATTCTTCAAAACTATGATGTATTGCTGAGATAAACATTAGGTGTGGGGATTGATTGCAATAAATGTTCTAAGGTAGTAAAAATTTATTGCAAGTATTTACTTGTAATAAAAATACAAAGAAAAACCAAACACCTTCAACTCTTCAAGTCACCTTCATTTATCTAATGGTCACTTCTAATTATTAGATCATTATTTGCACCAATGATCAATAACCATGTGACTTGTGTATTTAAGTGGAATAATGTTTCATCATGCTTCTCTTCATAATAGCAAAAAATTAAGGCCTTTGATGATACTCCATAATGAATATGAGATTATGTTAAAACTTATTTTCAAAAAATATAGTTACTAGCAAATGGGTAAGCATTGTCAATACCTTCGACAAATTCTAGCATACAATATGGTAGGGAGCATCTCATATAGCTTCTATAGTACTTTTCTTGATAGTATGCAAGTTTTAGTAGTTCAAAATCCACTCTAATATTGCATGTGGAATTGAACAAAACAATGTGCTCACATTTGATATTGGGGAATACTGATCAAAATGATGGAATGACAGCTTCATCCAATGTAATTTTTAAATTTACATGCAACTTCGCAATTTCATTTTCAAAACAGATGACAACTCCTCCTTTGACATGGAGTTATTGAATAACCTTAGAATTTTTAAAGTTGTTAAAAAAATAATTTGATTAATCCATGTACAACATGGTTTGCCTTGTGCAAACATCCTCTTTGCATGCAAAGCTTCATAAACATGCCACAACCTTCAATACATCACCCTCCAAAATATGCTCATACAAGTGAGATATTATTGGAATGTTTAAAGTTTTAATGATATTGTTTTGATATATTTTTAGTTCATGCTTTCATAGTGAATTTACCCCATATTATTTGGTTGGAGGACACATAAATTTTTGTCCACCATAAGTTGCATGTACTATAAAATTTATTGTGCAAATTTGTATTGGATGACATAGGAAACTTGATAGGTTTTCGCATGTAATACATCAATTCAACATATTTCATCTTAAATCTTCTTTATGCACTAGTGATAATGATATTGACAACATGTCCTTTTTCTAATATATAAAAATATGTTAGTTTTGCATATTTTAGGGATAATGATGTTTTATCTCTAGATGTCGTAGTATTTTTTTTAACAAATGGTTTCTTACTAGAAGTATGTTCACCTATGCATCTAGTGACTTAGACTCTAGGTCTTCACACAAATTTTCTTGATGAAGAACTAACTCATTCTATAACCTTTACCTTTCTTAAATTGCACTTGTTCTACACATTTTTGCAAGCACACTCTTAATAAATTCCATGTATCATTTTACATCAATCACAAATCTTATAGCATAAATATATATTTTTTCATTAATTACGAGTTCCTTCACTCATATCCTTCAACAAGTGTAGTTTATGTCCATGTCCATGAATACACCAAAGCCACATTCAAATATATCTAATGTATTACCTTAGGTAGCAACAATAATGATGATAAATCTTATTAACAAAGTGCTTCTCAAATAGGTCTAAATTCAAATGTTGGCAAATATTTCTTTGAGATTAAAATAAAATTCTTGTAAACCTGCAAATAATAATAATGAACAAAAAATTATAATTGTTTTGTAATTGATCTAAAAACATATTCATACAATCTCATCATTGGAAGTATTGTCTCCTCATAAAATGCAAAAGACATTAAACTTATCTAGAAAACTAGTCCATTTGTAGCACCCATGTATATTATTTTTCTCCATGTATATTATTTTTCTCTATAGGAAGATCATTCTATAATACCAAATATTGAAGATAATCAATTGTGTAATTTTATTCATTAATGTAATAGTATACTATATCAGTTACAACTACCTAAAACTATCTATTAGACTGACACTAAAAAATCATTATAATTCATGCATGTTTGTATCTATTTCAATTTTGATTCTAATGTTTACTAAAGAAATAGATAAATTTAAGTAAATAATACAAATAATTTTTTGAATAAAAACAACATATAAAAAATTAAAATATAATTTTTGATATATTTTTGAATAATTATAAGGGTAAAGTGAAAAAACAATAATAAATTGAATTTTATGAAATCAATTTTATTTTTCTTTTTCTTTTTGAGACATAAAAGAGAAATATAACAAAAAAAGATATATTAAAATTAAACAACAAAAAAAAATATTTGAGGATTCAATGCAATGTAAAGATGGTACCTAATTTATGGAAAGCTAAATGAAGCAATTAAATTTATTTTTTATTTCAAAGTATAAAATGATACTAATATGCAATAAAAAATACTTTTAGATATTATTTTAAAAAAATGTAAGTCTAAAATCAAGGAAAATGAACACAATGCTTTTGTTTTTTAAAATATTATAATGCAAGAAAAGAGGATGCTTTGACTTTCGCTTTCCAATAGATAAAAATACAAGGGAAGTAAATGTTTGATTTTTTATTGTCAAAAGAGTAAAGGGATTAAGATGTGACTAAGAAGAAATATATTTTTGTTTTACTTTCAAAGGCCCTATAGAAACTATGATCCAAAAAGAATTTTAGTTTTTAAAAACTAATATTGATATGTAATATGTACATTTACAAATAAAGTTTAGATTTCACTTTAATCTATGCTTCAAATAAAGGATTTATTTAAGAATGAGATGCAATTTCTGATGAGGAAACTAGATGTTTTTTCTCTTTTATTTCCTTAACTAATCATATGCAAGGTTTTGCATAAGGGGTTGGACTCAAAATGTACTTGTAAAAAAATAGAAAATCTTGATCAAAATCAAGGTGAATCAAGGTGAATCCCAAGAAAATCAAATTATTCATATTCACAACAAAATTTGGGACATAGTAAGGTCATATTCGGGGGAAATTTTTACCTATTAAATCACCTTATAACTTTATAAAAATACCACCATTAGGTCAGGCTCGAAAAGAGCTTTCAAACGAGTACAAATATGACTATGTTTGTGTATCGCTCCAAATTTTTCGCATCCTTACCTTCAGGCTATAGGATCCATGCCCGGAAGGAGGATGGGAAAAGGATGTCGCGGTACCTCGGACTGAGAGGACTTTACGAAGGTACCGCCTCTCAAGGGAGGTGTATTTTGATGATTTTTTGACGGATGGTGGGTTCACAAGGAAACATTTAATGGCAGTTTTCATGCCTAGGTTTGGAATGTGTTTTAATGTGTTCATTTTTAGCCTTAAACATTCATATCCTAGGTTTGGCCAAATGAGTCTAAATTAATCTATATGAAAATACAGATTTTAATGAATATAGAGAACAAATTTAAGACAGAAAAATAGAGAAATTAAGGAAGAATAAGAAGAATACCTGATCCGGATGTTTGATGGAGATTCTGATGTTTAAAGCAGTTAGGATCATCTGGAATTTGACAGAATCATCTGAGATCAGACAAGATCATCTAAGATCTGACGAATTCGTCAGAGACCTGCAAACAGAAGAACAGATGCAAAATATAGAGAATACTACTGTGCTAATAGAGGGAAATTGTGCAAAATAACAGTGACAACATTGAACTGAAACTTAAATACCGAAATATGTATGAATGATGCTAATTAAATCATAATTATGGTTTAATTATGCCTTTGATCTAGATGGGTGAACTCCAAAATGCAATATAATATAAAATATCAAATAAAGTAACTAATTTGCAGAATAAAACAACAGAGAAAAGGTGAAGAAATGCAAACTTATGGCACTGATTGCCTCAATGTGGACTACAGTCGAGATTGTCTCGCATCAGTATGAAATCATCTTTGATTCGACAGGATCGCCTCGATCTGAACAGGTTCATCGATGATGATGTATGCTTGCTTCGGCTGAAAAACAAGATGGTACCTGCAACAAAATTGATATAGGACTACTGCAAATGAAAACTTAGGATGATTTAACGTGCATGAAGTTAAGTTATAGAGAATTTCAGCCAGGGGTTGGGAGGGGAAGGTCCTAAGGATTAAATAGGCTTAGGGGAGTAGTTAGGAGGTTGGAGATCATCCCTATTTGAGAGATCTCCAACAGGGGAGGGTCTCTAACGGCACAGACACGCTTCTACCCGGATTAGAGGTCCATTGGAACAAAAGCTAATTATGAACAATCAGTTTTATGACAAGATCATCTGGATGTCCTAGCCTAGACAAAATCGTTAGATCTAGGGCGATATCGTCTGATCGACGACGATATTGTCAAACGGTCAAAATAACCTCTAAAAATGGCATGGAAAAGGGGGAAATGGATTACCCGATGGTTAATGGGCGGTTTGGGAGGTTAAAATTTTGAATTTAAATTATTTACTAAGGTTAATGTAATTATGACAATTTTACTGCACCAATTTTAGGGTGCTAAATTTTGCCCCCTCTTTAGCGAATTTTCTAAAGAAAATGCGTTAAAGATGAGTTCTTCTCGATCTACGAGAAAGCAAAAAATTATTCCCATTTTTAGGCGATGATTCTTGGTCGAATCGTACGATAGCTTACTATGGTGCCCCCTCCGTGTTTTTTACCCAAATCGAACGTTTGAGGTAAAAACGTGAAAAAGCAAAAATTATTGTTGAATAAAATTAAGAAAAATAGGGTAAAACCCTAATTCATTTTTACTGTTCATTTTTTGGTTTTTAGAGCTCTGAAGCAAAAATGGTGGAGACGATGCATAGATCAACAGAGGTCCGGCGTGGTCTACGTGTAAGAGTCTAGACTTAACTAGAATTCTTTAATTTGATTTTACATGCTTTTTAGGTAGATTTTAGATGAATTTTGAGCATCGCGGCCGTTTTTGGGCCGTCGACGTCGTCGGGACGAAATCGTCCCGATTTCGATGAAATCATCCCGATTTCGACGAAATCGTCTCAATTTCATCAATTTCGTCCAAGGGCGAAATCGACGAAATGGGGACGATTTTGTCAAATTAGAGACGATTTCGAATGGAAAAATTGGAGATGATTTTGCTCAAATTTGGGACGATATCGTCCAATAGTGGACGATATCATCAATTGCATAAAATTGAACTTTAACTTGCATTATTAATTACTTGAATTTGTTATTAATGATTGTTTGTTGTTTTGTTGTTTATGTTTGCAGAGAGGTTTGCTAAAGAGTAGGGAATGGAAGTATAGAGGTTTGAGGGATGACTTGGCCGCTCTCACACAGGTGGAGCGAGATTAGCTAACATATGCCGGCTTGCAGCATGTGGCAGAGATGCCACAGGTGTCTACGAATATGGGGCTACTGACGACCCTAGCAGAGAGATGGTATCCGGGTTCCTCATGTTTCTAGCTATCGATAGGGAGATGACTCCCACTCTAGAGGATGTATGGAGGATTCTAAGAATCCCCATACAAGGACGATTGATCACTCCTGCGGCCAACCAGGGCCATGCTATGGGATGATTGTGTGGTGACCCGAGCTTCACCCTAGAGAAGGGCAAAGTGAATATCGAGGCACTGTGCCAGATGCCTAGGGCATCTAGACTCACACAGGTTCCAGCTGGAGTAGTTGGTGGACTTTTGTTGTGCCACTAGAGCGGGTGTAGGGTGTCATGGATGCTGACAGATGTGATCTATGACATGTGGGACCATAGGTACAGGTTATCTTAGGGTAGCTATGTACTATGCCGATTGTACAGGATCCTATATGGGGTTGTGTACAAGGGCGGTCGATGTTTGGTGATGACATCGCTTCTATAGGTTTGGTGCTGGGAGCACATTGCAGTGTGGAGGCCGGTAGGTCTTCCTCTAACAGGGGTAGACGGGGAGAAGCCCTAAGTCTTCTACTGATGGCTTTGGAGAGGGTCATAGTGGCGGATCGACCTTCCTATGTCCCGAAGGCTACTAGATGACTTAGTCCTAGATTAGATTACCTGGAGGCCATGGAGGGAGCATCTAGGGTGGGTCAAGGATGGACAGAAGTTAGCTCACATCAGGCGAGTTTGCTGGCTACAAATGGAGAGGGGAGATGTGGAGCTCCACCGCTACGATCGAGTTTTGTGTCAGTTCAGTCTATAGTAGGGGATCCCATCTCTGAGGGATTATGAATTTTCTCAAACTATCTGGGATAATACCACAGTTAGTAGGGCTCCAAACATGCAGTGGTTCTGGAGTTAGGACACAGATGATGCCCCCATCCAGCTAGTGGATGGGAACAATGCAGGGGTAGCTGATGGCTACGATGCCTGGTACGTAGGCATTCACCCTCCTCGGATGACGAGGGTGCAGGGTTTGATACACATGATTGTGCATCGGATAGGGAGGCAGTGCTAGGCAGTGATGGAGGTGACCCATGGTCGTAGCGAGAGAGAGCTGATGAGGCCACAGGCACAAGAGAGGCCGCGACAAAGAGAGAGGAGGGAGGCGAGACCCCCATCTCCACAGAGGGAGAGGCCACCATCGCCTGATAAGGGCAAGGCTGTTGACACGAGGAGAGTAGCGAGACTGCTAATCTCTGAGCAAAGAGAGATCGTCTCCAGGAACAGGTGCAAACTCTACAGGATGAGGCTGCATGTCACCGAGCTAAGGTGGCATAGCTGCGAGACAAGATTGCATGCCTCAGGGCATGGGGCAGAGGGGCGAGCACTGGGGAGCTGACACAGGCTATTGCCCAACATACTTTCTACCAAACTTTGTACTATCAGTTGGTGCCAGAGATAGATAGAATACCCCTACCAGCCAACATCGCAGATCTGATCAGGATCGGGTCATCGAGGACCTCATCCTAATCGAGGACTAGGACTACTTAGACTACAATGGGGCCACCTCGTCCACCTCAGGGCGGGGGAGGAGATGAGGCAGAGAGATCGAGGGGATCTCGAGGCTAGAGGGCTACACAACTTTGTACAGATTGACATTGTATTATTATTTTTTTGTTGATAGAGGATTGAGTATGCCAAGGTACAGATTGTGGCATACCAATCCAATTTTGATGATGTATATATATATACTGTGGATATATATATGATATGTTCTTTATCATATGACTTGTGTTATGTGTATTCTTATGATGCTTTTATGTTTGTTTGATTGATTTGATAATTGGATTGAGGATTCATGAAATTATGTCGTTTTGAAAATTTATACTTTTGATGTCATGTGGTAATATTTTAAATGAAATAATCTGATGTAACAAATTGATATTTTGTAATGTGATGTAATAAAAAAAATAAAAAAAGACTTCTAACAATAATTTCAAAGGACATTGTTGCTATTATAGACCATTTCATGGAGTCGCTGCTCACTCGGTCGTCAAGCTAATCCCAAGATAAAAATATTGTTAAAAGTAAAAGAGTGCTTAAGAGACTGTCTTAAGACTTTGGTGCAATGGTGAAAATGATGGTGATGATGGTTTGTTTTCAGATTTTCATGAAAATAGTATGCATGAAATAATGTTAAAAAAATTTTTGCTAGGCATAAATTCCTTAGTGTGATAAAATTTTTGGATAATTCCTTAGGAATTATACCATCATTGCAAAATTGAAGGTTGACATAATGACATGAAATAATGAAAATGTGTTTGCTTTTTAAAAGTATAATTTGTGTAACATAATGAATTAAGTCATATGGTTTTCATGATTTTTAATAAATGGGGAATAAAAATTGTTACAATGGTTTGCGCTAGGAATAGAATATGTAGGTATCACGAAAATCCAAAAAAAGATAGTTTTATTGCATGGTTGATTTTGTAATAAACAGAAAATATGAATATGAGGACTTGCGCTAGGCATAAAATTTCAATTTTGGTTTTGGAACTATACCATCGTCGCGAAAGTCAACCAGATATATATGTTTTGATTGTATATTTTGAAAGAAATTTTGATTTTTCTATTATATAGTTGTCTTTATGGTAAGCAAATGTACTTGATTTATTCCAAACAAGTTGCAAAAAGAATATTTCAAAGTATTTTGAAGACAAAAGTTAGATTTATAAGGAATCCCATGTGCATATGTGAATTCATTTCCGACCTTGATTTACCATAATGATACACAAAATCTCTCAAATACAAATGTGTGTGCAATTGCTTTGTGCATTTACCAGTTTTGAGCAAGATAATATGATACAAGTGATTTGAAGAAACCAAATAAGTGTTCATTAACCATGATGTAGATGCATATAACCATACTAGACTACTATGTAGGTCGGATTATCAAGAGCTAGCTAATCCATAAGCAGACATAGGTCTATAAAAAATAAGGTCGCTAATGTGATATACATATCACCATGCTAGGAGTTACCCAAGGCCAAGCAGGTTGGGCACAAACCACCTGTTATAGGGCGTACCTCACAGTTTTCGAATAATTGAGAATTCTAGGGATTCAAGCTCATCAACCCTTAATTTCTTTTCAAAGGGTAGGGAAAGGGATTTTATTGCTTTCTTGATTTCTGCTTTCTTTTGAACTTTGCTTCTTTTTCTTTTTGTATTTTTTTGTTTGCTTGATTTTTTTGAGATAGTGCTTGAAATATTGCTGTAATGATATAAAAGAACAATTTTCTTTTCTCTTTTTATTGAACTTTTCTTTTTGTTTTCTTTGCGAGGGATACTTGCTCGGATTATCTGTAGAGCAAGGGATTTTTATTTTGGGTAGGGGTGAGCTTGTCCTTTTGCCAACTCTCAAAGATTCTAGACCATGTGCATGATAGGATAGCAGGTGAAAATTTTCGCTCAAGAAATCACTTCTACTATGTAGCAAAACATGGAAATTACAAATATAATCATTTTATTGTGAAAAGATGTGCTTGGTTTAAGTAAATAACAAGATCAATTCTCTGTGCTCAAACTTGATTTAATTAAACTTTGTGAACTTTGATATAAGAGAGATTAGTAATCATGCCAGATAAAATCAGGATATTTATTGTTGTGAGTGTGCAAGTGAGGGATTCCAAATAAATGCTAATTTATCCAAAATAATTTGAAACATATAACTGCAATAATTGTAAGAAAACATATATAAACACTTTTGAGAAGTTTTGAGAATGTTGACTCTCTCTTTCTTCTTGATATTGTTTTGGTTTCGAAAGAGTCAAGCATATTGCTGTTTTGATTTTTATTCTTTATTTTGTTTTTTGGTTTTATTTTTGTTTTTGAACAAAAAATTTGACAAGTGCCATAAATAAATGTAACAAATAGTTTTTGAATATTTTGATGATTATGAATGTTTTTGGTGTTTTTGGATTTTTTAAATTTGAAAGAAATACAAGATAGTGATGTTGACCAAATATATACATGGATGAAGTGACCAAATTTATACATAGTAACGTTTGAGATGCAAAATATTCATGGGTTCTTTAAGTTCTTTACCATCTAAGGTAGACAATTTGTATGCTCCTGATTCAAATTTAGCAGTAATAATGTATGGTCCAAGCCAGTTGGGCTCAAATTTACCTTTAAGGTCTTGTTGAGTGAATATTTTGTCCTATTACAAAATGAACACGCAACTGGAGTCTCAAACCGGAAGACTCTTTCTTGCAAAGAAATATATTATTTTTTTAATTTCTCCAAGCTTCTTGTGAACAGACCTCTATATGCATAAAACCAATTTTGACTTAATGCAAATAAATGAATGTATCCTAGAATAGCTCAAATCCTGCAAGTAACTATTAACAAGGGGCCTTTGTTGATTCACAGCAAACTTTGTAACCCTAATTTGTTAAAATAACCAACCATGTAACAAAAGAAAGAAAAATCCTTTTATGTTCTGACATTAATGAAATTAACGTGCGGTTTATTTTAATGTTAATTGGTTCATTTTATCTTTTGTTTAATTGTTCTGCTATTTTAACGTTAGCTTTTAAATGAGATTAAAAATATATCAGAAACTAAAACAAAAATGTTCTTATGCGAATCAGCTAGAAAACCAAAGAAGGACGTTAATCTGGTTAGCAATCTCCTCCCTACAAAACCCTAAGTTATGAGATGAAGCTCTAAAACAACCTGACCTAACATACCTGTAATAAAACATAGTCAAATCAAAACAGATGCTAGACTCTAAGGAAATAAATAATTTGCATCATTTTATCATTCACCTATCTCAACCTGCATTAAGCTGTAAATGAATAGATACAAAACAAAATAATGCAAAGGAAAGATATATAGGAAAACAGTAGTCTTAGCCTTCAATCTCCTTTTGGTTTCACACACAAAAGTTACTCTTGCCAAATAACTCCTTTATTCAATAAAATAATGCTTTTTGTTTTTACAATTTCCAGCCCTTGTATCTACCTACACTTCTTCTATTTAAACTTTCTGTTGCTGCTCTCTGTTGCTCTGTGACACTTTGTTTCATTTCCTATGATTCTTCACTTCATTTTCCCACCTTTTGTGTTTTTGATCCTTCGCTTGAATCTGCAACGTTTGATCTTCTCTGCTAACAGTAATTGTCGATCTGAAGCGTTACTATGATCCTCATGCCTTTCTGCCACGTATTCAGCGCTCACTATATGTTCAGTAATGGTCCCATGAAAATCATGACCAAAAATAGCCCGCGGCCTTGCTCCTTCGCTATCACAGCAAAAATGTGACATGTTGCGAAATTGCGACATGTCGCGATATCGAGACGCTTTTGTTCTTCGTACGCTTCGGCCGCAACCTGTCACGAAATCATGACATTTTTTTACCTTCGTACACTTCAGCCGCAACCTGTCGTGAAATCGCTACCATTTCTCTGTTCCGTACACTTTTCCGCAACCTGTCGCAAAATCGATACCATTTCTCTGTTTCGTATACTTTCCCAAAACCTGTCATGAAATCGTGACGTTTTTCAGATTCGGGCATGGTCTTCACCTTCTGTCGCGATTTCACGATGTCTTTTTCTGGCTGGAATGTCTCACCAAAAGTTGCGCGAAATCTCTACCATTTTACCACTTAGGCCCTTTTTCCACTTGCATCGTGAAAACGCGACGCGTCACGATTTCATGACACCTTTCGACTTATGTGCCTCTCGTCAGTTCTTGTCGCGATTTCGCTACACTGCTGGGGCTTAGACCCTTTTCATTCACCCGTGCCACAAAAATGTGACACGTCGCAATTTTGTGATGCCTTTTGACTTATGCACCTTTGTCTCAGTTTTGTCGCGATTTTGCGACCATTTTCCACTTTGTGCCACCTGCCCGCTTTCAAGCCGCAAAAATCAAACACGTTGCGATTTTGCAATGGTTCCGTCCACCTGCTGCCATTGACTACGTTGACCATGATTTTTTGACATGTCACAATTTCGCTATAGTTTTCCATTCTGCCTTTCTCTCTCCTCTCTGAGCCGCGACGGAGCAACATGTCACGATTTTGCTACACCTTTTCATTTTCTACAGTGACGGAGCGACATGTCACGATTTCGCTACACCTTTTCATTTTCTGCAGCGATGGAGCGATATGTCGCGATACCGCGACAAATTTCGATCACAACAGAGCGACATGTCGTGATATCGTGACAACTTTTTGCCTTAATGAAAATTTTGCCTTTTCTTTGATTTTCTTAGCATCTGGGTCACTATTTTCTTCTTTGAAAGCATGCAAAAAGGTGGGCCCCCAATTTTGGGGTGTGTTGTGGATTAGCCACAATAGGTCCTTAGTGGCATTTGTATTTTTTTTATTTTCTTTTAAAACAATGTCATCGATCTCAAAGGATTGATGACGAACTTTCTTAGCATATGATCTTTTACGCTTGTTTTGGTAGGCACAAAGATTCTCCAAAGCATTGATGCATTTTTCATCTAGGAGTTCCAGCTGATTGAGTCTGCCAGTACGATATTCATCTCCTACTTCTGTATCTTGAAGTAGCAGAGCCAAAGAAGGAACTTCCAATTCAAATGGAAAAACTGTTTCAGCACTGTAAACCAAAACAAATGGTGAAGTTCCAGTGGGGGTTCGAACACTAGTTCGATAGGCCCACAAGGCTGGATATAATTGAATGTGCTAGTCACGACCAGTTTTATTGACCAATATTTTGAGAATTTTGATTAAGGTTTTGTTAGATGCTTCTACTTGACCATTACCCTGAGGATAATAGGGAGTGGACCAGCGATGTTGAATCTTATATTTTTGGCATAATTTTTTAACATCTTTATTTTTGAAACAAGTTCCATTGTCAAAGATGAGATTTGCAGGAATTCCGAACCTACAAATGATTTGATTAAAAATAAATTTAGAGACTTGTGTGCCAGTGCAGGAAGCTAAAGGCATAGATTCGACCCACTTCGTGAAATACTCAGTGGCGGTTATGATGAACTTGTGTCCATCAGATGACACAGGATTGATTTTGCCAATAATATCTAAACCCCATTTGGAAAAGGGCCATGGAAATGAAATAGCCTGTAGCTCTTGTGCAAGCGCATGGACAAGGTCAACGTGTTTCTGGCACTTGTCGCAATGGTGCACATACTCATGTGCATCCATTTCCATGGTAGGCCAAAAGTATCCTATTCGAAGGAGCTTTTTAGCAATGACGCTACCACTAAAGTGTCCTCCACAAGATCCATCGTGGGCTTCACTCAAGGCTAATTTATACTCTTCTAAGTTTAAGCATCTTAATAGGATACCTTCAAAAGATCTCCTATCTAAAGTATTGCCAATTATTACAAATCGGCTTTCTCGTCTATGTAATAACCGACGCTAGTTTCTATTAGAATCGACAGGGAAAGTCCCATTTTGGAGAAAATCAAATATGTTCGTATACCAAGGTTCAGGAGTAGTTTCGTTGATTAGAAACACATCTAAAGGCTCTAAGAATGACTTATTTGAAGTGGGTTCCTGGAGTTGACGAATAATTATAGTGGCATATTCGTCATCTAACTCCAAGGGCAGGAGAGATGCAGCTGTGGCCATAGCATCAGCTGCACAGTTGCTAGTTCGAGGAATAGCTTCTAAGGTAACTTGATCAAATAGAGACATTAATTATAAAACATAGGCCTCATATGGGCACAGTTTATCATCTCTGGTCTGAAAAACTTCATTAATTTGGTTTATAACCAATTGAGAATCACCAAAAACTAGAAGATGTTTAATTTTTAGCACCAAGGCAGCTCGTAATCCAAGGATTAGAGCTTCATACTCAGCAGTATTGTTGGTGCAAGCAAATGTCAATTTGAAGGATAGAGGAATAAGATGTTTTTGCGGGGATATTAAAATAATACCCACACCAGCCCCACTCATGCATCGGGCTCCGTCAAAGTATAAGGACCATTGTTCAATATGGTCTGCCTCTAATTGAAGGCATTCGTTAGGAAACTCAATGATGAGGGGATGGGTAGACTCTAAGGGTGCAACAACTAATTGATCTGCTATGATTTGACCCTTAACAAACTTCTATCCTATGAATGTGAGATCAAACTCGCTAGCAAGAACCCATTTGGCTGTGCGACCCAATAAATAAGGTTGACTCATGAGATACCTTAAGGGATCGTATTTGGCAATGACATACTTTTTCTGACTAAGCATATAGTGTCGTAATTTTTGCGTAGCAAACACGACTGCTAGACATAGTTTTTCTAATGTCTGTATAGCGGGTTTCATAATCGATGAAGGTTCGGCTAATATAATAATTAGCACGTTCTCTCTTTTCATCATCAAGTTGAGCTAACATAGCTCCTAAGGCAGAATCTGAAGCTGAAATATACAGGAGAAATGGGCGATCATGTTTAGGTGGTGAAAGCACCGATGGATTAAGGAGGTATTGCTTGAGAAGTTCAAAAGCTTTTCTACAGTTGTCGTCCCAATTAAAAGGGACATCCTTCTTAAGGAGTTTAAGAAAGGGACCGGTTTTTTTTGCCAGCTTATCGATGAAGCGATAGATAGCTTGAAGTTTACCTTGTAAACTTCGTAACTCAGATATATTAGTAGGTGCAAGCATATCAGTGATGGCTGAAATCTTGAGAGGGTTGATTTCAATACCACGTAAAGAAACTAAAACCCCTAATAGTTTACCAGACTTAAATTCGAATATACATTTTGCTGGATTTAATTGAATAAGATATTCTCGTAATCGATTAAATCCTTTCTCAAATCATCTAAATGATTATCTTCAATAATAGAGTGAGATATAATATCATCTACATAATCATGTAGGATATCATGCATCATATCATGAAAAATATAGGTCATAGCTCATTGATAAGTTGCACCTGCGTTCTTTAAGCCAAATGGCATCACTTTCCAGCAAAAGGTACCCCAGGGGGTGATAAAGGCTATTTTAGCCTGATCTTCAGGAGCTATCCTGATCTGATTATAACCAGAGAATCCATCCATTAAGGACATCATCCCACTCTCGACAGTAAAGTCAATGATTTGATCCATGTTTGGAAGAGGAAAGTCATCTTTAGGGCATGCAACATTAATATCTCTAAAATCTGTGCAAACCCTAACTTTGGTAGCTTCTTTCTTGGTGACTGGAACTACATTTGAGATCCATTTAGCATAATCAATAGCTTGTATAAAGATAACATTCAAGATTTTTTCTAACTCCCCTTTGACTAGCAGAGCCACTTTGGGATGCATTTTTCTAAGTTTTTGTTTAACAGGTTTAGCATCCGGATGGACCACTAGATGATGCATGACTACAGAAGGGTCTAGACCTGGCATATCTTCATATGTCCAAGCGAAGACATATTCATACTCTTTAAGGAATGCAATGTATTGTTCTTGTTTTTCTTGACTTAATTCTAATCCAATATTGATTATGTGAGGATTATCCTCAGTTCCAATATTAATTTTAATGACGTTTTCTACCTCCATGTGTAGATCTCTTTCAAAATTAGGTGGGGCGGGTGAAACACCCAATTCTTGTAATTCTTGTAAGGTTAATTTAGAGAATTCATCTTGAGGATTAGTGGCCTCAAGTTGGGCTATAGTTGGTATAGAACCATCAAAATAAAATCCATTGTGTAACATCTCTTCAACAGAGACATCATGGAAGATATCTCCTTCCAACTCTTCATCGGGGTCAGCAATCATTTCAGGGTAAGCTATGGATAACATGTTGCATGAAAACAACTAATTTTTAAGAGGCAAATCAACATGCCTATCCAAATAATCTTGATAACATATGAGTTGATCATCATCTTCAAAAGGATAGGGTTGACCCTTACTAGGAAATAGGCCCACACCACAGCGAGCAGGCCACGGTTCTACCTCAAAAGGTTCTTTCATGCCATTTTGGAAAGGTCCTAAGCCTTTCCCTTTATATCCCATTTTAAGAATCATGGGTTTAGCTTTAATATAATCATTGGTAAAATAACACCGAGCGTATCCCTCATGATGAGTTTTGATATTCCGAGGGATTCTTCCCCAGTCATATCCTTTATAAATGAAGGAACAACTCCTAACTTGGTAAGTACTTCCCATAGGTTGTGGGAGGCCCAAATTATGACGAGGTGGCGGTAAATTATTCAAAAGAATTGAATCTTGCATGAAAGAATTTGCTGTTTTTGGTATTAAGGTTGTGGATAAATCTGGTAAAAGTTCATCAGAAAGGGCATAAGATGTAGAAGGATTATTACCTATATCTTGAGATGTGGAAGGTATGATAGTTGTTTCTGTAGGTTTTGAATTTATAGAGATAGAACATGAAGGATTGGTTGTAGATTTAAGATATTTTTGAGGTTCTAAAATGATTTGTTTAGAGGGTTGTTGATCTATATAGGAGGATGAAATTAATGGAGGGGAAATAGGTGAAGTTATGGGTGTGTGTTTCATAGTTTTAGATGAAAAATAAGAACTAGGATGTGTGGATGACAGAGCAGGGAAAAATTACACTCCAATGGGTTCTGCCAAAGCACACATATCAAAAGGTCTAGGGTCACCATGGATAGTGACCAACTAATTTTTAAACTCAAATTTAACACATTGGTGTAAGGTTGATGGGACCGCTTGCATGACATTGATCCAAGGGCGACCCAAAAGTATATTGTACGATGCTTGGACAATGTACAATAAACACGGTTGTTTCTAGGGTTCTAGGACCAACTTGCAATGGGAGGGTAATAACTCCACATGTTTCTTGTGTTTCGTCATTAAAAGATTTGATAATCATATAAGTTTTCTTCATTTCATCACTTCTAAAGCCAAATCGTTGGTAGAAGTCAAAAGTGCAAATGTTTAGAGATGAGCCATTATCAATCAAGACTCGTTTGACGACTACATCTCCAATTAGAGCAAGTAATGTATAAGGGATTATCCTTATGTAAACTGTGTTGTGGGATATCTTTATCCCGAAAGTCAATACAATCAATCTCTCGAGTGATGATAGTATTGGCCATAGCTTCAGGTTGAATGTTTTGAGGTACCATCATTTGGCTTAATGTAAGCATCAATTCATCCCTATATGTGGGAGAGGATATTAATAAATCTAAGAGGGAAATTCTGGTCGTAGTATTGGACAATTGCTCATTAATATTGTAAGGGGGTTTAGGTTGAACATTAGGAGCATGATTCCCTTTATTGGGGGTTTTTCAGAATGAATGGAGCTGATCCATTGTTCTGGTTTGGTTCTTGTTGGGAATTTTGAGCTTGTTGTCGGGTGACGACTCCGATGGTACCTACAATATTATAATGAAGACGTTGAAATGGTCTCGGTTGAGCATTTATGGCTTGTTCATTAGAAAGGAATATATTAGAAGAAGGTCGAGTAGTAACTCGTCTAGGAAATGGTTCTTCTGGAACCATAGCATCTATGACGAGTTGAATAGGATCTGATTCATTTTTAGAACTATTCGATTAGTTTGAAGTAATTTCTAGTTCACTTTCACTATCTCGATTCTATATCACTAGAATCGAAGTTTGAAAATTATGTAAGGGCCTGGTCGTAACCAGGGATAAGGTTGTGTCAAATATTTGAGGATCCTGAACAGGTAATTGTTCGCTAATGGTTCCTACATATCGGGTAGGAGGAGGAACATTATGATGTTCAATTTGATTGGCTACCTCTTTACCATGTCTTGGTAAAGGGTGTTGAAATATGTCTAGAGTTTGATTGGCATTTTGATTTTGATTTTGGGGAATGGTCTTTTGAGTATTATTAGGAGGGTTTTGTTTAGTTTGGAAGGCTTGCACTTCCATTTCATTATTGTCAATCAAATCCTGTATTTTATGTTTCAACCTTTTACAAGCGTTGGTAGAATGTCCAGGTCCTCTATGGAAATCACAGTGTAAGTCAGCTCTGTATCCGGGTATAGTTGGATCAGGTTCTCGGATAGCTAGTAATTGGATCAAACCTCTTTCGAGTAATTGAGGTAAAATAGTTGATAAGGGTTAGTTTAATCTAGTGAATTCTTGAGGAGGCTTGTCAAGAGGTTTCAATATAAATTTTTTTGTTGTCTTCGTTGCATTGATATTGGCAACATTCCTACTGTCAGTGACTCCATCATCGACAACTTGTTTGTTTTTATATTGATTTCTGGATGTTTTCTCATCATCCTTCTTCCTAAGTTGGCCTCTCCTAATGAGGGCATCTTCTACTCTTAGAGCTAAATCTATAGCTTGATCGAAGGTAGTTAAGGTAGCGGTTGATAGATCATAAGATATTTGTTCTTGTAAATTGTTGATAAAAATGTCCAACATTTCCCTATAAGGTAGCACAAAGTGCAATTTTCTTGTCAATTGCCCCCATCTAGCTAAGAAATCGGCAAATCATTCATCTTTGTCTTGTTTTAAATTGTATAAATCTTTAATAGTTACATGCCTCTCGATGTAGGCACTAAATTGATGGACAAATGATTCAGCTGTTTCTTCGAAGTTTCTTAAAGAATGAGTGGGCAATTGATAGTACCACTCTAATGCCATTCCACCTAAAATTTTTGGGAACATTTTTAATAATAGCAAGTCATCATGTGATATGTCATGACATGCTATCCTAAACATGCGAAGATGCTCTATGGGATCCTCGGTTCCTTTATATATAGGCAGGATGGGCATGGGAAAATGCTTAGGGTATGGTTGAATTATAGCTATGGGATCCAAAGGTTGACTACATATCTCTCGATAATTATACGAGGGATGATAGGGATCTATCTAGTCCATATGTGAAGCTAACTGTTTCACCATGGCTTCCAGATTACTAGTTTTTCCCCCATATTGGTTTGGTAGGGCATTGACATGGGTTTTATGGGCATATGATGGAGGAACATGAATATTAGATGCCATGTTACTGTTGTGTAAATTATTGGTAGGAAAAGTATTATGAATGAATTTTGAAGTTGTATTATGTTGTATTCTAGATAGTTGAAAATTGGTGTTTGGATTCGTTTTAGGTCTTTTTTTACTTGAAGCATATTGCTCAATAGTTTGGTGGAATAAAGTAATGAAGGAAGGTTTCTTTTGTGTGGGAATGATTTTAGGTTGAATAACAGGTTCCTTAGGAGGTTGGATAGCCTATTTTTTTGACATGTTTTGCATCATAGTGACCATGTCTATATTGGATGGCCTAGCCTTATCACTTTCTTGATCAATGAAAGACAAGGGATTAATGCGCACATCATACATATGTTCCAAGGCTGCCTGAGTGTCACTAATTTTCCCTTTATCAATACGAACTACCACATTAATGGCATCAATGTTATCATCAAGAAATTTCTTGAAATGATCTATGTTGTCAAAAGCAATAGTTCCATCTGGAGCTACTCTAGGGGATGAGGATCCATCCTCTTTAACACTTCCTTCTTGTTCATTATCTTCACCTAGGTCATGTTTTGATTGATCTAGAGTTTGTCCTTCCGGAATTGGATCTCCAGGAAGGACATTTGGGTCTCTAGTTGTATCTTGTACCCAACCTTCTTCTTCTCCTAAAGTTTCTTTACCATTCCTAAGTTTAGGCATGGTGCTAAATTTTGATTTCAGAAAATATATATATATATATATGCAACAAAATTAAGAGGTATATATTTACTCTATACCTACTACAATATTTGAAATGAAATGTTTAAGTTTTTGCTATGTTTTTTAGTTTTTTAGTTTTTAATTTTTTTTAGTTTTTTTTTTTTAATTTTTCTTTGTTTTTGAAATAATATTGTAAAGACAATCAACACAATAAATGCAAGAAATAAGACTGAAAGTAATAATATAGTTTTCTATAAATAATTTATAAATATCATTAATAGGCTCGAGTTGTTCAGGAGTCATGAAGTGTTCTTCTTCAAATTGAAAGTTTTCTTTTAAAAATTTGATGAAAAGAGCTATAGTGATATTATCTGTCTTAGATGCTGGTTGATAGAAGTAAAGCTCATGGCAATACTCTCGATATAACATAGCTCACGGAACTCTATTCCATATTTCCCTATATGTAAGAACAACCTCTTGGTCTTCTACACAACCTTGGAACTGGTGTACAATGGTTGCGTTCTCGAGGTATTCCTCGAAGTGTACAATTCTGAAGATACTAGAGCTCTCCTATAAGCTAACCATCTATGGCAGGATCTCTGAAGTTCATGATAAAAAACTAGTTGATGAGGATCCAGGATTCTATGTAGGACTAGCCTCTTGATTTGTTTAAGTTGTGTGGACCTAGATGATATGAGACTAAGTCTTCTATCAAGTTCGTTCCACAGGAATTGATTTCTACTTGTTTCAGGCACATTAAGCATAGAGTTGATTTCTATTGCTGCCAATTGGTTTTCTACATTTATGGTAACTGCTAATATTTTCTTAGGAGCTACCATCTAAACATGATTTTAAACTTTAAATGTTCTAAAATGCATCTATGTTTTAGTTGTTCTATTTTTTTTTTTTTTTTTGTTTTTTTTTTTCAAAAGGTTATGATGCATTCACGTTGGGTTCACCAAAATGTATCGCTCCAAATTTTTTGCATCCTTACCTTCAGGCTATAGGATCCGTGCCCGGAAGGAGGATGGGAAAAGGATGTCGTAGTACCTCGGACTGAGAGGACTTTGCGAAGGTCCCGCCTCTCAAGGGAGGTGTATTTTGATGATTTTTCGATGGATGGTGGGTTCACCAGGAAACATTTAATGGCAGTTTCCATGCATAGGTTTGGAATGTGTTTTAACGTGTTCATTTTTAGCCTTAAACATTCATATCCTAGGTTTTGCCAAATGAGTCTAAATTAATCTATATGAAAATGCAAATTTAATGAATACAAAGAACAAATTTAAGACAGAAAAATAGAGAAATTAAGGAAGAATAATAAGAATACCTGATCCGGATGTCTGATGGAGATTCTAATGTTTGAAGCAGTCAGGATCATCTGGAATTCGATAGAATTGTCTGAGATCAGACAAGATCGTCTGAGATCTGATGAATTCGTCAGATGAATTCATTAGAGACCTGTAAACAAAAGAACAGATGCAAGATATAGAGAATACTACTGTGCTAATAGAGGGAAACTATGCAAAATAACAGTGACAACACTGAAATGAAACTTAAAGACCGAAACATGTATGAATGATGCTGATTAAATCATAATTATGGTTTAATTATGCCTTTGATCTAGATGGGTGAACTCCAAAATGCAATATAATATAAAATATCAAATAAACTAACTAATTTGCAGAATAAAACAATAAAGAAAAGGTGAAGAAATGCAAACTTATGGCACTAATTGCCTCAATGTGGACTACAGTCGAGATCATCTCGCATTAGTACGAAATCGTCTCTAATTCGACAGGATCGCCTCCGATCTGAACAGGTTCATCGACAACGATGTATGCTTGCTTCGGCTAAAAAACAAGATGGTACCTATAACAAAATTGATATAGGACTACTGCAAATGAAAACTTAGGATGATTTAATGTGCATGAAGTTAAGTTACAGAGAATTTCAGCCAGGGGTTAGGAGGGGAAGGTCCTAAGGATTAAATAGGCTTAGGGGAGTAGTTAGGAGGTTGGATATCATCCCTATTTGGGAGATCTCTAAGGGGGGAGGGTCTCTAACGGTGCAGACATGTTTCTGCTCAGATTAGAGGTCCATTGGAACAGAAGCTAATTGTGAACAATCAGTTTTGTGACAAGATCGTCTAGACGTCCTAGCCCAGATGAAATTGTCAGATCTGGGGCGATATCGTCTGATCGACGACGATATCATCAAACATTCAAAACAACCTCTAAAAATGGCACGAAAAAGAGGGAAATGGATTACCCGGGGGTTAAAAGGTGGTTTGGGAGGTTAAATTTTTGAATTTAAATTATTTACTAAGGTGAATGTAATTATGACAATTTTATAGCGCCAATTTTAGGGTGCTACAGTTTGAATATATATTGTGGTGAATTAACGCTAAGAAAAAACTAATCCTAATATTTTTAGACGAGTGGACCAACATTGAGGGTCCTCATATTTGTTAGTTTTCAATTTTGGAAATCCTAATATTCGCCCAATTTGTGAATATTCACCACTATGCATAACCCTGATCATATGCCTACAACATTTAAAAGGAGGATTAGAGATAACATACATAATTTATGATGGTTGATGTTATTATCATTTTAGATGTATAATCAACAGATAAAATAACCAAAATAAAGAAAGTTAGTGATGATGGATTTGGCCTTGATTCACTTAAGTTTACAAATAAAAATAGTTGAATCATGTAATAAAATATAAGGTAAAATATACATTAGTGAGTTATACCTTTAATTTACCTATGCTACTTTTAAACTAACTATATAAGATCACCTTTCAAAAGTATGAGCTACTAATAGTGCCAACACATTAGAACCACTAGCGCTAATATTTAAAGTATGAGGTCCGATCACGCTATCAATTGTGAGTAGCAATTATTGGATTTATTCACCAAGATTATCTCTAAAAACCTATAATATATACTAGTAGTGTAATATATACATAAATCTAACACATTTAATAACAAAAGGAATGCATGAGGGACATGCTAAGATAGGTTTCTTAAAAATATCAAGGGTTTCAACTCTTTTTTAATGCATAATGTAAAAGATAATAAAACAATATGGTACAAAGAACTATTGCTATATTAGAATGATTGCCTTAATTACAAGGTAAGAAAACATAAAATATAACATGATTACTAACTTTGCCCTACCAAAGTTTCTTCATAAATGTAAATATTTGATATCAAACAAGAGATATAGATTATCAAATTAATGTTTATACTACAATATGCATAATATACATTATGAATTATGAGCATAGACACCAAAAATTGATCCCATTGTATTCAAGGCATATTTATTATTGAGCATCAAATTAGACTAATCAAATCATACTGGATTGAATCTCAAACAAAACATATGAACATAGACATTGAAACATCTACCAATTTTCCATCAAATATTCAAACCTTAATTTAACCTTTACCAATGACCTCAAACACATTAATTTAAGTTAACTTAATCAAAGATAATATTTTCTTCATCAATTAACATTAGTGCTAAACAATTGTAATTTGAGAGACAATAATATCCAATATTAAAAACTTCTTCAATTGACCCCATGTCCACTTATAAATTTCTAACTCAAGCCCCTTGTAATACTAGCACTACTTTTACGCAAGCACCATAATGCTTTTGATATAGTAACACTTTTGTATGAAAAAGCATAAAAAGAAAAATCAAAATTTAATAGGAATTGGCTCCTGCATCCACATTATCCAAGCACAATTGTACATTTTCCTCAATGAACCTTTATAAAACATAATCCTATATTTGATTTGGCAAATTTCCACACTATCCATGAAATAATTTTAACTTTAAAAATTTATACTTTTCAACAAAGAAACCTCATTCCATCCAAGTCATCTTTAGAAAAGGATAATAATATATATATTTTTAATAAATTAGCAGTAAAGATATCCATTCTTAAACCTCTATAGCATATTAAGGATGTTGAATATTGCATGATTAAAATTTGATATTATTGACAATTGCTAATTTAGGACAACTAGCATTAGCTCTCACAACATCTTAATTTAACAACTATCTACCATAGTTGTTTAGGTGTTTTAGATTCTAGGGTGTTAGAAGCAAGAAAGTCATAAATCAGAGGTATACACAAACTTTTTCATGAGTTTGTGGATACATATGAGATCTCTCTTAACCCTTCTCACTCTCAACCTTTTTTTTATTATTTTTTTCTTGATAAAAAGGGGTTGTACTTGGGTCCTCCACCCTTGTTAAATCACAACTTACTTCTATAAAGCTTAAGAGTTTACAAACATATTTAGTTCTAATCTCAATTGAGATCCTATAACTAGATTCCTACAAATTTTTTCACAAAAATTTGAATTTATTATATTCATTTTTTGGTTCTTCTTCAAATTTTTAAATACAAATATTCAACATCCTTTTTATTGAGAATTTCCAATCTTGTTAATCCATCCATCCAAGTGAAACCTTGATTAGTGATGTTTTTTTATGATGCAAAGCTACCATTGTGCCACTTGAATATCCATAATTGCTTTGTTGGCTTCATGCTTCTATTGCTCTAGATAAAAACATTAGGATAATAATATTTTTAAAAAATAAATTGGCATTAAACTTCTACTTTTAAATATCTATAGCATATTAGGATGTTGGATATTTTATTATTACAATTTAACATTATTGATAATTTCTAATTCATTCACAACTTAGACTTGAAAACTAGCACTAGCTCTCACAATGTCTTAATTTTACACCTATCTACCATAATTGTTTAGGTGTTTTAGATTATGGAGTGTTAGAAGTAAGAAATTCATAGGTCAAATGCATACAAAAAATATTTCATGAGTTTGTACATGCATATGAGATCTCTCTTAACATTTTTCACTCTTAACCTTTGATTTCAATCCTATTGCATTTCTTAATTTGTATTAACTCTAGCATTGTTATTAAATGTATAGGATCTTGTAAAGGATATCCCTTTTGGATAGTTTGATGTTACAATAATTTTAATATATTTGAATGCACCTATTGTTTAGTGCTATTATATCTCTTTCAATGTTAGATTCACTTAGCTATTATTTTATTATAAATTCTTGGTCATTGAATCATATTAAATATTTCCCTTAACAATTATATTTTTAATAAAAGTGAAAGTTCTTTATTATTAGCATATCAAAATTCTTAATATTTTGGTATAAGGTTGTAGATTGTAGAGGCAAGTTGCAAGTTGCAGGCTCATGTTAGGATCCATAGTCAATGACTTTTATTTAAAAAATAATAGCATCTACCATGGATGTTGCTTCTATTAACATGGTCCTAGATCTATTAGTGCCACTTTCCCTCAATGCTTTTGTCAAAAATTCTTTAAAACTCATCTCGTCAAATATAATATATTATAAATTTGTACATCCTTGTCTTTTCCATTTCTATAGCTACTATTTAATTATTACATTAACATAATATTTCAATTTAGTTAAATCTTGGTCCTTTAATTAGGTTATTTTAGATATTATGCACTTAGATAAAGTTTATTCTTATTTGGTTTTATTAATTATGTAAATTAAATTAGCTTGCATATATTTTAAATATTAATAGTTGTACTTACTAGTTATATATTATGATATAAAACTTGATCATAAGTCTATCATAATCCTTAGGCTTATCATTACGTGCTTACTTTGCTAGAGTGTTATTTTAGGTTAGTCTTTGTTTTATGACTATATTATTTTAAGTATTTATTACGTGAATCTATTCAACATTCAAAGATAGCATTATAATAAACTTAAACACTTTCAGGACTAATATCACTTAACAATAGCAATTTTATTATCAACATATAGGTAAATTGATCATGTATAGCTTGTAACCTTTAATTTTTACCTATTGTGTTCAAGAACTTAAATGTACCATGGGATTGCCCGATGTAGGACCCCAAATGAATCTAGTACTTTTTTTGTTGGAAAATATGCTAGATCATCTCATAAGTAAATTTCTCTAGGATCAAATATCATTCACATAAAATCTCATTAACAAGTAACACAATTATTGCACAACAAAATACTTCTCTCACATTCATAAAATATAAAACATGACATAGAAAAGTTACAAAAGATTACATTGCATGGAGCTTTATCTCCAATATATAATTCTCGTGACTTTTTCTCTCCTCATGGGAGATGCATCCTTTCACATGCCTCACATTATAACAAAGATTCTCTTGATTCCATAACTCCTAATTCACATCTTGACACATCTTATGACTCTTCACTTTCATAATTGACACTTATTACCTATGACTCTTCACTTTCTCATTTGATACTTTGTACACTCATAACTCACACCTCACTCTTGCACTTTTGACACCTTGAACACTTTATTACTATATAGGGGGAAAACTACCCTACCACACATGATTCTTGACTGGATCCATTGGAAGTCGAGGTGAACCGTGGGATGTGTTATATTCTCTATATTCAATGACATGAGAGGATGAGTTCACCAAGAACGATTTTAGAACTCGCTCCAAGTCTAGGGTAGGAATGTTTAATTTGTTCAATTAAGCATACACCTATTATTTGACCTTTCTAAACTAAACTATGAGAATGAAAGAATGATGTAAAATACACAAGATAAAAAAAACAAGAGCTAACCCTAGTATGATTCTATAATTCAATGATGTCTAACCCTAATATTACAAAATAAGGTCTTTGAGAAATGGTCTAAGGGAATGCACAAACAAGATTAAAACCCTAGATGCACACTATATGCTTTTATGCTTTCAAATGCCTAGAAATTTGAGCAAATGCTTTTTCTTTACTTATAATCTAGGTTTTGAATAAAAATAAACATAATCAAACACCAAATAACCTAAAGATCTATCAGGACACTTATCTAATTCAATGGTTGATCCAAGCTTTATCTTGCATTTAGAATATCCAATGGCTTTAAACCTACAAAATAACTTCACAAACCCTAGAAAATTTGATCAACGTTTGGGGACCTGCTTAGATTACTATAAGATTGAGCTTAGAGGCACAATAGTCAAGTCGATCCCTTGGTTTTTTTAGTTGATTTTTCAAAAGTAAAATGATATTTGACCTTTGGAAAATGCACAAACAAATTAAAATAGATAGATAATAGTGAAATATAATGCAAACAGGGTGAACACAAAAAAACACTAAAATACAAGTGCAAAATTGAGGTTTTGGGGAGCAAAACTTATCCCCAAGCCCTATAAATAGGAAGTGCAAATATGGCTTACCAAATTCATGCCCTATATAAGTGGGGCATGAATCTAATTTAGATGCCCTAAAACAACAAAAAATAAAGTGCAAAATAATAAAAAATAGACTTGTGAAGTGACTAATGTAAATGCAGAACCTGATGAGCTGATGGAGGAAGAAATGAGTAATGAAGAGATGGATGAAGCACTCCAAGAAGGTTGATCTATCCAATCACCAAGGCTCCTCCACTCAATCCCCAAGAGAAGCCAACTCCAAAGCACAAAATAACAAAATAATAATTTGCAATAGAAGGGCACTTGTTAACATGAGCAAATGAGCGAGTCAAGAATTAGAATCTCCAAATAAATTGTTAGGGGTTAAAGAGGGAGTCCAATCCTCTATTTATAAGAGGTTTGGAGGGCAAAACAGGCTAGAAAATGAAATTTCATCGTGAGCAAAGGCCAATCCCAAAACGAGTCGACAAGGGGAGGGGTTTAGTGAGAAAAACCCCTAGAATGCCAAATTCATGCCCAATAATTACATGGTATAAATTTGGAAAGATAAATTCATGCCTCGTAATTATTGGGCATGAATCTAGCAAGCCAATTTCATGCGTTGTATGGACCGAGCATGAATTTGGTAAAGTTAAGGAAACAAGGCAAAGGGAGAAGGCAAAAAGGTCCCAAATTTACACTTAGCAAGCTTGGGTGGCTGACTAGGAATCTAAGGAAGAATTGAATCATTCCGATGGGTCAATTTTTTTTGTCTAAATTTTTTTCCTCTCTTTGATGCATTAATGAACAAGTAAATACCTCAAAGAAATATGGAGACTCATATATGCTATTAGCTTCTATTCTTATGCTGATATCTGTGTATTACAGCAAGATATAGCTAGCTATAGTCTTTTTGTGGCTATTAGCTTATATTCTTATGTATATTTAGTTCAAGATATAGCTAGCTATAGTCTTTTTGTGGCTATTAGCTTATATTCTTATGTATATTTAGCTATGGATGCTTTACTCCTTATCCACCTCATTTTGTTTTTTAGCTAGTGAAAAGTGTTAACACTTGAAATTTTCCGTGAATTAATATAATCTTAATTTTCTGTGAATTAATATAATCTTAGGTTTTTTATTTTAAAAGAAAAAAATACTCTCCTTCACGCTTTTCAGTGTTTTTAGATAATGAGGACACGTTTCTTGAGAGTCAAGAGTTAGCACAGTATTAAAGTCAAACGAAATTTAGTTGTTTGTATAAGAAGAGTATCACAATCTTCTATGAATATATCAGCATGAATCACCAGTTTTAGATACAGAAGGTTCTATTAGTCGAATAAAATTCTGCAAAGTAATACTAATTTATATAGATGAAGGGTAGCCAATTAAGATTACATCCATCCTCTCAACTGCATTATTTTACTAGTGATAATAATTTATGTAACAATACATTTAACAGGAGTCCACGTGATGGAACGGCCTGATTCTTTTAATTATAAATATGAAAGCGACGTCATTTGGCGACGCAGATGATTAAGTCCATAAGGGCTCCCATAGCAGAAGCGGGTCGGCATGATCTTCATGCGTAAGATTTTCTTCTAACATGAAGTGGGTGATATCGAATGCATTCCCTCCACCTTCTTCTCTACCACCAAATCCGACATTGAAAGATGCAAGATTAGCCTGTGCTTTTAGAAGCTCTGCTTGCGTGGTTGCCAGCTGTGACTGCAGTTCTGAAACAAGCTTCTGCAATTGACATACGACGCCCGTGCAACCGTAGACTGGATCATGCAGTCTGGAAGCGGCTTCATATACAATACTGTTTACTGCATCCTCTCTCTTCTCAGCCTCTACATCCTGTAACACCCAAAAGACAGAAAATCATTAGGCTGATTCAATGAAAGTTATTAATATTGGGTTTAATTTGTTTAGAGGTTTACTGTTGGATTGAAATCTTCTTGTGAAAAGAAAATATCGAAACTTAGCTCGAAGGATATTGAGTATATTTCTGGTTCCAAATATTTTATGAGGAATTAAGAACTTCTGAGGGTTGTCCGATGGAAAGTAGGGAGCAAGCAAACATTTCTCTCCGCATTTTCTTCTTAATGTCCTGCAAGCTGCGCATGGGTATGCAATTTGACTGAGCTTTCCTGATTTCCTGTCCATCTGCAGGGGTAAACACCAGTTTTTTATTATGAGTTTCTAGTGATTAACGTGCCCTATTTATTGCCACCGACACAAAGCTTCTCCTCTTAAAGCATAAATGCTAGATTTATAATCCATGAAAGCTTACCTTGGCGGGCGAATTATAGATCAGATGACTGTTTCGACAAAACAAAGGAAACATATACAGCTGTAGCGTAGTGCCTTGAGCCCTCTTGAGTTTTTGGAGCTCCCAGACTCTGAACCCATTATTTAAAGGCGAGCTCATTCACCGACCTATAGAAAGAAGAACAAGGTTTATAACTGCCTATTTTACCTGCAATCTGTCAAATCCAGTAGATGGTACGGCAATGACATATTTTTCAACCTAGGAATTAAAAGAACATTGTTCAAATTGCAATGATAGCCATCATCTAGTTTAAATATCATTTCTTAGTTGGTTGGGATTTAAAGAAATAATCTAACCTAACGAATTCTAAAATATACATACGCTACCGAGACAAGCAGATTGACTGTTAATGGGAGTAACTGCACTTGCAACATATGATTTAGAAAACAAAAATGACAGACCTATGCCCTATAATTTGATTCATGTTTTGTTAATATAATTTTTTTACCTTTTAACAAAACGGTATCTATTTAGAAAACGACATATACGTCTCCCGCTAAGTAACTGCGAAGATCACGGTTGGTGCATCGTACCCTGACGAGATTTTTTGACGAGATAAACTACAAAGAAACAACGAATGAACTGAAATGATTTTGATCAGGGTACCAAGAGTTTTAATAACAGATGTACAATTTTACTCTTTTTTAAATTAGAAACTTAAATTTCCTGTGGAATTAGAACAGTGCTCGGCTGCTACCTATGGTCAAAAGAAAGGATGGACAGCCTTAGTGGTTACATGGCTTGTGAAATTAAAACGTGTGAGTTAGTACGAAAAATTGCAGTTTCACAGGGTTGTTTGGCTATCACTATACTGCAAAAGTAAAAAAAAAAAAGGACGGACAGCAACGTGGCTTGTGAAATTAAAACGTGTGAGTTACTACGAAAATTTGCAGTTTCGCAGGGTTGTTTTTGTCCAAATTGGAGATGAAAATAACTTCTATCAATTGGTAGAGTAACCAAAATAAATGTTGATAAAATCTTTCATTATTTCTTTGAACAGCCAGATCTCACTTTTAAGATGAAAATAAAAGTAGATGAAAATAAGATGCGGAAGTGATGCACGAGCATCCAGCGGTATCAAAGTGATCTTGCATCACCCAAATTGTATTTAATTCATTTTGTTGAAAACTAGTGAAAAAAAAAAAAATTCTGCTAAAAAACTAGTAAAAATTGTAGGTGATTTTTGAAGGTCTTAGAGGTCGAATTTGAAGATTTTCAACTACATAGCCAAGGCCTACCCCGCTTAGCTCGTTTCATACCATTTCCAAAAATATGTTGTAATAGTCAATCAGGTCAATGAGTGCGAAGTTATGACCTTGGCAAGTTGCCCCCAAATTTCAAATTTGAAATTTCTAGTTTTAGGTGGGAAAAGGGGAAAACATGGTATTTAAGAGAATTTTCGAAATTGTAAAAGGGGCTCTTCTTTTGGGATGAAAATAATGAAATGTTTTATTCATGTGGCTTGATCTATTTGTTTGTGTTGCTTGATCTTCACCAAGTGGTATCAGAGTGGGAGTTCCTCAGTTTTTAAACAAATCGTCGGGAGTGAGGTAGTTTACACCAGGATCTGTGGTTAGGGTTTGTGAGAGAAGTGAGTAAAATGCCTCCACGAAGAAACTGTGGTGGTGGGAGAAATATGCTGTTAGAAGAAGATTTTAGAACTTTGCAAAGGCAAGTTCAGGTTGTACAAGAGGAGCTGCATAAAGGGTTTGAGCCAAGGAGAGAAGACGGTAGTGAAGATGAAGTTGAAGAAGAAGAGGACCAATTCAAAGAAGAAGAGGTATTAGATCCTACACAAGCCAGGTTATATAGATCCATATCTCAGATTGGAAAGAGATAAAAAATGGAGGTTTCTACATATTCTGGAAATCTTGATTCAGAGGAGTTGATTGATTGGATCAATGATTCGAAAGAATACTTTGAGTATGAGGAGGTTGAAGATCCTGAGAGGGTCAAGTTTTCTTAGACCAAACTAAAGCATCATGCCAACATATGGTGGAAGAGAGTGCAGCTAGACAGAAACAAAAGAGGAAAAGAAAGGATAACAAGGTGGGAGCGGATGTCGGATAAGTTGAAGAGGCAGTTCATTCCAACTGACTACGAGTTGGATCTGTTAAAGAAAATGTAAGGTTTGAGGCAGTCAAGCAAGTCTATCAAAGAATACACAGAGGATTTCTACAAAATTTTAATCAAAATAGGTCATTTTGAGGCCAACAAGGAGAAGGTAGCCCGTTATATTAATGGATTAAAAACAAAAATTCAAGAGGAGTTAAGTCTGGTCAGGATGACCACCATAGAGGATGCTTACCAGTTTGCCTTGAGGGTTGAAGAGAAGCTAAACAAAATATTTGAGAGAAAGAAAAGAGGAAGAGGTCCCGATGGAAGAACTGGTGGAAGAACAAATGGAGGACGAAATGAAGATCATAAGAAGAATGGAGAAGCTAGCAATAGTCACGACCAAAAGGGAGATAATGCTTACCGCCCTCGTGATTAGAACAGTGGTTACTAGAGAGGAAGAGGAAGGTCTGGACAAGGGTTTGGAAAAGGAGGATTTCGTGGAACCTATTTCCACTATGGAGAAGGACATCAAGCATACGAGTGTCCACAAAACTAAGAGAGAATAAATAAGAGACCCGAAGGTAATGCCCGAGCTGCTATTATTGATGAAGATGCTAAATCTGAGCACTCTAAAGAAGTAGAAAGAGGATAAGTACTAATCACAATGAGAGCCTTGTTGAATGAGGAGAGAGATCCAGATCAGAGGAAGAGATTATTTTGCACAAGGTGTAAATGTGTAGGTAAGATCTATAATATTATCATAGATAATGGTAGCACAGATAACCTAGTTTCATAAGGAATGGTTACCAAATTGCAGTTAGAGAGGAAGAGACACCCGCATCCATATCGGATTGCATGGTTATAGAAGAACCATAGGGCTTTGGTCAATGAGCAATGCTTGGTAAAATTTAATATTGGAAATTACCATGATGAGGTCCTGTGTGACATTTTGCCTATGGATGCTTACCATTTGTTATTAGGAAGGTCATGGTAGTTTGATCAGTGTGCAATGCATGATGGTCATGTCAACACTTACTCTATGACAAAGAATGAAGTGTGCCATAAGCTGAAGCCCTTGAAGGAGGTGGACAAAAAGGTATGTAGCAGTGCCAAAATCTGTTTAGTTAAAGGTAAAAAGTTTTTGGATGGGTTGAAGCATGAGCATATGTTCTATGCATTAATTCCTAAAGTTAGGGAAAAAGAATGCAAAGATACCCTAGTAGAAGTCTCAGGTCTGTTAGAAGAATTTCCAAATATTATATCATATAATGTGCTTGAGGGTTTACCACTAGTGAGGAATATCAGTCACCATATAGATTTGGTACCAGGATCTAGTTTACCCAATAAGGCATCACATAGAATGACTCCTATAGAAAGTGGGGAGCTAAACAGACAAGTCCAAGAATTGCTGAAAAAGGGACTAATTCGGGAGACCTTGAGTCCATGTGCATTATCTGCAGTACGAGTACCAAAGAAATATGGAGAGTGGAGAATGTGTACAGAATCTTGAGCTATTAACGAAATCACAATAAAATATATATTCCCATTTCCAAGAATGGATGACATTATGTACTGTTTGAGTGGAGCCAAGTACTTCATAAATATTGACCTGAAGACTCGGTACCATTAGATTCGTGTCAGATAAGGTGAAGAGTGGAAGACAACCTTCAAGACTAGAGAGGGTTTTTATGAGTGGTTGGTCATGCCATTTGGGCTAACCAATGCACCAAGCACATTCATGTGGCTGATGAATTAGGTATTGAAGGAGTTTTTAGGAAAAAAAATCAGTCTATTTGGATGATATTTTAACATTTAGCAAGACCCTCAAAGAGAACCTGATGCATATCAGAAGGGTTTTTGAGAAGCTGAGGAAGGAGTAGTTGCTGATTAATTTGAAAAAGTACACTTTTGTAAAGGAGTTAGTGTACTTGGGATTTATCATCTCAGTTAAAGGTCTAAAAATAGACCTAGAAAAGGTGAGGGCTATCATTGAATGGCCTACTCCAAGGAGCATAACTAAGGTAAGATCATTTCATGGTCTAGCAAGTTTCTATAGAAAATTCATTAGAAATTTTAGCAGTATTTGTGCACCCCTTACAGAAACAATGAGAGGGGATAAGAAAGAATTTAAGTGGACCTTAGGCGCAGATAAGAGCTTTGATATGTTGAAGAATAAGGTCATAGAGCAACCTATTTTAGAACTTCCAAATTTTAATAAGGTATTTCAGGTTGATTGTGATGCTAGTGGTAGTGCCATAGGAGCTATGTTGAGTCAAGAAGGTAAACCCGTTGCCTATTTTAGTGAGAAGCTTAATGATGCTAGAAAGAAATATTCTATATATGATCAAGAGTTTTATGCTATAGTTTAGGCTCTGAAGAAATGGAGGCATTATTTGTTGCCAAAATATTTTGTTCTATATATTGATCATTAGGCCTTACATAATATTAATAGCCAAGGAAAGCTAAATCAGAGGCACTTGAAGTGGGTTGAGTTTCTACAGAGTTATACCTTTGTGTTGAAGAATAGGAGTGGAAATTCAAACAGAGTTGCAGATGCCTTAAGTATAATGCAATGTTTATTGACAAAAATGAAGGTGGAAGTTGTAGGGTTTGACGAACTTAAGGGTTTGTACCTTGAAGATCCTGATTTTGTAGAGGATTGGAGGGCTTGCTTAGCACCTGTTACTTTGGACAAGACTAAGTGGTTGGATTTTCTAATCCAATATGGAATGTTATTCAGAGGAAACCAGTTATGCATTCCAAGGAGTTGAATGAGGGAGAATTTGGTCAAGGAGAAGCATAGTGGAGGGTTGGTTGGACACTTTGGTCAAGATAAGACCATTGCCCTCATTAGTGAGAACTACTATTGGCCATAGTTGTATCAATATGTGAAGAGATTTGTGCAAAGTTGTAGAGTATAGCAAATGGCCAAGGGTGTGAGATAGAACACTAGATTATATCAGCCATTACCTATACTAGAGAGACCATGGGAGGACATCAACATGGATTTTGTTCTTAGCCTACCAAGGACACAAAGGGGTAATGACCCCATATTTGTAGTGATTGACAGGTTTTCAAATATGGCAAATTTTATTCCCTACCAGAAAACTAATGATGCAGTTCATGTTGTAGGGTTGTTTTTCAAAGAGGTGGTACGACTTCATGGTCTACCAAAGAGTATTGTTTTCAATAGGGATACATAGTTTGTTGGGTATTTTTGGAGGACCTTATGGAAGAAATTGAAGACAGAGCTAAAATTTAGTTCTGCATACCACCCAAAGACTGATGGGCAAACATAGGTGGTGAACAGGAGTTTGGATAATATACTAAGATGCTTGGTAGGAGATAAGCCCAAGGGTTGGGACTTGGTTTTGCCATATGCAGAATTTGCATACAATAATTTTGTCAATAGGAGTACTAATAAATCCCCATTTCAGATTGTGTATGGGAGCAGCCCAAGGAATGCTTTTGAGTTGAGAAAAATGGACAGAGGGAAAAATAACAATGTTGAGGCTGAGGACTTTGCAGAGCACCTAAAGAGCTTGCATGAATAAGTGAAGAAACATATTACTAAGATGAATACTCAGTACAAGATAAGGGAATACCAAAAGCGACAGTTTAAGGAATTTGAAGTGGAAGATGAAGTTATGGTCCATTTGAGAAAAGAAAGGTTTCCTGCTAAAACCTATAACAAGCTAAAAATGAAGAAGTTTGGACCATGCAGAATCATAGGAAAATAAGATTCAAGCAATGCATATGAAGTGGAATTACCAAGTGGGATTAACATATCACTTGTTTTTAACATTTCAAATTTGGTAGAATACCATGAGGGAGACAATGGTGAGGGACCAGTAGCAGAATTGTGGGATATTCCAACATATACTCTAGATATGGAAGAGATATAAGAGATCCTGGATACCCGCATCAGTAAAATTACCAAAAATAGGAAATATGAAGAATATTTGGTCAAATGGAAAGGCAGACCTATAGAAGATTCAACTTGGTTATCAAAGACTGAGGTTGATCGCCTGTGTTTTCCTCCAACAACAGAGAAGTGAAGGTCACTTATAAATTTACCCTGGGTTTATGATGCAGGAGCATCCAGTGGTGTCAGAGTGATCTTGCATCACCCAAATTGTATTTAATTCATTTTGTTGAAAACTAGTGAAAAAAAAATTAAAATAATTCTGCTAGAAAAACTAGTAAAACTTGCAGGTGATTTTTGAAGGTCTTAGAGGTCGAATTTGAAGATTTTTAGTTAGATAACCAAGGCCTTCCCCACTTAGCTCGTTTCATGCCATTTTCAAAAATATGTTGTAATAGTCAATCGGGTCAACGAGTGCGAAGTTATGACCTTGGCAAGTTGACCCAAAATTTCAAATTTGAAATTTCTAGTTTTAGGTGGGAAAAAGGGAAAACAGGGTATTTAAGGGAATTTTCAAAATTGTAAAAGGGGCTCTTCTTTTGGGATGAAAATAATGAAATATTTTTTTCATGTGGCTTGATCTATTTGTTTGTGTTGTTTGATCTTCACCAAGAAGTGTTAGCAGGAAACTCATTTTCCCCCTCAATGCTGACGTGTCATCGACATTAACCGTTATAAATGTTTTAAAATACCATGTGGTTTGACAAAAATTTGAGGTAGCAGTTTCCGTTAACAATTTGATTGTCAGCTCTTTAAGGGCTTCGTTAAAATTGCATGAAACGTTAAAATTACATGAAACCATCTATACTATGATGACAGTTATGAAAACTGATTACATGTGAACACATTCTATGAGTGTGTTTAAAAGTGCCATTGATGATGACAGTCATTGCCATTCCATGAGAAAACAACTTGCTTAGAATTTGTGGGGGATCCTATGTATGAAAAAGCAATGTGCGAGTTATATGAGCAGACGATAGATTCTGAATATCGTCGATGACGTTAATGTGCCAAATTAGCTTATATGGGGTTTGTAAACAAATTTTGTTGTAGATATTTTATTGCGGATATTCATTTATTTATGGAATAGTATATACAAGAGACGATATATGTTGTTGTAACTATATCGGTATAGGGTCTCTTTATTAAAAATTATAACATTCTTTTTATTACATTAATGTAGAAGTCGATAAATTAGTTTAAAAAGTTAGATAATAAACTTGGACACACAAAAGTTTATCTAATTATTCAAAATACATGGATTAGGACATACATTATTCATACTCCAAAATATATGTATTAGGATACACACTATCCATGATCAAATAGAGACAAACTTAATTGTTTATCATGATTGATTGAACAAAGACATATTCATATGTTCACCTTATGACCAAGGATAAGGGTAAACACAATTATCCATGACTTTACATCAAATATAGATAGGGACACACACTATCTATTGCCAAGGTTACAAACAAGAATAAACATGACCATTTGCAACACCTTCATGATTAGGGACACACTCAACCAATCACAAATACATCTTCATCTTGTGAATAGGGACATACAACTATTCACTAGTACATTCTTTATTTCAATTTAAAATACATATTCTCCTTCACTATACTCATCACAAGGGTTTTTAATACGTGTCACAATTCCACATTCCTCATCATCACTTGCACTATTAAAACTAGTCACCACTTCCTTGTCTTTATTTAACTTTCCTTCTATGAGATCCTTTTCTCGTTGAATATAATCCATTATAACATGACCTACTTGCTTGTAATAAAAACACATAATCCTATTCTTTGATATTTGATATACCTTTGAGGATACTAACTAGTTTTAAAGGTAATATTAAGTTTGTTCTTCATTAGCAATTTGGTTTCTTTTGTAAGTGCATCTTGTTTCTTGATTTGATTTTGTTTATCATTCAATGAATAAAGTTTAACTTATAGTCTACAATTTATTTTTTTCAATGTGAATACCATACTAGCATAAGTAGCAAGTATGTTATTTAACAAAATAACTTTGGTATCATCGTTATTCATTGTGGTATTAATTATTGCAAGCTAATTCAAAAGAGAACAAAACTTGCTTATGAGTTGAACTATATTTTTATCTTCAACCATTTTCAATCCAAACAATGTTTTCTTATCTAACTAATATATATATTCATATACTTTTAACATGAACTATTCTTCAAAAATATGATACTTTGTTGAGCAAAATATTAGATGTGGGGATTGATTGCAATAAATGTCCTAAGGTAGTAAAAAATATTGGAAGTATTTACCTATAATAAAAAAGATAAATAAAAACCAAACACCTTCAACTCTTAAAGTCACCTTCATTTCTCCAATGGTCACTTGTAATGATTAGATCATTATTTGCACTAATGATCAATAACCATGTGACTTGCGAATTTAAGTGGAAGAATGTTTTGTCATGCTTCTCTTCATAATAGCAAAAAATTTTAAATACCTTTGATGATACTCCACAATGAATGTAGAACTATGTTAAAAATTATTTATAAAAAACAATTACGAGCAAATGGGCAAGCATTGTCAATACCTTCGATAAGTACTAGCATACAATATGGTAGGAAGCTTTGCATTTAGCTTCTTCATTACTTTTCTTGATAGGATACAAGTTTTAGTGTTTCAAAATCCACTCCCATGTTGCATGCGGGATTGAACAAAACTTGTTCAAGATAGGTCTTAACTGGAAACCATTTCTACTTGCTCAAGTAGGCCTTAACTAGTTTTTGTTCAATCTTCTAGGTCTTAACTGAGCATCATTCAATATTTTAGGCTTTAATTGGATAAGTTTTCTAATTTGACACATCTCGCATTGCTTGGATGCTTGACGAATAATCAGGCTACAAGATTACCTATTAAGGATAAATAGCTACCATGAATAGGGATAAGTTAAGAATTTTTTAACATAATCCCCTCGTTGGGGATATTAAAATAACTTTCAAAAGTAATATGATAACGTACTCAAACATAAGTCAAGTCAATTCTTAACATATTATCTAAATCATTCCCTTTATTTCCAACCATTCCCCTCTTATTCCTTCATTGTCTCTACTTGAGCATTATCTGTTAGTCATCAAAGCTTAACCTAGTCTATAATAAATCCACTCAAGTCTAATATATCCCCAATATTAAGAAATTCACATTTGTTCCTCTCTCTCCTCAATCCTTTTATCACCACTCACCTATTGATAAATGTCAAATCAAATTTTATTGATTCAACTTGGCTTTCCCATCACAACTCAAGAGGCACCATGAGCTAGGAAATGCATAAATACAACTAGTGTCTTTATATTTTTATAAGTAGTCAATTATTTTCTCTTCAATTAGTCCAAGTATATAGAACTTTAGAATGCTTGATTTCTTGAACACTTGCAAGAGAAATGCCATATTCCATATACTTCTTGCAAGGATCTCTAATACTAGAGTCACTTCTATTTTCATAAGGGAAGAGCACCAAATTAAAATTTCTAGCTACGGTCAAATTGCTTGGCTTATTTTCATGGGAAAGAATTGAAAGATAAATTTTCTTCTTGGAAATTAGGGAGTTAGAGGTGACACATTCAAATATGTGAAAGAGAAACCTCCAACATCAAAAATAAGAGAAATCTAGTATTCACTTTGATGACTACCTATTTTGGATAAATGTTTTTCTCATGCAGTAATAAGGCCACCAGAGACCCCTCAAACACAAACATCATGAATTTTAAGTCTCTCTCAAATAGATATTCATCCTTCAAATGTGCTTTTCTTATCTAAATTTATTTCATAAATTCCTATTAAATAGAGATAAAATTCCTTCATCATACCCTTGAGGTAGGTTTTCTTAAGGGACCTACCTAAGCCTCTACAATTCTATAAGAGCATTATTATTTTTTGCTAGATTTATTTCCTTTAGAGAGAACCTTTACTATAACTTGAGTCTTAGCTACAATATTTTTCTTTGCTTCTTCAGTTCTTATATCCTGGTTAGTTTCCTTTCTTGACTGGGAAGATGATCATGTTATAATAGGCTCAAGGTAGGTGCTAGGCAGTATGATGCCTTTCCTTAGTTTAATATTTCTTTGGAAATTTCCTCAATAGGTTTTTCACTAGTCCTTTCCTATAAATCCTAATCTACCAATTTTGTATTAAGAGAGACTTGCTCATGGTTTCCTTTTTGTATTCAGAGTTAGCTTGGAGATATTTTTATTACCATGAGTTTAGAGCATCATACCTATTAGAATTATTAATATATTTAGAATTAGTAGGTGTGGACCATTGGTTTCTAGACCTTCTATTCCTCTTATTAGTTTGGGATTACTAAAAGCCTTTATTGTTAGCCTAGTCCTTTTTATTATGTGGATTTTAATTAAGAGGACAATCTTTGAAAAATGATCATACTCATGAGAATATAGGCATTTGAAAGGTAAATGCTCATAATCTAAAACTTGTACGTGGATCCAATGCAAAACCTTAATCCTAATAGCTTTAAGTAAACTATTTTTTAGATTAACCTAAACACAAATATGAGGATAGGAAGCATTCAAATTTTTTAGAGAAATACAATCAATAAACTTGTCAATCTTATTTTTAGTGTGATGTAGAAAGAGATTTATTCCAGATATGGAGAGGGAGAAAGGGTAATCTTACCCATATAGGTACTTTCTCGAGTACATCTACTGAAGGATCAAAGTGGTTTGTCTAGAGATTTAAAAATAAGACACTTGAGCCCATAAATAGGTCCCTCTTGAAAGATAGCATCGTGTTCTTATTTGGATCATAGGATGACCACAAAGTATCATATTTCACAAAGGAGTTCAAAAGTAGAGATTTTAAATCCCCAGGATATAGATATCCACTTTTCGAGAGTAGTCAAGCTTACCTAGATTTTGATGAACCTTCCAACCAAGGTGCGGTCATATAAGATAGAAAAAAATCTAAAACCTTTAATGGAGTTACTTCAATTTTTGGTGTAAATCCCAACCTAGGAACAAAGAGTTAAAAAAAAATAGGTTCAAGAGGCCATAGCTAGTAGAACTCACTTTTACTTTTGGAGGCAACTTACTCTTGATAAGGTTGAAATCAACCTAATCCAACATTGAAGGAAACGAGGAGCCAAAAAAGAAGTCGTAGAAGGGGAAAAGGAGAAGCAAGAACCCTTCTTGTCATGGCAAAAACCTGTCAATAAAAAGAATAAGGATAGAACCCACATGGAGTAGTAAACATGCATTTGCAACAATAGAGGCAACCACCAAGGAAGCCAAGATCTCTTTCAAAATTTAGGTCAATCTTAGAGATGGAATTTTTTTTAAATACTTAGTTACAATTATTTCTAATTATAATTATTTTTTTTTATTATAACTATTTTATGTAAAGAATTAAAAGACAACCATGTGAAATTCTTTTTATATATGCAAGTTGATGTATTAGATGTAAAATTCAAATTGGTGACAACATTGGAGGTTATCAATGCTCATAATGGTGGTCATGATGTTGATGCTATGAAAGATAGTTCCAATATTTCTTGATACATGAAATGGTAGTTTTTAATATTTGTTGATGTGATGGTATTTTGCTATTCTTGAGTTTAAGCACTTAGCTTGGTGATAATGTTATTTTCATGGTGTCAAAGACTTTGTTCCATTGTGGTTTATGTTGTTTATGGTCTATGGTTATGTTGTTTAACTGATGGTGATCTCAATCTTTATGACATTGATAACATTGTGTTAACAGTAGTCTTTGTTATTTTATGATAGTATTCCTCCAATAATAATAGTTTATAATTTATAAAGTTTTATAAAAACTAATAATTAATAAATCTATAAAGTGATCTCCAATTCTCCTTCGTGGATGTCCTAGATAGCCTGACAGAAAACAGGAGCACAAGTCTAGATGAATCCGCTTTCGTGATGGATAGTCGTCTTCTTGACAAGGAACGGCTTGTATGCGGACTTGAAGCATACAAGGATGCTATGGAGCAAGCAAATTAAGAGAAGACACAGCTTGTTTCCAAGTTGAACTCCTATAATATGGAGGTGGAGAAACTTGCGGCGAATTCGGAATTTATTTATTTATTTATTTTTCTCGTTACCTGAAACGAGGCTACTGGCTAGTTCATGACTTTGCTTTTTTGTAATTGAGAAAAGCTCAAAGTTCCTTTCGTTTGCAAAATCTTGAATTTGGCAACAACGTTGAATGGTTGAAAGGAACTTCTAGCTACTCTTATTTAAAAAAAAAAACAAAGTCTCAAATGAAAGGCACGAGCATTAAATGGCTAGAGGAACTTTCACCTCCTTAGAATTAGCCAGTATTATAAATGGTACCAAAGGAACTTTCAGCTAGCCAATACTATGGCTGAAAGAGAACTTCCAGCTACTCTTGAATTAACCAGATATTATGAACGTGCCAATGTCAGTTCACCCTAATGACTATTTAGAGTAGCTGAAATTTCCTCGTACCGTTGGCGAATGAATGACTTTGCTTTTGCTTTCTAACGACGGTGGCCGAACTTTCCTTCCGTAAGTGATTGTGAAACCACTCTATTTGATGGAGCTAGAATTTCATTTTCGTTATCTAAAGCCATACGCATCTTCCCACGGAAAAAAGTCATTACGATTTTTCCAGGCGTGTCGATATCACGGAATATTGCTTTCCCTTCTTCTGAGGCTAGCGCAGGGGATCTTATGCACATATAATTGTTTGCGCAGCTATTTCACGATACGACTTCTGCGCGTTCACACCTGCAAATCACCGCACAGGGCCATTCGCGACCCAACAATACGATGTGAAAGCACTTAAATGAGGTTCTCCAGCCATTCAATGTTCATATGCTAACTTTTCGTGACTTTAAGAATATCATTATTTTTTTTTGCAATATCATTATTATAAAATGAGGTAAAATACATGCCTCAAAGTAGACGAATATTTCATACTAAGGCGTGTTTTTTTAATGAAACTACTCAAATACGAAATGATTACATGCTCATTTCCAAGTCTTGGTAAAAGTAAGATTATATTAAATCACCCATCAAAATATTATAATAATATGGTGTTAGCATTGTCAACCAAAAAAATTAGGTAGATAAAGAGTAAATTATTTATGGCAAGAGTATAGATAAGAATAAAAGCTGATAGTAGCAAAGAGACTATAGTTGTATCCTATAACAATATGTTTGATATCATCATTCAACCTCACAAGAGCATGTACTCCATTATATCTTATAATATCTTCAAAGAAGAAAAATAAGTAATGAGTTCCTGAACTGGTTCATCACTGTACTACCATATTTTTTGTTTCTTATTGAAACTTTTGAAGATTGTGGATCATATGAAATATGTTTGATATCATCAACTTCAGGAGAGAATGTCCTCCATTATATCTTATAAAGTCTTCAAAGAAAAAAAATAAGTAATGAGTTCCTGAATTGGTTCATCATTGTAGTACCTTATTTTTTGTTTCTTATTGAAACTTTTGAAGATTGTGGATCATATAAAATATCCGATAAGCTTTTGGATCATATGAAATATCGGATAAAGCTTATGGGTAACATCTAGTGTGTTGGAAGCTCCAATAATAGAGGAATGAGTGTGTCCCAAATGTAACAAAAGGTCAAAGGACATGTTTGCTAAAATAATACCTCGTGGAATATTTCATTTTTATTTTTTGGATCATATGAAATATCAGATAAGCTTCTGGATCATATAAAATATTGGATAAAGCTTATCGGTAACATCTAGTGTGTTGGAAGCTCCAACAATAGAGGAATGAATGTGCCCCAAATGTAATAAAATATCAAAGGATATGTTTGATAAAATAATACCTCATGGAGGAGTGGAGCTAATAAACATATTTTTACATCTGAACTTCCAAATATGTTTGATAAATATGAGTCTATAAACATCCTAAATTTTAGAATAATGATCTTGTTGGGAAAACCAAGCAAAGCAAGCTTCCAAGATTTAGTGAAGGATGAAAATAAAAATGTGTAGAAAGCATCCCAAAATTTTTGAGTCATGTCACAGAACCAAAAAATATTAATAATAGCTTTTGAAGCATTACAAAATTTACATTGAGGGAAAATATGTAAAAATACGAACTAGACTTTCAGAAGCAAAAAGTTTTTTTATGCAGAACTCACCATATAAGAAGCTAAATTTTAGATTCAACAAGAACGGTTCAAATTTGCACAACAAGAGACTTCCATTGAGCATTGGTAAAATTGACTTACCACTTGACGTTGAGAGTAGAGTCCAATGGTAAATAGCATAATAGATTTTTGTATATCCATTAATGGAAGAGATTATGTGGTCACTAAGCCATCTCCATTTAGTCCATATATTCCATTTATTCTCAAATTTATAAGAACCTCATATGGAATGGAAGTAATAACAAGGCCATAAGAATGCTTGAACGAAGAGGGAAAGGAACAAAAATTGAGTAGCTTCTTGGATCTCAAATATCCCTTATTATATTTATATATTTCTTTAGAAATGATTGTCCTCAAAGAGCATTGCACAAAGCTAAAGGTTTATCATATAGAGGATAAGTTTACTCCACTAAATATTGTTCATAGCGATACGTAAACTATGTTGTAAGGAGTCAGACTTCCAACCCAATAAATGAGAAACAAATCGCCAAGATTTCAATTTATGGGTAAGAGGAGGAACAAATTCTTTAATCATAAATTATGGTGCATTAAGGACCTTATTCTCCCATGGGGTTTCTTTTCATTTACCTTTATGAATAGCTTGGAATATTATGTACCAGAATAAGATGTTTCTAATTTTCCTCTTTAATAATGGCTCTAGCAACCCATTTCACAACCAAAATTTTGCTTCGGATAAGAGGATCAATAATAACCAAACCCCTTGGAGCCTTTGGTTGAGTACAAAGTTTCCACGATATGGTTGTCATGCCCACCTCCCCATCCCATTGGGTCCATAAAAAATTGCAAATGACCTAAGTAAAATTGTTATAATTCTTGAATCCTAAAGGTATTGAATCCATTTGAAATTCAAATTTAAAGGATATTTGGTTGTTAAATTTAAATTTAATTTTTAATAAGTTTTTTAAGGTTTGTAAAAAATCTTAGATTATTTGTTAATATAATTATAATTTTTAATAAAATATTAATGACAATTTGTATTTGTATTAAAATTTTAAAGATTTTTAACTTATAATAATTTTTATATTTATTATTAAAATAAATAAACAATTCTATTTATCAATAATTTTATTGATATAATAGTGATATAGTTACTAAATATAATTCAAATAATAAAAAAAATCTTGAATTTAACTTCTCTCTCTCTCTCTCTCTCTATATATATATATATATATATATATATATATATATATATATATATATATATATATATATATAATTTATTTTTATTTTTAAGAAATTTATCTTCTTTATATATTTGTTTCCTTTATATTTATGATAAAAAAATTTTAAGTTTATGAGTTCCCCAAAACTTATTAATTTACCTAAACTCTCAATATATATATATATTTTTTTTTTTTAATTTAAATTAAAGTACAAAAATATATTTTTTTTTATGAAAAGTATTTTTTTTATTGTTGAAAAGTAACTAATACACTTGTCCACAAAAAAAAGGTAGGTAGGAAGACAAAGCGCACTTTGAAAATTTAAACTAAGAAACATTCCAAAGTAAGAAAAAATCCCTCTTTGAAGTTTTGAAGGCTCCAAATGAAGATTTGAAGGCTGAAACAGAGCACCAAAGTTCAAAAGTAGAGCAATGTAGTCATAATATGAAGGTCCAAATGAGATCAAAATGAGGCAAATGATATATGGATAGAAATATTATTCTGAGAGATTTCCAATGGTGTAAATAACATGTAAAACATAGTTATGAGTCAAAAGTTATGAGCTCTACAAGGTAGCTATATAGGGTCTGCTCAAGGCCTGGAAAAAGGGGACAAAATGTGATTTTCAGAGGTGAAAGTAAGAACGAATACTGAATGAACTATGGAGTGCGATATATGGTTGGAAATATATTGGAAAGGGCTTTCAAATGGTGTATTACTTGCAGAAAATGGAAAAATGTAGCAGAAGTTATACACCTCCAAATTAGGCAGTTAAGGCTTTTTTGTAAAATCTAGACTCCAACATACAAGAAAATGCAGTAGATTAAAAAAATAGATTTTTCACCTTTAATTCGTGTTTTATCACACACCAAACTTTTAAAATGCAATAATAATCATTTTAATCTATCATGGAACTCAAACCTAAAGAATCTATGGCAGTTACAAACAAGGTAACAATTCAAGACTCTCACAACTGCAATATTCCTACACCTACACTTGTAAAAAACTATTACAAAGTGGTTACATATTCTATTGTACCTTCTAATTAGAAAATGCACACATGTTAGCATCATTTTCCAACATTCTCCCCCTTGATGTTGAAAGGGATCATAAGACAATTTTTTAGTTTAAGAAAACACCTTTAATGAAAACATCAACCAACTGATCATGGGTGTTGTAATACCTCAACTCAACTAATTTATTTTCCACCATATCATGTATGAAATGGTACTTCATGTCAAAATGCTCAAATATTTTATGGTGGATAGGTTTCTTTACCAAATGTATGGCATTCATATTATCACAAAAAATTATAGTAGGACCACTTGGTTTCTCACCTATCTCCTCTAACACTTTCCTGAGACATAAGACCTGAGCACTAGCTTAACTAACATCAATATATTTAGCCTCTATTGAAGAGAGTTCTTCTGATCCTTGCTTCCTTGAGCTCCAAGTGATCATCCCAAATCAAAGAAAAAAATAATTATCAAATGTAGACTTTCGGTCATCCAAGTTGCTACCCCAATTTGAGTCACTAAAACTAACTAGCCCCATCTCTTCAACAGGATAGTAATGTATGCCAAAGTCAATAGTTTCTTTAACATACCTAAAAATTTGTTTTGTAGCCTTAAAATGCAAGAGAGATGGCTCACTCATATACCTAGAAACAAGTGAGACATCATATGCAATATCTGGTCTGGTATTTATGAGAAACGTCAAGCTCCCAATAATGCTCCTATAATTGGTCACATTTATCTTTTCAGCCCCATCATATTTGCATAGCAGTTCACCATGAGCAATGGGAGTAGGTACTGATTTGTAACTATCCATGTCATACTTTTTCAACATATCCTTGGCATATTTAGTTTGAAAAATAAATATTTTATCCTTAATTTGATGCACCTCCATGCCAATAAAATAGTGCATCAATCCTAAATTTTTCATTTCAAACTCACTCATCATGGCAGCCTTAAATTCATCTTTCAACTTGGAATTACTACCCATATAAATCAAATCATCAACATACAAACAAACAAGCAAAATATAATTACCTTATTTCTTGAAGTATAGGATAGGTTCACTTTTGCTTCTCTTGAAGCCACTCTACTGAAAGTATCCATCAATCCTAGAGTACCATGCTCTAGATGCTTGTTTAAGGTCATACAATGTCTTCTTCAACCTGTAGACATGTTCTTATTTACCTTTCATGTCAAATCCCTGAGGTTGTTCTATATACACTTCTTCATATAAGTACCCATTCAAGAAGGAACTAATTACATCTAAGTGGTGTATAGTCCACTGCTTTTGGGTAACCAAAGCAAGTACCATTCTTATTATTTCTTGTCTAGATACAAGAGAAAAAGTTTCTTCATAGTAAATTCCATACCTTTGTGTGAAGCATTTAGCCACAATTCTAGCCTTGTGTATTTCAATTCTACCATAACTATTATACTTAGTCTTATAGAACCACTTAGAACCCACATGTTTCTTTCCCTTGGGTAATTCAACAAGCTCCCAAGTGTCATTATTCTCAATGGAATTGATCTCCTCTTGCATTGCTTGCATCCAAACACCATTAGTACAAGCTTCTTCATAACAAGAAGTTTCAAAATCAGAAACAGTCATCAAAACATGATTAACAACATCTCCTTTTGGTTCACCTTCATCTTCATCACCATACATGTGCATCTTCTCAAGTCTTTGAACAACTTGGTCAATTTCTTGAGCTTGGCTTATAGTAAGTCTTCTATGGAAATTGTTGTCCAAAACCTAAGTAGGAGGATGAATTTGAAGTGCATTTTTCCCTATTTTTTTCTTCATAATATCTAAAAATATATTTTGAGAATCATCACTTTAAGAGGGACTATAACTACTTTATTTGGGACTATTTGAAGAGTTGGTTTGTGGACTTGGTGGGACTAATTTTAAATTGGGTTGCACATTAGAATAACTGGGCTGCACATTAGAAGAACTTCCACCACTACTGCCATTATCAACATAAAGTTTTTGATAACCATATACTCCCCCTTCATCAAAAATCACATCTCTAGATACCACCACTTTGTGATTTTTTAGGTTATAAAGCCTATAGGACTTAGTATTTTCACAGTAGACAATAAATATATATTATTCACTCTTAGGATCAAGCTTCTTCCTAAGTTCATCAGCCACATGAGCATAAGGTAAACAACCAAAAACTTTGAAGTGGTTAACATTGGGCCTCTTTTCATACCATACCTCATAAGGAGTCATCTTCTCCAATGAGCTAGTGGGACTCCTATTCAGTATGTATACTGCTATACAGACTGCATCATCCCAATACATATTGATAAGTCTCTTAGTTTGTAGTAGACTTATTTCCATCTCAACAACTGTTCTATTTTTCCTTTCTACAACTCCATTCGGCTATGGAGTATATGAAGTTGTGAATTGCCTTTTAATGCCAACATTCTTGCAAAATTGTTTAAACTCATTACAATAGAATTTACCACCATTATCTATACTTAAATATTAAATGTTGCAACCACCCTAATTATTAAAAAAATATTTAAAATATTCGAAACAAGGAAATGCTTCATCCTTATGCTTCAAAAAATACACCCAATACATTCTAGAAAAATCATCAATAAAGGTAAGAAAGTAAGAGTTGTTACCCAAGATTTTGGTTTGCATAGGCCCACAAATATTAGAATGGACCAATTGGAGTGGGTATGAGGCCCTCCATGGTTTCCCTTTAGGAAAATTCTATCTTGCATGCTTGTCCAATGCACACCCCACAAACACCTTTATGCTCCTCTACCTTTGGAAAACCATAAACCATCTCTTGAGAAGTTAGAAGCCTCAAACTTACAAAATTCAAATGACCATACCTAAGATGCCACAACCAACTCTTGTTTTCAACAACAACATTAGCAAGGTTGATACCTTGTCCTCTAAAATTCAAAGGAAATAATATATTGTTGGTCATAGAAATTGTAATAAAAATCCTATTGCTATTGTTCTTATCATAGATGGTGTATTTATTATCATCAAAGACTACCTTGTAGTTATTTTCACATAGATACCCTACAATTAACAAATTGTGTTTTAAATTTGGTGTGTAATAGATATCATGAACATATTTCTTACCTTATTTTATGTTCACTTCTATTACACCTTTGGCAGCCACCAACAAAGCCTTGTCATATCCAAGTTTGATCTTGGACTTGAAGGACTCATCCATGGAAGCAAGAAGTTTTCCATTTCTTGTCATATGATTTGAGCAACCAGAATCAAGTATCCAATTCTCTTGAAGGTTTTGATCAGCCTTGTTGTAGTTAAAGAAGAGGTTGGTTGTAGTAGCCTCATTCTCATCAATATGGTTGGCCCTCTTGCCTTCATTTACTATGTTCAACCTACACTCTTCGTAATGTCCATACTTTTTGCAATGATAGCATTGTATATTTCTTTGATCAAATTTACCTCTTCCTCTACCTACTACTCATCCTCTTCTACCACCTCTTCCTCTTGAAGAATTCTGATTTTTACCTCTTCCATGGCCATTTCCATGTCCAATAGAGCTTGCTCCATCACCCTTTGAAATTTTAGCTTTATAAGAAAATGCCTTATCACAAACTACAATAATAGTTTCCCTTAGCCTCACCCAGGTGTTGTAGGTGAGTTGGAGAGGAGAGGGCAATCCTCCAAGGAAGGTCCTAGGTTCAAATCTCCACCCTACCAAAAATATGAATTGGGTATCCAAAATCCAATTGATAATGTTGGTGCGGGCAGGGTTGGGTGTGACTCTCGGGTGACTTTGATAGTGTAGAACCTCCTATTCATGGTCTCTCAGACCAAGGTGGCCCTGCAAGGGGTTTTTCACTTAAAAAAAAATAGTTTCCCTTAGCCTCTCCTCATGAGACATAAGAGATCCTATCAAATTATCAAACTCAAGAGTAGATAAATCTTTACTCTCTTCAATAATAATAGCTACATGATTTTACTTTCGGATGGGAGTCCTGAAAACCTTCTTCAAAATGACCTCTTTTTTTGTCTTAACTCCAAGAGTTATCATTTTATTGATAACTTCCTTCACCGTCACACAAAAGTCACCAACATTTTTAGTTTATTCCATTTTGAGATTCTCAAACTATTTTCTTAGAGTTTGCAATTTGAAATATTTAACCTTGTCACTACTTTGGTAGCCTTATTTTAAATACTTCCATTCATATTCATCTATATTATAGCTAGCTATCCTTGGGAACGAACTCTTGTCCAAGGCTGATTGTATGTGGTAAAGGGCTAAGGAGTTTTTCATCTGTGCATCCTTCTTTATTGCTTTTCCTGTTGATGCAAGTGTGGTCCAATCTACTAGTTATATGTACCCATATTCTAAAATATCTCATAGACCTTTTCCCATCAATAAGGTATTCATATTGATGCTCCAATATTCATAGTCATCTCCATTAAACTTAGGGATTGGTAATGAGTTTGTGTTGTTGGCCATTACACCCACACAACTATGAACCTGTAATAAACCTCACAAAACAACTTAATTTTTTTTAGCAAGACCACGGGTGATTGTAAACCTCCAACCGAACAAATATATGATACCTAATGAAGTTTTAAAGGCTACAAATGAAGATTTGAAGGCTGAAATAGAGCACTAAAGTTCAATAATAGAGCACTACAATCATAATATGAAGGTCCAAATGAGATCAAAATGAGGCAAATGATATATGGATAGAAATATTATTATGATATATTTCCAATGATGTAAAGAACATGCAAAATAGATTTGTGAGTCAAAAATTATGATCTTTGCAAGGTAGCTATATAGGGTCTACCTAGGGCCTGGAAAAATGGATAAAACGTGATTTTTAGAGGTAAAAGTAAGAACGAATACTGAATGAGATATAGAGTGTGATATATGGTTGGAAACTTATTATAAAGGGCTTTAAAATGGTTTATTACTTGCAGCAAATTGATAAATACATAATACATTATACACCTCCAAATTAGGTATTTTGGGTTTTTCTATAAAAATATGGACTGCAACATACAAGAAAATGTAGCAAGTTGAAAAAATGGATTTTTCACCTTTAATTCATGTTTTCTCACACGCCAAACTTGTACAATGCAATATTAATAATCTTAATCTATATTGTAACTCAAACCTAAATAATCTATGGCAATTACAAACAAGGTAACAGTTCAAGACTGTTACAAATACAATATTCCTACACCTACACTTGTACAAAACTATTACAAAGTGGTTACATATTATATTGTGCCTTATAATTTAAAAATGTACACATGTTAGTATCATTTTCAAACACTCTTAGAATAATAGAGACTATATCTCTATATCCCCAAAGAATAACCCTTCACACTAGGGTGATAAGAGTTAAGTGATTAGGACCACCAAAAGGAGGAAGATCTTTGTCTTCAATATTATCCCACCCAAGAAGGTGGTCAAGCTTGTCAAGAGAAGGATCCCATACAAAAGGATAAAATATATAAAAAGGTTCTCAAATCGAAGAAGGGTGGTTCTATTCTTGGATAAAAGTACCCTATCCTATGTTCTGCATAACAGTATCCCACCCTCAACCAAGCATTTGACGGGAAGAGGAAAAGGTAACAGACTAGCCCAAGGTAAAATAAGGGAATGCCATTGTTGTGATAGAATTCTAGGATGATTGGCTATGTCCAAAATATAATCTCAATAGGCAAGTAAGCTTTGGCCTTGCCGACACTCTTGCCACTTAGGTGGCCTTTTTCTAGAATCCAAAGGAGGGGCTCTAGCCACCGAGCAAGGAGTATTGGCAAAATTATCAAGTAAGTTCTAAAAATGCTCCACATTAAGGGCCACTTGGTTATCCTACACTTGAATCTAAACCATAACATTAAAGCAGATAATGAATTTTGCAGAAAATGAGAAACTAGTAACCATATTTGGATTAGAAAAAATGGAGGTATTATGATCCTTTCAAATGCTAAAAATATTTTTTGCTCTAAAAAAATACCATAGTTGATCAATTCTAGTAGGAATACCCATTCTATCCCCAAGAAGATCCATATTCCAAGAGAAGCATTGAGGGTGAAATGGTTGGAATAAATCATGAATCCATAACCAAATAGCTTGGTCTCAGGGATAAAACCAATAGATGTATTTATGAGTCTCCCATTGGTGGGAAAAAGGCATCAAGGGTTATGGAACCCATTATGTACTAATCAATCTCTAATTGGTAGACCTTTGAAAAATATGCACGAAATAAAATGCACTAATTTGGGTTTCAGGGTAGGGTCCTAAATAGCTAGAAATTTGTATTGTCAATCCTTCGAGGATGACTATAGATGACAATGAGCATTGAGAACAAGTACCATGGGTATATGGGTGAGATCCAATGATATGTATTTTTGGGTTGGTAGTTATAGAAGGGAGTATCAGGATACAATTTCCAGTATTTCCACCATGGTTGTGAGGCACTAACTCCATTCTTATGAAGCATATCAAAGGGGAATGTTTCTTGGATTGTTTAAATGTCTCCCTACCCTGCTCCTAAAGGTGAAATTGAGTTTTAGATTCAGACCAAGAGATACAATTTATAGTTCTACTTGAGAAAATGTCTAACATGACTATGACCCCCTTGTAAAAAAATAGAGAGCCTTCACCCAGGGTAGTATGGTTAAGGGTTGATCTTGATACATATTGATAGATGACCACCAAAGCGAGAGGTTTTTCACAAATAAACTAGAGTAGAAGCTATTTTTTGGGAATATATTGAATATTTTCCATGTTATTTTGGTGGGGTTAACTCTAAAAGGTACTAGACACTCTCCATGTATCCTCACTCGAATTTGGGGTCGATAGCCCTCAACAAAATTTTTAGAGTTTCTTAATATAATTTTAGACCCATATAGGTTGTTTAGGGTTAAATATTTGAACCCATGGTTTTTTTCCCATGGTATTGTAAAATTTGTTCTTATTTTGTTATTTAAATTGCACTTACATCAAGGTTTTAAGAGAGATGAGATACAAACATTATTGTATTGGAGATGGTTAAGTTTATACATAAGGATATATTACTATGTTGGGTTTTTTATCTTAAGGGTTTTCAGGTTAAATACTATGTTATGTGCGTATTTGGTATCTTCTTCTTATTTTTTTCTTTGATTTTGTATTTCTTGTTTTTCTAGATTTAGTTTGTATAAGAATTTTGCTCTTCATTTTGTATTAGAGCTAGGTTTTACCCTTGTTCAAAGAGTAAGGGTTTCAACCATATGATAAATTAATTCTTGAGTGGAAGTTATAGTGGAATATTTTGGACGAAGGAAAATAACAAAAAGCACACAGGTAGAGATTGAAAAATTAATGGATAAAATTTTAATTTCTAGAAATTCAATATGGAGGATCTATTGGTTGTTAGAGATCAATGTATTGTGGTATTTGAAATAAAACCAACATCAACGATATATTATGATTGGTTGAAAATTGATAGGAAGGTAAGGAACTCTATTAGATTATGCTTATCTAATTCAATATTGTTAAATGTATCAACAAATACTATGACAAAGTTATTATGGGATAAGTTGAGAACTTTGTATCAGACAAAGTCATTGGTAAATAATCTCTTTCAATGAAATAAGTTGTATTCATTTTAGATGAATGATGATGACTCTATGACTGAACATATGAATACTTTTAACACTATGGTAAGTCAGTTGAACTCTAGTAAAGTAAAAATGGATAAAGAGAAAAATTATATTTCTTTAATTTTTTTATTACCTAATTCATGGGATAACATAATTATGCCTATCACCAATACTAATTCTACATTGAAAGTAGAGGATATAGTAGGAACATTGTATGAGGAAATGAGATTCTTTGGTTATGAGAGGTCATTCTCAAGAAAGAAATAAAAAGAAATTAGGAGAAAGGAAATTTAGATCTAGGGGTAAATATGTTTCTCCAAAAAAGAGAAAATGTAGGAAGTGTGGTAAAACTCGGCATTATAAAAAAGACTACAGATATAAAAAGGTTGATAATAGTCAATCATATGATGAAGGAAATTTTGCAAAAATAAAGACCAAAAATGAAGATTCAAGGGATTTATTCTTAGTTGTAGCATGCTGAAGTGAATGCCATGACTCATGGCTAATTAACTTAGGTGTTTTCTTTCATATGAATCCTTATAGGGATGGGTTATATGAATATGAAAATATAAATGGAGGTGAAGTCTTCTTGGGAGATAAGTCGGCATATAAAATAATAGGTCGAGCAAGAGCCAAATCAAGGTTAAAATATGGAAGACTTAAAATCCTTTCTGATGTGTTGCATATTTTGTATTTGGCAAGGAATTTGATATCCATGAGTAAGATGAATAATGTTGGTGTGATTGTGGTATTCAATAAGGATAGCTACAATATGGTTTGTGGAGTCATGGTGTTGGCAAGGGGAGTTCATACAAGAACTTTGTTTAGACTTGAGGCTAGCACTGTAAGTATTAATTGTAATAGCTCTTTAATAATAGAGGAGAATAGTACAACATAAATGGCTCCTAGTATTTCTATAGTGAAGACAATATTGTGGCATCAAAACATGGGGTATATTGGTGAGAAATATATTTGAACATTAAAAATGAAAGGTATGGTTGAAAGAATTTATGATTTCCCATGAAATTTTGATTTTTGTGAGCACTATGATTTTGGAAAGTAAACTTGAGTCAAGTTTCCTATTAGTGCTACAATATTTGAAGGAATTTTGCATCTAGTTCATAGTGATGTGTTTGGACCTGCAAAAGTACCATCATTAGGTAAATCTATTTATTTTGTTACATTTATAGATGAATTTTCAAGAAAGACCTGGGTATATTGTTTATGGAATAAAGTTGATGTTTTTAATAAGGCTCTTGTATAAAATTAGATAGAGAAAGAGATAAATATTTTGAGAAGTGACAATGGTGATGAGTATTTCTCTAACAAATTTTAATAGATTTTCAAGGATTGTGGAATAGAAAGATAGAAAACAACTTTGTATACTCAAAAATAGAATGGAGTTGTAGAATAGATGAACATGGCATTAATCAATAAGGCCAGGAGTATGCTAAGTGGTGTAGTGTTAGAAAGAAAATTCTAGGTAGAAGTCTTGTTAATTGCTTGTTACCTCATCAATAGATGTCCTACCTCATATTTGGTGGACAAGACTCCATAGGAAGTGTGGACTAGTAAGAAACCGTCTCCTGTCATATAAGGATTTTTGGTTGTGATGCTTATGTATGTCTCAAAATATAAAAGGACTAAGATAGAATATAAATATAAAAAATGTATATTTATGGGTTATAGTATTGGTGTTAAAGGATATAAGTTGTAAAACTTAGAAACACATAATATTGTTTGCAGTTGTAATGTGATATTTAAAGAAACAAAAGGGTATCTGAAATAGAAAATACAACCAAAAAAAAACATGAATTAGTCCAAGTAAAATTGAAATAGGAGGAAGAATCTATGTTAGAACCTGGTGCTACAAAAGAAGATGAATTATAGAGATATTTTGAAGAGAAAAATTTAGAGGAAGAAGGTAAGGAGGAAGCTAAATATGTAGAACCTATAATTCCAAGTTTGAGGAGATTGGATCAAGTGAGAAGACTCCTAGAAAGGTATAGACCTTTAAATATTTGTTTTGCATTTAATATATCAGTTACTAATGAAGAACCCGATATTGTAAAGGAGGAATTTTAGTCAAATAAGAATATGTCTTGGAAAAGGGCTATGGAGGAAGAAATAGAATCCCTAGATAAAAATAAGACATGAGACTTGGTGAAATTACCCCTTAGAAGAAAGTTGGTTGGTTGTATGTGGGTATTCAAGAAGTACAATATAGAAGGAAATTTGGAGAAGTAAAAGGTTCACTTGATAGAAAAAATATTTGCTCAAGTTGAGGGAATTGACTTTGGTGATATCTTTTCTCCTTTGGCTAAACTAACTTCAATTAGATTTTTGTTAGTTATTTCTATTGCTTTTGATCTTGAAATAGAATAAATGGATGTAAAGACAACATTTCTACATGGTGAACTTGATGAAGACATATATATGTCACAACCATAATGCTTTAGGATAAAATATAAGGAGGACTTGGTATGCAAGTTGAAAAAGTATCTTTATGGCTTGAAGTAATCTCCAAGAATGTGGAACCAAAAATTTGATAGGTTTGTTTTGACACTTAGGCTTGGAAAAAGCAAAGTAGATCTATGTGTGTATTTTAAACAAGAAGGTGAATTTTTTATTATAATTGTTTTGTATGTGGATGACATGATGTTAATTGGTAATAATAAGGATATGATAAATTTACTAAAATCTTAGTTATATTCTGAATTTGACATGAAGGATTTGGGTGCTACAAAATTTATTTTGGATATGGAAATAATATGGGATCATGTAAATAAAAATTTATGGTTAAATCAAAGAGAATATGTTGATTTGATACTATAGAGGTTTAGGATGCATGATTATAAACCACCATGTACTCCATATCTTGTTGGTCAAAAGTTATCTATTGAAAAGTGTCTTAAAATAGATAAGAAAATTAAATAAATGCATCATGTTCCTTATGCTAGCATTGTTGGTAGTCTAATGTATGCAATGGTTTATACTAGACCTGATATTTCACATGTAGTGGAAGTTGTTAGCAGATATATATTGAATCTAGAAAAGAAACATTGGACTGATGTGAAGAGGATCTTCATATACTTGCATGGAACTTTAGACTATGTTATTAGTTACCAAGGAAAATTTGGATATAGTAATATTGTAAATCTACAAGGTTTTGGGGATGTTGATTAGGCTAGAGATATGGACAAGATAATATCCATGAGTGCTTATGTGTTCAGACTATTTGAATGGGTAGTAAGTTGGATAAGTAAAAAGCAATAAATAGTTACTTTATCCACAATAGAGGTAGAGTGGATTGCAAAAACTCATACATGTAAAGAAGCAGTCTGGCTACAAAGGTTATGTTCAACATTTGGTATTAAGTAGAAGGTTGTGAGAAATGACAATGATAGTTAGAGTGCAATATTTTTGGCCAATAATTTTAGTTTCCATGATTGGTCAAAACATATTGAAATCAAGTACCATTTTGTGAGAGAGATGATTGAATCGAATCGGGTGATGTCGAAGAAAGTTGATATAGAGAATAATATTGTTAATTTATTAACAAAGGTTGTATCTACTCAAAAAAAATCCTAGTGTAGAATATATATGGGCATGGTTGCCCTTGACAATTGACAATGGTATTTTTTGACCCCCATAGAAAATATTCAACAAGTGGAAGAATGTTAAAAATATGTTGAATATTTTCCATGTTATTCTAGTAGGGTTAACTTTAAAAGGTACTGGACACTCTCCATTTATCATCATCAGGGTTTGGGGCTGGGCCAGGTCCTGAGTAGGGTTTTGGAGGTGGTAGCTTCCAAAAAGTAGAGGTTTGGGGGTGACAGCCCCCAATAAATGTTTTAGGGCTTCTTAAGATAATTTCATACCCATATGGGCTATTTAGGGTTAAATATTTGAAGTCTCGTACCTAATACTAAAATGGTGCTTCTACCTAAATCGAATGCAGAGGCAAATATGCTTTATTATTCCTACCAATATACCACTAATAGTTATCACAACTTTATCTCACCTTGTGTGCATCTATGAAAAGAGTAGGCAAAACTACCTGGTTTAGATGATCTTCAAGTCCATAAGCCTTCTTGCATAATACCTGCTGGATAAGCTGGAGTAGAATTCCTCAAATATTTTTTGCTTTTCTAGCCTCTTTCATACATCTGAGGAGTACTCCATCTATGTTTTTATGAAATAGCCCACTCAGCAACATAACATATCTAAGCGCTTGTAATTTGAATATTCACTACTATGAGGCATCAAGGTGTGATGGGCATGTCCCAGATGTAAAGAATTCAAAAAGGTCATTTGTCCAATCATGTTCACTTATAGTTCAATTTGAAAAGTTCCTTTTATTGATAACCTCATCCTGTATCGAAGTCAGTGATCCATAAGCTATGCTTTTAGCCAATTCTTGGAAAAGAGCTTGTCTAGAAACCAACTTAGTCGACTAGATCTCCACATCATATTCTTGAATATTTGAGACCCAACCTGATCTCTTATTTCCTAATTCCCCTTGAAGAATGAAATTTCTAACGTCTGGATGAATAATGTAGATGATTGTATTACTCTGTGAAATAAAATATCAAAATTTCTTCAACAACTTCATGACCGTATACACTTGCTTCTCGATAAAATTATATTTCTCCTGGTGTGGTGCAATAACTTGACTCAAGTTTTTTTTTTTTTTTTTTCTTTTTTTTTTTCTTTTTTTTTTTTTTTTTTTTTTTTCTTTTTTTTTTTTTTTTTTTTTTTTTTTTTTTTTTTTTTTTTTTTTTTTTTTTTTTTTTTTAAAGTAATATGTTTCTCATCCCCATCATCTTACTTTTGAGTGAGGACCACAACATAACTCTCCTATTCTCCTACTGCATAAAGGATGAAATATTCTGAATAGCATAAATTAATCAATAGTGGCGCTTGGGTGATTCTCTCCTTGATTTCTTGGAATGTTTGTCTTCTTACTTTTGTCCACTTGAATTCTGTATTTTTCTTCAAAAGTTCAGTCATTGGATTTACAACCTGAGTGAAATTAGTAATGAATTTTTTAATAAATTTGATCTAACCAAAGAATAACTGTAGGTCCTTGTTAACTGGTAGTGGTAACTTCAAGAGAGCTCCAACTCTTGTAGGATCAATTTCTAGTCATTCTTGTGAAATCACATGTCCCAAAATTTTTCTTTATTTAACCACGAAAATGGATTTCTTCAGGTTAATGGAAATTCCAAATTCTTGATATTTTTAAAACACTTGCCTCAAATGAGAGATGTGATCTTCCCTGCGATGTGAGAAAATAGTCATGTCATCCAAGTAAATTACAATAATATAATTCAACAACTCACCGAAACCAATTTCCATAGCTCTTTGAAAGGTGGTGCCAGCATTGGAAAGACCAAATGGTATTCTTTGATAGGTGAAAGTGCCCCATTTTATAGTAAATTTGATTTTTTGTTGGTTCCCATCCTTCACCTAGATCTGGTTGTAGCTAAAAAACCGTAAAGCAATGAGAATATTTGTGCTCCAGCGACTATGTACAAAATATGGTCAATCTATGGCAATGGATAGTGATCTTTCAAAGAAACTTGGTTCAGATTTTGAAAGTCCACACAAAGGTGAATATCTCCATATTTATTCTAAAGTGGAACCAAGTTCACCACCCATGTCGAGTGCTTGATAGGATAAATTATTTTTACCTCTAACATTTTTAGCAACTCTACTTTCATAAGAACTTTAATTTTTGGATTAATAGACCTTTTTTTCCACCAAAAAGGCTTTACCCCTTCCTACAATTCAATGGTGTGCTTAATCACATTATTGTCATATCATTTCAGATCATGGTAGCTCCAAGTGACGATGTCTGGAAATTCATAACACAAATTTTGGATATCTTCAAGATCCTCTACCGTACAGTCTATTCCAAATTTGATAACCTTTTAAGGTTCTAGCTGCATTTCCTTGTATTCTTTCATGTCCACCTTGATATTATGTTTCTCTACCCTGACATTTTGATCAAAAAAATTCTCAAGAAAAATCAATCCTTTGGGAATGTGATTATTATTCAGTTGAATCATTCCTTCCATCTCCTCTTTGGCCAATATTCTTTCCTTTGTGCTTGCAGCTTCCTTAATAATAAAATTTATTATTTGTTCATCATTGTCAAATACTTGCTAATAAATATTTTTATCAGGAACCTAAGGTCTATAAACTACCCTCACAGTATTTGGTTTCCAAACCAGTTTCTCTATAGAAAATAAATTAGCTTCAAGGGAAGCTGGGATGTCTACATATTTGTTTTTATCTCAAAAAATCACGTGAATATTCAATGTTGTGAAAGACTCGAACAAATACCATACCTTGTTATAGTAAGCCTTCAAATAGTGCTACTTTGACACATATTTTTGGTAGTATTATTAATGATGAGCTCAGAATCTCCAAAGATTTATAACTATTTGATTCCAATTTTTCTACTTTCTTTAGCCCAAGGTATAATGCTTCATATTTGTGGCATTATTTGTGCAACTCCAAGTTAACCGATATGAATAGGTTTTTTGCATTCCTGTAGGAGAAACAAGAAAAATTCTAGCTCCTACACCATTCTTACATCTTGTACTGTCAAAATATAGGTTCCATAGCTGATCAAAAATAAGTTCAAGGGAATCACGAACTTATTTAATATATTAATTTTTTTTTATGGTGTAACAATCCATATTGGTTTCTACCATTGCATTGAACTCCATCAATGAAAACTCATCCTCAAGGTAGAGCTCTCCAAGAGCTTCCTCCATCAATTTCACTTCTTGCACATCTTCTGTGACCATATTAACTGTACCAACGAGTTTTTCTTTTTCTTCAAGTTTCTCTATATGAAAGGTGGAGGGCTTTTCATTATAGATATGTATTATTATTTTCTTGAAAGGGACCTACAAATGTGAATAATCCAAGGAAAGATATCCTCCTAGTTTCACTGTGAATTCTCTCGAAAGACACATGCTGAAGTAAGGTTCAAGGTCAACCACTATGACTTCCTGGATGACAATGATCTGTAACATACTGTGAAAAATTATAGGAATATCTTTAATCACACCTACTGTCTTAACTAGGGTCCCATCCAAATGTAATATTCCTGGATTGATCCTTGTGTATTCCATACCCGTGAATTTGCATAATGCCTTTAACATGACAGTAGTCACAACACCATAGTCAATCATATAATTATGCCCGATCCACCCTTCTATTCTAAGAGATAAATAGAATGGGGGTGGTCTATTTTTACCAATGGTAGAGGTTGGCAATGTTTGTGCTAACACTATTTGGGAAAGGCTTTTCTTTTGACATTTTTCAAGATTGAGGGACTCCTGCAATAGGTCAACCTACGCAGGTAAGTGTAGTGCATCATATAAACTTACTTTTGTAGGGATCTTATTCATTTCCTCTAAAATATTATAATCAAAAGTACTTGGGACATTTTCTTGTACATCCTTCTCATACTTGTTCTGATACTGTTGAGTAGATTCCACCCTTTTCCGCTTAGTCAATGATGGGTATTTGAGGTGTTCTTTGGCTTGTTCTTTTGCCTTTGTTTGCAGTTGAGCAGTTATGGGCTGTGAAGTTGATGCCTTCATCTACAAATTCTCTTGAGCTTTTTTGGGTAATAGATCCTTCAACAAGATAGAATCTTGTTGTTTCAATGTTGTGTCATGTGCTTTCACTTGCATTTGTACCTTTTCATTTTGTACTTTTTGTTTAGTAGGAACTTTCAGAGGCTCCATTTCTATTGAATCAACAGTCATCGATTTCTTTTCAATCCTTATAAGGATTGAAATTTTATCCAAAGATAGAATCATAAAGTTGTGATCAAATTTTGTAATCATATTGATTTTTCAACCAATAGAACATTTTGCTAATATTTGTACATAGTTCAAATGAAAAATACATGTATCTTCACCATGAGGATCATTACAGGTGGAGCACCAGTATGCTCTCTCAAATGTATTAGCCTCTTCATTCATCAACATCATTGTCATTATTTCATGACCTTTGCTAGTAGTAGGTTTATCTCCAGTAATTGGCAATTTTTGAAATCTCCTTAATTGAAAATATGCTTCAACTTGCTTCTTCTTAACTACCATGATTTCATTAGATATTTATCCTTATGGTTGAATTGATAGATTGTATTTCTTGTAATATTTTTTTGTAGGTATCAATATTTGAGAGTGCTGGAGATGCTAGTAAAGGCAGAGGTGTTGGTAGAGCAAGAAACTGTAATGAAATAGGTGGTGCTAGTAATGCTAGAAATAGAACTGGGACTAACAACTGTAGCACAATTGGTGCAGGAAATTACGGAATACATGGAGTGGAGAGCTATGGAACTGGAACTAGAGCAATTTGAGGTGGATCCAGGCTCCATGAGGGAACCATGTACATAGAAGGTATAGGTTTTGAAAATGCACTCAAATAAAAATATTGTGGAAGATCAGGAAGAATGGGCATAGTTACCTTTGGAGGTAACTTACCTATGGCAATCAAATCTACCTCGGCCTTTTGCACTTGCGTATACAGATCTAGAAAAGTATTTACATTGGCTTGTTAGAAAACCATACCAATATCTAAGTTGAATGCTTGAAGATAGTAAAACATAACTTTCTCATGCATCGAATGAAGGCCATCAGGAACTCTTTGCCAACTCCAAGAAAATATGATGTTGAAGTCCACTATCTCCTATTGTAGATGTCTTTGGATATTCATAAACTGGTGCAACAAGGAAAATGGGACTGCTTGCTCATAAAATTTCTTAATCAGTAATTCCACCAATTTGTCCCATGTGGTAATAGTAGCTAGTGGCAAGGATTGATACCAATACAATATCTTCTCTCTAAGTAACAACACAAAAAATCTTACCATAATATTTTCATCTATAATACCATGGATTGTTACCAAAGAAGCCACATCTTGGATATGCTCATAAGCAATTTTACCAGTACCATCATAGGTAGGCAAAGCCTTCAACACTTCTTGAGGTACTAGGTTTTATGCTTGTAGATTCAAGGCTCTTGAGCTATTTCAAGCTGAGAACTACCTTGGTGGCTATGGTTGCTATGGTGGTGGATTCTAAGACATGTGAACTGGTGTGTGAGGTTGAGGAGGTGGGATGCTAGTAGCAGTATGATCTGAACTTGAAGGAACAAAAAATACACCAACTATTTGTGAATATGTTGTGACTGACGTATGAGGTGGAGTGACTAATCTGGTATGTTCTAATTTTTGGATGTCGAGTTCAAAAAACTCAATGTGATCTTTGAAATTTTTGGCCTTCGATCTTGTGATCATGAAGCACAACTTTCAATGCCTTCACGTTCGAAGGCTTATGGGTATATTTGAGTCACAAGATGTTCTAACTTACCAATATGAAGGTGAACATTAAACCTTAATACTATTACAAGTGGAACTTTTGAATGCCCCATCGGGCATGGCAAAAAATATTGGTCAAATATCTACCTAAAAATATAAACATACATTTGTGTACCCTAGACACGACCAACATTGAAAGGTCGAAGGAAAGAAATTTCCTTCATGCTAATATTTAGAGAGGGTTGGCTCCCTTACTAATCCTACACCGATTTAAGACTAGATTTGTAGGAAAGAAATAGAAATAATAGAAAGAAATGGGAAATATAGCCATAGGCCAAAGATGTAGGATTGGGGATAGACTAGCAGTAGGAATTCCAACCAAGTGTTATAGCAACATAGAATAGAAAGGAGGTGAGAGAATCCACTTATAGTTTCTTGGAGATAACTTCCAGAATTGCATTCCAGTACTCACACTCTCACCAATAGTGCCCAAATCCATATGCAAAATTTGAACTTAGCAGCAGATAACATACATGAATATAAATTAGAAATGTTTTAATAGAAAGGAAACATACATAAATATTATTTATGAGAATCAGAAGCCAAATTTCTTCTATTTATGTAGAATACTATTTGCAATGTCTATCCTTCCTTTTTTTTTTTTTTTTGTGGACGCTCCCGAAGGGGTTGTCTAGCTTTTTGGGCCTGCCCCACGCCACATAGATTTTGCGCCCCCCACCTGATATTTTCTTTCGCGACAGGGGGGGGGGGGTTTGCCTGCCCCCCCCCCGGGGGGTGGATGAACCAATTGGCCCCGAAATGGGTGGTGTAACACCCTTTCAAAAAAAAAACTATCCTTCCTTTTTACATTGAAAATATCTATTATTTATAGAGGTTTTTACCTCTATTCATTTAATATAAAAAGACAAAATGCTTACATATCAGGAAACTTGGTGAGGAAATTCCTCCTTGGAAATCTTGAAAATCCACCTTTTGACATAGCAATCTAGCTTTTAATAAAAAACCCCTAGGAAATCAGCACATTCGAGCGTTGGTGCACGAAAAACTACGAATATGGTCGCTGACTTGGTGCACCCATTATGCCTTGGAAATTTTCTCTTGTTCATAATATTTTGGAACTCGTGAAAATTACCCTGTGATTTTAATATTACAGATCCTTTAGCTCGAAATCAACAATTTCAATCACTTTTTACCCCAATCATTAAATTCCCATCACTCAACCAACCTGGGCACCTTTGAAAAATCTCCATTGATGCTTAAAATTGAATTCACCCAGAATAAAATGATGAGTGAAATTGCCTTCTTTAACTTATATTATTTTCCCTCTATTTGTACTCCTTGGTGGAAAGGGTACCCTCAAAGTGGTGATATTCATAATTTCATCCTATCCAGAGCTCAAAATTGTGCCTTTTACTATTGTTCATAATTCTACCTAAGAGAGAAGCAAAAATACTTTATTCAACCATTGGATCACTTCTTGTGATTCTTACGTTATTGTGCTTAATGTACAACTCTCGAATTTACTTGATTTAAAACTCTTTCTATTGCATTCATGTCTTCATCGTAGTAGTAATCAACTTTGGAGAAAATATAGTCAAAAATGGCTTATTATTCCTTTCGTTTTACACTTGATGCTTCGAGTCATCCTTGTGTCATTTTACCTTTGAAAGAGGTAACTAAAAGCCATACCTTTATTAACAAGGTGAAAGCACCTCATGTAAGATGTATTTTATCCTTAAAATATACATTCACCCCCAAAATTGTGAAAGGCATTGTCACCTTCCACCTTGGGAAAATGTAGTTTTGACAAATCAATGCCTAATATTTTAATATTCACCCAAAATAAAAATAAAACCTTTGATGCATTTTTTGGGCCATTCTTCCTGTAGCTTCACCCTAGGGAGGGGTGAATGGGATTTTTTCCCCTCACCCGGGGTGAAAACATTTCCACCTTTATTCTTCTCAATGCATGTTGAAGTGGGGTCCACACCTTATATATATATATATATATATATATATATATATATATATATATATATATATATATATATATATATATGATATATTATCCCGAAGGAAGGGCTAAAGGTATTTTTACCCCTCTCTTGGGGAAATGTGGCATTGATTTTCAATGCTATCATAGTAATTTGCTACTTCCATTGTATTCACATGAAATCACCATTTTTGAGCTTTCATCCCAAGGAGGGGCAAAATTTACTTTCACCCCTCATCTGAGGTGAAAGTCTTTTTGACTTGTCAACATATTTTAATGACATTCGCCCCAAAGTGGGGCGAACGATGCTTTCACCTCTCCTTTGGGGTGAACACACTCCTTTTAATGGACATCACCTCTATCCATCTTGCACCTTTCTTATTTAACGTGTTAATGTGTTTTCGCCCCAAGGAGGGGTGAAAGGGACTTTCACCCCTTACCTAGGGTGAAAGTGCCTTGCAATTTTAACATATTTTTTCCCTTTTTAATTTTTACATTCACCCCAAAATGAGGAAAATTGACTCTTCATCTAGATTTTACGGTAAACATGATTTTGATTTTTTCTTTGCTTGGTAATAAGGCCCCTACGTTTTTCATACTCTTAGTCCTAGGGTGCCATTTTTTGTAAATTTCGTAAACCAATTCCCATAACCATTTACTTTATAATCTGCATTATTTTGAAGCATGAGACTTCATGAAAAATAAAAGAAGATAATTACACATAAAAATAATTGCATCGTATTATAGAAAACAATACAACATGAATTTATTATATTTTTCATTTTTACAATAAAAAACCATTCAAAAAAATTTGAACAAAATTATAATATGGGAGGGTGAAAATTTGCCAATAATACCAGGCTATTGAATATGATAATAAGCCCACTTTTTGGTATTTATTTCCAGGTTCAAGGTCACTTCAAAGCATAGTGCCCATATCTCAAAACCTATATATAAATGTCTAGCTCCAGGTCCCATGTTGGGTGTCTAGGCGATAGGTTCCAAGGAAAGTAGAACCACACTAGGCCTTACCAAAAAAGAATCCAATTTTGGCTATGCTTAAAGGGAAGCAAGTTGTAGTTTCAGATCTTGTGGATGATCAAGCTAAGGTTAGCTCTCCCTTTACTTACCCTAAAAAATTTTGTGTATTAGCTAAAAAATTTATTTATAAGCCCTTTGATGAAACACTATTGCACGAGTTTGTACCCCTTGGACCTGTCATTGTTGTCCAAGGGGAAACACACTACCCATCTATATTTGGACCTTCCCATATTCCTTCTAAACCTTCACCTATCCCCAAAGGGTATATTGAAATTTGTAGTCCTACTCCTATCAATACTGACTCTAAAAGCTATAACCCTAACTCAACCAAACCTGAGTTCAGCCCTATCAACACCATAAGTTACAAGAAAGTCTTTGTGGATATCGGTAGTGATAAAAAAAGGGAATACCTTCCATAAATGACCAAAAAAAGAAAGAAAAATATAACAAAATTGCCAATGGCATTCAAAAGACTCTTCTCCAGGATCTTTATAGATAATATAAAAAGCATTGAGCAACAAATACATAATGGCCAGCTAAGTGACCAAATCATAATTGAGGAGAAATAATTTTTAGTAGAGTATCATGATATTTTGGATAAATAAGAGATGTTCTAGAGGTAGAAATCTAGAGCTCTTTGGCTCAAGGAGGGTTATTCCAATACAAAAAAAATCACGCTTTCACCCTAAGGCACAATAGTTCAAACAAAATTAGGGAATTTACCAAAGGTGATGACTCCATTACCAGGGATATTTTCAAAATTTGATATGAATCCTCTTCTTGTTTTGAATATCTCTTGGGTACCCAGCCCTAAAATTTTGATCGGGCCAGGAATTAGTTACTCAATCGCATTCTTGCCCTGGTCACTCCATAAATGGTTTCCTTGCTCATCAAGCCTCTTTCTTCAGATGATATCAAGCAAGATTTATTCACTATGCACTCTGATAAAACCCCTGGGCCTGATGGTTTCTCCCCCATAGTTTTTTAAACCTTTTGGGACGTTATTAGAAATATGTGTGCAAGCCAATTACTAAAATCCAACATGCAAAATCCATCCCCAGAGGTATTAAGTCTACCTTCATAGATATTATTCCTAAATGGCCTATTTGTAAATCTATGGTAGATTTTAGACCCATCAATTTATGTAATGTGATTTATAAAATCCTAACCAAAGCCATGGCATCCAGAGTTAAATAATATCTTCCCCAAATCATAGATCCCTCCCAAGGTAGTTTGATAAAAGGAAGATCTACAACTGATGGTATCATAACTTTGCATGAGATCCTCCATTCCATCTCTAGCAATAAAAAAGCTACCTTGGTCCTTAAAATTGATATGAATAAATATTTTGATAGGGTTGATCGAGAGTTCATTCTTTTTGTCCTTCTCAATTTTAGTTTCCATATAGAGTGGGTTAAAATTATTCAAGGTTGTATTTCTAGCTCCTAGTTCTCAGTGTTATTCAATGGGTCTGCAACATGTTACTTCCCAAGCAATAGAGGTCTTAGGCAAGGGAATCCCATTTCACCTATTCTCTTCATTATTCTTGTTGAATCCCTTATAAGATCTCTCAAAGCTGCTTTATCAGATGGCACAATATTTGGTATTCAAGTTACTTCCAACATGAGACCCCTTTCTTATCAGTAGTTCGTAGATGACACTATCTTAGCCACCCATGCTTCAATTTGGGATGAAAATTCAATTAAAGGCATTTTAGTTCTCTAAGAAGAGGCTGTAGGGCAAAAGATAAACTATACCAAGAGTAAATTTTTCTTTATTAATACCCCCCTATCTAGACAGATCAAGATTACTTATATTCTTTAGTGTGTCATATCTAAGCTTCCCATTGGCTATTTATGGCTTTTCTTGCTCTCAAATTTCCCCAAAGGTTCTATGTGGAGTAATGTTATTGAAAGAATCAATAAAAATATTGTAGGTTGTAAAGGGGTCATCCTATCCCAAGTAACCAAAGCCACTCTCACTATGGCCTATAATCAAAGTATTCTTATTTATTTTATTTCAAACTTCAAAGCCCGAATTTTTATCTATAACAAAATTGAATAGATTCAGAATAGATTCCTTTGGGCATGTTCAGAGGATAAAAAAAAGTTCCATCTGGTCATCTAGGAAAAGGTTTTCTTACCCAAAAATTAGGAAGGACTGGGTATTAGAAGAATTATTAATATGAACGTGGCACTGTTGGCTAAGCAATCTTGGAAGGTTTTTACCAATTGCAATCTTGAATGGGTTTCCATCATCAATAAAAAATACACTCACATATGGAATTTTATGGATGAAAAGATTCCTAAATTTGGGTCCACCTTCTAGAAATCAATCCTCCAGATCACACCTCTTATTCAAATGGGAACCATATGGTAGCTTGGAATAGGAAATAGGATAATTTTTTTGTCAGACAAGTGGATCTTCAATCAAATGCTTAGTGAGAAAAATAGAGTCTCAGAGGTACAACCTTTGCTCGATACTCTCATAGGAAAAAATGTGACTAATTTCATAGACTCTTCAGTCCAACCTAAAATATAGAAAGAGCTCCACATTGTAAATTTTTATGCCCAAATTTTAAATGTTGTCACTAAATTATCAATATTTTTGAGGGCAACTGTAATTCCATCTAGTATGTCTCATGATACCCCTTTCTGGAAAGAAACTGATTCTGGTCTTTTTCTATCAAATCTACTCATCTATTGAATTTCACTCCCCAAAATTATCTCAATTATTTAAGTATGGTTTGGATTAAATACCTCATACCTAAAGTTATCTTTTCTTGGTTGGCCATACAAAACAAGACCCTCAATACTGATAATATCATGAAGAGAGGTATGGTTGTTCCTAATAGATGTCATCTTTGCTTGGCAGTCTAGGAATTTGTCAACCACATATTTATGAAATGGTATTTCTTCCACTCTACCATGGATCATCTCATGTGCACTTTTCACATATTTTAGGCCCAACCCAACTCCTTGGTTATTTTTTCTCCCAGTGGCCCATACCTTTCATAAATTCTAGGTTGTCTTCTTTGTGGAAATTTTATCTCCATCATATTTTGTGGCAGATATGACTTGAAAGAAATAGTAGAATATTTTCAAACATCCTCAAGGACTCTATCTCTATTGCCAACAAAACCATCACCTTTTCTTTTAAAAATTCTAAGCTTTTTCTTTGCACCAAACCACCTAAGTTTACCCTTAAGTCCACTCTTTTTTGTTCCCTTAGTATTCCCCATAGTCCTAGCTCTACTCCTTCTAAAAACTATCCCATAATTGGCACTCACTGAACTCCTCCTCCTATAGGATGGCTTAAAATTAACTATGATGGTGCTTTTAAAATATATTCATGTGCAACGGGTGCTAGAGGTCTGGTCAGGGATCATAATGGATGACTCATATTGGCCTATGCTAAGTTTCTAGGCATCCAAACTAACCACTATGCTGAAGCTCAAAAATTTGTGGAGAGGGTTAGAAGTTCTCAAATATTACATAGGAAATTTACATATTAATGGTGATTCCATGACTGTTACAAACTCTATCATTAGTGACAAAATTCCTTCATGGAATGTGCGCACTATTATTCAAGAAGCTAAGGTCTTGATGCTGAAGTTTTGCAATACTAAAACCTGCCATGTGTATTAGGAATCTAACAAGTCTACTAATTTTCTTACCAATATTGGGATTAGTCATAGTAATTTGTCCATCGAGCACCAAAATTTCCCTTAAAATATTCTTAATGTTGCTTCTGTCAACCTGGAAATGCACAACCAGCCCTAAGAGGTATGTTCAACTCAAAAATTTTGATGATGGAAGTGATAGAATTGCTTCTCCGATGGGTGTATTTAACTTGATACACAACACCATCCTCAGTTGCATCATTACTGGCATGGATAGCATCGATGCATCTTTGAAACCGTTGGTCAAGAAACATGGCCAAAAGAGCTCTGTAGCTGAAGAGATTGTTGATGATTAGAGTTGGGTTGTTTTATCTTTCGAGCTATATTCTCCTTCATGGGAAATTTGGTACTAATATTTTGATCCCTGCGTGGGTATTGGTTTGATTTTACTTTATGTTCTCCTTAGCTCTTACGTGGGCTCTCTCTTTCGATATTTGTTTTTCTGTTAAACAACCTCTGCATGGATCTATTTTTTTTCTAGTATGGTTCATGGAGTGGCTATGGTGTAGACACCCTATTTTATGCTTCGCTACATAATTTTTGTCATATGCTTATGTTTCTAGTTTTGGGCACCAGTTAAAATCCATATAATATAATTTCTACCACCTACAAAAAAAATAAAAAGGAAAGTTAAAGAAATATAAGGAAGTGGTGACTATTGATAATAGTGCAAGTGATGATGAGGAATGTGGATTTGTGACACATACTAAAGACCCTCGTGATGAGGATAGTGAAGGAGAATATGTATTTTAAATTGAAATAAAGAATATACTAGTGAATAGTTGTATGTCCCTATTCACAAGATGAATATGTATTTGTTATTGGTTGAGTGTGTCTCTAATCATGAAGGTTTTGTAAATGGTATGTCACAACCCTTCTTTGGAAATATCTTGCACATGATGGATTTTTTATTATCTAAGATATATTTCAATGGAATGATTGACATGTTATATTGTATTTCTACAAGTATGGATGGTTTGTAGGAAATAAGATACATTCTAATGAATTGGTGTTTGATAATTAAATTATTTATTGTTTGAATAAATTGTTTTAAAAAAGGATATGATGCTGCTAATAGAAATATGTGTTGCAGGAATAACCATTCTTATGAATAGAAGAAATAATTAGCCACTACAGATGGAATGTCTAAAAATGGAAATGATGTTTACCCTTATGGATGACAACTCCAAGAAAGGGCAGATTTCCTTCATTTATAGTTGCATGGTTAATTGGCACATGGAATGAACCATCGACAGTGAGGTTGTTGAGGCTAAAACAAAAGAGTCGGTGGATTATGTGTGATGCTTGCTTTGATATCTAAAAATAATTTTATCTTTGTTGCATAAGGGATGTTTGAGATTACATTAGCTAGAGATTGCTTTCGTGTCTTCTTGTCATTATTTTCTTTAAGATCACGTATCTAGTGAAGTAATGGAAAAATTCATTAAAATTTTAAAGTCTTTTATTTAATTTATTTTTAAATGTTGTTTGAGCTTTGAAAACATTACAACTAGGAGTGGCTTGTTTTAAATGAAATTCATATTTATAACAGGAATGCCATCCAAAAAAAATCATGAGGAGAAAATTCGAAGAAGAGTGGCCTAATGAGTGTATTCATCATGGTCGAACAGGAAGCAGGGATAACCGGTAGCCAAGGAAAAGAGTTTTTAGGAGTGGTTTTTTCGAGAGTGGACAAAGGTGTGACTAGATAGAGAAACAAAAGCTTCATTTAGCTGGAAGGAATTCATATAGCAATTTGAGGTAGACTCGTTTGATTTGGATATGCAAGTGTCCTATATGTACTTCTTATTTTATTGTAAAGAGTATGCGTGTATATTTATTTTGGTTGATCTGAATGATTCTATTTAAGAGAAATGAATGTTTTAATTTTGCAAATTGTTGTTCTGGAAATTATTGGAATGGAATTAAAAGTCATATATTGACCAAATGTTGAACCGAGCCCTCTATCAATATTGCACTAGTGTGAGAGTTAGATCTTACCCTAAGATAAGAGTGGGGTTAGGTTAAAATATGTGCCCAAGAATGTATCTTGGTGTTGTTAGTTGAGTGTCTTGAGTCATACGTATTCTGTAGGTAAATTAACCTAAGACAAAGATAGATGGATAGTGCTTTAAACCCAACTCAACAAAACTTACCTAAACACCCCTACTGGTTTGATTTGTGAGAAATCTTGAAACATTATAAGTCTTCGAACATATGCATTGGAAAAATCTTAGATAGCTTAATTTCGTAGTTTGAAGATGGGTGTTGTGTTTTGGCATGCTACTTGTGATGAGGTGAGTGGGTTGCTTTAATTCTGATCTTGTGAATTCTATTTGTGATTAATGAATTGATTTGGAAATGGAAACATTGTGCTTCCTGAAAGCAGTTCTTATATTTCTATTATGTATGCATTATGCATGGACACTGAGTGTGCTCTGATTGTGAAATTCTATTTATTATATTTTATCGAAATAGTGTAGGTATGACAGAGGAAAATGAGAGTCTAAGTGATGACTCCTTTATAGTACTTTCTTAAGAGAGAGAAGGTTAACTCCTATATTGGAAAATTATTTATTGGTAGTGGGTATTATAATGAGATTCCTTTGTTCAAATGATGATTTTTACCTCCGTTTAATCCAGACAGGGTTATTTTAATTTTAGTATCTGATGATAATTTTTGGGTGGTTTCAAGGATATGTTATACAATATTAAGACCTCATATGGCAATATTATGGGTGGTATATTTTTCCATAAGTGGTTTTCAAAAGTAGTGAAGCCATTTACATTCACTTGAGTTGCACTTGACGTGTTTAGGAAGCATAGATATTTGTTTTATAAAATGGTCGTTGTCCCACATGCACAAGGATGTGGGATAAAGGTAATTTAAAATGTGCCTATCACCTAAAGGTTCATATCCAATTACTTAAGCCCAAATAGATCTACCACCTCATCTTATTTTTGTGTGATGCAACCTAAGTTTGGCATATTCACTTCTTGGGAACCATGTAGTTGATTGGTTTACTCTTGGATTTTCGATTGACCTACAAATAATAGAGATACTTTTTTATTTATTTGGGAAGTAATAATTATATTCCATAGATCAATTCTTATAGGGAAAATTATTGCGAATGGGGAAGACATTTTGGATTGCATTTATGGACCTAATTTTAGGAAATATTTGAAAGGTAGTACAAAAAACGTCTTATGAGAAGATGTAAGGGAACTAAAAAATAATTTTATGGAGAAATTGTAAGTGGTTTTTATTTAGCATATTTTATGAGAATGAATGAGCATCTAAAGGAATATGAGACTCTTAATGGTGATCCAATAAAAAAACTTAGAAGGAAAGAATGGACCTTTAAAAGTTCACATTTTGGAGCCTTAATGGTCTATCTATAATTGAAACATTATATGGCTTGTTTGTGATTAGCGATGGAAAGATATAAATGTGATTTATTTTAGGGGAAGATTATTTTAGATGGCATTATGTGGAACCTTTGGTTTAATATGTTGAACCAAATTTTGTATTAAAGAGTTAAAGGACTATTTCATTTGCATTGAGATAGGAAATAGGAAAAGGTATGTATTGTGGATTGGATAAATTAAATGATTAGTCCATGTGTTTTCTGAATTATTAGATTGGAAAAAAAAATATTGTTTGGAAAAGAATAGATTAAAGGAATAATATATGATTGGAAAGGATGATTTCATTGATGAATCTATGTATTTTGGAAGAACAAGGTAAATGAATAGCCTATGTTTTCAAAGGATAGATCAAGAGATGCATCTATGCTTTGAGAGAGATAGATTTAATGAATTATTTTATGTTTGGATAAGGGATAGATTAACTGAATAATTTATGTTTGGATATAAAATATGGATAGATAAAGTACCCTTGTTGGGTAGAGGTTAGAGTATAAACTTATTTATTCTTGAATGGGATAATATTTACGTATTAGTGGTTCACTTTATTTGACTAGATGGAATGTAATATGTTAAGTATTACTTAAAAGAATTTTTTAGTAGGTGAATATATCACTTGGAGATAGAAATGTATCAATGGATCGTATGCTACATTGAGTTCTATTTGATTGATAGCATACGTTATGCTAGGATGTAATTGTAATTGAATATTACTTTCTTAAGAGGTAGAGGGTTCTCTCCTATATAGTATGCTTGTACAGGTAATTCGTTGGGAGAATTGTGGGGTTCTCTTGAATAGGTTATCTTATGCATTGTTATAACAAAGTGCAACTATTTTAGATTCAAGGGGATGATTTTACCCTTGAGTATGGACTGAGTGAAGAAGACATCCTTCGAAGGATGAACATAGAGTTTCACCCAAGAAATTTATGTGGTTCTCTCAAGATTACTTGACATGGATTATTGGACCTATTAATGTATAGGAAAACTTAGGGAAATAAATATTCTTAGGCTCATATGATGATGAATGGATCATAAGGGATTATAGATTCCATTTATGTAATTTTACTTGAGGTAATTAAAGATAATGAAAAGGAATTTATACTTTTGGAGACTGGGTTTATTCCCCATGAGGGTTGGTAGTATATATCTTGTGTCTAATGTGTGATGATTATTGCTCATTCATGTCTTTATAAAATGGTTTGAGATGGCTTGATATGAAAGTATTGCCCCATCTTGTGGAAGAGGATTATGGTTATATTGATTGTAATTAATAATGTAGAACATGTAAATGATTTTTATATGTTTGATATTGTATATTTTAATGGCTAAGTTCATGGATATCAATTATAAGAAAGAGTAGAGATAGAAAAGGTCTTCCACAATTCACTCAACCTATGTAGATGGATTTACGTATGGTGAGGGTAGGAATACTTATAATAATTATAAAAAATAATTCTCTCTCAAGTTTGGTTGGAAAATTTTGGGTTGTTACATTGGGTATCATATCCCGGTTTGTAGGGATATAGACTTCCTTGTGTAAGCTCAAAGGTGTTTTAGAATTGACCCTAGGAGTGATGGCTTACATTGATATGATACCTTGTGTAGAGAAAGTCTTTCCAACATCATTAAAGAGGTTTTAATGAGAGAGCAAGCCTAGGAATAGGATATTGCACATAAAAATGACTATAATCATTATCAAATGAATGATAATGAAATCAATAAGTTGATAGGGCAAATGAACTAACTAGAAGTAACTAGATTCAACCCCTGGGTAGGAAATAAAAATGGTACCTTACGGTAAGACAAGCATGGCCTATATTGTCACTAGAAAGTAATAATGGGTTGCAACCAAGAAGACACCTTAAGAGAATACAAGGTAGTAAAAATTCTTAGTGATGAAGATTAACTCCTAGGAAGATATGACTACCTTTTAAAAGAAAATTCAAAGAAGTTGAGATAGATGGTCTAGGCTAACTCATCATGAAGATGAGATATATAGCTTAGGTTGGCTCAACATTGAGGATGAGATGGATAATTTGAGGTAGTTCATCTTGAAGATAAGAGGTTCATACACCTAAGTACTAGCTCAAAGGACTGAGTTGAGTAAAATAATAGGTGCCCCATTAGCTCAAAGGACTGAGCTTAGTAAAGAAATGGTAGATCTATTTTATCGATTGACTAAGATAAAAATAGTAATCTATTATCTTGATTAAATGAGATAAGATTAATTCTAGTAAACTACGGGAGATTAATCACTCCTATCCACTCAAGGAATATCTATAGCATCCAAAACTAAAAATATGGTGGAACCTCTATAATCCTATCAAGTGTATCTTCATGAACCATGACTTTGCAAAAGAAAGCAATTTCATTCTTTCTCATAGAATGGCTAAATTAGGCCTGTTACTTTAAATCCAACTCCTTTGAGTATGTGTCAAAGGGAAACAACACCCAAGGTAAGAAAGTGGAGTAGGGGATTGTCACAAGGTCTAGGATTGGCTAAGAAGGTCAAGGGTGAATGACAAACAAAATAATAGAATATTGTTGACTTAAGTAGGGAGACAAGGGATCTATGCTTGGATTTCAAATAATGTGATATTGTCCCTGTACCATGAGACATCTAGTCTTGGAGCAAAATTCTCTAGAAGACAAGGGTATTAAAATAAGTAATCATTGGGATGATTATTGATTAAGTTCCCTATAACAAAAGTTTGGAATAAGGATAGGGAAATATCCTGTTGCAACAGATCAAGGAAGCAAGGCTCGAATATTGGAAGAGCTAGTCAAAGACCTAAATAATATTATATTGGTAACTTCAGCCAAGACATGGCTATATGGCATTGAAAATGGATCTTATCTGTACGAAAAAATAGAAATGGAATTCTAGCTATAGGTTGGGGATAAATCTTAGTAGAAAGAATGAATGAGAAATATTTTCTTGAATAGGAATATAGAATCATAACTTTGAATGATTATAACTTATTTTGAGTTAAATACATAGGTCTTGTAAATTGCACTTAGTACTTCAACACTTAAGAGATTGTGTAGAGAGTAGATTTTTGACATAGTCCTTAGAAACTCCTACATTTGTGAAAGGAGTAAATATTATGACTCCATATTTCAAAATAATGAAAGGTAAACATTTGAAGGGACCTAAAACTATTCATAGAAATGGATCGAAGGACTCTCTTCAAGAGGGATATGATCGACTCATGTTGGTCATTATTTAAAATGGACATATGTGATTATCAAATGATGATAGTAATCACAAAATGAACACCCTACATTGAGTGGGTGTAATTAGCAAAAAATTTTAGTATATGGTAATACCATAAAATGGTACTCTTCTATGGAGCAAGTGTGGTCATTTACATCATCTGTAAAAGATGATAGTATTGAGGGTGATTCTTTAAGAGAAATAAGTGTGGTTAGTGTTAGTAAGGATAAAACTTCTTCTACGATACCTCACATGGAGTGAGTAAGTCACTGGTATTATCCAAAAAATGTGATGATAATTCTATTTATATTTAAATAGTCTCTATAAATTAGATGAAAGGTGTAGACACCAAAACATCACCAATCCTATTATGTGACTGCAAACACTAATCACATTGGCACACACATCCCCAAGGGCAGCCCCCAGAGGTTAAAAAATGGTCCTAACCACTCTCACAACAGTTTTGGAAGGTCAAAAATCATTTTGGCACCTTCAGGCACTTTGCTCAATATCCATTCTAGCCAGGGACAAATTCAAACTCGAATTCGCTCCTCCTAGGGACGAATTCATAATTCACTCCAGGGTGAGGCGAATTGCAGGTTTGATTGGAAAAAAGTCAAATCTTGGCAAATGGTAGCTCGGATCCACCACTTAACACTTCCTTCATTGCATGGGAGTATAGGTGAGCATTTTCGAGCGTTAGAGGCTGTTACAAGGGCAGTCACGGAGTCCCTATTCAGGGAGGAATCTTCCCTCCCATGGAAGGGCATGGCTGCTAAGTGGTGCCTCTGCATGCTCATCCCAAGAGACCTCCAGGTCTATAAATTTGTGGGTTTTCTCACCCCAAAATATACATAGTAAGAGCAATTTGGAGCAATGAAGTGCGGCCATTTTATTTCACCATACATCCTTGTGTGATTTGTGCCTTTCACATCCGTGATCTCTTTTGGAGAAGAGGTCATTGGGTGATCATTGGAAGGTCAAATCTTGAGCCCAAAACCTGACATTTGGCCATAGAATACCACCTCAATTTTCCGACAACACCTTACAAGATATTTTGGACCCATCCCAAGTGGATTGGCACTGAAATCAGGTCCTAATGGTGGGCGGCCTGCCCGGGTGCCCCACACTATCGCGAGTCTAATCGTCCCTTTTAGGAACGATTAGGAAGCTATGGTAGATTTTTATTTCTATTATATTTATATTGTATTTCATCTTATGCTGTTTAGGTAGTTTGCAATTTCGATTTCATAATGTTTTGAGCAAATCTTATCATGTTCTATCACTTTTTTTCTTTGCTAACTTGCAAGTAGCATCATAAAATTCCTATTAATGGAGGACAAATTAGGAAAATATGACCATCTGGGTCTTCCCAAAATACCCCCAATTAGCTAACCCCAAGTTTTTAGGTATTTTGGATCTCTCTAGGCAGGACATTTGGGACAGTACCTTTTTGGTGTTTTGTTGCAAGTAAATTTGTCCCGCCCCGGAGCGAATTCAAATCGATGAGGAATTTCTCGACTGTTATTTTTGTAGTGCCCTCCTGGTGATGTCCCGATGCCCCTATCAAATTTTTAGAGTAGTTGGATTCATTTTAGTTATATTTTAATTCATTTTTCTCATTCACTGATCGTAGGCTTGGGGATTGCATGTTTTGTTTCATCCGTAGGTGCTACTAACTATTTCTTGTTCCTTTGAACACAGGATCAGAACATTGGAGGAGCAGAAAGGAATAAAAATTCATAGACACAAGCGGTGGTGATGTTTTGGTCCACCCATCTTACATGTGGGCACGCGAAAGAAGGATGGTTATCCATGGATGTGACCAAGAGACGAGTTTAACGCTCCTCACCCCTGAAAAGGGAGGAGGCAAATTGTAACCAAATTGTGAAATACATCAATAAAATAAAAGTTCTATTTGTTTTATTTGGGTTTCAATAAATTCATGTTTTTCTCCATTTCATGCATTTTTAATTCGTAGGGTTTAGCGTTAAGTTCAGTTTCGTTTTTGCATCGTGCTTGGAGTTTTTCCTTTTTTGTTTCCGTATCCTCATGCTTTCAGTGGCGACCATAGTGGGACCTTGTCCTCTATTTTTGAGATCACATATCTGATCCAAACTTGGTTGTTTTTTTCTTGTAGGTGCCGAGTTTCACACGTTGACTGCTGTTCGTTCCATCAGGAGGCGGATACAAAGCTATAATTCATCTTACCCAGGGATGAATGGGAATTCACCCCACCCTGTGATGAATACAATCCTGTAATTTGTTCCCCCTTGAGATGAATTTTTGTATGTGCAATATTCGGGCAAAAACTCAGAACCGGAAGATTTGGGCAGAGAAGAGGTAAGGATTCTGAACTTTTCTTGTCTATTTTTTCTTTAGTTTTTTTGTTCTAGGGTACTTTCTTGCTTAGGGACATTAGTTTTCCTTTACTGCTTGCTTTTTTCCATTTGGAAAAATAAAAAGAACCCCACACACCACGTGACAACTTCAAAACCAAGGCGTTGGTCGTAAAACCCCATCCCTTGATCAAGACCAACAGTGGATTTCATCACCACCTTGGCTTGAATTTTGCATCCATTACCCTGATCACAAGTGTTGCTAGATGTAAATCTTGATGAAATCTGAACGAGTGTAGTTGGGGTGATTCCCAGTGCATTAGGATAAGTCTTTTATGGTAGGTGTCATAAACAGGGTGATTCCCCTTCCATACCGCCTATGTTCCACGTACCACCTGCTCTCACATACCTATAGTTTCCCTCATGTAAGGGCGGGTATATAGAGAGGTTGGTATATCGGCCTGGCAATGAGCCATAAGAGCCATCATTTTGCATTTAAATGTTCTTTACAAAAACCTTCAAAACAAAAAAAAAACAACAAAAACAAAAATAAAAAACACACTAAACCAGGTCTAGGACACACTTTCAATATTTAAACGAGATAATCACTGCTTGTGTGTGTGTATGATCATTTTTGTTTAGTGTAGCATAAAAATCATAAAAAGAGATAAAAATCTACATAGCTTGTAGGAAAGCACCACCATGGTGTACACACGTAGCCAAGCCCAATCAAGGGCGAAAGCTATGAAAAGTGTACAAGGGTGCACAAGTCACCTCCGATATAGCCCTAAATATGTAGTCATACCGCCTTGGTGGCCTGACCCGCAAGAGAGTCCGCATCATTCCATGTCAAGATGGAATTATAGGGACACCCCTTTGAGGGACATGCCCGTTCATCATAGCCCCTTTCGGGAAGAGTCCTTACACATGGCACTCAACATAGATAAAAAGGCCCCCTTAGAAGCTCGATATCAGTGGCCATCGTGCGATGAAGTGCTAGAGTGGCATAGTTTCCATGAGGAGAGGCCACATGATGATGGCATTCCCCCTTTACCCCCCATCACTATTAGAACCAATAGACAAAATCTAGAGTGCAAGGCCCTTCAAGCATGGCAAGCTAACTCTGCCCACCCCTTTCACACATATGAAAGGGAGCCCGAGGAAGATGATTACATTCATCAAGAGCAATATACAGTGTGGGGGACATGCGCTTTTGCACCAGCTAGATACCATGATCACCCACTAAGGCCAGAGCCTCGAGTAAATGCTGCCAACATCGATAGAGGGAAGTGACCTATTGAGATATCAAATCATCGCGATCAAGGTAAGTACATACGAGAGGCATCCAGGCCTCCTAGGCTCAGGATGGCAAAACAAATTGACCTGAAAATCACCAGACATGCCACCCACAAAGTGTAGATCAAGTGGCTTGAGCAAGACTAACAGCAGCTAGAGAATCTATATCGCCTTAGCAAAGAGCGCATTCGATGCCAAACATATGAACTACTCCATAACCCAGTGCCTGAGAGGGTCCCAACCCCTCACACCCAAAGAGCAGAACCATATGAGAGGCATAATCCCTTGGTGTGAGATAGGTCTCCATGACCTTACCAAGTGCTACCTCCGAGACCTCCTAGACCTGAGTGGGAGGCCACTCCTTGGAACAACGATGGGTACCCTCCATGGGGACCCACCTAGGGTCATAGGTCTCATCTAGAGACTCCTCAGGAAGCTTATAAGGAGTACGAGCAAGAAGATGAGCGGGCCAAAACGCCCTACCTAGGTGGAGGAGTTGCCATCCAGACACCCCTTTAGAGGCCTCAAGTCTCCCACAACCCACAATGGGAGCAAACTAAAGAGGAAGAAATTAAATCCTCAGATGCATATAAAGTGTTGCTAGAGCGTTTGGAGTCTGTGGAGACCAAAACTTCTAGGCCCCAAAATCCCACTTTACACCAGCTCCGCAGTCATCCTGTGCATCCGTCAGTGCCAACACCTCCTTACCCTGAACACTTTAAGCTGCCTCAGTTGGCAACCTTTAGAGGTGAGGAAGATGCTCAAGAGCATGTGACGAGATTCCTAAGTCAATGCTTCGACATTCAGGACAATTATGCTTTGTTATTGAAAACATTTATAACCACATTCACAGGCCCTGCCTCGGATTGGTTTACTCAGTTACCAAAGCACATAATTAACAACTTAGATCAGTTAGTGGATGCGTTCCTCGAATGCTTCACCTTCAATACCAATAAGAAGGCATCACTGAGTGACTTATCCAGCCTTAGGCAGTATGAGGAGGAGACCATGGCGGCCTATGGGAATCGATGGAGAGCATTACTTTTGAAGCTGCCCTACCTCCCTCCTATGTTCGACCTCACTTAGATGTTCTCCAAGAGTTTTTTGAGATCGATCTCTGTGCTATTGCAACTGTAGCAATATGCCACCTTAGAAGAAGCTCTAGCGCAAGCCAGGATCATTGAAGAGATCAAAATACAGGATGGCAAGATAGCTAAACCTAAGAAAAAAGAGTTGACTAAAAACACTAAAGTTGGGACCACGCAACAAAAACCCGCTACGGTTAACCAAGTTACTATCAATGTCCCTAAGCCTGCACAAGCAACACAGCCTCAAAAGGCTAACTATCAGGCAGTGCCTCCTAACAACTATGACAGAGAAAATCAGAGGCAAGAACAGGGTCAGCAGCATTGCCCTAGGCAACAATTCACACCCTACATAGAGTCCAGGGACTCCTTGTTTGACCACTTGTTAGTGGCAAACCTGATCAACCTGCCAGAGGTTCAGACTATAGATCCCAATGTGCCCAAGCCTAAGGGGTATAGAGAGGACTTGACCTAAATGCCTATTGAAAATTTAAGGGCTTGGTGCAAGACCTGATTGATAACAAGACACTAGCGGTGGATAATCCTGTAACACCAAGCAATCAACAAATGGAGGTCTTCAAAGACCCCTTGCCTACTCATGCTTTACAGGCAAAGACCCTACAAGTTAATGAGGTCACATAGAACTGCCCCATGTAGGGATATGTAGGGATTATCAGTATAGTGACTCGAAACAGGAGGTATCCGAGCATGAATGCTCCTGCAGAAGTGGCAGGAGAGGTGCCAACAACTTTGCAACCACAACATCACCTTGCACAACCTCCTCTGCCTAAGCTGGTGGCCACACTTCGGACCAAACTAACTTAGAGTTTGAGAACCACCTTTGCTAGGCTCTCCATATATGATCTTATACAATAATCTACGCCCCATCGAGAAGCTCTAATGGATATTTTGAAAGCCATCGAGTTGCAGCCCCACGAGACAAATTCTTTCAACAACTTCATGGGGCATGTAAAACGATGCACTGAGCCGGTCATCACATTTTGGGAAGACGAATTGAGATCAGTTACTGATGACGTGGCATATCCACCCCTACACGTTATCGCATGGGTCAACGGGATCCCATACAAGAGGGTGTTGATAGACACTGGCTCATCCAGCAACATCATCACAATTTTGGCTCTCAAAAATTTGAAGTTGCTCACATCTCACATCATAGCTTCCACCTACACTCTGCGAGCATTCAATGACGCAATCTGCTTGACAGTCAGCATAATAGTCCTACCAATCCAAGTGGGACAAAATACCATGCCCACATTGTGCCATGTATTGGAAGGTGTGATGGCCTACAACATCTTGCTGGGCCGACCGTGGATCAGGGACATGAAGTGTGTCCCTTCGATAGCTCATCAATGTTTAAAGTATACATTTGAATGGGAGGTGAATGTAGTCCCGACAGACTTGGAACCCTTAATGTATTGTAATGCAATGCAACTAATGCCACAATCGACCCAGCCATCAACGCATTTGGATTTCCAGTTAAATCCATCTAAATAGGGTTTGATTATGCAGTCATCCCGATTAACAAGTTCTCCAAAATCCTAGCTAGGTTCATCTTCATCGTCTGGTCCTCCACCAACGACACCATCTCTGGGGGCCAAACAGAAAGACAAAGGGAATGAACCCTTGGAAGAGGCAAAACCTTTGGAAGAGACACTGCCATCAGTGTCAACTATCTCTACTGAGGAGATGCCTAGCCGAATGGAAGTCGAGGCTCCTAGTCCACCCTACATGGAGTGGACTTAAGGAGAACTTCCATTCCCTCCCCCTCAACCGCCAATGATCATCATTGAAATGGCCAATACGGGCCTGGGGGAGTATCTGGTGTGGAATATTGTAGCAACACCCACACTAGAATCCATGCAGGACATGGGGAGACCTCGAATCCCCATTGGCACTATTGTTCCCCTAGGCTACCCACCGAACCAGATAAACTTTGTGTATGGGGGCCTTGATCATGATGTTGCACCATGCACGTAAGAGGACAAAGATGAAGAGCCTTTTGCTGAAAATGACAACTATTTGTCTAACCTAGACTTTTCTTTGAGATACCTTGGCCAATGCAATTGGCACGAATATGGGTTAGGCCGATATGAGCAAGGGATACGTGTTCTTTGCCAACCAAGATACCAAATGCCATATGACAAGTCAGGAGTAGGGTTCAACCACCCCCTCCCCTTGGACATCTTGATGGAGAACATGCAAGGCCTAGGGATAGGCAACAAGGGGGGATTGGCATCAGATCCATATGCCAACCCTAACACCACATATACATTGAGGGATTATCTCCCATTAACGGCAATCAACCTTGTTGGCTCTAGTAATCCCTTCCCTTCACTCGAGAGAGGAGAAAGCTCGAGAGCTCATTTTCAATGAGGATATATACAATGTTAAGAAGGGTCCTAGGAGGACAAGCCGAAGTATGAACCAGCATCGTATGACCCATTCGAATCAGATAGCGATCACTCACAGGTGATCCCCATGGATTATTATCAAGAAAGCCTCTTGACAATGTTCCCCCTGGATGCTCCCATCGAGCAAGCGTTGCTCCAAGAAAATCAAGTCCTCGCGTAGATAGCGGAACAACCTAGGTGGGACCACATTAATTTGCTTGAGCAGGATGAGCCTGTCATACCTCAAACAGTTGTCATAGCCAACGAGGGATTTTGGATCTCCGATAGTGATTATGAAGATGAAACTAAGATGGCATATCTTAATCACATGCGATAGATGCAGCATCGACACCCCTTGGAGATTAACGACATATTCAAACAATTAAACATAGTGCCAGGGCATGAGTGGTATGTAGACCCAGCATGGTGGGACCAAGTGTTGGATCTGCTACTCTGGGCATACGAAGCATACCTTTCACCTAGAGACCCTATAGTGACATCAGTGTCGAGGGTAGACCCTATCTTCCTATCTGCACATAGGGCCGATCCATTTGTGCCCATCCCTCTAGAGCCAGATCCTGAGCATAGAGAGCATCCAGGATGTTCGAGTAACCACATCCATGGTAATGGAGACAAAAATAATTTCATCAACATGATCTCCATTGAATTAACCGCCCCCATCCACAATCCAGTCGATTCGACACAATCATTTTATCTAGACATAGATGCCATAGACTGGGATTGTGTCAATTCCCCTCCATCCCCATCCGAGTATTGGCCTTTCAATGAAATGCTCCATTTTATCCTTGGGCTGACTTAGGATATCTGCCATGTTGAAGAGGGACCCGAGGTTCCTAACGATGATCTAAACTCAGCAAATGATATCCACTTGATCCCAACTCCACATCAGTTAGAATACGGATCCCACATGTCGATCGAGGAGACAACTAACGTAGACATCAAATCAGATCCAATGAATCCATAGATCATTAAGTTGGGGGTAAGTTTATCCCCCGAAGAGCAAGCCGACTACATTGCCCTTCTCAAAGAGAAGGAGGTTTTTGCATGGTCATACAAAGACATGCCAGGACTAGACCCGCAGGTAGTCACACATAATCTAATGCTTGATCCGACATTCAAGCCAGTTAAGCAGAAACTATGCAAGATGCACCCAACAGTGGCCTTAATGGTCAAAGACAAATTGCAAAAGCTATTGGATGCACAGTTTGTCATTTGCATGGATTATCCACCATGGTTGTCCAACATGGTGCCCGTCAAGAAGCCTGATGGGAGGATTCGCATATGCACTAATTTTCGAGATCTAAACAAAGCGAGTCCTAAGGATGATTTTCCCTTGTTGAGCATTGACACCTTGGTAGATGCTATAGCAGGTCATGAAATGCTTTCCCTCATGGATGGTTTCTCGGGATATAATCAAATTTGTATCAGCCCCGAAGACCAGCTAAAAATAGTGTTCACAATGCCTTGGGGGACATTTTGTTATAAGGTCATGCATTTTGGCCTTAAAAACACTGGCGCCACCTACCAACGTGCCATGACATACATCTTCCACAATTACATGCACAAGACTTTGGAAGATTACATGGATGATTTGTTGGCCAAATCTCTTTTGTGCTCAGATCATCTCGATGATTTAAGCAAGATCCTCGATCGCCTCATGCAGCATAGAGTTAGAATGAATCCCAAGAAGTGCATTTTTGGCATCACATCTGGAAAACTCTTGGGATTCATAGTCTCAAAACGGGGTATCGAGGTAGACCTAAAAAAAGTCAAGGCAATCCTTGAAATGCATCCCCCTACTACCATCAAACAACTCAGAATCCTGTAGGGAAAGGTTGCATCGATCAAGTGCTTCATAGCGGAGCTATCTGACAAGTGCCGACCAATGAACAAGTTGTTGCACAAGGGGGTATCATTTCATTGGGATGACGAGTGCCAGTCAGCCTTCGACGAAATTAAACAATACTTGGTTGCTCTACCAGTATTGGCACCACCTAGACCAAGAGTGTCATTCTACTTATACATCTCAGCTACTGAGGTGGCACTGGAAGCCATGTTAGCCCAGAAGAACGAACTTCACAAGGAATAGGCTACTTACTATCTTAGCCGCACCCTGGTCAGCTATGAACTTAACTATGCATACGTTGAGAAACTCTACTTGGTAGTGGTATTTTCTACCAAAAATTTGTGCCATTACATGCTGAGCAACAAGACATATGTTGTGTCTATGAAGAATCCATTGCGATACATGACGATTCATACTTATCATAGTAGTCACACGACAAAATGGATCATATTTTGACAGAATTTGACATAGAGTTTATTGGACAAAAATCCATAAAAGGTCATGTCATAGCCGATCAAATAGTAGAGGCTCCTCTCAAAGACGACCAGCCTCTGACTATAGAACTACCCGATGATGGAGTCTTCCATGTCTCAGAATCACCAGATTCTGACGAGCCTGAGTCATAGGCTGACATAACCCTATTTTTTGATGGTTCTAAATGTGAGCAAGGTGGTGGCACGGGAAGATTATTCTTCACACCGCAGGGTGCTCCTATGCCCCTGTCATTTAAATTAAATTTCCCATGCACCAACAACAATGCAAAGTATGAAGCCTTGCTCATAGGTCTTCAGACAACAATCACCATGAACATTAAACGATTGAATATCTTTGGTGATTCTCTCCATGTCAAAGGGGTATTCCAATGCAAATGCCTATTTCTGTAGGCCTACAAAGCCCTAGTGGATAAATTCCTAGCAAAGCTTGAATGGTATGACATCGAGGTACTCCCTCAGTCATCAAACCATTTTGTGAACACTATGGCCTCTTTGGGTCGCTAATCCCACAAGACATTTTTGGTGATATGACCACCATTCAAGTCAAAACACTATCACAATCCGCGATGGAGTGAGCAAGATCTGATTTAACGCCAGGAATCCACTCGATCTAGATTGAGCCATCCATGGATAGGTTCTCCCGAATCCATGATTGTCTAAAACATGCCAACTGGGGGTCCTTGTTATCCCCTACTCCCCTTAAAAGCAACACAATGCTATTATTACAAGTTCTCTCCTACTCAGCTTTTGCTAGGGATGAACTTCAAGAGAGACTGGCTATTCATACCATTGAGGCTTCTGATCAGCAAGATTGGTATTCCCCAATAATGGACTACCTCAAGTTAGGTAACCTCCCACTTGGATTAACACATGCTGCAAAATGCGCATTCAAGTAGAAAGCGGCAAATCATGTCTTGTTAGGAGACATTTTGTACCATCGCAGCTATGAAGGGATCCTCCTTTGGTGCTTGGACCAGCAAGAGTCCACTTGGGCGATCGCCCAAGCGCATGATGGTACATGCGATGGCAACTTCAATGGTATGGCCATCGCAAAGCACATTCTTTGCATGGGCTATTATTGGCCATCTTTAGAGTGAGATTGTTGTGCATATGTCAAGAAGTGCGTGAAGTGTCAACACCATGCTAATTTGAAACACGTACCTTCCCAGGCCTCGCAGCTGATCTAATAGGCTTGGTATTTTTCATAGTGGAGCCTAGATCTAATCGAAAAGATCTCCCCTGTGTCATCAGGTCATCACACATTTATCATAACGGCCACAAAGTACTTCACCAAGTGGGTGGAAGCGTTTCTGCTAACCTCTACGACTGGACCCCGCATTATGGAGTTAATTTTGCATAACATCATATGTCATTTTGGTATTCTATCCAAGATAATTTTGGATAATGGGACATCATTCAAAAACAAATATGTGCGTGCTTTGACCACAAAGTACAAAATTCAGCATAGTTTTTTGACCCCCTATTATCCGTAGGCAAATGGGCAAGCAGAGATGTCAAACAAAACGCTAGTCGCCATCCTCAAAAAGATAGTCATAGATAATAATAAGGATTGGCACATTTAGATCCCACTTGCCCTATGGGCCTATCGCACTAGCATTCAGACACCCATTAGGGCAACTCCATTTACACTTGTGTATAGCTCTGAGGCTATCATGCCTCTCGAGTTAGAAATTCCTTCCCTACGCATATCAATGCAATATTTCATCGATGATGATGTTGTGCGATAGGCCCGATTATACCAGCTTACGTTGCTTGATGAACGACGCGTTAATGCCCTCGAGCATTTATGTATCTACCAAGAGCGACTTAAGAAAGCATACAACATGAAAGTTCACTTGAGGGACTTTCAGGTCGGTGACTTGGTCTTGAAAGAAAACCAACAGAAATCTAGTCTACTGTCCCATTTAAGGGACAAATTCATGGTAAATTGGTTAGATCCCTATGTAATTGATAGCAAAATAGGACCTAGAACATACCATCTAGCCTCTCTTGATGGAATCAAGGAACTAGAACCCCTGAACATCAGTAATTTGTGGCCATTCCATGTTTAGAGGAGCCATAGCCCAAACAAAATGCTCCAAGGATTTCCGTAATCGCTTGGTCAATCCCAAAAATGCTCCAAAGATTTCCGTAATCACTTGGTTGATCCCCAAAATGCTCCAAGTATTTTCTTAATCACTTGGTCAATCCCCAAAATGCTCCAAGGATTTCCGTAATCGCTTGGTCGATCCCCAAAATGCTCCAAGGATTTTCGTAATCGCTTGGTCGATCCCCAAAATGCTCCAAGGATTTTCGTAATCGCTTGGTCGATCCCCAAAATGCTCCAAGGATTTTCTTCATTGTTTGGTCAACCCCAAAACGCTCCAAGGGTTCCACCAATCGCTTGGTCAATCCCCAAAATGCTCCAAGGATTTCCGCAATCGCTTGGTCAAAAAAAGAAAATTCAAAAACAATAACATCATCATAAATAACAAAATTTACATCTCATTTCCATGCATGCTCAAAATCTTCACAAAAATAAAGAGCTCTATTTTGCATATCATCTTCATATTCACACAAATCAATCCATAAAAAACACAAAAACATATAGCTACATTACGCATTGCACCCACACATTGCATATTTGTGGTCATAAAGGTCAAAGCACCATAGACTGTCATTACTTGGCAAAACCATCATCTTCTACATGTATGAAAAACTCCAAGTATGATGCAAAAATGAAACTAAACTTAACGCTAAACCCTACGAATTAAAAATGCATGAAATGGAGAAAACCATGAATTGATTGACACCCAAATGAAACAAACAACCCTTTTACTTTATTGATGTATTTCACAATTCGGTTACAATTTGCCTCCTCCCTTTTCAAGGGCGAGGAGCGTTAAACTCGTCTCTTGGTCACATCCATGGATAACCATCCTTCTTTCGCATGCCCACATGTAATATGGGTGGACCAAAACATCGTCGTCGCTTGTGTCTACGAATGTTGATTCCTTGATGCTCCTTTGATGTTTCGATCCTACATTCAAAGGAAAAAGAAATAGTTAGTAGCACCTGTGGATGAAATCCAAAATCTCAAAACCCCCAAGCCTAAGGCATCGACCACCATGATCATGCAAGATCGATGCGATGGGAACTACCACTCGTGGTGTGGGTCCTATGGGACCCCTCAAGGCAGCTGCTGCTAGCCCTTGCATCATGCCTACTACCCCCTCCCTCATTCAGTCACCTGCGATGAGACGATGTTGACTACTCAGTATCACTGCCCTCATTCAACACAATGACCCACTGCCTGAGGGCTCAAGTACCCACCCCTCAAGGTAGATTATCTCTCCCTCCAAATCCATCTGGTATCGACACCACTCTACCTCTCGTCGATGGTATATCATGACTACATCGTCGTGTTGTGCCAGATGTACCCATAGGAGATCCCTCTCTCATGCAGCATCGGTATCCCCCTCCTACTGGCAGTGCGTAGCCCATGCGTTCTCTTGCTCTGCTAACTGAGCCTATAAGAAATCCCTCTCTTGCAGAGCCTCCCCCAGCTCCTCATATTGCCTCTATAGTAGCTCTGCCAATCGTGCATTCTTAGCATGCACCCCTAACTCCATGTCCTCTAAATCTCCTTAAGGCGTGGGCACTTCTAGAATAGCAACCTGCTCTAGCTCCCACTGCTCCGGGACGTCATGCATCTCCAGCTAGTCCAGAGCCCCAAAATCCATGCCCAAGTCATCCACCTCCACCATGTTCACCTCCTCAAGCGGAGCTCCCCAATCATCTCCTTGCACCTCGGAATCCTCCTCGCTTGTTGCTGCTACCTCTACACCTCCCAGTGTCCCCTCTCCCCACCATCACTGTAGAGTCTAAAAGCACGAGATTCCGGGCAAAGGAAACACTAGTTATGCAACATAAGACGAAAATGTAACGCTTTGATCCTATGCACTAAAACAGAGAAAGGAGACAACTTGGAAACGAAAGACAAGATGTAAAGAAATCACAGCCCTCTTTATTCAAATATCTTATCCTCGGTTACATAGACGTCTCCTCCCCTTTTGGGGGCTAGGAGCGTTAAATTTGTCTTCATTACAATGTGTGACCTAGTCTTCCTCTTCCCGCGTGCCCACGATTGCAATGGGCGGGCCAAGATGCTTGCCGTCGCTGATGTGGATAAGTTCTTCACCTCTGATTGCTTTTCCTGCAATCAAAGAAACAATAAAAATGTCAGTAGCACCTGTTGCAAAGGAAAGGGGTTCGTTCTCTAAAATCAACGAAATATGCATGTAAACATCTGCCTGAAACAGTAAATACAGTGAGTCCAAATGGCTTGAAAACTTGACAGAAGACAGAAAATGTTACCAAAAGGCCATTGCCCCTGAGACAGCCGGCCAATCTGCTTTTACCTGGTAATCGTCCCTGGTAAGGACGATTGCTACTGTTAATCGTCCCCCGGAAGGACGATTGCTGCTGTTAATCGTCCCCTGCAGGGACGATTGATACTGTGTTGAAGAAGCCGACCTGCCGCTGCTCCAATGTCGATTCTCGAGACCTGCAAAACGCCTGCAAACAAGGGGGTTATGTAATTGGGGCCATTTTGGGACGACCCAGATGGTCGGATTCTCCCAATTTGGCCTCCATCACCGAGAAATTGGACGTTGTTACCTGCAAGTCAGTGGGACAACCAAAATAACAAAAGCATGATAATATTCGATGAAAACCTTTTGAAATCAAGATTCAAGATTCTGAACTATTGAACAATAGAGAATAACATGGAATATGAACAAATGACAGAAAATGAACTACAACTAAATCCAAAAGGTGCGGGGTGCCCAAGTGGGCAGCCCACCGATGGAACTTGATTTTGGCACCAATCCACTTGGGATGGGCCCAAAATCTCTTAGGAGTGGGGGGTCGGCGAATTGGTTGGTTCAGGTGTCCATGTGTTGGATTTGGGTCGGGTTCGAGCTTCCAAAGGCCACCCAACAACCTCCCTTGCAAAAGAGATTGGTGGATGTGGGAAGGTGAACCAAAAGGGATGCAAGTGGGTCTTCAACTCGGCAGCACTTCGTTGCTTGAAAACTCCTTCAACCTCTATCTTTTGGGTGAGAAAAGTCTCACCTTTTATAGACCCAAGGGGTCTCCTTTGGGAAGGAAGCACAAACGCCATGTGTTGGTCATAGGCGCCATGTGGCAGTCATGTCTCCTCATGAGGGAGGGGAGTCCTCCATTGACTTGTGTTTTCATAATTGCTTCTTGTGACAGTCCTCTAACGGCCCTTCTGTCCACCTACACACGCGTGCAAGGCAAGAGTCATCAACTGACTGTTATGGGCTGCCACTTGGCGTCGTTTGTCATTTTGCCCGTTAAACTTGGTAATCGTCCCTGGGTGGGACGATTACAACAATCGTCCCTGGGTGAGACGATTGCAAGTTAGTAATCGTCCCTGGGTGAGACGAGTACTGGGCAAAGTGTCTAAATGTACCAAATTGCTTCCTGACCTTACAAAATTGCTATGGAAGTGGTTAGGACCACTTGTTTGACCTCTCGAGGGCTGCCCCTGGGGGCTGTGTTTGTCAAAGCGATCGGTGTTTGCAGTCACATAATCGGATTGGTGCTGTTTTGGTGTCTACGAGATGCCCCTTTTTGGGAAGCGCTGCGGGTGACGCGGTCTTGAGCAAAAATAGATAACCAAAGCACTAATGATTAGGGTTTCTTGGTAACCTAACCAACTTTTGATGCCCCAAGTATGGAAAGGGCATGCATTCTTGAATCCTTGCTTCTGACGAGCTAAGGAATTTGATTTCAAGTGTTAACCTGTTTTGGTGAGGTGTGACTTGAACTTAGACATTGATCGGTCATGAATAGGCGAAGGGCGTTTTTACCTCAGGGGAACCTTGTATTCATGATTCACGAAATGCCAAGTGTTTGATTGATTTGATTGTTGCTTGTTTACTTGCCCCAAGCGGGAGCGTGATTGTCTTTGTCAATGATTCTTTGAATGCATGTCGTTTTCCTTAATTGGGTGTGTGATTGTTGGTTGGTGACTAAGTGTGACTACCCCCTCAAGCGACGAATCGATGAGGGAATGACCTTTGTGAGAGAAGCGACGAGTCGCTTGACCCAAGATGACTTGTGCAAGGGTGCCTTTAGAGGGTTTACCGTTAAGCGTGTGCAATTTTTCCAACATTTGGACCTATTTTTGGTGGGTGTTAACCCTTTTGGTGATGTCGTAATGAGGTGAAATCATCGAAAATCTAACTTCCCGTGGAGCGGTCCGGCTATTATAGCCTTCTTGGGGAATTAGGAGAGTGATAATTTGAACCTCGACATCTATTTTCTATGCCAAGAGGTTAAGTGCAAGAGCACTTGTGTCTGGCAATGTTTATTGCTATGTTTTTGTGTTGCTTTTTGTGATGTTTTTGTTGTTTTTTTTTGTGACACCATTTGGGGATTAAATTTTTGAAAATCCGTCTCCCGTGGAGCGGTCCGGCTATGGTAGCCTTCTTAGGGAGTAGGATAGTGACAATGTAAACCTCGATATCAATTTGCTATGCCAAGAGGTTAAGTGCAAGAGCACTTGTGTCTGACAATGTTTATTGCTTTTTGTTTTTGTGTTGCATTTATTTGTTGTTTTTGTTGTTTTGATATTCTTTGATCTTGTGCATGATGGTTGATGAATATGGATGTATTATGTTGATTTATTTTGATGGATGCATATGCTATGATGACTGCAAATGTTTTTGATTTATATGTGATATGCGAGAGATGAAATGGATGAATGGGATTTGTGATGTTTGGCTATGGCACCATAGATTGTTTAGAACTCTGTTATTTTGTTTTTAGGCGATTGTTGTGATGCATGAATTTGTATGTATACATGTGGTTTTTTTTTTTTTTTTGTATTTTCTGATGGTATTGCAAAGACGAAAAGTAGCGCAGTTGGTTTAGAAATGTAGCTAAGTTTTTCTGAGACTCAGACAGTTCTAGCTCTCTAGCCACGACTGTACTTTATCTTACATGATTTTTGAACAAGGTATGAATCAGACCTATTTTTGACCAAGCTATTTCACATCCCTGTGTGTGCCATTGAGTTCATTTATGTGGTATTTATCAGGATACCGCCAGTTCCAGATGGGCTTTCAACCGAACTCGTACTGAGGATCACCTAACTAGCTCCACTAACTCCTTTGTTATGTTTAGTTAGATTAATCCGCGATGTTTTCTAGGATGTCATAAGCTAGCTTATCCACATGCAAACATTGATCTGTACGCAAGTTAATGTGACAGATATATCGTCATGCGAGAAGACCTTTAGAATGCTGAGAGTTCCAGGGATTCAAGTTCAACTCCCTTCTTTTCTTCAATTGTAATAGGATACTTGCTCGTTTGTAGTGATAAGATCATTGTTTATTTATTTTTTTTTTTTTTTTTTGAGCAAGGGATTGGAGTGATAAAAATCACTGTTTCTTAGTGCATTTTGATGTGTGCACTGTAGGATGTCAAATCTTGATGTTTTGATGTTTTGCAAATTTTTTGATTTTTTTTTGCAACTATTGAGATTAGGGATTTTTGGGAATTGGGTAGGGGTGATGCTTGTCCTTTTGCCAACTCTCAGCATTCTTTGGGTCATCCGCACAGGGGGATGAGCAAGATAACCGTTTCGCTTATGGTGACCTAGATTACTGTGCAGTTCATCTTTCTTTCACATAACTCCGGAATTGTTAATGTGTTTAGTTTGTGTTGGGATGTTACGTATCAAGGTGTATTTCAAGTATGACTCTACCTTCGTAAAATCTGTTCGACTTGATACATTACATGGCTAAAGAGGAAAATTTTGGCTGAACTACGAAAACTCGTGATACATTAAAAGACCACTGACTCTAGTGTGGTGGAAGCAATGCATGGTGTGTCTGTTGTTTTTATGAAATGGAACAGTGGGGAACAAGATGGACTGTATGAATGCAATGCTTAATGCAGCTACATATTTTTGTATTTTCGATGAATTGAGTTTGGCGAATATGAAGATGAGATGTGAGAAAACTCTCAATTGATGAATTTGAGAATGCGTAGAAATGAGATGCAAATTTTTGTTGTTTTTGATGTATTTTGTTGTTTTTGAAATTTTTTGTTTTTGGGGTTTGACCAAGTGATTGCGATAATCCTTGGAGCTTTTTGGGTTTGACCAAGTGATTGCGATAATCCTTGGAGCTTTTTGGATTTGACCAAGAGATTGCGATAATCCTTGGAGCTTTTTGGTTTGGACCAAGGATTCGATAATCCTTGGAGTGACAAGAGGATAATCCTTGGAGCTTTGGTGACCAAGAGATTGCGATAATCCTTGGAGCTTTTTGTGGTGACCAAGAGATTGCGATAATCCTTGGAGCTTTTTTGGTGACCAAGAGATTGCGATAATCCTTGGAGCTTTTTGGATTGACCAAGAGATTGCGATAATCCTTGGAGCTTTTTGGATTGGACCAAGAGATTGCGATAATCCTTGGAGCTTTTGTGAGTTATTTGACCAAGAGATTGTGATAATCCTTGGAGCTTTTTGGGGTTGACCAAGAGATTGCGATAATCCTTGGAGTTTTTTTTTTTTTTTTTGGTATATGGCTTTCTTAGATATGAAATGGTCGCAAATGACTGATATTCAAGGGTTCTGTTTCCTTGATACCATCAAGAGAAGCTAGCCGATATGTCCCGGGTCCTATTTTGCTATCAATGACATAAGGACCTAACCAATTTGCCATGAATTTATCCCTCATATGGGACGGCAAATTAGAGTTTTGTTGGTTTTCCTTCAGAACCAAATCACCAACCCGAAAGTCTCTTAGGTGAACTTTCATGTTGTAAGCTCTCTTAAGCCGCTCTTGATAGATACGTAAGTGCTCAAGAGCATTAACGCGTCGTTCGTCAAGCAACGTAAGTTGGTCTAACCGGGCCTGTCGTGTAGTGTCATCATCGATGAATTCCTGCATTGATATGCGGAGGGAAGGAATTTCCAACTCGAGAGGCATTACTGCCTCTGAGCCATACACTAGTGAAAACGGAGTTGCCCCAGTTGGCGTCCGAATGCTAGTGCGATAAGCCCAAAGTGCAAGTGGGATTTGTATGTGCCAATCCTTATGACTGTCTGTGACGGTCTTTTTAAGGATGGCAACTAGTGTCTTGTTTGATGCCTCTGCTTGCCCATTTGCTTGCGGATAATAGGGTGTTGAAAAGCTATGCTGAATTTTGTACTTTGTGGTCAAAGCACGCACGTCTTTGTTCTTGAATGATGGCCCATTATCCGAGATTATTTTGGATGGAATACCAAAATGACATATGATGTGATGCAAGATGAACTCCGCAATGCGGGGGCCTATCGTAGAGGTTAACGGAATTGCTTCCACCCATTTGGTAAAGTATTCTGTGGCCGTTATGATAAACGTGTGACGGCCTGACGATGCAGGGGAGATCTTTCCGATTAGATCGAGGCCCCACTACGAAAATGGCCAAGCAGACTGGATTGTCTGTAAGGCCTGGGAAGGTACGTGCATCAGATTGGCATGATGTTGACATTTTACGCACCTCTTGACATACGCGCAACAATCTTGCTCTAAAGATGGCCAATAATAGCCCATGCGAAGAATGCGCTTTGCAATGGCCATACCACTAAAGTGGCCGCCACATGTACCGTCATGCGCTTGGGCGACTGCCCAAGTGGACTCTTGCTGGTCCAAGCAACGAAGGAGAATTCCGTCATAGCTACGACGATACAAAATGTCTCCTATCAAGACATATTTTGCCGCTTTTTGTTTGAATGTCCGTTTTGCGGCATGCGTCAATCCAAAGGGAATATTACCTAACTTGAGGTAGTCTCTGATTGGTAAATACCAGTCCTGTTGATCGGAAACCTCGACAGTATGAACAACCAATCCCTTTTGAAGTTCTTCCCTATCAAGTGCTGATTGGGATAAAACTTGTAAGAATAGCGTTGTGTTGCTATCAATGGGAGTGGGGGAAAATAAGGACCCCCAGTTGGCACGTTTCAGACTATCTCGGATTCGAAAGAACTTATCCGAGGATGGTTCGATCTGGATCATGTGGATTCCTGGCGTCAAGTCTGAGCTTGCACGCTCCATCACGGATTGCGATAATGTTTTGACTTGAATAGTTGTCATGTCACCGGAAAGGTCTTGCGGGATTAGTGACCCCAAGGAGGCCATTGTGTCCGCAAAATGATTCGATGATCGAGGGAGTGCCTCGATGTCATACCACTCAAGTTTTGCCAGGAATTTGTCCACAAGGGCTTTATAGGCCTTCAGAACTGGGCATTTGCATTGATATACCCCTTTGACTTGATTGACGATTAACAGCGAATCACCAAAGATGTTTAGTCTTTTGATGTTCATGGCGATTGTTGTTTGAAGACCTAGGAGCAAGGCTTCATATTCTGCATTGTTGTTGGTGCACTGGAAGTTTAATTTAAATGACAGGGGCATTGGAGCACCCTGCGGTGTGAAGAATACGATTCCTGCGCCACCCCCTTGCTCGCATTTAGAACCATCGAAGAATAAGGTTATGTCGGCCTGTGACTCAGGCTCTTCAGAATCTGGCGATTCTGAGACATGGAAGACCCCATCATCGGGTAGTTCTATAGCCAGAGGCTGATCGTCTTCAAGAGGAGCCTCTGCTAGTTGATCGGCTATGACTTGTCCTTTGATAGATTTTTGCCCAATAAATTCAATGTCAAATTCCGTCAACAACATGATCCATTTCGCCGTGCGACTACTATGATAAGTACGACTCATCATGTATCGCAATGGATTCTCCTTAGACACAACATACGTAGTGTTGCTCAGACATGTAGTGGCGTAGCCTTTTGGTAGCAAACACCACTGCCAAGCGGAGTTTTTCAACGTATGCATAGTTAAGTTCGTAACTGACCAAGGTGCGGCTAAGATAGTAAGTAGCCTGTTCTTTGTGATGTTCATTCTTATGGGCTAGCATTGCACCCGAGTGCCACCTCGATGGTCGAGATGTATAAGTAGAACGACACTCCTAGTCTAGGTGGTGCCAGTACTGGCGGCGAAGCCAAGTATTGTTTGATTTTGTCAAAGGCCGATTGGCACTCGTCATCCCAATGAAATGTGACCCCCTTGTGCAATAGTTTGTTCATTGGTCGGCATTTGTCAGATAATTGCGCTATGAAGCGTTTAATCGACGCGACCTTTCCTTGCAGACTTCTTAGCTGCTTGATAGTGGTTGGGGGAGCCATTTCAAGGATTGCCTTGACTTTGTTTGGGTCCACTTCGATGCCTCTCTTTGAGACTATAAAACCCAAGAGTTTTCCAGATGTGACGCCGAACACGCACTTCTTGGGATTCGATCTGACCTTATGCTCTATGAGGCGATCGAGAATCTTGCTTAAGTCACCGAGATGATCTGAGCGCAAGAGAGATTTGGCTAACAAATCATCCATGTAATCTTCCAAAGTTTTGTGCATGTAATCGTGGAAGATATACGTCATAGCACGTTGGTATGTAGCGCCAGCGTTTTTAAGGCCAAAAGGCATGACCTTATAGCAAAATGTCCCCCAAGGCGTTGTGAATGCCGTTTTGAGTTGGTCTTCAGGATTGATACGAATTTGATTGTATCCTGAGAAACCGTCCATTAGGGAGAGCATTTCGTGACCTGCTGTAGCGTCTACCAATGCGTCGATGCTTGGCAAGGGGAAATCATCCTTAGGACTCGCTTTGTTTAGGTCTCAAAAATCGGTGCATATGCGAATCCTCCCGTCGGGCTTCTTGACGGGAACCATGTTGGACAGCCATGGCGGATAATCCACGCAGATGACAAATTGTGCATCCAACGGCTTTTGCAATTCGTCTTTGACCATCAAGGCCACTGTTGGGTGCATCTTTCTTAGTTTTTGCTTTACAGGCTTGATTGTCGGATCAAGCGTTAAATTGTGCATGACTAGCTTGCTGGTCTAGTCCTGGCATATCCTTGTACGACCATGCAAAAACATCCTTCTTTTCTTTAAGAAGGGCAATGTAATCGGCTTGCTCTTCGGGGGAAAGACTTACCCCCAGCTTGAGAATCCGTGGATTCATTGGATCTGTGCCGATGTCTACGTCAGTCGTCTCCTCGACTGACATGTGGGATCCGTCCTCCAACTGATGTGGAGTTGGGATCAAATGGATATCATCAGCTGAGTTAAGATCTACGTTTGGAACCTCGGGTCCCTCTTCAGCTTGAAAAATATCCTGAGTTGTCCTTGGGGCGGAATGAAGCATTTCACCGAAAGGCCAGTACTCTGATGGTGATAATGGCGAATTGACGCGATCCCAGTCGATGGCATCCATGTCTAGATGCAATGGCTGTGATGGATCGATCGGATTGCGGATGGGTGCGGTCAAATCAATGGAGATCATGTGGATGGAATGAATTTGGTCTCCAGAACCGCGGGTGTGATGACTTGATTCTTTTAGATGTTCCCTATACTCTGGATCTGGCTCTACGGGAACGGGCACGAATGGATCCTCTCTAGGTGCAAACTCATCTCTATGTGTGAAAAGGAAGGCGGGGTCTTCCCTCGGCACTACTGTCATGATGGGATCTCGAGGTGGACGATGCTCATCTTGAATTTGGAGCCATAGGTCTAACACTTGGTCCCACCTCGCTGGGTCTACGTGCCATTCATGTCCTAATAGGATGCCCATTTGTCCCATTAGATCTTCATGCGTTAAAGCGCGATGATGCCGTCGTGCGTGTCTGAGATAGTCCATCTCAGTCTCGTCTTCTGACTCACTTTCATAGATCCAAAATTGTTCATCCTCTTCAACATCTGTTGCTTGTGACGTTGAGGACTCTTCTTGTTCCAATAAGTTAATCCAGTCCCATTGTGGTTGTTCCACTCTTGGTGGAGGGACCTGATTCTCTTGACATTGTGTCGTTTCATCTGGAATCTCTAGGGGAAACAGCTTCAGAAAAATGTCCGGAAGCCGTTGTTGTTCTCTTTGAGGATTGCTCTCTGAACTTTCACCTCTCTCTAGCAAAGGAGAGGGATTATTGCTATTTCCAGGGGTGTTTGTAGACCATGGGAGATAGTCCCCCAATGTGTATTCTGTGTTTGGATTGGCGTACGGGTCTTGTGCCAATCCCCCCTTGTTGCCTATTTCTAGGCCTTGCATATTTTCAACCAAGATGTCTAAGGGCAAGGGGTGGTTGAACCCCACTCCTGACTTGTCGTATGGCATCTGATATCTTGGTTGGCAAAGGATTCGCGTCCCTTGCTCATATCTGCCTAGCCCATACCCATGCCAATTGCATTGTTCGAGATATTTTAGGGCAAATTCTGGGTTCGACAGATAATTGATGTTTTCGACAAAAGGCTCTTCATCTGTTTCCTTTTGTTCGCATGGTTCAGAACCATGATCAAGGCCCCCATACACAAAATTCGTCCGGTTGGGAGGGTAGCCTAGTGGAACAATTGTCCCTATGGGAAGGCGAGGTCTTCCCATGTCCTGCTTGACTCCAATGTGGGGGTTGCCACAACGTTTTGCACTAAGTACTCCCCTAGGCCCGTACTTGGCCATCTCAACAGTGATTGTTGATGATTGGGTAGGAGGAAACGGTAGTCCTTCCTGAGTCCATTCCATGTTTGGTTGTTCAGGAGTCTTGGTTTGTGTTGTGTTGGGTGTTTCCTCTGTTGATATCATTGAAATCATGGGCAACCCCTCTTCTAGAGGCTTAACCTCTTCCATGATTTGCTTTCCCTTGTCCTTCTGTTGGGCCACGATAGGTGGCATTGATGATGAAGGAGTAGGTGATGAAGTCTCACCTGGTTGGGATTTTGCCTTGTTGGCCACCAGTGGTACCTGCGGTATCGGACCCTGTTTAGATGGATTTAATTGAAAATCCAAATGCGTTGATGGGAGGGTCGATTGAGGTATGAATTGTACCGCATTGCAATACTTGAAGGGCTCTAAGTCCATTGGGACTACATGTATTTGCCCTTCATAGGCATACTTCAAGCACTGGTGTGCGATCGAGGGGACACACTTCATGTCCCTGATCCAAGGCCGCCCTAGCAGTATATTATAAGCCATTTCGCCTTCCAACACATGGCACAGTGTGGGTATTGACTTTTGTCCTACCTGGATAGGCAGAACAACTGTGCCGACTGTCGAGCAAATTGCATCGTTAAAAGCTCGCAGTGTGTACGTGGAAGCGGTGATGTGAGAGGCTGGCAGTTTTAAATGTTTTAACGCTGCAGTGGTTATAATGTTACTGGACGAGCCAGTATCTATCAGCACTCTCTTGTACGGGATCCCGTTGACCCGCGCGATAACGTGCAGGGGTGGATCCGCCATGTCATTTGATATCGTTTTGACCTCGTCTTCTCTGAATGTGATGACAGGCTCCGTACATTGTTTCACATGTCCCACGAAGGCGTTGAAAGAATTTGCTTCGTGGGGTTGTACTTCAATGGCTTTTAAAATGTCCATAAGAGCTTCTCTATGGGGAGCTGATTGTTGGATAAGCTCGTAGATGGACAGCCTAGCCGATGTGGTCCGTAGACTCTGCGTGAGTTTGGTCCGTATCGTGACCTCGGGTCTAGGCGGAGGCAACTGCGTTGGGCGTTGTTGAGGCTGCGATGTCGACGGAACTTCCCTCGCAGCTACCTCGGGGGCAACTGTTGGGTATCTTCTGTTCCTTGTTACAATGCTAATCATTCCCACCAATCCTTGCGCGGGAAGATCTTGTCGCACCTCGTTAATCTGGAGCGGTTTTGTGCTGTGCCTCGTGGGCGAGGCAAGGGGTCCTTGAATACCCCCATTTGTTGGTTGTTTGGTGCGATGGGGTTGTCCACGACCAATGTTCTATTGTCGATCAAATCCTGGACTAGTTCTTTGAATTTCCAGCACCCATTTAGGTCATGTCCTCTGCGCCTATGGAATCTGCAATACAATTCCTCCCTATACCCCCTAGGCTTGGGAATGTTAGGGTCAAAAATTTGGATTTCCGGCAGAGTAACTAAATTTGCCGCTGACAAGCGGTCAAATAAGGAGTCCCTAGACTCCGCATACGGGGTGAATTGTCGCCTAGGGCGACGCTGCTGATACTGCTCTTGTCTTCTGTTATCTCTTTCATAAGCAGGAGGCCTTGCTTGGTAATTAGCCCTTTGGGGCTGCGTCTCTTGCACGAGCGCGGGAACATTTATCGCAACTTGATTGACTACAGCGTGTTGTGGTTGCGTTGTCCCGGTTTTAGTGGTTTTGTTCCACTCTTTCTTCTTAGGCTTGGCAATTGCGCCTTCGCCTATCTTAATCTCTTCTATAAGTCTGGCTTGGGCCAAAGCTTCTTCTAGGTTGTCGTATTGTCGCAGCAACAATAGACCAGAGATTGATTTTAAGCAACTTTTTGCGAACATTTGCGTGAGATCCGACATGGGAGGACGGTAGGGTAACTTAGAAAGCAAAGCTCTCCATCGGTTCCCGTACGCTGCCATTGTTTCCTCCTCAAATTGTTTAAGGCTAGCAAGATCACTAAGTGATGCCTTCTTCCTTGTGTTGAAGGCGAAGCGTTCAAGAAACGCATCTACTAGCTGATCTAAGCTGCTTATGCTGTGTTTGGGCAGTTGTGTGAACCAATCCGAGGCGGGGCCTACGAATGTGGTTATGAATGTTCTAAGCAACAACGCGTCATTATCTTGGATTGCGAAGCATTGGCTTAGAAATCTTGTAACGTGCTCTTGTGCGTCCTCCTCACCTTTAAAAACTGCCAATTGAGGCAACTTGAAGTGTTCGGGGTAAAGAGGTGTAGGCACTGAGGGATGCACCGGATTACTGCGGAGTAGACGTAATGTGGGTTTTTGATGCCCAGCAGCTTTTGTCTCCACAGACTCCAAACGCTCCAATAGCGCTTGGTATGCATCGAAAGATTTTATTTCTTCCTCTCTTGCTTGCTCCCGTTGTACGTTATGATAAACTGGGGGCCTATGGAGGGGTGGCCGAATGGCAGCCCTCCTGCCTTGATGGAGAGTTTCAACATGTTCTATCTCTGGTTCGTACTCCTCATAAAATTCTTGAGGAGTTTTTGGGTGAAACCTCTGACCTTGATCGAGTCCCCGCTGAAGGTACCCATCATCATTTCGAGGAGTAGCCTCCCTCTCATGTCTATGAGGTCTCGGAGGCAAAGCTTGACGAGGTCGTGGAGACCCGTCCTGCGTTAAAGGGTTATGCCTCTCATGTTGTTCGGCTCTTTGGACGCGAGGGGTTGGCCCTCTCTCAAGTATTTCATATTGTAACTCATCCGCTTCACGTTGCATGCGTTCTTTATCCAAGCGGTATTGATACTCTATCTCTTGCTGACTTTGTTTAAGCCGCATGATTTGGGCTTGACGGGTGGTATATCCGGCGACAGTCGGGTCAATTTGATCTACCCTATTTTGTTCGGAAGGTTCAAATGTTCCTCCTATGGGTTTACCTCGGTTTTGATGCTCTAAAATCTCAAGGGGTCGCTTCCCTCTGTCGAGGTAGGCGGTATGTGCTCGAGGTTCTGGCCTCAAGGGGTGATTATGATATCCGGCTGGTGCAGAAGCATAAGGTTCCCGCGTTGTATGTTGTTGTCCTTGAGGAATGCGATGATCTTCCTCATATTCTCTCTCATAGGTGCGTAAGGGGCAGGCGGAGTTAGGTCGCCCTGTGTAAGGAGCCCTACGCTCTGGATTTGGTCTCTCTGTTATGATGAGAGGTAAAGAAGGGACGCCATATCCACGTTGTCCCTCCAAATGGACAGTGTGCCCCGTTAGCGCTTCATCGCGCTGTGGCCACTCATGTCTAGCTTGAGAGGGCGATTCTCTATTTACATTAAGGTCTGCATGTAGGGCGTCTTTTCGAGAGGGGCTGCTTTGAATGGGCATACCCCACCGAGGATTTTGAATTGGATTCTTTTGTAGGTTAGACCGATAAGGCGGTATGACCAAATCCTCAGGACTGAAGCGAAGGCGACTTGTGCCTGCTTCTTGTGTACCTTCCAGAGCTGCTGCCCTTGATTGGGCTTGGCTGCGGGTGTACACCATTGCGGTGCGTCCACACTATCTAAGTAGATTTTTATCTTGTTTTTAATGATTTTTTTTTTTTTGTCTACACTAAACAGAATTAAACACACACATTCACAAAACCGTGATTATCTCTTTTAAGGATTCTTGGTGTGCCCTAGTCTGGTTTAGTGTATTTTGGTGTTTTGTTTTGTCTTTGTAGGTTTTGTAGAACGTTTAAATGCATCATGTAGGCTCTTATAACTCCCAAAAGGTCGCCCCTTCAATATACCAGCCAGGCCGATATACCAACCTCTCTATATACCCGCCCTTACGAGAGGGAGACTATAGGTACGTGAGAGCAGAAGGTACGTGGTACGTAGGCGGTACGAAAGGGGGATTGTCCTGTTAATGGCACCTACCATAGAAAACTTATCCTCGCGCGCATGGGAATCACCCCAGCTACGCTCGGTCTGTCTTCGTCAGGATTTACGCCTAACAACAGTTGACAATCGGGAAATGTATGCAAATCAAGCCAAGGTGGTGATTAAATCCACCAATGGTCTTGATCAAGGGCTGAGGTCTTACGACCAGCTCCTTGGTTTAAAATTGTTTCGTGGAGTGTGTGAGGTTCATTTTATCCAACGAAAATGAAACATGCATGAATGACTTTTCCTAAGCAATGCAAGCTAAAAATGAAAACAGTCAAAGAAACAGAAACAGAAACAGAAAATTTCAACGAGAGATGATGAAAATCCCTACCTCTTCTCTGCCTGCTCCAGTTGCCTCCGAATTTTTGCTCGAAAAGTTGCGGACGAGAAAATCGTCCCTTGGTGAGACGATTAACGAACAGAAATCGTCCCTTGCAGAGACGATTTTACAATCGTCCCAGGGTGAGACGATTTCCGAATAGAAATCGTCCCTTGCAGAGACGATTAACAGTCTGCAAGAAAAAAAATGTACCTGTCAAGCACAAACACAAAAATTCAATCAGTTTCTATGATTTTAAAAATAGGGGACAGGGTCCCACCGATGATCGCCATCGAAAGCACGAGATTTCGGGCAAAGGAAACACTAGTTATGCAACATAAGACGAAAATGTAACGCTTTGATCCTATGCACTAAAACAGAGAAAGGAGACAACTTGGAAACGAAAGACAAGATGTAAAGAAATCACAGCCCTCTTTATTCAAATATCTTATCCTCGGTTACATAGACGTCTCCTCCCCTTTTGGGGGCTAGGAGCGTTAAATTTGTCTTCATTACAATGTGTGACCTAGTCTTCCTCTTCCCGCGTGCCCACGATTGCAATGGGCGGGCCAAGATGCTGCCGCCGCGATGTGGATAAGTTCTTCACCTCTGATTGCTTTTCCTGCAATCAAAGAAACAATAAAAATGTCGGTAGCACCTGCTTGCAAATGAAAGGGGTTCGTTCTCTAAAATCAACGAAATATGCATGTAAACATCTGCCTGAAACAGTAAATACAGTGAGTCCAAATGGCTTGAAAACTTGACAGAAGACAGAAAATGTTACCAAAAGGCCATTGCCCCTGAGACAGTCGGCCAATCTACTTTTACCTAGTAATCGTCCCTGGTAAGGATGATTGCTACTGTTAATCGTCCCCCGAAAGGACGATTGCTGCTGTTAATCGTCCCCTGCAGGGACGATTGATACTGTGTTGAAGAAGCCGACCTGTCGCTGCTCCAATGTCGATTCTCGAGACCTGCAAAATGCCTGCAAACAAGGGGGTTATGTAATTGGGGCCATTTTGGGACGACCCAGATGGTCGGATTCTCCCAATTTGGCCTCCATCACCGAGAAATTGGACGTTGTTACCTGCAAGTCAGTGGGACAACCAAAATAACAAAAGCATGATAATATTCGATGAAAACCTTTTGAAATCAAGATTCAAGATTCTGAACTATTGAACAATAGAGAATAACATGGAATATGAACAAATGACAGAAAATGAACTACAACTAAATCCAAAAGGTGCGGGGTGCCCAAGTGGGCAGCCCACCGATGGAACTTGATTTTGGCACCAATCCACTTGGGATGGGCCCAAAATCTCTTAGGAGTGGGGGGTCGGCGAATTGGTTGGTTCAGGTGTCCATGTGTTGGATTTGGGTCGGGTTCGAGCTTCCAAAGGCCACCCAACAACCTCCCTTGCAAAAGAGATTGGTGGATGTGGGAAGGTGAACCAAAAGGGATGCAAGTGGGTCTTCAACTCGGCAGCACTTCGTTGCTTGAAAACTCCTTCAACCTCTCTCTTTTGGGTGAGAAAAGTCTCACCTTTTATAGACCCAAGGGGTCTCCTTTGGGAAGGAAGCACAAACGCCATGTGTTGGTCATAGGCGCCATGTGGCGCTCATGTCTCCTCATGAGGGAGGGGAGTCCTCCATTGACTTGTGTTTTCATAATTGCTTCTTGTGACAGTCCTCTAACGGCCCTTCTGTCCACCTACACACGCGTGCAAGGCAGGAGTCATCAACTGACTGTTCTAGGCTGCCACTTGGCATCGTTTGTCATTTTGCCCGTTAAACTTGGTAATCGTCCCTGGGTGGGACGATTACAACAATCATCCCTGGGTGAGACGATTGCAAGTTAGTAATCGTCCCTGGGTGAGACGAGTATTGGGCAAAGTGTCTAAATGTACCAAATTGCTTCCTGACCTTACAAAATTGTTGTGGAAGTGGTTAGGACCACTGTTTGACCTCTGAGGGCTGCCCTAGGGGCTATGTTTGTCAAAGCGATCAGTGTTTGCAGTCACATAATCGGATTGGTGCTGTTTTGGTGTCTATAGAGTCCACCATTGATCGTACTCTATAGTAGTCTCGACGTCATCCATGTCTGGGACGTCGATCACTGCATCCGAATCCTCACCCAATGGCATGATGATCGGCCAATATAGAGTCCTCTCATCCCCTCGACGTCGATAGACCATGGGCTCACTAGGAAACCCCTAGCGTACCCCAAACTATCGTGTCACTCGGCTATATGGGAAGAACTCCTGCTCGGTCCCATGCTGCCCAATCAGCCATCGCTCCCTGCGTACTCATTGGATCCACTCTCCAGCCTCAGGCCAGGATAGACAGTCCTGATAGGGGTGCCAGAACACCTCCCCCAAAGCATGCCAAGTGAAGGCATAGACATAGTGCCCTACAACACCTACCCACCACCGACTCTGTCCCTGCTCCTCTGATTGCTGCCACAGAGCCGCGTAACCTATATCCTTATCTACCATCTCTGCCTGCCTCATCCATGGTAACCCCCCTGGTCTCTCCATCGCTATGTGCTACCAACCCCAGCTCTGTAGTAGATAGCTGCAGCTGATCCCATTTCTCCTCCAGTAGTAGACCTCATATACCTCCCCATAAAGTTACGCTAGCAGCGTCTGTCCCCATCTCATAACCAAAGGCTCCTACATTGAACACTCCACCAGCCGACATACCACATCCAACAGGTTACATGGGAACCTCACACCTGATGAGTCAGGTAGCAGCATGTTGGAAATGAGGCCCATAAGCAATGCGTGCCTCACTCCCAACACCCCCCTCTCAAACCACCATTGAACCAGAATCCCACCCATATGGCAGTAAATCTCTGCCCTCTCCACTGGACCATCCACCCCCAACTCCTCCATGTGCTCGAAGCAGCATGTCAGCATCACTGTCCACTGATCCCGTGGCATCGTCCTAATCGGCAGTCCATCTATTGGAATCCTAAGAATCTGATAGACATCCTCCAAAGTGATTGTCATCTCCCCTGTTGGGAGATGGAAAGTATTAGTCCGGGGATCCCACAAGTTGATCAGGTCCATTAGGTAGGCCCGATCCCCAATCACTGGCTCCAACCGAGTCACCTTCTTGAGACCCAGGGCATCAAGCAACTCCTAGTAAGCCACAGCTAGCGCCTCCCACACTTCAGTAAAAATAGTGGACACACGATACCGGCTCTTCACAACCTGCAATAGATAACAAAATAAGCGCATTAGAATCATGAAAAATAGTGTACAGATACAAACAATATAAACGCAAAATAAAATTTAATTTGTCAACCTAGGGTTTTATACTCTCGAAATTGATAAAATAACACAAACACAAAAAAACTTAGAAATAACAAAATTTAATTTGTCAACCCAGGGTTTTATACTCTCAAATTCATAAATTCAAACAAAAAAACTATAATACAAGAAAATAATAAAGAGGGAGTTCACTTACTAGTCTTGCTTCAGCTCTGTCGCTTGATCCGGTTCGTGCACTCATGGTGGAGAAAAAATTTGGCAATGCTTCACTTCACAGAATTGACCTCCTCCTCCTCAGAGCTCCAAATCGCCAGAAAAAACAAGTGCAAATGAGCCCAAACCCTAGTTTTGGCATTTAAATAGGCTTTTTGAGCCTGTAATCATTCCTCCCTAGGATGAGTGCTCTGTTTAGCACTCGTCCCACCCTATAACGAATGCTCAATAGGAATTCGTCCCACCCAGGGACGAATACAGAGCAAACATTTCACAAAATAGCAAAAATACACAAAAATGCACCAAAAAAAAGCAAGAAAACTGTCCAATGAGAGTGCTTTTGCACTTGACATTTCGAGCATGCAAAATGGATTTCGGGGTCACAAATCCTCACTATCCTACTCCCTAAGAAGTCTACCATAGTCGGACCACTCCACAAAAGGATGGATCTTCGAGAATTTTGTCCCCAAACGACATCGCCAAAAGGATCAAAACCCACCCAAAAATAGCAATAGAATTGCCGAATGAAGGCACCTTCACGCATGACCTTCTTGGCATCCAAAACATACATTGGGGTTATAAATCATCACCATCCTACTCCCTAAGAAGGCCACCATGGCTGGACCGCTCCACGGGAAGACAAATTTTTGACAATTTCAGCTCCAGAAAGGCATCCCCAAAAGGGTTAACACCCACCAAAAACAGGTCTAAATGTCGAAAAACTACACACACATTCAAAGATAAGTCTCTCAAGGCACCCTTACCTAAGTCATCTTGGGTCAAGTAACTCATCACTTTTCTCATGAAGGTCATTCCCTCATCGATTCGTCACTTGAGTGGGTAGTCACACTTAGTCACCAATCAACAAATACACACCCAATCATGGAAATGGCATGCATTCAAAGAATCATTGGCAAAGACAAATCACGCTCCTGCTTGGGGCAGTAAACAAGCAATAATCACAAGCTGATCAATCACTTAGCATTCGTGAATCATGAACTCAAGGTTTCCACAGACAAAAGGTTGCGCCCTTTGCCTATTCATGACTGATCAATGTCCAAGCTCAAGTAACACCTCACCGAAAAAGGTTAACACTTGAACTGAGTTCCTTCACTCGTCAAAAGCAAGGATTCAAGAATGCATGCCCTTTTCATACTTGAGGCATCAAAATCTAGTTAGGTTACTAAGAAACCCTAATCATTAGTGCTTTGGTTATCTAGTTTTGCTCGGTGTTGTGCCTTGCACAATGCATCCCAAAAAGCGGCATCTATAGACACCAAAACAACACCAATCCGATTATGTGACTGCAAACACTGATCACATTGGCACACACAGCCCCAAGGGCAGCCCCTAGAGGTTAAACAGTGGTCCTAACCACTATCATAGCAGTTTTGGAAGGTCAAAAATCATTTTGGCACCTTTAGGCACTTTGCTCAATATCCGTTCCACCCAGGGACGAATTCAAACTCGAATTCGCTCCTTCGAGGGATGAATTCATAATTCACTCCAGGGTGGGGCGAATTGCAAGTTTGATAGGCAAAAAGTCAAATCTTGGCAAATGGTAGCTCGGATCCGCCACTTAACGCTTCCTTCATTGCATGGGAGTATAGGTGAGCATTTTTTAGTGTTAGAGGCTATTACAAGGGCAGTCATGGAGTCCCTATTTAGGGAGGAATATTCCCTCCCATGGAAGGGCATGGCTGCCAAGTGGCGCCTCTGCATGCTTATCCCAAGAGACCTCCAGGTCTATAAATTTGTGGGTTTTATCACCCCAAAATATACAGAGTAAGAGCAATTTGGAGCAACTAAGTGTTGTTTTATTTCCCCATACATCCTTGTGCGATTTGTGCCTTTCACATCCGTGATCCCTTTTGGAGAAGAGGTCATTGGGTGATCATTGGAAGGTTGAATCTTGAGCCCAAAACCCGACATTTGGCCATAGAATACCACCCAAATTTGTTGACAACACCTTACAATATATTTTGGACCCATCCCAAGTGGATTGGCATCGAAATCAGGTCCCAACAGTGGGCGGCCTGCCTGGGCGCCCCGCACTGTCGTGAGTCTAATCATCCCTTTTAGGAATGATTAGGAAGCTATGGCAGATTGTTCTTTCTATTATATTTATCTTGTATTTCATATTATGTTGTTTAGGTAGTTTGTAATTTCGATTTCGTAATGTTTTGAGCAAATCTTATCATGTTCTATCACTTTTTGTCTTTGCTAACTTGCAGGTAGCATCATAAAATTCCCATTAGTGGAGGCAAAATTGGGAAAATATGACCATTTGGGTCTTCCCAAAATACCCCTAATTAGGTAACCCCAAGTTTGCAGGTCTTTTGGAGCTCTCTAGATAAGACATTTGGGATAGTACCTTTTCGACATTTTGTTGCAGGTAAATTCGTCCCGCCCCGGAGTGAATTCAAATCGGTGAGGAATTTCTTGAGTGTTCTTTTTGCAGTGCCATCCTGGTGATGTCCCGATGCCCCTGTCAAATTTTTAGAGCATTTAGATTCATTTTAGTTATAGTTTAATTCATTTTTCTCATTCACTAATCGTAGGCTTGGGGATTACATGTTTTGTTTCATCCGTAGGTGCTACTAACTATTTCTTGTTCCTTTGAATGCAGGATCAGAACATCGGAGGAGCAGCAAGGAATCAAAATTCATAGACACAAGTTGTGGTGACGTTTTGGTCCACCCATATTACATGTGGGCATGCAGAAGAAGGATGGTTATCCATGGATGTGACCAAGAGACGATTTTAACGCTCCTCGCCCCTGAAAAGGGAGGAGGCAAATTATAACCAAATTGTGAAATACATCAATAAAATAAAAGGGCTATTTTTTTCATTTGGGTTTCAATCAATTCATGTTTTTCTCCATTTCATGCATTTTTAATTCGTAGGGTTTAGCGTTAAGTTCAGTTTCATTTTTGCATCGTACTTGGAGTTTTTCCTTTTTTGTTTTCGTATCCTCGTGCTTTCAAAAGGATAAAGTAAGATCCACTAGAATCACTATTTGACATATATACCACTAAGGAAAGGAAATCAAGGAAGATCAATGTTCAGGTTTGTATATGCTTTTGTATTTTAGGGAAACACAAGGGAATGTATTTAGCCTAAGTGGGGTAGTATGTCACAATCCTCCCTTGGCAAGCTCTTGCACATAATGGATTTTTTATTAGCTAAGATATCTTTCAATGGAATGATTGACATGCTATATTGTATTTCTGCAAGTATGGATGGTTTGTAGGAAATAAGATACATTCTAATGAATTGGTGTTTGACAATTAAATGATTTATTGTTTCAAGAAATTGTTTATAAAAGGATATGATGTTGCTAATAGAAACATGTGTTGCAGGAACAACCATTCTTATGAATAGAAGAAAGAATCAGCCACTACAGATGGGATGTCTAAAAAGGGAAATGATGATTTCCCTTAAGGATGATAGCTCCAAGAAAGGACATATTTCCTTCATTTATAGTTGCATGGTTAATTGGCACATGGAATGAACCATCGACAGTGAGGTTGTTGAGGCCAAAACAAAAGAGTCGATGGGTTATGTGTGATGCTTGCTTTGATATTTGAAAATAATTTTCTCTTTGTTGCATAAGGGATGTTTGAGATTACGTTAGCTAGAGATTGCTTATGTATCTTCTTGTCATTCTTTTCTTTAAGATCATGTATCCGGTGAAGTAATGGAAAACTTCATTAAAATTTTAAAAAGGCTTTAATTTAATTTATTTTCAAATGTTGTTTGAGCTTCGAATATGTTACAACTAGGAGTGGCTTGTTTTAAATGAAGTTCATGTTGATAAATGGAATATCCTCCGAAAAGAATCATGGGGGATTTGAAAGACTGGTTAGTTACCTTGATTGCGGACATCATGGGGAGAAAAATTGGTGAAGAGTGGCCTCATGAATGCATTCGTGGTGGCCGAATGGGAAGCATGGATAGTCGGTAGCCAAGGAAAAGAGTTTTTTAGGGTGGTTTTTTCGAGAGCAAATGGAGGCACAACTGGATAGAGAAACAAAAGCTTCACTTGGCTGGAAGGAATTCGTATAGCAAGTTCAGGTAGACTCGTTTGATTTGGATATGCAAGTGTCTTATGTGTACTTATTTTTTATTGAAAAGAGTATGCATGTATGTTTATTTTGGTTGATCTGAATGATTCTATTCAAGAGCAATGAATGTTCTATTTTCAGGAATTGTTGTTCTGGAAATTATTGGAATGGAATTAAAAGTCATAGATTGACCAAATATTGAACCGAGCCCTCTATCAATATTGCACTAGTGTGTGAGTTAGGTCTTCCCCTAAGAGAAGAGTGGGGTTGGGTTAAAATGTGTGCCCAAGAATATATCTTGGTATTGTTAGTTGAGTGTCTTGAGTCGTACGTATTTTGTAGGTAAATTAACCTAAGACAAAGATAGATGGACAGTGCTTTGAACCCAACTCAGTTGGCCTTACCTAAACACCCACCTACTGGTTTGATCTATGAGCAATCCTGAGATGTTATACATCTTTGAACGTATGCATTGGCAGAAATATTAGATAGCTCAATGTCGTAGTTTGAATATGGGTGTTGTGTTTTGGTATGTTGGTTGTGCTGAGGTGAGTGGGTTGCTTTAATACTGATCTTGTGAATTCTATTTGGGATTAATGAATTGATTTGGAAATGGAAACATTGTGCTTCTTGAAGGTAGTTTATATATTTCTATTATGTGTATGCATTGTGCATGGGCACTGAGTGTGCTCCGATTGTGAAATTCTATTTATTATCTTTTATAGAAATAGTGTAGGCCTCACGTTAGAGGAAAATGAGAGTCTAAGTAATGACTCCTTTATAGTACTTGCTTAAGAGAGAGAAGGTTCTCTCCTATATTGGGAAATGATTTATTGGTGGTGGGTATTAGATTGAGATTCCTTTGCTCAAATGATTATTTTTACCCCAGTTTAATCCATATAGGGTTATTCTGATTTTAGTGTCTGACAATAATTTTTGGGTGGTTTTGAGCATATGTTATACAACATTAAGACCCCAGCTAGCAAGAATATGGGTGGTAGGTTTTTCCATAAGTGGTTTTGGAAAGAAGTGAAGCCCTTTACATTCACCTGAGTCACACCTAATGAGTTCGAGCAGCATAGACCTTTGTTTTATAAAATGGCCCTTGTCCCACATGCACAAGGAGGTGGGATAAAGGTAATTTAAAAGGTGCCTATCACCTAGAGGTTCATATCCAAGTGCCTAAGCCCAAATAGATCTATTGTATCCCCTTATTTTCCTATGATGCAACCTAAGTTTGGCATATTCACTTCTTGAGAATCGTGTAGTTGATTTGTTTACTCTCAGGTTTTTGGGTGACCTACGGATAATAGAGACTTTTTTATTTATTTGGGAAGTAATAATTATGTTCCATAGATAAATTCTTATAGGGAAATTTATTGCTAATGGGGAAGACATTTTGGAATGCATTCATGGACCTAATTTTAGGAAATATTTGATAGGTATTGCAAAAACATCTTATGAGAAGATGTAAGGGAACTAAAGAATAATTTCGTGGAGAAATTGTAAGTGGTTTTTCTTTAGCATGTTTTGTGAGAATGAATGAGCATCTAAAGGAATATGAGACTCCTAATGGTGAGCCAATAAAAGAACTGATAAGGAAATAATGGACCTTTAATAGTTCACATTTTGGAGCCTTAATGGTCTATCTATAATTGAAAAGTTATATGGCTTGTTTGTGATTAGCGATGGAAAGATATAAATGTGATTTTATTTTAGGGGAATATTATTTTAGATGGCATTATGTGGAGCCTTTGGTTTAATATGTTGAACCAAATTTTGTATTAAAGAGTTAAAGGACTATTTCATTTGTATTGAGATAGGAAATAGGAAAAGGTATGTGTTGTGGATTGGATAAATTAAATGATTAGTCCATGTGTTTTCTGAATGATTAGATTGCACAAATAAGCATTGTTTGAAAAAGAATAAGATTAAATGAATAATCTATGTTTGGATAGGATGATTTGATTGATGAATCTATATGTTTTGGAAGAACAGGGTAAATGAATAACCTATGTTTTGGAAGGATAGATCAAGAGATGCATCTATGCTTTGAGAGAGATAGATTTAACGAATTATTTTATGTTTGGATAAGGGATAGATTAACTGAATCATTTATGTTTGGATATAGAATATGGATAGATAAAGTACCATTTATGTTTGGATATAGAATATGGATAGATAAAGTACCCTTGTTGGGTAGAGGTTAGAGTATAAACTTATTTATGCTAGAATGGGATAATGTTTATGCATTAGTGGTTTACTTTCTTTGATTAGATGGAATGTAATATGTTAAATATTACTTGAAAGAATCCGTTAGTAGGAGAATATATCACTTGGGGATAGAAATGTATCAATGGGTAGTATGCTACATTGAGTTCCATTTGATTGATAGCATATATTATGCTAGGATGTAATTGTAATTGAATATTACTTGCTTAAGAGGGAGAGGGTTCTCTCCTATATAGTATGCTTGTATAGGTAATTCGTTGGGAGAATTGTGGGGTTCTCTTGAATGGGTTATCTTGTGCATTGTTATAACAAAGTGCAACTATTTTAGATTCAAGGGGATGATGTTACCCTTGAGTATGGACCAAGGGAAGAAGATATCCTTCGAAGGATGAACATAGAGTTTCATCCAAGGAATTTATGTGGTTCTCTCAAGACTACGTGACATGGATTAATGGACCTATTTATGTATAGGAGAATGTAGGGAAACAAAGATTCCTAGGCTCATATGATGATGAATGGGTCATAAGGGATTATGGATTCCCTTTATACAATTGTACTTGAGGTAATTAAAGATAATGAAAAGGAATTGATACTTTTGGAGACTGGGTTTATTCCCCGTGAGGGTTCCCAGTATATATCTTGTGTCTAATGTGTGATGATTATTTCTCATTCATGTCTTTATACCATGGTTTTTGAGATAGCTTGCTATGAATGTATTGCTCCAATTTGTGGAAGAGGATTACGGTTATATTGATTGTAATTAATAATGTAAAACATGTAAATGGTTTTTATATGTTTAATCTTGTATATTTTAATGGCTAAGTTCATGGATATCAATTATAAGAAAGAGTAGAGAAAGAGAAAATGCCTTCCACAATTCGCTCAACCTGCGTAGATGGACTTACGTATGGTGAGGGTAGGAATGCTTATAATAATTAAAAAAAAAAATTCCCTCTCGAGTTTGGTTGGAAAATTTTGGGTTGTTACATGGTCATGCTTGTCCTTGTTTATAACCTTGGTGGTAGATAGTGTGTCCTTATCCATATTTATCCATATTTGATGTAAACTCATAGATAATTGTGTTTATCCCTATCCTTGATCACAAGGTAAACTTTTGAGTATATCCATATTTAATCATGATAAACAATTAAGTTTATCCTTATTGGATCATGGATAGTGTATGTCCTAATCTATATATTTTGGAGGATTGATAAACTTTTGTGTGTGACTAAATTTATCATCTAGTTTTTTAAACTATTATATTTATTTTTACTAATGTAATAAAAAATATATTATAATTTTTTTTTGAATGAAAGGACCTTATATTAATTGGAAATAATCACTTTCATACAAAAATGTTGGGTGGAATTAACACACCCCGTGGCACACACCCAAAAAAATTACAGGATCACATGAATCAACTCAAAAAGCCAATATTACATCAGAACTGAGTAAAGAAAAGAAGACAAAACAGGGACAAGTGTATGCAGTTACTGGATCAATTGGAATCAAGCGAACATCCCATCCACTAGAGGTGCGGAATTGGACTACAGTGGAGACCAATGATGCTAAGAAGTTGGAGCAGATAAATGATCTCTTCGACCACTGCGAGAACGAGCTGAAGGTGAGCCTGTGCGAGAGAAGCCACGAGTTCTGGACACATGGTTGTTGGAAGGAAGTCGGCTAACAGAGCAAGGTGCATTAGCCCAATGATCCAGAAGTGATCTAAGATATTGCAGCTCCACCTGAACTTTCTCCACCTGAGTAAGGATCTGTAACCAACAATCATAGAAGAGAGCATATCTAGCAGCAACAGAGAAGGAGGTAGAAGCCTCCTGTCTCCCAAAGATAATATTATTTCTTGTTTTCCAGAGATGGTATAAAATACTAAGACGAAAAATATGCCAAACTTCGTTGAGGGGAAGAGAAAAATCTAGGGGATCCCCAAGTAGTGCATTAACCCAAGAACATTGCTCCAGTAAAAAGGAATTGAAAAAAGAAAGAACCCAATCCCAAGCATTTTTGGCTGTTTGACAAGCCCAAAACACATGAACAAAATTGTCAGGACCTCTACAAAAAGCACAAACAGGATTAGCAACCCCCATATATTGTAACCTATGACCAAGGGGAAGGCCTTGATGTAATAAACTCCAGGCAAAAAAACAATGCTTAGGTTCAAGATAGGACTGCCAAACCACAGAAAAGCGAAGGCTCCATCTAGATTGAGAAGAAACTAGATCCCAACGGTGGTTTAAAGTATCAACCAGAGGAGAATGAGGGGACAACATATGATACCCTAAAGAAGGTTTATATTTCACCAGAGGAGTATGATTAGGCCAACACCAATCAGATGACCAATGCTGTTGAAAGTTCTTACCAAAATGTAGCCAAATAGAGAAAGGAGTGTTGTCGAGAACCACATCAAAAGTTGCTCGATCATCTGGCTTAAGACCAAACTTCTGGCAAAACTGATCCCAAGAATACCAATGCTTGGTATGAGCATCAAAGAAATCTGAAAATGTTACAATACCCTTTTTGAAGAAGCGTAATGCTCTAACCCATTGAACTTGAGCCAAAGGTAGGCCCTCTAAAGTGACTACAGGAGACCACCAAGGACTTAGAGTGGATATAGAAGCTCCGGTAGATTTATCTTTACCCTGCCATTGGAGCCTGGGTTTGAAAGCTTCCCATGCCTTCCAGATACTTTGCATCACAAAAGAACCTATAATTTTAAATGGGGCTGGAGATGTCAAAATGGTTTGTAAGGTCAGGCCCCGCCACCCTTTCCTCCCAAAGGGCAGGCCAGAAGAGATGCAGTGTCGTACAAGAACTTTCCAAGCTTCATCACCTTGAAGTGCCCTAACAATCCATTTAGCACATAAAGCAAACCCCTAAAAATGATAGTTAAATAAACCCAGACCCCCTGCCTTTTTAGGAAGACAACAAACATTCCATGCCACTCTATGAAACCCCTATTTTTGTTTATTTGAAGCCCAAAGAAAATCCCGCAAGAGCTTGTCCAGCTTCTGATAACAATTTTTAGATGGGACCCAACAAGAAGAGTAATAGACATGTGTAGAAGCTAGCACCTTAGAGCAAACTTGAAACTTACCAGCCAAGGAAAGCTTTTTAGTAGACCAAGAGCCCAACTTCTTCTCAATTTTTTGGACAACCATATTCCAAAGTTGAGCAGGAGAAGCCTGGAAGGCAAAAGGAATACCCAAGAATTTGAATAATTCTCCTGGTTGGATCCAATGCCAAGAGTAAGAAGCTAACCACTCAGGAAGTGGCGTGTGAGCTTGTCTATAACAAGATGTTTTCTTCCACTGAATGTTAGAACCAGATGCTAAACAGAAAGTCTCAAGGCATTGTAAAGCTGCATTTACTGACTGCTCATCTTCATGTAATGTCAAAAAAGAATCATCAACAAAATGGCCATTTACCATTTGAAGAGAGGAAGCAGGTAAAGAAATACCTTTAATAATTCCTTGTGAAGTTTGATGGGCTAAAAGGTAGCCAAATGCTTCAGCAGCTAGAATAAACAGGGAAGGGGCTAATGGGCAACCCTGTCGGACAGAGCGAGCCAGCTGAATACCAGCAGAGTGTTGGCCATTCATCGTGAGGACTGTAGAAGCATCACAGAATAACATTTTAATAGATTGCACAAAATAGGGGCCAAAGCCAAGAGCCTGGAGGAGGGAAATAATGAAATTCCATTCAATACGATCATAGGCTTTTTCAAAGTCAAGTTTGATAAACAGAGTATCCTGTCCAAAAGTTCTAGCCCATTCCATGCCTTCCCAGATAGCAAGCACATTGTCCAAGATATACCTACCCTTAACAAACCCTGTTTGCTCTGGTCGGATGAGAAGAGGTAAAATAGGCTGAAGTTTTAAGGCTAAAGCCTTAGCAATGATCTTGTAACTTACATTCAGTAAGGTAATAGGGCGCCAGTTGGTAATAAGTTCTGGGTCTCCAGGCTTGGGGATAAATTTGATATTTCCTTTATTGATGAGGTGTCCTAAAGACCCAGATATCATAGCTTCTTTATAGACATGTAACAGATCAGAACCAAGCATATCCCAAAATTCTTTATAAAATTCACAGGGGAAACCATCAATACCAGGAGCCTTATCATTAGCCATTTGAGACAGGGCATTCTTCAAATCTTCCAGGGTTAAAGGTGCATCACAACAATCTCGGTGATCCATCGAGAGCTTTTGAGGAACAACTGCACAACAATCATCAAGAGCTTTTTTTCTAGCAGAGGTAAGAGGCTGAGAAGCAAAAACTTTTTGATAGTGTAACACAAAAGTATGAATTATATCAGGTAAATTAGTGAACCTGATTCCCTCAGATTGAATGGCTTGAAACTGTGTGGAATGAATAGGGGGCCGGAGGCGCTTGAAGAACTCCTTAGAAACCCTATCACCAATTGCAAGCCAATTCAGTCGTGCTCTGAGTTGAGCACCTCTAGCTTCATACAACTCTGCCTTATGAATTTCATGTCGAAGAGTAGCAGCATGTGCCTGGTATGCAGAGTTGAAAGGATTAGCTTGCAGACGGAGAGTAGCTTTGATTAACTCATTCTTTAAAACTGAATTTGCTTTCCTCCTTCGTTTAGCCACATCCTTGCCAAGGATGCGAAGAACAATAGTAGTACGAGAGATAGCATCATTCCACCACTGAATCCAGCCTACCGCGCCAGAGGGTCGAGGAACAACATTCCAAATTCTATGGATATGAGCTTTCATGGAGGCATGCTGTAGAAAGGAAGTATTAAAATAGAACTGAGAGGAAAAAAACCTAGCAGGAGCTTGATCTTGGGTGATATCAAATAAAATTGGAGCATGATCAGAAAGAGTGGTAGCTGGCAGGGTCATGACAAAGGGGTGACCAAGAGAAAGTCGGGTAAAGTGAAAACTAGAACTCTCTGAAAGCATGGCACGATCCAACCTTTTCAACACCCTAGCATCATCAACCTAAAAATTAGACCAAGTATACCATTGAGAATTGGAGAAAGCTTCTGGAGAACACCCAAAGTTAGGATCATACAGACTAAGTTTACTTTTCATAAAATACCAAGCCTCTCGTTCTCCGACACACCAACGCATAGGGGTTCGACTCAGCTTATCAGATGGTTTTTCAACCATATTAAAATCCCCACACATAACCCAAGTAGCAAAAGGTAGAGAGAAAGCAAGCCACCGCCATAAAGCACATCGCTCTGAAGCATTATTAGAGGCATAAACATTAATAATGCCAAATGGTTTCCCAGCCAATTCCAGAAGCACCCAAACAACTTGATTAGAAGGGTCAACTCCCCAAGACACCACATGCGAGTGCCAATTGGGGGAAATGAAAACTACAGCACCACCTTTTCCAGGTTCATGATTTGTGTAAAAAAAAGGACCACGCGGCCAAAGAAAATTGCAGGTACAATCTAACAGGAAATCATTGATCTTAACTTCTTGCAAACAGACAAAGTCAAATGTACCATAGATATGAGCAGCATTATCAATCACATCCCGGACCATATATTTTCGGACTGGGTCCGTCAGCCCTCGGACATTCCAAGAAAAAAATATCATTTCATGAGTACTGATGAATCCCCCAATGCTTTGAGGGACTCAAAAGGATTATCATCATCAAAAATAGCAACCTGCAGAGGCCCATCAATCACACATCGTTTCTCAGAGGGATCATCAAACAAACGTCTTCTCGGGCTACGGGACCGCCGAATGTTAGCACGATTAAACTCATCTGCTGATCTGGGAGAAAGAACAGTGGTACCAACAAAATCCTGCTGAGTAGAAACATCATCAGAATGAGAAGGGAGAGGAGTAGACGGTTGTTGGGGTTGAGGATGGGGTTGTGGATGGGGTGGCTGTGGGGGTTGAGGACGGGGTTGTGGATGGGGTGGCTGTTGGGGTTGCTGACGGGGTGGTGGAGGGGGCGGCTGTGGGCGTTGTTGTTGGGGTTGTTGTGGGGGATGACGATTGCGATGATTAGAAACCACATGCCAGTCCGCATCACCACTGGTACCAAAAGTGCTAGGGTTACCCAGGGTTGCAGAGGTAGATGGATCGGCAGAGGGAGAAGCAGATTTATTCTGGAACTGACCAGCCATAAGCGGGCATGCACGAATTTTATGCTGAGAGGATTGGCACCTATAGCAGGTATTCGGGAGATTTATGTACACAATCCTCTGAGTAATAGTATTATCCCCAATATGAATATCGATCTCTTCATCAAGATCTTGAGTAAGATCAACCTTGACACATACTCGCTTGGTGGGACGGGCCTTAAACCACTTGTCAGGCTCAAAACAAACAAAGGTGCCTATGTTCTCTGCTAGGGTACGCAGATGCTTCCATAAAGGAATGGGAAGGCCAGGAAATTCAATCCAAACTGGAACATCTGAGGCTCCCTCCTCAGCAACAAAAAAATCTCTGTTATAGGCTTGCAGAATTAACAAAGAGTTTCGAACAGTCCAAGGACCCCGATTGAGCACCTTCTGAGCATGAGCAGGATCAAAAAATTGGAAAAGGAAATACCCTTTGGTGAGATTGGACACAGAATCAATCTTAACACCATGAGGATGCCAAACTTGACTTACCCAGGACCGCAACAGAGTGTCATTAGGGATTCTACCCAGAAAATAACCTATGAGGGTATGATTCTCAAACCAGTGACAGGAATCAACAAATTCATTCACAGGAATACAAGCAGTGGGCCGATAATTTTTACCTGGAGTTTGACCTTGAGCAGGAACTTCCTGGGATGCTTGTTGGGCGCCATTATGATCTCCAACCACTGTAAGCTCAAGGGAGGTGGGAGAGGGAGCGTTGGCGGCCATTAGAAGAGGGTGGACTACCGCCCTAGGCGGCGGAAATGCAAGAGGTGAACTCAGATCAAACCAGCTTCAAGATGATTGACATGCAAGATGTAGGATGCTTGAGGCAGAACATGCAGGGAACAGCGTTGCAGAGAACATGCAGAAAGAGTACATATTCATATTATTATAATTTTAAATAAAGAGACATTAAATAAATATAAATATAATAAGAAGAAAATGTTATAATTTTTTAGGAAGAGACACTAAACAAGTATAAATAGTTGTAACCGATATAGTTACAACAACAAATGTCCTCTCTTATAAATATAGTATTCCATCAATAAATGAAGATACGCACCGAATTATCTACAACATAAATTCATATTGTTTATAAACCCCATCTAAGCTAATTTGACACGTTATCGTCATAGACTATATTCAGACTCTATCGTCTGCACGTATAACTCGCACGTTGTTTTTTCATACATTCTAAGTAGCTTGTTTTCTCGTGGAATGGCAATAACCAGGAAGAAACCCTCCGTAGTCATCAGCAAGGGCACTTTTAAACACACTCATACAACGTGTTCACATGTAATCAGTTCCCATACCTCTCCTCACGGTACAGATGGTTTCACGCAATATTAACGAAGCCCTTATCGAGCTGACAATCAATTTGATAACGGTAACTGCTGCCTCAATTTTTTGTTAAACCACATGAAACTTTAAAAAATTTATAACAGTTAATGTTGATGACATGACAGTATTGAGGGAAAACGACTTTCCTGACGCTTCTGCATCTTATTGTCATCTACATTCGGCTTATAAAGTGGGCTAGACTACTGCTTGCCAGAGAATCGTTATAATGGTCTGATTCCATGAGCTGTCACTGTGTAATGTTTGTGAGATCTGATTGAGCTGTCACTGTGTAATGTTTGTGATTTGATTGCTTAATAAATTGAATGGATGATTTTATCAACAAGAATTTGGCTATTGGTAGGTGTTAAGTTATTTTCATCGCCAATTTCAAATTGGAAAAGTTATTTTCATTACATGCGTATTGTGATAGCCAAACAACCCTGCGAAACTGCAATTTTTCGTACTAACTCACACGTTTTAGTTTTACAAGCCATGTAAACACCAAGGCTGTCCGTCCTTTTTTTTGTTTTTTTTTGACTTTAGGTACCTAGCATTGTATATGAAGCCACTTGCAGTCTACGGTTGCACAGGCGTCGTATGTCAATTGCACAAGCTTGTTTCAGAACTGTAGTCACAGCTGGCAACCACGCAAGCAGAGCTTCTAAAACTGGTGATTCATGCTGACATATTCATAGAAGATTGTGATACTCTTCTTATACAAACACCTAAATTTCGTTTGACTTTAATACTGTGCTCTCTCCTGACTCTCTCCTAAAACGTGTCCACATTATCTACAAACACGGAAAAGAGTGAAGGCCGCTGACTCAAACGAAATTAAAATGCATGGTTACCTCCCCCTCCCCGTCTTTACAGTAATTGTTACGTTCCACCAACTGATTAAAAATTATAAACTGGTTTCATTAAAAAAAATGGGTTTGATTAAAAAAAATAAAATACTTATGAAAACCTTATCCCTTTCGATTGCCCAAAACAATTTTGATTGTGTAAGATAGGCTTAATGAAATTTTACCTGTGAATTTATAAGTAATTTTAAAAGGAAAATTTTTGTTGAATTTCTTCATTTATGTCTCGGACAAGGAGATTTGTAAACCTTTGTTTGATACTGTGATAGTATAGTATATGCATGTGCATAATAGAATGCAAGATCATTAGTCTTGAGTCATATATGATCCCTAGGGACGCCTCATGACTTTTTTTTGCGCAGAGATATAGATCGAATGCCTAGTAGTCATCGTCCAGGATAACTTGTGAGTAAAGTTGTTGTGCAAACATGTGATTGGCAGTGTTGAAGAGCTTGCAGGTGAGCAACGCAAATTATAAACATGTTGTACAACAGTTACTAAAATCCATGACAATAGCTTTGAGTATTAGTGCGTGACTTATTTGGGTCTCGAAGACAGTACAATTTTTCAAAGAGAAGCATCCAAAGAAGTACACAGACCAAACCTTAGTTGGGAGGCAGATTGTATCCTTAGAAAAAGAAAAAGAAACTCCTTTATGTAAAAATAAAATAAAGGGGTGAAGCCATCTTGTTGAAGATTTAATTTTGTTTTCGCCACTCGGGAGCAAGAGCGCAAAGCAAAGGTAGGGTCTAAAGTCAGGCTGCACAGCCAAACTCGGGCTGCACTCCCGACTATTGTGCAATCAGGTTGCACTCCCGAAATTTGCGCAATCGGGCTGCGCTCCAAAAATTTACACAATCGGGCTACGCTCCCAAAATTTGCGCAATCGGGCTGCGCTCCTGACTATTGAGCAATCGGGCTGCGCAAGTAAAACTTGCGCAGTCGGGTTATGCATAGAGTAATGTGCACAGTCGGGTTGCGCACGAAAAATATTCGCAATCGGGCTGCGCACGGAAGAAAGAGCTAAGTCGGGGAGCGTCTGGTCAATGCCCGACTGCGCTGGTCAAAGGCAGTGAAGTCCGACTTCGTTGCGCAGTCGGGTGGACAGCTCCAGACTTAGGCAAATTTTTACCTTGCGAATTTTTTCTGTTCGGAGGCTTGCGCGGCTACAGAGATGGTTTGCATGGTTTGGCAAGAACTATACGGGGAGTAGAGAAAACACCGAAACTGAATGCAATGTTTCAGATCTAAGTTTAAAAAATGCTCCGAGATGATTGTATAAAGAACAACGATAGATTTTAGCACACAGAGATAACTGCAAACCCTACAAATGCCTTAAGCAACAACAAATTTTATTTTTATAATACAATGGTTACAAAAGTCCTCAACTGAGGAAATACAAACATCTGCAGGCTAAAGCAGCAGGATAAACTAAGAGGGAAAACAAATGTCGAGTCTACTGCTTAGACATTAAAAATATGAGATACACTGCTCACTAAAATGATCTCGTCTGCTACTCTATGAATGACTTCTTTTCTCTTGCCTGTTTCCCCAACTTTACCCCACTCTCCTCCTCAATGTTTTGAAGACCCGAACTACCCTTATATAGCCGTGGGAATAGGAAGATACATGTTATCCTCTAACAGGTTCTGACAGACCCTAAACTAGGGTTTCTTACAAATCGTCAAACTGGCATTAACTTTTGTGACGATCAGATCTATCAGATGTCACATATGTCAGAAGGCACGTGCGACATCAAGTCAAAAATTTTGTCAGGATCCTCGACTATGCGAGCGCAGTCTAACTTTTCCCAAGTTCGGAGTGTAGTTCGGCTTCACCCAGGTTCGAAGTGTAGTCCGACTTCACCCAAGTTCAGAGCGCAGTTTGGCGGAGGCGTGAAACCAGGATTAATATTTCTAACACCCTCCTTTAAACCTGATTTCATAAGCTCTTTGACTCCAAGTTGCTCACGCAATCTCTTGAAGTCTTCCTCCTTCAAAGGCTTCGTAAAAATGTCTGCCAACTGCTCCTTGGATCTGCAAAATTGTAGTTGAATTTCTCTAGACTTCACCAACTCTATGATGAAGTGATAACGAATATCGATGTGCTTTGTCCGACCATGGAATATGGGATCCTTTGATAGTGCGATGGCCGAATTGTTATCACAAAAAATTATTATCGCACCTTTAAGAGGATAGTTTAGTTCACTCAGAACTCTTCATAGCCAAAATTTCTGGCATGCGACTGACGTGGCAGTGATATATTATGCTTCAGTTGTGGACAACGCAACAATGGGTTGCTTATTGGATGCCCATGAGACTGTCCCTAATCTGATATGGAAAGAATACCTGGAGGTGCTCTTTCGATTGTCGGTCCTACCAGCCTAGTCACTATTTGTGAAGCCCACCAGTTTCAACTTGTCCTGTCTAGCATAAAATAGGCCATTGTTTCACATCTCGTTGATATAGTGCAAGATCCTCTTGCCTGCTTGCCAATGCGTGTCCTTCAGAGTCTCCATAAAATGGCTGATCAAACTTACTCTGAACATCAGATCTGGCCGAGTTGCAGTCAAATACATCAGACTGCCAACTAGCCTCTTGAACAAGGTTGGATCTACATTCCTCCCTAAATCTAGCTTGCTCAGCTTCAAACCTGTGGCTATAGTTGTTATTGCAGGTTTGTTGTCCTCCACATTTAACCACTTCAGGACATCCTTCGCATACTTGCCCTAAGAAATGAAGATTCCATCTGTCGATTGGTCAACTTCAATGCCGAGAAAATACTTCATCAGCCCTAAGTCCGTCATCTTGAACTCCTTCTTGATGGTTGGTTTTAACTGGGTAAATAGTGTTGTGTTGTTGCCAGTGTAAATTAAATTGTCCACATACAAGTAGAGGATTATGAGCTCACCTACATCATTTGTCTTCATGTACAATGTGTGCTCATATGGGCATTTAAAAAACCCATTTTGTTGAAAATAATTGTCAATCCAGCTGTACCAAGCCTGGGGCGCCTGCTTCAAACGATATAGGGTCTTCTTCAGCTTCAGCACTTTGCCTTCCTGGCCTTCAATTTTGTAACCTGATGGCTGGTCTATGTAGACCTCTTCCTCCAACACTCTGTTGAGGAATGCTGACTTGACATCCATCTAGTACATCTTCCAACCCTATTGGGCTGCCAATGCCAGGATCATCCTGACTATGTCAAGTCGGGCTATAGGTGCATAAACCTCATGGTAATCGATGCCTAACTTTTGCTTGTAGCCCTTTGCCACCAGTATTGCCTTATGCTTGTCGACGTCTCCTTGGGCCTTGAACTTTATCTTATACACCCACTTGACCCCAATGGTCTTCTTCCCTACTAGAAGATCTGTCAGTTGCCATGTATCATTCTTTTCAATGGCTTCAATCTCCTCGTTCATCACTTGCACCCACTTCTAATTCTGACTTGCGTCTTCAAACTCTACTAGATCAAATTTAGTAAAGAATGCAAAGTCAGAGTACTCTTCATCTACATGGGTTTGGGTTGCCTCGTAGATTTCTTGCAAGCTCCTTGTCTTCATTGGCATCACCAGGTTCTGGATTCTACTTGCACATGGAGGCGACCGAGATGGAGTGGTTGTGCTACTGCTGGCACCACTGCTGCTACTGGAGGTTGTAGGTGGCTGCACACTTCCTTCTTCCAAGTCAACAGACTCTACTACCATTGGCTTTGAATAGACAGTATCTGAATTCCAGTTCCAAGCTTCATCTTCAAGAAACTTCACATCACGGCTGATGATGATTTTCTTCGTCACAGGGTTGTACAGACTATATGGCTTCACCTACTCACTGTACCCTATGAAAATGATCTTCTTAGCTCTATCATCCAACTTTTTCTGCTTCTTTTTTGGAACATATGCATATGCAATGCACCCGAACACACGCAAGTGATCCACACTTGGCTTCACATCGCTCCAGGCCTCTAGAGGGATTTTGTACTTCATGCTTTTGGTGGGACATCTATTCAGTAGGTAGACTGCACATGTTATAGCTTCTACCCAAAATTCATGCGAAAATCCCTTCGCCTTCATCATGCTTCGTGCCATCTCCATGATGGTCCTGTTCTTCCTCTCAGCTATGCCGTTATGTTGTGGCGTGTACCTGGTAGTGAGATGCCTTCAAATTTTGTGTTGCTTGTAGTAGTTATGGAATTCTTTGGAGATGTATTCACCTCCACCATCTGTCCTAAGAGTCTTGATCTGATATCTACTTCGTTTCTCCACCAGAGCCTTGAACTCATTGAATCTGGAAAATTCTTCTGACTTCCACTTGATGGCATAGATCCACATCTTCCAGCTAAAGTCATCTATGAATGTTAAGAAGTATTTATTATCGGCAAACATGTTGGTCTGCATCAGACCGCAAATGTCTGAATGCACCAGCTCCAGTGGATGTGATGCCCTCCAAGACTGATCGAAAGGGAACAAATCCCTATGTTGTTTGCCAACTAAGTAACCCTCACACACTTTATTTTGGGGCTCTATCAGGGGTAAACCCTTCACAATATACTTCTTGTGCAGTTGATTCAGGCCACTGAAGTTTAGATGACCAAATCTGAGATGCCACAGCTAGGTAGCATCTTTCACAATTACACTTAGAGACATCAATGATTCATTCTAAATCTATAGTAGAAAAATTTTATTATTTGTCATGGACACTGTAGCAATCTGCCCATGTGACTCATATCTGATGGTGCAAGCTTCGTCTTTGACTGTATCGTATGTCCCTTCTACACAAGTTGTCCAACGCTCAATAGGTTGTGCTTCAGTCCAGGCACATAATAGATGTCATAGATCTACTTCCATTCATCGTGCCTGGTGTGAATGAGAATCTTTCCTTTCCCCATTACGAGAACCTTGTTGTTGTTCCCCATCTTCACCTCAGACTGAACTATTTCATCCAGTTGGGAGAACATCTCCTTGTTCCCAATCATGTGGTTGCTACACCCGTTGTCTAAATACCAGACATTCTTCTGGTACTCCTCCTCAATGTTTCAAGTCAACAACATGTTTCCTCCTGCCACATTTTTGGTTTCATCTGTGTAATGGGCTTGTTGCTGGTTCTCCTTGGCCATATGTTTTCTGTACTGTGAGATATAATGGCCGAACTTCTTGTAGAAATAGCATTAGACCTTTGACATGCCCTTATTCTGACCCAATCCAACTTGCTGATTTTTTTAACTGCCTCTTCCACCTTGCTGATGGAAATTACAGTTGGTCTCTCCTTCGCTAGGGTTTGATCGTCCTCCTTGCTTGTTGCATTTCCCACGCCTGGCTTTGCCTCTTTCTCCATGAGAACTAGAGGCACCATGGTGGGAATCTTGTCTGTCTTTGTCTTGGAATGAGACCTAAGCCTTGAATGCTTACTCCAAAGAGGTCTGAGACGAATGGCTCAGCCTCTATTCATGTATCTACAATGAACCCATGAGCTCATCTATCGATAGGGTTTTCAGATCCCTCGACTCTTCGATTTCTATCACAACAGAGTCAAACTTGGGAGGCATACTTCTAAGAATATTCTCCATGATTCTCTGGCTCTACACGATTTCTTCATTCAACCGCATCTGATTGATAATGTCCATCGTCCGGGTGAAGAAATCACTCATGGACTAAGACTCACTCATCTACAAATTTTCAAACTCCCTCTTGAGCATCATCAACTTCACCAACTTTACCTTATTGGTGCCCTGGTATGAGTTGGCCAGAATCTCCCAGGCCTGCTTCGCCTTGGTGGCTGATGCGATCCACGGGAAGATGGACTCCTCGATCACTTGCATGATGTAGAAGACGGCCTTCTGGTCCTTATTCATGTTCTCTTTCAATAGGTCGTTGTCTTCTTGAGAGAAGGTGGTCAGTGCTGCTGCATCTGTCGATTCTAGGTAGCCGTTCTCGACTAACTCCCACAGCTCTTGAGATCATAATAGGATATTTATATGGATGCTCTAATAATCGTAATTCTTTTTGTTGAAGCACGGGATCTGCAACTTCAAGTTGTTGCTACTGGAAGCCATTCTACTTTGGTCTCTGCATTAAGGAATCAGTAGCTCTGATACCAATTTGAAGATTTAATTTTTTTTTTGTCATTCGAGAGCAGGAGCACAAAGCGAAGGGAGGGCTCAGAGTCAGGCTGCGCATCCGAACTCGAGCTGCGCTCTTGACTATTACCCAATCGGGTTGCAGTCCCAAAATTTGTCCAATCAAGCTGCGCTCCTAAAATTTGTGTAATCAGGTTGCGCTTCCAAGATTTGTGTAATTAGGATGTGCTCTCGACTATTACGCAATCGGGCTGCGTAAGTAAAACTTGCATAGTCGGGTTATGCATGGAGTAATGTGCGTAGTCGGGTTGCGCATAAAAAATGTGTGCAATCAAGATGCGCATGAAATAAAGAGCAAATTCAGGGAGCAGCTGATCAATGCCCGACTGCGCTGGTCAAAGGCAACGAAGTCCGACTTCACTGCACAGTCGGGGGGATAGCTCCAGACTTAAGCAAATTTTTGCCTTGCAAATTTTTTCTGTCTAGAGGCTTGCAAGGCTACAAAGATAGTTTGCTTGGCTTGGCAAGAATTGTATAGGGAGGAGAGAAAACACTAAAACTGAATGCAATGTTTTTGATTTTAGTTTAAAAAATGCTCCGAGACGATTGTACAAAGAACAATGACAGATTTTAGCACACACAGATAACCGTAAACCCTACATATGCCTTAAGGAATAGCAAATTTTATTCTTATAAGATGAGGGTTATGAAATTTCTCAAATGAGGAAATACAAACATCTATAGGCTAAAGTTGTAGGATAAAGTGAGAGGGAAAACAAATGTCGAGTATGTTGCTTGGACATTAAATAGATGAGCTACACTGCTCACTGAAACGATCTCGTCCGCTGCTCTGCGAATGACTTATTTTGTCTTGCCTATTTCCCAAACTTTGCCCCACTCTCCTCCTCAATGTTTTGAAGACCTGAACTTCCCTTATATAGCCGTGGGGAGAGGAAGATAGAGGTTATCATCTTATAGGTTCTGATAGACACTGAACTAGGGTTTCTAACAAATCGTTGAACTGGCATTAATTTTTGTGACGATCAGATCTGTCAGACATCACATCTGTCAAAATGCACGTGTGAATTCAAGTCAAAAATTTTGTCGGGATCCTTGATTGCATGAGCACAGTCTAACTTCACCCAAGTTCAGAGCATAGTCCAGCTTCACCCAGGTTGGGAGCACAGTCCGGCTTCGCCCAAGTTTGGAGTGTAGTTTTGCAGAGGTGTGAAATTAGGATTAATATTTCTAACACTTGTAACTACATCCACTTTGGAAATATTGTGTACTAAATAATGACGTTGATAATATATGGCAATACTAGATGTTGAGATTATGAAACAACTATCATGTTATTCTTTGCTTAATGGAGAATTATGTTTTTGATTTATACTTTGCATTGTTTCCAAATTATTGTTTTAGTTAAACATCAAATGAAAACTTAGTTCAACCTTGAAAAGTTTTGGGTGAACTATATAGCAATTTTGATTTACTAAGTTTATCTAGTGTAGCTAGTAAGATTCAACATCATTTGGAAAACATTGTTTAAACCATATCCTAGAAAGCAGGATTGGGTAGCTGTAAATGGAAGGCAATTTGATTATTTTTCTTTTAATAATGGAAACCTTATATGAAAGCTTGAGAACACGAGAAACGTTTTAGCGGTGGAACCCGTACTATGTTTTTTGAATCTTTTAAAAAGATATAAACTGAATTTTGAAGTTGTGTAATGCCTAAAATAACAAATTGAAACCAAGATTGAGTGGTTGGTTTTCAGGGTTCTCAAAATATGAGGAATTATTATTCTAATCTTTGTATGATAACTATGGTATTCGTAATGAATTCCATTAGGACTAATATTGTAAATGAAATCTCCTGTGCGACCTGAATGGGTGTGTAAATAAATGTTGTTAACTTCTAAGTTACAAGGTTCAAGCTTAGACGAAAGTAACCAAATGGTAATATCTAGTTGATATGGGAAGTAGAACCCGTCAGTCAGAGTATGCCATAGCAAGTCAATTCACATTTTGATAAAATTGATTCTTCAACAAGAAAATTTTAGTAAATCTTGGATTCTAAAGTTGAAATAGATTTGACCTCATTTATGACCGATGTACAGCTCTCCAAAAGCTCATAAACCTAAGCTCATTTGGTTTGTTATGCCTATGCTATATTAACTATATTTTTTTAATCCAACATGAGATCCAAAATGTTGTTAACTTAAAATCAACTTTTATGATCTAAGAAAACATTTTTAGGATAAAGCAATAAATGTTTAAAAAAATATATAACTTAAGAATTGTTTGACCCTATTTTTCATGCAACTAGTTGAATAGTTAAACCTGGGTTGTTACATATGGTATCAAAGCAAAAATAATTCTAAGTTGTACATTCTTAATGTGAATAGACTAGTCGATGTAAACTAATGATCCACCTCTTTCACCTACAGGTTAAATGACACACATGTTGCGAGGTGGATCCTCGAAAAATCCTACGAGAGGTAGGAAGAAGTCACCAAAAGACCTATAAGGGGACCAAGAATGTGATTAAGGAAATAAGGTTCTCAACATGAAAGAAGGCTAAAAAGGGTTAATGAGTTTCCTTCGAATGAGACTGGTGTGGAGGAAAGGACCCTCACAAAAGTAGTGCAATTATTGCAAATGCATATGGAACATCAAAGTGAAGATATGGACCATAAAAAAATCCACATGGCACAGAAACAAGAATTTATTGTCCAAAAATAGGTCATAGAAGACTTAGCTAGGGAAAGAGAAATAGGATTAGGTGTGATAGGATATGTACCAAGAGAACCTGAGAGATCCAATATTGGAAGGGCCAGGATGAGTAAGGAGTTGCACAGGAGCTTGAAAAAGGTCGTAATATCCAAGTTTAATGGAAAGGACAATGGAGAAAAAATTGAGAATTGGTTAAGTGAACTAGATTCTTACTTTTCTCTAGTGGTTTAATCCTCTAAATCTAAGAGTGCTTTGGCAATTATGAATATGACTGAATTAGCCTTGGATTGGTGGAAATATTATAAGAAAGGGCATGAAGTAGAGGCTATTGACGTCAAATGGGAAGATTTTGTCAAGGAATTTAAAGATAGATTCTTGACAAGATAATATTACATTGAGAAATTTGGGGAATTCTCAAATTTATGATAGGAAGGCATGTCAGTACGTGACTACCACAAAAATTTTATTCAACTATTAAAATACGCATCCTAAAATAAAAGCAATGAAGAAATAAAAACTCAAAAATTCGTTCTGGGATTACATCCTAGAATCATGACGGTGGTAAATATGCACAATCCTATAAATTTACCTATAATATTTTATTTGGAAAGAAAAAAAGAAGGTAATCAAGAAACAATAAAGGTATATTTTAATTATCAAAAACTATCCGAAAAGGAACAAGTAGAACCTAGAAAGCAAAAAAGTGTTGGCTTTATGAGGTAGGAGAAAGATCAAAACATGAAACCCAAAGCAGGAGATCATAATAAGCCAGGTGGCAAAAATAAACCTAATTATCTAGGTGATAGATTCAAGAGAGATGCTAAGGAGTTTTCCAAAAGACAAGACCTAAAACTAGCAGGTCAAGAAAGGACTAGGGACACCACACCTGTGAACAAAAATAAATAAAATAATAGAGGAAATAGAGCTCCACTAATATGGATTAGTAGCACATGTTTAGCACATGTTTTAATAAGTTTTTTAGCTTAGGATATGCATTATTTAATGCATTCTTATCCGTTGTCATGTCTTTTAATGCCTATTTATAGGCTTCTGTTGTTAATGGAAAATAAGTTTTGGATTGTCTTCTCATTTTGTGTTTATTGTAACTGATTCTACATCATTGGTATTAAAGTAGGTTATGGGTTACATGCTAGTATCATCTTCCTCTAGTCCAATAGTGGTTCAAATGATGAATGAGAATGCCTTTGTAGGTCTGTATATGGAGCAATTACTTTTATTTTAGAAATTTTATTGTAGGCTTTTCAGAATTTTTGACTCCTTATGCGGTTTTGTCCTGCTTTCGCCTTGTATTTTTGACAATCACACAAACTCTGCTCTCTTTCATTCATTTTGTACTAATTCAAATCATGATCTGGTGCACTTACACCTTTTTTTTCATGATGTCGAGCTCGACCATGTTGCTCGATTAGGTCTCTACCCAAATTTTTGACCTCATCGTGATCCTCCATTTTTAGTATCTCCAAACTTAAATGGCTAGTGATGTTCAATAGTTTTAAGATTAAATCATTACTGCTAATGAAGAATCAGATATTGAGGAATTGACAGCCACACTTAGAATTAAACCAAGTCTTTGGATGAGCATCTTTCCACTAGACGATGTAGCTTATGATGCAGATCCAAGCTCCTTTGAAGCTCCTAATGCATATTAGGTACCTCTCAACTTTTTATATCACAGTTCACATGAAGCCATTGTATTTTAAGATCCAGTTGATATCTTTATCGCTATAATTGTGTCTGATGCGCTTCGTTATCCACTTGTTCCTCCTAATGATGCTCTTCTATTTTTGGACATTGATTTGTTGCCACCACTACTTGATACGATTCCCTTCAACCCCAACAACCCTCTATTATTGTTACTTGCATATCTTTGTAGCAAACCTATGATAAACATGATCTTCAAACTATCTTCTTTGATGGTTTGTCAACATTTTTGGTACCCCCCTAACAATTTCTACCCTTGATCTAGCATTTTTGGATTTTTTTGTTCGATCTATGATGTTTTTGGTATTTATAGTGGATATTTGCATCATTGCCATGCATGATCAGCACTTGTATATATTTTTGTTGCCTTTGCATAGATTCTCAATGGCCCCTTTGCATTGTCTCCACTTTTCTTACCTGTGACCTATTTTTGGCACTGTTGGTACCAACGACTGCATCGTCACTATTTCTCTATTCTTAGCCCATGTTTTCTACCCAACGAACACAAAAACCATCATTATGGACCCTTCCATTCAATTTCTATGTTTTCATCACTATCTATCACTGATTAGGCCATTTCCTACCGTATCTGGAGCACTCTCAAACGCTTTGCTACACATTTTATTTTTGTTTGTCATTCCTCACATCTTGGTGTCACAATTTACAGTGTTGTTTCCATGCACATGTTTATATTACCCGAAGTATTTACTAAATGCCACCATTCTGATGATGCTTCCTCATGATTCGATTGAGCTACAATGATAGTGGAATGTAGCACCAACCAGTTCAATTTCCCATTGTTTCATCGATGATCTACTTTCTTGTGCGATACTATCATTTTTGGTATGGTTGTTGCATCTCACAATGATCTCTTTTCTTCATGCACATTCAATCTATTCAGCACATCAATTTGTCATTCCTTATGACACACTCACATTCCTGGTGGTTCACTCCATTTTTTGGTCTTCCTTTGCACTTCCAAATGTGCCCATAACATTTTTCAGCAACCAAATGAAATCAAGCAAGACATATTAAATGCTTGCTAAGGTTTTCCACAATTTACAGTGACCGCACAATTTTCTTGGTACCATCCTCTTTGTTTTTGGTAGCTCGACCATTATTCGGTGTGATAACATTCAACGGGTTTTGCATTATAATTTATTTTCAGTGACACATCCCACTTCACAATGCCCTCACCGACATTCCGCCATGATCTCCTCCATGACACCATCACACAACTTTAAAATGGAATTCCTACATATTTTTTTATACTTTTTCACAGATCTGTAGTGTTCCAACAGGTTTTGTGATGTTTTCTTATTACAACCAGTCATTTCGACAACCAAATAATTTTTCGGTGACCAAAATAATTATACTTTCTAATATTTTGGTTTTTTTATGGTATCTTGATTCATCTTCTGATGATTCATGCTTTTTTGGTCAACGTGCAAGAAGTTTGTTTGCAAAATACCTTAGTGGGTTTATCGCACATGTACGCATTGATTGCTTATTTTATTGTTTATATTGGGTCCTTCACCCATGTGAATATATTTAGCACTCGGGTGAGCACTGGCTATCCCTATCCTTTGTATTCATCACCCAAAATCGTCACCTGCCACCCACATCACTAACTTCCCAATATACTTTCTTGCCAAATCTTGTTATGTTTTTTGCATGTCTGCCATACTATCTTTCTCATTACTGCATCCCATCACACACGTCATTATTTGTGTTGTCATCCACAACAAACCCTTATGCTAGTTCCTAGTCTGCATGACTTTTCATATCTATCTTCAATCCTGCAGTCAACCTTTGCTTCGTTGCCACATCAGATTTCACCCCTTGTTTACCCATGATGCTCACATCGCTACCTACCTACATGAATCATTTTTGTCCATATTAGCATTCCTTGGTTATTCTTGATCTCTCTTCCACCCCGGACCTCCTCGCTGGTTGATCCCATCCATGCCACAAGTTCATCTGACATCATCCCTTGCTTGTTAGTCCACAAGACTCAGGATATTGCACTCGTAAATGCCCCATGGTTTGTCCCAACCCACTAGCCATTGGTATCATTAAAATGGTGGTGATTTTATTGTTATTTAGTATAACAAAAAAAATTAAATTCAAAACATACACAAATTTAATACTCGTGACCCATTTATACCATTACTACATTAATGTGCGCTCTAGTATTATTCAATGTTTTACCTTTCATTAATGCAGGCATCCATCCATTAAAACCAAACACTTAATGCATCTACATTTCCACCTAGAAAATTTTGTGCACATGGTTCAAGGAATATTTTGTTGCATCTCATTCTGACATTAGTTGTTGCTTTCTTCTATCGACTCCAGGAACCATTTTTAGCTATCCACCGACATAGCAATGTTTATAGTCGTTGGAGAGCATTTTTTGCACCATATTTAGTGTCACTACCATATTTTGGTTTTTTGAAGACCTATAAATGTTTTTTTGGTATTAAATTTTGTAATTGGAGTACATTCTCGGTTGTACCCGATACTCAGGGCTATTTTCCTTCTTTCTCTTCCACCTTTATATGCATTGGGGACTAATGCTTCTTCAGTGGGGAGGAATGATATGGATTAGTAACACATGTTTAGCACATGTTTTAATAAATTTTTAAGCTTAGGATATGTATTATTTAATGCATTCTTATCCATTGTCATGTCTTGTAATACCTATTTATAGGCTTCTATTGTTGATAGAAAATAAGTTTTGGATTGTCTTCTCATTTTATCATGTCTGTTATAACTAATTCCACATCATCCACAAAATGGATGCTATGTATGTTAGGGAGATCATTATGCTAATAAATATCCCTTCAAATATGATCAACCTCCGAAAGCCCCTAAAAATGCTAGCCATAAGATATTTGCAGCCATAGGTAGTTATGAACTCAATGGTCAAATTACTACTTTCTTAATTAATGGATTTTTTTGATAAAAATGTATAAAATTTTATTGATGGTGGGTCAAATGATACATTTTTCTCATCTAGATTAGTGAGGAATTTACTAGTTAGACCTACATTTTTAGCCAATGGTTGGAAGGTAGAGTATGGATCAGGGTAAACCTACCATGTTAACCAATGCCTATTTGACACCCACATCTCCTTACCACAAGAAAAGACTAATTGGTATCTATATGTGGCACCTTTGTATGCATTTGATATAATTTTGGGAGTTGATTAGTTAAATGTACATAAGGCGCTTTTAAATTTTGAGAAAATATGGGTAGAATTTTTGGATGAATCTAATCAAAGAATTAGAGTTAATTATGGTCGATCAGAAGTTAAACCACACTTATTGACTGCAATGTAGATAAAAAAGGTTATTAGAAATATGGGTATGATCTTCATAATTAAGTTGAATACAAAATAAGAGACTATACAGGAATCTGACCTCTTCCAGAAACACCAATTGTTGTGAGTATTCAAAGCTATATTCCCTAAGGATATACCAAGGTTACCTCCTTATAGGGAGTTTGATCTTTCAATTGTTACCTAGTGTTGTATCGATTGCAAGGTCACCATATAGAATGATACCCATAGAGTTGCAAGAGCTCAAAATACAACTTCAATATTTGCTAGAAAATGTCTAATCAAGCCAAGTGTGTCACCTTGGGGAGCTCCTATCTTATTTGTTAAAAATAAAGATGGTACCTTAAGTATATGCATAGATTATAGGTTGTTGAATAAGGTTATTATCAAAAATAGGTACTCGTTACCAAGAATTGACGATTTGTTTGATCAATTGAAAGGAGAAACCATATTTTCTAAGATAGAATTAAGGTTTGGTTATCATAAATTAAGGATACGATAGGAAGACACTTCTAAAAAAATATTTAGAACAAGGTATGGGTATTTTGAATTTATTGTCTTACCTTTTGGGCTAACCAACATCCCAACCACATTCATGAATCTCATGAATATCATTTTTAGAGAACAACTAGATCGATTTGTACTCATATTTTTCGATGACATTTTAGTCTACTCTAAGAACAAAGAGGAGCATGATCAACATATGAGAACAATGCTAAATATTGATAGAGAGAATCAATTATATAAAAATTTAACTAAATGTGAGTTTTATACTCCACAAGTGTAGTATCTTAGACATATTGTCTCTACCAAGGGGATTTTAATGGATCCCAAGAAATTCGAAGCAATTATTGATTTTTCAACACCTATTAATGTAATGGATATGCACATTTTTATGGGGATTGTAGGATATTATAGACGATTCATCAGAGGGTTTTCAAGAATTGCCCAACCCATTAAAGAAAATAAAAAGACTTCAAATGGACAGAGCAAGTGAAGCAAATTTTGGGATTTTGAAATAAGGGTTGACAACTACACTAATCCTACAATTACCTAATCCTAATAAGTAGTTTATAGTTTGTATGGATACTTCAATTGAATGGTTAGGTGGGGTTTTGACCCAAGACAATGTGGTTATTGCTTATGAGTCCAGGAAACTTAAAAGACATGAGGTTAATTACGTCGCTTATGATTTAGAGTTGGAAGCAGTAGTGCATGCCCTAAAAATTTGGTGACATTATCTATTGGGAAAACCATTTGAGTTAAATACAAACCACCAGAGTCTAAAGTATATATTTACCCAACCCTTATTAAATTCTAGGAAATAACACTAAATAGAATTCTTAGCGGAGCATGATTTCAACATTGAGTACATTAAGGGTAAGGAGAATAAGGTCACTAATGCTCTGAGTAGGTGAGGGAATATTACCGCAATGGTAAAATGCCAATTTGATCTGTTAGATCAAATAAAAATATGGTAAAAGAAAGATGAAATTTGTCAATCTTGCATTGGTCAAGTTGGGCAAAAACTGGGAGGGAATGCAAAATATATTTACAAAGGTGACCTATTATTTTTTAAAAATAGGTTGGTAGTCCCTAATTCAGGAGGATTGAGAGAAAAAATCCTTAATGAGGCACACAATACTCCATACTATTCACACCTAGGAGGGGTAAAAATGCACAAAAATCTGATGAAAGCTTATTTTTGGTCAAGAATGAAAAAATATATCACTAACTATGTGGCCAAATGTTTGGACTGCCAAAGAGTGAAAGCATAATACCTAAATCCAGCTAGAAATTTGTACCCACATGAGATACATGCACAAATGTGGTAAGTAGTATCAATGAATTTTATAGTGGGATTTCCTAAAACAAGATTTAGGCATGATGTAATTTTAGTAATTGTGGATAAATTAACCAAAGTCACACATTTTATACCAGGCAATGTGTAGGATGATGCACCCACAATAGCGATTAAGTTTTCCATGAAAGTGGTAAGGTTGAGGAGTTTTCTAGAAGTTATAATCTCTAACAGAGATTCTCATTTAACTTATAAATTTTGGTAAGTATTGCATCAAGCATTAGGGACCAAACTAAATATCAGTACTGCTTATCACCTTGATACAGATGGATAGACTAAAAGGGTGAATCAAGTGTTTGAATATATGTTGAGAATGTACTGCATGGATCAACAAATAAAGTGGGAAGACTAGTTATACCTAGTAGAATTTACATATAATAATAGTTACCATGCATCACTAGGTATGGTATCTTTTGAAGCCCTATATAGGAGACAGTGTAAAACTCCCTTATCTTGGGATAATCTAAAATATCGGGTAGTGATCAAACCAAAAATGGTGAAATAAACGGATTACCAATTAAAGGGAATTCAGTAGAAGTATAAGGAGGTCGTCGATCACCAGAAGAGCTATGTGAAACTCAAAATAACACCAGAAGGGAGTATTCAGTTGGATATAGAGTATTCTTAAGGGTGAAGCCAACCAAATATTCCATAAAATATTCCAAGCTTGACTCTAGATATGTGGGTCCATTTGAGATTGTAGCTAAGATAAGCCCTATAGCATATAGACTAGCTCTACCACCAAACTTATCCAAAATCCATAATGTCTTTCATGTGTCCCTCTTTAGAAAGTACATTTTTTATCCTACTCATGTTTTGGATGTTTCCAAATTACAGATGATTGATCCATTAAAAATTGAGGTTTGACTTGTTCATCTACATGGGTTTCTAACCAAGAATCTGAGAAAGAGAAGCATAGAGCAATGCCGGCTCCAATGGGACCATTAATCAGACAGAAATGCTATGTGGGAAGATGTGCAAATATATAATGGTAGTTTCCTTATCTATTTGAGTAGATGTAGAATTTATCATAAAATTTAATATGATTTCATGATATATGTATATATGCAAATGGATATGGAACTGGATACTGAGTATAGTAGCTTGTAGATTTTTTGTATTGCTAAGTGAAATATTTTGAAACATATGATGGTGTTTGTTTAACTCGTTACATTATTATATAATCTAGGATTTGATTATATGCCAATCATGGGAAAAATATGATTTTATGATGATAATTATGATTGAAATATTTAATGCTAAATGGGAATAATGGATTTGATTGAACACTTTGAATTGTGAGGGATATGAATATACAAAATTATTTCTTTTGTTTAAATTAGTTTAAAACATAGGTACTATGTTTGTACTTAGCGGAGAGGATGTAACGACCCTCCTCACACAATCAATGAATAACCACAGACAATATTTCCATTAATTATTATTCCAAGTACACATAGGAACCACATTAGATTCACTAATGGTTAACTTTGTGCTACTTAATAAAAACTTATCACATGGGCATTTAGTATTATTTTAGTACTCTTTTGTTATAGGGATAATCTTGCTCAATTTATGTCTATAATTGGTTTAATGTCTTCTCTAGGATTTGTACTTGCCTCATGCTACTATCAATGATAATCTATCATATATTAGTCTTTTATGGAAGGTTAATGTTATGATATGAATGAAACCACCATCCATATTCGGTGTATGCTATTGATTCTAGAGCATTTAGGGATTCCTAAAAAAATCCTTGTCATACCTTTATGATAGTTAGAGGAAAATAAAGCCTAATTAGTATCCAATGTTACATCAACAGACTAAGAAAATTAATTCTTTAAAGCACTATTATTTTTTAAATTTTACATGTAGGGGATGGTTGAACACATTGTTTGAAAATTGAAATCAGATCAAAATAGACATGGAAAAAGAATTAGAAACTGGCAAAAAAAGGGGGAAAATTTGACAATTTTTCATTGAAAATTTTGAAAAAATACTAATTTTCATTGAAATATTTTTTATGCATATCAAGATTTTTTCTGAGATTAATCGGTAAAAATCAGCTTGAATTAGGATTTTTTTGCATATTTTCTCAACTATGGTTGAACATATTATTATTGGAGAAAATAGCAAATGTCTTGGCCAAAGTTATTCTTGAGTAATATTTATTTGGTTGCAAGATAATCCTCATGTAGAAGAGAATATTTTAAAAAGGATAAATCATGAGGATCTTTCTTCATGTATCCTATTCAATATATGCAAGGATTTTGAAATAAGTATTAATTTTTAACTTGAGGCTATGATAAAAAAATATTGTAGTCAATGTAGTTATCCTATTAGATCATGTGCAACTTGCAAAGAGATAATTTTATATCATTATATTATTATCCAATGGTCCCTCATTATATTTAACATTGAGTAAGTTGTATTATGGGGTAGGTATTTATACCTTCACTTGTCTAACCATTTATTCATAAGGTTCAAACAATGTTTTGTTTTAGTGAGAATATTAATAATTTTAAGGATATTTTTCATATCTATGTTCTTTTATATAATTTAAATGCTTTGATATACTTAGTAATGTGTTTGAATAGATTTATTCCACAATATATTATAAAATCTTGTGATGTTAGGGTATTAGAGAGAGTATTATGTGGGATCATAAATGTATTTGTTATTATTTTAAGTTGGTTATATAAGTTGAAACAAGCCACACTTGTATCACATCATTTGAATAATATGATATTATAATAAATGAAGATTAGTGGGATATCCTTTCACATGAATTTTCATCATCATATAAGCATTTGAGCTTATATCAAACTCATATAAGTCAAATGAATCTTAATATCCTTTGATAATGCCTTAGATGAAAATGTTAAAGGTTATAATTAAGATAGATCTCATAGAGAAAATGATGGTAGGATTCAATCTATAATATGGTTACACTTAACCCTAGGCCTATTGCAACTCAATCATAGGTCCATACATCATCATGAATTTACAATCTTCCTCTAAGTGTACTTATGGACCATTTTATTTACTTTCTAATTTCAACTTCTATATAAACAATAATTTTGATGATACTATTATTATTTCCCAATAATGATGACTACTTTATGAATCACTCTCCCTATAAACTTGAAGCCTTTCACCTTGCATACACCTACATTCTTCCAACTTTGTATCTAAAATTTAGTGGTCTATACTAATACTACATATATACACCTAACATAACCACATGTATGCATATCCATATAACCTTATTAATGTGCTTACACATGACCCTAGGTCCATGTGTCCTCATGGATATGCAAAGTGCCTATACATGTGACTAGAACCTTATATTATACTATGAAACTCCATGTCCCCTATCATTCTCCCCAAACTAGATGGTAAAATATAAATATTAGCATTGTAATGCATCTCATAAAGAATATTAGGGGGATTTGATCCAATAATATTGTTACACCCAATCCTAGACATATGGCTACTTGACCCTACCTCCATAAATTATCATAAGCTCAAACCATTTATCTACATGTTCTCATGATTCATTTCATTCACTTTATAATTTGAACTTCTCTATGGGTGATATTTTATGGGGCATTCCCCTCATACCCTTGTATCCTTTCACATATGTGTTCTAAATTTAGAAATCTAAAATTAGTACCATGTTCATATACCATGTTCATATACCATGTATATCCATACATCCACATAGTCATATGATATTATTACCATGGAAACAATCATTTATTCTTTGGCCCATGTGCCCTCATGGCTATACAAGATAATAGCTTTTGTGTTTAGACCTTAGTTTTCAATGTGAAACTTGATGTTCCTAGTTATTTTTCCTAAACTCATTGCATAAACTATAAATTTTAGCATTAGGATAAATATCATTGAGAACATGAGGATGGAAATTGATCCATCACATGGTTACACTTGACCCTAGGTCAATGCATTAATAAATGATCAATCCCAATGGTTTTGGGTCATTATAATATAAAATATGTCATAACCTCCTAATTGTCCAAAATGATTGGAAAATATTTTTATGTTTAATAATTGGAAAATCCATATTATAAATATATATACAAGATTCAATATATATTTTATTTAAACATGATATTATTCCTATGGCTACTCATTGTTAGGTATAGGCATTACAATAAGTTCATTCCCTACATCAAGGTGTCCTCATTCGTTTACATGGTGCTGACTTATATAATTTGAATGTTATATTATGGTGTGAAAATTTATATTTTCTACTACTCTACCCACATTTGTTGTAAAATAATGTCAAGTTTAACATTGGGAAACAACTCATAGAGAGCATGAGGATGGACATCAACCTATAATATCAAAAAAATTGACCATAGGTTCATGTATTTCCATACGTTCAAATCCCTAGCTCTAATTTCTCTCATAGATCTTCAAGCTACTTGTGTAATTAAAACCTTCACTTGTAGTGTAAAATGTTTTATTCCCCATATCTTACCCCAAATATAGTTGGTAAAATATTAAGGTTAGCATTGAGACACAACTCATAGAGGATATACAAGTGAGATCCAATTATGGTTGCACTATGTTTCAGTCCATGCATTCCTATAAGTTTGACCCTATCTCTATATGACCTCATGGATGTAAAAGGTGCATGTCTATGGGATCAAAACCTTGACATGCAACAAGAAAATCATCATTCTCACCTCTTATCCCAAACTTACTAGGTTAAATATTAAGGCTAACATTAGAGCAAAGTTGGTGGAGAATATGAAGGTGGAATCTCATCTATACACTTAAACCTAGTCCTATAAGTCACTCAACCCTCATTAGTTTACAAGGTTCTCACACATGGATCCTCAACTATTCCACCTTAGTTGTTGAAAATATTTATTTCTTTCAAGTGGTAAGTAAATTTTACCAATGTCCAATGGTAGTCTCTTGCTACTGAAATTTGGAAAGTTAACATTGAATCCAAAACTCAACTTCTTGGATGGTAGATTTTGCATCAAAAAATTCCAACTTCTAAAAGTCTGGCTTTAATTTTACACATTTCCCCTTCGTGCAACTTTTGTAATGCTTTAAAAAAATTTATTCACTTGTTTTGGTTTTGTGACATGGCTAAATAGTTTTGGGATGTCTCTTACACTTTTCTTTTTCCCTCTTTCACTAGATATTGGAAGCTTTATCAAATTGGTTTTTCTCAGCTGGATGAGTGCCCCAAACTTTGGGATGTTTGTAGACTCATCCTTCTCAAGCACATTTGGAAGTGTAGATGCAAAAATGTGTTTACTAGATCTGCTCCTCCATGGGATATAGTTTTAGAATACTTGACCTTTGATCTTTTGTTACATGTGGGATGCATTCATTCCCAAGTCTATGGAACTTCCAGCACACCATGAGATGTTATTGATAAACTTCATCAACTTTCTCATATGGTTCAAGATCTTCAAAAGGTCCAATAATAAACTAAAAATAAGGCAATTAACAATGATGAGCAAGTTCAGGTTTTGATTACTTCTATTTCTTCTTTGAAGACTTCAGAAGATATCATAGAAGACATGCCTATAATTTCTCTTTATAACAAACTCTCCCACATATGAGTGTTGATATCTAGTGTATTGCAGCAAGATATAACTATAATCTTTTTGTGGGTATTAACTCTTATATATATTCAATGATGGATGCTTTACTCTTTATCTACCTCATTTTACTTTTAAGCTGAATATTCAGATTAATAAATTAATATAATTTTAGTTTTACCTTTAAAAAAAAAAAAAAAAACATTGGCTTTCACGCTTTTCTGTGTTTTTAGATAATGCGGACACGTTTTATGAGAGTCAAGAGAGAGCACAGTATTAAAGTCAAACAATTTTATTTTAGTTTTTAGAAGGTTTTATTAATAGAATAAAATTCTGCAAAACAATACTAATTTATTTAGATGAAGGGTAGCCAATTAAAGACAAAAATTACATCCATCCTCTCAACTACATTATTTTACTAGTGATAGTAATTTATCTAACAATACATATAATAGGAGTCCACGTGATGGAACGGCCTGATTCTTTTAACTATAAATAGGAAAGCGATGTCATTTGGGGACGCAGATGATTAAGTTTATAAGGGCTCCCATAGCAGAAGTAGGTCGACATGATCTTCATGCGTATGATTTTCTTCTAACATGAAGTGGGTGATATCGAATGCATTCCCTCCACTTTCTTCTCTACCACAAAATCTGACATTGAAATATGCAATATTAACCTGTGCTTTTAGAAGCTCTGCTTGTGTGGTTGCAAGCTGTGACTGCAGTTCTGAAACATGCTTCTGCAATTGATATATGACACCCGTGCAACCGTAGTCTGGATCATGTAGTCTGGAAGCAGCTTCATATATAATGTTATTTACTGCATCCTCTCTCTTCTCAGCCTCTACATCCTGTAACACTCAAAAGACAGAAAATAATTACCCTGATTCAATGAAAGTTATTAATATTGGATTTAATTTGTTTAGAGGTTTATTGTTGGATTGAAAACTTCTTGTGAAAAGGAAATATCGAAACTTAGCTTGAAGGATATTGAGTATATTTTTGGTCCCAATATTTTACGAGGAATTAAGAACTTTTGAGGGTTGTCCGGTGGAAATGATGTTTACCCTTAAGGATGACAACTATAGATTTCCTTCATTTATAGTTGCATGGTTAAGAACTTTTGAGGGTTGTCCGGTGGAAATGATGTTTACCCTTAAGGATGACAACTATAGATTTCCTTCATTTATAGTTGCATGGTTAATTTGCACATGGAATGAACCATCGGTAGTAGAGTTGTTGAGGCTAAAATAAAAGAGTCGATGGGTTATGTGTGATGCTTGCTTTGATATCTAAAAAGAATTTTCTCTTTGTTGCATAAGGGATGTTTGAGATTACGTTAGCTAGAGATTGCTTTCGTGTCTTCTTGTCATTATTTTCTTTAAGATCATGTATCTAGAGAAGTAGGAGTGGCTTATTTAAGATCATGTATTTAACTTAATTTAATTTTAAATATTGTTTGAGCTTCGAATACGTTACAACTGGGAGTGGCTTATTTTAAATGAAGTTCATGTTGATAAAGGAAATGTCGTCCAAAAATAATCATGGGGGATTCAAAATATTGGTTAGTTACCTTGATTTCGGACGTCGTGGGGAGAAAACTCGATGAAGATTGGCCTCATGAATGCATTCACGGTGGTTGAATAAGAAGCAAGTATAATCAGTAGCCAAGGAAAGGAGTTTTTGGAGGTGGTTTTTTTGATATCAGATGGAGGTGCGACTGGACAGAGAAATGAAAGCTTCACTTGGCCGGAAGGAATTCATATAGCAAATTCAGGTAGACTTGTTTGATTTGTATATGCAAATGTTCTATGCGTACTTATTGTTTTAATGAAAAGAGTGTTGGACATTCTGAATCCCTAAGTCAAATTTGTCATTGATGTCACCATTGATGCCACCAGATGGAGTCATCATTAATACCAAGATTTCAGCAGAGATAAAGGCAACAAAGACGATCATTTGATATTCAAAAAGAAGGCATAAGTTCAAGTGAAACAATGTAAAAGACAGAAGTTAGAAAGGAGTGGTAATATTTATTTATAAATTATTTAAATTCAGGATGAATTTAAATTTTATAAATAAATATTATAATGGTTAGAAGTGCCATAGTGAAAACCCAAATAAAAAAATTGTAATTTTTATTACAATATTTTATATTTCCAAAGTGGTTTTATAAAGTTTGAAAATATCTAAACCTAAAGGTTGGGTTTAAAGGTTTAAAACCAAAGATTAATTTAATAAATCCAAAGGTTGGATTTAGAGTTTTAAACAAGGCAGAGTTTTTTCCAAAGGGAAGCGTCGACGTCATAAAAGCCAAAGGGAAGCATGGACATCATAAGCCAAAGGGAAGTGCCAACGTCGTTTGATTTAATTTAAATGCATATTAATACCTTTCCAAAGTTGTTTTTGAAATTATCCTTGCTCGATTTGATAAATGCATGATATACGAATTAATGCAGAGCTCGTGAGATAAAGTTGCAAAATTTGTGTTTGATTTGATGGTAAAATGGAAACAAACAAAAGGCATTAAAGTTATTAGTTGGAAGCCACCAATATGCTTTGGCCTAGTGGCAAGAGGGATTACGTTTTTAGCGTGGATGGTGGTTAGTTTTCAAACCTCGATGGAAGCATTTCGTGGACGTGTTGAAAGCAACACAAATTTAGGTGCATCTGTTTTGCAAGGCAAGAAACGATAAGGGTGTTGAAGCACATGGTGCTTCTTTGTTTCCAACAAGTGTGTAGCTCGTGTGGTGGTTTTTGCCATGGGCAAAGACATTTGTGTGGGATGCGTTGAGAATTCGAAACTCTCCAAAGGCAAAGGTAACATTTTATGTTTTATTTTATTAAAGCCTAAGTTGGAGGTATAAGGTATTTCGTGATTAAAGTCTTTGCATTGTGATAAAGGTTGGTAGTTGAAAAATATTTTTAGGAGGTATAAGGAGAATTTTATTTTTATTTTCAAGTGTTAAATTTTGCTATTGTGGAATATTGGAAGGTTAAGACTTTGTGGGTGTATTTGAATAAAGGGTTTTTTATTATTGTGAGGATATTGCTTATTGTTTAAGTTGGAGTGATAAGGTGTAATTGTGATATTATTTTTGTGATATAAAAATTATCCTCTAACCCTTATTGAGTTTGTCAAAGAAGTCATTTTGAATGTGGCAGATTCATAAGGACAACTACTCTTCAAGAAAAGGTATAGATAAAATTCTTCTTTGTTTAGTTAGATGGTTGGCTTGATTGAAAATTAAGTTTGGAGTGAAAAGTATTTGATTAGGGTTTCCTTTTAAAAAGTGGTTGGGTTAATGCTTCAAGGTTTTCTGGATTGTGAGTTGTGATTAAACCTTATTTGATAAGCATTTTTGTTTAGACCATTGGTTGAGTTAAGTACTTTGAGTTTATGCTTCAAGTTTTTATGAATTGAGATTTGTGATTAAAACCTTGTCTTATTAGCATTATTTTTGAAGCCAATGGGTGATGCAAAGAACTTGAAATTGAGTTAGAAAATAACATGAGTATCATTGTTATGTGAGATTTGTTATTGAGCATTGTTGGAAATATTTTGAGCTAGTTGATACATGCTTGGACTAGGGTTTGTGAGAAAGGGTTGTTGCTTAAGGTGATTTGTTGAGTAAAGTTGATTAAGCCTATTCAACTGGATTCATGAAGTGGTTGTTCAAGTTCCTTGAAATAAACTATTCTATATTCTGATTGAGTTGAGATTGAGCTTTGAGAATAGAACATATTGAGTCTCTAAAAATTCCTTTTATGCTTCTATGAGATTGATTGAGTTGAGATTGAGCTTTGAGAATAGAACATAATTGATTCTTTAACAATTCTCTTTATGCTTATATGAGATTGAGTTGAGAAAGTGATTGAGAATTGAGTATAGGACATATTGAGTCTCTAACAATTTTCTTTATGATTCTATGATATTAGACAAGTTCTGTATGGACTTGTTAAGTTGATTTGAGACAAGTATTTGAGAAGTCTTGTGGATTGATTTTGTGTGAGATTTTATGGAAGCTTACAATGTATATTTGATCAATTCCTAGAGAGGACTTATTGAGTTGATTTGGACAAGTTATGAGTAAGCTTGTTGAGAAGATCTATACATGTTCTGAGTGAGCTTGTTGATCATATTTGGATAAGTTCTGTGTGAGCTTGTTAAGAATATTTGAGCAAGTTCTGAGTGGACCTGTTGATCAGATTTGAGAAATTTTTTAGTGGACCTATTGAGTAGATTTGAGCAGGTTCTGAGTGGACATGTTGAGAAGATTTGAGTAGGTTCTGAGTGGACCTATTGAGCAAATTTGGATAGGTTCTAAGTGAACCTATTGAGAATATTTGAGAAGGTTTTGAGTGAACCTATTAAGTAGAGCTTTAGAGGTGATAGAGCATAGAGGAAAAAGTATCCAATGGATAGATATCCATCAGCTAGGACATTGAGGATAGGTCTTCTGAGTGAGAACAAGAGTCTTCAAGTGGAGAGATATCCATAGTTAGTGTAGTGGAGGCAGTATTCTAGAGGATCACCATCTAGAGCATAGGAGAAGGAGTTTTCCTGTGGATAGAGATCCATAAACCAAATTTAGGGGATCAACATCTCCTTTGGATAGAGGTCCATAAATATTGTAATTGGGAAGGATTCCCAAAATATTATTTGAGAAATATTTAGAAGAAATATTTTCTTTGTGGAGGTAGCCCACATTGGGTGAACCACATTAAATTTGTATCCATCTTGTGTATGGTGTTTTGTGAATTACTTTAATCACTGCTATTGATACTTCTATCTATACACTACATAATATTTAATTAAAAATAAAAGTAAAAAGTGATCTTATACTGTTCACCCCCTCTCTGAGTATAAGTTTGTGTTCTTCAATTGGTATTAGAGAGGTTTCCTTTAGAATAGTTTGACAGCTTGAAGGAAAAGCAGTCGAAGAACAAAATGGATCAAAAGGCTCAAAAGGATGGGTCCTTCAATAATGCAGTACTAGTATTTGATGGAAGTGACTTCTTGTATTTGTGTGTGTTGATGAGATTTCACCTGATGGCACTTAAAAATGAAGTTTGGTATGCAATGGAATTTGGATATGATTCAGCAGCCAATCCTCCTTCAGATAAAGAAATTAAGCTTCTAATGCATGAAAATTCAAGAGCTATGAATGTGATTATAAAAGTATTATGTAGATAAAAATCTATGAAGGTTATGGATTGTAAAAAAATAAAAGATATGTGAGAACTATTGCTTACCATATATGAAGGAGATAAAGGTGTAAAAAAAGGTAAAATCAGAATTATCAAAGGATTGGTGTCGTTTTGGTGTCTACAAATGCCCTTTTTGGGAATCTTTGTGCAAGGCGTAGCGTCGAGAAAAAATAGATAACCAAAGCACTAATAATTAGGGTTTCTTAGTAACCTAACCAACTCTTCATGCCCCAAGTATGGAAAGGGCATGCATTCTTGAATCCTTGCTTCTGATGACCTAAGGAACTTAATTCAAGTGTTAACCTTGTTTAGTGAGGTGTTACTTGAACTTGGACATTGATCAGTCATGAATAGGTAAAGGGCGCAACCTTTTGTATGTGGGAACCTTAAGTTCATGATTCATGAATGCCAAGTGTTTGATCAGCTTGTGATTATTGCTTGTTTGTTGCCCCAAGTAGGGGCGCGATTGTATTTGTCAATGATCCTTTGAATGCGTGTCATTTTCTTGATTGGGTGTGTTTTTGTTGATTGGTGACTAAGTGTGACTACCCCCTCAAGTGAAGAATCGATGAGGGAATGACCGACATGAGAAAAGTGACGAGTTGCTTGACCCAAGATGACTTAGGTAAGGGTGCCTTCAGTTGTTTACCTTTGAATGCTCAAGCAGTTTTTGAACATTCTGACCTATTTTTGGTGGGTTTAAACCCTTTTTGTGATGCCATTTGGAGCTAAAATTGACAAAAATTCATTCTCCCATGGAGCGGTCCAGCTATAGTAGCCTTCTTAGGGAGTAGGATAGTGACAATTCATGACCCCAACGTCTTTTTTGGATGCCAATAATGTTAGGCGTAAAAGCGCATTCGTTCGGTAATGTTATTGCTATTTTTGGTTGGGTTTTGACCCATTTTGTGATGCCATTTAGGGATGAAATTCTCAAAAATCCATCGTCCCATGGAGTGGTACGGCTATGGTAGCCTTCTTATGGAGTAGGATAGTGAGGATTGGTGACCTTGACATCTATTTTGCATGCCCAGAATGTCAAGTGCATAAGCACTCTCATTGGACAGTTTTATTGCTCTTTTTGGTGCATTTTTGTGCAGTTTTTGTTGTTTTTGGAATTTTTTCTTTGTATTCATCCCTAGGTGGGACGAATTCCTATTGAGTATTCATCCTAGGGTGGTACGAGCACTAACCAGAGTGCTCATCCCTAGGGGGAACGAGTACAGGCTCAAAAGCCTATTTAAAGGCCAAAATTGGGTTTTGGGCTCATTTGCATTTGTTTTTCCTGGAAATTTGGAGCTCTGAGGAGGAGGAGGTCAATTTTGCGAAGTGAAGCACTGCCAATTTTTTCCTACCACCATGAATTCATGAACCGGATTGAGCGGCGAAGCCAAAGCGAGACCAGTGAGTGCCCTTCCTCCTTATTGGTTGCTTGTTACAGTTTTGAAAAAACCGCAATGTGTGTTGTTTTTGTTTGTGTATTTTTTTCAAAAATTAACACTAAGCTGAAACATAGTTGAACCCTAGGGAAACAAAGATCAAAAGTGTAGTTTAAAACTTAGCTGAAAAACTTAGTTTAGAACATAACTTTTTTTTTTTTTTAAACTATGATGTACCCGAATGGAACCAAGATTAAACTTAGGTTAGAGACATAGGGAAAACTAAGCGTAAAGACGTTGCTTAACCCTAGCTAATGAAAGCATGAGGATACAGAAACAAAAAAGGAAATATCCAAGCACAATGCAAAAATGGAACTAAACTTAACGCTAAACCCTACGAATTAAAAATGCATGAAATGGAGAAAAACATGAATTGAAGCCCAAATGAAATAATAGCCCTTCTCTTTATTGATGTATTTCATGATTCAGTTACAATTTGCATCCTCCCTTTTTAGGGGCGAGGAGCGTTAAATTCATCTCTTGGTGACATCCATGGATAGCCTTCCTTCTTCCGTGTGCCCACATGTAATATGGGTAGACCAAAATGTCACCACAGCTTGTGTCTGCGAATGTTGATTCCTTGCTGCTCCTCCGATGTTTTGATCCTATGTTCAAAGGAACAAGAAATAGTTAGTAGCACCTGTGGATGAAACAAAACATGCAATCCCCAAGCCTATGATAAGTGAATGAGAACAATGAATTAAACTATAACTAAAATGAATCCAAATGCTCTAAAAATTTGATAGGGGCATCAAGACATCACCAGGAGGGTACTGCAAAAAGAATAGTCAAGAAATTCCTCATCGATTTGAATTCGCTCTGGGGGGACAAATTTACCTACAACAAAATGCCGAAAAGGTACTGTCCCAAATGTCATGCCTAGAAATCTCCAAAAGACCTGCAAACTTGGGGTTAGCTAATTGGGGGTATTTTGGGAAGACCCATATGGTCATATTTTCTCAATTTGGCCTCCATTAATAGGAATATGATGATGCTACCTACAAGTTAGTAAAGACAAAAAGTGATAGAACATGATAAGATTTGCTCAAAACATTACGAAATCGAAATTGCAAACTACCTAAGTAGCATAAGATGAAATGCAAGATGAAAATTATAGAAATAACAATCTACCATAGATTCCTAATCATTCCTAAAAGGGACGATTAGACTCACGGTAGTGCGGGGGCACCTGGGCAAGCCGCCCACCATTGGGACCTGATTTCAGCGCCAATCCACTTGGGATGGGTTCAAAATCTCTTGTAAGGTGTTTTTGGCAAATTGGGGTGGTATTCTATGGCCAAATGTTGGGTTTTGGGCTCAAGATTTGACCTTCCAATGATCACCCAATGATCTCTTCTCCAAAATAGATCTCGGATGTGAAAGGCACAAATCGCACAAGGATGTATGGGGAAATAAAATGGTAGCACTTTGTTGCTCCAAATTGCTCTTACTCTGTATATTTTGGGGTGAGAAAACCCACCAATTTATAGACCTAGAGGTCTCTTGGGATGAGCATGCAGAGGTGCCACTTGGCAGCCATGCCATTCCATGGGAGGGAAGATTCCTCCCTAAATAGGGACTCCATGAATGCCCTTGTAATAGCCTCTAACACTCGAAAATGCTCACCTTATACTCCCATGCAATGAAGGAAGCGTTAAGTGGTGGATTCGAGCTACAATTTGCCAAGATTTGACTTTTTTCTTGTCAAACCTGCAATTCGTCCCACCCTAGAGTGAATTGTGAATTTGTCCCTGGGCAGAGCGAAGCCCAATTAGAATCCATCCCTGGGTGGAACGGATATTGAGCAAAGTTCCTGAAGGTTCCAAAATGGTTTCTAACCTTCCAAAATTGTTGTGAGAGTGGTTAGGACCACTGTTTAACCTCTAGGGGCTACCCTTGGGGCTGTGTGTGCCAATGTGATCAGTTTTTGCAGTCACATAATCGGATTGGTGCTATTTTGGTGTCTACAGATGCCCCTTTTTGGGATGCATTGTGCAAGGCACAACGCCAAGCAAAAATAGATAACAAAAGCACTAATGATTAGGGTTTCTTAGTAACCTAACCAACTTTTGATGCCTCAAGTATGAAAAGGGCATGCATTCTTGAATCATTGCTTTTGACGAGCAAAGGAACTCAATTCAAGTGTTAACCTTTTTCGGTGAGGTGTTACTTGAGCTTGGACATTGATAAGTCATGAATACGCAAAGGGCGCAACCTTTTGTCTGTGGGAACCTTGAGTTCATGATTCATGAATGCCAAGTGATTGATCAACTTATGATTATTGCTTGTTTACTACCCCAAGTAGGAGCGTGATTTGTCTTTGCCAATGATTATTTGAATGCATGCCATTTCCATGATTGGGTGTGTATTTGTTGATTGGTGACTAAGTGTGACTGCTCCCTCAAGCGACGAATCAATGAGGGAATGACCAACATGAGAAAAGCGATGAGTCGCTTGACCCAAGATGACCTAGGTAAGGGTACCTTCAGAGATTTATCTTTGAATGTGTGTGTAGTTTTTTGACATTTAGACCTGTTTTTGGTGGGTGTTAACCCTTTTGGGGACGCCTTTCTAGAGCTAAAATTGTCAAAAATTTATCTTCCCATGGAGTGGTTTGGCCATGGTGGCCTTCTTAGGGATTAGGATGGTGATTATTTATAACCTCGATGTCTATTTTGGATGCCAAGAAGGTCAGGCACGAAGGTGCCTTCGTTCGAAAACTCTATTGCTATTTTTGGGTGGGTTTTGACCCTTTTGGCGACATCGTTTGGGGATGAAATTCTTGAAGATCCATCCTCCCGTGGAGCATTCCGGCTATGGTAGCCTTATTAGGGAGTAGGATAGTGAGGATTTGTGACCTTGACATATGTTTTGCATGCTCGGAATGTCAAGTGCAAAAACCACTCTCATTAGATAGTTTTATTGTTGTTTTTGGTGTATTTTTGTTGTTTTGTGAAATGTTTGCTCTATATTCATCCCTGGGTGGGACAAATTCCTATTGAGCATTCGTTCCAGGGTGGGACGAGCACTAACTAGAGCGCTCATCCTAGGGAGAAACGATTACAGGCTCAAAAAACCTATTTAAAGGCCAAAACTAGGGTTTGGGCTCATTTGCACTTGTTTTTTCTGGTGATTTGGAGCTCTGAAGAGGAGGAGGTCAATTCTGTGAAGCGAAGCGCTACCAAAATTTTCCGCCACCATGAGTGCACAAACCGGATCAAGCGATAGAGCCGAATCAAGACCAGTAAGTGAAGGCCATCTTCATTAATTTCTTGTATGATAGTTTTTAAAACTGCAAGTTATTTTTTGCGTCTTGTTTTATATTTTGTGTTTCAAGTGTACAAATAAAAAAAAACTTAGTGAAATGTGTTTGTTTTTTTTGGTATGACTTCACTAAAATGTAGGTTGAAATCCTAGTGGAACCATGTTTGTTTGTGTTCATGTTTTTTTGTTTTTTATTCTAATGTGTTTATTTTGTTTTTATTTGCAGGTTGTGAAGATTCGGTATCATGTGCCTACTATTTTTGCTGAAGAACGGGAGGTGCTAGTTGTGGCTGACTAGGAGTGGCTTGATGCCCTGGGGCTCAAGAAGGTGACTCGGTTGGAGCCAGTGATTGGGGATCGGGCCTACCTGATAGCCTTGATCAACTTATGGGATCAACGGACTAATACTTTCCATCTCCCAACAGGGGAGATGACAGTTACTTTGGAGGATGTCTATCGAATTCTTAGGATTCCAATAGATGGACTGTCGATCAAGACGATGCCGCAGGATCAGCGGACAACAGTTCTGACATGCTACTTCAGGCACATGGAGGAGTTGGGGGTGGATGGTCCAGTGGAGAGGGCAGAGATTGATTGCCAGATGGATGGGATTCTAGTTCGATGGTGGTTTGAGAGTGGGGTGTTGGGAGTGAGGCACGCATTGCTTATGGGCCTCATTTCCAACATGCTGCTACCTGACTCGTTAGTGTTGGCAATTTTGGGTACTTTGGGTACATTGCCCTTGCTCAAATGTATAAGTTGTCATTGATGTCAAAAGGCATTTTTGTGTTGATATCAAAAGAGTGTGATGTCAAGAATATCTTGAGAAGCTTCATTGTTAAAGGGTTTTTATTAAAACCATGGTGACAAGGTTAAAGGTTTTTCTTAAAACCATTTGGACTCATTAAGGGTTTTTATTAAAACCAAGCTTAACTTAATGCAAAGGTCCATGTTTATTATTAATAATTAAATTAACTCAAACCTTTGTCAAAGGTCCAAGTTTAATTTATTATTAATAAAATAATAATAATTATTATTTTAATTATTATTATAGGGTCTTTCAACCCTTAAGCGACGGAAGTAAAAGAATTCTTTCGCCGATATGATGCCATCGTTGGAGGAGCGCCGACGTCAAACTTTATGGAGAAATGGCTATATAAGTGGGGATGTTTTTCCAAAGTGAGTACCACGAATTATTTTGACATCTGCGATTTACGATTGGCTCTGTATCTTGCGATTTGCGCTTGGCGTCTGCGATTTTGCGTTTTCTCTATTCTTTCGAACAACGCTTTGTGTTTTCGATCTCCGATTGACGTCCTTGAAATCGTGCTTGTTCTGTGTTGGAAACCATGCTTGGCATATTCGAAACTGAGTTTGGGCTGCATCCTTACCTTTATGCTTGACGTCGGTGGATTGGCAATTGCACCTGGACTACGGTTTTCAGACTGTCTTTGTGAGATGATAAATGCAAGCATTCTGTGAATTACGTTTTGGACAGCGCTCACCAGTTTGCATGTGACTTGTGGAAGACGTTTACGTTTTCCGGTTTCTTGGCGTCAAAGGAAGATAAAAGAGAGGGCAGTGTTGTATTTCTTCGTTGGGCACTTGTGACCCAACGACGGAGGCGTTTAAGCGAAAGCGCTAGACGACAGAGGTGCCGAGTTCGATTCTCTTCGTTGGGAATTTCTTTTTGGTCGCGGTGTGCAAAGGATAGTGGCTGTGAATGCGCGGGAGGTATAAGGTTAAGGTATCATATTTGTTTTTGACATTGTTTTATTGATGTTTAATGTTTATGTGGAGTAATAAGGTGTAAAGAGGTTTTACTTTGTATGTATATTGTACTTTGGTGTTTTTACTAAGTTGGAGAAATAAGGTGTTATTTTGGATCTTTATTATTGTGTATTATTGTATAGTTGCTAACTCTAATTAGTGGCAAATTGAGAGTTAGTGTTGTGACAGATTTTTGAGTTCTCCTTCTTCATCAAAGTAAAGGTATGGGCAACTTCTTCCATGTATGTTGTTGATGGTATATTTTCTGAAATTGAGTTTGGAGTGAAAAGGTTGTCTACTAGGTATCTTTGGTGTAAATCTTATTTTTTGGATATTGAAGATTGTTTATGCATTAAAATCATTGATGAGTGTTTGGGTGAATGCATAATTCTGGTTGAGGAAGAGGAAGCATTTTTGCACTAGGGTTTATGTTAGTAAGTCTTGCTACTTGCATTGAGATGATGAAACCCTTAGTTGGCTATTTTGATATTGATGGATGAGTTGCTTTCATAGAGGTTGTTGTTGATCAAGTTAGTGCTTTACTTGATACATGATATTGGGCTTACTCCATTGAGTTGATTTGAACAAGTTATTATTTGCAATTGGTGATATTGTGTTGGTGGCTGTTTTGTTCAAATATCCTTGGAGGGAAAAGGATTTCTACTTGTTTCCTTTTCTTGTGATGATTGGTTAATGCTTCAAGGTTGATGTTGAGTTGAATGTGTTGGTGGTCTAAACCTTGTTTGATGAGCATTGTTGTTGAAACTCTAATTGTTGGTAAAAAGAATATGAGTATCATTGTTATATGAGATATTGCATAGTTGGCAATTGTTGGGTTGTGTTTCATATTCTTGAGAAAAGCATACTACATCTATATTATTCTTTTGAGATTGAGATTGAGTTGAGATTGAGATTGGGAGTTAAGTATAGAACATATTGGGTCTCTAACAATTCTCTTTATGTTTCTATGAGATTTGAGATTGAGATTGGGAGTTAAGTATAGAACATATTGAGTCTCTAACAATTCTCTTTATGCTTCTATGAGGTTTATGAATCACATTGGGTCTCTAACAATTCTCTTTGTGGGTTCATGCTAAGCAAGTTTTTCTTGGTGAGCTTGCTGAGGTTTTGGATAGGTTTCGGTGGGGACTTGTGAGCAGATTTGGACAGGTCCTAGCAGAGGACTTGTGAGCTGAGTTTTTGAGAGTTCTATCAGAGAACTTGAGGACAGAGGTGCATTGGTTCTTTGAGAAGAACCTGAGGACAGATTTGGCAAGTCTTTGAGAAGGCTTGTGTGCAGAGGATTGATTTGTTCATAGAGTTGGACAGATCTGACAGACAGAGGAAGACTTGTACTAGACCGATTGAATGTGTTTGGTACAGGTAGCTGAGCTACTGTGGACGTGATCATAGAAGGCAGAGGTCTCTTAGGCTAAGCATTGAGGACAGGAGGTCTTCGGTGGAAAGGAGTTCCACATGTTGGCAAGAGGTAGAGGCGGTTGATCTTCGAGGGATCATTTCCAGAGCGAGAGGGGAAGGTATCTCCTTTGAGAAAGAGGCTCATAAATTCATATTGGGGGAAGGTGTCTCCTTTGAGCCGAGGCTCATAAACATTGTAATTGGGAAGGTTTCCCAAAGAACTTTGAGATAACTTTTAGAGAAAAGTTTTGTGGACGTAGCCCAGGCATTCTGGGTGAACCACGTTAAAATTGGTGTCACTTTGTGGATGATTTTGTGCATTGCTTTGATATTGCTTTGGGTATATTGCTTTACTATTTTGAAGTATAAAGGAATAAGTAAAAAGAGGTCTTATACTTGTTCACCCCCCCTCTCAGTATAAGCTTGTGTTCTTCAATTGGTATCAGAGCGGGTGCCTTCGAAAAGTTTAACGGCTTGAAGGAAAAGCTAGTAAAGAACACAATGGATCATTCAAGTGGCAATGCAGCACCTATTCTTGATGGGTCAGATTTTGGTCTTTGGAGTGCAAGGATGAAGGTTCATCTAATGGCACTTGGGAATGAGGTTTGGGAAGTGATTGAAGATGAGTACACTATTCCTGAACATGGTCCTTATACTAAAGAAGAAAGACTCCTACATCACAGCAATTCAAAAGCAATGAATGCAATCTTGAAAGGCTTACAGAAAGCAGATCTCACCAAAGTGATTCACTGCAAGACAGCTAGTGAAATGTGGAATCGGTTGAAGGTGGTTCATACAGGTGATACAAATGTCAGAAAGGCCAAGTTGAGACACTTCAAAGGTATGTTTGAACAACTCAAGATGAATGATGATGAAAATATTAGTGACTACATGCTTCGTATGGATGAGGTTGTTAACTCCATGAAAGACTTAGGTCTTGAGCTTGCTGAAAATGATGTTTGTGATAAGATTTTAAGATCTCTTCCTAATAGATTTAGTGAAAATATTTCTGCTATTGAGGAAGCTAAAGATTTGGATAAGTTGAAAAAGGATGAGCTCCATAGTATACTTGCGGCATTTGAGTTGAGAACTCAAGTGAAGGTTGATGTCAAGAAGGAGGCGACTTTCAAGGCTACCAAGAAATCCAAAGGTAAACAACTTCAAGAGAGTGATGAGTCTTCTAGTGATGAAGAGGCATATTACAGCAAGAAAGGCAAGTTCTCTAGAAAGCACAAAAATATGAAAAACGTAAGATGTTTCAATTGTGGAAAGTTTGGTCATTATGCTACTGACTGTACTTGTTGCCAAGGATGAAAGTGATGAAGATAAACAGGACTGTAAGAGCAAGGATTATGAAAAGCACAAGCATCATAGGAAAAACAAAGATGAGCACAACAATCAAGGAAAGAGGTATTCTCACAAACACAAGAAGAGTTTCTACCTAGACAAAGCAAGTAAGTGTTCTAGTAGTGATAGTGAAAGTTCTTCAAGTGATAATGAAAATGAGATGTTGTTCATATCAGAAAAAGAGGAAGAACCAAAACATAGATTCATTATCATGAAATGTCTTAGGTGTGGAAATTTTGGTCACCTTGAGGATGATTGCACAAATAATGATTTGATTTCTAGTATGTATGAGGATGCTTCAGAAAACTATAAGGAAGATGCATGTATGGTTTTTGAAAAGGGTAGCACCTCTAGTGATAAGAAATCTGAAAAAGGCTTTGATGATTCTAATAGCAAACATATAGAGGAAGGTGAAGTAGATCTTAAAGGTGAACTTATTAGTGCTCTTAGTGCTTTGAAAAAGGAAAGAAAGAAGAATGCTAGACTCAAGGATAAGTTGGATGAATGTTGTATGGAGAGAGATGATCTTATAGAAAGTCTTGACTTCTCTATAGCTAAGACACAAGAACTCAAGGATGAGTTAGAGTCTAAGGTTCTTGAGTATAGTGAGTTAGAACAGAAAATGGCTTCTTTGAAAGAGGAAACTAAAGGGTACAAGGATAAGCTTCACGGGTTTCAAGATAGCTCCAAAAAGGTTAAGTCTCTCATCAAAGGTCAAAGAAAGACAACGAGATAAAACAGGCCTTGGTTTTGTTAAGCATCACAAGGAACAAGTTGGAGAGTCTAGTAAGAGACTCCAAAAGGAAGAGAGTTCTGATGAGGAAAGTATTTCAGATCATGAGTCATTGAATGATAGATGCACAAAAATAGAAAATAGAATTCAGAATGAGAAGAAGAAGTTTTCAGAACCTAAGAGGTCAAATAAAGGAAAGTTTCAAGGCAGATGTTTTGCTTGTCACAGGTTTGGTCACATAGCTTCACATTGCATGGCTCAAGTGAAGAAGGTAAATGACAGTTTCAGAGGTGGTAATTTCTTTCAAGGGTATTGCTACTCTTGTCAACAGTTTGGGCACAAGGCAGTTTATTGCAAGGCAAATATCAGGAACAGGTATGATCAGAACAGGTTTGGTCAGAACAGGTTTGGTCAGAACAGGTTTGGTCAAACAGGTTTGGTCAGAATAGGTTTGGTCAAAACAGGTTTGGTCGAAGCTGGTGGATTCAAAGAACAGGTATGCCTAAAAGAAATAACATTGTTACTTGTTATAAGTGCAACAATGAAGGTCACAGAGTCAGACAGTGTAGAGCTGAAATTCTAGAATACGGGGAACAGGAACAGTGGCATGATCAGGTCCAAGGATCAAGGCATGGATAAGAACAGGGATGAGAACAAGAACAAGAACAGTGACAAGAACAGGAATATGGACAAAGAGTTCAAGAGAAGGCCCGACAAGGAAGTTATAGATGCTGATGATGATCAGTGCCTAATGGGAGTTTTACTCCCACCCCAGAATTAATCACCTCATCGGGAGGTGGGGGAGGGACTAAGCTAAGAGGCTAATTCTTAGTCCCGAGCCCCAAAGGTGGCCCTTTGCCATTGATGACAAAGGGGGAGAGATATGAGTAAGGGGAGAGCTTCAAAGTGAAGAGGAAAGCTTCAAGTCAGGGGGAGCAAAACTTCAAAGGAAGATTCTCAGTTGTTAGCACAGTTGGTTTCGGTTGGTTTCAGTTTTGGCTCTTGAGAAGTGTTTTCAGTAAAGGTTTGCCATCAATGACAAAGGGGGAGATTGTTGGCAATTTTGGGTACTTTGGGTACATTGCCCTTGCTCAAATGTATAAGTTGTCATTGATGTCAAAAGGCATTTTTGTGTTGATATCAAAAGAGTGTGATGTCAAGAATATCTTGAGAAGCTTCATTGTTAAAGGGTTTTTATTAAAACCATGGTGACAAGGTTAAAGGTTTTTCTTAAAACCATTTGGACTCATTAAGGGTTTTTATTAAAACCAAGCTTAACTTAATGCAAAGGTCCATGTTTATTATTAATAATTAAATTAACTCAAACCTTTGTCAAAGGTCCAAGTTTAATTTATTATTAATAAAATAATAATTATTATTATTTTAATTATTATTATAGGGTCTTTCAACCCTTAAGCGACGGAAGTAAAAGAATTCTTTCGCCGATATGATGCCATCGTTGGAGGAGCGCCGACGTCAAACTTTATGGAGAAATGGCTATATAAGTGGGGATGTTTTTCCAAAGTGAGTACCACGAATTATTTTGACATCTGCGATTTACGATTGGCTCTGTATCTTGCGATTTGCGCTTGGCGTCTGCGATTTTGCGTTTTCTCTATTCTTTCGAACAGCGCTTTGTGTTTTCGATCTCCGATTGACGTCCTTGAAATCGTGCTTGTTCTGTGTTGGAAACCGTGCTTGGCATATTCGAAACTGAGTTTGGGCTGCATCCTTACCTTTATGCTTGACGTCGGTGGATTGGCAATTGCACCTGGACTGCGGTTTTCAGACTGTGCTTGTGAGATGATAAATGCAAGCATTCTGTGAATTACGTTTTGGACAGCGCTCACCAGTTTGCATGTGACTTGTGGAAGACGTTTACGTTTTCCAGTTTCTTGGCGTCAAAGGAAGATAAAAGAGAGGGCAGTGTTGTATTTCTTCGTTGGGCACTTGTGACCCAACGACGGAGGCGTTTAAGCGAAAGCGCTAGACGGGAGAGGTGCCGAGTTCGATTCTCTTCGTTGGGAATTTCTTTTTGGTCGCGGTGTGCAAAGGATAGTGGTTGTGAATGCGCGGGAGGTATAAGGTTAAGGTATCATATTTGTTTTTGACATTGTTTTATTGATGTTTAATGTTTATGTGGAGTAATAAGGTGTAAAGAGGTTTTACTTTGTATGTATATTGTACTTTGGTGTTTTTACTAAGTTGGAGAAATAAGGTGTTATTTTGGATCTTTATTATTGTGTATTATTGTATAGTTGCTAACTCTAATTAGTGGCAAATTGAGAGTTAGTGTTGTGACAGATTTTGAGTTCTCCTTCTTCATCAAAGTAAAGGTATGGGCAACTTCTTCCATGTATGTTGTTGATGGTATATTTTCTGAAATTGAGTTTGGAGTGAAAAGGTTGTCTACTAGGTATCTTTGGTGTAAATCTTATTTTTTGGATATTGAAGATTGTTTATGCATTAAAATCATTGATGAGTGTTTGGGTGAATGCATAATTCTGGTTGAGGAAGAGGAAGCATTTTTGCACTAGGGTTTATGTTAGTAAGTCTTGCTACTTGCATTGAGATGATGAAACCCTTAGTTGGCTATTTTGATATTGATGGATGAGTTGCTTTCATAGAGGTTGTTGTTGATCAAGTTAGTGCTTTACTTGATACATGATATTGGGCTTACTCCATTGAGTTGATTTGAACAAGTTATTATTTGCAATTGGTGATATTGTGTTGGTGGCTGTTTTGTTCAAATATCCTTGGAGGGAAAAGGATTTCTACTTGTTTCCTTTTCTTGTGATGATTGGTTAATGCTTCAAGGTTGATGTTGAGTTGAATGTGTTGGTGGTCTAAACCTTGTTTGATGAGCATTGTTGTTGAAACTCTAATTGTTGGTAAAAATAATATGAGTATCATTGTTATATGAGATATTGCATAGTTGGCAATTGTTGGGTTGTGTTTCATATTCTTGAGAAAAGCATACTACATCTATATTATTCTTTTGAGATTGAGATTGAGTTGAGATTGAGATTGGGAGTTAAGTATAGAACATATTGGGTCTCTAACAATTCTCTTTATGTTTCTATGAGATTTGAGATTGAGATTGGGAGTTAAGTATAGAACATATTGAGTCTCTAACAATTCTCTTTATGCTTCTATGAGGTTTATGAATCACATTGGGTCTCTAACAATTCTCTTTGTGGGTTCATGCTAAGCAAGTTTTTCTTGGTGAGCTTGCTGAGGTTTTTGGACGAGGTTCCGATGGGGACTTGTGAGCAGATTTGGACAGGTCCTAGCGAGAGGACTTGTGAGCTGAGTTTTTGAGAGTTCTATCGAGAGAACTTGAGGACAGAGGTGCATTGGTTCTTTGAGAAGAACCTGAGGACAGATTTGGCAAGTCTTTGAGAAGGCTTGTGTGCAGAGGATTGATTTGTTCATAGAGTTGGACAGATCTGACAGACAGAGGAAGACTTGTACTAGACCGATTGACTGTGTTTGGTACAGGTAGCTGAGCTACTGTGGACGTGATCATAGAAGGCGAGAGGTCTCTTAGGCTAAGCATTGAGGATAGGAGGTCTTCGGTGGAAAGGAGTTCCACGTGCTGGCAAGAGGGAGAGGCGGTTGATCTTCTGAGGGATCATTTCCAAAGCGAGAGGGGAAGGTATCTCCTTTGAGCGAGAGGCTCATAAATTCAGATTGGGGGAAGGTGTCTCCTTTGAGCCGAGGCTCATAAACATTGTAATTGGGAAGGTTTCCCAAAGAACTTTGAGATAACTTTTAGAGAAAAGTTTTGTGGACGTAGCCCAGGCTTTACGGGTGAACCACGTTAAAATTGGTGTCACTTTGTGGATGATTTTGTGCATTGCTTTGATATTGCTTTGGGTATATTGCTTTACTATTTTGAAGTATAAAGGAATAAGTAAAAAGAGGTCTTATATTGTTCACCCCCCCTCTCAGTATAAGCTTGTGTTCTTCAGTTAGGTGCGAGGTCCCGTGGAACCTGCTGGATGTGCTCTGTCAGCTGGTGGAGTGTTCGACATAGGAGCCTTTGGTCATGAGATGAGGACAAACTCTATTGGTGCAACTTTATGGGGAGCTATATGAGGTCCGCTGTCGAATGGGATCAACTATAGCTATCTACTATAGAGTTGGGGTTGGCAACACATAGCGGTGGAGAGACCAAGGGGGTTACCATGGATGATGCGGGCAGAGATGGCATATAAGGATATAGGTTACGCGGCTCTGTTGCTGCGGTCTGAGGAGCAGGGACAGATTCAGCGATGGGCAGGTGTCATAGGGCACTATGCCGATGCCTTTGCTCGGCTTGCTTCGGGGGAGGTGTTCTGGTGCCCCTATCGAGACTGTCCAGCCTGGCCTCGAGGCTGGAGAGTGGCTTCGGTGGGTGCATAGGGAGCGATGGCTGATTGGGCAGCATGGGACCGAGCAGGAGTTCTTCCCATACAGTCGGGTGACACGATAGTTTGGGGTGTGCCAGGGGTTTCCTGGTGAGCCCGTGGTCTATCGGCATCGGGGGGACGAGAGGACTCTAGATCGGCCGGTCATCATGCCATTGGGCGAGGATTCGGATGCGGTGATCGACGTCCCAAACATGGATGACGTCGGGACTACCGTAGAGTATGATCAGTGGTGGATACTACGGTGATGGCGGGGAGAGGGGCCACTGGGAGGTGCGGAGGTAGCAGCAGTGGGCGGGGAGGGTGCCGAGGCACCAGGAGATGATTGGGGAGCTCCGCTCGAGGAGGCGGACATGGTGGAGGTAGATGATGCGGATGTGGATCTTGGGGTTTCGGATCAGTCGAAGATGTAGGACATCACAGAGCAGTGGGAGCCAGAGCAGGCTGCTATTCCAGAGATGCCCATGCCTCAAGGAGATTTAGAGGACATGGAGTTAGGGTTACGTGCTGAGAATGCACGATTGGAGAGGCTATTGTGGAGGTGAGATGAGGAGCTAGGGGAGGCTCTATAAGAGAGGGATCTCTTGCGGGCTCAGTTAGCGGAGCGAGAGAACGCATGGGCTGCACATCGTCGGTAGGAGGGGGATACCGATGCTGCATGGGAGAGGGATCTCCTATGGGTGCAGCTAGTGCAGCATGACGATGTAGTCATGATGTACCATCGACGGGAGGCGGAGTGGTGTCGACATTGGATGGATTTGGAGGGAGAGATCATCCATCTCGAGGGTGGGTACCTAAGCCCTCGGGAGGTGGGTTGTCACGTCGGATGAGGGGCAGTGATACTGAGCAGTCAGCATCATCTCGTCGTAGGCGACTGGATGAGGGAGGGGTAGTAGGCATGATGCGGGGGCTAGCAACAGTTGCTCTGAGGGGTCCCATAGGACCCACACCATGGGGGGTAGTTCCCGTCGCACCGATCCTACGTGATCATGGTGGCCGACGCCTTAGGCTTGGGGGTTTTGAGATTTTGGATTTTGTTGCGGGGTCACATGACCGGTTCTTTGTAGCCTACGGGCATTTTTGATGATATATATATACAGACTTTATTTTTTTTATGCGCATGTGATGATTTGATTTTATGCATGATGATTGATGAATATGGATGTATGCATGTTAAGTTATAGTGATGGATGCATATGTGTTGATGAGTGCAAATGTTTCTAATTTATATGATATGCAAATGGAATGGATGAATTGAATTTGTGATGTTTGGTAGTCGCACCATAGACTGTGTAGAACTTTATGGCTTTTTGTCCTAGGCGATGGCTACGGTAAATAGCTTTTTATGTATACATGTTTTTTTTTTTTTTTGATGGCAAGGATGAAAGATAGCAAGTTGGTTGAGAATGTAGTTAAGGTTTTCTGGGACTCAGATGTTTTAACTAACTAGCCAAGACTGTACTTGTATCTCACAAGACTTTTGAACAAGGTATGAATCGGACTTGTTTTGGACCAAGTTATTTCACATCCCTGTGTGTGCAATTGAGTTCATTTATGTGGTGTTTGTCAGGATACCGCCAGTGCCAGATAGGCTGTCAACCAAACCTGTACCGAGGATCACCTAATTAGCCCCACTAACTCCTTTGTTGTATTTAGTCAGATTAATCTGTGGTGCTATCTAGGATACCATAAGCTAGCTCATCCACATGCAAACATTGATCTGCACACAAGTTAATGTGATAGATATATCATCATGCGGGAGGTTTACCACCAGTGACCGATAGGCTATCAACCAAACCGATACTGAGGTTTGCCTCATGACCCATCTAGATGCTGAGAGTTCCAGGGATTCAAGTTTGACTCCCTTCTTTTCTTCAATTGTATTGGGATACTTGCTCTTTTGTAGTGATAAAAATCACTGTTTATTTTTGTATTATATTTTTCTTTTGAGCAAGGGATTAGGATATGGAGTGATGAGAATCACTATTTTATGTGCTTTTTTTGATGTATGCACTTTGGTTGTGATGTCAAAATTTGGATTTTTGACGTTTGCAAATTGTTGATGTTTTGCAACTTTTGAGAACTTGGGATTCTTGGGGAATTGGGTAGGGAGGATGCTTGTCCTTTTGCCAACTCTCAGCATTCTTGGGGTCATTCGCATAGGGGGATGAGCAAGATAACCGTTTCGCTTATGGTGACCTGGATTGCTTTGCAGGGTTCATCTTTCGTTCACACAACTTGGGAATTTTTTTATGTGTTCTAACTTGTGTTGGGATGCTACGTAACAAGGTGTGATCCAAGTAGAATTCTACCTGCGTAAAATCTGTCTGACTTGGTACAGTATGTGGCTAGAAAGCTAATGACGACTGAATGACGAAAACTCTTGATACATGAGAAAACAACTGACTATGATGTGGGAGAATAACGTGAATGGCGGTTATAGGCGATGAGCTATTGATAAAGCGAAAAAATGTAGAAGATGATGGTTTTGCCAAGTAATGACAGTCTATGGCGCTTTGACCTTTATGACCACAAATATGCAATGTGTGGGTGCGATGCGTAATGCAGCTATATGTTTTTGTGTTTTTGATGGATTGATTTGTGTGAATATGAAGATGATATGCAAAATAGAGCTCTTTATTTTTGTGACGATTTTGAGCATGTATGGAAATGAGATGCAAATTTTGTTATTTTTGATGATTTTATTATTTTTGAATTTTCTTATTTTTGACCAAGCGATTATGGGAATCCTTGGAGCATTTTGGGGATTGACCAAGCGATTGGTGGAATCCTTGGAGCATTTTGGGGATTGACCAAGCGATTACGAAAATCCTTGGAGCATTTTGTTTGGGCTATGGCTCTTCTAAACATGGAATGGCCGCAAATGACTGATGTTCAAGGGTTCTAGTTCCTTGATTCCATCAAGAGAGGCTAGCCGGTATGTTCCAGGTCCTATTTTGCTATCAATTACATAGGGACCTAACCAGTTTGCCATGAATTTGTCCCTTAAATGGGATGGCAGACTAGAGTTCTGTTGGTTTTCTTTCAAGACCAAGTCACCGACCTGAAAGTCCCTCAAGTGAACTTTCATGTTGTATGCTTTCTTAAGTCGCTCTTGATAGATACGTAAATGCTCGAGGGCATTAACGCGTCGTTCATCAAGCAACGTAAGCTGGTCTAACCGGGCCTGCCACGTAGTATCATCATCGATGAACTCTTGCATTGATATGCGCAGGGAAGGAATTTCCAACTCGAGAGGCATGACAGCCTCGGAGCCATACACGAGCGAAAATGGAGTTGCCCCAGTGGGTGTCCGAATGCTAGTGCGATAGGCCCACAGGGCAAGTGGGATCTGAATGTGCCAATCCTTATGATTATCTGTGACTATATTTTTGAGGATGGTGACTAGCATTTTGTTTGATGCCTCTGCTTGCCCATTTGCCTGTGGATAATAGGGGGTCAAAAAACTATGCTGAATTTTGTACTTTGTGGTCAAAGCACGCACATCTTTGTTCTTGAATGACGTCCCATTATCCGAGATTATCTTGGATGGAATACCAAAATGACATATGATGTTATGCAAAATGAACTCCACAATGCGGGGTCCAATCGTAGAGGTTAGCGAAACCGCTTCCACCCACTTGGTGAAGTACTCTGTGGCCGTGATGATAAACGTGTGATGACCTGACGACATAGGGGAGATATTTCTGATTAGATCTAGGCCCCACTACAAAAAATGCCAAGCCGATTGGATCGGCTGCAAGGCCTGGGAAGGTACGTGTGTCAAATTAGCATGGTGTTGACACTTCACGCACTTCCTGACATATGCACAACAATCTCGCTCTAAATATGGCCAATAATAGCCCATGCAAAGAATGCACTTTGCGATGGCCATACCGCTGAAGTGGCCACCGCATGTACCATCGTGCGCTTGGGCGATCGCCCAAGTGGACTCTTGCTGGTCCAAGCATCGAAGGAGGATCCCTTCATAGCTACGATGGTACAAAATGTCTCCTAACAAGACATGCTTTGCCGCTTTCTGCTTGAATGCATTTTGCGGCATGCGTCAATCCAAGTGGGAGGTTACCTAACTTGAGGTAGTCCCTTATGGGTGAATACCAATCCTGCTGATCAGAAGCCTCGATGGTATGAACAGCCAGTCCCTCTTGAAGTTCATCCCTAGCAAAAGTTGAGCGGGAGAGAACTTGTAAGAATAGCGTTGTGTTGCTATTAAGGGGAGTAGGGGAGAACAAGGACCCCCAGTTGGCGTGTTTCAAATGATCGTGGATTCGAGAGAACCTATCCTATGGATGGCTCAATCTGGATCATGTGGATTCCTAGCGTTAAATCAGAGCTTGCTCGCTCCATCATGGATTGTGATAGTGTTTTGACTTGAATGGTGGTCATATCACCAGAAATGTCTTGCGGGATTAGCGACCCCAAAGAGGCCATAGTGTCCGCAAAATGATTCGATGATCGAGGGAGTGCCTCGATGTCGTACCATTCAAGCTTTGCCAAGAATTTGTCCACAAGGGCTTTGTAGGCCTGCAGAACTAGGCATTTGCATTGGAATACCCCTTTGACTTGGTTGACAATTAACAACGAATCACCGAAGATATTCAATCGTTTAATGTTCATGGTGATTGTTGTCTGAAGACCTATGAGCAAGGCTTCATACTCTACATTGTTGTTGGTGCATGGGAAATTTAATTTAAATGACAGGGGCATAGGAGCGCCCTGCGGTGTGAAGAATACTATTCCCATGCCACCACCTTGCTCACATTTAGAACCATCAAAAAATAGGGTTATGTCGGCCTGTGACTCAGGCTCATCAGAATCTGGTGATTCTGAGACATGGAAGACCCCATCATCGGGTAGTTCTATAGTCAAAGGCTGGTCATCTTCGAGAGGAGCCTCTGCTAGTTGATCGGCTATGACCTGACCTTTTATGGATTTCTGTCCAATAAACTCTATGTCAAATTTCATCAACAACATGATCCATTTCGCCGTGCGACTACTATGATAAGTACGACTCATCATGTATCGCAATGGATTCTCCTTAGACACAACATACGTCTTGTTGCTCAACATGTAATGGCATAGCTTTTTGGTAGCAAACACCACTACCAAGCAGAGTTTCTCAACGTATGCATAGTTAAGTTCATAGCTGACCAGGGTGCGGCTAAGATAGTAAGTAGCCTGTTCCCTGTGAAGTTCGTTCTTCTAGGCTAACATGGCTCCCAGTGCCACCTCAGTAGCTGAGATGTATAAGTAGAATGACACTCCTGGTCTAGGTGGTGCCAATACTGGTGGCGAAGCCAAGTATTGTTTAATGTCATCGAAGGCTGATTGGCACTCGTCATCCCAGTGAAATGCTACCCCCTTGTGCAACAACTTGTTCATTGGTCGACACTTGTCAGATAGCTACGCTATGAAGCGCTTGATCGACGTGACCTTTCCCTGTAGGCTTCTAAGCTGCTTGATGGTAGTTGGGGGATGCATTTCAAGGATTGCCTTGACTTTGTTTGGGTCCACCTCGATGCCCCATTTTGAGACTATGAAACCCAAGAGTTTTCCAGATGTGATGCCAAAAATGCACTTCTTGGGATTCAGTCTGACTCTATGCTCCATGAGGCGATCGAGGATCTTGCTTAAGTCACCGAGATGATCCGGGCGCAAAAGAGATTTGGCCAACAAATCATCCATGTAATCTTCCAAAGTCTTGTGCATGTAATCATGGAAGATGTATGTCATGGCACGTTGGTAGGTGGCGCCAGCATTTTTAAGGCCAAAAGGCATGACCTTATAACAAAATGTCCCCCAAGGCATTGTGAACGCCATTTTTAGCTGGTCTTCGAGGCTGATACAAATTTGATTGTATCCCGAGAAACCATCCATGAGGGAAAGCATTTCGTGACCCACTGTAGCGTCTACCAAGGCGTCGATGCTCGGCAAGGGGAAATCATCCTTAGGACTCGCTTTGTTTAGATCTCAAAAATTAGTGCATATGCGAATCCTCCCGTCAGGCTTCTTGACGGGCACCATGTTGGACAGCCATGGTGGATAATCCATGCAGATGACAAACTGTGCATCCAACAACTTTTGCAATTCATCTTTGACCATTAAGGCCACTGTTGGGTGCATCTTGCATAGTTTCTGCTTAACTGGCTTGACTATCGGATCAAGCGTTAGATTATGCATGACTAGCTGCGGGTCTAGTCCCGGCATGTCTTTGTATGACCATGCAAAAACCTCCTTCTTCTCTTTGAGAAGGGCAATGTAGTCGGCTTGCTCTTCGAGGGATAAACTTACCCCTAGCTTGATGATCTATGGATTCATTGGATCTGAGCCGATGTCTACGTCAGTCGTCTCCTCGACCGACATGTGGGATCCGTCTTCCAACTGATGTGGAGTTGGGATCAAGTGGATATCATTTGCTGAGTTTAGATCATCGTTAGGAACCTCGGGTCCCTCTTCAAGCATGGCAGATATCCCGAGTTGGCCTAGGGGTAAAATGGAGCATTTCACCGAAAGGCCAGTACTCGGATGGGGATGGAGGGGAATTGACGCGATCCCAGTCTATGGCATCTATGTCTAGAGATAATGACTATGTTGGATCGACCGGATTGTGGATGGGGGCGGTTAAGTCAATGGAGATCATGTTGATGAAATGATTTTGGTCTCCATTACCATGGGTGTGGTTACTCGGACATCCTAGATGCTCTCTATGCTCGGGATCTGGCTCTAGAGGGATGGGCACGAATGGATCGGCCCTATGTGCGGATAGGAAGATAGGGTCTGCCCTCGACACGGATGTCACTATAGGGTCTCTGGGTGGAAGGTATGCTTCGTATGCCCAGAGTAGCGGATCCAACACTTGGTCCCACCGCGCTGGGTCTACGTACCACTCATGCCCTGGCACTATGTTTAATTGTTCAAATATGTCGTTAATCTCCAAGGGGTGCCGATGCTGCATCTGCCGCATGTGATTAAGATATGCCATCTCAGTTTCATCTTCATAATCACTATCGAAGATCCAAAAGCCCTCGTTGGCTCTGACAACTATTTGAGGTATGACAGGCTCGTCCTGCTCGAGCAAATTGATCTGGCCCCACCTAGGTTGTTCTGCTCTCTACGAGGGAACTTGATTTCCTTGGAGCGGCGCTTGCTCGATGGGAGCATCCAGGGGGAACATTGTCAAGAGGCTTTCTTGATAATCATCCATGGGGATCACCCGTGAGTGATCGCTATCTGATTCGAAGGGGTCATACGACGCTGGTTCATACTCCGGCTCGTCCTCCGAGGACCCTTCTTGACATTGTCTAGACCCTCCTTGAAAATGAGCTCTCGAGCTTTCTCCTCTCTCGAGCGAAGGGAAGGGATTACTAGAGCCAACAAGGTTGATTGTCGTTAATGGGAGATAATCCCTCAATGTATATGTGGTGTTAGGGTTGGCATATGGATCCGATGCCAATCCCCCCTTGTTGCCTATCCCTAGGCCTTGCATGTTCTCCACCAAGATGTCCAAGGGGAGGGGGTGGTTGAACCCTACTCCTGACTTGTCATATGGCATTTGGTATCTTGGTTGGCAAAGAACACGTATCCCTTGCTCATATCGGCCTAACCCATATCCGTGCCAATTGCATTGGCCAAGGTATCTCAGAGCAAAGTTTGGGTTAGACAAATAGTTGACATTTTCAGCAAAAGGCTCTTCGTCTTCGTCCTCTTGCGTGCATGGTGCAACGCCATGATCAAGGCCCCCATACACAAAGTTTGTCTGGTTCGACAGGTAGCCTAGGGGAACAATAGTGCCAATGGGGAGTCGAGGTCTCCCCATGTCCTGCATGGATTCTAGTGTGGGTGTTGCTACAATATTCCGCACCAGATACTCCCCCAGGCCCGTATTGGCCATTTCAACGGTGATCGTTGGCGGTTGAGGGGGAGGGAATGGAAGTTCTCCTTGAGTCCACTCCATGTCGGGTGGACTAGGAGCCTCGACTTCCATTCGGCTAGGCATCTCCTCAGTAGAGATAGTTGACACCGATGGCAGTGTCTCTTCCAAAGGTTTTGCCTCTTCCAGGGGTTCCTTCCCTTTGTCCTTCTATTTGGCCCCCAAAGATGGTGTCATTGGTGGAGGACCAGACGATGAAGATGAACCCGACTGGGATTTTGAAGAACTTGTTAATGGGGATGCCTACAGAATCGGACCCTGTTTAGATGGATTTAACTAGAAATCCAAATGCGTTGATGGCAGGGTCGATTGCGGCATCAACTGCACCGCATTACAATACTTGAAGGGTTCCAAGTCCATCGGGACTACATGCACCTCCCCTTCAAATGTATACTTTAAACATTGGTGAGCTATCGAAGGGACACACTTCATGTCCTTGATCCATGGTCGGCCCAACAAGATGTTGTAGGCCATCTCACCCTCCAATATGTGGCACAATGTGGGTATGGTCTTTTGTCCCACTTGGATTGGTAGGACTATTGTGCCGACTGTCGAGCAGATTGCGTCATTGAATGCTCGTAGAGTGTAGGTGGAAGCTGTGATATGGGATGCGGGCAACTTCAAATGTTTGAGAGCCACAGTTGTGATGATGTTGTTGGACGAGCCAGTGTCTATCAACACCCTCTTGTATGGGATCCCGTTGACCCATGCGATAACGTGCAGGGGTGGATCTGCCATGTCATCAGTCACTGATCTCAATTCGTCTTCTCGAAATGTGATGACCGGCTCAGTGCATCATTTTACATGCCCCACGAAGTTGTTGAAAGAATTTGTCTCATGGGGCTGCAACTCGATGGCTTTCAAAATCTCCATTAGAGCTTCTCGATGGGGCGTAGATTGTTGTATAAGCTCGTATATGGAGAGCCTAGCCGATGTGGTCCTCAAAATCTGGGTGAGTTTAGACCGAAGTGTGGCCACCAGCTTAGGTGGAGGAGGTTGTGCAAGGTGCTGTTGTGGTTGCGAAGTTGTTGGCACCTCTCCTGCCGCTGTCGCAGGAGCATTCGTGCTCGGATACCTCCTGTTTCGAGTCACTATACTGATCATCCCTACATATCCCTGCATGGGGTAGTTCTGTGTGACCTCGTTAACTTGTAGGGTCTTTTCCTATGGAGCATGAGTAGGCAAGGGGTCTTTGAAGACCTCCATTTGTTGATTGCTTGGTGCGACAGGATTATCCACCGCTAGTGTCTTGTTATCAATCAGGTCTTGCACCAAGCCCTTAAATTTCCAACAGGCATTTAGGTCATGTCCCTACCACCTATGGAACCTATAGTACAAGTCCTCTCTATACCCCTTAGGCTTGGGTGCATTGGGATCTATAGTCTGAACCTCTAGCAGGCTGATCAGGTTTGCCGCTAACAAGCGGTCAAACAAGGAGTCCCTGGACTCTGTGTAGGGTGTGTATTGTCACCTAGGGCGACGCTGCTGACTCTGTTCTTGCCTCTGATTTTCTCTGTCATAGTTGTTAGGAGGCACTGCCTGATAGTTAGCCTTTTGAGGCTGTGTTGCTTGTGCAGGCTTAGGGACATTGATAGCAACTTGGTTAACCGCAACGGGTTTTTGTTGCGTGGTCCCAGCTTTAGTGTTTTTAGTCCACTCTTTTTTCTTAGGTTTGGCTATCTCGCCATCCTGTATTTTGATCTCTTCAATGATCTTGGCTTGCGCCAGAGCTTCTTCTAAGGTGGCATATTGCTGCAGCTGCAATAGCACAGAGATCGATCTCAAACAACTCTTGGAGAACATCTGAGTGAGGTCGGACATAGGAGGGAGGTAGGGCAGCTTCGAAAGCAATGTCCTCCACCGATTCCCATAGGCCGCCATGGTCTCCTCCTCATACTGCCTGAGGCTGGCTAAGTCACTCAGTGACACCTTCTTCTTGGTATTGAAGGTGAAGCATTCGAGGAACGCATCCACTAACTGATCTAAGTTGTTAATGTTGTGCTTTGGTAACTGAGTAAACCAATCCAAGGCAGGGCCTACGAATGTGGTTATAAATGTTCTTAATAACAAAGCATCATTGTCCTGAATGCCGAAGCATTGGCTCAGGAATCTCGTCACATGCTCTTGAGCATCCTCCTCACCTCTAAAGGTTGCCAACTGAGGTAGCTTAAAGTGTTCAGGGTAAGGAGGTGCTGGCACTGACGGATGCACAGGATGACTATGGAGTTGGCGTAAAGTGGGCTTTTGGGGCCCAAAAGTTTTGGTCTCCATAGACTCCAAACGCTCTAGCAACGCTTTATATGCATCTGAGGATTTAATTTCTTCCTCTTTAGTTTGCTCCCATTGTGGGTTGTGGGAGACTTGAGGCCTCTGAAGGGGTGGCCGGATGGCAACTCCTCCGCCTAGGTAGGGCATTTTGGCCCGATCTTCTTCTTGCTCATATTCCTCGTAAGCTTCCTGAGGAGTCTCTGGATGAGACCTATGACCCTGGGTGGGTCCCCGCGGAGGGTACCCATCGTTGTTCCTGGGAGTGGCCTCCCGCTCAGGTCTAGGAGGTCTCGAAGGCAGCACTTGGTAAGGTCACGGAGACCTATCTCGCACCAAGGGATTATGCCTCTCATATGGTTCCGCTCTTTGGGTGCGAGGGGTTGGGACCCTCTCAGGCACTGGGTTATGGAGCAGCTCATCTGTTTGGCATCGAATGCGCTCTTTGCTAAGGCGATATAGATGCTCTAGCTACTGCTGGTCTTGCTCAAGCCACGTGATCTATGCTTGGTGGGCGGCATGTCTGGCGACTGCCAGGTCAATTTGTTCTGCCATCCTGAGCCTAGGAGGCCTGGATGCCTCTCCTATGCACTTACCCCGATCCCGATGATCCGAGATCTCAATAGGTTACTTCCCTCTGTCGAGGTTGGTGGCATTTACCCGAGGCTCTGGCCTCAGTGGGTGATCATGGTACATAGCGGGTGCGGAGGCGCATGGCTCCCGCGTTGTACGTTGCTCTTGAGGAATGTAATGGTCTTCCTCGTGCTCCCTTTCGTATGTGTGAAAGGGGTGGGCAGAGTTGGCTCACCCTGCTTGAAGGGCCTTGCGCTCTGGATTTTGTCTATTGGTTCTAATAGTGATGGGGGGCAAAGGAGGGATGCCATCATCATGTGGCCTCTCCTCATGGAAACTATGCCGCTCTAGCGCTTCATCATGCGGTGGCCACTCATATCGAGCTTCTAAGGGAGCCTTCTTGTCTATGTTGAGTGCCACGTGTAAGGACTCTTCCCGAAAGGGGCTATGATGAACGGGCGTGTCCCTCAAAGGGGTGTCCCTATAGTTCCATCTTGACATGGAATGATGCGGACTCTCTTGTGGGTCAGGCCGCCAAGGCGGTATGACCAAGTCCTTAGGGCTATAGCGGAGGCGACTTGTGCCCCCTTGTACACTTTCCGTAGCTTCCGCCCTTGATTGGGCTTGGCTACGTGTGTACACCATGGTGGTGCTTTCCTACAAGCTATGTAGATTTTTATCTCTTTTTATGATTTTTTATGCTACACTAAACAGAAATGAGCACACACACACACAAGAAGTGATTATCTCGTTTAAAGATTGAGAGTGTGTCCTAGACCTGGTTTAGTGTGTTTTTGGTTTTTTTTTGTTTTTTTTTTGTTTTGAAGGTTTTTGTAAAGAACATTTAAATGCAAAATGATGGCTCTTATGGCTCCCAAAAATGGTCGCCCCTTCGATATACCATTGCCAGGCCGATATACCAACCTCTCTATATACCCGCCCTTACGTGAGGGAAACTATAGGTACGTGAGAGCAGATGGTACGTGGAACGTAGGCGGTACGGAAGGGGAATCACCCTGTTTATGACACCTACCATAGAAGACTTATCCTCATGCACTGGGAATCACCCCAGCTACACTCGATCAACTTTCATCAGGATTTACGTCTAGCAACAGTTGTGATCGGGGTAATGGATGCAAAATTCAAGCCAAGGTGGTGATGAAATCCACCGTTGGTCTTGATCAAGGGCTGGGGTTTTACGACCAGCGCCTTGGTTTTTAAGTTGCCACGTGGTGTGTGGGGTTCTTTTTATTTTGCAAAATGGAAACAAGCAAGCGGTAAAGGAAAACTAATTTCCCTAAGCAAGCAAGTACCCTAAAATAGAAAAACTGAAGACAAAAATAGACAAGAAAAGTTCAAAATCCTTACCTCTTCTCTGCCCAAATCTGCCGGTTCTGAGTTTCTGCCCGAAGACTGCATAGAAAGAAATTCATCCCGAGGGGGAATGAATTACAGGACCGTATTCATCATAGGGTGGGGCGAATTCCCATTCGTCCCTGGGTAAGACGAATTACAGCTCTGTATCCGCCTCCTGATGGAACGAACAACAGTCAGCATGTGAAACTCGGCACCTGCAAGCAAAAAAACAACCAAGTTTGGATCAGATCTCTGATCTTAAAAACAGAGGACAAGGTCCCACCGTGATCGCCACTGAAAGCACGAGGATACGGAAACAAAAAAGGAAAACTCCAAGCACGATGCAAAAATGGAACTGAACTTAACGCTAAACCCTACGAATTAAAAATGCATGAAATGGAGAAAAACATGAATTGAAGCCCAAATGAAATAACAGCCCTTCTATTTTATTGATGTATTTCATGATTTGGTTACAATCCACATCCTCCCTTTTCAGGGGCGAGGAGCGTTAAATTCATCTCTTGGTGACATCCATGGATAGCCTTCCTTCTTCCGCGTGCCCACATGTAAGATGGGCGGACCAAAATGTCGCCACCGCTTGTGTCTACGAATGTTGATTCCTTGCTCCTCCTTCGATGTTCTGATCCTACGTTCAAAGGAACAAGAAATAGTTAGTAGCACCTACGGATGAAACAAAACATGCAATCCCCAAGCCTACGATAAGTGAATGAGAAAAATGAATTAAACTATAACTAAAATGAATCCAAATGCTCTAAAAATTTGATAGGGGCATCAGGACATCACCAGGAGGGCACTACAAAAATAATAGTCAGGAAATTCCTCACCGATTTGAATTCGCTCTGGGGCGGGACGAATTTACCTGCAACAAAATGTCGAAAAGGTACTGTCCCAAATGTCCTACCTAGAGAGCTCCAAAAGACCTGCAAACTTGGGGTTAGCTAATTGGGGGTATTTTGGGAAGACCCAGATGGTCATATTTTCCCAATTTGGCCTCCATTAATAGGAATTTGATGATGCTACCTGCAAGTTAGTAAAGACAAAAAGTGATAGAACATGATAAGATTTGCTCAAAACATTACGAAATCGAAATTGCAAACTACCTAAGCAGCATAAGATGAAATGCAAGATAAAAATGAATAGAAAGAACAATCTGCCATAGATTCCTAATCGTTCCTAAAAGGGACGATTAGACTCACGGCAGTGCGGGGGCGCCCGAGTAGGCCGCCCACCGTTGGGACCTGATTTCGGTGCCAATCCACTTGGGATGGGTCCAAAATCTCTTGTAAGGTGTTGTCGAAAAATTGGGGTGGTATTCTATGGCCAAATGTTAGGTTTTGGGCTCAATATTCGACCTTCCAATGATCACCCAATGACCTCTTCTCCAAAAGAGATCACGGATGTGAAAGGCACAAATCGCACAAGGATGTATGGGGAAATAAAATGGCAGCACTTCGTTGCTCCAAATTGCTCTTACTCTGTATATTTTGGGGTGAGAAAACCCACCAATTTATAGACCTGGAGGTCTCTTGGGATGAGCATGCAGAGGCGCCACTTGGCAGCCATGCCCTTCCAGGGGAGGGAAGATTCCTCCCTGAATAGGGACTCCATGACTGCCCTTGTAATAGCCTCTAATGCTCGAAAACGCTCACCTATACTCCCATGCAATGAAGGAAGCGTTAAGTGGCGGATCCGAGCTGCCATTTGCCAAGATTTGACTTTTTTCCCATCAAACCTGCAATTCGCCCCACCCTGGAGCGAATTGTGAATTCGTCCCTGGGCGGAGCGAATCCCAATTAGAATTCGTCCCTGGGTGGAACGGATATTGAGCAAAGTGCCTGAAGGTGCCAAAATGATTTTTGACCTTCCAAAACTACTGTGAGAGTGGTTAGGACCACTGTTTAACCTCTGGGGGCTGCCCTTGGGGTTGTGTGTGCCAATGTGATCAGTGTTTGCAGTCACATAATCGGATTGGTGTTGTTTTGGTGTCTACAGTTAAGAACCTTAGGACGACAAACTGTTGTTGTTTTTTATTTTTTTGTGTTTATGTTTAATTTATCAGTTAGAGTTAAAAAACCCTAGGCTGACAAACTATTGTTTTTTTATTTTTTTGTGTTTATGTTTAATTTATCAGGTAGAGTTAAAAAACCCTAGGCTGACAAACTAGTTTTTTTACTGTTTATAGTTGTACATTGTGTATTATGCATGCTGAAATGTTCATGTTATCTCTGTACAGTTTTTCATATTTTTTAATGTTTTTATTTTTTTTTCTTTTGCAAGTTGTGAAGATTTGGTACCGTGTGCCCATGATTGTCACTGAAGTGCGGGAGGCGCTGAATTTGGTGGACTGGGAGTGGCTTGACGCCCTTGGGCTCAAGCAGGTGACTCAGTTGGAGTCGGTGGTCGGGGATCGGGCCTACCTGATGACCCTAATCAAATTATGGGAACCATAGACCAATACCTTCCATCTCCCAATAGGGGAAATGATGATGACCTTGGAGGACGTCTATCGGATTCTATGAATTTTGATAGATGGATTACCGATCAGGATGATGTTGCAGGATCAGCGGATAGCAGTGCTGACACGCTGCTTCAAGCATGGAGAGGCAATGGGTGTGGATAGCCCTATGGAGAGGGCAGAGATATACTGTCATATTGGTGGTATTCTAGTTCGATGGTGGCTGGAGAAGGGAGTGTTGGGAGTGAGGCACGCATTACTGATGGGCCTAATTTCCAACATGCTACTACCCGAATCTTCAGGAGAGAGATTCCCATGGAACCTACTAGAGGTGGCATTCAGGCTGGTGGAGTGTCCGACGAACACACTGATGATCATGATGTGGGGACATACTTTGTTGGCATAGCTCTATGATGAGCTGTACGAGGTCCGTTGTCGAAGGCATAAGGGGATTAGTTGCAGCTACTTGTTGCAGTGTTGGGTGTGGTAGCACATAGCGATGGAGAGGCTAGTGGGGTTACCATGGACGACTCGATCCTAGATGGTGGATAGGGATATCGGGTATGCGACTCTATGGTGGCTTTCTGAGGAGTAGGGATAGATTCGGTGATAGGCAGGTGTTGTAGGGCACTATGAGGATGCCTTTGCTTAGCTTACTCTAGGGGATGTGTTCTGGCATCCCTATTAGGACTGTCCAACTTGTCTTGAGGTTGGAGAGTGGCTCCGGTGGGTTCACAGGGGGCGGTGGCTGATTGGGTAGCATGGGATGGAGCAGGAGTTCTTGCCTTATAGCCAGGTGACACAACAATTTGGGGTATGCTAGGGGTTTCCTTGGGAGCCCTTGGTCTATCGACGTTGGGGGGATGAGAAGACTCTAGCTTGGCCAGTCATTGCACTAATAGATGAGGATTCAGATGTCATGATTGATGTCCCAAATGTGGATGACGTCGAGGTGACGGCTGAGTATGAGCAGTGGTTGACCTTGCAATGGTGGTGAGGTGAGGGGCCTTTAGGTGGTGCAGAGGCGACAGTAGTAGGGGATGAGGGTATAGAGGCACCATATGAGGGTTGGGGTGCTACAATGGATGATGCAGAGATGGTGGAGGTTGAGGATGTGGGCGTGGATTATGGGGTTCTGGACTAGTCAGAAATGCAGCACGTCTCGGAGTAGTGGGAGCCAGAGCAAGCTGTTATTCCAGAGATGGCAATGCCTCAGGCAGTGGCAGAGGACACGGAGACAGGGTTGCACACTGAGAATGCATGATTGGTGGAGCTACTGTAAATGCAAGATGAGGAGAATGCATGATTGGTGGGGTTACTCTGAAGGCAGGATGAGGAGCTCGAGGATGCGCTACGAGAGAGGGATCTCCTATGAACGTAGCTAGCAGAGCGAGAGAACGCATGGGATGTGTACCACCGATAGAATGGGGATATCGATGCTGCATAGGAGAGGGATCTCCTACAAATGTGGCTGGTATAGCATGACGGTACTTTGGCGATGTATCATCAATGAGAAATGGATTCGATGTGGTATCATTTGGAGCTGGAAGCAGAGATTGATCACCTCAATGGGCAGGTCCCTACGCCCTCTAGAGGGGGCTCTTCGCATCGGATGAGGGGCAATGATACTGAGCAGTCAGCATCATCTCGTCGCAGGCAATTTTATGAGGGAGGTGGTAGTAGACGTGATGTGAGGGCTAGCAGCAGCCGCCCTGAGGGGTCCCATAGGACTCACCACATGGGGGGTAGTTCTCGTCACACCGATCCTACGTGATCATGGTGGCCGACGCCCTAGGCTTGGGGGTTTTTGAACTTTGGGATTTTGTTGTGGGGTCATAGGACCTGTTCATTGTAGCCTACGGGCATTGTTTTTGATAATATATATACAGATGACATTCTTTGTGTGTAAACACTTGTCATGATTTATATATATATATATATATATATATATATTATGCACAGTTATTGATGATGATGTATGCATATGGGATTATGAATGCGATGTGTCTAATTAGATGATGTATGCATATGGAATGAATGAAATGAGTTGGTGATAACTTGTCGATGGCACCATAGACTATTCAAGATTGACTGGCTTATTGTACTTATGGAATGGCTTTGTGGGAGGACTTGGCATGTGATAACTTTGTTTTTGTATTTTACATATTTTCGGATGATGATGGACATAATGAAATGTACCAATTTTTTTAAAAATGTAATTAAGCTTTTCTGAGACTCAGATATTTTACCTAACTAACCAAAACTATACATTTATATCGCGATATTTTTGAACAAGATATAAATCAGACTTGAGTTTTGCCTAGTTATTTCACATCCCTATGTGTGCAATTGAGTTCGTTTATGTGGTATTGGTCAAGATACCACCAGTGCCAGATAGGCTATCAACCAAACCTATACTAAGGATCACCTAATTAGCTCCACTAACTCTGTTGTTGTATTTAGTAATATTAATCCATGATACAACCTAAAGGTACCATAAGCTAGCTCATCCACATGCAAATATTGGTCTGCTCACATGCAAAGCTAATGTGATAGACATCGTCATGCATTTAGGATAGCGCCATTGCCAGGTAGGCTATCCACCAAACCCGTAATGAGGATCACCTAGATGGTTTTTTGAATGCTAATAATTCCAAGGATTCAAGTTTAGGATTTTTATTGGCTCAACGGTTTAGGATATTTGCTCGTATACATAGTGATAAAAATCACTATTTATTTTTTGCTTTATTTTTCTTTTTGAGCAAGGATGTTGAATAGTGGTGAGAACCACTATTATTTGATTTGGCTTTTGATCTTTGTAAGGTTAAGCTTGTATGATTTTTGCGTATGGATGGCCTTGATCCTGTTGGCCTTGGGGATGACTACCCATCCTTGGTAGGGACGTGTAGTATGAATCCTTATGACTTTGAGAACTAAAGGGGATTATGGAGATGATGAAGTAGGGGCATTGATATTTTAGACCTTGGGGATGACTACCCATCCTGTTCAAGGATGTGTAGTATGAATCCTTACAACTTTGGAGACCAAAGGTGATTATGATGATGGCTTGTGGAAATTTTATTTTTGAATGGTCATTGATCCTTTTAGGCCTTGGGGATGACTACCCATCCTTGGCAGGGACATGTAGTACGAATCCTTACAACCTTATGGACCAATGGTGATTGAAATTTTTGGTAGTGGTGAAAACCACTATTTATTTAGGGGAATTGATGGGGAAGAACTCATCCTTTTTTCAATTCTCAGCACTCTTGAACCATTCGCACAAGGGGATGAACAGGCTAATCTTTCACCTATGGTACCTTAGACTATTTTGTAGGTTTCTCTTGCATTCACACAACTTGGGAATTATTTTATGTGTTTTAACTTGTGTAGGAATGTTACGTAACGAGGCTTGACCCAAGTAAAACTTTTCCTTGTAAAATATCATTAACTTTGTACAGTTTTTGGCTAGCAATTTAAAGACAGTTGAATGGCGAAAACCCTATATACATTAGGAGACAAAAGCCTTTGCTAAAAATGGCAATGGTGTTATTCTGGATGTATGCGTTTATAAAATGGATTTGATGTGGAAAATGATGGAATTGCCAAGTAATGACAGTCTATGGTGCTTTTGACTTGTATAACCAACAAATATGCAATGTATGGATGTGATGCCTAATGCAACCTATATTTTTGTATTTTGATGTTTTATGAGTATGCATGGAATTGAAATGCAATTTTTTTTTTGTTATTTTTGATGATTTTTATTGTTTTTGTTTGTTTTTGGATATTTGTTTAGACCAAGTGGTTATGGTAACCCTTGGAGCTGTTGGTTTGACTAAAGGATTTATGGGGTTGACCAAGTGATTATGAGAATCCTTGGAGCTTTTGGTTTGACCAAAGGGTTTATGGACACCTTTGGAGCGTTTTGGGTTGACCAAGTGATTACGGGAATCCTTGGAGATTTTGGGTTGACCAAGCGATTATGGGAATCCTTGGAGCTTTTGGGTTGACCAAGTGATTATGGGAATCCTTGGAGCTTTTGGGTTGACCAAGCGATTGTGGGAATCCTTGGAGCTTTTGTGGGGTTGACCAAGCGATTACGGGAATCCTTGGAGCTTTTGTGTAGACTATGGTTCTCTAAATGTAGAATGGTCTCAAATGACTGATGTTTAGGGGTTCTAGCTCCTTGATTCCTTCAAGAGAGGTGAGCCGGTATGTTCCAGGTCCTATTTTACTATCAATCACATAAGGACCTAACCAGTTTGCCATGAAATTGTCCCTTAGATGGGACGGAAAATTAGAATTATGTTGATTCTCTTTTAAGACCAAATCTCCAACCTAAAAATCTCGTAGGTGAACCTTTAGGTTATATGCTCTCTTAAGTCACTCTTGATAGATATGCAAATGCTTGAGAGCATTGACACATCATTAATAAATAAATGTAAGTTGGTCTAACCGGGCCTGTCATGCAGTGTCATCATTGATGAACTCTTGCATTGAAATGAATAGGGAAGGAATTTCCAACTCAATAGGCATGACAGCCTCGAATCCATACACCAATGAAAACGGAGTTGTCCCAGTGGGCGTCCAAATGCTAGTGCGATAAGCCCATAGGGCAAGTGGGATCTGAATGTGCCAATCCTTATGATTATCTGCAATGGTATTTTTGAGGATGGTGACTAGCATTTTTTTGGACACCCCTGCTTGCCCATTTACCTACGGATAATAGGGTGTTGAAAAACTGTGCTAAATTTTGTACTTTGTGGTCAAAGAACGCACATATTTATTCTTGAAGGGCATCCCATTATCCGAGAGGATCTTGGATGGAATACCAAAATGACATATGATGTTATGCAAAATAAAATTTACAATGTGAGGTCCAGTCGTAGAGGTTAACGGAATTGCTTCCACCCACTTGGTAAAATACTCTATGGCTGTTATGATAAATGTATGATAACCTAACGACACAGGGGAGATCTTTTTTATTAGATAAAAGCCCCACTATGAAAAAGGCCAATCTGATTGGATTAGTTGCAAGGCCTGATTTGACCATTAAGGCCGCTTTTGGGTGCATCTTACATAGTTTTTCTTTACTAGCTTGATTGTTGGATCAAGCGTTAAATTATGCGTGACTAGTTGCGGGTCTAGTCCCAACATGTCTTTGTATGACCATGCAAAAACCTCCTTCTTCTCCTTGAGAAGGGCAATGTAATCAGCTCGCTCTTTAGGGGAGAGACTTACCCCCAGCTTGAGAATCCATGGACTCATTAAATCTGAGCCGATGTCTATGTCAATTGTCACCTCGATCGACATGTGAGATCCGTCCTCCAACTAGTGTGGAGTTGGGATCAGGTGGATATCATTTGCTGAATTAAGATCATCGTTGGGAACGTCAGGTTCCTCTTTAGCATGGAAGACATCCTGAGTCAGTCCTGGAGTGAAATGAAACATCCCACCGCAAGGCAAATACTCTAATGAGGATGGTGGTGTGTCAGCGCGATCCCAATCTATAGCCTCTATGTCTAGATGCAATGACCGTGTTGGGTCGGCTGGATTATGGATGGGGGTGGTTAAATCAATGGAGATCATGTTGATGAAATGATTGTGGTCTCCATTATCGTGGGTGTGGCTGACTCGGACATCCTAGATGATCTTTGTGCTCCGGATCTGGCTCTGTGGGCACTGGCACAAATGGATCAGCCCTATGTGTAGATAAGAGGATAGGATCTGCCCTAGGCACTGATGGATTTATAGGGTCTCCAGGCGGAAGATGTTCTCTGTGTACCTAGAGTGGCGGGTGCAGTAATTTCTATAACTACGCCTAGTTTAGGTGCCACCTATGCCTTGGCCCTATGTGTAACTATTCAAACATGTCATCTATGTCCAAGGGATATTGATGTTGTTTCATATGATTTAGATAAGCCATCTCAGTTTCATCTTCATAATCACTGTAGGAGATCCAAAGGCCTTCGTTGGCACCAACAGTTGTTTGTGACATATGAAGCTCATCTTGCTCAAGCAGATTAATATGGTCCCATCGGGGTTGTTTCGCTCTTTGCGGGGGACCTGATTCTCTTGAGGTAGCATATGCTCAATCGAAACATCTAAAGGGAACATTGTCAGGAAGCTCTCCTGATCATCATCCATGGGATGCACTTGTGGATGATTGTTATTAGACTCGAAAGGATCCCAAGGTGTTACCTCGTATTCCGACTCATCTTCTAAAGACCCTTCTTGGTCTTGTCCATATCCCTCTTGTAGGTGAGTCCTCGAATTGCCCCCCTTTTCGGCCAAAGGGAAAGGGTTGTTAAGGTCAACAAGGTTGGTTGTTAGCAATGGGAGATAATCCCCCAATGTATAGGTTGTGTTAGGATTGGCATATGGATCTAATGCCAACCCATCCTTGTTGCCTATCCCTAGGCCTTGCATATTCTCTACCAAGATGTCAAGGGGCAGGGGGTGGTTGAACCCTACTCCTAACTTGTCATACGACATTTGATATCTTGGTTGGCAAAGAACATGCACTCCTTGCTCATACCTGCCCAACCCATATCCATGCCAATTGCATTGGCCAAGATATCTCAATGCGAAGTCTGGGTTAGACAAATAATTGACGTCCTCAGCAAAGGGCTCTTCATCTTCCTCTTCTTGCAGGTGAGGTTCAACGCCATTATCCAGGCCCCCATAAACAAAGTTTGTCTGATTGGGTGGGTAGCCTAGAGGAACCACAGAGCCGATGGGGAGTCGAGGTCTCCCCATGTCCTGCATGGACTCAAGTGTGGGCGTTGCTATAATTTTTTGCACTAGATACTCCCCCAATCCTGTGTTGGCCATCTCAACTGTGATTGTTGGCATTTGAGGGGGAGCGAATGGGAGTTCTCCCTGAGTCCACTCCATGTGGGGTGAACTAGGCATCTCAACTTCCATTCTGCTAGGCACCTCTTCTGTCGAGATGGTTGAGACTAAGGGTGGTTCCTCTTCTAGGGGTTTCTTTCCCTTGTCCTTTGGTGTGGCCATCGAAGGTGGCATCGCTGTTGAAGGACCAGATGAGGAAGATGGACCCGACTGGGAATTTGAAGGACTTGGAAATGGGGATTCCTGCATAATCGGACCCTGTTTAGATGGATTTAACTAAAAATCCAAATGCATTGATGGAAGGGTCGACTATGGCATTAGTTGCACCGAATTGTAGTATTTGAAGGGCTCTAAGTCTATGGGGACTACATGCACCTATCCTTCAAATGTATACTTTAAGCATTGATGAGCAATTGAAGGGACACACTTCATGTCTCGGATCCAAGGTCGCCCCAGCAAGATATTATAAGCCATCTCACCTTCTAAAATGTGGCACAATGTATGAATGGTCTTTTGTCCCACTTGGATGGGTAGGACAATTGTGCCAACTATCGAGCATATCGCATCATTGAATGCTCGAAGAGTATAGGTGGAAGGTACGATGTGAGAGGCCGACAACTTCAAATGTTTTAATGCTATGGTTGTAATAATGTTACTGGACGAACCAGTGTCCACCAACACCCGCTTATACGGAATCTCGTTGACCCACGCAATAACGTGCAGGGGTGGATCCACCACATCACCAGCCATCGATTTCAATTCATCTTCTCTAAAGGTGATGACTGGTTCTGTACATTGTTTCACATGGCCCACGAAGTTGTTGAAAGAATTTGCTTCATGGGGATGCAACTCAATGGCCTTTAATATCTCCATGAGAGCCTCCCGATGGGGCGCTGATTGTTGAATAAGCTCGTATATGGAGAGCCTAGCCGATGTGGTCCTTAGACTTTGGGTAAGTCTAGTCCAAATCGTGGCCACTGGTCTAGGCGGGGGAAGTTGCGTAGGGTTCTGTTGAGGTTGTGATGTCGATGGAACTTCTCTTGTGACTGCCACGGGGGCAGCTCCGGGATATCTCTTGTTCCTAGTCACTATGCTTATCATCCCTACATACCCCTCCATGGGGCAATTCTATTGCACCTCGTTGACGTGAAGGGGTTTTGCTTGTGCATCATGTGTGGGCAAGGGGTCTCTGAAAACTCCCATTTGTTGGTTGTTGGGCGCTATGGGATTATCCACTGCCAATGTATTGTTGTCAATGAGGTCTTGCACCAAACCTTTGAACTTCCAACAGGCGTTAAGGTCATGTCCCTTTCATATGTGGAACCTACAGTACAAGTCCTCCCTGTACCCCTTAGGCTTTGGCGCATTAGGGTCTATGGTTTGAATTTCTGGTAGATTGATCAAGTTCACCACTGACAAGCGGTCAAACAGGGAGTCCCTGGACTCTATGTAAGGCATAAATTATCGCCTAGGGCGACGCTGCTGATTTTGTTCCTGCCTTTGGTTTTCTCTATCATAGTTGTTGGGAGGCACCGCCTGATAGTTAGCCTTTGGAGGCTGTGTTGCTTGTGCAGGCTTAGGGACATTTATAGCAACCTGATTGACCGTGGCGGGTTTCTGTTGCGTAGTCCCTATTTTGGTGTTCTTGTTCCATTCTTTTTTCTTAGGCTTGGCAATTTTGCCATCTTGTATCTTGATCTCCTCGATGATTCTGGCTTGCACCAGAGCTTCCTCTAAAGTGGCATATTGTTGTAGTTGCAATAGCATGGAGATCAATCTCAAACAACTCTTGGAGAACATTTGAGTCAAGTCGGACATAGGAGGGAGGTAGGGCAGCTTTGAAAGCAACGTCCTCCATCGGTTCCCATATGCCACCATAGATTCTTCCTCATACTGCCTGAGGCTAGCTAGATCACTTAGTGACGCCTTTTTCTTGGTGTTGAAGGTGAAGCATTCTAGGAACGCGTCCACTAGCTGATCCAAGTTACAGATGTTGTGCTTTGGTAATTGAGTAAACCAATCCGAGGCAGAGCCTACGAATGTGGTTATAAATGTTCTTAATAGCAAAGCATCATTGTCCTAAATGCCAAAGCATTGGCTCAGGAATCGAGTCACATGCTCTTGGGCATCTTCCTCCCCTCTAAAGAGTGCCAACTGGGGCAGCTTAAAGTGTTCAGGGTATGGAGGTGCCGACACTGACGGATGCACAGGATGACTACGGAGTTGGCATAAAGTAGGCTTTTGGGGCCCAGAAGTCTTGATCTCCATAGACTCTAAGCGCTCTAGCAATGCTTTATATGCATCGGAGGATTTGATCTCCTCCTCCTTGGTTTGCTCCCGCTGTGGGTTGCGGGGAATTTGAGGCCTTTGGAGGGGTAGCTGGGTAGCACCCCTTCTGCCTTGATAGGGCATTTCAGCCCACTCTTCTTCTTGTTCATACTCCTCATAGGCTTCTTGAGGAGTGTCCGGCCTAGGCCTATAAACATTGATGGGTGCCCACGGAGGGTGCCCATCATAGTGTCTAGGAGTGGCTTCCCGCTCAGGTCTAGGAGGTCTTGGAGGCAGTGCTTGATGAGGTCACGGAGACCTGTCTCGCACCAAGGGGTTGTGCCTCTCATACACTTCTAATTTATGTGCACGAGGGGTTGGGACCTTCTCAGGCACATTGTTGTGAAGCAACTCGGCTGTTTGATGTTGAATGCGCTCTTTGTTAAGGCGACACAAATGTTCTAATTGTTGTTGGTCTTGCCTGAGCCGCATGATTTGCGCTTGGCGGGTGGCTAGTTTGGAAAATTCCAAGTCAATTTGTTCTGTCGTCTCTTGTTTAGGAAGCCTAGATGCCTCTCCTACATGTCTATCCCGGTCATGGTGATCCGAGACCCCTATGGGTTGCTTCCCTCTATCGAGGTTAGCGACATTCACTTGAGGCTCTGGCCTCAATGAGTGATCTTGATACACAGCGGGTGCGGAGGTGCATCGTTCCCATGCTGTGTATTGCTCTTGAGGAACATAGTGGTCTTCCTCATTCTCTCTATTGTATGCATAAAAGGTGCGGGCATAATTGTCTTGCCCTGTCTGGAAAGCCTGATACTCTGGATATTGCCTAGTGTTTCTAACAGTAATACGGGGTAAAGGAGGGATGACGAAGTCATGTGGCCCCTCCTTCTGGACCCTCTGTTGCTCTAACACTTCATCACTAGGCCACTCATAATGAGCATCTAAGGGAGGTCTCCTGTCTATGTTGAGTGCCACGTGTAGGTTCTCCTCTTGAAAGGACCTAAGCTGAGTGGGGGTGCCCCTCAAGGAGGTGCCTCTATAGTCATGTTCTGTAACGGCATGATGTGGACTAACTTGTGTGTCAAGCCGCCAAGGCGGGATGACCAAGTCCTCAGGACTATATCGGAGGTGACTTGTCCCCCTTGGTGCACTCTCTGTAGCTTCTGCCCATGATCGGGCTCGGCTACGGGTGTACACCATGGTGATGTTTACCTAAAAATGCGTAGATTTTTTTTTATTTTTCTTTTTATGATTTTTTATGCTACACTAAACAGAAAATATCACACACACAAGCAATGATTATCTCTTTTAAAGATTAAAAGTGTGCCCTAAATCTGGTTTAGTGTGTTTTTTTTTGTTTTGTTTTTTTTGAAATATTTTTGTGAAGACCGTTTAAATGCAATTATGATGGCTCTTATGACTCCCAAAATGGTCGCCCCTTCAATATACCATTGTCGGACCGATATACCAACCTCTCTATATACCCGCCCTTACGTGAGGGAGACTATAGGTACGTGAGAGCAGATGATACATGGAACATAGGCGGTACGAAAGGGGAATCACTCTGTTTATGACACCTACCATAGAAGACTTATCCTCATGCATTGGGAATCACCCCAAGCTACACTTGGTCAGCTTTCGTCAGGATTTACGTCTAGCAACAGTCGCGATCGGGGTTATGGATGCAATATCTCAAGCCAAGGTGATGATGAAATCCACCATTGGTCTTGCTCAAGGGTTGGGGTTTTATGACCAACTCCTTGGTTTAAATTACCACGTGGTGTGTGGGGTTCTTTTTAAGTTGCAAAAATGAAACAAGCAAGCATTTAAACTCTCCTATGCAAGCAAAAAAAAAACTAGAGAACAAAAAATAGAAAGCAAAAAATTGATAGAGGGTGTTTAAGACCCCTACCTCTTCTCTGCCCAAATTGGATGTCTCTGAATTTCTGCTTGAAAAGTGCATAGAGAGCTATTCGTCCCGGGGTGAGACGAATAACAGATATGTATTCGTTCCAGGGTAGGACGAACAACAGTCCAACATTTGAGAACTTGGTACCTACAAGCAAAACAAACAACTTTTGATTAGAATTTTAATCTTTAAAATCAAGGGACAGAGGTCCCACCGTGATCGCCATTGAAAGCACGAGGATACGAAAACAAAAAGGAAAGTGCCAAATATGATGCTTATAAAATCAAACTTAATGCTTAAAGCCTATGTATTGCAAAATGCATAAAAAGAAAGAGCATAGATGAATTGACACAAGATAAAAGCAATATAAAATATGGCCCTTTTTATTGATATGCTTTCAAAGTCGTGTTACAATATGTCTCCTTCCTTTTTAGGGGATAGGAGCGTCAAATATGTTTCTTTATCACATCCATAGATAGCAAATCCTTCTTCGCGTGCCCACATGTAAGATGGGCGGACCAAAACATCACCACCTTGTGTGTATGATTTTTGATTCCTTCCTGCTCCTATGATGTCGAAGACCTGCATTCAAGGAAATAGAAAATATTAGTAGCACCTACAGATAGAATAAAACATGTGTTTCCCAAGGCCTACTGTTAGTGTATGCATGAAAATATTAAAACGATGACCGAATAACATCAGAACGACCTAAAAATTTTATAGAAGCATGAATATGTTACCAGGAGACCACTACAAAAAGAACAGTTGAGAAATTCCTCACATATTTGTATTCGCTCCGGGGTGGGACGAATTAACCTACAACAATTTGTCAGAAAGCACCCTCTTCAATGTCCTACCTAGGAAGCTCCAAATGACCTACAAAGTTGGGGTTAGCTAATTGGGGGTGTTTTGGGAAGACCCAGATGGTCATATTTCTCCAATTTTGCCTCTAGCACCCATATTTTGATGATGGCATCTACAGATTAGTAAAGGCGGGAAATGATAAAAACCTGGTCAAAAATGCTCAGAATGAAGTGAAATTTAAACTACAGCCTATTTAAATAACCTAGAATAATATGCAAAAGAAAAATCAAAGAAATCTATCATATATTTCTATTCATCCCGGGGTGGGGCGTTTAGGACTACGATAGCTTGGGGAGCACCCGGGGGCAGGACGCCCACCGTTTGGGACTTTGTTTCGGCACCAATCCACTTGGGATGGGTCCAAAACCTGTTATGGGGTGTTTTCGACAAATTTTGTGGGATATTGTGGCCAAAAATCAGGTTTTGGGTCTTGATTCGTGCTTCCAATAGTCACCCAATAACCTCCCTTTCGAATGAGAGATTAAGGATGTGAAAGGCACAAATCACAAGTAGGTATGTAAATTTGCAGCACTTCATTGCTCAAATGCTCCTTCTCTGTATATCTTTTGGGTGAGAAAACTCACCAATTTATAGACCTAGGGTCTCTCTGTTTGAATTGCGCATGCGAGGGCACCACTTGAGTTGCATGTCCTATTTTGAGAAAAATATTATTCCCTGATTTAGAGTCTCCTTGCATGAGGCCTCCAAAAATCTAAGACATGCATGACTGAAGTCTTTCTCCTTGATTTGGAGCCATTCCTCGCAATTGCATGGCCTGAAGCTTCAGTTAACTGGCGGACTTGTCGAGGTTTGACTTTTTTCCAGTCAAAGTTGCTATTCGCCTCACCCTAGGGCGAATGCTGATATTCGTCCCTGGGTGGGACGAGTAGAGAGCAAGGTGCCAAAAAGGTGCCAAATTGACCTCTGACCTCCAAACTGCTTTTGGGAGTGGTTAGGACCACTTTTTAACCTCTGGGGGCTGCCCTAGGGGATGTGTGTGTCAATGCGATCAACGCTTGTTGTCACATAATCGGATTGGTGCTGTTTTGGTGTCTACAGTTTTATTTTACAGTTTTAAAATCACAATTTATTTTGAATTTGTTTTTCTATTTAAACGAAGGTAAAACCTGAGGCTAAAAAGAAATGTTGTTTATTTTTTGTTTGTATTTTTGTTAAGGTTTATAAGAAACCCTAGGTTTAAATGCGATGTTTTGATTTTTTTAAAACTAAAACCCTAGGTTAAACTGAGAGCAAACCCTAGCTTTAGAAAAATTATTTCTATTCTAATTTTTAATTTGTGAACTTCAGTTATAAACCCGAGGTTAATGAAAAATTGTTATGTTGTTTTTAATTTTTTTTTGTTTTTATGTATCAGTTTAAACGTAGAGTTAAAAACCCTAGGTACTGACAAACTATTTTTGAATTTGTTTTGTTTTTGTTTATTATTAGTCAGTTTCAAACTTAAAGTTAAAAACCCTAAGTGCTGACAAACTGTGTTTTTTAAAATTTTTTGTTTGTTATGAACTATTTTTAGCTGTACATTTGTTAGGTGTGATTGTACAGTTTATTGAACTGTTTTGTTGTACGTTTATGCATTGTTGTATAGTTTGGTTGTTTTTTTGTTATCATGTTTTTTTTTAATGTTTTGCTATTTTTGTTTTGCAGGTGGTGAAGAGTCGGTACCGTCAGCCGACGGTGTTCTCTGACACCCGAGAGGCACTGAATTTGGTGGACTGGGAGTGGCTTGACACCCTTGGGCTCAAGCATGTGACACGACTAGAGCCTGTGGTGGGGGATCGGGTATACCTGACCGTGTTGATCAACCTATGGGATCCCCGCACCAATACCTTCCATCTCCCAATAGGGGAGATGACAATGACTAACGAGGATGTCTATTAGATTTTATGGATTTTGATATATGGGCTTCCTATCAAGATGACACCACATGATCAGAGGACAATAGTGCTGACACGATGCTTCGGTCATGGGGAGGAGTTGGGTGTGGATAGCCTAGTGGAGAGGGCAGAGGGTGACTACCATATTGATGGCATTTTGGTATGGTGGTGGCTAGATAGGGGTGTGTTGGGAGTGAGGCACGCATTACTAATGAGCCTCATTTCTAACATGCTACTGCCCAACTCTTCAGGTGCTGTTGGAGGTGGTCTTCAGGCTGGTGGAGTGTCCGATGGAGGTATCCTTGATTATGATATGGGGACAGACACTACTGGCACAGCTCTATGATGAGTTGTACGAGGTCCACTACCAGAGGTAGAAGGGTATTGGATGCAGTTACCTATTGAAGTGCTGGGCGTGGCAGCACATAGTTGTGGAGAGGCCGATGGGGTTGTCGTGGACGACTTGGGTGGAGATGGTTGACAGAGAAATAGGGTATGCGGCACTGTGGCATAGGTCGTAGGAGAGGGGGCATAGTAGGCAATGGGAAGGTGTCGTGGGGCACTACGCTGATGCCTTCTCGTGGCTTGCTCTTCGTGAGGTAGTCTGGTGGCAATACTTGGATTATATAGCTTGGCCTAAGGCTAGGGAGTGGCTCTAGTGGGTTAGTAGGGGGAGGTGGTTGATCAGGAGGCACAAGACCGAGTAGGAGTTCTTCCCGTATGGTCGGGTGATGTGATAGTTTGGGGTGCACCAGGGATTTCCTGGGGAGCCCTTGATCTATCAGCATTGGGGCAATGAGAGGACACTGGACTGGGAAGTCATTGAGTTACTGGGTGAGGATTCGAAAACAACAATTAACGTCTTGGATGTGGACGACATTGGGGTTACTACTGAGTACGAGTAGTGGTGGACATTGCAGCAATGGCGAGGCAAGGGGCCTCTAAGAGGGACAGATGTAGCAACAGCAAACGAGGAGGGTGGAGATGCACCAGGAGAGGTTTGGGGGGTTTCACTAGAGGACGTGAACATGGTAGAGGCTTATAGCTTTGGGGGGAATGATTTTGGGACTTTAGAGCAGCCAGATACATAGGATGTCCTAGAGCAGTGGGAGCCAGAGTAGCCCGTAGTCCCGAATACGCCTATGCACCAGGTTGTCCTAGAGGGTGTGGATGTGAGGTATCATGCTGAGATAGTGTGATTGGAGGAGCTTCTTCGAAGACGGTATGAGGAGCTTGGTGAGGCTTTGCAGGAGATGGATCTCTTGCAGACTCAGTTGGCTGAGTGGGAGAACACATTTGTTGAGTATCGCCTGTGGGATGGGGAAATAGATGCTACACAGGAGAGGGATCTCCTACAAACTCAGTTGGCGTAGTGTGAGTATGTAGTGGATGTGTATCGTCAGTGGGAGGCAGAGTGGTTTTAGCACCAAATGGATTTGGAGGGAGATATTATCTGCCTCGATGGGTGGTTACCTAAGCTCCCTAGAGGTGGGTCTTCATGCTGGAGGAGAGACAATGATACTGAGTAGTCATCATCATCTCATCATAGGTGGTTGGATGAGGGGGTGCTAGTGGGCATGATGCGGGGGCTAGTAGCAGCCGCCCTGAGAGGTCGCATAGGACCCACACCACGGGGGGTAGTTCCCGTTGTACCGATCCTGCATGATCTTGGTGGCCGACGCCCTAGGCTTGCGGGTGTTTGAACTTTTTCTTTTTTGTGAGGTCAAAGGACCGGTTTATTGTAGCCTGTAGGCATTTTGATGATATATATATACATGACTTATCTTTTTGGTTATACACTTTTCATGATTTATTTTTTCTGTTTATGCACATTTATTTATGATGATGTATGTATGTGGTATTATGAATGCGATGTTTCTAATTATATGATGTATGCATATGGAATGAAATGAAATGAGTTGTTGATAACTCTTTGATGGCACCATAGACTGTACAATATTTACTAGATTTTTGTACTTATGTAATGGCTTTATGGAATGAATTTGCATGTATGAATTTTGTTTTGGTATTTTTCATATTTTTTGATGTTGATGTAAGTAATGAAATGTACCAGTTGTTTTAAAATGTAGTTAAGGTTTTCTAAGATTCAGGTGTGTTAACTAACTAGCCAAGACTATACAGTTAATTCACAAGATTTTTTGAACAAGGTACGAATCTGACTTGAGTTTGACCAAGTTATTTCACATCCTTGTGTGTGCAATTGAATTTGTTATGTGGTATTCGTCAGGATACCGCTAGTGCCATATAGGCTGTCAACCAAACTTGTACTGAGGATCCCCTAATTAGCTCTACTAACTCCTTTGTTGTATTTAGTCAGATTAATCTGCGATGCTATCTAGGATACCATGAGCTAGCTCATCCACATGTAAACATTGATCTACACACAATTTAATGTGATAGATATATCGTCATGCAGGAGGTTTTGCCACCAGTGACTGATAGGCTATCCACCAAACCGGTACTGATGTTCACCTCATGACCTTCTGAATGCTAAGAGTTCCAGGGATTCAAGTTTGACTCCCTTATTTTCATCAATTGTATTGGAATACTTGCTTTTCTATAGTGATAAAAATCATTGTTTATTTTTGTTTTTTTTCTTTTGATCAAGGTATTTGAATATTGAGTGATGAGAATCACTATTGCTTGTGCCTTTTGATATATGCACTTTGGTTTTGATGTCAAATTTTGGATTTTTGACTTTTACAAAAAAAAAAAATTGATGTTTGCAACTTTTTGAGAACTTGGGATTCTTGGGGAATTGGATAGGGAAGATGCTTGTCATTTTGCCAACTCGCAGCATTCTTGGGGTCATTCGCACAGGGTGATGAGCAAGATAATTTTTTCACTAGATGGTATCCTGGATTGCTTTGCAAATTTCATCTTTCATTCACACAACTTGGGAATTTGTATGTGTTTTAACTTGTGTTGGGATGCTACGTAACAAGGGGTGATCCAAGTAGAACTCTACCTTTGTAAAATTTGTCTGAATTTGTATAGTATTTGGCTAGAAAGCTAACGACAACTTGAATAATGAAAAATCTAGTTACATTAGAAGACAACTGACCATGATGTTGCCAAAATATGTATGGCGTTTATGTTTGCTGCATTATTTTCAAAGTGGAAAAAATATGGAGAGTGATGGAATTGCCCGTAATTACAGTCTATGGTACCATTGAATTGTATGATCAACAAATGTACAATGTATGTATGAGATGTCTGATGCAGTTTATTATGTTTTGTATTTTAATTTTCATGAGTATTCATGAAATTGAGATGCAATATTTTTTTTTGTTATTTTTGATGATTTTATGTTTTTTGTTTGTTTTTTGAATACTTGGAGCTTTTTGGATTTGACCAAGCGATTGTGAGAATCCTTGGAGATTTTGGTTTGACCAAAGGGATTATGGATGCCTTTGGGGCATTTGTGGGGTTGACCAAGTGATTATGGGAATCCTTGGAGCTTTTGGGTTTGACCAAGCGATTGTGAGAATCCTTGGAGCTTTTTTTTTGACCAAAGGGATAATGGGAACCTTTGGGGCATTTGGTTTGACCAAAGGAATTATGGATGCCTTTGGGGCATTTGTGGGGTTAACCAAGTGATTATGGGAATCCTTGGAGCTTTTGGGTTTGACCAAGCGATTGTGAGAATCCTTGGATCTTTTGTTTTGACCAAAGGGATAATGGGCACCTTTGGGGCGTTTGTGAGGTTGACCAAGCGATTATGGGAATCTTTGGAGCTTTTGGTTTGGGCTATGGCTCTTTTAAATATGGAATGGCCTTAAATGACTGATGTTCAAGGGTTCTAGTTCCTTGATTCCGTTGGGAGAGGCTAGCTGGTATGTTCCAGGTCCTATTTTACTGTCAATTACATAGGGACCTAACCAATTTGTCGTGAACTTGTCCCTTAGATGGGGCGGCAAGTTAGAGTTCTATTGGTTATCTTTTAAGACCAAGTCACCAACCTAAAAGTACCTTAGGTGAACGTTCATGTTGTATGCTTTCTTCAGTTTCTCTTGATAGATACGCAAATGCTCGAGAGCATTGACATGTCATTCGTCAAGTAACGTAAGTTGGTCTAACCAAGCCTGTCGTGTAGTGTCATCATCAATGAACTCTTGCATTGATATGCGCAGGGAAGTTATTTCCAACTCTAGAGGCATGACTACCTCAAAGCCATACACCAAAAAAAATGGAGTTGCCCTAGTGGGCATCCGAATGCTAGTGCGATAAGTATAGGGCAAGCGGGATTTGAATGTGTCAATCCTTATGACTATCTATGACCGTCTTTTTCAAGATAGTGACTAGCATTTTGTTTGACACCTTTGCTTGCCCATTTGCCTGCGGATAATAGGGTGTTGAAAAACTATGCTAAATTTTGTACTTTGTGGTCAAAGTACACACAGATTTGTTCTTGAATGACGCCCCATTATCCGAGATTATCTTGGATGGAATACCAAAATGACATATGATGTTATGTAAAATAAACTCCGCAATGCAGGGTCCAGTCATAGAGGTTAGTGGAATTGCTTCCACCCACTTGGTGAAGTACTCTGTGGCCATTATGATGAATGTGTGACAACCCAACGACGTAGGGGAGATACTTCCGATTAGATCTAAGCCCCACTACAAAAATGGCCAAGATGATTGGATCGACTACAAGGCCTGAGAAGGTACGTGTGTCAAATTAGCATGGTGTTGACACTTCATGCACTTCCTTACATATGCGCAACAATCTTGCTCTAAATATGGCCAATAATAGCCCATGAGAAGAATGCGCTTTGTGATGGCCATACCGCTGAAGTTGCCACCGCATGTACCATCATGCGCTTGGGTGATCACCCAAGTGGACTCCTGCTGGTCCAAGCAACGAAGGAGGATTCCTTCGTAGCTACAACGGTACAAAATATCTCCTAGCAAGACATGTTTAACCGCTTTCTATTTGAATGATCTTTTTGTGGCATGTGTCAATCCAAGTGGGAGGTTTCCTAGCTTGAGGTAATCTCGTATGGGTGTATACCAATCCTGCTGATCAAAAACCTTGATGGTATGAATAGCCAATCCCTTTTGAAGTTCGTCCCTAGCAAAAGCTGAGCAGGAAAGAACTTGTAAGAATAGCGTTGTGTTGCTATTAATGGGAGTAGGGGAGAATAAGGACCCCTAGTTGGCATGATTCAGATAATCATGGATTCGAGAGAACTTGTCCAGGGACGGTTCAATCTAGATCAGGTGGATTCCTGCTGTTAAGTCAGATCTTACACGATCCATCATGGATTGCGATAGTGTTTTGAATTGAAAGGTTGTCATATCACCAAAAATGTCTTGCGAGATTAGTGACTCCAAGGAGGCCATAGTGTCCACAAAATGATTTGATGATCGAGGGAGTGCCTCGATGTCATACCATTCAAGCTTTGCCAAGAATTTGTCCACAAGGGCTTTGTAGGCCTGCAAAACTAGGCATTTACATTGGAATACCCCTTTGACTTGGTTGATAATTAACAATGAATCACCAAAGATGTTCAAACATTTGCTGTTCATGGTGATTGTTGTCTGAAGACCTATGAGCAAGGCTTCGTATTCGGCATTGTTGTTGGTGCATGATAAATCTAGTTTAAATGATAGAGGCATTGGATCCCCTTGTGGTGTGAATAATACAATTCCCATGCCACCCCCTTGCTCACATTTAGAACCATCAAAAAATAGGGTTATGTCATCCTGTGACTCAGGCTCATCAGAATCTAGCAATTTTGAGACATGGAAGACCCCATCATCGGGTAGTTCTATGGTCAGAGGATGATCATCTTCGAGAGGAGCCTCTGCTAGTTGATCGGCTATGACTTGACCTTTGATGGATTTTTTTCCAATGAACTCGATGTCAAACTCTGTCAAAAACATGATCCATTTCATCGTGTGACTACTATGATAAGTACAACTTATCATGTATCACAATGGATTCTCCTTAGACACAACATACGTCATGTTTCTTAGCATGTAATGGCAGAGCTTTTTGGTAGCAAACACCATTGCCAAGCAGAGTTTCTCAATGTATGCATAGTTAAGTTCATAACTGACTAGGGTGCGGCTAAGATAGTAAGTAGCCTGTTCTTTGTGTAGTTCATTTTTTTGGGCTAGCATGGCACCTAGTGCCACCTCAATAGCTAAGATATATAAGTAGAATGACACTCCTAGTATAGGTGGTGCCAATACTGGTGACGAAGCCAAGTATTGTTTAATATCATCGAAGGATGACTAGCACTCGTCATCCCAGTGAAATGCTACCCCCTTGTGTAATAATTTATTCATGGGTCGGCACTTGTCAGATAACTACGCTATGAAGTGCTTGATTGACGCAACCTTTCCTTGCAGGCTTTTGAGCTGCTTTATGGGAGTTGGGGGAAGCATTTCAAGGATTGCCTTGACTTTGCTTGGGTCTACCTCGATGCCTCGTTTTGAGACTATGAAACCCAAGAGTTTTCTAGATGTGATGCCAAATACGCACTTCTTGGGATTCAGTTTGACTTTATGCTTGATGAGGCGATCGAGGATCTTGCTTAAGTCATCGAGATGATCTGGGCACAAAAGATATTTGGCCAACAAATCATCCATGTAATCTTCCAAAGTTTTATGCATGTGATCGTGGAAGATGTATGTCATGGCACGTTGGTAGGTGGTGCCAATGTTTTTAAGGCCAAAGGGCATGAAATTATAACAAAATGTCCCCCAAGGTGTGGTGAATGTCGTTTTTAGTTGGTCCTTGAGATTGATATGAATTTTATTGTGTCCCGAGAAACCATCCATGGGAGAAAGCATTTCATGGCCCGTTGTAGTGTCTACCAATGCATCAATGCTAGGCAAGGGGAAATCATCCTTAGGACTCGCTTTTTTTAGATCTCAAAAATCAGTGCATATGCGAATCCTCCCATCAAGATTTTTGACGGGCACCATGTTGGACAACCATGGTGGGTAATCCACGCAGATGACAAATTGTGCATCCAATAGCTTTTGTAATTCATCTTTGACCATCAAGGCCACTATTGGGTGCATCTTACGTAGTTTTTGCTTAACTATTTTGACTGTCGGATCAAGCATTAGATTATGCGTGACTAGTTGTGGGTCTAGCCCCGACATGTCTTTGTAGGACCATGCAAAAACCTCTTTCTTTTCTTTGAGAAGGGTAATGTAGTCGACTTGCTCTTTGGGGGATATGCTTACCCCCAGCTTGATTATCTATGGATTCATTGGATCAGAGCCAATGTCTACGTCAGTCATCTCCTCGACTGACATGTGGGATCCATCCTCCAACTGGTGTGGAGTTGGGATCAGGTGGATATCATTTGTTGAATTTAAATCTACGTTGGGAATGTCGGGTTCCTCCTCAGCATGAAAGATATCCTAAGTTGGTCTTGGAGTGAAATGAAGCATCTCACTGCAAGGCCAGTACTCTGACGAGGATGGTGGTGAATTGACATGATCTTAGTCTATGGCATCTATGTCTAGATATAGTGACTTTGCTGGATCGGTTGTATTGTGGATGGGGGTGGTTAAGTCAATGGAGATCATGTTGATGAAATGATTTTGGTCTCCATTACCATAGGTGTGGTGACTCAGACATCCTGGATGATTTTTGTGCTTTGGATCTGGCTCTGGAGGTATTGGTACAAATGGATCGGCCCTATGTGTGGATAGGAGGACAAGGTCTACCCTCGGCACTGATATCGCTATAGGGTCTTTGGGTGAAAGGTGCTCTTTGTACCTCCAAAGTGGCAGATGCAACACTAGGTTCAACTATGCTAGGTTTAGGTGCCATATATGCCTTGGCCCCATGTTTAATTGTTCGAACATGTCATCAATGTCCATGAGGTATTGCTGTTGTCACATATGATTGAGATAGGCCATCTTAGTTTCATCTTCATAATCACTGTCGGAGATCCAAAGGCCTTCATTGGTTCCAACAACTATTTGCGATATTTGAGGCTCGTCCCCACTCGCTGCGGGGGGACCTAATTTTCTTGGTGTGGTACGTGCTCTATTGGAGCATCCAAAGGGAACATTACCAAGAGGCTTTCTTGGTAGTCATCCATGGGGGTCACTTGTGAGTGATTACTATCTGATTCGAAAGGGTCCCATGGTGCTACCTCATACTTTGACTCATATTTCGAAGATCCTTCTTGACCTTTTCTGTTTCCCATTTGTAGGTGAGTTCTTGACTTTGTCCTTTCTCGAGCAAATGGAAGGGGTTGTTAGGGTCAAAAAGGTTGGTCATCGACAATGGGAGGTAATCCCCCAATGTATATGTTGTGTTAGGATTGGCATATGGATCTAAGCCAGCCCATCCATGTTGCCCATCCCTAGGCCTTGCATGTTCTCTACCAAGATGTCCAAGGGCATGGGGTGGTTGAACCCTACTCATGATTTGTCATATGGCATCTGATATCTTGGTTGGCAAAGAACACGCACTCCTTGCTCATATCTGCCCAACCCATATCCATGCCAATTGTATTGGCCAACATATCTTAAAACGAAGTCTAGGTTGGACAAATAGTTGATGTATTCAACAAAAGGCTCTTCATCTTCCTCTTCTTGTATACAAGGTTCAATGTCATTATCAAGGCCCCCATATACAATGTTTGTCTGGTTTGGTAGGTAGCCTAGAGGAACAATAGTGCCTATGGGGAGGCAAGGTCTCCCCATGTCCTGCATGGACTCAAGTGTGGGTGTTACTACAATTTTCCACACCAGATACTCCCCCAGGCTCGTATTGGCCATCTCAACAATGATTGTTGGCGGTTTATGGGGAGGGAATGGGAATTCTTCCTATGTCCACTCCATGTTAGGTGATCTAGGCATCTCGACTTCCACTCAGCTAGGCATCTCTTCAGTAGATATGGTTGAGATTGATGGTGGTGCCTCTTCTAGGGGTTTATTCCCTTTGTCCTTCGGTGTGGCCACCATAGGTGGTGTCATTTGTGGAGGACCAGATGATGAATATGGACCCGAATAGGGATTTGATGGACTTAACAATGAGGATGTATGCAAAATTGAACCCTGTTTATATGGATTCAACTAAAAATCCAAATGTGTTGATGGAAGGGTCGATTGCGACATCAGTAGCATCGCATTGCAATACTTAGAGGGTTCTAAGTCCACCAGGACTACATGCACTTGTCCTTCGAATGTATACTTTAAGCATTGGTGGGCTATTGAAGGGACACACTTCATGTGCCTGATCCATGGTCGACCCAGCAAAATGTTATAAGCCATATCACCCTCCAAGATGTGGCACTGTGATCGCCACTGAAAGCATGAGGATATAGAAGCAAAAAGGAAATACCAAATGCGATGCAAGCGAAGCCAAAGATAACGCTAAATCCTATGAATTAAAAATGCATGAAAGGAGAGAAACATAAACGAATAGAAACCAGATAGAAAGAAAACATGGAATATATCCCTTTTTATTAATTTGCTTTAAAGCTCGGTTACAACACGTCTCCTCCATTTTCAGGGGCTAGGAGCATTAAATAAGGTTTTGTTACACCATGTGTGGTATGCCTTCTTCCCCATGCCCACATGTAAAATGGGTGGACCAAATGTTGTCGTCGCTTGTGTGAAAGGGCCTTTGATTCTTTGCTGCTCCTATAGTGTTGAGATCCTGCATTCAAGGAAGTAGAAAACAATCAGTAGCACCTATGGATGAAATGAAACATGCAATCCCCGAGCCTACAATTAGTGCATGCAAAAAGATAAATAAAATGACAACTAAAAGAGATCTAAATAAGCTAAAAACTTTACAGAGGTATGAGAACATCACCAGGAAGGCACTTCAAAAAGAACAGTCAAAAAAATTGCCATGGATTTCTAATCGCTCCTGGGTGGGATGATTAGACCTACAACAAAACATCAGAAAACAATGTCCCAAATGTCCTATCTAGGAGGCTCCAAATCACCTACAAAGTTGTGGGTTAGGTAAAATGAGGTATTTTGGAAAGACCCAGAAGGTCATATTTTGTCAATTCGGCCTCTATCACCAGGAATTTGATGATGCTACCTACATGTTAGCGAAAGCGAGAAATAACAAAAACATGATAAAAAATGCTCAGAATTACATGAAATTTGAATGCAATCCTATCTAAGAAACCTAGAATAAAATGCAAAAAGAACATAACTGAAATCTGCTACAGATTTCTAATCACTCCGGGGTGGGGCGATTAGGACTGCAGTAGTGCGGGGGGCGCCCAAGGGCAGGATGCCCACCGTTTGGGGCCCGATTTCAGCACCAATCCACTTGGGATGCGTCAAAAACCTCTTATGGAGTGTTGTAAAAAAATTTAGGTGGGATACTATGGCCAAATTTTTGGGTTGGGGTCCGGATTGCACTTCCAATAACCACCCAATGACCTCCCTTCCAAAAGAGAGATCAAGGATGTGAAAGGCACAATCAAAAGTGAGTATGCAAAATGATAGCACTTCATTGCTCAAACTGCTCCTTCTCTATATCTCTTTGGGGTGATAAGACTCACCATTTTATAGACCTGACAGTCTCTGTGTATGAACATGCAGAGGTGCCACTTGGCAATCATGACTCTTCAGGGGGAGAAGATTCCTCCTTGATTAAGGGCTCTATAACTACCTCTAGCACTACAAAATGCTCACTCGCACTCCCATGCAATGAAGGAGGAGTTAAGTGGAGGATCTGGGCTGCCATTTGTTGAGATTTGACCTTTTTCCTATCAAACATGCTATTTGCCCCACCCTAGAGTGAATACTGCTAATCGTCCCTGGGTGGAACGAATACCAGTTTGTAATCGTCCCTGGGTAGAACGAATAAGGATCAAAGTGCTTGAGAGGTGCCAAATTGATATCTGGCCTTCAAAAACTATTGTGAGAGTGGTTAGGGCCACTGTTTAACCTTTGGGGTCTGCCCTGGGGGCTATGTGTGTCAATGCGATCAGCGTTTATAGCCACATAATTGGATTGGTGATGTTTTGATGTCTACAGGTGTAATTGTGATATTATTTTTGTGATATAAAAATTATCCTCTAACCCTTATTGAGTTTGTCAAAGAATTAATTGTTAGTGTGGCATATTTGTAAGGACAACTACTCTTAAAGAAAATGTATGGGCAAAAATATTATTTGTTGAGTTAGATGGTTGGCTTGATTGAAAATTTAGTTTGGAGTGAAAAAGGATTTGATTAGGGTTTCATATTTGAAAGTGGTTGAGTTAATTCTTCAAGGTTTTCTGGATTATGAGTTGTGATTAAACATTTTTTGATAAGAATTGTTGTTTAGACCATTGGTTGACAAAAGTACTTTGAGTTTATGCTTCAAGGTTTTATGAATTGAGAGTTGTGATTAAAACCTTGTCTTATTAGCATTGTTTTTGAAGCCAATGGGTGATACAAAGAACTTGAAATTGAGTTAGAAAAGAACATGAGTATCATTGTTATGTGAGATTTGTTGTTGAGCATTGTTGAAAATATTTTGAGCTAGTTGATACATGCTTCGACTAGGGTTTGTGAGAAAGGGTTGTTGCTTAAGGTGATTGGTTGAGTATAGTTGATTAAGCCTAGTCGAGTGGATGCATGAAGTGGTTGTTCAAGTTTCATGAAACAAACTATTCTATATTTTGATTGAGTTGAGATTGAGCTTTGAGAATAGAACATATTGAGTCTCTAACAATTCTCTTTATTATTCTATGAGATTGATTGAGGTGAGATTGAGATTTGAGAATAGAACATAATTGAGTCTCTAATAATTCTCTTTCTGCTTCTATGAGATTGAGTTGAGAAAGTGATTGAGAATTAATTTTAGGACATATTGAGTCTCTAACAATTCTCTTTATGATTCTATGAGATTAGACAAGTTTTATGTGGACTTGTTAAGTTGATTTGAGACAAGTCTTTGAGAAGGCTTGTGGACTAATTTTGTGTGACCTTTTGTGGAAGCTTGCAATGCAGATTTGAGCAAGTCCTAGAGAGGACTTATTTAGCAGATTTGAAAAAGTTCTAAGTGATATTGTTTAGAATATTTGGACAAGTTTTGAGTGAACATTTTTAGTAGATTTGGATAAGTTTTGTGTGAGCTTGTTAAGCAGATTTGAGCAGATTTTGAGTGGACCTGTTGAGTATATTTTAGTAGGTTCTGAGTGGACATGTTGAGCATATTTGAGCAAGTTCTAAGTGGACCTATTGAGCATATTTGTATAGGTTTTGAGTGGATCTATTGAGTACATTTGATAAGGTTATGAGTGAACCTATTGAGCAGAGCTTTGGAGGTGACAGAGTAGAGAGGACAAAGTCTCTAGTGGATAGAAGATCCATCAGCCAGGACATTGAGGATAGGTCTTCTAAGCGAGGAAAAGATTCTTCAAGTGGATAGAGATCCACAGTCAGTGCAATGGAGGTAGTATTATAGAGTATTACCAACTAGAGCATAGGAGAAGGAGTTCTCCTATGGATAGAGATCCACAAACCATATTTAGGGGATCAACATATCCTTTGGACAGAGGTCCATAAACATTGTAATTGGGAAGGATTCCCAAAATATTATTTGAGAAATATTTAGAAGAAATATTTTCTCTTTGGAGGTAGCCCATATTGGGTGAACCACATTAAATCTGTGTCTTTATTGTGTATGGTGTTTTATGCATTACTTTGATTAATTCTATTGATACTGCTATCTATACATTGCATACTATTGAATTGAAAATAAAAGATCTTATACTATTCACCCCCTCCTCTCAGTATAAGCTTTGTGTTCTTCAAAGAGTATGAGTGTATGTTTATTTCGGTTGATATGAATTATTCTATTCAAGAGCAATGAATGTTCTAATTTTAGGAATTATTGTTCTAGAAATTATTGGAATGGAATTAAAAGTCATAGATTGATCAAATATTGAATTGAGCCCTCATTCAGTATTGCACCAATATGATAGTTAGGTCTTCCTCTAAGATAAGAGTGGACATGGGTTAAAATGTGTGCTCAGGAGCGTATCTTAGTATTCTCATTTGAGTGTCTTTATTCGTATGTATTATGTAGGTAAATTAACCTAAGACAAAGATAGACAAATAGTGCTTTGAACCCAAATTAGCCAGCCTTACCTAAACACCCACCTACTGGTTTGATTTATGAACAATATTGAGATGTTATACATCTTCGAACGTATATGTTGGCAGAAATGTTGGATAGCTCAATATCGTAGTTTGAAGATGGGTGTTGTGTTTTGGTATGATGGTTGTGTTGAGGTGAGTGGGTTGCTTTAATACTGATATTTTGAATTCTACTTAGGATTAATAAATTTATTTGGAAATGGAAACATTATACTTCCTGAAGGTAGTTTATATTTTTATATTCTATGTATGTGTTGTGCATGGGCACTGAGTATGCTTCGGTTGTGAAATTATATTTATTGTCTTTTATATAAATAGTGTAGGCCTTGCATTAGATGAAAATGAGTCTAAGTAATAACTCATTTATAGTACTTTCTAAAGATAGAAAAGGTTCTCTCCTATATTAGAAATGATTTATTAGCAATGGGTATTAGAATGAGATTCCTTTGCTGAAATGATGATTTTTACCTTCGTTTAATCTAGACAAGGTTATTCTGATTTTAATATCTGATGATAATTTTTGGATGGTTTTAAGCATATGTTATACAACATTAAGACCCCAACTAGAAATAATATGGGTGGTATGTTTTTCCATAAGTGGTTTTGGAAATAAGTGAAGCCCTTTACATTCACCTGAGTCATGTTTGATGAGTTCAGGCAACATAGACCTTTATTTTAGAAAATGACCCTTGTCCCACATGCACAAGGAGGTGGGATAAAGGTAATTTGAAAGGTGCCTATCACCTAGAGGTTTGTAGCCAAGTGACTAAGCCCAAATATATCTACCACATCCCCTTATTTTCTTGTGATGTAGCCTAAGTTTGGCATATTCACTTCTTGGGAACCGTGTAGTTGATTCATTTACTCTCAGGTTTTTGGGTGACCTATAGATAATAGAGAGACTTTTTTATTTATTTGGGAAGTAATAATTATGTTCCATAGATAAATTCTTATAGGGAAATTTATTGCTAATGGGGAAAATATTTTTTAATGCATTCATGGATCTAATTTTAGAGAATATTTGATAGGTATTGCAAAAATATCTTATGATAAGATGTAAGGGAACTAAAGAAAAATTTCGTGTGGAAATTGTAAGTGGTTTTTATTTAGCATTTTTTGTGATAATGAATGAGTATCTAAAGGAATATGAGACTCCTAATGGTGAGCCAATAAAATAACTGATAAAGAAAGAATGGACCTTTGATAGTTCACATTTTGGAGCCTTAATGGTCTATCTATAATTGAAAAGTTATATTGCTTGTTTGTGATTAGTGATGGAAAGATATAAATATGATTTTATTTTAGGGGAAGATTATTTTAGATGGAATTATGTGGAGTCTTTTGTTTGATATGTTGAATCAAATTTTGTATTAAATATTTAAAGGACTATTTCATTTTTATTGAGATAGAAATAGGAAAAGGTATGTGTTGTGGATTGGATAAATTAAATGATTAGTTCACATTTTTTTTGAATGATTAGATTGGAAAAACAAGCATTTTTTAGGAAATAATAGATTAAAGGAATAATCTATGTTTGGATAGGATGATTTGATTGATGAATCTATACGTTTTAGAAGAACAGGGTAAATGAATAAACTATATTTTGGAAGGATAGATCAAGATATGCATCTATGCTTTGATAGAGATAGATTTAACGAATTGTTTTATGTTTGGACAAGGGATAGATTAACTGAATCATTTTTGTTTAAATATAGAATATGTATAGATAAAGTACCCTTGTTAGGTAGAGGTTAGAGTATAAACTTATTTATGCTAGAATGGGATAATGCTTATGCATTAGTGGTTTACTTTATTTTATTATATGGAATGTAATAGTTTAATATTACTTGAAATAATGTGTTAGTAGAAGAATATATCACTTAGGAACAAAATTGTATCAATAGGTAGTATTATACATTGAGTTCCATTTTATTGATAGCATATATTATGCTAGGATGTAATTGTAATAAAATATTACTTGCTTAAGAGGAAGAGAGTTCTCTCCTATATAGTATGTTTTTACAGGTAATTCGTTGGGAGAATTATGGGGTTCTCTTGAATGGGTTATCTTGTGCATTGTTATAATGAAGTGCAACTATTTTATATTCAAGGGGATGATGTTACCCTTGAGTATGGACCGAGGGAAGAAGACATCCTTCAAAGGATGAACATAGAGTTTCATCCAAGGAATTTATGTGGTTCTCTCAAGACTACGTGACATGGATTAATGGACCTATTCATGTATAGGAGAAAATAGGGAAACAAATATTTCTAGGCTCATATGATGATGAATGAGTCATAAGGTATTATGGATTCCCTTTATACAAATGTACTTGAGATAATTAAAGATAATGAAAAGGAATTGATACTTTTCGACATTGGGTTTATTCCCCATGAGCAGGTTTATGCATAGTGGCAAACATTCACAAATTGGGTGAATATTAGGGTTTCCAAATTGAAAATTGGCAAATATGAGGACCCTCAACATTGATCCATTCACCTAAAACTTTTAGGACCAATTATTTTGTAGGTTCAATTTGCCATAATATATATCCAAACACAGGCATATTTGTACTCGTTGGAAAGCTCTTTTCGAACCTAATCTAATGGTGATATTTTTATGAAGTTATAAGGTGATTTAATAGGTCAAAATTTATTATAAATATGACATTACCTTTTTAGGGCTTCAAATACCCTAAATTTAGGTGTGAAGATGGTTTATTTGATTTGCTTAGGGTTCGCCATGATTCACCTTGATTTCTATTAGGATTCGCCATTTGTTTATAACTCTATTTTGATTCCAACCCCTTATGCATAACCCTGCCCATGAGGGTTCCGAGTATATATCTTGTGTCTCATGTGTGATGATTATTGCTCATTCATGTCTTTATATCATGGTTTTTGAGATAGCTTACTATGAATGTATTGTTCCATTTTGTAGAAGAGGATTACGGTTATATTTATTGTAATTAATAGTTTAAAACATGTAAATGGTTTTTATATGTTTGATATTGTATATTTTAATGGCTAATTTCAAGGATATCAACTATAAGAAAGAGTGGAGAAACATAAAAGGCCTTCCACAATTTGCTCAACCTACATAGATGGACTTACGTATAGTGAGAGTAGGAATGCTTGTAATAATTAAAAAAATAAAAATCCCTCTCGAGTTTCGTTGGAAAATTTTTGGTTGTTACGTGGTCATGATTGTCCTTGTTTGTAATATTGGCAGTAGATAGTGTGTGTCTTTATCCATATTTTATGTAAACTCATGGATAATTATGTTTATACTTATCCTTGGTCATAAGGTGAACTTCTGAGTATATCCATGTTTAATCATGATAAACAATTGAGTTTATCCCTATTCAATCATGGATAGTGTATGTCCCAATCCATATATTTTGGAGTATTGATGAACTTTTATGTGTGTCTAAGTTTATCATCTAATATTTTAAACTACTATATATACTTTTACATTAACGTAATAACAGAAAATGTTATAATTTTAAATAAAAAAACTAAAAAAGTATAAATATAATAAGAGGAAAATATTATAATTTTTGATGAAGAGACACTAAACAAGTATAAATAGTTGTAACTGATATAGTTACAACAAAAAATATCCTCTCTTATAAATATAGTATTCCATCAGTACATGAAGATTCGCAAAAACTTATCTACAACACAAATTCATATTGTTTATAAAACCCATATAAGATAATTTTATATGTTAACATCATAGACGATATTCAGAATCAAGACTAGAATTTCAAAAAAAAATTACCTATCAATAGGAATTTTTATGATGCTTAAGATTTTTTACTGACTTTTAGGTTACGATTTAACATTGTATTTCCCTTTCATTTTTTTTTTTAAATATGGTCTAGACACTGGTGAAAATAAATATTTGTTTAAATATGATCTAGACACTAGTGAAAATCAACAATTAAATAAAATGAGTTTTGGTCCTAATCGTAGTCTTTTCAGTTTCATTGAAGGGATATTGCTTGTCATACAACATGAGATTTCTGATCAGCACTTGGAACCAATCAAATTTAAACATGAATTTGTTGTTACAATAGTCACAAAGGACCAACAAAGTTATGCAAAGCACAATTTTGGTGATGTCAGCTATAATTCATGTGCCAAAAATATTGACCAGAAAAAATAACACTCTAATAGATGGTTTGATGCAATAACAATACTGCAGTATATACACACACTATCTTTTTGCAGTATACTCAGTCTATATATATCCATTACTATAGTATATATCCTTTCAAAAAACACAAGTGTTCATTCTAAAGCTCAAGAACTCATCTTGGCTTTACATCTCTCCAAATATCATAAACTTCATTCCAATCAATATTGGTTGTTGTGGGTCCATTCAAAGATATTCTCATGAGTGCATCTAATGTATCCAACCCCAACTTTGATTTTCTAATATCTTTGATAATATTTTGTTTAGAAAATCCTCTTTCACAATCTACTATACTTGCAGGAATGGAGAGTACAACTTGCCATAATTTCATCATATGAGGATAATTTCTATGTCATTGCTCTATATTACGAAATGTCTTCCATGCTTCCTTCATTGAGAAACCCTCACAAGCTAAATTTAATGTATCAACAAAAGAATGCAACTCCCTTTTACAAGCCTTGATATCAAATAGAGGTGCAATTCCATATGAGACATTATGTTGTAAATGTTGAAGAAGTTTTTGTAGCCAACGCTCTGAATTATTTTCTCTAGTTCGACGTTCTTCTAGATAGTAGCAAGGGCTAAAAATATTTGCTACATTAAATAGTGGAAGATCTGGAAACCTTACATTTAAACAACTAATGATAGATTCAACATAATATTTTGTAAGCTTGTGATAACTCTCTTGTGTGCCTTCAATAGGAAGTTTCATACCTTGTTTCCTTACATCATTGAAATAATCATTCTCCATAGATGAGATAGATTTATATAATAAATCATGTTTATCAATGATATTATCTTGTACTTTGATTTCAATAAATCCATATTGAGAATCAGTTAAAAATTTTGAGAGATGAGTTGCTCCATTTGCAAATGTTTCTTCTCTTAGAAACCATTTAGTCAATGTGTTTATAGTTACATCAAGAGCCAACCCAAGACCTATAATATCTACATTTTTTTCTTGAAATAACTTATTCAACTTGTTCAACTCACCCAATATGTCAGCAAGCATATGCAAACAATATTGAATAGAATATATGCGTGCCTTGTCATACCATGAAGAAAATTTCTTATCATTTTTCCACATGGTTAATATAGCAGGCATAAGCTTTACAAGCCTTATGATAACCTCTCCTCTTGATAGCCATCTAACTGCATGTATTTGTAAAACATCTAGAAGATCAATTTCCATAACTCTAAGTAAATCATTTAATTCATTACTCCTTTTTGGTGAGTTTTGAACCCATGAATACACTTTATTTGTAAGTTTTTCAATATGCAATAACTTTGGTATATTTTTTGAAGCATCTGCTGCTACCAAAGCCTCATGATGAGCTACACAATGAACTACAATTAGGTTTGGAATATCTTTTTTCAAAAAAGACACAAATCCATTTTCATTTCCAATCATCGCTAAAGCTCCATCTGTAGAAACTGCTATCAAATTTTGTAACAAAATACCTCTACCATTCATTATATGATTCACAATGTCATATACTATTTTTCCTTTTCCATCTGGTATATCTTTGAGCTCCATAAATTGTGAAATAGGTGCTCCTAGACCTTGCAAATCTAAATATGTTGCATAAACCACAAGATGTTTTTCCAAAGTACGATCAATACTTTCATCAACCATTAATGAGAAGAATGGGCTTTCCAACATACATCTTGTTTGACATTGTTCAAGATATTTTGAGATACAATAAAGAAAATCATTTGCAGCCTTATGATTTGTGTATGAAGAGTAGTCTTGAGATTTGGGCATATTTGGTATTTTCATATCTATGAGGAAATTACAAAGTTTCTCATATTTAGATAAGGATAAATCTTCTTGACAAATAAAGTAAGCTACTTTCATTGTAGCAATCACTCTTTCCTTATTGGCATCTTCAATTTGTATAATGTGATCTGGAATAGATTTCATCCTTCTCTCTATTGCATCAAACCATCTTTTTTTAGCATCTTTATGCACAAGTGACTTTTCATGAGTAATAAGAGCATCACGCTGAAAATTTGTACAACCATGTCTTGTACCCCAAGGTCCAATCATTCTATAATTTTCACAATATTTACATTTCATAACATCCTTATCAACATACTTGACAATATTCAACCAATCAAACTTTTCTAACCATTCAAGGTGAAACTTTCTTTTTGATTGCACTTTTTTATTATCATGACTCCTACCCTCTGCATCAACTGCATATACTTCATCTTCATCAAAAGAAGTTCCAAAAATTTCATGGCATAGGTGTTTCTTTGGATTATCATGACTACCTTCATATGCTTCAAAATATTTGTTGCTATTAGAACTTGTTGTAGTCCATCCATACATTTTTTCGATAGTAGCTTGTATCTTTCTCTTTGAAGATATTTTTATTTATCTGTAATAAAAAATGCATGTCATTTAACTAAGATGATATTTCCATCATTGTATTGGTTTATTTGTACATGGTCATTTTTGTTGAGGTTTTTGTCATGTTAAAGTTGGAGGAATGCACCAATATATTCAAAGGTAAATGGAAAAAGTTCATGTTTACCTTCAATAGATTGCTAATGCAACATAATAAATGTACTAAAATAGTGAGAAAATAAAATATTGGATAAAAATTATAGAGCAGTTGTATTATTTTTATTTTAATAATTTTTAAAATTCCAATATAATTTTTTTTTAAATTTTAGGCCTGGTAGCCAACATAAGAACTGTTGTGGAAGCAAGCTTCAGCCCCATTGTGTTGAGAGGATTGGATAATTTCTATGCGAACATGTGTGGGTATTGATGGGCTTTTATAAACTTCGGGAAGGCAGTCTTCGTTAGTCGAGATTTGTTGTAGATGGTAGGCACTAGGCAGTTGAACCAATTTAGTCATACAATGAACTTTGAGTGCATCCAAATACACTAACTTTTTTCTTGATTTCCAAAAATAAAATGACTTTTGGGCATTTCCCAACATTGGAAATTTAGTGTCATGCAAAATTTAATCTTAACTAAAATTTTGTTTATCCTTGGATGTCTCGATTCTTCCCTTTTGCCTTTGGTACAATGGTTGCCCAATATGACAACATTCTTTTACTTTATGTGATACTGCACTTTTTTATAACTTTAGAAAAACATATACAACCTTTTTTACTCTTGGAAAAACACTGCATACTTTATGGAATCAACAAACAATGTATAGACTCGTTAATTTGTAGTTCTAAGTATAAATTTACAAAGGAAATACAGTAATAACTTTTCTTTTAACACCTTTTGTTCCACGTAGTATCTAAGCAAGCATTATTGTTAGTGACACAAGCAGATATAGAATTAGTTAATCAATATCAAAAAAGAAGGATTCAATCAATTAAAGGAGCTGGTAGTGGTTTCTATGATTGGTATTTTTTATTAGACCAGAGTGGATCATATGAACTCATCATGTTATGATTGATCCCGCTAAAAACTAATATTAATTTGAAATTACTTATATTCTAGTGCCAAAAATAGAACGATATGACAATATGAACATCATGGAGAAGAGCAAACACAGTGGAACCATCTACAAATTTCAAAGACTAGTTAAGACTAAGAGGATATAATTAAAGTTTTCATTAGTGTTCAAACTCATTTCTATATACAAACAAGCATGATAAGTGACCACAACAACCATACCAGAGGTGAGACATGATTGTCTACCTACTGTTATGACTAGAGTCTACAAGTTCAACAAAATTTATACATCAGATCATCTGTTGTGTCCAGTTTTAAGAAAATGCTACACCTCAACCAACCTGAGTTGCTACACATCAGATCATGAATTTGTCCAGTTTTATGTGTGCATGTTTTGCATCGGGAAAGTGAAGGGAGAATGATGTGAAAGTGAAAAAACTTACCTTTGAAGTTGTGTGAAAACTGAAACCCAGCGTCGCAGCAAAGCTAATGTGAAAACTAAAACCCAACACCACAGCAAAGTTAATGTGAAAACTGAAACCTAGTGCGACAATAGAACTAATATTCAATTTTGTTTGGTGGACCATGCAAAGATGGAGGGGTCTCATATAGTGGACACTGGGCAACAACATGCTAGCAAGGGTGAGGCACTGAGGAATGAGGAGCCATACTACCATCCAAGTCTAAAATTTAAAGAAATTTGCAATATTAATGCAATAAATATTTGACCTATCACTAGATTCACCACTCACCCGACTCGTCCGATGGCAAATTAATTCACCACTCGCCCCACTCGCCCGATGGCAACTTAATTCACCATTGGTCCCACACAACTTATTTTATGAACGAAAAGAAAATTAATGCAATTTTAAGAGACAAGCAATTTTAGTTCAGTTATTAAAACTTTCCAAAATATATATATATATATATATATATATATATATATATAAAAGATAAATAAAATATACGGTTTTAAAAAATAATAATATAAAATTAAAAACATAATTTACGGTTTCAAATGCAAAATGTCATATGCCTATCAAATTCCAGGTCTGTTCAGAATCTATCGTTTGCACGTAAAACTCGCACGTTACTTTTTCATACATAGATCCCCCACAAATTCTAAGTAGCTTGTTTTCTCGTGGAATGTCAATAATTGGGAAGAAACGCTCCGTAGTCATAAGCAATGGCACTTTTAAACACATTCATAGAACGTGTTCACATGTAATCAGTTCCCATACCTCTCCTTACGGTACAGATGGTTTCACGCAATATTAAGGAAGCCCTTAACGAAGCCCTCGACAACCAATTTATTAACGGTAACTGTTGCCTCAAATTTCTGTTAAACCACATGATATTTTAAAAAATTTATAACAGTTAATGTCGATGACACAACCGTATTGAGGGGAAAACGAGTTTCCTGCTAACGCTTCTGCATCTTACTGTCATGTACATTCGGCTTAAAAAGTGGGCTAGACTACTGCTTGCCAGAGAATCGTTATAATGGTCTGATTCCATGAGCTGTCACTGTATGATGTTTGTGAGATTTGATTGTTTAAGAAATTGAATGGATGATTTTATGAGCAAGAATTTGGCTATTGGTAGGTGTTAAGTTATTTTCATCGCCAATTTCAAATTGGAAAAGTTATTTTCATAGCCAAACAACCCTGCGAAACTGCAATTTTTCGTACTAACTCACACGTTTTAATTTCACAGCCCACGTTACCACCAAGGCTGTCCGTCCTTTCTTTTGACTTTAGGACCCGAGCACTTACCACCAAGGCGGTCCGTCCCTTCTTTTCCAATAGTAAATTTAAGGTTTGAATTTAAAAAAATTTCTTGGGAAAAGTTATTTTCATTACATGTGTATTGTGATAGCCAAACAACCTTGCGAAACTGCAATTTTTCGTAATAACGCACACGTTTTAGTTTTACAAGCCATGTAAACACCAAGGCTGTCCGACCTTTCTTTTGACATTAGGATTCGAGTATGCTTAACAGTTTTCTTTTAACCATGATTTTTTATAAATTTTAGTGTTATGCATATCAATAGCAAATTTAATATACAACCACCACACATTTACCCTCACACACTCACACACACTTCAATTTAAACCTTAAACCTCATTAAAAAAACCAAAACCTCAATTATTAAACTGTCCCGTTCTAATTCCCACCAAAACTGTCATTCTTTTTTAAAAAGTAAATTTAAAGTTTAAATTAAAAAAATAAAAATAAAATGTACTTCTGGTGTTAAAACTCTTGGTACCCTCATTGAAATCATTTCAGCTCATTTGTTTTGTTTCTTTGTAGTTTCTCCCGTCAGGGTACTGTTCACGTGGGTAACAATAAAAATTAGGTAATAGCGTTCGATATGGCCATCGGCGGGCGCAGTGTCCTAATCCGCGTGTAAGTTTCTACAATTCTTCCCACAGTGACAGACTTTGTCGAATATTTCTCCTTTTTTTAAGATACTTTAAAAGGGACTCCTGTTGGACACAACAGGATTTTATCTCTAAGATATTTTCTGTTGCACTCCTGTTGGGGCAGGACAGGGACTATAATACCTCTTTAACCTAAATATTTTAGAATTTAAATTTAAAACCTTCACCAATTATCCCACTAAAAGAAATGTTCCTCTTACTCTCCATATTAGTAGAGTAATAAAATTTTATAGAATGTGTGTTAGAATGTCGCATACCCTTACCTGGATTGCAGGTCGCCAGTGGCTTCTTTTGTGGTCAGCTGAGCTTGTGTACAAATGATAAGCCGTAATTTATAAAATTTTCATAATATTTTCCTCAATTACATATATATATTTTTAAGTGTTTATGGGATAAAGTACTGCTTAAAGTTTTGAGCATTCTTTAAAAAAATTGCCAACATAAAAGTTTATAAAAATAATACAAATAAAATTTAATATATATATATAATTAAATAATAAAATTGTCTCTTCCAAAAAAAATTAGATTCAAACTATAATTAAAACAAAATCTCAAAAGTATTCAAACATATCCACTTCCATGATTCAAACTATAATTAAAAAATTTAGAGGCTGAGAAGAGAGAGGATGCTGTAAACAGCATTGTATATGAAGCCACTTGCAGACTGCATGACCCAGTCTACGGTTGCACGGGCGTCGTACGTCAATTGCAGAAGAGTGTTTCTGAACTGCAGTCACAGCTGGCAACCACGCAAGCAGAGCCTATAAAAGCACAGTTTAATCTTGCATCTTTCAATGTCGGATTTTGTGGTAGAGAAGAAGGTGGAGGGAATGCATTCGATATCACCTACTTCATGTTAGAATAAAATCTTACTATATGGAAGCCCTTATGAACTTAATCATCTGCTTCGCCAAATGAGGTCGCTCTCAGATTTATAGTTAAAAGAATCAGGCCGTTCCATCACATGGACTCCTGTTAAATGTATTGTTAGATAACTTATTATGAATCGTAAAATTATGCGGTTGAGGGGATGGATGTATTCTTTGTCTTTAATTGGCTATCCTTCATCTAAATAAATTAGTATTGCTTTGAAGAATTTTATTCGACTAATAGAATCTTCCGTATCTCTAACTGGTGGTCAATGCTGATATATCCGTAGAAAATTGTGATACTCTTCTTATACAAAAACCTAATATTCGTTTGACTTTAATACTGTGCTCTCTCCTGACTCTCTCCTAAAACGTGTCCGCATTATCTACAAACACGGAAAAGCGTGAATGCCGCTGACTCAAACGAAATTAAAATGCATAGTTACCTTCCCTCTCCCCCTGTGTTATTGTCTTTACTATAATTGTTACGTTCCACCAACTGATTAAAATTTATAAACTGGTTTGATTAAAAAAAACAAGTTTGATTAAAAAAAGAAAATACTTATGAAAACCTTATCTCGTTCGGTTGCTCGAAAACAACTTTGGTTGTATAAGATAGGTTTCATGAAGTTTTACTTGTGAATTTATAGGTAATTTTAAAAGGAAGAATTTTGTTGAATTTCTTGATTCATTATAAACCTTTGTTTTGTGATAGTATAGTATATATGTATAGTAGAATGCATGATCATTAGTCTTGAGTCATATATGATCTTTAGTGGTGTCTCATGACTTCTTTTGTGTGGGATATGGATCGAATGCTTAGTAGTCGCCGTCCAGGATAACCTGTGAGCAAGGTTGTTGTGCGAACATGTGATTGGCAGCGCTGAAGAGCTTCCAGGCAAGCCACAAAAAATTATAAACATGTTGTAGAGTAGTTATCGAAAGCCAAGACAACAGCTTTGAGTATTAGTGCATGACTGATTTGGGTCTCGAAGACACTATAGTTGCTCAGAGACAAGCATCCGGGGAAGTACGCAGACAAAACCTTAGTTGGGAGGTAGATTGTATCCTTAGAAAAAGAAAAAGAAACTCCTTTATGTAAAATAAAAGAAAGGGGTGAAGCCCTCTTGTAACTACGTCCACTTTGGAAATGTTGTGTATTAAAGAATGACATTGATAATATATGGCAATACTAGATGTTGAGATTATGAAACAACTATCATGTTATCATTTTCTTAATGGAGAATTTTGTTTTTGATGTATACTTTACACTATTTTCAAATTATTGTTTTAGTTAAACATCAAATGAAAACTTAGTTCAACCTTGAAAGTTTTGGGTGAAGTATATAGCAATTTTGAATTACTAAGTTTATCTAGTGTAGCTAGTAAGCTTCAACATCATTTGGAAAATATTGTTTAAACCGCATCCTAGAGAGCAGGATTGGGTAGTTGTAAATGGAAGGCACTCTGGTCATTTTTATTTTAATAATGGAAGCCTTATATGAAAGCTTTAAAATGCAAGCAATGTTATAGCGGTGGAACCTGTACCATGTTTTTCGAATATTTTAAAAAGAAATAAACTAAATTTTGAAGTTGTGTAATATCTGAAATGATAGATTGAAACCAGGATTGAGTGGTTGGTTTTCAATGTTCTCAAAATATGAGGAATTCTTGTTCTAAGTTTTGTATGATAATTATGGTCTTCGTAATGAATTCCATCAAGACTAATATTGTAAATGAAATCTCTTGTGTGACCTGAATGGGTGTGTTAATACTTGTTGTTACCTTCTAAGTTGGAAGGTTCAAGTTTATACGGAAACAACCAAATGGTAATCTCTAGTTGATATGGGAAGTAGAATCCATCAGTAATAGTATGTCATGGCAAGTCAACTCGCCTTTCAACAAAATTGATTCTTTGGCAAGCAAATTTTAGTAAATCTTAGAGTCTAAAGATGAAATATATTTGACCTCATTTATGACCATTGTACAAATCTCCAAAAGCTCATAAACCTAAGCTCATTTGGTTTTTTATGCTTGTGCTATATTAACTATATTTTTTAATCCAACGTGAGATCCAAAATGTTGTTAACTTGAAATCAAGTTTTAGTATCAAGGAAAACATTTTTAGGATAAAGCAATAAATTTTTTCAAAAAAATATATCTTGAGAATTGTTTGAGCCTATTTTTTGTGCAACGAAGTGAGTAGTTAGACTTGGGTTGTTACATATGGTATCAAAGCAAAAATAATTCTAAGTTGTAGACTCTTAATGTGAATAGATTAGTCGATGTAAACTAGTAATCTACCTCTTTCACCTACTAGTTAAATGGCATGCATGTTGCAAGGTGGGTCCTCATGAAATCCTATGAGAGACAGGAAGGAGGAAGGGGACCAAGAATGAGATCAAGGCAAGAATGTCCTCAACGTGAAAGAAGGCTAAAAATGGTTAATGAGTTTCCTTCGAATGATACTGGTGTGGGGGAAGGAAATCTCACAAAAGAAGTGCAATTATTACAAATTTATATGGAAAATCAAAGGGAAGAGATGGCCCAACAGAAAATCCACATGGCACAAAAACAAGAATTTATTGTCCAACAACAACAGGTCATATAATACTTAGCTAGGGAAAGAGAAACTGGATTTGGTAAGATAGGATATGTACCAAGGGAACCTGAGAGATCTAGTATTGGAAGGGCTAGGGTGAGTAAGGAGTTGGATAGGAGCCCGAAAAAGGTAGTAATATCCAAGTTTAATAGAAAGGGTGATGGAGAAACAATTGAGAATTGGTTAAGTGAACTAGATTCTTACTTTTCTCTAGTGGTTTTACCCTCTGAATATAAGATTGCTTTGGCAGTTAGGAAATCTTATAAGAAAGAGCATGAAGTAAAGGCTACTGACCTCAAATGGGAGGAGTTTGTCAAGGAATTTAGAGATAGATTCTTGACAAGGCAATATTACATAGAGAAATTTGATGAATTCTCAAATTTGCGATAAGAAAGTATGTTAGTACGTGACTGCCACTAAAATTTTATTCAACTATTAAAATATGCATCCTAACATGAAAGCAATGAAGAAATAAAAACTAAAAAAATCGTTCTAGAATTACATCCTAGAATCATGATGATGGTAAATATGCACAATCCTGTCAATTTACCTACAACATTTGATTTGGAAAGAAAAAGCAAGTTAATCAGGAAACAAGAAAGACATATTTTAATCATAAAAAAGCTATCCAAAAAGGAAAATTTAGAACTTAGAAAGAGAAAAAGTGTTGGCTTTATGAGGTGGGAGAAGGATCAAAACAAGAAATCCAAAGCAGGAGATCATAATAAGCAAGGTGGCAAAAATAAACCTAATTAACCAAGTGATAGATTCAAGAGAGATGCTAAGGATTTTCCCAAAAGACAAGATCCAAAACCAATAGTTCAAGAAAGGACTAGTCAAGAACTTCAACAACTTCATGGGACATGTCAAACGATGCTCTGAGCCAGTCATCACCTTTCGAGAGGATGAATTGAAATCAGTGGCTGGTGACATGGCGGATCCACACCTGCACATCATCATGCGGGTCAACGGGATTCTGTACAAGAGGGTATTGGTGGAAACTGGCTCATCCAGTAATATCATTACAACAACAGCCTTGAAGCAGCTAAAGTTGCTCGCATCTCACATAGTGGCCTCCACCTATACACTGCAAGCATTCAATGATGTAATATGCTCGACAGTTGGCATAATTGTCCTACCCATCCAAGTGGGACAAAAGACTATACCTACATTGTGCAACATCTTGGAGGGTGATATGGCATATAACATCTTGCTGGATCTGCCATGGATCAGGGACATAAAGTGTGTCCCTTTGATAGCTCATCATTGCTTAAAGTATACATTTGAAGGGCAAGTGCACGTAGTCCTGGCAAACTTGGAGCCCTTCAAGTATTGCAATAAGGTGTAGCTAATGCCGCAATCGACCATTCCATCAACACATTTTGATTTTTAGTTGAATCCATCTAAATAGGGTTTGATTTCATAGGCATCCCCATTGACAAGTCCATCAAATCCCCATTCGGGTCCATCTTCATCGTCTGGTCCTTCACCAACGATGCCACCTATGGTGGCCACACCGAAGGAAAAAGGGAAGAAACCTCTGGAAGAGGCACCTCCATCGGTCTAAACCATCTCTACTAAGGATATGCCTAGCATAATGGAAGTCGAGGCTCCTAGTTCACCCAACATGGAGTGGAATCAAGAAGAAATTTCATTCCCTCCCCCTCAATTGCCAACAATCACCATTGAAATGGCCAATACAGGCCTAGGGGAGTATCTGGTGCAGAATATTATAGCAACACCCGCACTGGAGTCCATGCAGGACATGGAGAGACCTCGCCTCCCCATCGGTACTATTGTTCCTCTAGGCTACCCTCAAAATAAGACAAACTTTGTGTATGGGGGCCTTGATCATGGTATTGAACCATACATGCAAGAGGAAGAATATGAGGAGCCCTTTGCAGAAGATGCCAACTATTTATCCAACCCAAACTTCGCTTTGAGATACCTTGGCCAATGTAATTGGCATGGATATGTGTTAGGCAGATATGAGCAAGGAGTGTGCATTATTTGCCAACCAAGATATCCAAAAAAAGGTTAACACTTGAATTAAGTTGCTTAGCTCATCAGAAGCAAGGATTCAAGAATGTGTGCCCCTTTTCCATACTTGGGGCATCAAAAGTTGGTTAGGTTACTGAGAAACCCTAATCATTAGTGCTTTGGTTATCTATTTTTGCTCAGCATTGCGCCACACACAGCGCATCCCAAAAATGGGCATCTGTAGACACCAAAATAGCACCAACCTGATTATGTGATTGCAAACATCGATCAAGTTGACACACACAGCCCCCAGGGCAGTCCCTAGAGGTTAAACAGTGGTCCTAACCACTCACACAATAATTTTGAAAGGTCAAAGGTCAATTTGGCACCTTTCAGGCACTCTGATCTCTACTCGTTCCACCGAGGGATGATTACAAATTGGTATTCGTTCCACCTAGGGATGATTAGCAATATTCCCTCTAGGGTGGGGCGAATAGCAGGTTTGACAGGGAAAAAGTCAAATCTTGACAAATGGCAGCTCAGATCCGCAACTTAACTCTTCCTTCATTGCATGGGAGTGTGAGTGATCATTTTTGAGTGCTAGAGGCATTTATAGGGGCAATCATGGAGCCCCTAATCAGGGAGGAATCTTCTCCCCCCTGGGAAGGCATGATTGCCAAGTGGCACCTTTGCATGCTCATCCAAAGAGATCGTTAGGTCTATAAAATGGTGAGTCTTCTCACCCCAAAACGGACAGAGAAGGACCATTTTGAGCAACGAAGTGCTACTATTTTACATCCCCACACCTTTTGATTTGTGCCTTTCACATCCTTGATCTCTTTTGGAAGGGAGTTCATTGGGTGATTATTGGAAGCGCAAATCCAGAACCAAAACCTAAAATTTGGCCATAAAATCCTACCAAATTTGCCAACAACACCCCGCAAGAGATTTTGGACCCATACCAAGTGGATTGGTGTCTAAACCGAGCCCCAAATGATGGGCGTCCTGCTCTCGGGTGCCCCCCGCATTGTTGTAGTCCTAATCGCCCCGCCCTGGAGTGATTAGAAATCTGTAGCATATTTCCTTTTTGTTATTTTTGCATCTGATTCTATGTTGCTTAGCTAGGTTGTCATTCAAATTTCACACCATTTTAATCTATTTTGATCATGTTTTTATCATTTCTTGCTTTTGCTAACATGTAGGAAGCATCATCAAATTATCGGTGATAGAGGCCGAATTGGCAAAATATGACCTTTTGGGTCTTTCCAAAATACCCCATTTTACCTAACCCCCAACTCTGTAGGTGATTTGTGCCTCCCAGATGGGACATTTGGGATAGTGCTTTTTGACATATTGTTGTAGGTCTAATCGTCCCACCCTGGAGCAATTAGAAATTCATGGAGAATTTTTTCACTGTTCTTTTTGTAGTACCTTCCCAGTGATGTCCTCATACATATGTTAAATTTTTAGATCATTCTGATGCTATTTAGTCATTTTTTTATTTATTTTTTTGCATGCACTAATCGTAGGCTTGGGGATTGCATGTTTCATTTTATCTATAGGTGCTACTGATTGTTTTTTGTTTCCTTGAATGTAGGATATTGACATTAGAGGAGCAGCAAGGAGTCAAGACTCATCAACACAAGCGGTGATGATGTTTGGTCCGCCCATTCTATATGTGGGCACGCGGAAGAAGGAATACCATCTGTTGATGTGATAAGAACATATTTAATGCTCCTAGCCCCTGAAAATGGAGGATACAGATTGTAAATGGGTTCTAAAGCATATTAATAAAAAATTTTGTACTCCATATTTGCTTTTATACCTTGTTTCAATGCGTTTATGTTTCTCTCCTTTCATGCATTTCAGTTCGTAGGATTTAGCGTTATCTTTGGCTTCGCTTGCATCACATCTTGGCATTTCCTTTTTGTTTTCGTATCCTCGTGCTTTCACCGTCATAACCAACAAGGAAGGAAAACCAAGGCCCTTCCAAGCATGTTGTCCATAAGGGATTCCTAAAGAGATATGATGTTGTACGAGCACCTTCTAGGATTTTTTTCTTTGCACAAATCTAATGATCCATTTAGCAGAAAGAGCTATGACTTATCATTGGGTATCAATAAAACCCAACCCTTCAAATGTCCTTAGGATATAACAAAATTTCCAAGCAAACCAATGGAATCCTTTTCAGTTTATAGAATACCATACAAAATCTTGTAGAATTTTCTCTAACTTATGGTATGATGTATTGGACAAAGCCCAACCAGATGAGTAATAAACATGAGTGGAAAAATAAGACTTTGGAGCAATCCAAAAACTTACCAACAAATGAAATAGGCTTAGAATTTTTTTTATGAAGCTTACTCTCCACTTTGAAAAGAACAACTTACCATAGAACAAAATATGAAGACTGAAATTCAAAGGGAATGCCTAGAAAATATTATATTGCCCCATGTTGAATCTAGTTCCATTGAAATTAATATAACTAGTTTAGCTTGGGTAGAAAGGTATGTCTATAGCATTGGGTCTCTTTTCCATTGGATGCTAGATCCAAAGGCACCACAAAAGATGTCAAAGAACTACAATGCATTATCAATGGTGATTTCATATTCCAAAAGTTTCATGAAGGAATCATCTAAAAAGTGACCATTGATAAGCTATTGAGAGGAATCAAGAAGAACAATTTATTTCACTCTACCCAAGGAAAATGCATTGGTTAGCAAGTATCACAAAACCTCAACAACCAACACATTGAGGCCTCAAGCAAGAGGGCATCCTTACTTTGGTCCTTATTCATTTGACAAGGCTAAAAGGTAAATACTAACAACCATTAATAGTAAGGCAAGAAAAATCATCAACAATAAGAATTTACACAGTGTGAAGAAAAGTGTTTCTAAACCCTAAGGCTTGAAGCATGGCTAGAATGAAAGGACATTCAATACGATCATAGGCATTGAAAAATTCAATCTTAAGAAAAAGAGCCTTTTTTTGATATTGTCTTACCTAATCTATGCCTTCCTAGACTGCAATGATGTTGTTTAAAATGTATTGGCCCTTGATAAAACCAGTCTACTTAGAATAGACAATCAATAATAGTAAGTTTCAAACCTGAAGTGCCAAAGTTTTGGTAATGATCTTATAAGAGACATTGAGTAGGTTAATGGATATCCAATTATAAACATCCTTCGGATCCCCTACTTTGGGGATGAGTTTGATATTATCCTTTTTTATCAAAGCACCTAGGTAGCCTTTGTGAAATGCCTCTAAGTAGACTTAATGTAAATCTAGCCTTACTATATCCCAAAGGATTTTGTAAAACTTACAATGAAACCCATCACAACTAGATGCCTTGTCATTGACCATGGAAAAAGCAATAATTCTTAGTTCTTCCTATGATATGGGACTATCACAAAGGACTTGCTAAAAAGCTAAGAGTCAATAGGGAATCACTCTAATACACTATTGCAGAGCTTACTCTTGGATAGGAGAAGGATCTTGAGCTTGGAAAGCCCTCTGGTAGTGGATGAAAAAGGCCCACAGGATTTATAGAAGCTTAGTAAGATATTTATTTTGTTTGTGGATGCACTTAATCTTTTGGGATTGAGTCCTCCCTTTGAGGAATTCGAAAAAATTATTAGAGACATTGAAACTAATTTTGTGCTAGTGAAGGCAGGATTTGAGGTGGGTACCCCATGCAAAATGATCATCAAAAAGGTATTGTTGTTGGTGAAGCTTAACAACTTGATGTTGTAATATAAGGGAGAGGGGTTGCACCTCTAAATATAGCATGGCTTGTTGGATTTCCAAGGTAGTAGACATGTCTACCCTTCCATAAAATCAAGCTAGTTGGCACTTGTATATATAAAGGAAATATGTGGTGCATTCTATCACATCATTCCACCACATAATCTAGAAAACCTTTGTGGAAGATCATGGTTCTAAATTTCATATGTGCCAAATGTGAGCCACTATAGGCATATGACTACAAAATGACATGTGAATATAGAATTGATTATTGCATGTGGGTTTTCCACCACCAACCTATTCAATGCATACACATATGGGTGAGTGTTTTAAGAGTACCACCTTAGAAAGTGAAACCATCAAGAGAAAAAAATGATTAGAGAAAGTAAGTATGGGCTACATTGATAACAAAACTCTGTCCACTTTTTTAATGATGTGGTAATCCCTTCCATATAGATTGGACCATGTGTACCAAATATTGTTATCTTGAGAGTAACCATTATTAGGATCATAAAGCCTCAATGTATTGCACATGTGGAACCAAGCTACCAATTCACCCATGAATCAAGGCATTGGGTGCCCACCACTTTTATCCTTAGCAAACTCAATCATGTTGAAGTCACCACAAACCATCCAAGTGGTAGTGGGTAATGACTTGGCCAACCAACTACAAAACTGGGCACTCTCCACTACATCATTGGAATATATATATATATAATATTAGTAAGAGGGGTTTTTAAATATTTCGGTACCTTTTACAAAAAAATTCTAGTTAGGGATAGTTTTTTTGACCATTATAAATAAAAAGGAGACACCTTATTCTGAAACAAGAAGAGAAAAAATATATAGATAAGCCCTCACAGGGGTAAAATATGAAGCCTCAACAAACAATAAAAAAATTCCTTATAGGGGTAGCATGAAATGGAAAAGAAACCACAAGATATTATAGCCAGTACTTGTACTCCTCTAGAAGGGCATCTACTCACATGTTTAGAGGAGGCAATAGTTAGCTCTAGTGTGTCATATACCAAGTGATAAAAACTCCATATATGGTAATCAGTAAATATAATCTTATTATAATGTTTGTGCATATGGCTTACAAAGACAATCTCCATGCTCAACCACAAGCTCCAAATACCTTGAGCATGCAATATATCAAGGTGAAGCCACTCATGAGAATAGATGGTAGAAATAGAATCTATGAACTTAGAAAAATCCCATAGACCAATGAAACCTTTGAACATAACTTCTAGAATTATTATCCAATTAGAGGTGGAATCCTTGGATTGAGACACTTGTGAAGTCTTAATTGGAGCATATTTTGGCATGGGAGCAAAATTCCACCATTTGTTCTAAGTAAACAAATTGGACAAGAAAGTGACCCACAACATAGAGAAGATGCATCTAACCAAGAAACCCAAGCTCTAAGATGTCTCAATAAAAGGAAACAAGTGTGGTATTACCATAAACCAGGGTGGGGGAGAATTTTCATTCCAAATGGTAAATTTAGGCAAAGCAACACCCAAGTTAGCTAGAGTATCAGTAACTTGGTTTCCTTCCCTAAAGATATGTTGAATGGTGACATTATGGGAAGAACTCAAAAAAACTTTACCTTGAAGATTAAGTTGGAGATACTCCAATATGTTGATTGAGTTCCTAGAAGGATTATAACAATGTTAATGTAGTCACCTTCAACAATAAGGTTAGGGTAGTTTAGGCTAGATAGAAGAGATAGACCTTGGAAGAGATCTTGAGCTTCAGCAAAATGATTGGTTTGGACTCTGATATTTTCTACAAAGGCCAACAAGATCTTCCCTAAATGATCTCTAAAGATACCACCTGCACCAATCGGTCCCAAGTTGCCTTTGGTTGCACCACCAAAATTTTACTTGATCCATCCCAAATATGGAGGAAAATACTTGACAAGTGATCGATAAAGCACATGTGGGAGGGAAAATATTACTAGAATGGAGCTGGAGGGACTTGGCTAACCGAGCTTCACTTGGAGACTCTGACCAGCCATATTCCTGAGTAATAGAGAGTTTTTAAGTTTTCACATAGATAACTTTAGAAAAAACATAGTTGGAATCATGGATAGAGTTATTTAAAGCTCTAGAATTTTGTTCATGCCTAACTTCCCATGGGAAATGGGGAAGAAAAAATGTCCAAAAGGTTTTGACATGGAAGCTATTGAAGGGATTTGGCCACTGTAAACAAATATCATTCAGAGAGGAGGTAGGATCCAAAGAAATACCTAGATTGGAAACTAATGAGCAATGAAGGAGAGCCGATAGGAGAGGCAAATATATTGGATGGATTCACAATCATGTTTGTAAAGGTAAAAATAGTTAGGAATGGGAAGCCCTCAAACCTGGATATTTAGAGTGAAGAGAATTTTTTCCTAAACAAAAAGCCAAAATAAAAATTAAACTTTGGGAATAAGGTGTTTGTTCCAAATGATCTTTGAAGGAAACCATGGCTATCATAGGTTTTTAGAAAGGAAGTATGCAAATTTGACAGGGAAAATCTTGTTCTCACTAGGTATCCAGATGAGCTTATATTCAACCGAGCAGTTGGGAATAATACAAAGACGTAAATTGTTAGATAAAAAAAAATTACATTTTTTTATCCTTATTCAGATCACCATGAGGAAGGTTTTTCTAGTAGTTCCTATTAAAATCAATAAAATTATAAACCTGTGTACCAAACAAAATATCAGGCACAGGTTTTAGTTATATCATATCAAGGCAGTTATGAAGAGGGTTGTTACACAACCACTTGTCCTCTCAAAAATTTATATTTTTTCCATTTTCAAGTTTCCAACGGATTCCTTTTATGATGAACTCCCTCATACACAAGATGAAATTCTAGATGGCAAAACCTCAAATAGGTGAAGGATCATCCAAAAACATTGGTTAATACTAGAGGTATTTAGCCTTTATGGTATCAACCCACATTGACCTTTCATTTTGAAGGGTCCACCATCCTTGCTTGGTAATGAGGTATAATTTCATCTATTTGACCTTCCTAATCTTGATACCACCATATTCTTTCTTTGAGTAAACTTGGTCCCACACGACTAAATGAAATATCTATTTGTGTTATGAGCTTGACAAAAGAAAATTCCTTTGGAGCTATTCAATCATGTTATAAAATTCAATAAAAATGCTAAGGATGGACAAAAAGAAAACAAGGATTATTTGGAGAGTGGATTAGACTAATTTGGAATTTCCTTCCTAACTAAGAAGCCCTCCTTTCCATCCTGCCAATTGTTTGTGAATTTTCTCAATGAGTGAAAACCAAAGAGATTTTTTGGTAGAACCAACAAAAAGCGGAAAACCAAGGTAGGTAGGAGGAAGATCATAAATAATACAACGAAGGATATTATCTATGTTGGTTTACCATTTGGGAGGCATATTGAGAAAATACAGTCTACTTTTGGAGAAGTTGACTTTTTTTCCAATAATAGACTCAAAGGAGATAATAATAGACTTGATGATTTTGGCTTGGGGAACAGAGGTATGAGTGGCCATAATAGTGTCATCTAAAAATTTCTAGTGGGATATGGGTATGAGAGATGAGGTAGGTTTAATTCTAGATATTTTTCCTTTGGAAAAAAATATCGTAGAGTTCTCCCCAGGGATTTCGCCACAATGATAAATAGAAAAGGGGATAGAAGGATCACCCTCTCTTAGATATTTGAAGTTCTTGAAATAACCAGTAGTATATTATTTAACTAATATAGAGAAGTTGGATATGAGATGCATGCATTGACTAGGTTGATTCAATTAGTATGGAAACCAAATATAGACAAGATAGAGAAGAGGAAACTTCAAGATACTCTATCAAAAGCCTTGCTCATGTCCAATTTGAGGAAAATGCCATATTTACCACTTTTATAAACATAATGTATAAGCTCATAGATTGTAATTATGTTGTTAGTAATTAGCATCCCTAGAACATAACTACATTTATAGGAATTGAATATGAAAGGAAGAATAGGTTTCAACCTCGTGACAATCACTTTTGTGAGGATTCTATAAAAAATATTGCACAAAATGACTGGGCATAAACCTGATAAATATATGGCATTATTAGACTTAGGGATGAGGTCCAAAAATGTGGAGTTTACATATTTAGGAATGTTCTTAGTCTGTTGCATTTTTTAGATAGCTGAATTACTATAAGTCCCCACAATGTCCCAATATTTTTGAAATAAAATTGGGGGAAAATCATCTGGACCTGGAGCCTTCCTATCTTGCAGTGAAAAAATTATGTTACATATTTCGTCAACAAAATTTTTTTTAAGAAAATAATTGTTATGATATTTTAAATTTGTTGGTTAGTGTGATAAAACCCTAAAATCGATGCATAGGGCTGAGTAGTCCCCTCCCAACCATGATCCCTCATAATACTGAGAGCTACACTTATCAATAGGGGAATAATATAGCCATTTGGATATCAACAGGGTGGGCACATAAGGATGGAGCCTTGTCGACATCTACTAGCATATAGTACATTCATAGATACACCTTGTATTTGTATGATGGAGATAGGAGGAATGGAACCTAGGTTGTCCTCTACCAGAACCCAATACTTTCCATAAATATTGGCTATAGCAAATGCATGATTATTGATAGAGAAGATAGTCCATAGTTTACAACATGTGGGATCAGAACTGTGCACCACCAAATGGAACTTCCAATGGGGAGAAATGAAGGTGGAAACACCACCTCATCCTTAAGCATGCTTGTTGTGAAGAAAATACTTTTAAGGCCAAATGACCTAACAAACCCATAAAAACACATAATTTTAACTTCTTAGAGACATAGAAAATCTAAATCATTTAACATGTGTGCATTATCCTATATATGAACATTAATATCACTAGTATAAAATTGGAGTGAAAAATAGTATTAGTATGAAGGGGGTAGGTATCATCTCTAGGCTTCAAAGATAATGAATTTGTAATTTTTTAAATATTCTTGCTAGGTAATGAACTTGTATGCAGGTGATGAAATTGTCTGGAGGTGATGAATTCATCTAGCAATGATTTTGTTAGTGGGCGACAAATTTGTTGAAATCCTACAAAATTGAAAATTTTATATATTATAGGCCAATGAGTGTTTTGGATGCAAGTGGGTATTTTGGATTCTAGAGAGCAATGAGTTCATTCTCTTGTAACCACCTTGGATTTTATGACCCTAGTTGATAAGATAATTTTAGACATTGTGGGACTTGGGTATCTACTAGTGAGTTTGATTCCATCCTTCTCACAACATTGGCCAAGAGGTGGCATTCAGAGCATGGTAGGTTCTTCCTATTGCTAGGTGAGATGATTGTCACCTTGGATTTTGTATGGATGATTATTAGGATTACCATTTTATGAGTCCATATTTGGATTAGTCTATATGTAGACACATCAACCAATAACTAATGAGGCATGGGCTACATGGCAATAGGATGTTTGCTAGTAGTCATAGATTGACAACATTGTTAAGTGTTGTCATCTCTAACTTGTTATGAGGAGACATGAGCATTTACCTTTTGCTATGGGGATGATGTGGTGTTATTTTGGGGATGAGGGATTAACATGTTAGGTATGTTTGGGATCCCTTTTTTTATTCAAATTTATAGGATTTTACATAGCATTGTGCACAATAAGGGGAAGAGACTCATTTATTTTACCCTCCTATAGATTTGGTTTTGGTATTATATCGTTATCCAACATCCGTTCTAGGGGATGGCATAGCACATAGGTGGGTTCATTCTTTCGATATTTGTGATAATTCCTCTAGTGGCAATTTTATGGTGGCTATACAAGATATATATGACTTAGGGACTGATCAAATTGTATGAAGGCCATGGAGGCAACACCTAGGATGCACAAAGGATGGCTTTAAGTTGTCTTGTGTTTGAAGGAGCTAATGTATCATTGGCCCTAGTGACAAGAGGGAGGTTTATAGAGAGGACTAAAATTGATATAATATGGTCTTCAATATAATATATTAGATAAGGGAGAGTATTGGTATAGAAAAGCAGAGCAAGATGATTAGGATATGGATGATTGGCCTAACCCATATTTTTTCAAGAAGAGGATATCGATGAACCTCTAGTGGTTGATCCTATTGTGGATGATGTAGAAACTACTATTACATATAGGCAATGGTACTATGGATTTCACCCGTAGATATTAACAAGAACTCCATCCAGGTGAGGGCCTCAATCATTTGTTAGGAGATATGTCAAGGAGGTGTGGAGATGACAAAAGGAGAGGGATCAAAGTCCTCTCAATGTTTCTTCATTTATATTCATGCCCTAATATCAAGTAGGTGATATAGGAGTAAGCCCCAATAGGACCACAAAGCGAGAGATATGGTATATAATAAAATATTAATGCTATTTCTATGGAGATAGCTCATTTTTAGGGCAAACAATACTAGACAAAACTTTAGGATTCTTAGTTTGACTTAGAGAGAGATGCAAGTGTGGCTTATGTGGCTCAAGTGACTCTAGAGTTGGATACCACCAAGATATAGAGGTATTCATGGATTACCATATTGACATCCCATAGGGATACAACACTAGACTAGGTGGCTCAGCTAACATAGAAGAGGGATGATGCCAGAGTAGTTGTGGTAGATTTGCATGTGTTGTGGATGTTAGATTGTATGGATATAGTCAAGGATGAGATAGAGGTATAATGGGTTAGGATTTACCACTATCGATAATTGTATCATCAAGTAGTCCCTATAGAGTAGAGGTAAGCTTCCCCACCTCATGCCTCTTCTAGGTCTTGAACCAGGTCAAGGTCAGCCACTTAAGCTTCCTAGGTGTCAATACATAGGCCAATATGGGATACAAGGTCTCAATGAGATTTTTGTAGGTATTTGAGCTAGTTTAGGAGGTTGAGTGCACCAATTTGTGATTATTGTGCACCAGTTCTCATGATTTTGTATATATCCGAGCATACTATTTTTGCTATTATGGTATGCCAGACCACTTGAATGATGTATAATCTTTATTTATTGATATATACAGGGCTATTATTATTTTATGAACTAATTTTGTGTATATGTTACTTGATGATGTAATGATATGTTTAAAAATATGGATGACTTTGAGTAATATATTAGAGTCAAATATAATGATGATTAATTGGTTGGATTATGATAGTTGTGATTTTATGCATTAATGAGATATTTATTATTGTCAAAAATAAACTATTTAGATGACATAAATGATTTGCCTTTAGATAAAGCCTTTTGTGGAATTTCAAGAGCCCTTATTTACCTAAATCGAGATAGTATGAAGGACTTTAATCAAGATATTTTGAAATATTTTATACATGTTCCTAGGCTTCCTAGGGATTTAATTTTCCTAGACCTCTAAGACTTTGACCATTGTCATTCTTGTAGAATCATTTGTATATGCCTAGAATTTTCTAGGAATTTCATTTGCCTAGATACCTAGGGATTCATGCACATGTAGATCATTGTCAATCTTAAGAATTATTTATATGTGGCTAGGCATGACAGGGCTTTAATTTAACTAGATCACTAGGGCTTAATGCATACTTAGACCATTGTCAATCTGAAGAATCATGTATATGTACCTAGACTTTTTAGGGCTTTGCTTATGTAGAGGTCATTGTCAGCATGTAGAATTATTTATGTGTGCCTAGGTTTATTAGGGATTTTATGTATAAAGACCATTGCCGTCCTATATAACTATTTACATGTGCCTAGGCTTGCTAGGGGTTTTTTGTGTGCCTAGACCTGAGGGGTATGAAGGAATTTAATAATTATATTATTTCCTAGAGGACTTATGATATATTTTATTTAAGATATTATATAGTGAAGCCTAGAGGACTTATTATTGATATATTAATATCTATCTATACATTTTTAGTTTGAATAACTTTAACCATGATGTGTGCCTAGACCTTATGTGTCCAAAGGACTTTAAACATTGTTGTGTTCTTGGACCTTATGGGTCTAAAGTACTTTAAACATGCTTAAACTATTATCACTTTGAAGGACTTCATGCTTAGTTTTTGTGATAGATGCTTCCTATTAGGGATATACATTGTGATATGTTTGATTTGATTGATAATAGATGGTTGTAGTCAAGGAGATGTTATAGATGAATTGTTTTATTTATTCTAAGTAAAAATATATTTTATTGATACAAAAACAAGAGATAACCCCTAATCAGGTAGACATTCATTGCTTTCCCTCACATGTGAATGAGTTAGGAAGGATATAAAAGAACTGGTCCTCCATGATGATGATCAGGTTTGACATAAATTATATAGAAATTGATAGAAATAGATGATATTGAAAGTGATGATTTGGATCGATGGAGAGAGATTAATTCAAACTAATAGAGATAGATAAATCAAGAATCCAAAAAAATAAATTCAGCCAATTTTAATTATTGGTCTGAAATTGATATATCTTGAATTAGATCAAACTTATAGCTTGATTTGAATTGCTAGAAATGATCATATAAACTAAAATTAAGAGAGACAAATTAATACTAATTTAAAAGTCTTGATTTAAATTAATAAAGGTAGGTTGATAGAAATTAATTATTTTTAAGTGATAGGATTCATATTTTATTTGAGGGGGAAAGGTATCACCCCTAGGCTACAAGTATGCTCAAATGGTTGTGAGATGGTGATAATGACTATTTATAGAAGTGACCCTTCATAAGAGGATTCATATCAACAGATATGGTCACAAGGATCATCTCAAGAAGGGCTATGGGAATTACCATTCATTGCATAATATTTTTTGTTATTGGATGTTTTTTTATTATTAGTCATAGTTGTTTTCTTATTATGAAATGGGGTGAGTAATAATCTTAGAAATGGATCCTCCATAATTAAAAATTTCTTTGAGTGAGAAGGTTAGACATACTATCGCAATGACGATTGTAAGATTTTGCCTTAATTTGATAAGTATTATTATTGTTTTTAGGGTATATGATTGCTAATATATTTATGATAGTAAATCATATAAATTAGGAGTTAGTGCCTTTGTTCCCTATAATACTTCTCATCCAATTCATGCTATTTATTGAAAATGTATCATCATGGGAGTCATGATGAAGAAGGTTAATTTTCTTATTGTTGTAGGATGTGGATGAATTTGCTAGTGGCTCATTGTGATTGGATATCTAAGTAAAACCCTATATTTATTTGCAATGGTGATTGATAGCACTTTTGTGATAATTATTGGCTAGTTAATATGTGATGATAGTATTCTTTGGTTAATTGAGTATTAAGTAGAAAATGAAGGCTTGTTATAATTGCAAGAATATTAGTTAGAACAATCAAGACCATAAATATGATAGGTGAGCCAGTTGTGACCACAATAGATGATAGGTGAGATAGTTGTGAGCACAACAAATGATAGACAAGCTAGTTAAAGATGTAAAGAAATGATAAGTATATCCATTAAGGATGCAAATATAATAGGACACCTACCTTAACACAAAAATAATGAGATCTTTGTGCTTCATATTGAGATGATACAAAAATACATTCAGTCTATTGAAGAGCTCGAGTTGTCATTTAATGTTTACAAATAATGTTTAGGATCAAGAATTTATAGTTTGTATTTCATTAAGATATGCCATGTTCTTGATTGGATGACAGAAAAGGATATTTATTGATTAGCATTGAATCATGCTTTGGTAATGTATATGTAGGTTAAGTTAGATCAATAGATTGTTTAGAGGTAAGATCCTTCCATAGGCTACATAGTTTATTTTTTTATGACTAAAATTTTTTTTTGAGATATTTTTAGTTTGAGGACTAGAAAAGGATTAGTATTTTATGGAATTTAGAATTATGCATCCCTTCTCATTGAATTTTTGAATTATTTTTTGAAGATATTTTCATATATTAGTCGAATTCTTGATGCTATGATGAAAAGCATAGTTTTGATGAGAGTGAAATGATGGAGGTTTCTTCTCATTGTATTTATTATAATTTCTAGGTGGTAATTGAATTGCCCTAGTTTCTAGAAGTATCATTAATATTATAGAGGGAGATTTGGTATGATCTTAAAAGGAATGGTTGGTGTTGTTTTGTTAAGTTTGGTTTAGGTGTTTGAGATTGTTCTTGCTTAGGGATAACATGAATATGATTGATTTGTTGAGAGTTGATGACTTTACAATTTTTTACATGTAGATTTTGACACTAATACTATAAGTAAGTGAAAGGTCATTCCTCTCTTTTACAAGCCTTAATTTTTAGATGCCCCTTTTTGAAGAGTGACTTCTACCTTTTTGGCTATCATTATGGCATGATCAAAATACAATACATTAGCAATTTCTATGTCGTAAACTAATTTTTCATCAATGTTTTCTTATGAATATGTCTAATAGGGATTTAGTAGGTAGGGTATATTGAATATTCCTTACCATATCTTGCCATTTAGCTAATAAGGTGACAAAACTTTCACTCTTTGCTTGTTTGAGATTAATGATGTCAATGATTGTGGCATTTTATTTAATGTCTATGGAATATAATTCAATAACTTGTCTGGAAATTTCTTGAAAGTTATTAAGGTAATGATATGGTATTTGATAATACCATACTACAAAAGTGACACTAAGGCTTCGGGAAAATTTTGTGATTATTGTCATTGCATCATGCATGATCATGTCGTAAGCGGCTCTAAAATGTCTAAGGTGGTAAAGAGACTCACCTTGTCCCTCATATATCCAGAATCTAGGAGTCCTAAAGTTGAAAGGAAAAGGATTATTTACCATGGTAGGATATAGGGTTGATTGAACAAATTATAATAAGAATAATAGGACCTATATGGAAATTTGTATATAGAAATCATTAACTTCTTTAATTTTTTCTATTTGAAAAAGTAAATTTTGATATTCAAGGGGTAATGAATGAGATAAATTCCTAGATATGAGTGATTTTGAGAGTATAAATAAGATTTAAGTATTTGGTATCTCACACAAAGGAGGTTGTCACATTAATAATCCCTAAATTATTACGTATATTGGTGGATGTGAAAAGGGGAATAAATTTTGGAGTAAAACTTATATTAGTAGAGGGGTTATCGATACAAGGTAGATTGCTTGAGACTTTAGATTGAATTTTCAAATATTAAAAGCAAAAAAATTCTATTCATGTATTTAAATTTGATATTATTTAATGAGGGGATGAAGGGTTTATATTAAATTTTTGATTAAGTTTCACAAAATAATATTTCTCATTTCCATTAGTTTTCAAAGTAGTTGGGAAAACATCTTGTTGTGAATATGTATTATTAAGGAGATCGATAATTGTTCCTTATTGATTATGGAGGGTGGTTAAGAAATACAAAGGTGCAAAATCCTCAACATTTTGCTTATGAATTTCATAATTTTCTAATTGATAGTCAAGAAAGGTTTTTTATTGATCATCATGATTAGGGCCTTTGTGAGTGGAAGGATCATTTCGATCTTCCACCAAATGTATGAAGGAAGGATCTATTTGATAAATAAATTAGAGAGTATTTTTTCTTGATAATTACTATAATTAAGGCTTTCAAGAAATGGATGACCCTCATAACATTTTAATAAAGTTTTAGTGTAGAGATTTAATTGATAAAAAAATATTTTCTCTTGACCAATGTGCCTCTCAAGGGTCGAAGGATTTTTTTGTTCCTTAATTAGATATTTGGGATAAGGTTTTAGTTGAAAAAATAAGGAACTTTGATTATCTACTTTTGATCATTGGTTAGGGGACCTAAGGGTGTATTATTCTCATGGTAAGGGTCCTCAAAGATAGATGATTTTTTATTATCCTCTATTAGAAGTTTAAAGAAATCATTGATTGTTTCTTCTTGACCATTATGATTCTTAACAGTGAAGGGACCTTCTTTATATTTTGTTAAGGGTTTAAGGAAAGTGTCTATTTGATAAATCATCTTATGCTTGGTATAGCATCTTTTGTTTTCTAGGAAGACTTGTAAAAAATAGGATTAAGCTCCATATGCTTAAGATGTTAAGAAAGAAGGTCATTTTTTGGAGATGGGATGAGTTCAGTTAAACTATGTTCTACTTATAGAGTTTCTTAAAGAAGAACAAGAATATATTTTAAAAATCCTAATATCACCAAAGGAAATAGTCCCTCCTTATGGATCTCATTATACCACTAATTTATACTTGCCAAGAGAGATAACCCTTAAGTCTTGTACTAAAATTTACTCAAGGGGTCATTATCCTTCCCTTAGTAGTACTAACATTTTTTTGTGTTCATATTATATTTGATTAATGTGATTTATTCTATGTGAATAACTTATATTGACTTGATTAGAAGTGTGGCAATTTTTTATGTTGAATTAAGGTAAAAAGGTTTTTGGCCATAAGGGTGTTTAAGATCTGACTAGTGTTTCACATCAAGTTCACCAAAGATGTAAACTAGGATTTGGGGATGATGGTCCTTGAACCCATGAGTTCACACTTGGATGAATATTTGTGCCTGAACCTTGTCGTAATTTAATTTTTATTTAGTTGAAGTTAGATTTCACTAAGGGTAGTTTAAATATTTACCATAAATCTATGGTTTGTGTGTTCATTTATCAAACACCTAAGTTTCATATATAAAACATAAAAATTTAAAATTTTTAATAGAAATTATGCAAAATGCAATGCAAATTTAAAAAAGTATGCAATGCCCTTTTTGTTTATTATGAAATCTAAACTAAATTGAAGTTATAGGAACCTAAAAGAAGCTTTTCTCTAGATGCACATGTAGATACTAAAATCACATCAATTCAATTAGACTACCAATATGCACTCTAATAGACACCATATGGACCTCTTGGTCTACCCTTAGAGGTTAAATAGTGGTCCTAGTCACTTTTGGGAGGTTCACGCAGTACCTCAGGCCATTCATATTCGAAGTATCTCTATAAAATCATATCTCTGAGTAGATATAATCAGATGCCCCTCTATCAAAATGTGAAAAATATGGTAGATGTCCTCTAGGGTCACTATAATCTCCCCAATTGATAAGTGGAAGGTGTTGGTACGAGGTTCCCACAGATTTATCAGTGTAGTTAGGTAGGCTCTATCTCCCATAACTGTCTCTAGTCATGTCACTTGCTTAAGACCAATGACGTCAAGTCATTCCCTATAATAATCTATCAGTAGGCCATGATTGTTCCTAAATATATTTGAAAATTTATACCAACTCTTAATCACCTAGTAGGAGCAAGCAAGATTTAAAAAAAATAAAACAAATCAAATAGAAGAAAAAAGAAACCCCAAAACACCTAAAAAAGGGCCCTTTTATTGCAAAATCATGACCGTACCACCTGGTTATGGTCTCCAAATTGGTGGCCATAACACCCAAGTATGGCCTACCAAACATCTTAGGGCAGTCGTCCCTCCCAGGGATGACCCCAAAATTGCCCAAAAATGGCCTTCTCGACCACCAAAAACAGACATAAAATGTTATAAAAATGCAAAAAACTATAACAAAAATACGTAAAAACCAAAAATAAAGAACAAATGCCTACATACTATCACTAATGAGGTTCATTTACCGATATTTAGTGTTTTTTTTTTTAATGCAAAAATAATTACATTTCCAAGTTCAATAAAATATAGGAGCAAATCTAGTCCTTACTCATCTCACACTGACTCCATTGCTCGTAAAGTTTGCAAGCTAGCTCATGGTGACTATGGAATTGTTTTTATAGTTATCCACTTCATACAATCACTCTCATACTCCTCACCTCTCAAACTGCCAAATCATAAATGCACAAATGAGCCCAGTTTTTAAAATTTAAGCTTAAATAGCCCTACAAAAGGAATGGTCGTCCTAGGGTGGGACAGTAAAAAAATCTAGTGATTTTCCCATATTGGGATGTACATAAACTATGCGTCCATACCACCTTGGTATGACCACCAAAAAACACCTCAAAAACAACAAAAAGAAGCACCAAAATGGCTTTAAAACCACCAAAAATAGGTCAAATTGGATAAAATATACTATGGATCAAGACTGAACCAAATTGTTCATAGATGAATTGAAATTCTCACCTTAAATACCCAATAAGACCACTTTTTTTTTACCACTCCATTGGAATGAGCTATTTAATTCCTTTCTTCCATGAAATATCAATAGAATCATCGAAATCCTCACAAAATAGACACATTTACAATGGGAAAACTGAAGGATCCCCAACCAAGTCATATGGGTCAAGCTACTCATAAATTTTATTAGTGGTCATTCCCTCATAAACTCATCACTTGAAGGGGTAGTCATAATTAATGAATTCATAATCAAAATAAATAATCAAACACTCAATCATGCAAATTGCATTCATCGGTGAATCATTGCTAAAAAAATCATGCCCTTGTTTGGGGAAAAAAACAAGAAAAACTTTCAATTAAACAAATGCTTGGTATTAATAAACCATGAAGTATCATAGGCATCACCTCTTTGTTACTAAAAAATATCCAAGATCAAGTAATCTTGGCATGATTTAAGTAATCTTGTACTTGAGTCAAGTTTCGTACCTTGTCAGAAGCAAGGATTTAAGGATGCATACTCTTTCCATGATTGGGGCATCTACATTTGGTTAATTTATTGAATAACCTTAATAATTTAACATTTTAGTCATCTATTTTTCCTTCATGTTGTGCTGCACACAATACATCCCAAAAGGGGCATCTGTAGACACTAAAATCACATCAATCTAATTAAACTACCAAGACGTGTTCTAATCAACACCATATGGCCCCCTTGGGCAACCCTCAAAGGTTAAATAGTGGTCCTAGAAACTTTTGGGATGTTCTACCCCACTTTTAGGAATTTTTTGGCCATGTAGGCATGGTCATCCCACCTAGGTATGGCCACTAGCAACCATCCCTGGGTGGGATGACCATGGCCTTGAACCCTTAAAAATTCAAATGCGAGAAAAATGGCACCTAGATTCTACCATTTACCCCACCCATTGAAGCATTCCAGTATGAGGGTGCACAACTATTTTACCAAGTTGCAAATTGGAGGCCCAAAATGGATATTCCTTTTCCCTCCAATACATGGCAAGGTTTGTACAAATGGTGACACCTGCCTCGCATGGCCTCCTCACATGCCCATTTGACCATATTATCAGTTGAGCTATAACGTGGAATCATTCCACCCAAGTTAAAGTAGGAGTCTTTGAAAAATTTCACAATGAAGTGTTGACAATATTTATCCCTAATTTACTATGTGTTTTCCTTTGAGATCTCCATTGAGCAAAGGAGGTTTTCAAGTGATTCCAAAACATGCAATCCATTTACAAAATTGGCCCATTTGAGTGAATCATATCCTAAAATTTGATGACAACATCCCTAGGAGTAATTTAGACCAAATCCCAAAGGAATTCAGGGTAAAAACCTCCAAATTTGGTGGTCGTACCACCTTAGTAGGACCCTCAAATTATGATAGCCCTAAATGGATCACCTAGGTATGACCACAAATTGAAGTACAATTTCTGTTCTATTTTTACATAGATCAATTCTAGAGTAGATTTTATGCCTTCTATCAAGTTTTGGTACAATTTTGAGTTGTTTTGCACCTATTATTATGCATTTCTCATTTTGCAGTCCTAAATGGCTCACCCAAGGATGGCCATAAATTTGTGTGCAATTTTCTTTCTGTTATTGCTTAGATTATTTCAAGATTACATTATATACATGATCCTATGTTTTTGTAGCTTTTGGAATAGTTTTGAATCATCTATTATACATTTCCTCTTTCAATATAATTATCGCATACATCTCTTTGATTTTCTTTCAATCCACACATGTTATTAATAAATCTAATTTCTTTGTGTGTAGATCCAGGTATCATAGTGCACGAAGAAGAAGCAACAAGTTTGAACATTGATAGAACATTATAGAGGCATCAAAATCCTACTCTTCAATTGTGAGTGCGATGAAGACATTGAAAGTGTACCTTAACTTTCTAAAAGGATTTGATCCTTGGGACATTGTAATGAATTGTATTGATTGAAAGCCCTCAAGGGGATGTTTTGTAATTACATATTTGGAAAATAAAATAATACAAGGAGAACCACCTATTTATTTCACTTATTTGTCTCGTATGCTTGCTTAAAATATTATTTTTTTAGTGCTTAAATCAACATAGCAATATATGCAATTCATTTCCCTTTTCTAGGTGCATTACTTTTGTGCTCTATCATAGATTGTACAAATACTTAGACGCATATCGAGCTTTACTAGAATACATGGAATCAATAGATAACAAGACCTTTGGATCTAAGCCTCAGAAGCCCACTCTGCACCAGCTTTGCAATCAACCACTTCACCCATCAGTACCTTCCCCTCCCTATCCATAGAATTCCAAAATGCCCAAGATGGATAAATTTAAAGGAGAGGAAGATGCGCAGGAGCATGTCACAAGAATTTTTAACCCTTGTTTCTATACCCAGGATAATGACACCTTACTATTGAGAACATTTTTGCTTACACTCTCTATCCCTAACATAGAGTGGTACAATCAAATCCCAAAATACAACATCTACAACTTTGAACAATTTGTAGATGCATTCTTGGAACACTTTACCTTTAACACCAAGAAAAAGGTGACCTTAAAAAACCTCACAGGGTTGAAGTAATATGATGATAAGTCAATTACAGACTATTGTAATAGGTGGCTAATGCTCCTTGCTAAGCTATCATACTTACTCCCCATGTCTGATTTTACTCACATTTTTTCTAAGAGATACTTGAATCCAATTTCGTTTTTGCTGCAACTCCAATAATACCCAATTCTTGAATATGCTCTAGCACAGGATAGAACAATCAAAGACATTAAAATTCAAAAGGGAGAAATTGCCAAACCTCGTAAGAAGGGATGGAAAAAGAACACTAAGAACAATCTAATGCAACCAAAGCCTATAGTAGTCAACCAAGTTGCTATCAATATTCTAGGTCATGTGCAACCAACACCACCTTAGAAGCCCAAATATTAGGCCACACCTAGAACCAAAAAAACAACAATCAAACAAATCAAGGGCAAAAACAGCAATGTTTCCCTAAGTGACAATTTATACCTATTATTGAGTCCATGGATTCTTTATTTGAGTGCCTCTATGTAGCCAAGGCAATTAATTTACCCAAAATTTAACCTATAGGTCTAAATGCACCAAAGCCTCAAAACAATTATGAATACCTATACTGCAAGTACCATAGGTAGAATGGGCATGACGTGTAGATGTGCTACAGGTTCAAACACCTAGTACAGGACATGATCAATAGAAATAATATTTAGGTCGATAACACTATTATGACAAACAATCAACAAATGGATGTGTTTAAAAACCCATTTTCTACTCATGAGGAGTAGGTAAAGATAGCACAACAGATGAACGAGGTCCATATGGCACCTCCTAAACAAGGTTTTTTCATAATGGTCAGAATCATGACTAGGATAAGTGATATCCAAGTCAAGTTGCACCACCTATAGCTTCAAGTGATATTCCTTAAATGTCATAGCCTCTGCCACCTCTAGTGCAAAATCTTCCACCTAGTTCGATAGTCATAATAAAGAGTAAGTTTGCTCAGATATTTCAAACAAAATTGACTAGCCTCTATATCTATGAGCTTATTCAACATTCTCCACCTCGTAAAGAATCTCTCATGGAGATCCTCAAGTCAATTGAGCTATAGCCCCAAGAGTCTAACTCCTTTAAAAATTTTGTGGGGCATTTTCGATAATGCATAAAACCAATAATCACCTTTGATGAGCATGAAATCAATCTGGTACCAAATGACATAGTGGATCCTCCCTTGTACATCATTGCATGTGTAAATGGAACACCTTACAAGAGAGTTATGATTGATACTAGTTCCTCCAACAATATCATCACCACAACTATTCTCAAACATCTAGGGCTTCCATCATCCCATATTGTCATGTCCATGTATACCCTCCAAGTATTTAACAATGCTATATGCACAATGGTTTGCACCATAGTCTTACCTATTCAGGTGGGACAAAAGACCATACCAACATTGTGTTACATATTGGAGGGTGAAATGGCCTATAATATCTTGCTAGGCAATCCTTGGCTTAGGGATATGAAGTGTGTGCCATCCATAGCTCACCAATTCTTGAAGTACAATTACAAAGGGAAAGTACATTTTATCTCTACAGACCTTGAGCCCTTCAAATACGACAACCTAGTGCAATCAATCCTTGAGTTGACCTTACCATCAACCCATATAAACTTCCAATTGAATACATCTATCCAAGGTCCAACTCACCATCACCTTCCATTAATCCATCACCATCTTCTTCCATCCTATCCTCGTCATAGGCACCTCTAGATATGCCTTCATCATCATTGAATCCTCCATAGAGGAACATGGGGAGTAGGCCTATTGATGAGATCCCTCCAACCATCTCCACCATCTCCACATAAGAGATTCCTAGTCCAGTAGATGAGAAACAACCTCATGAAGCAAATATTGAGTGAAATCAAGCCTCATTTCCATCTCATCCATATTTACAACCACAAGTCACAGTTCATCTAGCTACCACTGGATTAGGAGAATACCTGGTAAGGAATATCACAACTCCTACCATTGATATAGTGCAAAACATGGATCGACCTCATCTTTCCATAGGTGTCATCATACCTCTATACTTACCTCTTAATCAAATAAACTTCATTTATGAAGGTGTTGACTATGGCATAAAACCATACCAACACCAAGAAGAGGACAAAGAGCCCTTTTATGAGGATATTAATTACATGTCCAATCCTGAATTTACCATGAGATATCTCCATATCTATAATTGGTATGGCTATGATTTGGGGTTGTACAAGTAATGTACTCACATTCCTTACCATCCACAAATAAAATACCATATCATAAGTCTAGTTTAGGACATAACAAGCCTATGCCTCTCAATGTCCTCATTTATAGTTTAGAGTGCCTGAGTCTGAACTATAGGGATGAGCTTGTGTGTGATCCTTATGCCATCCCAATCATATCCATTCTTTGAGGGATTACTTCCCTAAAACTATGATAGATCAAGATATATCTCATGATTTCACCCAATCTTACAAAGTAGGTGAAATTTCACATACTCTTCCAAGTGATAGTGAGGAAGAAGATCAAGGTCCTCCCTATGAATGGATAATTGATGATGAGTCATATTACGAAGTAGCACCTATTGACTCTTTTAGTTAAAATTGGAAATACACATGTATCATCCCTTTGTATGATGAAGATCAAATGTGTTTTTCCATTACTACATCCTATCTGGTGATAACTTCTACCCTTAGAAGAGCAAGCTCATCCACTTCTACATTGACCACCTCCGATCATTCTACTTCCACTGCAACCACCTCCACAAGTCTTGTGACAACATGTTATCAATAGACCCCATCAACCACCTAGAGGATATCATCCATCCATCAACATGATTTTCATAGATATTTTTGTGCCCTTGCAAGATCCAAATAACCCATCAAAGCCACTACACCTTGACTTTGAGGTAATCAACTTTGATCAGAGATATTCTCCATTGTCTCATTTCTAGTATTTGCCTTACGATGAAATGTTATAGTTGTTTCATTTCTCCCCAAGGTCTACTTAATATGTCTTTCACACTGAGGTTGAGCCTAAATTTCCAATCGATGACATAAACCCAGTTGATGACATTCATTTGATCCCTACTCCATACCAGTTGGAAAAGGGGTATCATATGTCAATTGATCCAACAATTGATAGTGATATCGATTTAGATAATAAAAATCCTTAATTCATCAAGTTATGAGAAGGCTTATCCCTCGCTGATCAAGTCAATTTCATAGCTCTTCTCAAAGATAAGAAGAAATATTTTGCATGGTCTTATAAAGACATGCTAGAAATAGATCCAAATTTAGTCATGCATAATCTCGTGATTGACCCAAATGCAAAACCAACTAAGCAAAATGCATACAACAATAGCCTTAATGGTGAAAGATAAGCTATAAAAGTTATTGGATGCTAATTTCATTATATTACTAGATTATTTGCCATGGATTTCCAATATGGTTCCTATCAAGAAACCTGATGGGAGAATTCGTATTTGCACAGAATTTTATGATCTAGACAAAGCAAGTCCTAAAGATGAATTCCCATTGCCAAACATTGATGCCCTGGTAGATTCTACAATAGGCCATGAGATATTATACCTAATGTATGGTTTCTCTAGATACAACCAAATTTATATTAATCCAGAAGACCAACTCAAAACGGTATTCATAATGCCTTGGGGAAATTTTTTTATAAGGTCATGCCTTTCGATATAAAAAATGTTGGCACTACTTACCAGTGGGATATGACCTACATCTTCCATGACCACATGCACAAATTTTTGGAAGATTACATGGATAAATTATTGGCTAAATATTATTTTGCCATGAGCACATTGATGTATTGCTCAAATTTCTCTATCGCCTCATCGAACACAACATTAGATTAAACCCAAAGAAGTGCATCTTCGACATAACATATGGAAAACAATTGGGATTCATAGTCTTTAAACGAGGCATCGAAGTCAAGGTAATACTTGATATGCCTCCTACTACCATCAAGTATTTGTGTAGTCTTCAAGGTAAGGTCACATCTATCAAGAATTTTATAGCATAGTTATCATATAAGTGCAAACCTATGAACAAATTGTTGCACAAGGGGCTCACATTCAATTGGGATGATGTGTTAAGTCATATTTAATGAAATCAAACAATATTTGGCTTCACCACCAGTATTGGATCCTCCTTGAATAGGAATTTCTTTCTATTTATACATCTCAGCTACTGAGATTGCATTGGGTATCATGTTAGCCCAAAAGAATGAATTGCACAAAGAACTATCTACTTATTATATTATCCGCACCATGGTCAGCAAAAAAATACAATATGCATATGTTAAGAAGCTATGTTTAGTAGTGGTTTTCACCACTAAAAAGCTATACCATTACATGTTCAATAATACCATGTATATAGTATCTAAAGAGAATCCATTGTAATATATGATGAGTTATACTTACCATAGCAATCACACAACAAAATGGATAATGTTGTTTATATAATTTGACATCGAATTCATCAAAAAAAATCAATTAAAGGTTAGGTCATCATCGATCAACTTGTAGAGGCTCCTCTCTAATATGATCAGCCTCTTAGCATAGAGATTCCCAATGATGGAGTATTTCAAGTGTTATAATAACCTAATCCTCAAGAGCCTGAATCATAGGCTGACATGACTCTATTTTTTTATGGCTCTAAGTGCGAGCAAGGGGGTGGCATGGGAATTGTTTTTTCACATCTCAAGAGGATCCAATACCCCTATATTTCAAACTTGATATCCAATGAACCAGCAATAATTCTGAGCATGAAGCTCTTCTCATGGGCCTTCAAATGGTAATCACCATGAAAATAACTAAGCTCAAATTTTTTGGTGATTCCTTGTTCATAATGAATCAATTCAAGGTAATATTCCAATACAAATGTCCAATATTGCAAGCCTAAAAAGCCTTTGTGGATAAAATTCTAACAAAATTCAAATGGTATAACATCAAGGCACTCCCTCGATCATCTAACCATTTTACGGATACAATGGTCTCCTTGGGGTATTTAATCCCGCAAAACCCTACTGATGATATAATAACCATTCAAGTTAAAATGCTATTGCAATCTATGATTAAGCATGAGAACATCCACTCCATGCTAGAAGTCCACATGATTCAAATCGAACCTTCTCATGAACGGTTCTTGCAAATCCACAATCACCTGAATAATGTCCCTTGGGGTAATTTATTCCCTCAAATTCCTTTTGATAGAAGCACAACACTATATTTACAAGTTATCTCCCAATTAGCATTCACGAGAGATGAACTTCAAAAGGATCAAGTGATTCATGTAACTGAGGCTTCTTCAAATAAAAATTGTTCTACTCAGATAAAACATTATTTGAAGCTTGGTAATATCCCTTCTAGATTACCGCATGCCTCCAAATGGATGTTCAAGCAAAAACCATAAAAATATATCTTACTTGGATATATTCTATATTCTTGGGACTACGAGGGTATCCTAATTCATTGATTAGAACCTCAAGAGTCAGTTTTGGTGATAATCCAAGCACATGATGGTACATGTGGGGGCCGTTTTAGCGATATGACCATCACAAAGTGTATTCTTCGCATGGGTTATTATTGGCAAAATTTAGAGTGGGATTACTGTTCTTATGTTAAGAAGTATGTAAAGTGTCAACATCATGATAATTTGAAACACACACCTTATCAGGTCTCACAACTGATTCAATCGATTTGGCATTTTTCATAATGGGGGTTTGACCTAGTTGGAAAGATCTCACCCCCTTCGTCAGGTCATCACACATTCATTATTATGGCCATCGAGTATTTCACAAAATGGGTGGAAGCAATTCCCCTTACCATAATGAATGGATCTTGCATTACGGATTTCATGTTACATAATATCATCTGTCATTTTGGTATTCCATCAAAAATTATTTTAGATAATAGAACACCTTTCAAGAATAAATATGTGTGCACTTTAATAGCTAAATATAAAATCCAACACAATTTTTTTATGCCCTATTATCCGTAAGCCAACGGACAAGTTGAGGCATCAAAAAAAATAGTAATTAGAATTTTGAAGAAAATTGTTAAATATAATCACAAATATTGGTATACTCAATTTCTCCTTACCCTATGGGCCTATCATACTAGTATTCGGACACCCACTGGGGCAACTCTATTTTCACTAGTATATGGTGTTGAGGCAGTCATGTTATTAGAGCTGGAAATCCCATCACTATACATATCCATGCAAGAGTTCATCGATGATGACACCGCATGGTAGGCTCACCTAGATCAACTAACATTGCTTGATGAACAATGTGTTAATGCTCTTGAGCACCTGCACATTTATCAAGAGTGGCCTAAGAGAGCCTATAATATTAAAATCCATCCTAAAGACTTTCAGGTTGGTGACCTTATTCTGAAATATAATCAACAAAATTCTAATTTACCACACCACCTATGGGATAAGTTTGTAGTAAACTAGTTAGGTCCATTCATTATCACTAGTCAAATTGGACCTGGAACTTATTTCCTAGCCTCCATTGAAGGAATTGAGGAACCTGAACCCTTGAATATCATTCATCTATGACATTTTCACACTTAAAGTGACTCACCCTACCAAAAATCCCCAAAGGTATCCATAAGCCCTTTGGTCACCCAAAAATCCCCAAAGATATCCATAAACCCTTTGGTCACTGAAAAATCCCTAAAGGTATCCATAAACCATTTGGTCACCCAAAAAGACCCAAAGGTATCCATAAACCTTTTGGTCACCCAGAAGGTCCCAAAGGTATCCATAAACCCTTTGGTCACCCAAATGCCCCAAAGGTATCCATAAACCCTTTGGTCACCCAAAATCCCCAAAGGTATCCATAAACCCTTTAGTCACCCGAAAATCCCCAAAGGTATCTATAAACCCTTTGGTCACCCAAAAACCCCAAAGGTATCCATAAACTCTTTGGTCACCTAAAAGACCCCAAAGGTATCCATAAACCCTTTGGTCATCCAAAAAGCCCCAAAGGTATCCATAAACCCTTTGGTCACCCAAAATGCCCCAAAGGTATCCATATATCCTTTGGTCATCCAAAGTGCTCCAAAGGTATTCATAAACTCTTTGGTCACCTAAAAGGCCCCAATGGCATACAATGATCCTGTTGGTCAACTATATATGCATAAATATTAATAAAAATCCAAAAACATTCTTAAAACAATAAAAATACAATAATATTACATCATTGCATACCCCTGCATTATACAATCACTTGCATTAGGCATACCCATCATTTCATTATGCATTTTATAGTTGCTCATACATGTCTAGCACCAGGTCTATCTACTCAACATCCTTCAAAGTCAAATTTATCAAAAGTCATCATTCAAACCTGTCTACATTACAATTATCATCTACATTTTCAACCTTTCGTATGTGTATCTATTTCTCTTCACCTAGTCATATTTTTTAGAGTGTCTTTAGGGTTTTCGGTCACGTAGATATCTCTATTTTCCTTTCAAATTTTGTAGAAATCTATTCCTGATTTTTGGAAGGTAGAGTCTTGCTTTGATTATACCTTGTATATGTCAAAATCCCAACATATTTTTCACATTAAATCCAAGTTTTGCACAAGAAAATATGAAATCTACAAAGTGGCCAAGGTTACCTTAAGTTAAAAGTTTGCCTTACTCATCCCCCTATGCGCATGGTTCAAAAATGATGAGAATTGAAAAAAGGTCAAGCTCCTCCCTATCCAAATACAAAATAAATAGTGGTTTTCACCACTACAAAAAATCCTAAAAATAAACAGTTGTTTGCACCACTAAAAAAATAAAAATTCAAAAGCAACAATGGTTACCACCACTTCCAAAATCCCTTACTCACCAAACAAAAATGAGAAAATCCCTAGACCAATTCAAAAATAAAAGAAAATAAGGGAGTACTAAACTTGAATCCTTGGAATTCTCAGCATTTGATAAACCATGAGGTTATCCTCATTACAATTTCGATGACATCAATCCTTCCTATAAATTACAGTATCCTTATGCATGATGATATATCCATTACATTAGCATCCTTATTTTGTATAGACCAATTTTTACATGTAGATGAGCTAGCTTTTGGTATCCTGTACTATCTAGTGGTCTAATCCAACTACGTACAAAACCTAGGATCATGATACTCATAGGGTGATCTTCAGTATATATGGGCTGCATCAATATTTTTTGGCACTAGGGTAACTTTGTGTATTATCATAACAATGAACTCACCTACACACATAGGGATATTGAGTATCTTGAACATCCTAGAAGATTCGTACCTTGTCAAAAATTCTTGCTTGGTTAGTATATAAATTTTTGACTAGTTCATTAGAGTGTTTGAGTCTCATGAAAACCTCAAGGGCATTCTATAACATCTTGCTATTCATTCCATTCCATATCATTTTATCATATTTTTTTTAGTTTACAATTTTACAAATTCATCACATAGTCTCATGACAAAATTAAAAAATGAATCGATGAATTTTATAAAATCAATGGTGCTAACATAGTGTGTCAAATAATATCCATATTTCATCATACATATCAATAAATAATTCATATAATTACTCATACACACATATCTATATCATAAAAAAACATCATAAACAATACATGCATCCATCAAAGCATTAGCAAAGTAAACATATTCATTGCATACATCCAATAAAGCAATAAGAAAACACATGATGACAATAATAATAACTCATATATATATATATATACATATATATATATATATATATATATATATTTGTATATATATATATATATATACATATATATATATATGTATATATATATATATACATATATATATATATGTATATATATATATATACATATATATATATATATATATATATATATATATATATATATATATATATATATATATATATACATATATGTATATATACATATATACATATATGTATATATATATATATATACATATATGTATATATATATATATACATATATGTATGTATATATATATACATATATATATTCATATATACATATATGTATATATACATATATACATATATGTATATATATATATATACATATATGTATATATATATATATATATATATATATGTATATGTATATATATATATATATGTATATGTATATATATATATATATATATATATGTATATATATATATATATGTATATGTATATATATATATATATATATGTATATGTATATATATATATATATATATATATATATATGGGATAAAAAGATACATCATCATCCAAAATTTTCCATAGGATACAATCAAGTGGGTCCTCGGACCTCACACTCCCAAAATCCAAAAAGAACCACAAAGTCTCAAAAGCCATGGTCACATAGAACCGACACCATAACTCTCATCTACATCCTCGGTTAGCACTCGTCAAGAGCTCCAAGATATTCTCCCTCCAATACTACCTTCTTTTCTCATGGAGCTAGGATCCCTCGTCCTCATATATGACTGCCCTATACCACTCATCCTACTCTAATGTGATCCACTAGCAGAAGAGCGAGCTAGTAAGTGCTCTCAATGGTATGCTATATCATCCTCCAAATCCTATGTGTATGTTGTATCCTCTTAGCGATGTTATTGGTAGTCACTTAGTAAGGATTGAAGATGTGCCACATCCTCCTGTAGATTGGATACCTCACCACTGCTAGGTATCCCATGGCTTGAGCTCCTGTCTCTAACCTATAATCGAAGAGTAGATAACTCTAGAACTTATCGATCAACCTTTATATGTTCACTCTGGACCAATGCCTATAGGATATCCCTCTCCTCTATGTACTTTTATCACTCTTATCTACATCTAATCAGCTCACCTTGTAGCTCTACAATGATGGCATTACATGCTACCAACTATAGCTACACTCATTGCTCATCCAAATCATCCTCATCATAGTCCCCTTGTTGATACTTTATATATCCATCCATTCATCATATATTCAGTGATGCACATGTCACTCCTCTAATTCTACCCACTCATTAGGTCTCTCACCCAAATCTTGGCTCCTCCTCAACTAGAGCCTCATCTGGAGTCTTCCCACGATCCTCCTCTACCACTACAACCATAACATCCCATAGTGGTTCATCCCTGTGTAGTCGATGCATCACCCACTAGGATTCATACTCTGTTGTGGTCCTAACATCATATTTCTTATAGGTAGCCTTCACAGGATCTATCTCCTCCCCAACTACCTCCACTACTGGCCAAGTTAGTGTCCTCTCATCACCATGGAATTGATAGATAACTAGCTCACTAGGTAACCTTTGGTGTAGCACAAACTACCATAATACTCGAGCATATGGGAAGTACTCTCACTTAGTCTCATGTTGATAAACTAGCCACCTCCCTTGCCATACCCACTGAAGTTATGCCTCAACCTTGAGCCATGCTGGAAAGTATCTATATGGTCTCCAAATAACCACATCTACCTTGAGCCATGCAAATAAATCTACATAATTCTCAATAGAACTTGCATTAGGATAGCTCTGATCCCTCTCCTAATTCCACTGCCATAGGATCTCATATCCTATCTCCCTATCCATGAGTTGTGACTACATCATCCAAGGTAGCCCCCATGGTTGATCCATGACAATATGCTACCATCCCAAGACATGCAATAGAAAGCTAAAACCTAATTATTTCCACCCACAAAAGTGGATCGTGTACAACTCATCATAAAGTTGTGCTAATAAAGTAGTGCTCCATGCCATTACTAAAGGTCTCTCTATGGTGCACTCCACCAAGGAAAATTCTAACTCCAAAAGGTTCCATGGGAACCTCGCTCCTGATGAGTCAGATAGTAGCATGTTAGAAAAAAGTGTCATCACTACGACATGTCTCATTGTCAAGACCTCTACATCATACCATAGATCCACTAGGATACCTCAACTAGGCAAATATTGTAGTGCCTCAGAATAGTCATCTTCGAAGTATATCTAAAGAATTATATCTTTAAGATCCTGATGAGTAGATATAATTAGATGCCCCTCTATAAGAATACACAAAATTTGGTAGACGTCCTCTAGGGTCACTATCATCTCCGCAGTCGATAAGCGAAATATGTTGGTGTGAGGGTCCCACAAATCTATCAGCACAATCAGGTAGACTCTATCTCTTATCACTAGCTCTAGCAGTGTCACTGGCTTAAGACCAATGACATCAAGCCATTCACAGTCCTCGTATATCAGTAGGCCATGAGTGGTCCTAAAGAGAGTCAAAAATTGATACTGAATATTAATCACCTAGAAGGGGAAAGCAAGCTAAAAAACAAAACCAAAACAAAGTAAAAAGAAGAAAAAAAAAACCCAAAAACACCCAAAAAATATCCTTTTTTTCTTGCAAAATCGTGGTTGTCCCACCTGTTGTGGCTGTTCCACAACTAGCCCCAAAGCTTGGGGACCCACTTTTTTGTGGTTTGTGTTTGTGAAGATTTTGGTATCCTTTGGGAGATGAGTTTAGCAGGTTCTATCTTTGGCATGTATATTTCAATTTGTAAGCTGCCTCATCGTGTAAAATATTTTATATTTTGTCGTCCTCTCGTGGAGTGTTGATAAGTTTGGGAGATGTCTCCTTGATTGTTTTCATATTGGTTTGTGTTGTCTTTTTTAATGAAATCTTTGTTGAGTGTGTTAATGTCTGGGTGAGTTTGATAGATTTAGTTTTTCTTTTTTAGATTTTGATGTTAAAGTTTAATGTTTCATTTTATTTTAGGGTTTTAATAAAGCCTTAAAGGATGATTGATGTAAAATTTGATTTAACTAAATAAAGGCTTTATATTAATAAAATATGAAAATATAATTAAAAAAATAAAAAAATAGAATAAAATAAAAAGTATATATATACGTGTATACTTATATATATATACTTAAATAAAATAAAACAAAAACAATTCAAATATTATATATTATTTATATATAATATATATAGTAATAAAATAAAAAAATATAAAATAAAATAAAGATAATATTTATATAAATAAAAGGTATGCAAGGGAGTTATAGTGAGACTCCTCATCTACGCTAAAGAGTCTTCACTAGTGACACCTTAATTAACTATCATGGTGGAGCATTTATTTGTAAAGTGTCACTGTATTTTTTATTTGAGTGAATTTCATATCAATTGTACTAATGTTCGATTTTGTGGTTGGTATGTTCACATCGGTGTTGATTCCTCGGAATGATGAAAACCTCAGATATGGCGTGTACGAGACGATGATGTACCAGATAAAATATGACCCTGAATATAAGAGAATTCATAGGGGTCCAAATAATTCGGCATAGATTTTGAGGCCTCTTCCATGTGGGTCAGTTGGCGTTGGACATCGGGACACGTCAACATAATCGGGGCAGACTTGGCTTGCAATAAAATGGGGGTCAATAGGTACACAACACCCGACGATGATGGCAGACCCTAAGGTACTGACGTACATTGAGAGTTCATGGTCACGGCAGCGCTGGGCGATGGTACACGGCAGGGAGGTTTGACATGTCCAGAATAGTGGTGATAGGGATCACCTAGGACAGTCGCGGTGGACGATGACATGGACCAGAAGGGACATCGATAGCAGTGAGTGACGACATTTGGAAAGAAAAGAATGGGTCCCTACAATGATGCAGTAAATTCAACAGATACCAAAGGGCAATGTTAGAAGGTGTTGTGGTTATAATTGCAAGTATTGTACTGGTGGATACATGGTAGAAGACACGAGATACACTAACAAACCATGCTGACAGGAATAGCACAAGGGCCCACTGTGTAGATGTGTGCGCTTTGAATGGGAATACAACCTGGATGTAAGGACAATGTGTCTTCCCTATGCCTATATGAAAATATGTGACATGATGATTTGATGACAAGGCAGGTGGACACTAGGAGTCCTCGAGCAGGACCAATCAACAATGGAAAACGATAACAATCAAGTGAATCCCCAATTAATACCTGTAAATTTTTAAATGAAATCAACAGTCAAAGAAGACGTAGTCAGTACCGAATGGATGGAAGCAAGACGCAGCATACTTATACAACTATCGAAGGTGATCGACTTCGAGGCGTAGCAGGTTGAGACATTATCAACCTACGTGGAATTACGAAATAGATTTACGCAATAGTGGTTAAATAATAGTGGAGTGGTTCTAGATCACATAGACGATCATCGATGCAGCTAAGAAGATTTTAAAATAAGATAGCGGTGGTTGATGCAGGTGAAACTCCCAGGTGTATGCTTTGGAGTGATGTTAATGTGGCAATGTGACCATGACTAGGCTAGGGAGTTTTCTCCAGATGAATCACAGATGTATATTGCGAAGTATGGTAAATATACAGTAGGGATACCCAATTGCCCTAGTACACCAGTACTCTATATTTGGAAAGTGAAAACCACTACAGGAACGAGCAGATTCGGTCCAAAAAGTGATGGTCGCTACCAAAGGTTGCAAGATAGAAAAATCATATCAAAGCTAATCCTTTGAAAAGGGATAAATGAAGCGTTTGACATTGGTAGTACAGGTGGAAACCATTGTCCGAGGTAGAAGGTGGTTGATGTGTAAAAACATGGTGATGTGGTAGATCTGGCCAAAGTAATTGGACCAAATAGTCCTATGCTTCACCATATGATAATAGAAAGAGGATCCACGTATTCGTTTTGGACCGAGGACGTTACAAAGAAAGGGAAATTTCTTTGCTAAAATTACACCATAAATAAAGGGACCATTATTAAAAGCAAGGACGTTATATAAAATAAAAAGGGAAAATTACCACAATTATAGAAATGACTTTGTTGCGGCCACACGTTTGAAAAGAACAAAGAAAATAAAATGAATACCAAAATATGGAAAATGAAAATGAAAAGTCTTTTTTTTCATGGTAAATACAACATTTGAAAATGGAGAAGAGCTTGATTCTTCTTTGTAAGACCAATGTTACTGGAAAATAGATGTAACATAGAGATATTTTTAATGTAAAATAGGCCAGAAATTTGCATTTAATTTGCAAGATTGGAGGAGTTTTATTTTGCATGTCTGTTATAACTGCTTATTTTTCCATTTTCTTGTTTTAGGCTTATAGAGGGTGTTGAATGCATTTTGGGTTGCACCATTGAAGGTTTAAAACATGAAATTTATTTTTTTTCCCCTTAGAAGCTCGCACCTAGGTTATTTTGAGTTGTGATTCAGTAAACTAGGTTGTATGCAAGAATTGCTCACATCTTCGATTTGTAGGAATTGGATGGCAAAATACTGGTGGTATTTTGCATGTTTACGTTTTCAACATTCAAATTTGTTTCAGTTTTTTTATTTTTCATTTTTCTAACTTTTATTTTACAGATTTTTTTTAATTTTCAGGCATTAAAATAAAAAAAAAAAAAAAAATAAAATGATTAAAATAATTACATGGAGCCCTATAATGAACTTCAATATTTCATACACAACAGATCTGGACACATTCCGAGGCCATTTCAATTTTATAAATATTTTTGAAAATTGCTATTTTTAAGGGTTATTTATAATTTCCGAAATTAATTTTGTTTTTTTACATTTTCAAGGCAAATCATATGTTTTCTACTTTATGTTTTTATTTGCAAGCATAAATGAGTTTTCCTTCATGAAAAATTCAAGTTCATTGAAGGGGGTTAATTTTATGGCATTTCATAAGTTATCATTTTTGGAGCAATAAATTTACCTTTCTTCATGAAAACTCTGATTTCATTGAAGAGGGGTAATTTATCATTACATAAAAGGTCTTGGTTTTAAAGAATGAAATTATTTCTTCTTAATGAAAATTAATTTCATTAAAGAGGGATAATTCATCATGACATTATGAGGCTATTATTTCAAGTCATAAATTGGTATCTCTTTATGAATATTAATTTCATCAAAGAGAGACAATTTATTAATGATATCAAAGGCTATCTTAATCTTCATGATAAAAGCTACATTTAATGGATCTTTTCATCATTTTAAATTCACATTCATAGATAGATTTAGTCTTCTATTTCATGCTTCAAAGTAGGATTTAATGCAAGATAAAACTTGTTTAAAATCTACTTAATAAAGAAAGATAAAATCTAACTTAAAATATTTCAAGATAAAAGGAAGTAAGGCACTACATCATGGTCATATGAGGGCCAATTCACATTTGATTTTTGTTAAGTTTCATGAACAATCATTAATTAAGCATGGTAAAATGAACCAACACATACCCCTTGTTAACAGTTACTTGTAATCACTAAGGTGTTCCTAGCATGTCATTGATATTTTTATTGAGATTACTAATACACATGTGCAAATGCTAATATAGCGGAGACCTTGGAGAAGTTGTTTTGTTTTAAATTATTTGCAAGAGAGGGTTTTAGGATCAAAATCTTAAGGGAGAGTGTAATTTCACAATTGGGTAAAATTACTACTCTACATTTTAGTGCTAGTAGGAGGGCCTGAATTGGTATTTATTGATCTAACACTTTTGGACTGTTTATAAAGGAAATATTTATTGATCTAACACTTTTGGACTGTTTATAAAGGAAATAATGTGATTTGGTATAATCATAAGGTTGTGAATGGCTAAATGTTTCAAGTCCATTTGATTAGCATCTTTGGCCTCTTTTAACACTCAACACTTTGGGAGCTAAGAGAACTTGAATTGATTTATTCTATTGCTACTTAGATGCTAAATTGTTCATGTTACTTGAAAGATTTATCCAAAGACATTGGTCTTGACTAGTGATATTTTATTGATCATTTTCATTGATTCTAACATTCTCTATTTTATGATGTGTTAATACTAACCTTTTGGTAAATTTGATAATGTTATTTCATGTTATGGTTTAATTTATGCATATATTTTGGATGATACTAACATGATGATGTTTGTGGTTTACTCATTTGAAAATTGTTAGTCATTTTATGCTTCTTTGCAAGATATTTTTATCTGACTAACAAAATTTCTTCTAAAGTTATATCTCCTTGATTATTGCAATATTTACTTCAATGATGGCAAGTAGTCCTTTAAACATACCTGGGCCTTCACATGAGGTGCCTATAGACCTTGTGCCTTATCTACCTCATTTTAGGTAGGAGGGAACTAGGTCAACTGAAGTACACATTCATGCATTCAAATACTATATGAGTTTGTGGTAAATAATGCATGAAGATGTTGGATGTGAACTATTCTCATACACATTGGATAAAATTGTGCATGAATGGTTTATCAATATTCCTATAGCTTCCATCAATTCATGGGTTCAATTAGAAGCAATTTTTCTTAACCATGTGGGAAATCGAGTTGACCCAATTATTGTAAGAAAACATTTTACCTTTAGTTGTAAAGAGTGTAATGAATTTGTGAGTCAATTCAATGGGAGATTCTATGAATTGCACTCTAAAATGTGGGAAATTTTTGACACAATAGAAGAGGAAGCTATTCAAGTATACGTGGGAGCCATACACCCCATACTTACTACATATTTAAGGGAAATTTTTGACGACCCATCTCTAGATACAATATTTGAGGTCTTAGAAAAGGCAAAAAAATGATGTCTTTCAGAAATGGAAGAAGAGGAACAACATGTTCCCATCGAAGATTGTTATTTAGGATTTATTGATGCCAACCTACACCAACCATCTAATATAGCACCCTCTAATCCAATGATGTCTAAGGTGAATGATCAAGGGGATGAATTTGAATGTCCAAATTTTATAACCACCTTAGATATCATCCAATAGGAGGTGCAAGTTACCAAGCCAACATCCACCAATGAGGATTGTATAGAGATGGGTTCATTTATAGAAGTGCATAAATATTCAGATTATGGAGGTGTCCTAAATTTAATTAGTGTCAAGATATGTGATAGGAAAAAATCTACCATAGAATTGAATAAAGTGGTTGAATGTGAAATTGAAATAGAATCGATAAATGAATTTGAAGACAATAGAATCTCACCACTGGTTCTTGGAAGATGCTTTAGATGAGATTGTTGAAACTAAGGGTCAAGAAGACCCACACCTTCCAAATTGCAATGAAATTGAATCATGGGTTACAAGTGTGGATTGTGATAGTATTGAAAACTTGAATACAAAGAGTAACCCGCTTTTAGAAGTCATTGAACCATATAAGAAAGGTGAAGGTGAATTTGATGAGAAGCATCTTGATGAATTGGAAGATGTTGAAGAAGCAGTTGAGCACCACCACTTGATTTTGGAAGATAATTACTATTATTATTGGAATAATTGGGAAGAATACACTCATTCCAAACCTTATAATGAAACTTTTGTATCAATGGATATGTAGGATGATTTTATCACACCCCTTTTGATGAAACTTCTATTCCACTTGATATGCAAGAGGTTGAAACTTCTACTTCATATAAAGATCTTACATTTGCAATATTTGAGAAGGTTACAAAATTTGATCATGTTGAACATAAATTCATTGAAAATTTTGTTGAAATAGAAAGGGAAGAAATGGTAAAAGTTTCTTATGACTCATCTATTTTGGATGAGGAAGAGGTTAAATCTGCTCTTTCATTTTGGGATATTGAAAATTCAGATACAAATTTGCATGATTATTTTTAGGATTCAAATGAAGAGATATCGTGGATAGTGAACAAGGAGTTGGAACCAAATAACAAAGAAGTGGATCTATTTCAAGAAACTCAAGGGATTGATCATGAATATGGGTTACTTGACACACACTTTGACCAACAAGATGTAATGTTTGAAAAGGATGGACATGTTTTTAATTGGGTGCCTAATTTTGGTATGTTTGATGAACATGTAATCAATGAAGAAGATAAATACCATGAGGTAAAAGAGGGAACTGCAAATCCTCACCAAGCCTTGGTAAATGAAAATGTGCAAAAGGTAAAATCTAACCTTTTGTGTCCAAACATCCAAGCTTCAGGTGAATATTTGTATAATCACTCATTGGATTTAAATGCTAGTTATGATGAAATGCCATTGGAGGTGAATGAAGAGCTTGAATTGATGTCTACTCACACCTCTAATAAGAATGCTTTGATGAATGAAAAAGTAGTTGATGCACTTAAATTTTTTAATCGAATTCATCAACAACTGATAATGAAATCTAGGATAGAAATTTATGATGATTCCAATTTAGTAAATATCCTAGATTCTTACATGTGGTTGCATAAATTTGATTGGCCTAAAAACATGAATAATGAATTGGCTTTGAAATTTTTAGAAATAGGCTCTTGTTTGCAAAATCTCATGTTTGAAAAAGAAAGCCTAATTCTAAATCAGGAATCGAATTGTGAAATTGAATTTTTAAATAATAGACAAGAAATAATTGAAAATCAAATTTTGTCTAATCAATTTAATGACTTGATGCTCACCTATGGGATTGTTAACATAGCTAAAGGAAATTTGTGGGGTGACCAAGACAAGATGAATATTGTTGTATCGTTTGGCCTAATCTTGTTTTTGCTGAATTTCTATAAAATTTGTCTTATGTATCATGTTATATGTAGTTTAAAATGTGCTAGTCACGTTTGGGATCCAGGAAAGTGATAATTCAAGCTTCGCACCATCATGTACCATATTGTATATTTGTATATAATTTTGGTTTGTGTGGTCTGTAGTTTTGTGTTTTGGGTTATTCCCTTGTTTTGGGGTAATGTTTTGTGATCACTAACTTTTGGTTTCTGGCCATTTTGAAGCTCCTTTATTTAATATGTTGGAGTACCTGATTTGAAAACTAATGAACCCAAGAAAAGTAGGATGAGTTATTTGGTGATCATGCTCAAATTTTGGGATTAAAATTGTGGAAAATGGAGCAATGAAAGATTATCCAAAGCTCCACATGAGACTCACACACATTAAATGTTGTTTCTGGAATCATGAAGGATGAAGTTATCCTAATTTGCAACCCTAGGCAAAAATCTAAAATGCTTCACTTGTAGGTTGCCTAACCTCAGTGATGCTTGAAGATTTGCAAGGTTTTTCTTTTGAAAAAGAAAATATATATATATACAAAAAAAAAAGAGAAAAAAAAGAGAGAAAGAAAAAGAGAGAGAACGAGCATCGAAAAACTTGATAAAATTAGTCACAAGATCTAGATAAAGTCTACCGGGGCTATGAACACTTGACCGGAAATAGGGCTCTATCTAGATATATCTCGGGTAAAAGGAAAGGCTTTGCAAAGTGTTGAGCAATCACAAGGGTGATTTAGATAAACTCCACCAGGGCTATAGACACCAGACTGGTAGTGGGGCTCTGTCTATAGCTATTTCGATATGAGTGATACTTCATAGCCTAATGCAAAAAAGGATGATGGAATCTAGAGGATTTTTAGAAATGCAAGAATGAATCACTTTTGCACACATTAAGCAAAGGCATATGGATTAGTTATTTAAATTCAAAGCTATTTACCCCCATCTTATTGGGACATTGCTAAATGATTATGTTTCTCTGATCTTGTGTGTTTTTATTTCAAGTTGGGTTCTCACCGAAATGCTTAGGAGTATTTCCTAGTAGAGTCATCATTTGTTGTGGTTTTTCCACAACTAGCCCCAAAGCTTGGGGACCCACTTTTTTGTGCTTTGTGTTTGTGAGGATTTTGGTATCCTTTGGGAGATGAGTTTAGCATGTTCTATATTTTGCATGTATATTTCAGTTTGCAATGTGCCTCATCATGTAGAATATTATGTCTTCTATTATCCTATGTTGGAGTGTTCATAATTTTGGGAGATGTCCCCTTGATTTTTTTCATCTTGGTTGGCATTGTCATTTTTAATGAAATCTTTGTTGAGTATGTTAATGTTTGGGTGAGTTTGATTAAAAAAAAAAAATTAGATTTTTATGTTAAAGTTTAATGTTTCATTTTGTTTTGGGGTTTTAATAAAGCCTTCAAGGGTGATTGATGTAAAATTTGATTTAACTAAATAAAGGCTTTATATTAATAAAATATGAAAATAAAATAAAAAAATAGAATAAAATAAAAAGTATATATATATACGTGAATATTTATATATGTATACTTAAATAAAACAAAAAAAAAATCAAATATCATACATTATTTATATATATAATATATATAGTAATAAAATATAAAAATAAAATAAAGAATATATATATATATATATATATATATATATATATATATATATATATATATATATAAATAAAAGGTATGCGAAGGATTTATAGTGAGACTCCTCATATATTCTAAAGAGTATTCATTAGTGACACCTTAATTAACTATCACGATGGAGCATTTATTTGTAAAGTGTCACTGTATGTTTTGATTGAGTGAATTTCGTATCAATTGTACTAATGTTCAATTTTGTGGTTGGCAGGTTCACATCGATGCTGATTCCTTGAAATGATGAAAACCTCGAAACATGGCGTGTATGAGATGGTGATGTGTAGGATCAAATATGACCTTAGACATAGGAGAATTCATAGGGTTCCAGATCATTGGGCATAGATTTTGAGGCCTTTTCCATGTGGTCCAGCTGGTGTTGGATACTGAGACACGTCAATGTAACTAGGGTAGACTTTGCTTGTGATAAAATGGAGGTCAATAGGCATGCGACATCTGGTTGAGATGGTGGACCCTACAGTAGTGACGTACATTGAGAGTTCATGATCATGGCAATGTTGAATGATGTTACACGGTAGGGAGGTTTCACGTCTTCAAAACAACAATGATAGGGATCACCTAGGATAGTTACGATCAACGATGACGTGGACCAAAAGGGACATCGACATCAGTGAGTGATGGTATTTGGCAAGAAAGGAATACGTCCCTAAAATAATGCAACAAATTCCATAAATACTAAAGGGAAATGTTAGAAGAAGGTGTTGTGGTTATAATTGTAGATATTGCGTCAATGGATACATGGTGGAAGACACGAGAGACACTAGCAAACCATGCTAATAGGAACAACATAAGGACCCACTATGCAGATGTGTGCGGGTTGAATGGGAATAAAACCTGGACATAAGGACAATGTGTCCTCCCTACACCTACATGAAGATATGTGACATGACGAATTGATGACAAGGTAGGTGGACACTAGGAGACCTCGAGTAGGACCAATCAACAATGAAAAATGATAACAATCAAGTGAAGTCCCCAATTAATACCTATAAAATTTTAAATGAAATCAATAGTCAAAGAAGATGTAGTTAGCGTTGGATGGATGGAAGCAAAACGTAGCATACGTATACAAATAACGAAGGTGATCGACTCTAAGGCACAATGAGTTGAGATATTCTCGATCTGCATGGACTTATGGAATAAATTTATGTAGCAGTGGGTAAATAATAGTGGAGCGATGCTATATGACGTCGATGATCATCAACAAAGCTAACCAGATTTTAAAATGAGATAGCAGGAGTCGATGTAGGTGAAACTCTTGGGTGTATGCTTTGGGGTGATGTTAACATGGCAATGTGACCATGACTACGCCATGGAGTTTGCTTGAGAAGAATCGCAAGTATATAGTGCAAAGTATGGTAAATATATAACAAGGATACCCAATTAACCCTAGTCCACCAATACGCTATATTTGGTAAATGGAAACCATGATAGGAATGAGTAGATTTGGTCCAGAAGGAGATGGTATTTACCAAAGGTTGCAAGATAGAAAAATCATATCAAAGCTGATCCTTTGAAAAGGGATAAATGAAGTGTCTAAACTTGGTAGTACAAGTGGAAACCATTGTTTGAGGTAGAAGGTGGTTGACGTGTAAAAACATGGTGACGTGGCATATTTGGCCAAAGTAATTCGTCCAAATAGTCCTATGGTTCACCATATGATAATGGAAAGAGGACCCACGTATTCATTCTGGACTGAGGACGTTATAAAGAAAGGGAAATTTCTTTGCTAAAATTACACCATAAATAAAGGGTCCATTATTAAAAGTAAGGTCATCATATAAAATAAAAAGGAAAAATTACCACAGTTATGGAAATGACTATGTTGCGGCCACGCGCTTGAAAAGAACAAAGAAAAGAAAATGAATACCAAAAGCTGGAAAATGGAAACAAAGAGTCTTTTCTGCCATGGTAAATACAACATTTGAAAATGGAGAAGGGGTTGGTTCTTCTTTGGAAGACCAATGCTGCTGGAAAATAGATGTAACACAGAGATATTTTTAATGCAAAATAGGTTAGAAATTTACATTTAATTTGCAATATTGGAGGAGTTTTATTTTGCATGCCTGTTATAACTGTTTATTTTTCCATTTTCTTGTTTTAGGCTTATAGAGGGTGTTGAATGCATTTTTGGGTTGCACCATTGAAGGTTTAAAACATGAAATTTATTTGTTTTTCCCCTTAGAAGCTTGCACCTAGGTTATTTTGAGTTGTGCAAATGCAGATTCGGTAAACTAGGTTGCATGCAAGAATTTCTCACATCTTCGGTTTTGCAGGAATTGGATGGCAAAATACTGGCGGTATTTTGCATGTTTACATTTTCAGCATTCAAATTTGTTTCAGATTTTTATTTTTCATTTTTCTAACTTTTATTTTACAATTTTTTTTAATTTTCAGGCATTAAAATAAAAATTGAAAAAAATAATAAAATGATAAAAATAATTACATGGAGCCCTAGAATGAACTTCAATATTTCATATGCAACAGATTCGGACTCATTCCGAGGCCATTTCGATTTTATAAATATTTTTGAAAACTATTGTTTTTAAGGGTTTTTATAATTTTGGAAATTCATATTTTTTTTATATTTTCAAGGCAAATAAGATGTTTTCTGCTTTATTTTTTTATTTGCAAGCATAAATGAGCTTTCCTTCATAAAAAAATTCAAATTCATTGAATGGTGGTTAATTTTATGGCATTTCATAAGTTATCATTTTCGGAGCAATAAATGTACCATTCTTCATGAAAACTCTGATTTCAGTGAAGAGGGGTAATTTATCATTACATCAAAGATCTTGGTTTTAAAACATGAAATTATTTCTTCTCAATAAAAATTAATTTCATTAAAGAGGTATAATTCATCATGACATTATGAGACTATTATTTCAAGTCATAAATTGGTGTCTCTTTATGAAAATTAATTTCATCAAAGAGAGACAATTTATTAATGATATCAAAGGCTATCTTTATCTTCATGATAAAAGCTACATTTAATGGATATTTTCATCATTTTAAATTCACATTCATAAATAGATTTAGTCTTCTATTTCATGCTTCAAAGTAGGATTTAATGCAATATAAAACTTGTTTAAAATCTACTTAATAAAGGAAGATAAAATCTACCTTAAAACATTTCAAGCTAAAAGGAAGTAAGGCACTACATCGTGGTCATATGAGGACCAATTCACATTTGATTTTGGTTAAGTTTCATGAACAATCGTTAATTAAGCATGGTAAAATAAACCAACACATGCCCCTTGTTAAAAGTTACTTGCAATCACTAAGGTGTTCCTAGCATGTCATTGATATTTTTATTGATATTACTAATATACATGTGCAAATTTTAATATAGCGAAGACCTTGGAGAAGTTGTTTTGTTTTAATTTCTTTGCAAGAGAGGATTTTAGGATCAAAATCTTAAGGGAGAGTGTAATTTCACAATTGGGTAAAATTACCACTCAACACCACCCAGGGACGACCCCCAAATTGGTGGCCATCCCACCCAGGGAAGTCCTCCCAAAAAACTTAGGGTGACCATCCCTCCCAGGGATGGACCCCAAAATTGCCCCTAAAAAAATGTAAGATATTGTAACAAGAATGCACAAAAACCAAAAATAAAGCACAAATTCCTACATACTATCACTATTGAGATTAATTTACTGTGATTTAGTGTGTTTTGTTTGAAAATGCAAAAATAATTACATTTCCAAGTTCAATAAAATATAGGAGCAAATCTAGGCCTTACTCATCTCGCATCGGCTCTGGTGCTCATTGAGTCTACAAGCTGGATCATGATGACTATGGTATAGTTTCAATAGTGCTTTGCTTCATAGAATCACTCTCCTACTCTTCACCATTTTAACTACCAAATCAAAATACACAAATGAGCCCATTTTTTAAATTTTAAGCTTAAATATTCCTACAAAAGGCATGTTCATCCCAGGTGGTAGAGTCAAAAAATATGGTGACCATCCCACCTTGGGATGGCCACATAATATACATCTATCCCACATTGGTATGGCCACCAAAAATGGCTTAAAAACCACCAAAACTAGTCAAATCGAATAGAATTCATTATGGATCAATATTGAACCAAATTATTCATGGATGAATTGAAAAGTCTCTCCTTCAATCCCCAAGAATACCACTATGGTTATACCACTCCATGATAATGAGGTATTCAATTTATTTCTTCCACGAAATATCAAAAAATCATTGAAATCCTCAAAAAATAGACACATTTTACAATGGGAAAACTGATGGAACCCCAACCAAGTCATATGGGTCAAGCGAATAATAAATTTTATCACTGGGCATTCCCTCATTGACTTTTCACTTGAGGGGTATTCATAATCAATGAATTCATAATCAAAATAAAAAATAAAACACTCAATCATGCAAATCGCATTCATCAATGAATCATTGCCAAAAATAATCACGCCCCTACTTGGGGAAGAAAACAAAAAAAAAATCAATTAAAAAAATGCTTGGAAATACTGAACCATGAAGGATCATAGGCCTCGCCTCTTCATGACTGAACAATACCCAATATCAAGTAAACCTAGCGCAAAAGTTTGTACTTGAGTAAAGTTCCTTAGCTCATCAAAAGCAAATATTCAAGGATGCATGCTCTTTCCATGATTGGGGCATCTAAATTTGGTTAAGTTACTAAATAACCTTAATTATTTGATAGTTTAGTCATCTATTTTTGCTTTGCACTATGCTACACATAACACATCCCAAAAAAGAGCATCTATAGACACTAAAATCACATCAATCCAATTAGACTACCAAGACACATTCTAATCGACACCATATGGCCCCCTTGGGCAACCCTCAGAGGTTAAATAGTGGTCCTAGCCACTTTTGGGAGGTTCTACCCCACTTTTGGGAAGTTTTGGGCCATGTAGGCATGGCCATCCCACCCCAGGATGACCACAGTTCATGGTCATCCCACCCAGGGATGACCACCAACAACCATCCCTGGGTGGGATGACCATGGCCTTGGACCCTTAAAAAGTCAAAGGTGAGACAAATGACACCCAAATTCTACCATTTACCCCACCCATTGAAGCATGCCAGTCTGAGGGTGCATAACTCTCATGCCAAGTTGCAAATTGGAGGCCCAAATTGGAGATTCTTCCCCCTCCAATGCATGGCAAGGTTTGGACAAATGGTGGCACCTACCTCGCATGGCCAAGCATGCCCATTTGACCATATGCTCACTTGAGCTATAAAGTGGAGTCATTCCACCCAATTTCAAAGAGGAGTCTTTGCAATATTTTGCCATGAAGTGCTACCGAGATTTATCCCCAATTCACTGCATGTTTTCCCTTGAGATCTCCATCGAGCGAAGGAGGTTTTCAAGTGATTCCAAAACATGCAATCCATTTACAAAACTGACCCATTTGAGTGAATCAGATCCCAAAATTTGATGACAACACCCCTAGGAGTAGTTTAGACCAAATCATAGAGGAATTGGTGGCAAAAACCACCAGATTTGGTGGTCATCCCACCCCAGGATGACCCCCAAATTATGATAGTCCTAAATGGATCACCCAGGGATGGCCATGAATTTGAGCACAATTTCTCTTCTATTTTTGCATAGATCAATTCTAGAGTAGATTTTATACCTTCTATCAAGTTTTGGTGCAATTTTGAGTTGTTTTGCACCTGTTATTATGCATTTCTTATTTTGTAGTCCTGAATGGCACACCCAGGGATGACCATAAATCTATGTGCAATTTTCTTTCTATTCTTGATTAGATCATTTCTAGAGCACATTATATGCATGATCCTAAGTTTTGGTAGCATTTGGAATAGTTTTGCATCATCTATTATACATTTCCTCTTTCAAGCTAATTATCGCATATATCTCTTTGATTGCATTTCAATCCGCACATGCTATTAACAAATCTGATTTCTTTGTGTGTAGATCTAGGTATCATAGTGCACGAGGAAGGAGCAACAAGTTAGAACATTGATAGAACATTGCGATGGCATCGAAAGCCCGCTCTTCAATCATGAGTGCGAGGAAGACACTGCAAGCGCACCTTAGATTTCTAAAAGGATTTGATCCTTTGGATATTGTAATGAGTTGTATCAATTGAGAGCCCTCAAGGGGATGTTTTGTAACTGCATATTTGGAAAATGCAATAATATAAAGAGAACCACCCATTTATTTCACTTATTTATCTCTTATGCTTACTTAAAATGTCACTTTTGTAGTGCTTAAATCAACATAGCAATAGATGCATTTCATTTCCCTTTTCTAGGTGCACCATTTTTTCCACTCTACAGTGGCGATCATGGTGGGACCCCTATCCCATTTGATTTAGCTAAGTTTTGACCCTATTTTTGCTTTTGAAATGTTGCAGGTTTTGGCCATTCTGGCCTGAAATGACCCCTGATTTCCTAATTGGAACACCTAGGGATGACCACAACAGCCATCCCACCTAGGGATGGCCCCCAAATTTGCAGTCATCCCACCCTAGGATGACCACAAAATAGAGGGTCTGCAACTCAAATTTCTAGAAACAACAACCTCTTAGGCTTTCAAGGTAAGTAACTGCACCTTTACTTTGCATTTTTACTATTCATAAAAGGTCAAATTTAGTTTTTCTTCCTCCCTTTGTTTTCTTGAAAGGTAGATTTCACTTTTCTTTAATCACAAAAACAACAAAAAAAGAAGAAAAATAGAAAAATAATCCAGTAGGAATGCATCTGTGTGGTTTGATTGCTTGTGACCTACCTAATGGGTAGGTTGCCATTTAGGGCATGCATTTTGTAGGTTCAATTTCTATTTAATACTTCTGAAAGTGAAATATTATTTTTGCATTTAGTGAAATCTCATTGAGTGCTCTATTGTTTTACTTTCTTTAAGTATAAAATGAACCACACACACCACATCCCATTTTGAACATTAGTGAGTTGGACTTCATCCCCAACCACTAATCGAGACCAATGATGGTGGGATTCATCTCCACCCATTGGCTCACATGATTGATACGAACCCTATTTTATTGGCCAAGGTCAGCTCCAAGAACCATCTTAGCCATGGAAAATAGCATATATTCCTCTTCAGAGGGTGTATCACTACCCACGATCAATATGGGTGAGGACTGGTAGGACTTGTGCTCCCTGATCGGGTATGGGCTTCATCTCCATACTTTGGTTGGTACACGTGACCGAACTTTCATTATCGGTTGTCGAGCTATGAGTATACAGGTGAAATCCCTTTAACATAAGAATATCATCCAACAAAAGCAAAACATGTGACAAAATATCTCCTTGCAAACAATAAATCAAAACACACAAAATAGTTTTAGGGAACACACATAAATATTTAAAAGAGATAAACACTTGTCTTATTACGTGTTTCCATTCTTGTGTGTTGCATCATTAAAATTTGTAAAGGAGATAATCACGTAGGGTTTGGTAGGAAGTAGCTATGGTGTGCACCCATAACCAAGCCCATTCAAGGGTTGACATTATGGAGAGTAGACAAGGAGACACAAGTCATCTCCGATTTAGCCCTAAGGACATGTTCATACCTCCTTGGTGGCCTCCTACTCACCCAAGTCCTAGAATAGCTAGTCAGGAACTTCACCTACAAGGGACCCCTACATGGGACACCCCTATAGGTTTTGGTCCTAATCAGGGAATATACTTCCCATATTTAGACACTTCACATGCCTTCTTTCAAGAATGGCAACTACACATTGAGGCGCTAACAGATAGAGCAATACCATGCATTCGCATGCCTTCTAGGTCTACCACACCCACCTATGGGCAAGATCAAGAGTACACACATTGGGTAGGGCTAAATGATCAAACTACACCCTTAAACCACCCTAATAGGTTACAATAACCTAAGTACCAAGATGAGTATGATACTCATCGCTCAAGGTGAGAAAATTCAGCCCTTCCCTTCCTCATCAATGAAGGAAGGCATGAGAAAATATTTTATTATCCTTAGGTCCATTATGCCATGCAAGCATGATGTGCCTCTATGCCAGTTGAGTACAAAGAACACTTGTCTAGGATTGAACCTCAAGTGAACATGACTTCCCTCGATCGAGGGAAGCTCGTAGTCGATATTTTAGACCATCCTAAATGAGATAGGCCCTAGGGTGATACTTCTAGGGCTCATAGGCCCCACACGGTAGAATAGATAAATCAAGTGGTCAAGAGATATGTTGAGTGCCAAGCACAATTCAATCAGCTTCGATAGGATAAAGAATGCTTGGACCACCAACATCAATTAGAAAAGAAAATAATTGAGCAACAAACCAATGAGCTATTTCAAGAGACCTTACATGATAGGGTCCCTACCCCAAGTACCCATAGATAGGGGGTTCATCAGAGGCAACCTACTTTCAATCAAGATAGGCCTCCTAGGCCTAACCAAATATTGCCTCCTCGACCTCCTAGGCCTAATCGGGACTTGCCTCCCAGGCCAAACATAGATCACCATCCATAGGCGCTTACCCCTCCTTGTAGGCTAGTTCAAGAGACACCTTACGGGGCCTACACTAAGCTTGAACCAGAAGAAGAATATCCTGAAGCACCTTATGGAGGTAGGGTGGATGACATTCAACCACCATGCAATAGGCTTGATATTCCTCACCCTCCCTCATAGGGTCAAAGCAAAGAAGAGGAGATCAAATCCTCTGATGCGTACAAAGCATTGCTAGAATGCATGGAATCGATAGAGAACAAGACCTCAAGGTCTAGGCCTCAAAAGCCCACTTTGCACCAACTTCATAGTCAACCGCTTCACCCATCAGTACCTTCCCCTCCCTATCCAGAGCATTTTAAAATGCCCAAGCTGGATAAATTTAAAGGAGAGGAAGATGCGCAGGAGCATGTCACCAAATTTTTGAACCAATGCTTCTGTATCCAGGATAATGATGCCTTACTATTGAGAATATTTCTACTTACCCTCTCTGGCCCTACCATAGAGTGGTACAATCAACTCCCAAAGTACAACATCTACAACTTTGAACAATTCATAGATGCATTCCTGGAATGCTTCACCTTTAACACTAAGTGAAAGGTGACTTTAACAGACCTCACAGGGTTGAAGCAATATGATGATGAGTCAATCATGGACTATGGCAATAGGTGGTGAATGCTTCTTGCTAAGCTACCATACCTACTCCCCATGTCTGAGTTGACTCGCATGTTTTCTAAGAGCTACCTGAAGCCAATTTCCTTGTTGCTACAACTCCAATAGTACCCAACTCTTGAAGATGCTCTAGCATAGGCTAGAACAATCGAAGACATTAAAATTCAAGAGGGAGAAATTGCAAAACCCCGCAAGAAGGAATGGACTAAGAACACCAAGAACAATCTGATGCAACCAAAGCCGGTAATAGTCAACCAAGTTGCTATCAGTATTCCAGGGCCTATGCAACCAATGCCACCTTAGAAGCCCAACTATCAGGCCACACCTGGAAACTACAACAACAACAATCAAATAAATCAAGGGCAAAACTAGCAACATCACCCTAAGCGATAATTTACACCCATTGCTGAGTCCATGGATTCTTTATTTGAGCACCTCTATGCGGCCAAGGCAATTAATCTACCTGAAAGTTGACCTATAGATCCGAATGCACCAAAGCCCCCAGGATATCATGAAGACCTATACTGCAAGTACCATAGGTAGAATGGGCATGATGTGCAGATGTGCTATAGGTTCAAACACCTAGTACAAGACATGATCGATAGGAATGATCTTTAGGTCGATAACCCTATTGCAACAAACAATCAACAAATGGGTGTTTTTAAAGACCCATTGCCTACTCATGAGGAGTAGGCAAAGCCAACACAATAGGTGAACGAGGTCCATATGGCACCCCCTAAACAAGGGTTCATCAGAATGGTCAGCATCATGACAAGGAATAAGCATTACCCAAGTCAAGTCGCACCACATACGGCTTCAAACGATATTCCTTCAATGTCATAGCCTCTACCACCTCTAGTGCAAAACCTTCCACCTCGTTCGGTGGTCACAATAAAGAGTAATCTTACTCAGATATTACGAACAACATCGGCTAGGCTCTCTATCTATGAGCTTATTCAATAGTCTCCACCTCATCGAGAAGCTCTCATGGAGATCCTCAAGTCGATTGAACTATAGCCCCAAGAGTCTAACTCCTTTAACAATTTCGTGGGGCATGTTCGATAATGCACAGAACCAGTAATCACCTTTCATGAGCATGAACTCAAGCTAGTACCAAATGACATGGTGGATCCTCCCCTACACATCATTGCATGTGTAAATGGAACACCTTACAAGAGAGTTCTGATTGATATTGGTTCCTCCAGCAATATCATCACCACGACTACTCTCAAACATCTAGGGCTTCTAGCATCCCATATTGTCGCATCCACATATACCCTTCGAGCATTTAACGATGCTCTATGCTCAATGGTTGGTACCATAGTCTTACCTATTTAGGTGGGACAAAAGACCATACCAACATTGTGTCACATCTTGGAGGGTGAAATGGCCTACAATATCTTGTTGGGTAGACCCTGGATTAGGGACATGAAGTGTGTGCCATCCATAGCTCACCAATGTTTGAAGTACACTTACGAAGGGCAAGTACATGTTGTCTCTATAGACCTTGAGCCCTTCAAATACTACAACTTGGTGCAGAAAATCCCTGAGTTGACCTTACCATCAACCCATATGGACTTCCAATCGAATACGTCCAGCCAAGGTTCAACTCCTTCATCATCACCTTCCATTAATCCATCACCATATTCTTCCATACCATCCTCATCATTGACACCTCTAGATATGCCTTCATCATCATTGAATCCTCCATAGAGGAACATGGGGAAGAGGCCTATTGATGAGATCCCTCCAACCATATCTACCATCTCCATAGAAGATATTCCTAGTCCAATAGATGAGGAACCACCTCATGAGGTAAACATTGAGTCAACTCAAGCCTCGCTTCTATCTCATCCATCTCCACCACCACAAGTCATAGTTCATCTAGCTACCACTGGCTTAGGAGAATACCTGGTAAGGAATATCACAACAACTCCTACCATTGAGATAGTGCAAAACATGGGTCGACCTCATCTTCCCATAGGTGCCATCGTACCTCTAGGCTTACCTCCTAATCAAATGAACTTCATTTATGGGGGTCTTGACTATGGCATAGAACCATATCAGAAGCAAGAAGAGGATGAAGAGCCCTTTTCTGAGGATATTAATTACATGTCCAATCCTGAATTTACCATGAGATATCTCCATCTCTGCAATTGGCATGGCTATGGTTTGGGGTTGTACGAACAAGGTACTCACATTCCTTACCAACCACAATATCAAATACCATATGATAAGTCTGGTTTAGGACACAACAAGCTTGTGCCTCTCGATGTCCTCACTGATAGTTTAGAGCGCCTGAGTCTGAACTATAGGGATGAGCTTGAACATGATCCTTACACCAATCCTAATCATGTCCATTATTTAGGGGATTACTTCCCTACAACTATGATAGATCAAGAGATATCTCATGATTTCACCCGATCCTATGAAGGGTGAAAGTTTGCATACTCTTCCATATGATAGTGAGGAAGAAGATCAAGGTCCTCCCTATGAATGGACAACTAATGATGAGTCAGATTATGAAGTAGCACCTATCAACTCTTCTAGTTCAGATGGGGAATACATGCAGATCATCCCTTTGGATGATGAAGATGAGTTCTATCTATGTGTGTTCCCATTACTGCATCCCATCTGGCAACAACTTCTACCCTTAGAAGAGCAAGCTCACCCACTTCCACATCGACCACCTCCGATCATTCCACTTCCACCGCAACCACCTCCACAAGTCTTGCGACAACCTATTGTCAATAGACCCCATCAACCACCCAGAGGAGATCATCCATCCATCAACATGATTTCCATAGATATTTTTGCACCCTTGCATGATCCGAATAACCCATCAAAGCCACTACACCTCGACTTGGAGGCAATCAACTTTGATCGGGGAGATTCTCCACTGTCTCCTTTCGAGTATTGGCCTTGTGATGAAATGTTACAACCATTTCATTTCTCTCCAAGGTCTACTCAAGATGTCTTTCACACTAAGGTTGAGCCTGAATTTCTAATCGATGACATAAACCCAGTTGACGACATTCATTTGATCCCTACTCCACACCAGTTGGAAGAGGGGTCTCATATGTCAATTGAGCCAACAATTGATAGTGATATCGACACAGATCCTAAAAATCCTCAATTCATCAAGTTAGGGGAAGGCTTATCCCTCACTAAGCAAGCCAATTTCATAGCTCTTCTCAAAGAGAAGAAGAAAGCTTTTGCATGGTCTTATAAAGATATGCCAGGACTAGATCCAAATTTAGTCATGCATAATCTTGTGATTGACCCAAATGCAAAACTAGTTAAGAAAAAGCTACACAAAATGCATCCAACAATAGCCTTAATGGTGAAATATGAGCTACAAAAGCTGTTGGATGCCAAGTTCATTATATCAGTGGATTATCCACCATGGATTTCTAATATGGTTCTTGTTAATAACACTAAAGAGAGAATTCGTATTTGCATCGACTTTTGTGATATAAAAAAAGCAAGTCCTAAGGATGAATTACTGTTGCCAAACATTGATGCCCTTGTAGATGCCACAACATGCCATGAGATGTTATACCTAATGGATGGTTTCTCTAGATACAATAAAATTCATATTAATCTAGAAGACCAACTCAAAATAGTGTTCACAATGCCTTGGGGTACATTTTGTTATAAGGTCATGCCTTTCGATCTCAAAAATATTGGTGCTACTTACCAGAAAGCTATGACCTACATCTTCAATGAATACATGTAAATTTTTTTGGAATATTACATGGATGACATATTATCTAAATCTTTACTATGCCATGAACACATAGATGTATTACGTAAATTTTTTTATCACCTCATCGAACACAACATTAGACTAAAACCCAAGAAGTGCATATTTGGCATCACATCTAGAAAACTCTTAGGATTCATAGTCTCTAAATGAGGCATCGAAGTTGATCCCAAAAAATTCAAGGTAATCCTTGAGATACCTCTCCATACTACCCTCAGGTAGTTGCATAGTTTGTAAGATAAGGTTGCATCTATCAAGTGCTTCATAGTACAATTATCAGATGAGTGTAGACCTATGAATAATTTATTGTAAAAGGGGGTGAAATTCAACTGGTATTATGAGTGTCAAGTCACCCTTAACAAAATCAAACAATATCTAGCTTCAGCACCAGTATTGTCTTCTCCCCGACTAGGAGTGTCATTCTATTTATACATCTCAGCTATTGAGTTTGCATTAGACATCATGTTAGCCCAAAATAATAAATTGCACAAAGAACATGCTACGTACTATATTAACCGTACCCTAGTCAGCTACGAAATAAAATATGCATACATTTAGAAGCTATGTTTAGCAGTGGTTTTCACCACTAAAAATATATGCTATTACATGCTCAATAATACCATGTATGTAGTATCCAAAGAGAATCCATTATGATATATGATGAGTCGTACTTACCATAACAGTCACACAGTGAAATGGATTATGTTGTTGATGGGATTTGACCTTGAATTCATTGGATAAAAATAAATTAAAGTTTATGTTTTCATCGATCAACTCACAAAGGCTCCTCTCCAAGATGATCAACCTCTTAGCATAGAGCTTCCCGATGATGGAGTATTTCAAGTGTTAGAATTACCTGATTCTGAATATCTTGAATCATAGGTTGACATGACTCTATTTTTGATGGCTCTAAGTGCAAGCAAGAGGGTGGTGTGGGAATATTTTTTTTAAAACCTCAAGGGGATCCAACATCTTTGTCTTTCAAACTCGATTTCCCATGCACCAACAAAAATTTTGAGTACAAAACTCTTCTCATGGGCCTTCAAACAACAATCGCCATGAAAAAAACTAAGATCAACATTTTTGACGATTCCTTGCTCATAGTGAATCAAGTCAAGGGAATATTCCAATGCAAATGTCCAATATTGGAAGCCTACAAAGCCCTTGTGGATAAAATTTTGATGAAATTTGAATGGTATGACATCGACGCACTTCCTTGATCATCTAACCATTTTATGGATACAATGGCCTCCTTGGTATCTTTAATCCCATAGAATCATGCTGATGATATACCAACCATTCAAGTAAAAATGATATCATAATCTACAATTGAGCATGATAACATCCACTCTATGCTAGAATTCCACATGATTCAAATCGAACCTTCTCATGAATGGTTCTCACAAATTCATAATCACCTAAATAATACCGCTTGGGGGACTTTATTCTCTCAAACTCCTTTTGATAGTGGAACAACGCTATATTTACATGTTCTCTCCCAATCAACATTTGTGAGAGATGAACTTCAAAAGGATCAAGCGATTCATGCATTTGAGGCTTCTTCAAATCAAGATTGGTCTACTCAGATAAAATATTACCTGAAGGTTGGTAATATCCCTTCTAGACTTTCGCATGCCACCAAATGGACGTTCAAGCAAAAAGTGGTATAATATATCTATCTTGGAGATATTTTGTATTGTCGAAGCTATGAGGGTATCCTCCTTCACTACTTAGAACCTCAAGAGTCAGTTTGGGTGATCTTCCAAGCACACGATGGTACATGTGGGGGACATTTTAGTGGCATGGCCATCACAAAGTGCATTCTAGCATGGGCTATTATTGACTAAATTTAGAGCGGGATTGTTGTGCTTATGTTAAGAAGTGTGTAAAGTTTCAACATCATGCTAATTTGATACACACACATTCTTAGGCCTTACAACCGATTCAATTGGTTTGGTATTTTTTGCAATGGGAGTTTGACCTAGTTGGGAAGATCTCATACCTTCCTTAGGCCATCACACATTCATCATCATGGCCACCGAGTATTTCACCAAATGGGTGGAAGTAATTTCCCTTACCACTATTATTGTAGCACCCTAAAATTGGCGTAGTTAAACCATCAGTAAAAGATAAAAAAATTGAATTTTAACCCCGAAACCGCCCGTTAACCGCTCACCTCATTTTTTATGCCATTTTTAGAAGTTGTTTTGACCGTTGGACGATATCATCGTCGATCTGACGATATCATCCCAAATCGGATGAATTCGTCTGGAACAGAACGTCCAGACGATTTCATCCCAAAACCAAATTTTCATAATTAGCTTCTATTTCAACAACCTCTCCAACTCGGGCAGAAGCGTGTCTACGCACGGTTGGAGATTCCTACGTTGGAGATCTCCCAGATTGGGATGATCCCCAACCTCCTAACCTCCCCCTAATCCTATATAAACTTGGGATTTTCCTAGTTTATCCCCCTGGCTGATCATTTCCCTGCAACTTTAGTTTTTTCTATGTTAGAACATCCTATCCCCCATCATTTGCATTTGTGTTTTCAAGTTTTATTGCAGGATCTCACTGTGTTTCAGCTGGAGGAAGCTCGGATCATCGCAGGTGATTCAACCACAATTTTGGATGATCCTATCGAGATCGGCGATGATCTCGTACGATTGTAGATGATTTTGACTGTAGTTCATATTGGGGGCAATTAGAGCCCTGAGTTTGCATTCTCTATCTCTTTTTCTTATTTAATTGTGCATTAGATTAATTCACTTATGTTTTGCATCTTGGAGTTCACCTCATTTAGCATATTTGCATGATAAAATTCAAAATAAATTATTAAAACATTGCATCCCATTTGATTTGATATCTGGATTTATCATTTAAGCATTTATATTCTTATTTCTATCATTTTGTATCATTCTTGCAATTGTATTTTTGTTTTTTGGTGTCTGTTTTCATGATTGCAGGTTTTTGACAAATTCATCTGATGAATTCATCAGGTCACTGATGATCTTGGCTGATCTCAGATGATCTCCTATGATCTGGATGATTTTGTACAATTACAGATGATCCTGTCATATCCGGGATGATCTGGACTCCTACAAGCTTCAGAATCTTCATCAGACATCAGAAATCAGGTGCACTCTTCTCCATTTTAGATATTTTCTGTATTTAGGATTCATTTATGTTTGTTGTCTTCATATAAACCAGAAATTTCATATAGAATAGCTTAGATTCATTTTGGCCAACCTAGGAATCTGAATGATTGAACATAAAATGAACACATCAAACCCATTCTCAACCTAGGCATGGAAACTGCCACTCAAAGTTTCCTGGTGAACCCCACCATCCGTCAAAAATTCACCCTTATACCCCTCCCCCGAGAGGCGCGACCTTCAAAGGGCCTCTCCATCCGAGGTATTGTCCCATCCTTCTCGCATCCCCCTTTCGGGCACGGATCCTTTAGCCTGAAGGTAAGGGTGCAAAAAATTTGGGTGATACATTTTGGTGAACCCGACGTGAAACTAAAACACCTTTTGAAAACAATCCAAAAAAAAAAACACATTATTAAGAACATCTAGAATCATTAGAAAATAGTTAAATTTGCATATCATATTTAGATGGTAGATTATAATAGAAGACGAGCTGTCACCATAAATGTTGAAAATCAATTAACGGCCATAGAGATTACTTCTGTGCTTAGAGTACCTCAAACAAATAGAGCCCAATATTTGTGGGACGAACTTGATAGGAGATTGGGTATTATTGAATCCAGATCTGTAGAACTTAGGCAAATTAAGAGGTTTGTCCTAGATAGAATCCTGGATCCTGATCAGGTGACTTTGTATCATGAACTTCAGAGAGCTTGCCATAGGTGGTTAGCAGATAAAAGAGCACTTGTGTCTTCTAGATTATACACCTTTGAGGAATACCTTGAGAACGTAGTTGTAGTACATAAATTTCTATCTCGTATAGAGGATCAAGAAGTCATTCTTACGGATAGAAAAATATGGAATAGAATTCCTAGAGCTGTGTTGTATCGAGAGTATTGCCATGAACTTTATTTTTACAAGTCAGAGTCTGAAGTAGATCATATTACCATAGCACACTTTGTCAAATTCTTGAAAAACCACTTCCAATTTGAAGAGGAGCATTTCATGACTCTTGATGAACTTGACCCTATCAATGATATCCATAAACTATTCATAGAAAACTAAGTCATTCTTTTTACTATTGTTATTTCTTGCAACTAGCATGTTGTTTGTTATTTTTATTCTCGCAAAATAATAATATAATCAAACAAAAAAAACAAAAAAACAAAAACAAAACATTTTCCTTTTAAAGTATTATAGTAGGTATATAGTTAAAATATATACCTCTCAACCTTACCGCATATATATATTTTTTTTAATAAGTATATATATTTGCTAAAACCTAAGTTTAGCACAATGCCTAGACTTAGGAATGGAAAACAAATCGAAGAAGATGAAGATTGGTTAGGAAGACCATTAATTGACCAAAATGTCCCTCTTGAGGACCAAGTTTAAGAGAAAAAATCTAAAGACCGAAAGTAGGGTCATTCCGACAAAATAAACCATTTTTTTTTAAGTTTTCATTAAAAAGAAAATCCAAAATTTAAATTTCTTCTCCCTTTGCATAATGCAATATAGCATCTAATCTTTTACACCATTCATAGATCCCATACTATGTCCCACGAACCAATATGGTGGAAAACTAGTAATCTTGAAACCATGGTGAAACAACTAGTTTCCGCATGGACAGATAGATCTCTGTCCCTCGTACAACTATCGAGATATGTGTAGTTAGCCTTTAGATCCTATAGTCATAGCATAGTCGTATCCTAAACATTTTCCTATGCCTGTTCTTCCCATATATAAAGGAACCAAATATCCCATAGAGCATCTTCGTATGTTTAGGATAGCATGTCATGATATATCACATGATGACTTGTTATTACTAAAAATGTTCCCAAAAATCTTGGGAGGAATGGCATTAGAGTGGTATTATCAATTACCCACTAATTCTTTGAGGAATTTCGAAGAAACTGTCGAGTCTTTTGTTCATCAATTTAGTGCCTACATCGAAAGACATGTGACCATTAAATATTTGTATAACTTAAAATAGGACAAAGATGAATGCTTTGCTGATTTCCTAGCTAGGTGGAGATAGTTGATAGGAAAATTGCACTTTGTGTTACCTTATAGGGAGATGTTGGACATCTTTATTAATAATTTGCAAGAGCAACTATCTTACGAATTATCAACTGCTACCTTGACCACCTTTGATCAGGCTATAGACTTAGCCCAAAGAGTGGAAGATGCTCTCATTAGGAGAGGCCAGCTTAAAAAGAAAGACGATGAGAAAACATCCAAAAATCAATATAAGAATAAACAAGTTGTGGGTGATGGAGTCACCGATAGCAGAAATATTGCTAATGTTAATGCTACAAAGACAACGAAGAAGTTTGTACTGAAACCTCCTGATAGACCTCCTCGAGAATTTACTAGGTTAAATCAACCTTTATCAACTATTCTACCACAATTATTAGAACGAGGTTTGATTCAATTACCAAATATCTGGGAACCTGATCCAACTATACCCGGATACAAAGCTGATTTACACTGTGACTTCCATAGAGGACCTGGACACACTACCAACTCTTGTAAAATATTAAAACATAAAATACAGGACTTGATTGATAACAATGAGATGGAGGTGCAAGCCTTTCAACCTAAGCAAAATCCTCCTAATAATGTTCAAAAGAACACCCCACAAAACCAGAATCAGAATGCCAATCAGTCATTGGACATCTTTCAACATCCCTTACCAAAACATGGTAAGGAGGTGGCTAATCAAATTGAACATCATAATGTCCCTCCTCCTGCCCGATATGTAGGAACTATTAGTGGGCATTTACCTTCTCATGATCTGGAAATATTTGACACAAATTTATCCGTGGTTACAACCAGGCCTCTATATAATATTCAGATACCTGATCTTAGTGATACAGAATACGAGACTAAGAGTGATATGGAAATCACATCAAATCAATCGAATAGTTCTGAAGATGAATCAGATACTATTCACCCTATCACAAGTTATATGGTTCCAGAAGAGCCATTTCCAAGAAGAGTCACTACTAGACCATCGTCTCACCGATTACTTTCTAATGAGCTAGCTATAAATGCTAGACCAAGACCCATTCATCATCCGCAGAATAATATTGTGGGTACCATCGGAGCTGTTACTAGACAACAGGCTCAAAATTATCAACAAGATCAAATTCAGAATGGTGGATCAACTCCATTTGTTTTGAAGGTTCCTAATAAAGGGAATCATGCACCTAATGTTCAACCTAAACCTCCTTATAATATTAATGAACAATTATCAAATATTACAGCTAGAATTTCCCTCTTGGACCTTTTAAGATCTTCTCCTACACATAGAGATGAATTAATGCTCACATTAAGCCAGATGATGGTACCACAAGACATTCAACCTGAAGCCATGGCCAATACTATAATAACTCGTGAAGTTGATTGTATTGACTTCCGGGATAGAGACATACCTCAACATAGTTTACATAAAGATAACCCCTTGTATATTATTGCTTTAATTGGAGATGTAGCAGTCAAACGAGTTTTGATTGATAATGGTTCATCTTTAAATATCTGCACTTTTGACTTCTACCAAATATTTGGGTTTAGAAGTGAGGAAATGAAAAGAACTGATATGATCATAAAAGATTTCAATGACAAAACACAAGAAACGTGTGGAGTTATTACCATTCCATTGCAGGTTGGTCCAAGAACCTTGGATACGACTGTGTTTATTGTACATTGCCCTGCATCGTACAATATACTCTTGGGTCATCCTTGGATCAACGCAATGCGAGCTATTCCCTCAACCTTACATCAATGTGTTAAGTTCAAATTTAAGAATCAGTTGGTTACCATTCATGGTGATCCAAGACCCTTTGATATGTGTGCTTTGGCAGAACCTATTGGAGTTCAATTTTGCCCTGCTCTATCATCCACACATCCTAATTCTCATTATCCATCTAAACATGTGAAACTCACACCCACAAAGTCATCTACTTCTTCTCCATCAGTTGCACCTCCACATATAGCTCAACCATCTTCTAAACAAACCGCATTAGGACCTAAGAAAGATCCTAATCCCACAACCAATGTCTCTTGTTCTACTCCTATAACTTCCATACCTATAATAGACCCATCTATCGACACCTCTACACCATCTACATCCACCAAAGTCATATTTTCTGCATCAAAAGACGTAGGGAATGTTCCTTCTACCTCTTATGCTCTTACTGACGAGCTCTTACCCGATCTATCTAAAATTCTTATATCAGAAGAAACGAATGCTTCTATGCAAGATTCCCTTATTTTAAATAATTTACCACCATCTCCTCATACCTTGGGCCTCCCACAGCCTATGGGAAGTATTTACCAAGTCGGGAGTTGTGCCTTTATTTATAAGGGATATGATTGGGGTAGAATACCCAAAAACATCAGAACTCATTATGATGGATATGCTCGATGTTATTTTACTAATGAGTATATTAAAGCCAAACCTATAATGCTGAAATTGGGATATAAAGGGAAAGGTTTGGGACCTTTCCAGAATGGTATGAAAGAACCTTTTGAGGTAGAAGCATGGCCCGCCCGATGTGGTGTGGGCCTATTTTCTAGTAAGGGTCAGCCATTCCCATTTGAGGATGATGACCAACTTATATGTTACCAAGATTATTTAGATGAACGCGATGCCTTGCATTTAATAAATAAGACATTCACATGTAATATGCTATCTATAGCTTATCCTGAGATGATCGCTGAATTCGACGATGAGTTGGAGGGAGATATCTTTCATGATGTCTCCATTGAGGAATTATTACATAATGGATTTTATTTTGATGGCTCTATACCTAGTATAGCCCAGCTTGAGGCCATGACTCCTCAAGATGAATTATCCAAGCTAACCTTGGAAGAATTACAAGAATTGGGCGTTTCACCCGCCCCACCTAATTTTGAGAGATATCTACACATGGAAGTAGAAAATGTCATAAAAATTAACATTGGAACCGAGGATAACCCCCACATAATCAACATTGGATCAGAATTGAGTCAAGAAAAATAGGATAAATACATTGCATTTCTTAAAGAATATGAAGATGTCTTTGCTTGGACATATGAAGATATGCCAGGATTAGACCCTTCTATAGTTATGCATCACCTAGTAGTGCACCCGGATGCTAAACCTATTAAATAGAAACTTAGAAAAATGCATCCTAAAGTGGCCTTACTAGTCAAAGGGGAGTTAGAAAAACTCCTGAATGTTATTTTTATACAAGCCATTGATTATGTTGAATGGATCTCGAATGTAGTTCCAGTAACTAAGAAAGAAACTACTAAGGTTAGGGTTTGTACAGACTTTAGAGATATTAATGTTGCATGCCCTAAAGATGATTTTCCCCTTCCCAATATGGATCAGATCATTGATTTTACTACTGGGAGTGGAATGATATCCTTAATGGATGGATTTTCTGGTTATAATCAGATCAGGATAGCTCCTGAAGATCAGGCTAAAACAACCTTTATTACCCCTTGGGGGACTTTCTATTGGAAAGTGATGCCATTCGGGTTGAAGAATGCAGGTGCAACCTATCAATGAGCCATGACTTATATCTTTCATGATATGATGCATGATATACTACATGATTATGTAGATGACATTATAGCTCGTTCTACTTGAAGAAGATGACCATTTAGATGACTTGAGAAAAGTATTTGATCGGTTAAGGGAATATCTTATCCGATTGAATCCAGCCAAATGTATATTCGGAGTTAAGTCAGGTAAATTATTGGGGGTTATAGTTTCTTTACGTGGCATCGAAATTGACCCTCTCAAGATTACGACTATCACTGATATGCCCACACCTACAAATATATCTGAATTACGGAGTCTACAAGGTAAGCTTCAAGCTATCCGTCGCTTCATCGATAAGCTGGTGGATAAAACTGGACCCTTTCTTAAGCTTCTTAAGAAGGATGTCTCTTTCCATTGGGATGACGAATGTCAGGAAGCATTTGAACTCCTCAAACAATATCTTCTTAACCCACCTGTACTTTCGCCACCTAAACCTGATCGCCCATTTATCTTGTATATTTTTGCTTCAGATTTTGCTTTAGGAGCTATGTTAGCTCAACTTGATGATGAGAAAAGAGAGCGTGCTAATTATTACATTAGCAGAACATTAATTAGTTATGAAACCCGCTACACAACATTAGAGAAGTTATGTCTAGCAATCATATTTTCTACACAAAAACTACGCCATTATATGCTCAGTCAAAAAACATATGTTATTGCTAAATCCGATCCCTTGCGGTATCTCATGAGTCGACCTTATTTATCTGGTCACACAACAAAGTGGGTTCTTGCGCTAAGCGAGTTTGAACTCACGTTTATAGGACAAAAGTCTGTTAAGGGTCAAATCATAGCAGATCAATTAGCTGTTGCACCCTTAGAATCCACCCATCCCCTCGTCATTGAGTTTCCTGACGAATGCCTTAAACTAGAGGCAGATCATTCAGAGCAATGGTCCTTATACTTTGATGGAGCCCGATGCATGAGTGGGGCTGGTGCAGGTATTATTTTGATATCTCCATAGAAACATCTCATACCTCTATCCTTTAAATTAATGTTTTCTTGTACTAATAACACTGCTGAATATGAGGCTCTAATCCTTGGATTACGAGCAGCCCTGGCACTAAAAATTAAAAATCTATTAGTTTTTGGTGATTCTCAACTTGTTATAAATCAAATTAATGATGTTTATCAGACCAGAGATGATAAATTGTGCCCATATAAAGCATATGTATTACAATTAATATCTTTATTTGATCAAGTTACCTTGGAAGCTATTCCTAGAACTAGCAATCGTGTGGTTGATGCCATGGCCGCAGTTGCATCTCTTTTACCCTTGGAGTTAGATGACGAATATGCTACCATCATTATTCATCGACTCCAGGAACCCGCTTCAATTAAATCATGCTTGGAACCTTTGGACGTGTTTCTAATCAACGAAACTACTCCTGAACTTTGGTACACTGATATCCTCAATTTTCTTCAAAATGGGACCTTCCCTGAAGGTTTTAATAGAAACCAGTGCCGGTTATTACGTAGACGAGCAAGTCGCTTCATCATAATTGGCAATACCTTATATAGGAGATCTTTTGAAGGTATCCTACTAAGATGTTTGAATCTAGAAGAGTCTAGATCAGCTTTGAGTGAAGCCCATGATGGATCTTGTGGGGGACACTTTAGTGGTAGCGCCATTGCTAAGAAGCTCCTTAGGATAGGATATTTTTGGCCTACCATGGAGAATGATGCACATGATTACGTGTGCCATTGCGACAAGTGCCAGAAACATGCTGACCTTGTCCATGCACCTGCACAAGAACTACAGGCTATTTCATCTCCTTGGCCCTTTTCAAAATGGGGCTTAGACATCATCGAAAAAATCAATCCTGTGTCATCTGATGGACACAAATTCATCATAACCGCCATCGAGTATTTTACGAAGTGGGTTGAAGCTATGCCCTTAGCTTCTTGCACTGGAACTCAAGTTTCCAAATTTATTTTTAATCAAATTATTTGTAGGTTTGGAATTCCTGCAAATCTCATCTCAGATAATGGAACTTGTTTCAAAAATAAATATGTAAAGAAACTATGTCAAAAATATAAAATTCAACATCGTTGGTCCACTCCCTATTATCCTCAGGGTAATGGCCAAGCGAGAAGCATCTAATAAAACATTAATTAAAATCCTCAAAATATTGGTCAATAAATTTGGCCGTGATTGGCACATTCAATTATATCCTGCTTTGTGGGCTTATCGAACTAGCATTCGTACTCCCACGGGCACTTCACCTTTTGTTTTGGTTTATGGCGCTGAAGCTATTTTTCCCTTTGAATTAGAAGTTCCTTCTTTGGCTCTGCTACTTCAAGATACTGAAGTAGGAGATGAATATCATCTTTGGCAGATTTAGTCAGTTGGAACTCCTAGATGAGAAGTGCATTAATGCTTTGGAGCATCTTCGTGCCTACTAGAACAAGCTCAAACGAGCATATCTCAAGAAAGTTCATCATCGATCCTTTGAGATCGACGACCTCGTCTTAAAAGAAAATAAAAAAAATACTAATGCAACTAAAGACCTTAAAGGTAAATTTGAGCCTAATTGGCTTGGGCCATATATTATCACTGCTAAATTTGGATCGGGAGCATACAGATTAGCTACCTTAGATGGTAAATATCTTAAAGAACCTATGAACATTATGCATCTTAAGCGCTATTATGCATAAATCTGGTAATTTCGTCACTGTATATATTATACATATTGTCTTATTTTAGTAATTCATATAAAAATTTCAAAAATAGTAATATTATGTATTATCTTAATTCATAAATTAAAATCAAAATATAAAAAAATCAAAATCATCAAAATCCTCAAAAACATCTTCTATTTTTGCACCTGTCAATTCTTGAAGTATTGCAGTTATATTTTTAGTTATTTTGGATAAATTAGCATTTATTTGGAATCCCTCACTTTCACACTCACATGAATAAATATCTTGATCTTATTTGGTATGATTATTAATCTCTCTTATATCGAAGTCCACAGTTGAATTAAATAAAGTTTTGAGCATAGAGAACTGATCTTGTTATTTACTTGAACCAAGTACACCTTTTCACATTAAAATGATTTCATTGCAAATTCAAAGTGATGCTACATAGTAGAAGTGGTCTCTTGAGCAAAAAGTTTCCCTTGCTATCCTATCATGCACATGGTCTAGAATATTTGAGAATTGACAAAAGGACAAGCTCACCCCTGCCCAAAATAAAAATCCCTTGCTCTACAGCCAATCCGAGCAAGTATCCCTAGTATAGGAAGAAAAAAAAAAAAAAGGAAAGTCAAGAAAAATCATGAGAAAAAGAAGCATTATTTCAGTATCATTTTGTACCACCTCAGCAATATTTCAGCATTATCTCAGTGTCAAGAAAAAATACAAAAAAAAAAAAAAGAAGAAAAGAAAAGAAAAAGCAAAAAGCAATAAATCCCTTCCCCTACCCTTTGAAAGAAAAGAAGGGTGAATGAGCTTGAATCCCTGGAATTCTCAATTATTCGAAAATCATGAGGTAAGCCCCATAACAGGTGGTTTGTGCCCAACCCGCTTGGCCTTGGGTAACTCCTAGCGTGGTGATATGTCTGTCACATTAGCGACCTTCTTTTGTATAGACCTATGTCCGCTCATGGATCAGCTAGCTCTTGATGACCCGACTTACATAGTAGTCTGGTATGGTTACATGCATATAAATCATGGTCAACGAACACTCATTTGGTTAATTCAAATTACTTGTATCAAATTATCTTGCTCAAAATTGGTAAATGAACAATACAATTGCACACACATTTGTGTTTGAGAGATTTTGTATCATTATGATAGATCAAGATCGGCAATGAACTCACATATGCACATGGGGTTCCTTATAAATCTAAATTTTGTCTTTGAGATAATTTAAAATATTTATGCAAATCTTCTGGAATAATTTGATTTTCTTACTTGAGAATATTGGCTTAGCGTAAAAACAATTAAATACATTTTTTTTCAAAAATCCAAAATTTCTTTCAAAGCATGTTCAAAAATCTAGCAATAAAGTCACATTTATATATTTTTGACTTTCGCAACGATGGTATAGTTCCTAAACCTAAATTGGAATCTATGCCTAGTGCAAGTCCTCATTTTTATATTTTTTATCTCAAAATCAAAAATCAACTATGCAATAAAACTATTACATCAATTTCTTCTTTGGATTTCGCGATGATGGTATAAGTCTATACCTAAAATTCTATGCCTAGCGCAAGCCATCGTTCTAATTTTATTTCCCATTTATTTAATCCATAAAAGCATATGGCTTAAATCATTATGTTACACAATTGTGCTTTAAAAAGAACGAAAACTTTTCTATTTTCATTTCATTATGTCAAACATTCAGTTTTGCGACGATGGTATAATTCCTAGGCAATTGTTCAAATTTCTATCACACTTAGGAATTTTATGCCTAGCAAAAATCATATTTTTAATATTTCATGCATAATATTTTCATGGAAATCTGAAAACAAATCATCACCATCATCATTTTTCATCATCACAACACAAAGTCTTAAGAAAGTCTCTTAAGCACCCTTTTACTTTTAGCAATATTTCTCTCATACCGGGATTAGCTTGATGACCTAGCGAGCGGTGACTCCATGAAATGGTCATGTAACAACGACAATGTCCTTTGAAATTATTGTTAGAAGTCACTTTATTTTTCATCAAATCACACCACAACAACCAATTTGTTTACATCAGATTATTTCATTTAATTTTATAGCATGACATAAAATTATAATATTTTCAATGACATAATTACATGAATAATCAATCAACAATTAAAATATTAAAGCATCATAAAACATATGCACAAGTCATATCACAAAAATAACATATATATATATATATATATATATCAAGAAGTCTATACATCATATCAAAATGGATTGGTATGCCACAATCTATACCCTGGCATACTCAATCCTCTCAAAAATATATGGTCTATGTACAATGAGCAACTAGTCTCGAGAAGCCCTCGAGCTCTCAGCCTCATCTCCTCTCCCACCCTGAGGTGGAGGAGGTGGTCCCATCGAGGTCCGTGCTGTATCATGGGTCCTCGATGTCGATCGTGATGATGTCCTCGATGACCCCATCCTGATCGGCTCCGTAATGCTGGCTGGCAACGGTATCCTCTGCCCCTCTGGAACCACATGATAGTACAACCCCTGGTAGAACGTGATCTATGCAACAGCCCATGCCAGCTCCAGAATGCTCGCCCCTCCGCTCCGAGCCCTGAGCCATGTAGCCTCATCCTGAAGAGTCTACACCTGAGCTCGTAGGTGGGCATTCTCCACCCAGAGAGCCACCATCTCACTGCTCTCCCCCACCTCGACACCCTTGCCCTTATCGAGGTGATGGTGGCCTATCCCTCTGCTGAGAAGGGAGTCTCTCCCTCCTCTCTGGCTATTGTTGTCTCTCCGGAGCCTGTGGTACTCTCCGATGTCTCTCCTAAGGAGGCCATCACTGATCCCTCCCTCCGTGACCCCTCATTGCATCGATGGTAGCCTGGCACCACCTCTCCATCCGTTGCACTACAGCATGCATCGGACCCTGTGCCCTCATCATCCGAGGAGGGCGGATGCCTGCATACCAGGCATCATACCCATCTGCTACCCCTGCATCATCCCCATCCACTGGCTGAATGGGGGCATCATCAGCGTCCTGACTCTAGAACCACTGCATGTCTGGAGCCCCGCTCAATGTGGTATTATCCCGCACAGTCTAGGAGTACTCATAATCCCTAAGAGAAGGGATCCCCTACTGTAGACCGAACTACCTCAAAACTCGGTCATAGCGGTGGAGCTCTACCTCTCCCCACTCTGTCCTCAACCAGATGACTCACCTGATGCGAGCCAACTCCTGTCCATCCTCTACCCACCCTGGATGCTCTCTCCATGGTCTCTAGGTGATCTGATCTAGGGTGAGGTCATCTAGCAACCTTCGGGACATCGGCAGATCTATCCATCACTGTGACCCTCTCTGGAGCCACCAATAGAAAACCTAGGGTCTCTCCCGATCAACTCCTATCAGTGGAAGCCCTACCGGCCTTCGCACCGCAATGTGCTCCCAGCACCAAACCTGTAGTAGTGATGTCAGCACCAGACATCGACCTCCCTTGTATACGACCCCGTAAAGGATCCTATACAAGTGGCATAATACAAAGCTACCCCAAGCAAACCTGTATCCGTGGTCTCTCATGTCGTAGACCACATCTGAGAGGAGCCACGGTAACCTGCATCCACTCTGGTGGCATAGAAGAAGGCCACCCACCACCCCTACCAAAACTTGGGTCAATCGAGATGCCCCAGGCATCTGCCTCAAAGCCTCGATGTTCACTCCGCCCTTCTCTAGGGTGAAGCTTGGGTCACTACACAATCTCATCATGGCATGGCCCTGATTGGCCGAAGGAGTCATGAACCGCCCATGTATGGGGATCCTCAAGATCCTCCATACATCCTCTAGAGTGGGAGTCATCTCCCCTGTCGGTAGCCGAAAGTAGGACGACTCCGGATACCATCTCTCTGCTAGGGCTGTCAGTAGCCCCATGTCTATAGGAATTTGTGGCATCTTTGCCACATGTTGCAGTCTGACCTCTGCTAGTCTATCTCGCTCGGCCTGATCGAGCATGGCTAAGTCATCCCTGAGACCCCCGTATTTCCACTCTCGACTCTTTAGCAATCCCCTCTGCAAAATAAACAATAAAACAACAAAAAATCATTAATACATAATCATTAAAATCAATTAAAATCAATTTCATCTCATAAAAAAATGATATCGCCCATTATTGGATGATATCGTACCAAATTTAGCAAAATCATCCTTAATAGGATGAAATCGTCTTCGATTCTTCAATTTGGGGATCGCCCCTTATTGGACGGGATCGCCCCTATTTCTCTGATTTCGTCCTCAGACGAAATCGGCGATATAGGGACGATTTCGACAAAATTGGGACGATTTCGTCCCGACGTCGTCGACGGCCTAAAAATGGCCGCGATGCCCAAAAACAATTAAAATTCAAGTAAAAAATTAAACAAATCAAGCTAAAAACATAGTACACTAGGTTTAGATCCTTACCCGCAACCCGCGTCGGACCTCTATCGATCTGTGTGTCGTTTCCACCATTTCGCCTGCAGAGCTCTGAAACAACGAAAGTGAACAGTAAAAATGAATTAGGGTTTTACCCTATTTTTCCTATTTTTATTTAAAAACAACATTTTTTTAATTTTTTCTTTTCCGCGCTTTTACCTCAAACGTTCGATTTGGGTAAAAACTCGGAGGGGGCACCATAGCAAACAGTTGTACGATTCGACCTAGAATCGTCGTCTAAAAAATGGAATAAATTTTTGCTTTCTCGTAAAGCATGAAGAACTCGTCTTTAACGCATTTTCTTCAGAAAATTTGCTAAAGAGGGGGCAAAATGTAGCACCCTAAAATTGGCGCAGTTAAACCATCAGTAAAAGATAAAAAAATTGAATTTTAACCCCAAAACTACCCGTTAACCGCTCACCTCATTTTTCGTGCCATTTTTAGAAGTTGTTTTGACCGTTGGATGATATCATCGTCGATCTGACGATATCATCCCAAATCAGACGAATTCATCTAGAACAGAACGTCCAGACGATTTCATCCCAAAACCAAATTTTCATAATTAGCTTCTGTTTCAACAACCTCTCCAACTCGGGCAGAAGCGTGTCTACGCGGTTGGAGATTCCTACGTTGGAGATCTCCCAGATTGGGATGATCCCCAACCTCCTAACCTCCCCCTAATCCTATATAAACTTGGGATTTTCCCAGTTTATCCCCTTAGCTGATCATTTCCCTGCAACTTTAGTTTTTGTTGTGTTAGAACATCCTATCCCCCATCATTTGCATTTGTGTTTTCAAGTTTTATTATAGGATCTCACTGTGTTTCAGTCGGAGGAAGCTCGGATCATCGTCGACAGGCGATTCAACCACAATTTCGGATGATCCTGACGAGATCCGACGATGATCTCGTACGATTGCAGATGATTTTGACTGCGGTTTCAGATTGGGGGCAATCGTAGCCCACGAGTTTGCATTCTCTATCTCTTTTCTTATTTAATTGTGCATTAGATTAATTCACTTCTATTCTGCATCTTGGAGTTCACCTCATTTAGCATATTTGCATGATAAAATTCAAAATAAATTATTAAAACATTGCATCCCATTTGATTTGATATCTAGATTTATCATTTAAGCATTTATATTCTTATTTCTATCATTTTGTATCATTCTTGCAATTGTATTTTTGGTTTTTGGTGTCTGTTTTCATGATTGCAGGTTTTTGATGAATTCGTCAGGTCACTGACGATCTTGGCTGATCTCAGATGATCTCCTATGATCTGGATGATTCTGTACAATTACAGATGATCCTGTCATATCCGGGATGATCTGGACTCCTACAAGCTTCAGAATCTTCATCAGACATCAGAAATCAGGTGCACTCTTCTCCATTTTAGATATTTTCTGTATTTAGGATTCATTTATGTTTGTTGTCTTCATATAAACCAGAAATTTCATATAGAATAGCTTAGATTCATTTTGGCCAACCTAGGAATCTGAATGATTGAACATAAAATGAACACATCAAACCCATTCTCGACCTAGGCATGGAAACTGCCACTCAAAGTTTCTTGGTGAACCCCACCATCCATCAAAAATTCACCCTTATACCCCTCCCCCGAGAGGCACGACCTTCAAAGGGCCTCTCCATCCGAGGTATTGTCCCATCCTTCTCGCATCCCCCTTTCGGGCACGGATCCTTTAGCTTGAAGGTAAGGGTGCAAAAAATTTGGGTGATACAATTACTATACCTCGTATTGCAAAGATCATGTTACCTAATATCATCCATTATTTTGTATTCCATCCAAAATCATTTGAGATAATAGGCCACCTTTAAAGAATAAATATGTGCATGCTTTAACATCTAAATATAACATCCAACATAGTTATTCTATGCCCTATTATCTACAAACCAATAGACAAGCCAAGGCATCAGACAAAACAATAATTTTCATTTTGAAAAAAATGTTAAAGATAATAAAAAATATTGGCATACTCAATTACCCCTTGCCCTATGGGCCTACCGTACTAGTATTTGGACACCCTTAGAGTACATGGTACTAAGGCAATAATGCCTACCGTATTGGGGTAAATTTTTTTTCACTAGTATATGGTACTAAGGCAATCATGCCCTTAGAGTTAGAAATCCCATCGCTGCACATATCCATACAAGAGTTCATCGATGATGACATTGTGCGATAGGCTCACCTAGATCAACTAATGTTGCTTGACGAGTTATGTGTTAATGCTCTTGAGAACCTATGCGTTTATCAATAGCAGCTTAAGAGAGACAATAATATGAAAGTCCATCCTAGTGACTTTTAGGTTGGTTACCTTGTTCTAAAATAGAACCAACAAAATTCTAACTTGCCACCCCACCTAAGGGATAAGTTTACAGTAAACTGGTTAGGACCATTCATTATCACTAGTAAAATTGGACATGGATCTTATTGCCTAGCCACAAATTAATAAATTTAGGAACATAAACCCTTGAATATCCTTCATCTATGACATTTTCATTGTTAAAGCATTGTGCCCTACAAAAAATCCCCAAAGGTATCCATAAACCCTTTGGCCACCAAAAATCCCCAAAGGTATCCATAAACCTTTTGATCACCCAAAATCCCCAAAGGTATCCATAAACCCTTTGGTCACCCAAAAATATCCAAAGGTATACATAAACCCTTTGGTCACCCAAAAACCCCCAAAGGTATCCATAAACCCTTTGGTCACCAAAAATCCCCAAAGGTATCCATAAACCCTTTGGTCACCCAAAAACCCCAAAGGTATCCATAAACCCTTTGGTCACCCAAAAAGCCCCAAAGGTATCCATAAACCCTTTGGTCACCCAAAAAATTACCAATGGTATCCATAAACCCTTTGGTCACCCAAAATCCCCAAAGGTATCCATAAACCCTTTGGTCACCCAAAAATCCCCAAAGGTATCCATAAACCCTTTGGTCACCCAAAAAACCCCAAAGGTATCCATAAACCCTTTAGTCACCCAAAAAGCCCCAAAGGTATTCATAAACCCTTTGGTCACCCAAAAATCCCCAAAGGTATCAACAAACCCTTTGGTCACCCAAAACACCTCAAAGGTATCCATAAACCTTTTGGTCACCCAAAGCATCCCAAAGGTATTCGTAAACCCTTTGGTCACCCAAAATGCCCCAGTGGCATCCAATAAGCCCGTTGGTCAACTATATATGCATATATATTAATCAAAATCTAAAAACATCCTTTAAAAAAAAATATATAAAAATATTGCATTGCATCACATTGCATACCACTTCATTATACAATCACTTGCATTAGGCATACCCATCATTGCATTTTGCATTTTAGATTTGCTCATACATGTCTAGAACCAAGTCTATCTACTTGACATCCTTCAGAGTCATGTTTGTTAAATATCATCATTCACACCCATATACATTACAATTATCATCTACGTTTCCAACCTTTCATATGTGTATATTTTTCCCTTCACCTAGTCATTTGTTTTAGGGTGTCTTTAGGATTTTTGGTCACTCAGTCATATCTAGTCTTCTTTTTAGATTTTATAAAAAGCTAGCCTAATTTTTAGAAGGTAGAGTCTTTCTTTGATTATACCTTGTATACATCTAAGTCCCAACACATTTTCACATTAAATCCAAGTTTTGCATAAGGAAATACGAAACATACAATGTGGATTAGGTTACCTTAAGTGAAAAATGCTAAGAATTGACAAAAGGACAAGCTCCTCCCTACCCAAATACAAAAAAACTAGTGGTTTTCACCACTACCAAAAATACTCAAAATAAATAGTGGTTTTCACCACTAACAAAAGCAAAATGTAAAAGCAACAATGGTTACCACCACTCCCAAAATTCCTTGCTCACCAATAAAAAATAAGCAAATCCCTAGAGAAATTAAAAATAAAATAAAATAAGGGAGTAATGAACTTGAATCGCTAGAATTCTCAGCATTTGATAAACCATGAGGTGATCCTCATTACAGGTTCGGTGGAATCAATTTTGCCTTGAAATGGCGACATCCTTACACATGATGATATGTATGTTACATTAGAATCCTATTTTTGTACAAACCAATATTTGCATGTGGATGATCTAGATTTTGGTAGCCTGTACTACCTGGTGGTCTAATCAAACTATGTACAAAACCTAGGATCATGATACTCATAGGGTGATATTTAGTACATATGGGTTGCATCAATCTTGTTTGGTACTGGGGTAACTTTTAATTTGTTATCATAATAATGAACTCACCTACACACACAGGGATATTGAGTATCTTGGTCATCCTAGAAGATTCATACCTTGTCAAAAATTCTTGCATGGTTAGTATATAATTTTTGAGTAGTTCACTAGAGTGTTTGAGTCTCATGAAAACCTCAAGGGAATTCTATAACATCTTGCTATTCATTCCATTCCATATTATTTTATCATATTTTTTTAGTTTACATTTTCACTAATCCATCATATAGTCTCATGACAACATTACAAAATGAATTGATGAATTTTATATAGTCTATGGTGCTATCATAGTGTGTAAAATAGTATGCATATTTCATCATACAGATCAAAAAATCATCCATATCATTACACATACACATATATCCATATCATCAAAAACATCATAAGCAATACATGCATCCATCAAAGCATCAATAAAGCAAATATAAGCATTGCATACATCCAATAAAGTAATAAGGAAACACATGATGATAATAATAACTCATATATATATATATATATATATATATATATATATATATATATATATATATATATATATATATATATATATATATATATATATATATATATATATATATATAGTATGTACGTATGTATATGTATGTATATGTATGGGTCAAAAATATACATCATCATCCAAAACTGCCCATAGGCTACAATCAAGTGGGTCCTCAGGCCTCATGCTCCCAAAATCCAAAAACAAAAGTAACCATAGAGTTTCAAAATCCATGGTCACGCAAGACCAACACCATGAATCTCACCCCTACCCTTAGTCGACACTCATTGAGAGCTCTTAGATCTACTCTTCTTGACCCTATCTACTCTCCTCACAGAGCTAGGAGCCCCCATCCTCACAGATGATACCTTATACCACTCCTCCTACTATGATGTGACCCACTAGTAGAAGATCGAGCTAGTAAGTGTCCTCTAAGGTGCACTATCTCATCCTCAAATTCCTATGTGTATGTTGTATCCACTTGGTGATGCATTTGGTAGTCACTCAGTAAGGTATAGAGATGTGCCATCTCCTCTCATAGATTTTCTACCTTGCCATTGCTATATTCTACATGGCTTGGGATCCTAGATCTAACCTTTGACTAAAGAGTAGCTAACTCTAGTGTCTATTAATGAATATATGCTTATGCATTCTACACCTGTGCATGTAGGAGAGCCCTCTCCTCTACGTACTATCACTACTCCTATCTACCTCTAATCAGATCACCCTGCAACTATATAATGATGACATCCCATGCTACCAATTGTGCCTACACTCCCTACTCATCCAAACCATCCTAATCATAGTACCCCTATTGATCCTCCATATCCAGGGTATCCATCCATTCACTATATGTTTGAAAACAAACATGTCACTCCCCTAAGTTTTCTCCCTCATAAAGTTGCTCACCTAAGCCTAGCTCCTCATATGGAGCCTCATATAGAGCCTCACCATGAGCCTCCTCTACCCCTACAACCATAGAATCCCCTAGTGGTCCATCCTTGATCCACCAATGCATCACCTACTAGGATTCATACTTTGTTGTGGTCTCGACATCATCTCTTTCAGATGTAGCCTCCATAGGATGTACCTCCTCCTCAACTGCCTCCACTATAGGCCAAGTTAGTGTCCTCACATAACAATGACATCGATAGATAACTGGATGACTAAGTAACCCCTAGCATAGCACAAAATACCATAATATGCGAGTATATGGGAAGTACTCTTGATCAATCATGTGTCGACCAACTAGCCACCTCCATCACCGTACCCATCAAATTTGTGCCTTAGCCTTGGGCCATGTTGTATAATATCTGTATGGTCTCTAGATAACTGCATCTAACTTGAGCTATGCAAATGAATCTACACAATGCTCAATTGAACCTACATCAGGATGGCTTTGACCCCTCGATCTCACTGCCATATGATCCCATATCCTATCTTCTTGTTCATGAGTTGTGCCTGCATAATCCAAGATAGCCCCTATGGTTGACACATGAGAATATGCTACCATCCCCAAACCTGCAATAGAAAGCTACAACCCAATCATTTCCATCCATGGTATCATATCTCATACAACTCGTCATAAATCTATGCTAATAACATCGTACCCCATTCCATCACTAAAGGTATCTCTATGTTGCACTCCACCAGTGTAAATGATAACTCCAAAAGGTTCCATGGGAACCTCACTCTTGATGAGTCTGGCAGTAGTATGTTAGAAATATGTATCATCAATAGGGCATATCTTGTTTTTAAGACCTTTGCATTATACCATAGAACCACTAGGATACCTCTGCTAGATAAATCTCGCAGTACCTCAGGCCAATCATATTTGAAGTATCTCTACAAAATCATATCTCTAATATCTTGATGAGTAGATATAATTAGATGCCCCTATATAGGAATGTACAGAATATGATATACATCCTCTAGGATCACTATCATTTCACCAATTGGTAAGTGGAAGGTGTTGGTACGAGGCTCCCATAGATCTATCAATGCAGTCAAGTAGGCTCTGTCTCCCATCACTAGCTCTAGTCGTATCGCTCACTTAAGACCAATGGAACCAAGCCATTACCAGTTATCCTATGTTAGTAGACCATGAGTGGTCCTAAAGAGATTTGGAAATTGATACCAACTCATAATCACATGGTAGGGGTAAGCAAGATAAAAAACAAAACAAAAAAGAAGCAAAAAGAAACCCAAAAACTCCAAAAGAGGGCCCTTTTTCTTGCACACTCATGGCCATTCCACCTAGGGATGTCCCACAATTGGTGGCCATACCAACTAGGGATGGCTCCCCAAACAACTCAGGGTGGCCATCCCTCCCAGGTACAACCCCAAAAATTGCCCAAAAATGACCTTCCAAGCAACCAAAAACAGGCATAAAATATCATAAAAATGCAACATACTATAACAAAAATGCACAAAAACCAAAAATAAACCACAAATCACTACTTAGATTCATTTAATGATATTTAATGTGTTTTTTTGGAAAAAGTAAAAATAATTACACTTTCAAAATTAACAAAATGCAGTAACAAATTCAGCCCTTACCCATATTGTGTCAAATCCATCGGTTGATGAGTTCAAAGGCTGGCTCATGGTGACTGTGGGATAGTTTTGAAAGTTCTCCACTTTATAGAATCACTCTCCTCATCCTCATATCTCAAACTACCAAATCAAAAATGCACAAATGAGCCCATTTTTTAAAATTTTAGCTTAAATAACCCTACAAAACGCATGGTCATCCCAAAGTGAGATGATAAAAAAATATGGTGATTTTCCTACCTAGGACATCCATAAACTATATAGCTATCCCATCCTTGGATGGCCACAAAAAAAAATGCCTCAAAAACAACAAAAAAAAGTACCAAAAATGGCTTAAAAACCACCAAAATTAGGTCAAATCAAAAAAATTCACTATGGATCAAGATTGAACAAAATTTTTCATGAATGAATTAAAAATTCTCTCCTTAAATCCCCAATAATATCACTATGGTTGGAATACTCCATGGGAATTAGGTATTCAATTCCTTTCTTCCATGAAATATCAACAAAATCATCGAAATCCTCACAAAATAGACACATTTTACAATGGGAAAACTGAAGGAACCCCAACCAAGTCATATGGGTCAAGCAAATTTTCAATTTTATCACTAGTTATTCCATCATCGAATCATCGCTTGATATATTAGTCATAATCAATTGATTCATAATCAAAATCAACAATCAAACACAATCATGCAAATCACGTTCATCAGCGAATCATTGCCAAAAATAATCACACCTTTTCTTGGGGTAGAAAACAAGAAAAAAATTAAATTAAACAAATACTTGGAATTAGTAAACTATAAAGTATCATAGGCCTCACCTCTTCATGATTGAACAATATCCATGATCAAGTAAGCCTAGCATGAAAGGTTGTACTTGAGTCAAGTTCCTTAGCTCGTCAAAAGCAAGGATTCAAAGATGCATGCTATTTCCAATATTGGGGCATCTAAAGTTGGTTAAGTTACTAAATAACATTAATAATTTGATATTTTAGTCATCTATTTTTCTCTGCACTGTGTTGCACACAACACATCCCAAAAAGGGGCATTTGTACACACTAAAATAATGTTAATCTGATTAGACTACCAATATGCACTCTAATCAAAACCATATGGCCCCCTTGGGCAACCCTCAAAGGTTAAATAGTGGTCCTAGCCACTTTTTGGAGGTTCTACCCCACTTTTGGGAAGTTTTGGGCCATATAGGCATGGTCATAACACCTAGGGAGGACCACCAGCAACCATCCCTAGGTGGGATGACCATGGCCTTGGATCCATACAAAGTCAAAGGTGGGACAAATGGCACATAGATTCTACAATTTACCGTACCCATTGAATCATACCAATCTGAGGGTGCATAATTCTCATGCCAAGTTGCAAATTGAAGGCCCAAAATGGAGATTCCTTCCCCCTCCAATACATGGCAATTTTTGTACAAATGGCAGCATCTGCCTCATATGGCCTCATATGCTCATTTGACCATATGCTTAGTTGAGCTATAAAGTGGAGTCATTCCACCCAATTTTGAAGATGAGTCTTTGCAATATTTCACAATGAAGTGCTACTGAGATTTATCCCCAATATGTTGCATGTTTTCCTTTGAGATATCCATCGAGGGAAGGAGATTTTCAAGTGATTCCATAACACACAATCCATTTACAAAACCAACCCATTCGAGTGAATCAGATCCCAAATTTTTATGACAACATATTTAGGAGTAATTTAGACCAAATACCAAAGGAATTTGTGGTAATAAAACCAAATTTGGTGGTTGTCCCATCTCAGGATGACCCCCAAATTATGACAATCCTAAATGTCTCACCTAAGTATGGCCACATATTGGAGCACAAATTCTCTTATATTTTTACATAGTTTAATTTTAGAGTATATTTTATACCTTCTGTCAAGTTTTGGTGTAAGTTTGAGTTGTTTTGCACCTGTTATTATGCATTTCTTTTTTTGTAGTCCTGAATGGCTCACCTAGGGATGACCATAAATTTGTGTACAATTTTCTCTATTCTTGCTTAGATTATTTCTATATTACATTATATACATGATCCTAAGTTTTGGTAGCATTTGGAACAATTTTAAATCATCTATGATACATTTCCTCTTTCAAGCTAATTTTTGCATACATCTCTTTGATTGTATTTCAATATGCACATGCTATTAAAAAATATGATTTCTTTGTGTGTATATCCAAGTATCACAGTGCACGAGGAAGGAGAAGCAATTTAGAACATCGATAGAACATTGCAGCAGCACTGAAATCCTACTCTTCAATCATAAGTGCGAGGAAGACACTAAAAGCGCACCTTAACTTTCTGAAAGGATTGGATCTTTCGAATATTTAATGAGTTGTATTGATTGAGAGACCTCAAGGGGATATTTTCTAACTGCATATTTTTCAAATGCAATAATACAAGGAGAACCACCCATTTCATTCACTTATTTGTCTCGTATGCTTTCTTAAAATGTTACTTTTGTAGTGCTTGAATCAACATAGCAATAGATGCATCTAATTTTCTTTTGCTAGGTGCACCATTTTTTCTGCTCTACATTACAAACAAGATTTAGACTAGGTGTAGTCTAAATTATTTTTGGTTCAATGCCTATAGTATGAAAACAATGATACAAAAAAAAAACAAAATAATATAAGTTCTTTGATTTTCCCTTTTAATTGTGTTATTCTAATAAAATACAGAGTAGATAATTATTTTTTAACTTATGCTAAAATATAAATAGAGATACATGTACCTTATTTTAGATGTCATATTCACCACATGCACGAATTCATAGCCTACAAACTAGGTTTACCACCTGTGATTGGTGAATTTTCCTTCTAACATACGAACCTTCAAAAGAATACTAAAAAGGAAAAAATAATGGGAGTATTAGTTTTAGAGGTCCTACTTGATTCTTGGGAAGTTACTAATCTTGCTTGTTTGTATTCAATTTTCCTATTCCTTTTTATAAAATTGATGTGAAAGCTTTGGAAGACAATTAACCACATTAAAGTGAAATAGAACTATTATAAAACCAAAATAAATTAATAGAAAATATGCTTAAGATAAACATAGTCTTAAATTATTTTTTTTATAATGTTTAAACTCATAGGATGAACAAACAAGGAAAATTTGTAGCCTATAGGGTGAGTTTGGCACATGCAAATTAGGTTTATAGCCTACAAAACCTATGACTGCTAAAATTAATTTTAGGGATGCAGTTGTAAGTTGTTGTAGAGAAAATTATATGGATAGATTAAGCTAATATCATGGAATCAAAAAAAGTCATAATTTCATCAAAAACCTAGATAGAGAGTCATAAAAATGGTATTATCACCTATAAGTCCTACTAGCAACTGTAGACTATAAAAAAAATCACCATTTAATGCAATGTAAATAAAAAGTAGTAAATGATATGTATTGTATTATATTATACTTTTCATCTGTTCGATTACAATTATGACTCTCATAGGGGTTATACAAAGGTATAAGGGATTGATCCCCTTTTATGAGTAAAAATGGTACCTTGGTATTTTCATCACTACAACACTAGGAGATGGGTTTTTTGTGACCATCGCTTCTATTGGATCTGGGATTTTACATATATAACTATGTCTATGTCCACATTCGCTAGAGCTATGTCTAGATGTCTACCATTAGGAAAGCTAAAAACCATACACTCTAACTGTCTGTGACCTAGATAGTCATAATATTTGATTGTCTAGGGTTATATGATTAGGTTATAGAGTCTTCTATCATGCCTAGGTTTTTTGATACATTTGTGTCTTCTTACTTTGGACCTATATGCTTGCACACACTGAAATGGAAGTGATTAGTAATACCAGTTGAGCCTCTCAATATGAGGCCTGATTTTCAAGAAAAATTAAAAACCAAAGATATAGAATGGGAATAAATGTCTATAAAAGAACAACATTAAATGAATCATACATAGATCTTACCCTTGTTTTGCTATTTTTGATGTCTTTGTTGCTATAATTATGCCACATAGGGTTACATCACAATATGTTGGGTTGCATCGTGTTATGTTTGGATACTTTTACACAAGATGGGAGATGATTGTTTGGGTGAAGATGATCATGAAACAATACCATATGGGATTAGATAATCATAGGCTATGGTATCCTTTCACTGATGAAAGCTTAATATGGGCTTGCAAAATGGGATCTGGAATGATACAGGGATGACTAAACGAGTTTTACTTTGGGATGTTTCAGATGTGAAGTGTGTTTGAGATTCTAGCAGCACTTCAATGCATGAACCATCCTCTTTGTAATATGATCATAGGGGGTGCATTTATAGTTTTTAGGGTGGAGGAGGTTGGCCTCATCCAAATGTTATGCATGCATATATTAAGACACCTTGGGACGTCCTTCACTCTAGTAAATGACCAATCTTAACATGCTTAATCATAAAATAAATTCATTTGGAAAAAAAGCATGCATATTTATTTATTTTAAAATAAATAGAGTTCAATTAACTCATGAAACTAAAGTGAAAGATATTATCCTTGAATTTTTAATTATTTTTCGAATTTTGACATCCTTATCTGTTATGTGTCAGTTAACTTGTATGAGGTGTGATTGTAGTTAATTGGAGATTGAATTTGGGTGAGGAAAATTCTCACCCATCTAGATAAGGATAAGATAGAGCTGGATTTAACTTGAATTTATTTTTGAATGATGCAACCTTTTCCTGCATGTAATTAGGATGAATGATGTGAGGTGGAATTGAAAGTAATTGCAGATGATGTGGCCATGGGGTATGCAACGGTGAGTAGTCCTATTGAGGAGGGGTGATTGGTTGTGTACCCTAATTAAAAATTAATCAATTAAGTAATAACTTAGGTAATTGCACCTTATTTTACTATTAATTAGTTTTAATTAATATTAAATATACTAATTAATTATGTTTAGTTAATTAGTGTTTAATTATGTTGGATTTTGGTATCTATGGATGCCCCTTTTTGTATCGTGTTTTGTGAAACATAATATGATGTCAAAATAATGGAAACATGTCATTGTGCAAATATATGATGGCTTACACTTGAGGTATTAATGTTTTATTACCCTAGATCAAGAGTAAAGTAAGATACCCTAGTGATGGAGGTGACAAGTATTCTTGAAACTTATTGTTGACAAATCAATTAGTGTATAAAGGATGCTAATTAATTACTAAACTATTGAGACCTAGAGTCTCTGTGTGGATGTGACTTGGAGTCATTGTGTAAAAATTAGGTCAATATTACATGCATGATAGTTTTATATAGGGTTATCGAATAAACATCAATTCCAACATGGAGTTTTTTATTATTGAACTTGTTTAAGGTGTATGATTTTATTGGTATTGTTTTCCCACTCAAGTGGTGAGTTAATGGGGGACATAATGGATGATAATGACAAGAAGATTGACCTCAATGGGATTGGAAACTTGTGATATGAATGACATGTGGCTAGTGGTAGTTTTAGATTTTGCTTGGTTTTTATTTATCACTATTTTAAAAAAGAAAAAAAAAATTGTAGCTGTCCATGATGGTCAATATACTAGATCATCTAGGATAACTGTAGCATGATCATCCTGAATGGTCACATCGTGAAAGATATAAATGACTGTTTTGGCATGCGATCATTCATTTTTACTATTGAGAACAAGGAACGAGTGGCAAGTGAGGTGTGAGTGAAAATTTGATACTGAGATCTTATAATATTTTTAGGTGAAGGTGATGTGATGGATTTTGAGCAGTGGAGTAGTTGGAGGGACTACAGTATTGGTATGTAACATAAGTTACCCTTTCAATTTTACTTTGAATAAAATAAACCCAACTTGTATGTTTTTATTGTTTTGCATTTGTAAGTGTTGGTTGCTTGCATGTGTTTCTTATTTTTGAAAATTTTGTTTGTTGTTGTTTTATTTTTTGCAACGTGTATGTGTGTATGACCATTCAGATATTAGACAATTACTAATTGAGGACATCCATGTCTCAAATAGTAGATTTTTTTTGCAAAAAATATATATATTTGGTTGTTATGGTGACCGTACATTTGTTGTATGATGTTGGCCGATAGTTGTTTGCTTGTCGAATAGTCAACATATTTGTGATGGTGTGTATTTATTTGTTTTTCTTATATTTTGGTTACTATCCATCAACTGAAAACCTATTTTTTATGGTCGTCTACATGTTGAATGATCGATATTTTTTTGGTTATGTTATTGATTTTTGTGATCATTCGTTGACCAGATGGTTATTGTCGATGGTTGTTCGTGTGTTGGATGGTCAATTATTTATTTAAAAATTTATTTATTTTTTGTATAGCCTATGCTATTATGACTATCCATGGGCTAGACAATGATTATCGATGGTCGTTTGCTTGTTGAATGGTTGATTTATTTTTGTTGTGTTGATTTGTTTGTTGTGTTGTTGTGATCATTCATTGATCGAACAACAATTGTCGATGATAATATGCTTGGTGGATGGTCGATATGATTGGCTTTTTTTGCATTACATGATGTTGATGTATGTGATATGATTAATTTATTTTGTAGCATAAATTTTTAATATCAAGGTATCAATTCTAGGGTTTGATTTACAAAGCTTAGCAGTGGATTTCAAATGATTACTAGAAGTGGCTTAGTGTGATAGGACTGCAATATATAGTCAAATTGTATAATGTGCATGTGAATCATGCATATTTGATTGCATTGGTTGATAGATAGGACCCCAATACTTGTACCTTCTACATGCCAATAGGGAAGATCACCATCACACTAGAGAATATATATTAGATATTCTAGATAGTAGTGGAGGATTATTAGATTGAGATGGTCCCAATGCATCAAATGGATGTACTACTATAGCAGGTGTATAAGAATCATATATCAATGATAATTATGGATAGTGAGGATGTCGATATCAATAGACATTATCAACTATTATGGTTGATAGTGTGAAACATTATTTTTATGATATTGATTTCCAATGTCATCCTATCAATTTCATCAATTGCTAGGTTCCCATCAAACATGCTTGGGTTGGTATAGGATTTAGTGGAGGAGCCCAAGGTGATGGTATAGGTTCTAGTGCTACTGGCATAGACCTACTAGGAGCTCTATGAGATATGACATCATGGTATATTAGGTTTGGGTTGTAATCTACTGCTATAGATCTAGGTATGGGAGCATTTTGTGGTTGGGTGACCCAAGGCATTACCTCGGGTAGAGGTGAAGGATATGGTGGATGATACTTCTTACACCATTTTATGAAGTAAGGATTAGGAGGAGGGAAAGAGCCAACCATTATTTTGAGTATGGATGCATTATGATAATTTATTTTTGTAATTGCATCCAAGGGATGTGGTATGGAGGCCTTGGAGGGAGGGTTTGATCTAGATTGAGGATTGATTACACTTGGTATATATTCGATGGAGGACACGGGTGGTGGGGTACCACAGGACCAAGTATGATATTATTTAGCTCATATAGTATATAGATGACGATGTCCTAAGATAGCCATCGATCCAAAGTATGAACCCATAGGGGTGAATGCGGATGAGGTGTTGAATTTGGTAGATGTGGATTATATAAGCATGATGTCATAGTATGATGTGTGGGCTAGGGTATAGGTGATGCAGTCAGAGGTAGGGGTTGGTGCCATATGTGGTTTGGAGGTAGAACCTTCATATCCTAAAGTATGGTGGGTATGATGGTGTATAGATCTGAGGGTAGGATCATCATGAAATACCAAGAAAGTAGTCATAGAGGAGAGCTCTGGTAGGGAGGGGTATAGTAGTAATTTCACTCTATAGCAAAGTACATTGTGATGTTGGATCAAGATTTCTAGAGAGATAAAATGTAGATTTGGAGACTACCATAGCCCACAAGCAGAGTTAGTCAGATGAGGAGCACCAAATATTGTGAGGCTAGGAGTAGCAATAGGATACACTACAATATTAGGTGTAAATCCTACAAGAGGAGCGATAGAGGTTGATCAAGAAGCATGACCAATCCTTGATAGACAAGGCCAAGAGTGTGATAGAGCAATATTATCTATGAACTACGTGGCATGTGCTAAGGGTAGAGCATGATGTCCTATAGGTGGATTAGGATGCATTGAGGGTAAAGTGAGATGCTCTATGGGTGGAACAGGTGCAGGGGCCTAAGGGAGCTAGGTCATGAGGGTCATGCTAATCCAACTAAAGTGGGAGAGGGAGAGGGTGGAAAAAGAGATATATAGGGTGAGATTTTTAGAGAACATCCTTTTGTTAAATGGTATAGCAGTACAATCACTATTATCATCATCTACTTCCATGTAGAGTCAAAGGAGTGGGGATTTTGATAGGCACTTAGTTGTCCCACCTGTACCTCAATTTGTAAGGGAATTGACTTCCCAGGATTTAGGTATAGAAACCTTTCATGGTGAGAGTTAGTGGTATGCCAATGGTAGTGTGTAAGCTTGAGGATATCAAGCTCAAGGTAGCAGTGATAGTTGCAAGGGCAGGTAGTGATATGTTGATGTTGAGCATTATATAGATATTTTTGTAGATGCATCATATGTCTTTTTTATAATTTTTATGAGCTTTTATAGCTCTAAAATATGTAGCCTATGGACACACTTGTATATATATCTCATTGATGATATATATATATATATATATATATATAATAAGACATCATTCCCACCATTTAATAAGTTTAAACTTCATTTTTATTTCTTCCAAAGAAATATTCATATGCATCAAAATTCAATGTTATTTTTTAATTTCTCTCTAGTGTGATTCTATGGTGATAAATTTAGTAGATTGGATGATTGATGTTGATTGAGAGGAGGTCAAGGTTTTGAATCACCTACCTCTTCTTTTTACAAAATTTAGTCTAGTTGTAAGTATTTCTTATTGCCATAGGATCTATGGATAGGCTAGTCAAGAAAATTTATTTAGGAATAGTATTTCATAGGATCAAATTGCATCGAGGACTTACTAGAATGTTTTCTTAATTCTTTATATCATAGAATTTTATAAGGTTCCAATTTTAAATTTTTAAGCTCCATCCATAGGCTTGGCACATTGGTTACCACAAGATAATTGATATCTACAAGACCTATGTTCGATCCTCTCTTATGATTTTTACATGATAAGAATAAATAACTAGATTTTTGGCCAACATGACAAATTTTTCCACCCTCAAACATAATTTTTACCATATTTATGCCCTTTTGACCATTGAAACTTATGTAAGTTTCAAATTTGTGATGTTCTTGGTATCCATAGGAACCCTAAAGTATAAGAAATTTCCTCCATAGTAATTACCTCCTATGTTACCCTAAAAATCCTAAATTAAACTAGATATCTTCCATTATCCTATTTATTCATTATATTACTCATGAAACACTAAATTTCAAGGGATAAAATCTACACCCCCTTAATTTCTATTTCAAAGAGAATATTTTGTACAATTTGATAAAAATGACGGTGATCTACCTAGAATAGACTTGACCTCTTCTACATTAATTTTTCTTCTAAATTGACATCATCCTTTGAATTATAACACCTAAATTTGAACATGTACATTATACTTCCTCATCCCTTTATTGAAACTATAATGATACTTATGGTCAAGTTCAATTCTATACAATGTAATATTGTATAGGCCTATAGGAAAATATTATATATTTATGTTTAATTTATTATATATTATTTAATTATTTATGTGTTATGATCCACAATTAGCCTTGTTATTGTTAAACCCACCTTTTATAACTTGTAATAAAACTAAAGCCTTCTTGTTAATTCAACTTAGGTTAACTTGTTCATGTAATTGGGGTTTTGGTAATGGTCTAAATACCCTTAAATAGTCCATCTATTGTACAAGTGTTGTCATAATTATCCATGGATAATACAATGATTATTTATGGTACTTAAGGAGACCCACTAATTCTAGATCTTCCATCCTTTCTATATTTTTTGGTATAAGATTTGAGTGGATTGTTCCTTTTATTCATTTTAAAATTGATGTGAAGTCTAACAAACTTATATCCTTATTTATTTATTCTAATGATCTATATATGCAAAATATTATGGCCTTGGTCATTTGATAAAATAGGTAAGATTTCTTTATCTTTGTTTTAAAAGTGGAATATCCTTGATCTAGTCTATCTTGTATTATAGTATGATCTCTATTACATTACAAGAAATAACTATGATACACAATTTCAAATATCACAAGCTTAATTATAAATATTAATAATATATTTTATTTTTTATTTTTATTTTTATTATACAATATTTCATTTGATTTCCTTCTTATTACATTTTTTTTCTTATTTTCTAAGATCTTTTAGAGTTTATCTATACATTTATTTAGGATTTTAAGAATATTTTTGCTTTGGAATAAAAAATTATCAATTATTATTATTCACTCATATAGATAGAAGGAAATTAGAGCTTTGTTATATGAACCAATTTCTTTTTATAATAATAATTAGTAATAGTTATTGAACACATATAAAAAATATTGATAGTTGCCCCATTAGCAAGAATGTTTTCTCTATCGGGGATGATTTTTTTTCATTTTATTGTTCATTTTATACAAGTTTTGAAAATATATATTTTATACAATGATAAGTTTTTTGAAGTATTTAAAATTTTTGAAGCCACTAAACTAAACATGATACTAACATATCTTTTACTAAATGGTAGTGATGATCACTTTAAGAGGAATTTTTAATTTCACCCTTTATCCTTGTTTTGTACATATATTATATCATCTTTTAATAAAATCTATATTTTAGTGAAAAGAAAGAACTGTGTTTTTTTTTGTACAATGGAATAACCCTTTGGAAAAGAACTAGGTGATAACTTATTGGAATCTTCTTATGTTTATATAAGAAATATAAAAGAGAAATCTAAATTATTTAACTTCCATAGAATTTGTTTTTATTCTCATAGTATTAGTTACTTATTTTATTTTCTTGAAAAATAGAGGAACCATCATTCAAATTAATAATTATTACATTGATATTATAGGCCAAAATTATAAGAATTTGGGAATAACTTCTTATAGAGATACCAATCCAACATGTGAATATTTTGGAAGGATAAGCTACTTGTTTAAGAGATATTCTTCTTATCTAAAGAAAATTCATAATATCCCTCCAATAGAGTTAATTTAAATAAAATAAATTAAACATGTTCAATTTGACGTAGTAGATACTTCTACATGATTATATCATAGTTAACATGGAGGTATATATATCAATTTAGACTATACAATAATATGTATCTAATATGATAGAGCTATATAGTTATCAAAGTTTACTTCAAGTTATAAAATGTGAATACTATGATATTGTGAAAATGATGCTAAACCATTGGCTATTATTGGGATAGATATTGGATACCAACCCTTGTAACATACATGAATGTAAATTAAATATTAAATTAAATACATGTTTTATATTGTCTATTTACCTTTTCTATATAACCTTTCCATATAACATCTCCATACTTTTAGTGCAAGGGTTTACATAGTTAAACAAAAATAATATTATGATAAAATAACAATAGTTAATATTGGTTATTTGGGTGGAAGCATATAATTGTGTCCTATTTTGGTTTTTTTAGAAAATAACTTAAACTAACTCCTTTGTAAAAATAGAACATTATATAAAAAATTATTTAAAAAATGCAAAAAACCATTAAAATTTGATAAAAATATATATTGCATTTGAGGTATTATTATTATTATTATTATTATTATTAATACAATAATAAATTACAAAGTTTAATCTAATAAACCAAAATGTAAAACTATAAAAATAATAACTTAAAAAGTTGTATAACAAAAATATAAATGTAATTTTTTATTAGAATAGTTTTAATTAAAACAAATAAACAATTTAAAACAAACATCCTACGAGAATAGTGGTACTAAGCTTTATAGGTAAGGGTAATTGCAATAATAAACCTACTATAATGCACCATAACGTTTTTTTTTAAATTGTATTGCATTGAAGGGGAGACTATGTAAACATGCCATGCTTCTATGTCCTCATTTTCATGGAATCCTCATTCATTGTGTTGGACTAGTAATGTGAGAGGTCATAAAACGTTTTTTAACCTTTAAGATGCCAACAAGCATTTGACGTTAAGATTCCGAACTCTTTGCTAACAAAGTTTGACCATATCGTAAGATTTATAGAAGTAACGTTTAATGATGTTATCTTTTATTTTTGCATCAAAAAAGTTTGACCATATACACGGAACGTACGTAATGCTTATTTAATGGTTCAGGGCGGTGTATTGTTTGACCATGTACACGGAACGTACGTAATGCTTATTTAATGGTTCAGGGCGGTGTCGGGTTTGCACCAATACTTTGATGTTGACACATGAATTAATATTTGAATTTTGACCGCGTCTAAAATTCAAAAATTCAATAATTCATTGAAGATAAGTACTAAAATTCAAGCTGATCCTATTGGCTTTCGTTTTATTCATGATGCCTATTCATGAAATTCCGTAATTTGTTTATTGTCGCGCTACCCGTTCTTAACGTCTTTACCTGTTTCCTTGCAAATTCAAAAATAAAACCTGCAAAAAGAATGGGTAATTCTTGGGTCAAATACACGTATCCTAAAGAATATCTTGTATAATAAGTAATGTTTTCAAATACATGTATCCTAGAGAATGCCTTGTATAAAAAGGTATATTTATTCCAGCACGCGGCATGCACTTCGAATGCAAAATATGAGATTGCTTAATCAGACAAATTAAGCGAAAATTCCCCACGCTTTCAAAGATTGACTTAACGTCGGTCAACCCGAGACATTGTCCATGCAGCTGTTTTGTTGTCCAGCGAATTCTAGATGCTGTGTAAGAGAGAAATCATTTTCACCGTCCAATCCTCCCCCTACGCTTGCTTATCCAAAACTTTCCTTGTACCACATACGCTATAAATTTGTTATTGCTCGAGCTGCTGCCATGCAAATCACCATTCATTAAAAGAATCTCTTGCTAGACTGAATACTATGGCCTTGGAAATATATCCCTCCTGGAATTTCAGGGATCAAAGAGATCTCTACTCTGCTACCACCGACATGGACCTCTGTTGGGAATCTAATTGGTCCGACTGCACTTTGAATGCCCAACCACTTATCCCGCACTACCTGCCTAATTCTTCTTCGTCCTACTACGAGTTTCCTAACCAAAGCATAGAGTGCCTCTCATCAGTCGGACTTGATCTTCTGACCTGCAGCAGTGACCTAATTTCGAAGCCAGAAGCAATCATGACCCAATTCAATGATACGTATTTGCCCGACGTTGGGTTAGACTTGTTAGTCTACCCTGGAGCCAGCGAGAGCGACATAGGTTCATGTATTACAGAGCCGATTTACCAAGATGATCAACGCCTAATGAGTCCCGAGAGCTCGAATTTCATGGATTTCGACTTGGATTTCACGGAAGTAGAGTTGGCGGCTCTGCAATACGAAAGTGCTGTCGTACCTCTGGCTTCTCCTGGCCCTCAGATAATTCTTCCTTGCCATGTTGAAGGCGAAGCCAAAAGGGATCGGCTTATACTGGAAAACTTGTTGAAAGCTTTGGCGGAAGCCACGGAAAGGGAGGCGTGGGATCTATTGAAAGTCATTGTAAATCGACTCCAACGAATGGTTTCTCCCATTGGAACCCACCTGGAGAGAGTCGGGTACCATCTTCTTGAGAGTTTCAGGCCTCAGGATGCCGCGCGCCTCAAGTTCATGAAGTCCATGAAGGAGGTCTGTATGCAAAGTAGTTTAAGAGCGTTCCAAGCGCTTTATGAACTCTACCCTTATGCCAGAATTGCTCATTTTACGGCCAATCAGAGCATTGTGGAGTACGTGAACCGTAGCCACAAAAATAGTTTACATATCGTTGACTTTGATGTTATGGAAGGCTTGCAGTGGCCGCCATTGATGGAAGCTCTGGCAGACAACTGTTTGGAGCGTCTTCGAATTACGGCCATCAAATGGGACGATGAAGAGGCTGCCGGCCAAGATGGCATCGCAGTTTCGGTGGGAAAGACGGGATGTAGGCTCGCGGATTGTGCCGTTTCCCTGCGAATTCCATTCGTGTACGAGGAAGTCCGGCTACAAGACCTCAAACAGCATTTGTTGTTTGCGACAGCGGAGGCGCAGGAAGATGAAACGTTGCTATTTAATATGATGGTGCAGTTGCCACATATGACATCCCAGAAAAGCAAACTCCAGATTGTAGACTTTTTATCCGTCTCACGCGACCTGCCATGTGCAATGCTGACATTGGCATGTGCAGGCATGGAATCCGAATCAGAACTCAAGGGCTTCGGTGGCCATGTGAATGAGAGGGTTGAGTACTTCACTGCCTTGTTGGAATCGGTGGAGGCAGGGCTTCCAAACGATGGGTTGGCGAGAAGTGTGCTGGAACACATATTCGTGGCTCCAAAAATCCAGAAAAGTGTTTCTACAAGTCTGCGTAACGAAAAAGAAATAATTTGTGGGAAGCTTTCTCAACTGCCGGGCAAGTGTGGATTTGGCAGAGCAGGTGTTGAGATAAGCGAAGAGAACATGGCACAGGCGAGGGAAGTGCTGGCATTTAGCAGAGGGTCATCATTTTACACAGTGGAGAGAAGCGAGACAGCCACGAACGAACTTACTCTCAAGTGGCGCGGCACACCCTTGGTGTCTGTTTCCGCTTGGAGATGACTATGCCTATATTTTGACTGTAACATATGGTGTAAAACATTATTGAAATGTTACCAATTCCCTTAAAAATAAAAATAAACATTTGCCAATGGCCTTTCTGTATTATAAATTTCTCCTCTACTTCCTAGAGACTGTATTTTATGGACTGATAATTAATTAAAAATTATGAGCGGGGAAAGCATTTTCCGTCTTATAATGGTGCACCAATCCTTTCAACATAAACAGGTAATAACAGTGCTCAGAAAACACGTAATAATAATTCTCAGCGAAAAAAGCATTTAAAAACTATGTGATTGGTAATATGGAACCCATACCCGCAAAGGTTGCCATATTTAATAATACGATCGTAGTCGGAATCAAATTTTTAATAAAAAAAAATACCACACCAAAAGCGAATCAGAGTTAAAAAAACGGATAAGAATGAATAAAAAACATAAAGGTCCTCCTATATTTACATATATCTTTGATGATTGTAGTCGTTTCACGACCTTTGAACGAATGAATTAAAAAACATAAAGGTCCTCATACTTATCATACTTTTACATGTGTTTTTGATGATCCTAGTCCTCTCATGACTTTTTCATAATATTAATAATGTTAAAGACATTTTCTTATGTTCTTAACGAGGAAGTTTAAAGGAAAGCAATGCTCAAATTATTTATATAAAAATTTCTTAGGTAGAATGATCCTTCAAACATAATTTATCTCCAATATTAAAGTTGTGAAAAAGTTATTCTTCACATTTATCTTTTCTAACAACAAAAATTTCTTATAACATTATTCTTTATTTATGTGTGATTGAGTAAAATTGTTTTATTTTTTTCTCTAATATCATGTTGGAATTTACAATATTTTTTAGAAATATTCAAAACATACATTCACCATAACTATATGTATAAAAAAATAAGAATGATATAAAAGAGTAGATAAACAAAATAATGAAAGAGATCAACAACAAGAAAGGAAAAATGAAATAAAAGGTGAGTGTCCATAGGAGCCCTAATACCTCATATATCACTAATTAAGATAATGGATCAATCATTGAGGTTACCTATAGTAGGAAATGAAACTATATCTTGTTCACAAATAATTTTTCCATATCTATGAAAAAGAAGGAAATGATACCAAATATTGTTAGTACAATGTAGCCACACAAGATGATCAACCTCTTGGAGCTAAAAATAGGAAAGCTATCATATGGTCATAGATATATAGGGGGTATAGGTGTGGTTCTAAGAGTCTTGTATCCTATAGATGGTTGGGTAGATATAGATCTAGTAGAGGGATGTTGACACTTGCTTTCTAGGCCATAGATGATCTCAGGGCTTCACATGTGACATGACAACCATGGAGAGGCTAGTTTAGGTGGGTTGAGGATGAGTAGGAGTTAGCTCAAGTGAGGATGACTTGATGGGTACATGATGGGGATAAGGATTATGATCCCTACAAATTTGATAGAGTGGTCTGATAATTGGATGATGTCTAGTAGATACCATCTACATGCAAGGTATGGTTTTACCAGACTACTTAGGAAAAGGAGTTTGGAGGACCTCTTGATATTTTATCCTTTGTAGAGGATGATGTTGATGATGTATTTCCTAAGTTAGAGAGAGATGACCTAGATGTTGTTGAGGGGTATGAAGGTGCAAATTCCTATTTGCACAATATTTCCTTATCTAGAAGGTAATCCTAAAAAATGAGGTGATAAGGGTAATCCTACTAAGTCTAAGGCTAATAGCTCATGATACTATTTGTTGAGCTTTATATTGTTAATATCCTCAACCTTTTATTTACCTTTTGTCATAAATTGGCAATTCGGATCTTTTCCTTAATTGATGTTTTTTTTATTAGATGGGATAAACCTTAACATATCATCTATGGAGGGATGAGAAGCATTCAAAGAAGGGCACAATCGGTCTTTTGGATTCTGTGTCTAGATATTCTCACAATAAGAAAAAAAAATTATCATCACGTGTTACATGCTTCTTTTAAGTGTGGGCATGGAAATGCATTGTAGTAGTATAGCCTCCAAGAATGCCAAAGAGGATCAATGATAGTGACATGCCATGAGAATAGATGTAGACTCATAGTTTTAAGGTAGACAAGAGTCGTTCATATTAGAGGGTTTATTCTTATAATACTTATCACACACGAATTATATATTTGTATTGTCTATTGTGTTGCTAAGTTATATATATTTCATAGTATAAAATATAAAGCTTTTTCTAAATGAAAAATACTTGGGTTCAATTTTTTTAATGTTCTTTAAAATTTAATTTTTTATATTTTTATTGTTAAAAAATTGATGATTGGCATTGAATCACATTTTAAAAATCAGAGGCAGTTGATAGTATTTAAAAGTTTGTATACTTCTTATTATTGTTAACATGCAGTTGCAGTTGATAGACCTTCATGTTTATCGTTACAGTTTAATTTTATTTCTATTTTTTTTAATTTCAAATAAAAGCAGCTTGAATCACCCTCTATAATCGTTCAAATCCATCCTAGTTTAATTTTTAGTTACTATTATTATTAGTGAATTCTAATAAAATTAATTTCTTTCTTCCTTAGTCATTCCTATTTCCAGGTTTTTAGCCATGAAAATATCATCGACATTAAATTGAAATTATATTTCTCAAACCTCTAGCTATTCCAATCTTATTTATTGATATATTTGTATAGGCGACTTGTGTTGGATATCAGCTGTTCAACAACTATAGATCTACTCCTATGCAGGCAAATCATGTTTATCTGTCAAAATTAGGGAGAGCTATTGATGATTTTGTTTTTCCTTATAAATTTGTTAAACCTATAACCATGTTCAAGGTTTAAATTTTATCTTACGAGGATGCCTACTCTAATTCCATCGCTAGAAGGAGAATAAATATGATCGAACTATAAAAGATAGGATACCAAACCCGGAAGTTTTTTATTTCATTCAACCTCATGTTTATAACAAATTCTTTGCACTTTTGTCCATAAACGTTAAACTTCGTATAACCGTTCCTGAAACATAAAAGAGAAGAGGAGGGGGCTAGGTCAAAATAATCAAAAGATGCCTTGTCTGCTAAATCACACGAATTTGATTTTCATACCAATAACAATGTGGCCACCACGCTCAGAAACGTTTATATTTGTATAACATGAAAACGTAGAAGAATCTCTACTCACCAGGCCGTGCTACCCACATAAAATTTATGGCAGACATAAATCTGACGAATATTTTGCAGCAAAAACATTCACTGCCTTCTATCTTCGGTTGACGTGCATATCGAGTTCAACAAGTTTCGCTGGGTTCGCCTTGCGTGTAGTTTGCCTGCATCCCCTCTGTCGAAATATCAGGACAGTGTCTCCAATATGAATGATTACAAAATCTAAAAATTAGATTGAATCATATTGTGTCCAAATATGTATGGCATTGTGTACCTGAGAGATAGTAATCTGAAAAACTTTTGTATGCCATTCTTTTCATTCCCATCCTTTGTCTACTAGCACGCGTTTCCTATGAGCGATGAGAAAAACATGCAACGATAATATTACCAGTGGTATTCTTTGAAAATGTCTTGGAAGAATATTTGACTCGTAATAGGAGAGAAAATCAGACACGTAACTCGTAGAAGTTTCCGCATCATGACCATTGAGATGGCATTGTTTTCGAATAAGGACATTTCGGCACTAATGCTCATAAGTTTTAATCGGGTTGTCGCCTAATTTGTTAAATATTCATTTTGATTAGAAAAATGATGCTGAATCCGCTTTGGGGACGTTTGACTTTACCGTGGATAACTTTAAAATGGAGGTGTGCATCAAAAAGAGCAAGGAAATGCCAACTCTTCATCGAAACACGAATATCCTAAAAAGTGTCTTTTATATACAATTTTAATTTAATCGTGGGAGATGCATTTCAATATAGATTATTTAATAGTGGGAAATGCACTTCAATATGGACCAGTGACAATGGCTTACGCAGACAAATTAATTGAAAATACCCTACCATTGAGAGGGATGATTTGACATGGACAAGTCGTACACGAATTGCCGATGTCATTATAGCATGATGTAAACTCGTTTGAATTCATAAGGACAGGAAATGGAGTCCTATCAAGTCCTATCAAACCAAGTATAGTGCTCCTCCTAAGAAATTCCAATCCCGAAAGGAAAGAATAGACAAACTAAAAATTAGTCTGATAATGAATGAAGACGCATATAGACGGAGCATAATAAAGCCTCAACTTCAATTGTGAAGCATACTTTACGAGTGAACAAAGACCAATAAGCATGCGAGTAAAGGATATTATATGCTCATGGCCAGTTTAACCATCGATAGCATATTAAATTCATTTAATTCTTTATCCTACTTACTCTTGAGAAGAGTCATTCGATCCACAAAATGTAAACATATTATATTCCTTTCTAATAAATATAAAGACTACGATGTTTTAACTACTCAATATAATCGACATGGTAGTATATTGTAAACATGTCTTCCAGCGCGAACAACTCGTGTACATTTTTCCTTTTAATTTGCTTATCCGCGTAAGTCCAAACCAAAATAGACAATATCTCTTTCAATCTATATATATAAAATCTGTTATGTAATGAAGAGTCATTATGATATGAGTATATTATTACAAGTTATATTCAACATTATATATGGATATGGTTGCAACTTTCATATTGTAAATATGCTTTTCTATATATATAGATATGTTTGAAGGTGATAATATTAATACTTAGATATTTTAATATATTGTAGTATGGAATGATGAATATTTATGTAAATTTGATGTTTAATTTTGGCATAACAAACTTTTAATTAAACATGCAACTAAGGTTAACTCTCAGTGGATGTATAGTCCTTGTGATTGGTGGATATATCACACTCATTGTCACATAGACTATGATATAATAATTCCTAACATACCCCTATTACATCATAGTCTTAAATCATGCTCTAGCTTCAACTCTCACTTTGGCTCTAGCTTTTGGATTTGGATGCTAGCTCATAGTTTTTGACTTGAAAATTTGTTTTAGAGTGGTGTTGGAATCTCTGGATTTATATAAACTATAGACTTTAATACATAGGAGTGTCTAGTTCTACCAATCATGCACTCCAAAAACACACTTATTAACAAAACATAATCAATACAAAATGCTTATAAATTTAATATAATAAGTATGTTCTTCCTCCAATGTTTTCATGTGGAGGACTTTTGTTATGAGCTACCATGCATTATGTGTCAACTATTGAGTTGATTAGTCACTAATATTTATCTTGCATTGACATGTATTCTATGTTGATTTATCTCCATTTCATGTTTTGATCGTCACTTAATGTAGTGAGGTCATCATATTTTACTTCTTTATCTTTGTGTTGTTCATATGAATAAGACATTATTTGTGGAAAGCAATGTATTCATATTTTATTTGGTTTGTTATTGATGGATGAATATTAAGTGCCTAATGTATTGATTTCTCATTTTTTCTATTGGATTATGGTATAAATTCTTCTGTATATGAAGAAGAATCATATTTAGAATGCAAATATTTAACGTTAGGTGCTTGAATCTACTTAATTTGAAGTTGCAAAATTTGATCATTCATTTCATTCTACTATTGGTTCTCGAGTGGCTTGAAGTGATCAACTAAGCTTTTGATATCCTTGATAAGATTATATTGTAGAGATACATTTCATGTATGTCTTGGATGAAATCAATTTCTTTGATGATTCATAATATTGGTTGATTTTGAGTCGTATGAAACATGATTGGACTATCTTAGGTGTGCATGTGCAACAAATACATGTTCTTCTTCTTATCTAATTTGGTTCTCTTCAACTATATTATGTTGTTGTACATTTTTTTTAAGTTGGATTTATCTTATCTTATGATGATTTATGTTGCTAGTGATGCATATTTTTGTGAAAAAGGCATATTTGTAAATGTAATATACCAATATTCCTTCATTGTGTGGTTTGTCTTACCATAAATTTCATATATCATTTGTTAATAAAAAATATTCCTCTATTGTTGATATCCTTTTGTATGAGAATCATTTCTCTATTGTTGATATCCTTCCATGTGATAATTAGTTATTTTTTACTAGAAGCATTGTTGGGATCTTACACCTCTTCTAAATGATTACTTCCCATTTGTATTTGCAATAAGATTTTAATTTTCTTCGTGTTGTATGTGAGGCCCCTAATTTTTGAAGTACGTTCACCAAATTTTCAAATGTTGGTGTTTACTTAGTGATATTAAATGTTATCATAAATATATTATATTATGAAGGAAACAATCTTAATATAATAGGAAATAGTATCTCATTTTATAGCTTTTCTTTCACTGCTTATAATTATTCTCAATTTTCAACAATTATCCTCACAAAATATTTGAGCCTTTCTTTACTTTTCATCTTTGAGCAATGAATTTGACTTTGTAGAAATAATATTTGATTCTAGTTCCTTGACTCAAATAGTGTATAAAGTTTCTCTCATGCATCTTTAGATGTGGTATAATATTAGATGTATGGTTGTACTTCATAAACTACTCCAATCATGATGACCAATTACAATTTTCTATTTGCCTTATTAAATTTTACCTGCATTTTACTTTATATATTAGGATGGGTAATAGACCTATCTACAAATTCATGTACCTCTTCAAGTTTAAGTTGTGTTTTAAATTTTTTCTTCTAGTACATATATTTATATTACCTCAATAATTGGTAATCAAACAATAGGAACATTGGTGCAACACTATCCATATAAAACTTTTGCAATATGAAAATAAATCTTCCACTTGATTGGCCTTGAAAAAAAAAATTTCCATGAGTATGTATAAGCCTATACTCATTATTTAATTGATATATTAAATTGTAAAAATATAGTGTCTTATCAAGAAAAATAATAAATGCATTGAATATTCTTCCTCTAGGAATATTATTTAGAATATTTTTATTCTTCAAAACATTTATATGTTTCTTTTCCTTTTTAATTGTATCAACCAAAAGGAAAATCAATAATATTTGATTTTTAATAGCCTTCCCACTCTCAATGTCGAATATTAAAAGACATTTAAATATACCATGGGCAAAGACATACTAGATAGATTTATGAACTTGAAGAAATGAATATGTGCTATTTTAGTTTGAATTCCATGGAGCAGTTTTTTTGCTCACTTAGTCATCTTGGACAATGTGTGGTTATTGTAGACACCAAAACAGCACCAATATGATTATGTGACAATAAGCATCGATCGCATTGACACACACAGCCCCCAAGGCAGCCCCCAGAGGTTAAACAATGGTCCTAACCACTCCTAACAGTAGTTTAGAAGGTCAAGGGTCAATTTGGCACCTTTTGGCACTTTGCTCTCTACTCATCCCACCCTAGGACGATTACAAACTGGGATTCATCCCACCCAGGGATGAATAGCAACATTCACCCTAGGGTGAGGCAAATAGCAGGTTTGACTGGAAAAAATTCAAACCTCGACAAGTCCGCTAGTTAACTGCAGCTTTAAGCCATGCAATTGCGAGGAACGACTTCAAATCAAGGAGAGAGACTTCAGTCATGCATGTCTTTGATTTTGGAGGCCTTATGCAAGGAGACTCTAAATCAGGGAATAATATATATATATATATATATATATATATATATATATATATATATATATATATATATATATATATATATATATATATATATATATATATATATATATTTTTTTATATGATTTGTTTATTGATGCAATGTTGTGCTTAATTTGTGTGTAATGCATATTTATTTATATTTTAATGTAATATTTTATTGTATGATTGAATGTATGTCGATGGATGCAATGAATGTATGCATATACTTTTAATTATCTTTCAAAAAATGTGTAAACTTGTAATATTATTCATGAATTTAATAAATTAATCAAGGGCATCAACCCAAGGGTACTAACTTTGTGTGAAATGGATTTTATGGAATGTTATGTGGTGTGCTACAATAATTGTGCTACTATGAAGGTCAAGATGACATGACTTGTACTTTTGCATGTCCTAGGGATGAATATTCTAAAAGTGCTTTCATGATGCTCAAATACCCTAGTGACATCAATCAAACTCATCTACTGATCATATAGGCACTTAAATATACTAAGACTAACCTGGTTATTTAAATTACTCAAAGACTGATGTGTATCAAGTGATTATTCACTTTTGATTTTGGATGAGGGACTAATAATTTGTGACTTATGCCAATAATCTAGCTCATCTGTGACTGTATATAGGTTTGTACAAAATAATGTTGCTAATGTGATAGACATGTCACCACAAAAGGTATACTCCACTGCTATTCAAGTGTCTATAGCCCTGCTGGAGGTTAACCCCATGATCTAAGGACTTGATAATTCTAGGGATTCAAGCTTTTATTAGCTCTTTTTTCTTTTGAATATAGTTGTCTTTTGGATTTGTGCTTGTCCTTTTGCCAATTCTCAAGGTTAGCTCATGTGCATGATAATATGAGTAGGGGAAACCATTCACTTTATGGTGATAGTGACTCATGAATTCATCTTTCCTAGGCACCAAAATTTTGTTAATGTGTGATTTGTGCATGGTATTAGAGAAAAATTAAGGTCACCAGGAATACCTATAGTATTTCAAGAACTAATGATGTTCGATGGAGGCTAAATGAGACACTAGGTATGGTTGAACAACCATAAGAACCTAAAGAATATTTAAACCAGAATCTTGAAAAATTTAATATGCCATCTGTGTATTGTTAATGGATGAATTATGGGGGGTGTGTTGTGGATGTAACACAAATGTACATAATGATGGATGATTTAAGGTAAATACCATAAGGAAGACGTCCTTGATTACTATGATAAAACTAATCCTAGTAAACATAGTAAATAGTTGAAAGCATTGATCGAATGATGATCAAAATTTTATTGGTGATGGTGATTAGTGCAATGTGTGAATGCAACATGCTTTGTTGTAGTGTGAAAATTTATTTCTTGGTGTTGTTTTTTTTTTGAATTTTGATGTTTTTTGTGATGTTTTTGTATTTTAGTTTTTCTAATGTTTTTGTATTTTTTTTTTTTTTTTATGTTTTTGTATTTTAGTTTTTTTGATGTTTTTGTATTTTGAATGATTTTGTGATGTTTTTGTATTTTTGACAATTTTTAATGTTTTTATGATGTTTTTGTATTTTGAATGATTTTGTGATGTTTTTGTATTTTTGATGATTTTTAATGTTTTTATATTTTGATGTTCTTCTAATGTTTTGTATTTTAGTTTTCTGATGTTTTTGTATTTTGAATGATTTTATGATGTTTTTGTATTTTGATGATTTTTAATTTTTTTTTGTATTTTGATATTTTTTTAATGTTTTTGTATATTTTTGTGTATGTACAATGCTAGCTATGAACTAGGCATAGAAGGCACACAAATGAAGGATATTTATGGGTTTAGGTTCCTCAATTACCTCAAGGGTGGCAATTTTGTTTGCTCTGGTGCCGAATATTTGTGTGATGATGAATGGACCAATCCAATTGACCACAAACTTATCACATAAGTGCAGTGGAATTTTGTTGATTTTATTTAAGAACTAAAATCCCTACTTGAAATTCTTGAGGATGCATTTTATTAAGTAAGGTAAATTGATTGAGGTACGTTTTTCATGTAGTATCATCATCAATGAATTCTTATAATGATAAATGCAATGATGAAATTTCAAGCTTAAGAGGCATGATGGCTTTGATACCATAGACTAGTGAGAATGGTGTTGTCCCATTTGACATGCATATTCTTGTTTGATAAGCCCATAATACCAAGGGTATTTGGAGATGACAATCCTTATGATTTTGTTTGACTAGTTTGTTTAGAATGGGAATGATAGTATTATTGGTAGCCTTAGATTATCCATTACTTTGCAGATAGTAAGTAGTTGAGAAGCTATGTTAAATATTGTACTTAGTGTAAAGTGCTCGAACATCCTTATTCTTAAATAAAATACCATTATCCAAAATGATCTTGGATAATATATCAAAATGAAAAATAATGTGATGGAGTATAAACTATGTAATTCAAGGTTTGATCGTACTAGTAAGAGGAATTACCTCAACCCATTGGTAAAGTACTTGAAAGTTACGATGATTGAACATATGGTATCCCAAGGAAGGAGGAGATATCTTTCCTACTAGATCGAGATCCCATTATGAGAAAGACTAAAGTGCCTAAATTGGTTGCAATATTTGCAATGTTAACATTTTGGATATTTTTTGATATATATACAATAATAACATTCCATGGTGGACCAATTGTAACCCATATGTAAAATACACTTTGTGATGGAAATACCACTAAAATGACCACCACATGTTTCATCATGTGCTTGAGCAATGATCCAATTTGCTTCTTGAGGTTCAATACAATGTAAGAGGACACATCAAAGCTACAACAATAAAGGATGTTTTCCAAGAGTGTGTAGCAAAATTTTTATTTGAAAATGCATTTAGCGATTAAGGATAGATCTATACGTAAAGCACCCATTTTTATAAAGTACTTAATTTGTGAAAAACTATCATCGTATGGATCAATTTGAATAAAATTCACATTCTCTTTTGTCTGAGATAAATCCTATTCAATAGTTAATTGAGATAGTGTCTTGATCTCAATGCATGTAGTGTTATTGATGGGATTTTATAGTATGAGTGATCCAAGAGAGGTCATGGTGTCTATGAAGGGATTTTTCAACCTAAGTGTGTTATGAATTTCATACCAGTCAAAGTGCTTAAGAAATTTATCAATGATCTATTTCTATTACTTCAAGACTAGGCATTTGTATTGGTATACTCCTTAAATTGATAGATAATGAGTTGGGAGTCATTAAAAATTTTGATTCATTTTATGCCTAGGGCGTAAACAATTTGGAGATCTAGGATTAGGACTTTGTATTCTACATTATTTTTTTTCCAAGGGAAAATAATTTTGAATGATAGGGGCATTATCACATCCTCGTTGCTAGTGATTAATACTCTTGGAAGAATATGATTCTACGGCCAGTGTTTGTGGTGCAGGTGCAGGTTTTGAGGTAGATAGTGAAGAGAGCACCCACCCCATCGACCGAGCAGAAGAACGGGATTGTCGGGTAAGTGGTTATGATGTTGTGCTTCGAGCACCTTGGTTCGTGGGTACATTGATGCCCACTAGAGGATTGCATTGCATTCTGACTATCATATTAACTGAGTGCTTGCTTTTGCTGGTTTGAAATTCTTTGTCTGTTTTTATGATAATTTAAACTATATATATATACATGCATATGTAAATAATAATACCAGCTTTGAAGTAATTCTAACAAATATATATATATATAATAAAAATATATTTATCCAACCATGGGTTAACCATTTGGGTTAATGGGAATAATAATATTTATATGAATAGTAAAATATAAATATAATAAGGGAATAATAAACAATAAAGAAATAATGATAAAATAAATAAAAATAAAAAATAAAATACCTATAAACTAAATTAAAGTGCATATAATTTAATAAAGATAAAATATTTAAATTAAACAAGAGTCTAATTTTTACATAGATGTGTAATGAGAAAGGCAACTTGAGAACCGTGTCACCCTAAGTTAAGAATGTTCCAAATAATGAGAGGATTTTAATGTTAATGCTTAAGTGGTAGCTAAAAAAAAAATACGTGGAAGCCACATGCATACCTTATCTGGCAAACGAAGCATGTTGTGTCAAGTTTCTTTTAACCACTTTTCCTTATAAAGGAAGGGCGAGATGGCTGTTGAGGGAGGAGGAATTAACTCTCTAGGAGAAGGACGAAGGCCGGCTACGGCGTTCTATTATTAGGAAGTTTTGTGAAGAGAATTAAGCTTCATAAAGAAGGTCAGACCTCTGGTATTCTGGTTATGTAAAATTAATTATTTATTTGATGAAAAAGAGATTTTCATATAGGTGAAGAGAAAACTATGTGCTTAACGAATTTAAGAATATTATAGACGGTTACTTATCCTTCATGTTCTTGTCTATTTAATTAGACCGTGTGTTGAACGATTTGACTATGGAAGAATAATTTAAATGGTTGCTTATCCTTCCTGCTCTCTTTAAACTAATTGGATTTGTTGTAATTCAGTCATGCGACTATGGGTGACTTACCCAATTTACTTATAATATAATATTATAATTTTTTTGGCCTGGATATAAAGCTTAAACAAAATTAACCGGATACTTTTTTTTTTCCACACCATAGTTTCCCAATATCAAATGAGACGCTGTGTTGGGGAAACATATGGCCTAGTCTTAAATTCTGATGGGTTTTTCACTTGAGTTTATTAATAAATTTTATAAAATATTAATAAAATTAATACAAAGTATAATTTTTTTATGAACCTAGGAAACGCAGTGTTGACTGTATTTTGCATTTGGAATGCTTGTTGTGTAATGTGTTTTTCAGCCTTCATTATGTAAATAATAGAACATTTGTTTAAATGGTTGCATGTTACATTTTCTGTGTATGCTCTGCATGAATGAGTGTTGGTGTGTCATTTAGTTTGTGGGCCAAATTTGAGCCAAATAAAAATCCTATTTCCCTTCTCTCACTGGTTGATGTGGATGGGGGTGTTGGAGGTGCTTGAGAGAATCCCTTCCAGGTTGACGAGTTTGCTACTGGAATGATGGGTTAAGAAAGCTTGCCTGGTGAAGTCAGTCAAGAAATTACGGTGATAGCGAAGTTAATACTTTGCTTTCTACCTTAGACATTATTGAAATCGTTGCCTAAATTTTAAATAATATTTGGTTTGGCTTTGGATGCTACAGGTGTTTAATGAAAGAACCAGTTTGTATTGATTAGATGTCTAAAGAAGTATTAGCATTAAAGGCATTGTAACTCCTATGGGTTATTATGGTTTATGAATGTTGAAGAGAAGTTTTTCCATTCTAGAAGTAGATCTGTTAAGACTGTAATGAAGTACATTTGGTTGAAATTATCATTCAATTACTTATAATTTTTAAAGAAGAAAAGGAATCCCATACTGACTGTTGTCTTATCTGATGTTTTAAGATGAGTATTTGGGTGGTACTTTCCTAAATTGCGTAATTAAAAATGTATAGCTTAGATATATTGAATAATAAAAGCATAGCGTAAGTTTAAGGAAGTCAAAGAAACTTTATTAAATTACGATTTTATTATGTGCTTGGAGAATATTTTTCTTTCTGGATATTTCATTTGTTATTTTAAGAGAGGGATTCTTAAATGGAATTAGTTGTAGATATTTAATATATGTGAAAACTATTTTCTAAATTAAAGGAAATTTGATTGATATTTAGACTTAGTTTGATTTATACTCAGAAGTCTTAAATTAATATCTTGTTGTGGATTTTATTTCTATATATTTATATATACATATATCAATGAACCTATATTATGAGACCTAGCCGAATATAGACAAAGGTTGTGTTGAAGTGGTATAGTGTTTTTCCCTAATATTGTTGTGATGATGTTATGTTAGTTGAATGTCCTAAGTGAGTTTAAAATATGTTGCATTATTGTTATAATTGGTATCTCTATCATTTATAATAACAGGAGACTTTTATCTCTATGTAAAAAAGGAAATGGAATGCCTGAATAGTATAATATTTTTTCTTGTTTTGTTATTGTTAAAACCTTGACTTAGCAATCGCAGATTAAGCTACCCTTTGAGATACATATTTGAAAGGTAAAAAAATATTGGTCCTCAAGAGTGTTTTTAAGAAACGTCTCATGGGTTGAGGAAGAGGAAAGGATTTTTCTTGCATTCCTTTAGTGCAATCAATGAATTAGGTTGATATATAAAATTTATTATTGTTTTTTTTTCATTTGCGCTATTAATAGTTTGTGTTATGATGAGTATAAGGGAATACACACCATTTAATTGAGAAAAATGATACCGGAATATTAATATTAAGGATATCTCATGATTAATATTCAAATCTCTTAGGTAATTGGTGAAGAAACTAAAGGCTATTAAAATTAAAACTTGGACTATGTTAAAAACAATAGGGTGTTGATATATTAGTTGAGCATACTATGCATGTTTTATTGATGAAATATAAGTCAAACTTCTTGGTTGATTTGCGAAGTGTATAAGAGTATGGAAGAATGATGATAAAAATTTCACTCTTGGGTTATGCAATATGTCACTTATTTTATATGTATTAAAGAAAGTGGAAGTTGAAGATATACTAAATAACCTTGAAGGATGAATGTTAGGAGTTGTATAGTAAAAGGAAATATTTATAGAGGATAAAAATATGTATAGATATAATACTTAATAGTACTTAAGAGTTTTCAAAAGATTATTTGGGTTTATAGATATAGGTTGTCAGCTATGATATGTTATTTTTTCTTTGATATAAGATTTGTGCAAGGATTTAATTGTATATGACCTGTGATTTTATATAGAGTATAAAGATAGATTTATGATTAATAGTCCATGTTTTATATGAAGGGACTTGATTATGGAAGATAAAAGAAAACTTAGGTTGTAGATTTTATGAAAATTTTAGGTACAACCCTTACATTAATGGAGGAAATTAACTAATATTCATAAATATTGGTTTTTGTGTAGAAGGTAATATAAATCTAATCCTATAAGTTAATATAAGTCTGAAACCTTCTTACGTCTATGTGTCACGATTCCTTTATTATAGTTTCAGTACGTATCTAATTTGTTTAAACCTGATTAATCTTTCAAAGACAAACCAATAGGTCGTAAGATGTTGACTTTAAGTACTCACAACTTAAAAATTAAATTCGAGATTTGAATATTGCTTGGTAAAAAATTGAGGGAGGTTGTATCCACTCATATCACTAAGACATGCGGTGTCTTAAGTGGGAATCAACTTTGCTTGACAAGAGAAATTCAAGGAGACTTTCTCTACCCATGCCACTCAGTAATGCGGTGACTTAGTGGGGACTGCAACATTGTACTACAACTTTATGGATAGGAGATTCTGAGCTGAGGAGTGTAATGAGTGATGGAATGAGACGTCACTCTAGATGGTCAGTCAGTTAGTGGTGGTGATATCCATAATTCCACTTGGGTTGGGGAGGTGCCAACATAAAGCATGACTAGAGAGCTACTCATGCTGTTGGAAGATCCAGCGGTAGATGGTTATGGGCAACATTGTTGTCAGCCCAAGGAAGGATATGGATATCTAGTCCCTCAGCCTTGTGAAGGTAGACTCTAGCCAAACCTTAGTAGATGGTCAATGGCTAGCACCGACATACAAACACTGGTTCCAAGGCATTGAGCTGAGATCTCTTAAAATGTTGTGAACCTTACAACCTTGGACAAGGGGCATAGCATACCCCGTTCTGGTGATATGGGCCTTGAATGGATAACCCTCCACCAAATTCCTAAGAGTCTCGAGTGATGAGCTAAATCCAATAAGGTGACCCATGAGACCTGACCAGTTTCAAGCACTTAAGACATCAGCTGCAGTGGTGGATAATATTGTTATATTGTATGCCAAATCTAACAATCACATGGGAAATCAAGCAATGTATGATTGAGTTAAACAAAAAATATAGTGTGTGAAAGTTCAGGTTTTGACAGGCATAGGATCTTCTTAAGGTGTGAATAATATGACTCCAAAACCTCCCCCTTGTTCATACTTAGAACCATCAAAGAAAAGGATAACATTAGCCTATTCCTCTAGTCTGATATTTTCCTCTTACTTTGTGATATTGAATACGTTTTCATCAAGCAACTCGATAATAAGCAGGTGCTCTTCTGGTAATGGTGCTTCAACAAGTTAATCTATGATTACCTAGACCTTAATGGATTTTTGGTTGATGAATTCAATAATAAATTCTATCAAAAGCATTATCCATTTGGAATTTCTTCTATTTGTATAGATGCGGCTCATCATATAGCATAGAGGGTTCTCTTTAGAAATGATGTATGAGGTATGGTCGATCATGTAATGTTAAAGTTTCTTAGTTGCAAAGACAACTACTAGGCATAGATTTTCAACATATGCATACTTGGTTTTGTAGATCACTAAATTTTGACTAATGTAATATATAGCTTGCACTCTATTTGCTTTATTATTTTTCACTAGATTTATGCCAAGGGTAAAGCTCCTGGTAGATATATATAGATGAAATGAAACACCTGTTCGAGGTGGTGTCAAAATAGATGGTGATGTGAGATATTTCTTGATGGCATCAAAAAGGATCTTGACACTCTTGATTCCATGTAAAAGTAACACCCTTTTTCACTAGTTGGTTGAAAGGTTTACATTTATCGAATAGTTGCGCAATAAAGCAATGAATTGCTTAGATTTTTCCTTGTAAAATACTTATCTTTTTGAGATTTGTAGGGCACAACATTGTTGAGTAGAAAATGATGTTTCTAAAAATAGTTACTTTTCTTCCATTTAAATTTTTTCAATATTGGAGTTTGTAAATTTTTTGAGTACCTATCCATAATATATACCTGTAGTAATTGGGAGATGAGTCCTATGTGTCACTTGGTTTGGGGGTGTATGTTGTTTGTATAGTCCAATTAATCCAAAATAGCCATAAGTAAATGTAGGAAAATAAATACTAACTGAAAATATAGGAAAAGTAAACTAAATTATCATTATCAAACACATGACTAAAAGAAAATTTATAGAAAGCAAACACACAACTGTAATTGAAATTGCAGAAAATAAACTCACTTGCAAAAATAAATTAAATAGGAAAATAAACACACTTGCTAAAATAAATGAAAGTAGAAATAGGGGAGGAATACTACCTAGAGTGGGCCTAGGCTCCTATAAATATCCGCCCAACTAATTCACACAATCACTCTTTTGAACAAGCAAATAACAATAACACTCGAGAATTTTATTAAAATAATGTAGTACAAAAATAATAGTTAGGTTTGGGATCCTTCACTTCAAAGGTGGCTTGTGTTTTATACAGAATGCAATTATCCCTTGTTAAAAAATTAGAATGTTCTATTTTAATTGTTTTACATGACTTTCTATAGATGGTTTGTGTGCATGTTGGATATTTTGTGTAGATGAAGTTGTCATTGATGTCGAGATGAATTGTCATTGATGTCAAAAGGTCAAAATGAGTAATGCAAAAGGTTGGTGGCAAAAGAGCTTCATAATGTTTATTTTTAAATATTATGTGAAGCACAAAATAAAAGGTTTTATTAAAACCATGGTTGGGAAAAATAAAAGGTTTTTATTAAAACCATGGTTGGGAAAATCAAAAAGGTTTTCTAAAACCTAAGGAGGCTTTTATTTTAAAAAGCCCAAAGAATATTTAAATGTTTAATTTATAATATTTAAATTATTTTGAATTTAAATAATTATAAATAAAATAAAAAAGGTTTTCTAAAACCTAAGAAGGCTTTTATTTAAAAAAAACCAAAATAGATCTAAATATTTAATTTATAATATTTAAATTATTTTGAATCTGAATAATTATAAATAAATATATTTCGAAGGTAAAGTTGGAAGCACCGACGACAACATTGTTTCCCCGACGAATTTCCTCTCCATCGATGTGTGTGACAAGGAAGGCATATGGTATAAATACCATAACCATTCCTAAGGTTTGGTATCCTTTTCATTGCATCTACCTTAAGTAAAAAGCTTGTGCAATTTTTGAAACGTGTACCTCCCGAATAGCACAGAGTGTGTTTTCATCGGCGTCGAAGAAATATCCAAGTGCTCTTAAGTGTTTTAAGGAGTCAAAGTGCATGGTGTGCTTTGAGGCTCCAAGTGGAGCATGTGGCTCATACGGTGTGGAAGCCATAGTGAAGGCATTGTGGGAGTATTGTACAAAGTTTTAGCCCTGCGGATTGCGAAAAGTGGTAATAATTTTTTAAAAATTATTTTGATTTGTGTTGCTAAGGTTTAGGAGAGATAAGGTGGAAGTTAAGTTGTGTGTTGAGGAAATATTTTTATATGAAGGGTTAATTGTTGCTAAAGTAAAATCTAGGGTAATTTTTTTTTACCTGAGAAAAGTGAGAGATTGACTTATTGCATTATTTTATAAAGTGATTTATTTAATTAATGCAATATTAAGTAGGGAGTCATAAGTTGAGTTTGGATTATTTTTAAGATATCTTTCTGAAAAGGGTTATGATGAATTTGAATTATTAAGATGCTCTTTTGATGAGTTAGATTTTTGGAAGAAATTGTCTGATTAAATATTTGTGGTGTTGGATATTATTTTTTTTTAAGCGAAAAAACCCTTGCAGAGCTGCTTTGGTCTAAGAGACCATGAACAGGGGGTTCTACACCATCAAAGTCACCCAGGGGTTGCACCCAACCCTGCCCGCACCAACATTATCAATTGGATTTTGGATACCCAATTCAACTTTTTTGGTAGGGTGGATATTTGAACCTAGGACCTCCCTTGGAGGATTACCCTCTCCTCTCCAACTCACCTACAACACCTGGGTGGTGTTGGATATTATTTTAAGAAGGATAAATAAGGTGTAATTAAGTTTGATTAATTTTTGCAATTGAGGGTTATTTTATGAAGAGGTTAGTGTGATATTTTATCATATAACTATTGAAATTGGCAAAAGTGAAAATTGTGATTGAGACAGGTTTTCTAATGTCACTTCTACATCAAATAAAAATTATGGGCATATTCTTATTTGGTTGAAATGATTGATTGAAGTTTTTTGAAAACAATATTGGAGTGAATTCTTTTTTCTTAAGTTTTCCTTGTTGAGTGTGTTTTGAATTAATACTTTAAGCTTTTCTGTAATAAAGGTTAAGGAAAGTAACCATGTTTGATAAGCATTGTTGTTGAAGTGTTTGGTTGAGTGAAGAAATTGAACTAGGGTTTGCAGAGATCATGAGTATCATTGTTATGTAAATATTGTTTGATAAGCATTGTTGTTGAAGTGATTGGTTGAGTGAAGAACTTGAACTAGGGTTTGCAAAGATCATGAGTATCATTGTTATGTGAGATTGGTTGATAAGAATTGTTGGAACATTTGAGTGAAAGTTCATAAGTTTGGACTAGGGTTTATGAGCAAGGATTATTTCATTGAGTGAGTGATTGAGTAGAGTTGGTTGAGCCTAGTCAAGTGGATGTTTTCATGTGATAGTTCATGTTCAATAAAATAGATTGTTCTATATTTTAAATTGATTTGAGAAAGAGGTTAAGTGTTGACAAATGTGAAACATATTGAGTCTCTAACAATTATCTATATGTTTCTGTGATAAAATAGATATTGAAAGTGATTGAGAGTTTGTGAGTGTGAAGCATATTGAGTCTCTAACAATTCTCTATATGTTTCTATGGTAAAAAGAGAAATTGAAAGTAATTGAGTATTGTGGTGAATGTGAATCATATTGAGTCTCTAACAATTCTCTTTATGTTTCTATGAGATTGTACAAGTTCTAGTGAGGACTTGTTGAGCAGATTTGAGACAAGTCTTTGAGAAGACTTGTGGATAGATTTGTGTGAGCTTTTATGGAATCTTACAATATAGAGTTTAAGGATAGAGATAGTTGAGCATATTGGACAAGTTCTAGTGAGGACTTTTTGATAATATTGGACAAGTTCTAGAGAGGACTTGTGGATAGATTAGTGTGAGCTTTTGTTGAAGCTTACAAGGCAGATTTTAGACAAGTCTTTGAGAAGACTTGTGAGTAGAGTTGATTGATTGATTTGTTCAAACCTTGAGTTAAGGTTTGGGGTAGATCTAGAAGTGTTGATTTGTGATTGGATTAAGCTTTGTGTTAAGGATTGAGGATATATATTGAGGGTATATTTGTGCTATACTGAAGGACTATGTTTAGTGCAAATTTGAGGATAGATTTTGGTGTAGATTTGAGGACAGGTTTGTGCTAGACTAGAGACAAATATTGAGTAGATTTGTGATAGAATGAAGGATTGTGTTTAGTACAAATTTAAAATAGAGTTGAAAGCAAGATTTTGAGGTGACATAGTATAGAGGATGACAATATCCAATGGATAGAGATCCATTAGCCAAGGCAGTGAGGACAGGTGTCTTTAGTGGATAGAGATCCATTAGCCAGAGCAGTGGGGGCAATAGTTCTTCTAGAATATCACCATCTAGAGCTAAGGATAAAGGAGTTATCTTATGGATAGATATCCACAAACTTTATTAGGGTATTGGTGTATCCTTTGGACAGAGGTCCATAAAAATTGTAATAGGGAAAGGATTCCCAAGATATTGATTGAGAAAATTTTAGTAAAATATTTTCTCCATGGAGTAGCCCACATTGGGTGAACCACGTTAAATTGGTGTCTCTATTGTGTGTGGTGATTTGTACATTGATTTGATTACTACTATTGATATTATTATATATACATTACATAATATTGATTAGGAAAGAAAAGTAAAAAGTGGCCTTAAACTTTTCACCCCCGCCTCTCAGTATAAGCTTATGTTCTTCAGTGTAATTTTAATTGGTGTCTAATAAAAGAGTAGTAATGCTAAAACTAATATTTTCTAAACTTACGCATAGTATTCAAGTCAAATAGTTAATGCACACTTTATTTTGATAGTTATAAGTTCTTATTGGCCTTTCACTGGAATACAAGTACCTTTTTGGCTTATCACTAGGATAAAAACACTACATATAGGCTCTTTTTCATTTCTTTGAGAGTTATTTTTTTTTATCATTGGAATTTAAACACACTTTTTCATCGAAATACAAGCACCTTCTAGCCTATTTCTAGAAGATAGGTACTTTTTCTATCACTGGAAGATATGTGCCTATTCAATCACTAGAATATAGGTGCCTTCCAGTATATTTTTGGAAGACAGGTTCTTGTTCTATCATTGGAATATAGATGCCTTCTTTTTTGTAGGAATACAGGCACCTTTTAGCTTGTGGCTGCAATACAAGTTTCATAACTTAGTTAAATTAGATGCATATTTTCCAATACCACTATATTCTTCAAGCCTCACATTGTTTCATAAGCACATTTACACATATCATACAATACCAGGTCCATGTGGGACCTCAACTAAAAGTGCAAAAAAATAGCAATGTACTACATCTACACACATTTTCCACTAAAAACACCCGTTAAGTAAAATACACCAATTTCTTTTAAATGCATGTAACAATTTCACAAAAATACATCTCTAATGCTAATAATCCCACAAAAAAACCCATTAAAACATGTACAAAAAATAAGCAATTATGGTGCTCATCATCCCACAATGCCTACGTATTACCATGTCCTCGTGGCACCTACTGCTGATAATCCCTTATTTTAGCATCAACCTTCTAATAATCCCTATTCTAGCATTTCTTTGCTTGAGTTGTGCCTTTCTCCTTCTCTTTGTCTCGTTTACACTTACAACACTACTTGGGATGACTAGAACCTTTCTTTGTTTCATATACTTTATTGCACTAACTCCATATTGTGCACTAGCTAGGTCTTGCGCCTGTTTCAATCTTCTTCTTACGCTAACCCTATCTATGTGTGCTCTCCTCTTGTAGTCCAGTAAATGTACCTACATTATTTTGAAATGTTGGTTCAGCCTACTTCGAGTAAAAATGATTTGTAGGAAGTTATTTCGTAGTGGTAATATTTAACATATCCCACAATGAAAACTAATATGTATCAAATACCTGGGATTTCGATAGTCATGCTATCTTTTGGTCAAGAATAATGTCTTCAATATCATTCTCATATTTGTTATCAAAAAATAATAGTTTAGATTCTCTGATTGGTGATGGCATCATTGTCTCTTTGTCATATATCCCCATCTTCTAAAAACACTCCTGCATATTTGATGGATATCAATCAATAGAACCATACAAGACCCAAACGTATTTTGGCCTAAAAAAGTGAATATTGATACCTAACTCCCTAATCATCCATTTATGGGATTTTAATTTTTTCTTTGCTTATTTCAATCTTTCTTTGAGCTCTACCATTTGTTTTTATTGGCTTGTAAAGGTTTACATTGACATAGCCCATTCATCATCAAAATTGGGTACCTGTTGTGCTTGCTTTCATTTTTGTGGTGGCTTGTTGGCATTAAACTTCAATATCCTTTAGGGTAACCATTTCACATTATATTTTGGTCAAATTTTCTTTCTAGATATTGGGTCTTCTACATTAGTTGTCTATGCCAAGATACCAATCACAACCTTCCTCTATGAAGGTGGTATTTCTTAGACATCTGATGACTCTGCTTCCTACATATCCTAGTCCAATGATGTGCCAACAAGAGGCTCAACCTCTGGCTACTCATCAACTCAACCATGGTTTGGTCAACTTATGGTTGACCAACTAACTGCACAATCATAGAGGGATCAATCGATTCATTTGATTGGACCACATCATCCAACTATTCTAGTCCCTTATATGATTGGATAATAGGATTATGTTATTTAAATCCACTAGTTGTCTAAGAAACATCCATATGTGTTGTAGAATCCTCAACTAACTAGGTAGTCCTTGATTGGTCAACTATCGACTAATCCATTTATTGGACAACCACAAATATTTTGACTAACTCAGTAGCAGGGTTATGCATAACGACTATTTTTAGCCAATTGGCTAAAATTAGGATTTTTGAAATTTGGAATTGGCTAATATTTGAGACCCTTGACCAAGGCCCATTAGCCAAAAAATTTTGGGTGCAATTTTTTTTCAGAGGTTGATTCGTCCCAATTTTATAATAATTTAACCATTTTAAGTTTAAATTTCCAATATTACCCCTAATAATAGTTAACCTTCTACATGTGTTTTGACACTATTCACCTGGATTTTGAAACTTATTTGCCAGATTTTTATAAATACATTTATGAGCTGACCCCTTATGCATAACCCTGCTCAGTAGCCTCACTATCCACTATTTTTATCACAAGAGGCCCACTCTACAAAATAGGGTTCCCCTATTTTTGGGAAGCATTTATCATAGAAGCTTATGATTGGTCCTCTACATCATAATTTTGGATGTTTTATGCCCTCTTGGAATTAGAATGGAATACCCCTGAAGATGCCATCTTCTCCTCCAAATAAATAGATGAGATTTTTGGGTCCATCATCCAATCGATCTGTATAGTGGCATCAACATGATCTACTATGGCATCCAATAATTGTTGTAATTAGCAAACCATATTATCCAACTACTACACTATCTCTTATAATTACCACATGATATTGTTATATTCTTACTACTTTTCCATGGTAGCTCATCAAGACTCCTAGAATTCATCTTGTTCTATCTTAATTTCTCCTCCCACTTGGAGGCTTGATCTTCCATGGTCTTTAATTTATCCTAGAAGTCTTCCTACAGAGAATTAGGGTAGGGAGCTTCACCAAAGGCCATGACCTACAAAATCTAGATGGATAGTTCATCTTCCATAATGTGTTCTTCATCATCCCATGATGAACTGTAATTGAACAAATATTCTATAGTTGCTCTAATCTTGGTCATTGATGGTGATGTTGCTCAAAATGGGCTTGAGACATCTTGGAATACCTCCCAGTTCAAGTTTTGGCATATAGGTGATGATATTATCTGTTATGGGCTCATTTCAGCTTACTCTACCTTCCCTATAGTGTGGCTAAGTTGGGAGGTAGGTGATGACACTACCCATGATGGGTTTCGTTTAGCTTGCTCTAACTCCATTGCAGTGTGGCTATGTTGGAATATAAGTACTTCTATATCTTCATCCTCTTCATATTCCATCATCCACTGGTTTATATTGATGTAGCAATCTCCTCTTCAGCTACTAGTGTGGTCCTATGCATCTCAACATGTTGAATTAGGGTTAAAATCATATTGTTATTCCCTAATGCTATCACTGTGCCCACTTGGTATCGATTGGCCTCATCCTTCAGGGCACTCATTAGATTATATGGAAAAATTAATGTGATTCCCATGCAATAAGTGATTTATGCACCGAAAGTGGTTAGTATTCAACCATGTGTATTTACCAATGCAAGTGAAAAAAATTACCACTTGTTTGAATACTACCACCATAGCTCAAGGAAGTTATTTTGGCAACCCAAATTATGTCAACTATGTAGTGGGTTACACAAAAAATATCTGCATGTAACACCCAATACTACCATCCTTATATGTCCAGTATCCTATGCATGGAGGTCAATAATATCTGTAATGTACTTCTCTATAACTAGTATGACCAAACTGCACATCCTCACAACACCATCAACCATGGAGGTTGTAAATTCTTGTACCATATCTAAATCCTAATCTTGGCTAACTAGGTGGTAGTAATATATCCACCTAGTAGCCTTAAACTATTCTTGGATGAAACCAGTTATGTTCGAGAGATACTTGGGCTCATTCTTCTTTAAGGCATGATTACTTGAAGGTCCTCCCATGGTGTTGCCTAATTATAGTTTGTGTTTGGTTACAAATATGAACTTTTATTTGTTTTTAAACATGCTAAAGCATTCAACTATATCCATGCATATAGGGAACCTATCTTCCAATAATCAGTAGTAATTACAAAATCTATGTAACTAACTCTTAAATTGTATTCTATATTGAGGTGGATATAGTTATAACCTCCTCCCCTGAACTTGATTTCTGCGACATGGTAGATTACAAATTTAGGGCTAGCATGATTTGAAAATAGTTTGTGGGGCATGTGTTGTTATGTTACACAATTTTTTTATGATAATTATGCATACATATAACAAAAAAATAGTACATACCTGAATGGGTTTTTTTAAATAATGATATGTAAATACTTAGTGGTGCAACCAAGGTGAATAAATGGTGTGTATTTATCTATGTGTGACAATATTGTTGTTTGGTATTGTATTTTCTTTAGTCTCGAGGTATTGTGTAAAAAATTGAAAGCACGAGATTCCGGTCAAAAGAAACACCAAGTGCGATTGCATTCAAAGTTAAGCACGCCTAAGTCCTAGAAATATGAATTACATGAAACGAAAAAGAGACATGTTGCAAGAGACGCAATCAGATAAAGAAAAATAGCCCTTTCATTAATTTATTTCGATCTCTGTTACAATAATGCCTCCTCCCTTTTCAGGGGCTAGGAGCGCAAATAAGGTTTGATTACAATCACTGAATGGTTCCTCCTTCCGCGTGCCCACGATTGCACTGGGCGGGCTAAGATGATGCCACCACTGATGTTGATGGGTTCTTCGCCTCTGCTGCTTCTCCTACAAACAAAGAAATGATCAAGACGTTAGTAGCACCTGTTGCAAATGAAAATCATTCTCTCTCTAAAACTAACAAAATATGCATACGAATATTTGCCTGAAACCATGAAAACAGTGAATCCAAATTGCTTCAAAATCTGACAGAAGGTAAGAACAGTCACAAAAAGGCCACTGCCACTGAGGCAGCTGGCCAATTCACCTTAAACTGGAATTCTTCCCTGGGCAGGATGAATTCTGACTGTAATTCGTCCCTGGGTGGGACGAATTCTTCTGAATAGGAGAAATCGACCCGTCGCTGCTCCAATGTCAGATCCCGGGACCTGCAAAACTCCTAAAAATAGGGGGGTTAGGTAATTGGGGCCATTTTGGGACGACCCAGATGGTCGGATTTTCCCAATTTTACCTCCTCCCTCGGGAATTTAACCTTGACACCTGCAAGTTAGCGAAACGATAAAGCAATACAAAACACCCTAAACTCTGACCAAAAGCTACAAAATTGCAATTATAGACTAATCAGACCTAGTAACACGTAATGCAATCTAAAAATTAATCTAAAGTGCTCAAAAACTAAAATTAGAATTTGGGGGTGCGGGGGTGCCCAAGTGGGCCTCCCACCGTTGGCCCTCGATTTTGGAGCCAATCCACCAAGGATGGGCCCAAAACCTTTTAGGATTTGGGGGTCAGCGAATTGGTAGGTTCAGATGTCCATGCGTCGGATTTGAGTAAGGTTCGAGCTTCCAAAGGCCACCCAACAACCTCCCTTGCAAAAGAGATTGATGGATGTAGGAAGGTGAACAAAGGGGGATGCAAATGAGTCTTCGATTCGGCAAGCACTTCGTTGCTTGAACACTCCTTCTACCTGCATGTTTTGGGTGAGAAAAGTCCCACATTTTATAGACCCAAGGGGTCTCTTTTGGGAGGGAAGCACAAAAGCCAAGTGTTGACCATGGGCGCCATGTGGCGGTCTTGTCTTCCCATGAGGGAGGGGAGTCCTTCACTGACTTGAACTTTGATAAATGCTTCTTGTAACAGTCCTCTAACGGCCCCTCTATCCACTTACACATGCGTGCAAGGTAGGAGCCCTTAACTGACTGTTCTGGGCTGCCACTTGGCACCATTTGCCCTTTTGCCCGTTAAGCTTAGAATTCGTCCCACCCAGGGACGGATTCAGAATTCGTCCTGGGGTGGGACGGATTCTATTTTGAATTCGTCCCTGGGTGAGACGAATACTGGGCAAAGTGCCCAAGTGTGCCAAATTGCTCCTTGACCTTACAAAACTGCTATGAAAGTGGTTAAGACCACTGTTTAACCTCTGAGGGCTGCCCTGGGGGCTGTGTTTGCCAAAGCGATCAGTGTTTGCAGTCACATAATCGGATTGGTGCTGTTTTGGTGTCTACAGATGCCCCTTTTTGGGAAGCACTGCGGGTGACGCAGTGTTGAGCAAAAATATATAACCAAAGCACTAATGATTAGGGTTTCTTGGTAACCTAACCAACTTTTGATGCCCCAAGTATGGAAAGGGCATGCATTCTTGAATCCTTGCTTCTGACGAGCTAAGGAATTTGATTTCAAGTATTAACCTGTTTTGGTGAGGTGTGACTTGAACTCAGACATCGATCAGTCATGAACAAGTGAAGGGCATTTTTATCCTCAGGTGGAACCTTGTGTTCATGATTCACGAAATCTTGAACTTAGACATTGATCAGTCATGAACAAGTGAAGGGCGTTTTTATCCTCAGGGGGAACCTTGTGTTCATGATTCACGAAATGCCAAGTGTTTGATTGATTTGATTGTTGCTTGTTTACTGCCCCAAGCAGGAGCGTGATTGTATTTGTTAATGATTCTTTGAATGCATGTCATTTTCCTTAATTGGGTGTGTGATTGTTGGTTGGTGACTAAGTGTGACTACCCCCTAAAGCGACGAATCGATGAGGGAATGACCTTCGTGAGAGAAGCGACGAGTCGCTTGACCCAAGATGACTTGTGCAAGGTTTGCCTTTAGAGGATTTACCGTTAAGCGTGTTCAATTTTTCCAACATATGGACCTATTTTTGGTGGGTGTTAACCCTTTTGGTGATGTCATAATGAAATAAGGAAATCATTCAAGTGCAATTGCATTCAAAATTAATCACGCTTAAGTCCTAGGAATGTACATTGCATGAAACGAAGAGAGACATGTTGTAAGAGACGCAATCAGATAAAGAAAAACAGCCCTTTCATTAATTTCTTTCGATCTCTATTACAATAATGCCTCCTCCCTTTTCAGGGGCTAGGAGCGCAAATAGGGTTTGATTACAATCGTTGAATGGTTCCTCCTTCCGCGTGCCCACGATTGCAATGGGCGGGCCAAGATGATGCCGCCGTTGATGTTGATGGGTTCTTCGCCTCTGCTGCTTCTCCTACAAACAAAGAAATGATCAAGACGTTAGTAGCACCTGTTGCAAATGAAAATCATTCTCTCTCTAAAACTAACAAAATATGCATACGAATATTTGCCTGAAACCATGAAAACAGTGAATCCAAATTGCTTCAAAATCTGACAGAAGGTAAGAACAGTCACCAGAAGGCCACTGCCACTGAGGCAGCTGGCCAATTCACCTTAAACTGGAATTCGTCCCTGGGCAGGATGAATCTCGACTGTAATTCGTCCCTGGGTGGGACGAATTCTTCGAATAGGAGAAATCGACTCGTCGCTGCTCCAATGTCGGATCCCGGGACCTGCAAAACTCCTGCAAAATAGGGGGGTTAGGTAATTGGGGCCATTTTGGGACGACCCAGATGGTCGGATTTTCCCAATTTGGCCTCCTCCCTCGGGAATTTAACCTTGACACCTGCAAGTTAGCGAAACGATAAAGCAATACAAAACACCCTAAACTCTGACCAAAAGCTACAAAATTGCAATTATAGACTAATCAGACCTAGTAACACATAATGCAATCTAAAAATTAATCTAAAGTGCTCAAAAACTAAAATTAGAACTTGGGGGTGCGGGGGTGCCCAAGTGGGCCTCCCACCGTTGGCCCTCGATTTTGGAGCCAATCCACCAAGGATGGGCCCAAAACCTTTTAGGATTGGGGGTCGGCGAATTGGTAGGTTCAGATGTCCATGCGTCGGATTTGAGTAAGGTTCGAGCTTCCAAAGGCCACCCAACAACCTCCCTTGCAAAAGAGATTGATGGATGTAGGAAGGTGAACAAAGGGGGATGCAAATGAGTCTTCGATTCGGCAACACTTCGTTGCTTGAACACTCCTTCTACCTCGCATGTTTTGGGTGAGAAAAGTCCCACATTTTATAGACCCAAGGGGTCTCTTTTGGGAGGGAAGCACAAAAGCCAAGTGTTGGCCATGGGCGCCATGTGGCAGTCTTGTCTTCCCATGAGGGAGGGGAGTCCTTCATTGACTTGAACTTTGATAAATGCTTCTTGTAACAGTCCTCTAACGGCCCCTCTGTCCACTTACACATGCGTGCAAGGTAGGAGCCCTTAACTGACTGTTCTGGGCTGCCACTTGGCACCATTTGCCCTTTTGCCCGTTAAGCTTAGAATTCGTCCCACCCAGGGACGGATTCAGAATTCATCCTGGGGTGGGACGGATTCTATTTTGAATTCGTCTCTGGGTGAGACGAATACTGGGCAAAGTGCCCAAGTGTGCCAAATTGCTCCTTGACCTTACAAAATTGCTATGAAAGTGGTTAGGACCACTGTTTAACCTCTGAGGGCTGCCCTGGGGGCTGTGTTTGCCAAAGCGATCAGTGTTTGCAGTCACATAATCGGATTGGTGCTGTTTTGGTGTCTACAGATGCCCCTTTTTGGGAAGCGCTGCGGGTGACGCAGTGCTGAGCAAAAATAGATAACCAAAGCACTAATGATTAGGGTTTCTTGGTAACCTAACCAACTTTTGATGCCCCAAGTATGGAAAGGGCATGCATTCTTGAATCCTTGCTTCGACGAGCTAAGGAATTTGATTTCAAGTATTAACCTGTTTTGGTGAGGTGTGACTTGAACTCAGACATCGATCAGTCATGAACAAGTGAAGGGCATTTTTATCCTCAGGGGGAACCTTGTGTTCATGATTCACGAAATCTTGAACTTAGACATTGATCAGTCATGAACAAGTGAAGGGCGTTTTTATCCTCAGGGGGAACCTTGTGTTCATGATTCACGAAATGCCAAGTGTTTGATTGATTTGATTGTTGCTTGTTTACTGCCCCAAGCAGGAGCGTGATTGTCTTTGTCAATGATTCTTTGAATGCATGTCATTTTCCTTAATTGGGTGTGTGATTGTTGGTTGGTGACTAAGTGTGACTACCCCCTAAAGCGACGAATCGATGAGGGAATGACCTTCGTGAGAGAAGCGACAGTCGCTTGACCCGATGACTTGTGGGTTTGCCTTTGGGATTTCCGTTAGCGTGTCAATTTTTCAACTTGGCCTTTTTTGGTGGGTGTTACCCTTTTGGTGATGTCATAATGAAATAAGGAAATCATTCAAGTGCAATTGCATTCAAAATTAAGCACGCTTAAGTCCTAGGAATGTACATTGCATGAAACGAAAAGAGACATGTTGTAAGAGACGCAATCAGATAAAGAAAACACAGCCCTTTCATTAATTTCTTTCGATCTCTCTTACAATAATGCCTCCTCCCTTTTCAGGGGCTAGGAGCGCAAATAAGGTTTGATTACAATCGTTGAATGGTTCCTCCTTCCGCGTGCCCACGATTGCACTGGGCGGGCTAAGATGATGCCGCCGCTGATGTTGATGGGTTCTTCGCCTCTGCTGCTTCTCCTACAAACAAAGAAATGATCAAGACGTTAGTAGCACCTGTTGCAAATGAAAATCATTCTCTCTCTAAAACTAACAAAATATGCATACGAATATTTGCCTGAAACCATGAAAACAATGAATCCAAATTGCTTCAAAATCTGACAGAAGGTAAGAACAGTCACCAGAAGGCCACTGCCACTGAGGCAGCTGGCCAATTCACCTTAAACTGGAATTCGTCCCTGGGCAGGATGAATTTTGACTGTAATTCGTCCCTGGGTGGGACGAATTCTTCTGAGTAGGAGAAATCGACCTGCTGCTGCTCCAATGTCGGATCCCGGGACCTGCAAAACTCCCGCAAATAGGGGGTTAGGTAATTGGGGCCATTTTGGGACGACCCAGATGGTCGGATTTTCCCAATTTGGCCTCCTCCCTCGGGAATTTAACCTTGACACCTGCAAGTTAGCGAAACGATAAAGCAATACAAAACACCCTAAACTCTGACCAAAAGCTACAAAATTGCAATTATAGACTAATCAGACCTAGTAACACAGAATGCAATCTAAAAATTAATCTAAAGTGCTCAAAAACTGAAATTAGAATTTGGGGGTGCGGGGGTGCCCAAGTGGGCCTCCCACCGTTGGCCCTCGATTTTGGAGCCAATCCACCAAGGATGGGCCCAAAACCTTTTAGGATTGGGGGGTCAGCGAATTGGTAGGTTCAGATGTCCATGCGTCGGATTTGAGTAAGGTTCGAGCTTCCAAAGGCCACCCAACAACCTCCCTTGCAAAAGAGATTGATGGATGTAGGAAGGTGAACAAAGGGGGATGCAAATGAGTCTTCGATTCGGCAAGCACTTCGTTGCTTGAACACTCCTTCCACCTCGCATGTTTTGGGTGAGAAAAGTCCCACCTTTTATAGACCCAAGGGGTCTCTTTTGGGAGGGAAGCACAAAAGCCAAGTGTTGACCATGGGCGCCATGTGGCAGTCTTGTCTTCCCATGAGGGAGGGGAGTCCTTCATTGACTTGAACTTTGATAAATGCTTCTTGTAACAGTCCTCTAATGGCCCCTCCGTCCACTTACACATGCGTGCAAGGTAGGAGCCCTTAACTGACTGTTCTGGGCTGCCACTTGGCACCATTTGCCCTTTTGCCCGTTAAGCTTAGAATTCGTCCCACCCAGGGACGGATTCAGAATTCGTCCTGGGGTGGGACGGATTCTATTTTGAATTCGTCTCTGGGTGAGACGAATACTGGGCAAAGTGCCCAAGTGTGCCAAATTGCTCCTTGACCTTACAAAATTGCTATGAAAGTGGTTAGGACCACTGTTTAACCTCTGAGGGCTGCCCTGGGGGCTGTGTTTGCCAAAGCGATCAGTTTTTGCAGTGACATAATCGGATTGGTGCTGTTTTGGTGTCTACAAAAATAAAGATAAACATGATTATTTATTTTACCATGGGATGACACATGTCCTCCTTGGAAACTTATTTATTCATGTGTCAAGAGTATGCATGTGTTACCAATGAGAAGATGTGGAATATAGTGGTCAAAGATTAAAAAAAACAAACATATTCCATCATCAAAAAATAAACATACTCTACTCCGTGAAAAGGTTGGATTTATTGACTGCGCATGAATATTGGTGCCATCACTACTCTAAATATAGGTGCCCACTATTGCTAGAATATAGGCCCCTACTACTTATGGAATATAGGCACCTATTGCTTCTGGAATATAGGTGCTTCACTATTTTAGAAGATAGGCACCTTGTGTTTGGAATACAAGCCCCTTTTCTTTGTTCTTCTAGATATAGGTGCCCACTAGTTTTAGAATATAGGCACATTTTCTCTATTTTGTGGATAGAGGAACCTATTGTACATTGAAGATAGACACCTTATATGGAATATAGGCACCCTATGAATTTTACGGATATAGGCACCTTATGCAGTTGTGGAATATTGGTTCCTTCTCTATGTTGAGGATAGATACCGACTACTTTAGGAATACAGACACCTTATTAATTTTTTTTTGGTGTTGCCTCTTTATTTTTTACCTAAATATAGGTGCATTATTTTTAGTACAAAATAGAAATTCGTACACAATTTTGATCACATACGATGCATATCCAATGAAAATTTGGCACCCTCTCTACACTGCTACACTTCTCAAAAATAGAAAATATGGGGTAACATGGCTCGTTCCTGATAGGCCTAGTTTGACCCAGTTGCCTACAAATTACATCTAAGTCCACATGTCCTACAAAATAAACACACAAAAAGTAAAACAAAAATAGGGATCATGGCCCTGTTCCTGATAGGCCTAGTTTCTTAGATGCCTACATATTGCATCTAAGGCCATGTAACCCTACAAAATAGGAAATATAAAATAAGGGAAAACCTATGCTAATATTAGAAAAATATTGTAAATTATAATCATGTTTTTCATAAATGCATAAGCATTTTTTAAACTATTAAAATATTTTAATCCAATGGGCTCTCTTCCATGCTTGTGCCTAAGATAATCATATAGATTGGAGGCACATGATATGAACGTAAGTGGTGGTCATTGACTATTAAAATAATTCCACTATCATTGATGGTTTTGATGTGGACATCATCATTATTAATGACCTCAACCACTTCATATGGGCCCATCCACATCTACATGAGTTTTCCTTGTGCTCCTAGAACTAGGAATCATAAAGTAATACCCAATATCCTTAAACCATTTTGGTCATATGTGGTGGTCATGCCACATGGCCCTCTGCTTATACATAATTTTTGTGTTGCAACACATCTTACTGGTATTAATCCAAATCGTTCAGTTGGTGAATCTATTTCTTTTGTGCATCATCTAGATTCAGGTTCAAATCTGTTGCAGTTCGTAGGGTTTTAATTTCAAATTTGATTGGCATTATGTCATTCTTTATATACACTAATTGAAATGGTGTAAATCTTGTAGTGGTTTATCAGGTAGTTTTATATGGCCATATTGCGTCTAGTAGGTGATTTACCCAATCCTTCTTGTGTTATACTATTTTGGTGAGAATATTCTCCAATTTCTGATTTGTGACCTTCACCTACCCATTTGCTTATGAATGATAGGGATGGTCTTGTTGTGCTAGATTTATACTGCTTCATCAACTCCTGTATCATCTTTGAAGTGAACTGGCCCCCCTAGTCAATGGTAATTTCCTTGAGAACACCAAACCTAGTGAATATGCATTCGTATAGAAATTTTGTTATAGTGCTTTCCTTTGCATTCCGTAGTATGTGCACCTCAAAACATTTAGTTACATAGTCGGTAAAAACTAAGATATACCTATTTTTGCTTGATTCTAGATTAATTTATCCAACAAAATCCATTCCCCATTTATCGAATGGTTCAATATGCATATGGGTTTGAAGTGGTATCTCATCCTATAGAGTTGGTCTACTCATTATGTGACATTGATCACACTTCCTCATATATTTAACTACATATTTAAATAAATAAGACCAATAATACCCAGCTTGCAAAAATTTGAATGCAATTCTCTTTCCCACAAAGTATCCACTACATGGTTCATCATGATAGGCCTTTAGAATTTTTGTAGTTTTATTTTTTGCAACATACCTATGCATGAGTTGATCAGGCCCAATTTTAAATAGGCAACCATCAAACAATGAGAATGTTGAACTCATCTCAGGATGAGAGTGCAAGAGATATTTTACTAGTGTCTAAGTAATTATCCATATCCACATACCATGATATTTTTTCATCAAGAGCAAATATATGCTCATCCAAAAATCAATATTTAGTGATGGTGTGGTCATGAGAGATTAACTTGGAGAGAAATTCTACAACAACATTATCCCTACTAGGTTTGTCAATAATGGTTACATCAAATTCCTATAGAAGTAAAAGCCACCTGATAATTCTACCACTCACTATAGGTTTATTCATCAGATATTTTATGGTTGTAAAAATTTGTGTGCACAAATATTTTATAACCTATGATATAGTGGTAAAATTTATTTATAGCATGAACTACTACAAGGAATGTTTTCTCTGTTATAGTGCAACTGAAATCAAAACCCATAATATGTTTAATGACATAATAGATAGCATAAAAATCATATCCATCCTTTTGTCCTAGTGCTACCCCTATAGCATCATTAGATGTATCAATGTAAATATGAAAGGGGAGGTTCCAATTTGGACCTCTCATCATAGGAGTAGTTGTCATTTTTTGTTTTAAAAACTGAAATGCTTGCTCACACTCACTAGTCCAAACAAACTCAACATTTTTGGTCAATAGTGTATGTAGTGATTTGGTAGTTTTTCTAAAGTCTTGCATATACCACCTATAATATCCAGTAGAGCCTAGAAAAATGTGGATATATCTCTATGTTTGGGGTATAGGTATATTTTTAATCACTTTAGTTTTTTGTTTATCTACTTTAATCCCTTTAGCAGATATATGGTGTCCTAACACTATCCCTTCTTGCATCAACATGAAACATTTTTCATTACTAAGGGACACGTTTGTTTCCTGATAATGTTGGAGTACTTTCTCCATATTGTTGTAGCTTCTTCAAAAGTTTCATCGTAAATGGTAAAATCATCCATATAGACTTCTACAATCTCTCCAACTATGCCTAAAAATATGAGCACCACCCATTGGAAAGTGGCAAGTGCATTACATAACCTAAATGGTAAGACTCGATAAGAAAAAGTATCCCAAGGATAAGTAAAAGTGGTTTTCTCTTGGTCTTCATCCCCTATTTGAATTTGATTATATCCACTAAACCCATCAAGAAACAAAAAATATTTCCATCCTGCCAAGGTGTTGAGGACTTAGTCAATGAATGGTAGGGGAAATGGTCTTTCCTAGTGGCTTTATTTAACATTTTGTAGTCCACACAAATCTACCACTTGCCATTTTTCTTAGGCACTACCACTAAAGGTAATACTCATTGACTATCCGATATAGGAAGAATAATTCTAGCTAACAAAAGTTTTATGTAATTTAGCTTTGACTATTTCCTTAATTGTTGGATTCATCCTCCTTTGAGGTTGTCTTACAGGTCTTATATTATCTTCCAAATAAATTCTATGTGTGTAGACTTTGTGTGTAATCCCCCTCATGTCCTTGTAGTCCCATGTAAAAGCAATTTGATATTTGGCTACTATTTCTTTCAACTTCTCCTCTTGAATAGTTGACAACTCATTGTCAATGTTGAACATTCTATCAGGCACTACTTTTATTTGTTAGACATGATTTTCCTTGCTACCTATAAGTGGATATTCTATCAAATGATGTGAGGATTACCCATGGAAAAAGTGTATTATTAATTTATCTTGATTGGTTTCATCCTCTATCTCATCTAGGGTCATTACTTGTTGAAGCATTGACAAGGCATCAATATTTAAAACTTCACAATTTGGTTCTCCCAACATATTAGTGGACTGTGTAGGAGGATAAATGACTAAGTTTTTTAAATTCTATCCATTTGATATTGTCATTTGTCTTGTCCTAAAACTTATATAAGTGTTAGTTTTGGCCAACCAAGGATGGTCTAATATAAATTGATAACCACCCAAGCTAGATCTAGATTGCAAGACTAGAAAATCTATCGAGTACTCCCATGCATTTACTATTACAATAACATCTTCCAATATTCCCTTTAGGAGTACTATAGATAGATCAACCAATTGTAGAACTATTTTGGTTGGCCTCATATTTGTGAGTTTTAGTTTTTGCATGGTTTCTTGGGGCATGATATTTATAACAGATCTCATAGATCTACTAATGTGTTGGGTGACTTTAAGCCTTTTTTTAAACTATTAATACTGGGCTTCCTAGATCAGAGTACTTATGGTGGTAAGTGTTTTTAATATTAAATCAGCCAACTAACCTATCACATTAACTACTTTTTATGGTTTCCTTACTGATTTCTTAAGACATAACTCTCTAATGGTCTTTGTGTAGATTAGCACATCTTTTATGGCCTGATAAAGGGGAATCATGACTGCCAAGTTTTTCAACCCTTCCTTGATGTCAAATTCCAACTACATTGGCTTTATAGGTTCTTGTAATCTCTTGGGAAATGGTGGAACACATTTATTTCCATTTTTTAATAGTTACGTGTTCTTCCACCTCCTCTATCGAAGGTGGTTGCTCTTCTACCTCTACTTATACATCCTCTTCCTCCACTAATAGAAGGGTAGGGTCTACTCCTAATTGCCTACCTGATCTAAGATATACAATATTGTAATCTACTCTAATATGATACATGGAGAACATCTCTATATCTACCTGATATGTGGGCTGATTTATCTTAATATTTGGATTTGGAGTTGGTTGTGCATGTAGCTAATTTGACCTGGAAGTAGGAGGTGTTGGCAAACTAGCTTGTAGTGGTGTTTGATGAGGCCAAGAAATATCTCATTTTTGCTATATTTTGACACATTAAAAATACTATTTACCAAAATTTAATATAATTTTATGCTAAATAGATTATTAAAGTATGCTAATTTTTTATGTTTGCATGATTGGATATTTAGGAATATTGTACCCATGTTTTGATCGTTTTTTAATATTTTTATGACTATTTTTGCATGATTTTTGTTGGTAAAATAGCATAGCAAAATTAATGGTAAATAAAAATATTGTGATTTGTGATTAAATAAAGAAATTTGAATGTTTTCCCACCTTAAAACCAAGTTGTGGAGGTGTCATGGTGCCAAAATAGTCACTTTGCTATAAAACAAGGCATTGACAAACTATACATAGCATACAAAAATCAGCCACCTGTCACACTAAAAGAGAACATTGAAGTGATCAAAAGCAATGATTAAAATAATTTGAAATATATTTCAAGGAGACTAAAAAATACCTATGATACACTTGGATGCATCCCCATGTGATCTAGACTGACATCAACAAGATATTCCACAAATTCTGCCTTATATTTTGAAGCTCTTCGGAATGAAGGGTAGAAACAATATGTTTCAATAGAAAAGGGCACAGTTTACATCCATTTCATAGGAAATAAAAGGATATAGCATGAATATAGGTGTAACAACCATTTATAACCTATTTTTGACCTATTCCCACTAGCTGGAAGATGCATGGATAGTTGTTGCAACAAATTTTATCCTAAAATAGACTAAGTCTATTGCAACAAAATAACAAACCACGCATGGACAACACACAACATTGAGTTGGTAGTTTGCAATTGTAGATGTAGAAAATAATATAAATAGAACTACTCCCTCATTTGTTGAGTTATTCAGAATATAATTCAAAATTTAGAAAGTATGAATTGTAATAGAATTGTAATAGTCACCTTTTTGTAATAGTAGTTTTCAATAAAGTGTAGTTTTTATCCAATTGTGTTGATTCATGAGTGTGAAAATGTTTAGAATTTAAAATTTGGTGTGATTAGACCTTCTTCTAGACCAGGGAGCAAGGTCCCACTCTTAGGGTTGGAGGAAGGAGCAGTTTTATAGGTTTTTGTGATAGTTTTCTATTTTAATAGTTTTTGTCCAATTTCTTGTTAAAATCTTGTAACAATAGTTTTATTTATTTTTAGCATGTTTATTATTATATTTAAAAATGTGATATGTGTGAGTTTTTATATAGATGACCCCTATTTTGTTTGATTTTATTTCCCCTATTTTTTGCATTTCAATTTTAGTGACATTTTTGGATAGTTTCTTGCAACAACTTTTTTTGACAAGTTTTTACAACAGTTTTTTGACAACTTTCTACATTTTCAATTTAGCATGATTGAATTAAATTATATTTCAATTTAGTATTTTCCATTGATGTCATTTCAATTTAGCAAGCATAAATTAGCTTTTTCTTTAGCAATTTCAATTTTGCAATTTAGTTCAAATTTTGCAAATTAGAAGTAATTTTAATTCCTACAAATTAGAAGTAATTTTAGTTCCTCAAAATTAAGTTAGTTTCAATTCTATAAATTAGGAGTTAGTGTGACCTTGAAATACCAAATGAACCTCTATTTCACCAAATAAATCTTTTGAACTAATGACTAAACTATAACTTGCCAAAACCTTCTATCGCAAACAATCTTAGACATCGCCCTGGATTTGAAAAATATTAAAAATTAAATGATGACAATAATGACACTCATCATTTTTGGTGCCATGACCCAGGGATTATAGGTGTTTTTAGGAGATAAAATAGTGAAACAATTTTTTATTATGCTAAGTTGTGAACTTTAGAGCAAAATCCTAAAATAGAGAAACTTACATGACATATAGTTGTAAAACTAATAGTTGCACTTCAAAAAATTAGAAACACAAGAAAAATGAATGAGTAGGTTAAGGGATGAAAAATGAATATTTCTTAAAAATCCTTTACCTACCATAGATAGGCGATACTCACACTAATATGGTGAATTGCCTACATTTGAGCTTCCTAACAAACTTGAAAGAAAACCAACATCCCCATCATTAGGAAGTATTGAATCTCTTGAGAGAGAAATTGTAGAGGAGAAACTTGCTAGTACCTCCTCACCTAATATTGACAAATCCTCATCATAAGTATAGTTTAAATGAGTTTATAATAATTTTTAGGAGTATATCATGGAAAACGAGCAAGGAAACCCAGATAGGAGCAGCAATATCCATTCTCAAGTAGAAAATCCTACTCCTACCAGGAATTTTGAATATCCTATTCGATCAAATCCTACACAAAACTCTCCCATGAAAATAATTTCACCTTCAATTTTTCCAACATAGGGGCTTTACATCCGAAGATCCTGATCAATTCTTGTCTAAATTTAAGGTTGTGTGTCAAACATACGATTACGTTAATAACAACCAAAAGCTGAAAGTTTTTTCTTCCACAATTAAAGACTCAGCTTTACATTGGTTTATGAGCTTAGAGCCTAAATAAATTTGAACCTGGGAAGAAATGAAAAAAGTATTTCTATAAAATGCCAGGAATACTATAGGGTGAAAAACAGAAAGGATGAACTATTTAGAATCAAATAAGAACAAGATGAAACTCTAGAGGGTTACATAGATAGGTTTGCCTTTGAAAAAAAGAGATGTGCGCTGTTTGAACCATAAATGTGTAAGGCCATGTTTTTACAAGAATAACAAGATGATTCTAGAGAAATGCTAGATTTAATGGGCAAGGGATATGTAAGCACCCTTGAAATTGATGAAATTTTAGAGTCATACAAAAATTACTCATACACAAGACATAGAAGACGAAAGCAGAGTAATAATGGTAGTGATTTGAAAGAGCTTGTGGAAGAATTTGCCAATATAAAACTAACATATTGGTATATATTAATACCACATTAGGGGAAATTAATGCAAAATCCAACTCTATAGCACCCCTAGCTATTTATTGTCCAAGATGTAGGACTAAGCATGCTCTTCAAAACTATATTTAAATAAAACCTCTATCTCTACTATTTGTTGCATTTTTTCAAAAGTAAATATCATTGACCAATACCATCTACTTATAAGACTCAAAAATATTTGGAAACACAAATTGAAGAACTCAACTTTGTTGGGCAAAGACGAGGTAAATTTTTACAAAATTAGAATGCCCCATGTTATTCCATAAATTGGGGTAAAAATAATTAGACTGTACCATGGGGTTATTCAGAACCATCACAACTATCTTGGAATCAACCTCCATGGCCAAATTATCAAGATTTATCATAGTACAGGTGGAAAAATCCATAATGGAATCAACCCCATCCACCTTGGATACAAGCCCAATTCCATGGACAAAATTGGGGACAACAGTATCCATCATACCAAGGAAAACAAAGATACCAAGGACAAATCCAAAATTTATTGCCTAGTCCTCCTTAAAATTTTCAAGGAAGACCAAAACAACAACAATAGGTAAAGCAACCACCACTTTTAGCTAAATTTATGGTTAATCCTAATAATGCAAGACATGCACTCCCTGTATATGTAGCCGAATTTGATGAAAATACCATAGTAAATGTAATTGATTGTTGTATTATCCAACTATATTAAGGAAATATAATTCATGAGACTATTATTAAAGAAATAAAATCAATTAAAATAAATCGGAATCCTTTAGTCTATAACCACATGAATCAACTTTGGATAAGGAGAAAGGAAAAGAGAAATACAATCCAAAACATAGTTTAGATTCTAAAAAAATATACAATATTTTAGAAGGTTTGAAAAGTCTAAAATTTGTGCTGAATTAGAATTAGTAAAGGAACTAAAATGTTTGATAATTTCCCTTTCTTTGTTGCAATAAATCAAGGATGTGCCTTTAATCAATTAAAATTTTCAGGACCTTTGTATAAAAATATTAGGCAGGAAACAAAAATCCTTTCCTAAAACTATACAGGTACATGGTAAGTTGGCTAATTTACTTTCTTGGAAGCTTTTTCCACCAAAGTATAGTGATCCAGAAAGTCCAATTGTCACCATAAGCATTGGGTCATTGTAGATTTCTAATGTTTTGGTTGAACTTGGAGCAACCATTAACGTTATGACAAAAGAGATAATGCAAAAATTATAGTTAATAAATTTGAATCCTACATCTACTATTTTGGAAATGATTGATAGGTCTATTGCAAAACCAGAAGGAATCATAAAATATATCCTTGTGATTTTCTCCTCATGTGAAAATCCTATTGAATTTCTAGTATTGTAGCCTCAAATATATGAATGGTTATCTAATTATCTTAGGAAAGACTCGGCTTGCTACTGCATCCATTAGGAAGATGACTATTTCTAATGATATTTATCTAAAAAATATTTCTTTATACCCATTGAAAAACCTTCAACCAAATTTTTATGTCAGTTATGGTTTCCTGATTCTAATGAAGATAATGAAGAAATTGTTTCCACACTTGCCACTGTAGTAGTCAAAGAATACATAGAAGAGATAGATTCACATGAGAGAGAATATTTTGAAGATGAAACCATCCTATTTAATGCAATGCATGAAGGACTAGAAGATGAAATAACCATTGTTCATCATCTATTATGGAATGATGAAAGTAAAAAATCTGAACATATATCACCCATTTCATTACAAGATAGTCCCTTAACCTTACCACATGGATGGAATCATCATATTATTTCATCCTTTCACTGCCCCATATCAGATATGATTCTCGAAGAAATTACAACTCATTAAAAAATATGAATCTTTCATTCTCTTCTACCATATCATTGTACACTTAACTCCTTAGTAAGAAATTTTGAAGGAGTTAATTATGTGCATATAGAAACTAAATAAATGGAGGTACAACAAAAAAAAATCTTAAACATCAATAGCTAGTTGATTGATAAAAAAGAAGCAAAACTATTTGTTATTTTGAAAAGATATGTCAAAGCCTTTGCTTGGGAATACAAAGATATGGCAAGAATTCACCCTGAAGTATGTAACCACATGATATATACTGAAGATGTTAAACTTGTTTGACAACCACAAAGGTGTTTGAATCCTACTCTAAGAGATATTGTTAAATAAGAAATCAAAAAGATCTTAGAGGCTGGATTCATATATCTAATTTTAGATAGCTAATGGGTCTTTCCATTGGTTATTGTAACAAAGAAAATGGAAATCTAAGAGTGTGTGTATATTATCAAGAACTAAAAAAATCCACATATAAGAACCACTTCCATTACCATTTATTGATTAAGTGTTAGACACTCTCGTAACAAAGAGGTATTTTTGCTTTCTTGATGGTTTTAGTGGTTATAATCAGATATAAGTTGCACTTGAAGAGCAGGAGAAAACACCATTTACTTGACCATAGGGAAATTTTTCTTATAGGGATTTACCCTTTGGTCTTTGCAATGCCCCAACTACTTTTCAATGAGCTATTTTGGCTATTTTTTTATTTGACCACTGAGAGTGTTGAGATTTATATGGATGACTTCATAGTTTGTGGGGAAACCTTTGACAATACCTTGGAACATCTTGATAAGGTCTTAACTTATTATGAAACTTATAATTTATCCTTAAGCATTGAAAAGTACTTCATGGTGATGGAAGAAGGAATTATTCTTGGTCATCACATTTCTTCTGATGGAATCAAGGTTGATCCTAAGAAAATAGAAATCATTAAGAACATTCTTTCTCCATAAACCCAAACTCATGTCAGGAGTTTCTTAGGACACATTGGATTTTATAGATGAATTATTCATCATTTTAGCACTATTGTAAATCTCATGTTTGCATTATTAACCAAGAATTATAAATTTAAATGGACTTAAAAATGCCAAGAATATTTTGATCCTTTAAAAGAGAAACTAACCACTCCACCTGTGTTATGAGGTCCTAATTGGAATTACCATTCCATATCCAAACTGATGCATCCAATATTGCAATTAGAGAAGCATTAGGGAAGATAGAAAATATGGAATATTATGCTATCTACTAAATAAGCAAAAATATCACTAGAGCAGAAAAGAATTATACTACTACTGAAAATTAATTTTTAGTAGTAGTATATACCATTACCAAATTCTATCACTACATCACTGGTTATCAAGTATTTGTCCATACCGATCATCCAACTATTAAATACTTGATAAAAAACCCATGGTTGGTGCAAGAATAATTTTTTGGTTGTTACTATTGTAGGAATTTGACATAACAATAGTAAACAAACTAGGAAAAGCTAATGTAGTAGTATATTTCCTATCAAGACTAAATAACATAGGATAAGAAGAGTTATTTGAGGATACTTTTCTAGATGAAAATGTATTTGCCATATCTGTACAATCACCATGGTTTACTGATACCACTAACTATTTGGCTATAGGAAAATCTCTCCTTATTTCACCTCAAAACAAAAGAAATAATTTGTAGAACAAAGCTCATCCTTCAAGTGGATCAAAGGTTTATTATTCAAATGTGAACCTAACCATGTGTTATGCAGGTGCATTCAAAAATATTAATTGTATAATATCTTCTATGCTTGTTATGATGAACCCTTAGGAGGACACTATTCAGTGAAAAGTATAGTTCAAAACTTTCTGGGAACTAGTTATTGGCCATCCCTTTAGAAAGATGTAAAAAAGTACATACAACATTATGATGCATGCCAAAGAATAGGAAATTCCACACACACAAATGAAATTCCTTTACAACCCTAGGTGGTTTTAGAACCATTTGAGAAATGGAGGTTAGATTTTATGGGACCTATTGACTCACCATCTCAAGGAAAGGTACATGTCCTAGTATGTACTAATTATATGAGTAAATGGGTTAAGGTACATGCTTCTAAACATGCTCATGAAGAGAAGGTTTTTTATTTCCTTTACACCCAAAATTTTAAAATATTTGGAGCTCCATGATCTATCACCACAGATCATTGATCCTAATTTACATCATGATTCATTGAATATTTCACTGAACTCTATGAAATCAAACATAGAAAATCATCACCTTATCATCATTAGGAAATTGGTTAGGTTGAAGTCACTAATAGGGAATTGGAAATAATTTTAACCAAAATAGTAACTTCACATAGGAGATATTGGTTAAAAAAACTACCAAAAGCAGTTTAGACATACAATACATAGAAATCCACCATGGATTTCACACCTTACAAACTGGTTTATGGTAAGAAATCTCTTTTTCCTATTGAATTTGAGTTACTAACACTTCACACATATTTGGAGGTTGGTATTGAATTGTCATAGGTATAGATGGATAGGATTATGCAACTCAATGCATTGGATGAACTTCATTTGGAAGCACTACATCACACGAAAGTGATCCAAGAACATTAAAATATGTGGCATGATAGTCACATTCAACAAAGGAAATTTGAGCAAGGAGATTGGGATTTATTGTTCAATTCTTGTTATGAATATTTTCTTGGCAAATTGCAAACTAGGTCGCTTGGACCATACTTGATTGAAGAAGTGTTTGGAAATGGAGCAATATTCGACTCTCTCCCATTAATGATTCAAGGATAAAGTTGGTGGTAAATGGATATCACCTTCAAGTATGCCATGAACCGTTAACTAATGAAGAATTTTTGAAGTAGATTTGATGCAGGAGCATCCAGTGGTGTAAGAGTGATCTTGCATCACCCAAAAAAAATTGTAATTGTTTAATTTTGTAAAACTAGTAAAAATAGTTTAACTTGCAGGAGATTTTTCAAGGTATTAGAGGTCAAATTTGAGGATTTTTGGCTAGACGCGACCCTCATTTCATGTCATTTTTGAAAACATGTTGTAATAGTCAATCGGGTCAACGAGGTTGAAGTTATGACCTCAACAAGTTGCCCCCAAAATTCAAATTTGAATTTTAATGGTTTTAGGTGGGAAAAAGGGAAAATAGGGTATTTGAGGGAATTTTTGAAATTGTAAAGGGGTATTTTCTCTTGTATCCTTATTTTTTGCATGAAAGTAATGAAAGGTTTTATTTTCTGACTTGTGAAAAGGAAAAAAATACCTATGTATCATTTGTTTGGTGTTGCTTGTGTAACATGATCTACACCAAGTGGTATCAAAGCGGGAGTTCCTAAGTGTGTAAACATATCGTTGAACATGAGACATTTTACACCAGGATCTGTGGTTAAGGGTTGCAAGATAAGTGATCAGAATACCTCCGTGAAGAAACCATGGTGGTGGGAGAAATATGGTGCCAGAGGAAGATTTCAAAGCTTTGTAGAGGTAATTTCAGGATCTACAAGAGGAGTTGCATAGAGGGTTTGAACCAAGGAGAGAAGAAGGTAGTGAATATGAAGTTGAAGAAGAAGAGGACCAGTTTGAGGAAGAAGAAGAGGCAGTAGATTCTGCACAAGCCAGGTTATACAGAGCCATATATCATATTGGAAAGAGACCGAATATGGAGGTTTCTATGTATTTTGGAAATCTTGATCTAGAGGAGTTGATCGACTGGATCAATGATTTGGAATAATACTTTGAGTATGAGGAGGTTGAAGATCCTGATAGGGTCAAGTTTGCTAAGAACAAGCTGAAGGGTCATGCTAGTATATGGTGGAAGGGAGTGCAGCTAGACAGAAATAAAATAGAAAAAGAAAATATAACAAAATGGGAGCAGATGTTGGAGAAGTTGAAGAGGCAGTTCATCCCAGGTGACTACAAGTTGGATCTGCTAAATAAAATGTAAGGTTTTAGGCAATCAAGTAAGTCTGTCAAAGAATACATAGAGGAGTTTTTTAAAATTATAATTAGAATAGGCTATTCAGAGGCCAATAGGGAGAAGGTAGCCCATTATATTAATGGGTTACGAGCAAGTATTCAAGAGGAGTTAATTTTGGTCAAGATGACCACCATAGAGGATGCTTACCAGTTTTCCCTGAGGGTTGAAGAGAAGCTGAACAGAAGGTTTGATAGCAAGCAAAGAGGAAGAGGTCATGGTGGAAGAACAAATAGAGGACGAAATGAATATTATAAGAAGAATGGAGAAGCGAGCAGTAGTCAAAACCAAAAGGGAGATAATTCTTACCACCCCCATGATCAGAACGATGGTTACCAGAGAGGAAGAGGAAGGTCTGGACGAGGGTTTGGAAGAGGAGGATTTCGTGGAACCTATTTCCACTGTGGTGAATAATGACATTGAAAATATGAGTGTCCACAACACTAAGAGAGGACAAATAGGAGGCCTGAAGGTAATGCCCAAACTATGGTCATTGATGAAGGTTCTGAATCTGAGCACTCTGAAGAAGTAGAAAGAGGAGAAGTGCTAATCACAAGGAGAGCCTTGCTGAATGAGGAGAGAGACCCAGATCATAGGAAGAGCTTATTTTGCACAAGGTGTAAATATGTAGGTAATATTTTTAATATTATCATAGACAATGGTAGCATAGATAACCTATTTTCATAAGGAATGGTTACCAAATTGTAATTAGAGAGGAAGAGACATCTGCATCTATATTAGATTGCATGGTTATAGAAGGACCATATGGCTTTTGTCAGTGAGCAATGATTGGTAAAATTTAATATTAGGAATTATTGTGATGAGGTCCTATGTGACATCCTACCTATGGATGCTTTCTATTTGTTGTTGGGAAGGCCATGGCAGTTTGATCGATGTGCAGTGCATAATGGTCGTGCCAACACTTACTCCTTGACAAAGAATGGAGTGCACCATAAGCTTAAGCCCTTGAAGGATGTGGATGAAAAGGTATGTAGCACTACCAGAATATGTTTAGTTGAAGGGAGAAGGTTTTTGGATAGTTTGAAGCATGAGCATATATGCTATGCATTAATTCCTAGAGTTAGGGAAGAAGAATGCAATGATATCCCAGTAGAAGTCTTAGGTCTATTAGAAGAATTTCTAGATATTATATCAGATAATGTGCTTGAGGGTTTACCACTAGTGAGAAAGATCAGTCACCATATATATTTGGTACCAGGATCTAGTTTACCTAATAAGGCAGCCCATAGAATGACTTCTGTAGAAAGTGAGGAACTAAATAGGCAAGTCCAAGAGTTGCTAAAAAAGGGACTGATTTGGGAGAGCTTGAGTCCATATGCAGTACCTACAGTACTAGAACCAAAGAAATATGGATAGTGGAGAATGTGTACAGACTCTCGAGCTATTAACAAGATCACCATAAAATATATATTTCCATTTCCAAGGATAGATGACATTATGGACTATTTGAGTGGAGCCAAGTACTTCACAAAGATTGACCTGAAGAGTGGGTACCATCAGATTCATTTCAGAGAAGGAAATGAGTGGAAGACATCCTTCAAGACCAGAGAGGGTTTGTATGAGTGGTTGGTCATATCAAAAGGGTTTTTGAGAACCTGAGGGAGGAGCAGTTGTTGATTAATTTGAAGACATGTAGTTTTATGAAGGATTTAGTGTATCTGGGATTTGTCATCTTAGTAGGTCTAAAAATGGACCCAAAAAAGGTGAGGGCTATCATTGAATGGCCTACTCCAAGAAGCATAACTAAGGTAAGATCATTTCATGGTATAGCAAGTTTTTATAGAAAATTCATTAGAAATTTCAGCAGTATTTGTGCACCCCTTACAGAAACAATTAGAAGGGATAAGAAAGAATTTAAGTGGACCTTAGGATCAAATAAGATATTTGATATGTTGAATAAGAAGGTCACAAAGCAACCTATTTTGGCACTTCCATATTTTAATAATGTATTTCAGGTAGATTGTGATGCTAGTGGTAGTTCCATAGGAGCTGTATTGAGTCAATAAGGTAAACATGTTGCTTATTTTAGTGAGAAACTCAATGATGCTAGGAAGAAGTATTCAGTTTATGATCAAGAGTTTTATGCTATATTTTAGGCTCTAAAGAAGTGGAGGCATTATTTGTTGCCAAAAGAGTTTGTTCTATATACTAATCATTAGGCCTTACAGTATATTAATAGCCAAGGGAAGCTAAATCAGAGGCACTTGAAGTGGGTTGATTTTCTATAGAGTTATACCTTTGTGTTGAAGCACAGGAGTGGAAAGTCAAATAGAGTTGAAGATGCCTTAAGTAGAAGGCAATGTTTGTTGATAGAAATGAAGGTGGAAGTTGTAGGGTTTGACAAACTTAAGGGTTTGTACCTTGAAGATCTTGATTTTGCAGAGGCTTGGAGGGCTTGCTTGGCACATGTTACTTTGGACAGGACTAAGTGGTTGGATTTTATAATCCAAGATGGAATGTTGTTTAGAGGAAATAAATTATGCATTCCAAGGAGTTCAATGAGAGAGAATCTAGTCAAGGAGAAACACAATGGAGGGTTGGCTGGACACTTTGGTCAGGATAATGCCATTGCCCTTATTAGTGAGAACTATTATTGGCCACAATTATAGCAAGATGTGAAGATATTTGTGAAAATTTACAAAGTATGCCAAATGACGAAGGATGTGAGACAAAACATTGGATTATATCAGCCATTACCTGTACTAGAGAGACCATGGGCAGACATCAGCATGGATTTTGTTCTTAGCCTACTAAGGACACAGAGGGGAAATGACTCCATATTTTTGGTGGTTGATAGGTTTTCAAATATGGCCTATTTTATTCCCTGCCAGAAAACTAATGATGCAGTTCATGTTGTAGGTTTATTTTTCAAAGAGGTGGTACGACTTCATGGTCTACCAAAGAGTATAGTTTTTGACATAGATACCAAGTTTATTGGGTATTTATGGAGAACCTTGTGGAATAAATTGAAGACAGATTTGAAATTTAGTTCTGCATACCACCCACAGACTGATGGACAAATAGAGGTGGCGAATATAAGTTTGGGTAATCTATTGAGATGCTTGATAGGAGATAATCCCAAGGGATGGGATTTAGTTTTGCCATTGGTGGAATTTGCATACAACAATTTTTTCAATAGCAGTACTAACAAATCTCCATTCCAGATAATATATAGGAGCAGTCCAAGAAATGCTTGAGTTGAGGAAGATGGATACAGGGAAAAAGTGCAGTGCTGAGGTTGAGGACTTTGCAGAGCATCTGAAGAGCTTGCATGAATAAGTGAAGAAGCATATTACTAATATGAATACTCAATATAAGACAAGGGCAGACCAAAAGTGACAGTTTAAGGAATTTGAAGTGGGAGATGAAGTTATGGTCCATATGAGAAAAGAAAGATTTCCTGCTAAAACCTCTAAAAATTTGAAGATGAAGAAGTTTGGGCCATACAAAATCATATAAAAATGGGATTCATGCAATGCATATGAAGTGGAATTGCCAAGTGGGCTTAACATATCATCTGTTTTTAACATTTCAGATTTGGTAGAATACCATGAAGGAGAAAATGGTGAGGGACAAGTAGCAAAATTATGGAATATTCTAGTATCTAATCTAGATATGGAAGAGATAGAAGAGATCCTGGATACACACATCGACAAACGTACCAAAAATAGGCAATATGCAAAATATCTAGTTAAGTGGAAAGGCAGACCTGTTGAAGATTCATCTTGATTGTCGAAGGCTGAGGTTGAATGCCTTGGTTTTCTTCCAACAATAAAGAAGTGAAGGTCACTTCTCAAAATTACCCTAGGTGTCTAATGCAGGAGCATCCAGTGGTGTAAGAGTGATCTTGCATCACCTAAAAAAAAATTGTAATTGTTTAATTTTGTAAAACTAGTAAAAATAGTTTAACTTGCAAGAGATTTTTGAAGGTCTTAGAGATCAAATTTGAGGAATTTTGTCTAGACGCGACCCTCGTTTCATGTCGTTTCCAAAAACATGTTGTAATAGTCAATCGGGTCAATGAGTGTGAAGTTATGACCTCGACAAGTTGCCCCAAAAATTCAAATTTGAATTTTAATGGTTTTAGGTAGGAAAAAGGGAAAACGTGGTATTTGAGGGAATTTTCGAAATTGTAAAGGGGTATTTTCTCTTGTATCCTTATTTTTGGCATGAAAGTAATGAAAGGTTTAATTTTTTGACTTGTGAAAAGGAAAAAATACCTGTGTATCATTTGTTTGGTGTTGCTTGTGTAACGTGATCTACACCAAAATTGCACAATTGAAGTTACACATGACGAAGGAAACTTCCTCTCCTATAATAGATTTAGATTTATGTGAGAAAGTTTAAAAAAAATAGAAAAACCACAAAAAAAAAGAGGAATAATCTTGATTGTGAAATTCCTTCATGGGCATAATTTTAAAAAATATTATGAAATTCATTCATGGGTACCATCAAGACAAAAAAATAAAAAAATGATAAAAAAATGAAACAATAGAATAATTCAATGGTGAAAATATTTTTAGATGCATTATTGAATTAGGGCTTACATGAAAATCAATTTTTGGTATGTTTGCTTTCTTGGTACTATCCATCATTGTATAAAACTCACTTACTACACATGTTATGGTTTTAATTTTAGGTAGCCTACTAACAATCATCAGAAGCAACAATTTATAGGATGTATAATAAATTTTTGGAATAGTAAGGTATGTGTTTCTTACAATTAGTCATAGTTAACATTTAACAAGTAATGTATGATAATTAAGTATTCAGTATAAAATATTTAAAATTAGGATTTACAAATGGAACACCCTACTCAAAATGTTAAGAACCCCTCTCACATACCCTTGGTTGCATGAAAAATTTAGATCTAGCATAAGAAAATAAAAAATTATAGAGCTTGAGAATGACCCAATGCTCCAAAATGAGGTCTAAACATTCAAAACTATGTAGCATGCAAAATTTTGAATTTGACTTACATGCATGTGCATAATTGAAAAAATAAATTCCCACATGATGCACCTCACAAAGCTCCCATGAACGCATGCATGAATATCTATGTCCACATGGCAGTCATCAACTTGTATCCTCCAACATGTACCAACATGATTAGTGTACCTAGTTTTCATAATTGTTTTCAATTCCATGAAAACCTTTTCAAAGGTGCTATTGAATTAGGGCTTACATGAAAACTGATTTTTGGTATGTTTGCTTTCTTGGTACTATCCATAATTGTATAAAACTCACTTACTACACATGTTATGGTTTTAATTTTAGGTAGCCTACTAACAATCGAAAGCAACAATTTACAGGATGTATGATAAATTTTTGGGATAGTAAAGTATGTGTTTATTACAATTAGTCAAAGTTAAAATTTAACAAGTAATGTATGATAATTGAGTATTTGGCATAAAATATTTAAAATTGGGAATTACAAATGGAACAACCTATTCAAAATGTTAATAAAAACTCTCACATACCCTTGGTTGCATGAAAAAATTCAGATATGGCCATAAGAAAACAAAAAATTGCAAAGCTCCAAAATGACCTAGAGTTTCGAAACGAGGTCTGAAAATTCAAAACTGTGTAGTGGGCAAACAATTGAATTTGACTTGGACACATGTGTGATGATACACCTCACAAAGATCCCATGAATGCATGCATGAACCTCCAAGTCCACGTGGTAGTCATCAACTTGTATCCTCCAACTTGTCCCAACATGATTAGTGTACCTAGTTTTCATAACTAGTTTTAGTTCCATGTGGTCATGGTACTTTGACACATGAGATTGCATGGATCAAGGATGTAGGCATACATATTTATCACAAGGAATATCTAAGTCAACCAAATTAGATTGTCCAGCTTAGTAAATAGTTTAAACAACATGCATGATAATAAACAAGCAAATCGATCTGCCACCCACAATGTGCACCGAAAATAAAAATTTCAAAATGGAATTCAATCATCAGGTGCCACTATTCTGTTAATGCATACAAAACTAGCATGTTCTATGCCATCTTCTGGAGCTCATTTCATATGCCCAAGCCACAAAATCCTAATATTTGTAACTACCAAAATTTGTAGAAGTCATTGAATTGATACATGGGCTATAGATCTATAAAACTTAGGCATTGCAATACCAAAAACCACCAAGCATACAAGGGAGCTACTATCCAAACTAGGGAATTGTAAAAAATTGTAGTAGACGTAACACTGGTGCACTAGTTTTAACCAATATGGAGAACAAAAGGAAGGCTAAACCAGATACCATAAACAAATTTCGCTAATACCCTGATGTGATGCAAAATTTTTAGCAGGTAAGGTTGATACCATTTTTTTTTAATTTTGATGGATATTCTGAGGGCTTAGAAGCTTAATTCACCCACACCCTCTGAAATAATAGATTGGCCATCAATGGTATGAGGATTGAGGTAAATCCTTTGATTTTAAGTCAAATAATTAACTTACCTTTACAAGGAACATTCATTAGTAGAATTGCTAAAAATGCACTCCCTGAGGTAGTTAACACATTTTTAGAAGAAGAATATGTGCAACCTATCATGCAAATTAAAAATAATATATGTAAAGGAGTAAAAAGGAATAATATTCAACCACCATGGGATCAAGTTGTAATCTAGGTTATTGGGTATCTAACTTGTGAAGGGTAATATGCAATCTTATCTAGCCACTACATTAAATTACTTATCCATTTGAGATGGCAAACATCACCTTGAAATGAGGGCAAATATTCTCTTATATTTATACCAAGAACTGCTTAACATGGAAAAATGATATCAACAAGGCCATGGATCTCCTATATACCATGGCCTCATTAAATTAATTTGCAAACATCGTTTCAGGGATAATATTCAAAGTTTCAACCAATTCTTTGCACCTTGGGATGATCATGTTCCTATTGCAGAAAAGCTAGAGCAGGAAGAGGAAGAAGTTGCATATAAAGTAGGAACATCTAAAAAGGATGTTAATGAAAGAATTATACTTTACTCTGATGAAACCTCTTCATATCCTTATGGTCCACCAACTACCAAGAGTAGGGCACAAAAAAAAGGAAATCTAAAAATAGACCTGCAAAAAATCAAATATTAAGAAAGTCACTTTTAGTGACAATGTTACTAAATTGTTTCTCAAATAGAGGTACCTGCACAATCAAAAGCAATAGATTTATCAGAGGAAGAGAGAACAAGTTATAATTTTGTAGACTGGTCTATAGAAGGACAAACAATAGACACAAGGCAAACTAGTGAAGAGACATGTACATAATAGTTAATAAGATCCACCAAGTTGAAAAGTAAACTTGCTGAAGAGGATATGGTTAAGGTAGAGAAAACAAAGTCTAAAAAACAAACCCAGCCATATTCACCCCCTCCTCTATGAAGGATTTCAAGGAGAAAACAACATAATACAACTGCAACCACTCAAAAAATATCTTCTGCACCATATGAATCAAGAAAAAGGAGAAGGTTAATACTAGAGGAAGATGAATATGTGGTTGTAGAAGAAAAACTTGATGAGGAGGGATAATCATTTGAAGATGACACAACTAAATAGGAAGGAGAATCATTTGTAAAGGGTAAAGAGCTTGAAGAGTCACATTCACCACCAACAATGAATTTCCCTACATATTCTTCTTTAGAGTCTGAAGAATATGAGGAATATAAGCCAAATTATCATGTGAAGGCAGGGTTATGCATAAGGGGTTGGAATCGAATTATTGTTGTTAAAAAATGATGAATCATAATCAAAATCAAGGTGAATCAAGGTAAATTCTAATCAAATTTAATCAATCATCTTCACACCAAAATTTGGGGAATTTGAAGCCCTAAAAAGTAAGGTCATATTTGGGGTATATTTTGACCTATTAAATCACCTTATAACTTCATAAAAATACCACCATTATATCAGGCTCAAAAATATCTTTCAAATACCCGGTGTTGTAGGTGAGTTGGAGAGGAGAGGGCAATCCTCCAAGGGAGGTCCCAAGTTCGAATCTCCACCCTACCAAAAAGTTGAATTAGGTACCCAAAATCCAATTGATAATGTTGGTGCGGGCAGGGCTGGGTGCGACCCCTAGGTGACTTTGACGGTGTAGAACCCCTTGTTCGTGGTATCTTAGACCAAGGTGGCCCCGTAAGGGGTTTTTTTCTTAAAAAATAAAAAATATCTTTCCAATGAGTACAAATATGCCTATGTTTAGATATATATTGTCGTGAATTGACCCAAAGAAAAAATTAGTCTCAAAAATTTTAAGAGAATGGGCCGACGTCAAGGGTCCTCATATTCACCAATTTTCAATTTTGAAAATCCTAATATTCACCCAATTTATGAATATTCACCACTATGCATAACCTTGTGTGAAGGCTACTGGGTAATCATAAAAATGTAGTAAACTTGGATTGAGAAGAGTGAAGCAACAATAAAGAAAAATGATGAATATATTGATCGATTTTTGCAAGAAATATGGGAATTAAAAAGAAGATTGGCACCATTTGAGGCACTAACATCAATTCCTCATTCTGATAGGGAGATAGCAAAAATTTTATTTGAATTGTTAGATCAGGTTTCATATGGGGCAATGCAAGAAGACATCCTACAACTACCTCATATATTTGAGGAAGATAACTTGGAACATGCACCTAAAATTGTTTTCCCTATTCTGATTGCTATTGCAGTAGCATATCAACATGCAAAAAAAAAATAACATCTGAAAAGAGGGATAGTAAAGATATTATAGATGTCATAGAGAGATCACATACTCTAGAGATGGGCCAACAATAAAATTTTTAATAGGAGTTTGAAAAAAAAACCATTTAGCACTTTTGTATGCAACTCTAGAACATTTTGGGATAGCTCTGGAACATTTTGCAACTAAACGGTAACATTCCTAAGTAGATTCGAAATATACAAAAACTATGCCAAAATTCCCAGATATAGCTCTAAAACAACCAAAAGAGAAAAACACATTAGAAATTGAAGTCCCTGAAGTTCAAGCAACCCCACTACAAGTAAGTAAATCATTGTAGGTAGATACAAATCAATTTTTTACAAGTTTTGTTCAAAAAATGCAAACAAAAATAGGAATTCAAGTTAATTTATTATCTAAGTATAAAAATCCACCAGTAGTAGTGCATCTACATGATATGATCCCACTAGAAAAGCACAATGAGAATATTGCAAGGTGGATGACACACTATCAAACCTTGGATTTACACCTTACAATATTGAAACCCATGGAAAAGCAAAACGAGACAAGCTATAGAAATTATATATTTGTAGGTTAAGGTACAAATTCTATGTTATATTGCAGAGTGCTTAGTATAATTTAGACAACCTACTAGGTTGTATAACCAACTCCTTAGATAATGATTTCTTAGATGGCAGGTAATGTGTATCTTCTCTAGGCTAACCTATGATTTAATTACTGCTCAAGACTTTTTAGAAGCATACTTACAAAGTCGTGAGAAGTATAAAAATATGAAGTGTGAATTATTTTTGCATAAATATGTTATGGCAGAAGATGTAGAATTTTGTCATAGATATATAGGTAATGTACAACTTTAATCCTTTGCCTCTACTTTGAACAATAAGTTATATTGTGATCAGGATAAAAGATAGAATAAGGAGACTAAATTAGGATTTGAAATATTGTTAAGGCATATCAAGTCCAATCCCTCAGTATTGATAAGCTAACATTTCAATCTGATGAATACGTCAGATATAAAAATCACATATATTTAGAATCTTCAAGATAGTTTGGCTTCCTTTCAAGAGTACAATAGGGATAATTTGTCAAGCTTCTTGGCAATATGTAAGATAAAGTGGATAAAATTACCCATATCTTTACAAAAAAGAGAACCCATGTCATAAACTAACCTATTATGGTCACATATGAGGGTAGAGGTAGTGATGCAAATGATTCTGTCATTAAAACATTAGTGGATAGGGTTAAGGTTTAGGCCATCCACCATTATCACACCAATTCCTTTTTATTTTGATTTTTATCCTTAGCCTGATCAACAATTTTAGAATTGGTTAAAGGAGCTAAAATATAATAGGGGATACTATCCTAGGAACTATAAATATTGGAGGAATTTGTATAAGGATCTGGATCCCATTGCCTCTATAGCCCAACAAAATGCATGAGGGCATGCATCAGGTCAAGTTGGGGGAATGATGAGGCCAAGAAATACCTCATTTTTACTACATTTTTGACATATTATAACTGGTATTTACCAATATTTAATATCATTTTATGCCAAATAGTTGATTAAAGTATGTTATTTATTGATGTTTGCATGATTGGATGTTTAAGAATATTGTACCCTTGTTTTGACTATTTTTCAACATTTTATGATTGTTTTTGCATGATTTTTGTTGGTAAAATAGCATAGCAAAATTAATGGAAAATAAACATGTTGTGATTTGTGATTAAATAAAACAATTTAAAAATTTTATCACCTTAAAACCAAGATGTGGAGGTGGCATGGCAGAAAAAAAATCACTTTGCTATAAAACAGGGCATTGACAGATTGTACATATCATACAAAAATTGTTCACCTATCACATTAAATAACTTTGAAGCGGTCAAAAGAAACAAGAAAAATTAGTTGGAACGTGTTCAATGAGACTAAAAAAATACCTATGATACACTTGTATGCATCCCCGCGTGTTCTAGATTTATGTCAACAACATATTCGACAAATTCTACCTTATATTCCAAAGCTCTCTAGAATGAAGGGTAGAAACAGTTTGTTTCAATAGAAAAGGGTCACAATTTGCATCTATTTCACCAGGAATAAAAGGATATAGCATGAATATAGGTGTAAAAACTAGTTCTAACCTATTTTTTTACTTATTCCCACCAACTAGAATATGCACGAATAGTTACTGCAAAATTTTTTATCCTAAAATAGACCAAGTATGCTGCAACAAAATAGCAAACCATGCATGGACAACACACATTGATTTGGTAGTTGAAATTATAGATGTAGGAAATAATATAAATATGAATACTCCCTCATTGGTTGAGTTCTTTAGAACATAAGTCAAAAGTTAGAAATTACAAATTATAAGTCACCTTTTTGCAATAGCAATTTTCAATAAAGTGTAGTTTTTATCCAATTGTGTTGATTCATGAGTGTGAGAGTGTTTATAATTTAAACATTGATGTGATGAGACCTTATAGACTAGGGATCAAGGGTCCAATATTATACCTAAATTAAGGAGCAATTTTATAGGTTTTTGTGATAGTTTTTTATTTTAGTAGTTTTTGTGCAATTTCTTGTTAAAATCTTGTAACAACAGTTTCCTTTGTTTTAGTAGCTTTATTATTAAGTTTTAAATATGATATGTGTGATTTTTTAGCTATCTAAAATTTTTTTTTTTACTTTTATTTCCCCTATCATTTGCATTTCAATTTCAACAACATTTTTCTGTCAGTTTCCTAAAACAACTTTTTTTGACAAGTTTTTACAGTAGTTTTTCTAACAACTTTTTGCATTTTCAATTTAGCATGATTGAATTAAGTTAGTTTACAATTTAGCATTTTCCATTGATGTTATTTCAATTTAATAAGCATAAATTAGATTTATCTTCAGCAATTTCAATTCAACAATTTAGTTCAAATTCTACAAATTAGAAGTAATTTCAATTCTTGCAAATTATAAGTAATTTCAATTCCTACAAATTAAGTTAGTTTTAATTTTGGAAATTAGAAGTTAGTGTGACCTTGAAAGACCAAATGAACCTCTGTTTTACCAATAAAAGCTTGTGAACTAATGACTGAATTGTAACTTGCCAAAATTTTCTATCATAGATAGCCTTGGATACTGCCCTAGATTTGATAAATATTAAAAATTAAATTATGACAATAATGACATTCATCAATGTTTGTATTGTGGTTTGTGGAGGTGAAATCCATGTATTGTAATTTATCCATTATGGTATAGGTTTCTAGTATGGTATCCATGGATAAGGTGTGATAGGAGTAGATCCTTGGGTGGTATTCATCCAAGGTGCTTGACCCCACCTTCCCATATTGGGTGGTTGAGTTTGTCATTGGTTCATAAAATTGGATCTCCCATAGGGTGGTCCTCCTCCTGGCATACTCTTTTCCATAGGAAACTATTGAGAGTTTCTCCTATTACACATAAAATAAGTTTATTCTACTTTTGGTTCTTCTTTTGTGTTTACTATTTATGGGAACCACCTTGTTTTGTGATCCTTTTTATAAATGGAACACACTCGTACTTTATTTTTTGGACACTCATTATTGAGGTATTTTCTTCTATATCTTGGGAAAAAAAATGCTAGTGTTGCTTCAATTTCCCACTTATTTTTCTAAAGTAGGAGTGTGTATAATTGAAGTTCAATATATGGTAGCATATCACTCTTCATGTCCTCTAGCATGTTGCCTATTTCTATCTTAGTTATAGAGGCTAGGGTTTTTATTCCTCGGTTTATGGGTTTACCCTTTCATATTGAATAATTTTGACACAACTGTCAAATATCTAGCATTTTATGTTGGTAAATATCACCTGATAACAAATTCAAGGTCTCTAAGGATTAATTTATAATCCCACTTAAGAATATGCTTCTCAAGGATTTCTCACCCATTTTTGCATGGGGTGATCATTGAATATTGAAATTAAATTTATCCTAATAATATTCTAATGACTCTTCCTCTCTTTGGTACATATCAAGGACTTCTTCCCTAGCATATGATGCCCTACCAAAATATTAGTATTGTTCTGAAGATCTTTTTCATGTCCTCCCATGTAGAAATGTATTTGTTCCCCAAACTGATAAACTGACATAATGTTGAATAATTTGGTGTAGAAGGAAATAGTTTTAGTTTTTAGGCATCATATTTGTAGTCCATTGATCTATAAAGTGCATCAAATTTGAAAATAAATAGATCAGGATCCTTAGTTGGGAGTCCTCTAAAAGTAGGAATATGTGTAGGAGATATTTGTTTCATTTTGGTCTCTCCTATTGATTCCTCAATTGGAAAATCAAAACTGGCTGAAGCCACTTCATTTTTAGCCATAGTTTTACATGATGTAGGGTTGATTCCCTACTACTGCTAATGTACTTAACAAGGTATCACATACATTTTTCTTATCTTCTAACAACTTCCTTCTACTGTTGGGTAGTCAATAAATCCCTATCATCTATTTGATTTTCTAACAAAGATACTAAATCAAAACTTGAAGCAAATCCCCCTTTGAGAGATTTCCCCCTTAGATTGGTTTGAAAGGAAGTGGTGATGATGGTGCAACTTTAGGAAGTGTTTTAGATGCTTCAAAAGGAATATTAGAAGATATTTTAGGTGGTTCTGAGGTGACCTCTACCCTTTTAAGAAAATATCCATTTGATCCTCTTAATCATGGTGGACTCATACATTATCAAGTAAGGGATCTATGGGTAAGATAATTTGAATGGTTATTTTTAGGTTGACTGACCTATAGATATTAAATACTATAGTTGGCACTCCCCAACAATGGTGCCAAAATGGTGATCTAGAAAATGGTATTTATGAAAACAATTATTTTTCTTCCATTTAATTTTATCAATCTAAGAGTTTATAAACTTGTTAAGTACCTATGCATAGTATATGCTTGTAGTAATTGGAATATGAGTCCTATGTGTTACTTTGTTTAGGGGTTGTATGATGTTTGTGTAGTCCAATTCATCCAAACCAACAATAAGTAAATACAAGAAAATAAATACTAACTAAAACTATAAGAAAAGTAAACTAAATTATCATTATCAAACACATGACTAAAAGGAAATTTACAAAAAGCAAACACACAACTGTAATTGAAATTACAGAAAATAAACTCACTTGCAGAAATAAATTAAACAAGAAAATAAACACACTTGCTAAAATTAATTGAACAGGAAAATAAACACACTTGCTAAAATAAATGAAAGTAAAAATAGGGGAGGAATACTACTTGGAGTGGTCCCAGGATCCTGTAGTACAAATAATGTAGTACAAAAGTAACATTTAGGTTTAATATCCTTCGCTTCAAGGGTGGACTACGTTTTATATAGACTGAGGCCATCCCCTTTTACAAAATTTAAACTATTCTATTTTAACTATTTCACATGATTTTCTACCACTGGTTTGTGCACTGTTTTAATTGGTGTCTAATAAAATATTGGCCATACTAAAATAATTTTTTTTTAAGTTAGCAATAGTGCTCCCTAAGTTGCACAACAATTTATTTCTAAAATTACAAATGATCTTCAAGTCAAACAATCAACACACACTTTATTCCACCGATTATAAGCACTTATTGGTCTATCGCTAGAATATAAGCACCTTTCTAGCCTATGATTGAGATAAAGGCACTGCATATGGGTCATTTTAATTTCTTTGAGAGTTATTACTTTTTACATCAAAATATAAGCACATGCTCTATCATTGGAAGACAAGTGTCTTCCAACTTGTTGTTGGAAGATAGGTGCTTGTTTCATCATTAGAAGATAGGAACCTATTTTGTTGTTGAAATATAAGTACCTTCCAGCCTATCATCAAAATATAGGCACTTATTATATCACTGGAATATAATTGCCTTCCATTTTAAAGGAATATAGGTGCCTTCCAATCTGTGGTCAAGATACAGGCACCATAGCTTAGCAAAATTAGCTACCTTTTTTCCAACACCGCTATCTCCATCAAGCCTCACATTGTTCCATAAGTGCATTTACACATGTCATCCAATATCAGGTCCATGTGGGACCTCAACTAAAAGGTGAAAAAAAGTAACAAAGTACTGCATCTACACAAATTTTCCACTAAAAAACACCCTTTATGTATGATACATCAATTTCTATTAAATGCATGCAATAATTTCATAAAATTCCATATTTAATGCTAATAATGTCACACAAAACACAATTAAAATATGTACAAAAAAAGAGTAATTATTGTTCTCATCAGACATATTGACAATTGCTTTGACTTTATTTGGGTCGATTTTGATGCCTTATTTGAAGACTATAAACCCTAAGAGTTTTTTAGATGTGATTCCAAAAATGTATTTCTTGGGGTTAAGTCTTACTTTGTGTTCGAGTAATCAGTCATTTTTTTCAAAAAATTAATGTGCTCATGACACATTTTTGATTTGGCCAATATACCATCTACATAATATTCCACTATCGTATGCATGTAATAATGGAAGATATAAGTCATGGCACGTTGATATGTTGTGTCTATGTTTTTAAGGCTGAATAACATGAATTTGTAGCAAAATGTCCCCCAAGATGTTGTGAAAGTTATTTTATGTTGATTCTCAAGATTAAATTAAATTTGGCTATATTCTAAGAAACCATCCATTAGGGAGAGCATTTTATGGCCAATGGTAGAATCCACAAGAGTATCTATGTCTAAAAGCGAGAATTTATCCTTAAGGTACACTTTTTTAAGGTCATAAAAATCTATGCAAATGCATATCCCCTTTTTATGCTTGCTAACATGTACCATATTAGAAACCCATTCTAGGTAGTTGATGGGTTGAATAAAATCCAAGCAACTCTTATTTAATAATCATGGCTATGGTAGGACAAAGCTTCCATAAATTTTGCTTTATTGGTTTTGCATCCAGGCTCAAAATGAGATTATGGACCTCTAAGTTAGGGTCAAGGCCCAAAATATATTTGTATGACCATGCAAAAACATGTTTATATTTGGTAAGTAGGAAAAAAAATTGTTCGTGCACTTTGGGAGAAAGATTTATTCTAAGTTTAATGATTGCTGGTTGTTCTAGATCGATGTTGAGGCCAATGTCAACGATATCATTGATGAGCATGTGGTAACCTTTCTCTAATTAGTGGTGAGTGGGAATCATATGGATGTCATCTACTACATTTAAAAAATTACTGACTCAAAATCACTCATGTCAACATGATGAATGATAAACAAAGAATACAATGAGGTAGGTAGGATGTAGGCATTGGTTTGATGGATCAATTGGCTAGATTGAAGAAAATAAATTAGGGATGATGAGGCAAAATTATTCTCAAAATAAATGAGGTTTGGATCAATGTGAATGGGGTTTTATGGATTTCTTGGTTTGCAAAGGGGTGTAAATAGTTCAATGGATTTCATGTTGACTTATGAGATGATGGGGTTTGGCATATTAGAGGGAGGATTCCCAAGGGCATGCTCATGGGGTAGGATTTGGTCCAACATGAGTGGATGTGGATTTGACTGGATTGGTAGCAGTAGTGGAGGATACCATTGGTGGTTTAGATGCTTTAAAGGAAGAAGCATGGGAAAAATGGAAAGTGGAATGGGAAACATTCATTCATAAATATCATCATCATTCAAGAACTCTTTTAGGGGACTATGGGAGAGAAGTCTTCTTTGAATCTATCAAAAGTAATTAAATTACCTCATGTAGTTCATCTAATTCATCTTTTGAGGCATCCTATGGGATGGTATTAAAGGTGACAACTTGGAAGAAACCATCTAGTAAAAAATAAATACACTCAATATCAATGTACTCATCATCTCTATGTTGTTCAGGATCAAGGGTTATATGTTAGAAATATTCCTTGAAGGGATTATATGGTGAATGGTTGACATACCCTAATCCAAATTTTTATTCAGGGAGATGCTAATGTGGTTTGATGACATGGTGAGCTCCTTACTTGTAGATACCAAGTCTAAATCCTCTCCAATGGGAGCATCAAAAATACCATAGTGCAAAAGAGGGATTTTCCAGGAAGCTGATATCACCAAAAAATGGTGATTTGGGTCTATCATCATGAGGGACATAAGAGGAGGTATCCACTATAACATATACAAAATTTGTAGCATTAGATGTAGGGCCCATGGTAATAATTATACCTATGCATGGGTTCCCAAAATACCTAATAGATTCAATTGTGGAAGGCATAAATATGACATTGTGTACTAGATACTAACCTATTCCTAGACTAGTTGTGTGGATTGTGACCTACGTAGTTTGGGAATGGGATGCAGGAGCTCATCCAAAATATTCTTCTAGATGGTATGATATTGTAGATGGACCTGGGATAATACCTGATATGCATGGATTGATAGTGCATACATCTGGTGATGGTAGTGGATCAGGATACATGGAAAATGATGTAGCTTGGGGTACTATGGTGAATTGAGGGTTGATGGATGTGGAGGTGTAAGTTGTGGTAACATGTCCAGTGATGGGTTGAGGTGGTATCTCAAGTTGTGTGGTGGAAGGTATTTTTTGGGCTTCAGTAGATGAAAGAGATGGGTATGTGTTTAATATTGGTCGAGGTTGGCCGATAAATGGATCGATGAATGAGAAAGATGGGTATATGGTGGTGTAGGTGTAGGTGGGTTGTTTGAAAGTGGTTAGGTATTTATGGAATTTATAGGATGGATGTGTGGTTGAAATGGGGAACTTTGTGAAGACAAAGGCTGGATAGGATGGGGTCAGCTTTATCCAATGGCATAGGGTTGTATGGACATGGAGGTAAGTGGATGGTGGGATGATGGTGGAGGCTACAAACTGTGCAAAGTGACCAGGGTGATTTCATGAGATAGATGTAGTGGAACGGTGGGTATATGGGAATTGGATGGTGTAGGCTAGGTGGATGGATAGGTAATTAGTGGCAAAAAATATGGATCAAGGTGTGATGATATTAGTTATGGGGCTGGTTCAAGCAAGGTCAGGGTGAGGTATAAGTGTGTGGATGGTAGTGGTGGCTCATATGGATTGGAAATTAAGTTACAATACTTCAAATATTTCTCATTAGTAAATATGTAGTGTACGTGGCCCTTATGAACATATTTTAGGTAATGATGTAATGTTGAGGGGATGCATCACATATCTTGAATCCATGGAATTCTAATGTATTGTATTTCTCCTTCATGGATGTGGTACAAAGTATGAATAGTTTTTGTACCTATTTGAATAGGTAAAATGATAATCCCAAGTGTTAAATACAATGCATCATTGAAGACCCATAGAGTGAAGGTGGATGAGGCTATGTGTGAGAGTGGCAGGTGGAGGTGTTGGAGTGCCATGAATGTTATGACGTTTATCAAGGAACTAGTTTTAACCAAAACTTGTTTAAAGTTCTTATGATCGATAAAGCCTACAATATGTAGTGGAATATTTGACACTTCTATCAACAATGTTTTTATCTCATAATCATAGAAGGTGATTGCAAGCTCCATGCAAGTTGTAACGTTACACATAAAATTTATGAAGGTGTTTGGATCTTGGGTGTGAAGGTCAATGGATTTAAATATTTTCATCAATGCCTTACGGTGTAGGGGTGACTATTGTATGAGCTCATAAATTGAGAGTTTAGCTGATGCCATTCTAAGGCTTTGTGTGAGGTAGTTTTTTAGAGATATGACTAGTTGTGGGGTGTGTGGTATGGCCTACACTAGTGGAGGTGGTATAGTATAGGATGAAGGTATATTGGTAGTAGTACTCGATGGGATCTATAAATTAGGATAATATTAATTTTGAGTAATGATGTGGATCATCCCTATAAAATTATTATATTGCATGGTGTTGAGGTGGTTGAATTGGTTTAGGGAGGTGTTGGTAGTTAGCGATAGCTAAAATTATTGGTTTTGCCCATGTTGTGGCAAAGGATCCTGACAAATGCTAAGGTTTTTCTTGGGTGGTACAAGTGGATTATCTAAGATAATGACCCCCTTATCAATAAGGTCTTGGACCAAATTTTTGAAGGAAATACAATTGTTGATGTCATGACCCTATTTCCTATTTATGAATGCTAAGACCGTATATATTTTATGTAAGTTTAATTTTTATTTTGTCTTAAAATATATGTAAATGAATGTATTATATTAATTATTTGATCTTGTTTGTGTGAATTATGAGTAAATCAAATTTATAGTGTTAAAATGATATTTACCTTTATTTTACATAAAATATGAAGTTTCTATATGTTTTCGATAGATGAACATTGCAGGAGATTTACAGGAAAAGTTGCAATAGAACACAGGTCAGACGTCAAAGGAAGGATGAACCAGTCTCATGCAAATATGTTGAGAAGACGCATGGAAGTGTGTTATAGAAAGCACCTATAGAAAGATGCTAGATAAAGCGCCAACTGAAAGGTGTTATGGAAAGAATGTTGACTGAGTCAAAACTATATAATGTGCTAGCATGCCACATCTCATGATAGTATAGTAGCATTACATAGCATATATATAGTCAGTATAATTGACTGATATAGTGGCATTACACACGTGAACATTTTATATATGAGTTGTTAATAAAAATATGTACAATTATTATATTATTAAGTTGCTTAGATTTATATGCAAACCTAATTTATCTCTTTAAGAGGAAAAATAGTTGTATTTTCATGTCATTACGTTATTTAAATTTAGAAATTTTGTTATGTTAGTTTGTTAGTTTTCCACTTGGATGATCATGATTGTAATAATTCCAAGGTGGTTAATAAATTGTATTAGTTTAGACTATTTTTGATGTGTAAGGTTAGTATTCAGATCATCAAACATATAGAAACATGATAGACTACATGGAAGATTTTTATTAAAAATATCCAATGTGTCATTATAAAAATACATGTAAAGACCTTTGAAAAGGTCTATTGTCTAATGGTTTTATGTCTATAGTTTGTTAGTCTTTTGTTGTCTATGTTTTACATGTTTGAAGAAGTATGTATGAGATTATGTAGATTTGAATATCATCAATAAAGTAGTATTTTCTTCCATTACTTTAACAATGGTATTTTGTATATTTTCATGGTTTATTTATATTCTTAAAATCTCTTTTTACTTTCCTGCATCAATGAATTAAATAGTTTTATATTAATGGAATGAAACATTAGTTACTAAAGTAAATTAGAGTAGAGGAGAAGAGAATTACACTGTATTCTATGAGATAGGGCCCACTCCGTGCAGTCAGTCCCTTGCTCTCTATATCCTAAAATAGATTAGAATTAGTTAGTAAGTAGAATTAGTCTTAGACTATAAGATAAATTATTATAAAATAAATCAACTAGTTAAAATCATAAATGCATTATTAGATTGCACATGGATCCACACCAATAAAAATACACAACATATAGAAATAGTCTACATCATAATTGCACATTGAATATTTCATGTTATTTCATTTCTTGTAATTTTTTTTCCTAAAACTAAAACTAAGAAAATAAAATCAAGTTGAAAATTAATAATTATGGAATAATCTATACGGATTTATTGTTCTTTAAATAATTTAACCTAAATTGATAAATTTAATGTATGAGATACAACTTGAAATTTTGGTATCATTATCACGGAGAACAATGCCATAAGTTTTAATCAGAGACTTCTAGAGTGAGAAGGATCCTTAGTAAGGATATGTTCATCAACAACCCTGGGTTGATTTTTGTAAAAGATTTTGGGTCAACCTGTAAAACACGGTATTAATGCTATAGTATCTTATCTACCAAAAAAAAAAAAGTAGACTTACTTGTGTGACTATCAAGGAGTTCGATATTTATGCAACTCAAGGTTGGGACAACAGGGCTTTAGCAAGTGTCTTCATCTCAATACTTTTAAGTTCTACTTTCTTAGTATGGATTTTTACTACTTTCCTATATTAGCATTTGATTTCTACAAGTTATTTTAGTTTATGGTTTTTACATACTTTGGTTTAGGTTACTTGACTTATAAAAATAGGAAGTAGGTACAATAGTGAGAGCGTTACCGAATAGTTCCTAAGCTACCAAGTAGTAACAACTATTTATATTTCAACATTTCTATTTTCAGAAAATTTACTTTCCAACATAGTGTGGTTGTTACATACTTTGGTCTAGGTCCCTTGACTTGTGAAAACAAGGAGTAGGTGTGACAGTGAGAGTGTTACCAAATAGTTCCTAAGCTACCAAGTAGTAACAACTATTTGTATTTTAGCATTTTTATTTTTAGTAAATTTACTTTCTAGCTTAGTGTGGTTGTTGCTTGCTTAGGTTTGGGTTCTCTGACCTTGTGGAAATAAGAAATTAGGCGTGATTGAGTGACACAATCATAATGAAATGTTCCTAAAAATCAAGTAGTAACAACAACACTTTACTTTCCCTTACTATGCTAAAATTTACTAGAAAATCAAACCTAAGAACTATTTTAGAATAGTGATTTTACTTTTCCTTGTTGTGTTAATATTGGCTAGAAATTTAAACCTAGTCTTAATAATAGTAAGACTGCTCTATTTAAAAGTAATTATTTTTTGTAAACTACATTCTAAAAACAAAAAAAAAAATTGAAAAAAAAAAGAGAAAAGAGAAGTAAAAATTTTTAGATGGTAAAGATTTTTTTTTTAGTCTGCTTTAATCAACCTTAGAAAAATGTTTCTGGAATAAGAAATCAACCTAATTTTTGAAAAAAAATATAGGTAATCTAAAAAATAATAGGATTATATGTGGGAAAACCTTGATCTCATTAGGGAAAGAACACAATAACTGAGAAAATTTGAGAGAATTGATATAGTTAAAGCCCTAGGGCTCGATTATCATTCACCTTATCTTGAACTTGTGAGGAGTTACGAACATTGGCTAGGAGATAGGAGAGTGAGTGTAAATTCAACTATATATCCTTTGGAATAATACTTTGAGGACTCCCTTGTTGTCCACAAATTCCTAGCAGACATAAAATAAAAAAATGGATCTAGAATACAACAAAAGATATAATAAGGCTCCTAGAATCATGCTTTTCAAAGTATTGTATCTTTAATTATGTTATGAATTAAAATTTTAAAGTACCATATCAAATAAAAATAAGTTTTTATTGTTCAACTAATTTATCTTGTGAAAAGATATTTTGATTTTGATGAGGACCATTACATTACTCTTGAACAACTAGACCCAATTAATGATATTCAGGAATAGTTTCAAGAGGAATGAATGATATTTTTTGCAAAATTTTAAGATCTTTATAAATTTATAAGTAGACCAAGAGATTCAAGGGGAATATTTATTAAAGTCTGTAAAGAAAACTCTAGTGAAAATACTGATAATTCAATATAAAAAGATACTGAGATTCCTTTACAAGAACAAGTTGAGCTACCATTGACTCTAATAAATCAAAATCCTGAATCATTTTTATTTCCAGAACTTGAATTCGATAATCGTATCAATCCATCAACTATATTTTTTGAACCTATACCAAGTCCAATATTAGAATTCATCTATAATTAATGGCTAAACAAGCTAGTGAACATGGGTAAGTAAATAAAAACAAAATGGGACATAGGCAAAGGAATAATGATCATGGAGGAGTAGAAGAAAATCAAATAAAAGGTAGGCAAAGAGAAACGTTTTTCTTCCTAATTTCTTCTCCAATAGATAGTCTAACAAGAGAACCAAAACCATTCTCTATTGTTGTTTTACCTATTTTATATGGAAAATCATATGAATATCATGATGCTTTTATCTTTGAGTTTTAAATAGTGTTTTAAGCCCATTTTATACCATGAATGAAGAAAAACTATGATTGTTTCCTTCTACCCTTAAGGATGCAACTTTAATATGGCTTATGGTTCTAAGATAAAGTGTTTGCAATCGATGGGATGGAGATCGTGGATTAAAATATATTCCTTGAAATATATTAGGATTACTGTAAATTTAGGGATAAGAAAGATAAGATCTTATGTATGAACCAATAGGAGGAAGAATCCCTTGAGGATTATCTTGAAAGATTTCAATTTGTAGGATCTAGAGTAAATATTGACATAGATGAAGAAGTCTTTAAATAACTCTTTCTAAAATGATTAAAAGAATATGTCCTTGATGTTCTAAACCCCATGGCTAAGGGGGATATTCATATAATGGAATTTTAAGAGATTGTGAATCTTTGTAGAAATTATTCAAGGAATAAACCTCTTAGGAACAACAAATACTCTTCCATAGGAGGAGTAACAAGAGCAAAAATTGGTAATATGTTGGAAGGCTTAAAAACTAATTTTTTAAGTACATTAACTATATCTCTTGAACTTATGGATAAGAAACCAAAAGAACAAGATATTAAAAATGTTGGACATTTTGAGCTCATTTAGTTGTCATTGATGTCAAGGTGAAAAGTTGTCATTGATGCCAAAGTGAACACATGAAGCTATCATTAACACCATGGAGTACATCATCATTAACACCAAGAAGCAATGCAAAGAGATGGAGAAAATTTGTCCAAATATGTTTTTATAAGGGTTTTTGTTAAAACCATGATGGCACATTAAAAGGTTTTTTATTAAAACCATAATGATAGTTCTCTAATATTGTGATGGCTGAATTAAGGTTTTTATTAAAACCAAGGTGGCAAAATTATTTTTCATCAACCCAATGAAGTGCAAATGACAATTTGATATTAACTCAATGAGGGCTTTAATTTTTATTAAAGTCTAAAGTTTATAAATTAAATTTATAATATTTAAATTCTTTTGAATTTAAATTAATTATAAATTATAATTTATACAAGTCGACGTCATCAAATCGAATCATCTGCCGATATTGTATGTAAAGAAAATAAAAAGCATTCAAACACTAAGACAAACCTTAAGGAAGCAAGAAATCAAAAATCTGAATTCGAACATAAGCGAAAATCCAAAGCCTCCAAAATTTATGAGTGGAGTATTGTCAAAATAAGACAATGCATTGTAATCAGGGCATAGCATCGTAATTGAGGCAAAAAATGGTGTTCGAAGCAAGGGACAATGCAAAGGGAGAAGCACTCACAGTCTAGCTTGGTGCTAGACATAGGAGAAGGCCAAAGGCTTTGAAGCCTTTGTGAAAAGACTTAAGCAACCTTAGGGCTTAAGCTAAGCACGTGGAGCGCTTAGCTCACACGGCTAGATTACCACAGCTAAGGCGCAAGTCATGGAGAAGGTGCAGGTTCGAAACTCCAAAAATTGCGGAAGGGGGATTCACCAAAGGTTTTTATAATTTAATTTTTTATTTTTGCATAATACTAAGGTTTAGGAGAAATAAGGGAATATTTGTGGTATTTGATTATTGTGCTAAGGTTTTAGGGGTGTATGTGGAATTTGATTAATTGTGCTAAGGTTAGGGAGTTATAAGGTGATATTAATTTATTTACCTAAGTGGTAAATAGGTGCTTTATTAAGGTAAATATTATTTTACCTTAGGAGATAGAAATTAAGTTGGAATATCAATTTTGTGAAATAAAAAAAAAATGAAGAGGAAATTTCTGTGAAGATATTATTGTCAAATATTGCTATTGAGAAGGAGATATAAGGTGTATTATGAAATTGAGCTATTCTTGTATTTTGTGAAGTATAAAACTTGTTATCTAACCCTTGGCACTTGGCAAAGAAGAAGATATTCTTGAAGGCAGTTTTTGAAGATCATCCTCCAATCAAGAAAAAGAAACTAAGCAGATTGGACAAGTTCTATGTGGACTTGTTGAGAAAATTTGAGCAGGGTTTATGTTGTGAGACTGTGTTGAGAAAATTTGAGTAAGTAATCATATGTGAGACTTGTTGAGCATATTTGAGCAAGTTCTATGTGGACTTGTTGAGTATATTTGAGCAAGTTCTGTGTGGACTTGTTGAGCATATTTGAGCAAGTTCTATGTGGACTTGTTGAGCAGATTTGAGCAAGTTCTATGTGGACTTGTTGAGTATATTTGAGCAAGTTTTGTGTGGACTTGTAGTGCAAATTTTAGATAGAGCTTTGGAGGTGATAGAGAAGAGAGAATATTAGTCTCCAATGGATAGAGATCCATCAGCCAAGGAAGTGAGGACAGGTCTTCTAAGTGGGGACAAGAGTCTTCAGTGGAGAGAGATCCACAACCCAATGTAGTGGAGGCAGTAGTCTTCTAGAGGATCACCAGCCAGAGCAGAGGAGAAGGAGTTCTCCTATGGATAGAGATCCATGAACTTGATTTAGGGGATTGGTATCTCCTTTGGATAGAGGTCCATAAATATTGTAGGGAAAGGATTCCCAAGAGAATTTATTTGAGAAAATTTATAAGAAATATTTTCTCCGTGGAAGTAGCCATATTTGGGTGAACCACGTAAAATCATGTCTCTCATATGTGTGATGCTTTATGTGATGTTTACTACTTTAATACTACTGATGATGTCATTTGGATTAAAAAGCAAAAAGTTTTATTATATATTGTTCACCCCCATCTCAGTATAAGCACATGTTCTACAATTGGTATCAGAGCGAGTCCCTCTGTGAAAAGACTAACAACTTGGAGGAGGATCCATCAGTAGCACACATGACTTCAGAAGATGAAGAAGAGACTATGTTTGACATAAAATAAGAATTCTTTGCTGCTCTCAAAAAATTGGAAAAACTTAGAGAAAATAATTCAAGCTTGAAGGAACAAGTTCAAGAAGATGAAGAAGCAAGAATGGAACTTATACAAATTCTAACAGAACTCAAGATTAGGGTGGAAGAAGGAAAGAATATTGAGTAGGACATGACCGATCTATTGAGAGCCAGGGAAATAGAATGTGAAATATTGGAAGCAAAAGTTGTCCACCTAAGGAATGAAGTTGAAAGGACCAAGGTACTACAAGATGCAGAATATGAGAAACAAAAAGAGGAATCAAATCTTCAAAAAGAAGAAACCTCAAACAAGGATAAGCAAGCAAAGGATATAATAAAGGAAGAAAGCAAAGAAGAACCCTGGATAAGAGTTAATCACAAGAGGAATATTACTTCACCACAAACTTCAAGACATCCAAATAGGTTACATAATTTCTTCCATGGTCATTGTTTTTCTTGTAATAAATATGGTCATAGAGTTGTACACTATGCAAGAAACAATGTCAATAGAATTTTCAATTTCTTTGCACCTCTCATGGATGATGATATTATATGTTACAAATGCAATAATTTTGGGCACAAGGCTAGATGGTGTAAAATGATGTTTCCTGAGTCTAGAAAAGCAATTTCAACAACTAGGAAATATGAAAGGAAAAATGTTAAGGCTAGATCAATGTTAGTTCAAACAACCCTTCATGCTCAGGATAAATAAGAACAATGGTATCTTGATAGTGGTTTCTCTAGTCACATGACAGGAGATAAAGACAAATTCATTGTGCTAAAATAAACAAATAGAGGATCAATAAGTTTCGGTGATAATGGATCAACAAATATTGGTGGAAGAGGAACTCTAAGTTTAGATAATGGGAAAACAAAAATAGAAAATGTATTGTATGTTAAAGGGTTAAAACACAACCTAATGAGTATAAGTCAACTTTGTGATCAAGGGTACATGGTTACTTTCCATCCAGATAGATGTGAGATAAGAAAATCAAAAACTGAAAAAATCATTGCCAATGCAAGAAGAACCCCAAACAACTTATACATGCTCAATGAGATCAAAGGGGAAAAGTGTTTTCTATCACAAGAGGATGAGAGTTGGCTATGGCATAGAATATTGGGTCACTTGAATTTTGACAACATAGTCAACATAAGCAATAAACATGCTATCATAGATTTACCCAAAATAAGAAGACCTCAAAACACAATTTGTGCACCCTATCAACATGGAAAGCAAACCAGGACAACCTTTAAGTCAAAAGGATATATGTCATCTAAACCATTGAGCCTAATACATACTGATCTATGTGGTCCTACAAGAACACAAATTATTTAGGGTGATAGCTACTTTATACTATTTATAGATGATTATTCCAGAATGGTTTGGGTGGCCTTCCTAAAAGAGAAGTCAGAGGCCTTTGAAAAATTCAAAGCATTTAAAGAATTGATTGAAAATGAAACTAGAAAAAGGATTAAATGTTTGAGATCTGATAGAGGAGGAGAATTTACTTCAAATGAATTTGTAGATTTTTGTGAACAACATGGGATCAAGAGAGAGTACTCAGCAACAAGAACTCCTCAACAAAATGGGGTAGTTGAAAGGAAAAATATGACTATTGAAAATATGGCTAGGGCTATGTTAAATGAATCTAAGTTATCATATGGTTTTTGGAGAGAAGTTATAAACACAGTAGTATACATAATCACTAGGGCTCAAATGAGGGTAAATCATCACAAGACTCCATATGAGCTTTGGAAAGGAAGACCTACCATAGTAAAACACTTCAAAAATTTTGGAAGCAAATGTTACATAAGACGGAAAGATCAAAACTTAGGCAAGTTTGATCCAAGATGTGATGAGGGAATTTTTCTTGGTTATTCCACAAGGAGTAAAGCCTACAGATGCTTCAACAAAATAACACACACTATGGTGGAAAGTATGAATGTAACAATTGATGAGAAGATAGATTCAAGAGAACCAGTTCAACAAATTGTGTATCAAGAAGATGGATGTTGTCAAGAAGAATTTTGTGAGGAATCAGATAAAGAAGAAGAAGAAACACAAAGACTTCTTCCCAAAACTCCATCCAGGTATGTACAGAAGCATCATCCAAAATAGTAGATCATCGGGAATCTAGATGAAAGACAAACAAGGAGAAGAATAATAAAACCATCTCAACAAGTAAATTTTTCTTTACTATCTAAGATTGAGCCAAAAGACTTCACTTGAGGCAAGTGAGGATAAATTTTGGATTAAGGCAATGGATGAAGAATTAGATCAGATAGAGAAAAGCAAAACTTGGGAACTTGTTCCAAGACCAAAGGACAAAAATGTGATCGACACAAAATGGGTATTTAGAAATAAGTTAAATGAAGATGGACAAGTGGTCAGAAATAAAGCAAGGTTAGTATGCAAAGGTTATGCACAGGTAGAAGGAATTGAATTTGATGAGACTTTTGCTCCAGTTGCACGGATTGAAGCTATAAGGATGTTTTTAGCTTTCTCAAGTTTCAAGAACTTCAAGGTATATCAGATGGATGTCAAGTTAGCATTTCTAAATGGTGTTCTAGAAGAAGTTTACATTGAACAACCAGAGGGATTCATACTAATAGATAAACCAGATCATGTATGCAAATTGAAAAAGGCATTGTATGGTCTAAAGTAGGCTCCAAGAGCATGGTACTCAAGATTGGATAAGTATCTTCAGGAACAAGGATTCAAAAAGGAATAGCAGACAATAATTTATATATCAAAAATGAAGGGTTTGATCTACTAATAGTGGTTTTTTATGTTGATGATATCATTTTTGGGGGAAACAATGATAAGATGTGTAAAGAATTTTCTAAGAACATGCAAAATGAATTTGAGATGTCTATGCTTGGTGAATTGTCCTTCTTTCTTGGACTTCAGATTTCACAATAAAAAAGGGGAGTGTTTCTCTCACAAGCCAAGTATATAAAAGAAATGTTAAATAAATTTAGGCTAGAATATTGTAAACCAGTAAGTACCCCCATGGTCATAGGATGCAAGTTGAGTAAGGATGATGAATCTCTAGAGGCAGATCAGAGATTGTACAAATCTATGATTGGTAGTTTATTGTATGTTACCGCTACAAGACCATACATTGTACAGTCAGTGGGATTAGTGGTAAGGTTTCAGGCAGCACCTAAAGAAACACATGTGGCAGCAATAAAAATAATTTTTAGGTATCTAAAAGGGACTATGGATTTTGGGCTTTGGTATCCCAAAAGTGATAGTTTTACACTGACAACATATACATATGCAGATTGGGCTAGTAGCATTGATGACAAAAAAAACACAAGTGGAGGAGCATTCTTTCTTGGAGATTATTTAGTCTCTTGGTTAAGTAAGAAGTAGGTTTCAGTATCCTTATCCACAACAGAAGCAGAATACATTGTAGCAGTAGCCAGTTGTACACAGGTGTTATGGATGAAGAGAACTTTGGAAGACTTCAAGATAAAACATGATAATCCCATTCCTATACTATGTGATAATACAAGTGCTATAAACATCTCAAAAAATCCAGTGATGCATTTGAGAACAAAGCACATTTCGATTAAGTATCATTATTTGAGAGAACATGTGATAGATAAACAGGTCAAGCTGGAATATATTTCTACAAAGGAACAAATAGCAGATATTTTCACCAAGCCACTTCCAAAGGAAACCTTTGAGTATCTTCGAGGAATATTGGGAGTGAGACTCCCACCCAAGAATTAACCACCTCAAGATGAGGTGGGGGAGGGGCTAAGCTAAGAGGCTCATTCTTAGCCCCGAGCCCCAAAGGTGACCCTTTGCCATTGATGTCAAAGGGGGAGAGATTTGAGTAAGGGGGAGAGATTTGGTATTTGAGAAAAGAGGAGAGAGCATTGAGCCAGGGGGAGCATTGTCCCAGGGGGAGCAGAACAAAGGAAATGTCAAGTTTTCGATAAAAATAAGTTGGGTTACCATCAATGACAAAGGGGGAGATTGTTGGACATTTTGAGCTCATTTAGTTGTCATTGATGTCAAGGTGAAATGTTGTCATTAATGCCAAAGTGAACACATGAAGCTATCATTAACACCATGGAGTACATCATCATTAACACCAGGAAGCAATGCAAAGAGATGGAGAAAAGTTGTCCAAATATGTTTTTATAAGGGTTTTTGTTAAAACCATGATGGCACATTAAAAGGTTTTTTATTAAAACCATAATGATAGTTCTCTAATATTGTGATGGCAGAATTAAGGTTTTTATTAAAACCAAGGTGGCAAAATTATTTTTCATCAACCCAGTGAAGTGCAAATGACAATTTGATATTAACTCAAGAGGGCTTTAATTTTTATTAAAGTCTAAAGTTTATAAATTAAATTTATAATATTTAAATTCTTTTGAATTTAAATTAATTATAAATTATAATTTATACAAGTTGACGTCATCAAATCGAATCATCCACCGATGTTGTATGCAAAGAAAATGAAAGGTATTTAAACCCTAAGACAAACCTTAGGGAAGCAAGAGATCAAAAATATGAATTCAAACATAAGCAAAAATATTAAGCCTCCAAAATTTGTGAGTGGTGTATTTTTGAAATAGGACAGAGCATTGTAATCAGCGTAGAGCATCGTGATCGAGGCAACACATGGTGTTCGAAGCAAGGGACAACGTAAAGGGAGAAGCACTCGTAGTCTAGCTTGGCACTAGATGTAGGAGAAGGCCAAAGGCTTTGAAGACTTTGTGAAAAGGCTTAAGCAACCTTAGGGCTTAAGCTAAGCACGTGGAGTGCTTAGATCACACGGCTAGCTTACCACAACTAAGGCACCCATTGTGGAGAAGGTGCAAGTTCGAAACTCCAAAAATTGTGGAAGGGGATTCACCAAAGGTTTTTATAATTTAATTTTTTATTTTTACATAATACTAAGGTTTAGGAGAAATAAGGGAATATTTGTGGTATTTGATTATTGTGCTAAGGTTTTAGGGGTGTATGTGGAATTTGATTAATTGTGCTAAGTTTAGGGAGTTATAAGGTGATATTAATTTATTTACCTAAGTGGTAAATAGGTGCTTTATTAAGGTAAATATTATTTTACCTTAGGAGATAGAAATTAAGTTGGAATATCAATTTTGTGAAATAGAAAAATTGAAGAGGAAATTTCTATGAAGATATTATTGTCAAATATTGCTATTGAGAAGGAGATATAAGGTGTAGTATAAAATTGAGATATTATTGTATTTTGTGAAGTTTAACGCTTTTTATCTAACCCTTGGCACTTGCCAAAGAAGAAGATATTCCTGAAGGAAGTTTTTGAAGATCATCCTCAAATCAAGAAAAGTAAATTGATTAGATTGGACAAGTTCAGTGTGGACTTATTGAGCAGGTTCTGTGTGGACTTGTTGAGAAGATTTGAGAAAGTTATATTTGGACTTGTTGAGCATATTTGAGCAAGTTCTGTGTGGACTTGTTGAGTAGATTTGATCAAGTTCTGTGTGGAATTTTTGAGCATATTTGAGCAAGTTCTGTGTGGACTTGTTGAGCATATTTGGGCAAGTTTTGTGTGGACTTGTTAAGCATATTTGAGTAAGTTTTGTGTGGACTTGTAGTGTATATTTCAGATAAATATTTGGAGGTTATAGATTAGAGAGGACATTAGTCTCCAGTTGATAGATATCCATCAGCTAGGGTAGTGAGGATATGTCTTCTAAATGGGGATAAGAGTCTTCAGTGGAGAGAGATCCACAACCTATTACAGTGGAGACAGTAGTATTCTAGAAGATCACCAGCTAAAGCATAGGAGAAGGAGTTCTCCTATGGATAGAGATCCATGAACTTGATTTAGGGGATTGGCATATCCTTTAGATAGAGGTCCATAAATATTATAGGGAAATGATTCCCAAGAGAATTTATTTTAGAAAATTTATAAGAAATATTTTCTCCTTGGAAGTATCCATCTTTGGATGAACCACGTAAAATCATGTCTCTCATATGTGTGATGATTTATATGATGTTTATTGCTTTAATACTATTGATGATGTCATTTGGATTAAAAAGCAAAAAGTTTTATTATATATTGTTCACCCCCCTCCTCTTAGTATAAGCACATGTTCTAAAAAAAAGATATACTATCATAGATGTAGGAAAAAATATAATTTTAGGGAATGCCTTATCAACATTACAAATATTTCCAATATTTTTGCTTGTAACATTTGTGATAAAGATCATAGCAAAAAAAATTGCAAGTATATTTCAGTTGTAAAATCTACTATAAAAGAACCTGAAGTTGAATAGATAGAGGATGTTTATTTTTTAGCTCAAATAATAAATGGCCCATTCAATGGTCCATATAATTGGTAAAACTCTAGTTATTCCAACCAAAAAAGACCCAGCTAGTAGTCAAATGCATCAAATTTGGTAAATTAAAACCCATACCTAAATAACCAAGATTGGAATATCCCTACATAGGCCCAATTCATGGCCAATGCATATGGAAGTCCACCTCCACGGACCCAAGGAATATCAGGTCAGAATATGCCTAGTTGGAATATGAATGTCCAATACAATAAAGAAGGACCTAGCTGGTATCAAAATCCACCTCAACAAAAAAAAAAAATCAAAACCACTTTAGGGGACAAGCACCTCAAAATAGACTTCTTCCACCTCCAAACAATATGAACAATTTTCCTAAGCAACCATCTTTACCAATTCAACTAGTTTCCAATCCTAATAATAACAATATTTTACAATATGTTTATAAAACAAATGATACATGTTCAATATTTGTGGTACCTTGCCAAAAGATCCAATTGAAATATGGAAAAGTGTTGGAAAATAATGTGACACTCATAGAAGTTGAAGAACCTATCCAAGACTTGTTTTAAAAAGTAAACAAAAATGAAAAGGAAACAAAAAATTTACCAGAAGATATTCCATAAAAATAAATAAATTCAAATCCCTCAAAGGAAAGAAATGGAAATTCCATTTCCTGAAATATTGACAATACCTAAAGAACCTTCCAAACTAGCTTTCAATTTCCTTCAAGAATTAGAGAATGTTACCATTAAAATTCTTCTATTACAAGTTATCAAGGATATTCCTATCTACTCTAAATTGATAAATAATATTTGCACATCCAATTCAAAAATAAATAAGAAGAATGAATCTCAAAATATCCAAGTTATTGGATAATTATAAGAGATAATGAGTGAAGGTAGGTTACTGCCAAAAATATACAAATACTAAAATACCTATACCCATTGTCCACATTGGTGATACAACCTTGCATTATTTCTTGGTAGATTTAGGGGCTTCCAAAAATATTATAATCAAAGAAATAATATATTCTTTAGGGACACACAAACTTCAACCAACCTCTATAGTGCTTCAACTTGTAGATAGATCTACCATCAAACCATAAGGGAAATTAGAATATATCAAAGTTTGTGTAAGTTCATGGGAGTATCCTGTACACTTTGTTGTCTTACAACCTAAGAAGAAGCTAGGGGGACATCCGTTAAATCTAGGATTCCCCTATATTTCAATAAATGATTTTTATATTAGTTGTAGATTTGGTAATATAACTATCACTAATGGGAAGTATACTAAAGATTTGAATCTGTTTCCTAAGTCAACATTAAATAAAGGATTTTCAAAACAAATACGGTATGATTTTCTTGATGATTTGGATACTATTCAAATTTTATCAATTAATGTGTTAAATGGATATTTGTAGCAATAAATTGAAGGACCATTAGGACCACTTTTTGATGAATAACAAAGTACTAATTGTTCAAACGAACTTACTATATCCAATGATGAAGCAATTACAAGTCAATATCATCAATTAGTACCCTATAACCATCAATCGAATGTCCATAAATGTGAAATAATGTGAATAGATGCAACTACTAAAAATTTCAAATAGATAGATATCACTCATAGAAAGACTTTAAATATTGATAATGACCTTACAAGAATTCAAGAATCATAATTGATAGAAGTACTTAGAAAAAATCAAACAACATTTGCATGGAATTATGATGACATGAAAGGTATTCATCCAAATATTTGCACCCACAAAATATTTATTCAAGAAGGTTTCCATACAGTGAGACAACCTCAAAGAAGAACAAATCCAAGTATGAAAGACATAGTTCAAGAAGAAATAATTAAGCTTTTAAATGCAAAATTTATATACCCAATTTCTAATAGCTAATGAGTGTCACCATTAGAAATAGTTCCTAAGAAGAATAGTAAATGCAGAATTTGTGTAGATTATATAGAATTGAACAAATTAACAAAGAAAGACTATTTTCCTTTACCATTCATTGAACAAGTTCTTGATACCTTTGTTGGAAATATTTTTCTTTTTCTTTTTGTATGGTTTTAGTGGGTAGAATCAAGTCTCAATAGTAGAAGAAGATCAAGAAAATACTACTTTCACATGTCCTATAGGTACCTATGATTATAAAGTTTTACCTTTTGGATTATGCAATGCACTTGCTACCTTACAAAGGATTATTTTATCTATTTTTTCTGATTTTATTAATGAATGTGTAGAAGTCTATATGGATAAATTCATAGTCTATGGTAACATTTTTGAAGAAACTTTATTGAGCTTACAAAAAATTTTAGTTAGATACTAAGAATTAAACCTATCTTTAAGTCATGAAAAGTGCTTCATGATGATGAGGGGAGGTATTGTTTTAGGATATTACATATCTGAGGAAGGTATTAAAGTAGATCTTACAAAAATCCAAGTTATTCAATCCCTCCAACCTCCAAAAAAATAGACAAAGGTAAGGAGATTTTTAGGACATACAAGTTACTACCATAGATTCACTAAATATTTTAGTAAATTTACCTCTCCCATGAAAAATATTATAACCAAAGAAAGTTAATTTAATTGGACTAAAGCATGTCACAAATTCTTTGAAGTTATAAAAAATAAATTGATAATTGCTCTAATTCTAAGGGGGCTAAACTGGGAATTACCATTTCATATACATTGTGATGATTTAGGATATGCAATAGGGGTAGTACTACAACAAATAGAGAACAAAATACCTTATGCTATCTATTATGTGAGTAAAATTTTACATGGGGCTGAACTTAATTATATAGTTACTGAAAATGAAATCTTAGTTATAGTTCATGTTATTAATATGTTCAAACATTATATAATAGGGTATGAATTATTTTTTCACACTAATCACTCTGCCATTAAATACTTAATGAACAAAGCTACAGTAGGAGGAAGAGTGGTTAGATGGCTTCGCTTATTGCAAGAATTTAATGTCACAATTATATATTAAGTAGGTAAAGATAATGTCATTGTAGATCATTTATTTTGTATGTAAATATTTGATGATGATGAGTTAATTCCTGATAATTTTCCTAATGGATATTTTTTTGCTCTTTTTATTTTTACTCCTTAGTATTCTGACATTGTAAAATACTTGGTGACATGAAAAATACCTCATAATTTTACACCACAAGAGCGTAGAAAATTTATACATCAGAGTGCCACTTATATGTGGATTAATGAAATCTTGTTTAATTCTTGCCCTAACCAAGTAATTATGACATGTGTACAAGAAGAGGATGTATATGACATCATTAGAGAAACACATGAAGAACCTTATGGAGGTCATATGCCACCCAAATAAAAACTAGTAAAATATTCTAAATATATTATTATTGATCTATTATAAATAGGGATACATATACATTTATTGATAGATGTGATGCTTTGCAAAGGGATAGTAAACCTACACCTATAATGGAGATGCCTTTGGTCCCACAAATAATGTTTGAATTATTCAATAAATGGAGGATTGATTTTGTTGGGCCAATAGATCCTCCAAGTGTAGGCAATAAACACATACTTGTGTGTATGGATTACATTACCAAGTGGGCTGAAGTAAAACCATTTCCACAAGCACAAGATAAACCAGTTGCTAGTTTTTTGTATTCACAAATTTTGTAACATTTTGGAGCACCTAGAAAGCTAGTTTCATACCATGGGTCTCAATTCCTCTCCAAATTAATTGAAAATTTTGTTCATATATATCAAATAAAACATAAAAAACTTCACCATATCACCCTCAAGCTAATGGACAAGTAGAAGTTACAAATAGGGAACTTGAAATGATAATAACAAAAATTTTAGCCATTAGCAGGGTTGATTGGGTATAAATATTAAATGAAGTTGTATGGGCATAAACACAACTTGGAAAACCACCATAGGTTTATCACATTATGAAATGGTTTATAGAAATCAAGCTATTATGCCTATTTAATTTGAAATAAAGACTCTTTGCATAGTGGTACAACTTGATATGAATTTGGATCAAACACAAAAAGAAATATTGGAAAAATTAAATATTATGGATGGAAGAAGATTAGAGGCATTACAAAGGATTGAATTAACTCAACAACAAATTAAAAATGGCATTATAAACATATTTTACAATGAACATTTCAACCAGGATATTGGGCCTTGCTATTTGAATGCCACTACCAATATTTTGAAGGTAAGTTAAGGACAATATGGCTAGAATATTATGAGGTTGAAGAAATATTTGGGAATGGTACAATTAAAATTAAGCCTATTGATGATTCAATAAGAATATTCATAGTTAATGAACATAGGATTAAACTCTATAGGAATCCATTATCTAAAGAAGAATTTTTACACCATCTCAAGCAACATGTTGGTTTGCAGTACATTTTCAAACTACAATCAACTACTATTAAATAAAATTCTCTTTTCTATCCTAAGAAACAAAAATATTATCTACTAAATAAAATTGTTGCTATATATTTAGTAAATAAGTACAATCATTCAAAAATGATGTAGTATAATCAGTCCTCTTGTTTGGAAGAGTAAGACACCAATAAATAATATGGATGAAAAAAATATTTACACTACTTGGCCAATGAAAGAAGATTATCATGGAATATAAATATTTCTTGAAAATAATCTAGACTATCACTCTATGTTCTTTAAATATACTTCTTTTGTTTCATGATTAAGTTCTAATATCCACAATGTTTTCATATCATATTCATCACTTTTCAATTACAATATCAAGTTTAATAAATAAGTTAGATTCAGTGTGTGAAGGCATGCTCTTACCTTATGGGAAGGAGGATAACTAGTCATGATGGTATCATTAATTTTAAAAGCAAGGTAGTGAAAAACCTTGTAGCCCATAAATAATATAAAGGGAAGAGAAAAAACTGTAAGGATAGAATTATGTTTCCATCCAGATCAATATGTGATCCGAATCCTCAAAGTTCTACTTCCTTCTCCAAATAAAAATAATAATAAGAACTGTAAGGATATAATTATGTGTCCATCCATATTCAAATGTTATCTAAATCCCCAAAGTTTGAACTTCTATTAAAATAAAAGTAAAAGGTCGTAAGGATAGAATTACAATTCCATACAGATGGAGATGTGATCCAAATTCCCAAAGCCTTAATTTTTACTTATATGGAAAACTTAGTAAGGATAGAGTGACAATTCCCATTAGGTGTTTTATAGAGTGGTTGGAAATCTAGTTTCCCAAAGCTTTGTACCCCTTTAATTTTAACAAATAAATGCACATATCTATAAAAATGGGCTATTAAATTTCAAATAAAAAATGATACCAAATAGGCTATCTTATTCCTCCTCTTCTAAAATAGGTTTGGAGTGTGTCCAAACCATTGATGGAGACCTATTTTGCAAACCAAAATATTGATGATTGATATTGGTTTAAATTTATCATTATTATTCTCTCGCAAAGACCTCCTCACTGAAGCTAAAAGAAGTAGAACAATAAAATGACCTTTCTAGGGTATTGGAAGGATTTGTTATTAGACCATGGTATTTTTTTAAGGCTAGGAAGGAAGTATTGTGTTGCATAACATATTTTCTATTGGAAATGAGCAAATTCATTCTAATAAAATTACTTATCCTACAAACTTATTTGATGGCTTGATATAAATAATAATTAGTATATAAGTAAATAACCCCATATTTTTGACTAGGTAAATATAATAATATTGGAAAAAAATTATATATATTATTATATACATATTAAATATTTTGCACAAAATAAAATCTATAATAATATCTCTCCTTAAACTATTTTGACAATATAGCCAAAAATACAATTTGGGAGGAGAAGTCAAGGATTTTTGCAATAAATTTCATGATACAATTTGGGGGATAAAAGAAAAGAAAAAAATATGGGAAATTAGGTAAAGTATTCCTATGAATCTATAATTAATTTTCCATAACTATTTTTTGTAGCTATTTTTTCATAGTTATTTTTTGTAGTTACTTTTCGTAATTTGTTTCTTTAGAAACTTTATGTAGATAGTTTTCGTAGATATTTACTGTAGATACTTTCAGTGGCATATTTCTGTATACGTGCACTTCGTAAAAATTCTCCGTATGATTGAGGACATGTGCCAAAATAGAATCAAACAATGAAATGTGGTCATTAATAATTATTTTTATAAAGACCTTGGTATGAAAAGAAAACTCCCATAGGTACTTAAAATATTCCACCACTAATATCAAAGTGCATATATTTAAACCCAAACCCATGAGCTATGGTGTGAAAAGTCAAAATGCAGACTCAATATTAAGAATCGTACGTAGAAGAATTTGAATGATCAACTTTGGAAATCACATGCAGAGGGTTCGAACAATCAAAGGGCATGAAATCCATACAAGTATTAACGTGACTTTATCTCTCCTCTCATGTATTCAAAGTTGTACCCAAAATCAAAGTTGTACTCGAGCCATTCCCCAATAATTTCTTTAGAGACTGACATCTTTTGAATATTTAAAAACCTCCAATCCTCATCTCCCTTCTTCAATGCAAAACACATTATAACTGGATAAATTTATTTTAAATAAAAATACTACATGTCAAGAACACATGTCACTCACACATGACTGCATAATATAAACCAAACACTGATGTTAAAGCACCTAACAAAGGATGCAAGCATGAGTTAGAGATACATAGGGGATTTTAAACACATTAAATTGATAATTGAGCATAATGTTATTAGCACAGAATGGATCCATTCTTACAAGTGAATATTTGGTTGACAACAAAAAAAAACTTTGCACAAAGGATGAAGAATATTGGCAGCAAAATAGTTGAACACAAGAAAGAAAATATTAGAGTGCCAACATGAAGTATAAATTAAAAATATTTAAGGCAAATAAAATTTAATATTTTTAATTAAAAATTAGTATTATTTTGCAACTGATGTAACATAAATTTAGGCTTATTAAAATTATGAAACCAATACCTAATTTTTTTACCGTCCAAATTACCATCCAAGGTGGCGAGAGGGCATCACACAAAGGAATAAAAACACAATCCTTCTTGAGGTAAGGTGACCACCTCATAACTAAATATGTTGATCATCAATACCTGTTTGCAAGGCCTAATAAGGATTAAGTAATGCATATTGAGTGTGGGAACTATCAATCAAAATCATGATTGATGGCTAGTCCTTCTTGGGCTATCAAAATTTAAAAAAATATCTGCAATATTATAGTTGACCACCATGCATGAGAAAACATCGATCGATACTTGTGCATGCAAAGCAATGACAAGAAATGACACATATTGAGGATGTGAACCATCGATTAAGGAAGAAAAAAGGGCCATAATTTATTCAATTTCATTACAAAAGAAAATTAAAATAAAAGATAACCCTAATTATCATATTTTTTGTAGCACATGAGCTCTACAATTTTGACCAAAATTTTGTGCGGTAGATGAAATACTCTATGCAATGGATGAAAGTAGTTGTGTGGTGGAGGAAAACAATTTTGTGATAGATGAAGAGCAAAGGGAAGTCATTGTTGATGTCAAAGAAATAACAAGGTGAAAGATAGCAGAAATTTGAAGATAGGGGTAGGTAATTAAAACAATATTTTAGGTGGTAAAATTGTTTCAAAATCTTAATAAGAAATGTATTTTAAAGGAGAATATAGCAATTCAAATTTTATTTTAATCATTTTCTATAACAAAATACAATATTTTTCCTTTAATTATGTCATGTAAATATGTATTCAAATTCTATGGTTACATTTTTTTTGCATGGGTAGAAATATACAAAGTCTCTTTTGTTTTATAATGCTAACCCATGCATGCATTTGCTTTGTCAAAATTTTTTGCAAGTGTTATTTTTGGCTAAGCATCCCTACAACAAAATTTAAAAATAAAATTTGATTCTATTATCTCAGACCACCCTACATTCCTCTTTCTAAACCACATCCCTTTCCACTAAATCTATTGCTATGTTGAGATCAATATTCCATAAGTAGAGTGAGGCATTATCCATTAATAACCAAAACCTAAGCGATGCAGTGAAGAAATTGTTTCAAGAAGCACGCTGGTGGGAGGCCCTGACAAAATTTCAAGGGCATGACCAGGGTATGGAAAAGTAGTTCATTATGAACTATGATCCCATGACCATGGTAACCCATGTGGGTGATGTAAAAATAGAGGTTACCCCCAATATAATATCATAATTATTAAGTCTCCCCAAGGTTGGATAATGGTACTATAAATCTACCTATAAGGGATTCAACTAAATGGTTGAAAAACTTGGAGAGAGATGTATTGTTACCCAAGATAGGGATGGGTGTATTAAATGTGTATCCACTATCTCACTCTCTCTAAAATTGTAGGAGGTTACCACCATCTTGATGATTTTTTTTACATTATAGGGAATATTTTCTAACTATGGGGGCTACCATTTAAAAATGATGTTAAACCTAAAATATCCTAAGCATGAATATTGTGTCGTTAATCTACCATACTTTATATACCAATCTATGAAAACCACTGTTACCCGAGTTCAACCTAAGAAGTCCAATGATAATCCCAAACTTCATATAATCTCCCATCATGGGCTAATAAAATTAATAGTTCTACATAAAGCTTCTAAAATACGAATTTCATGGGATGCAATAGTTGAGGATGCCAACCTATCTTTTCAATATAATTCGAGTGAGTCATATTTTATTGAGGATAGTGCATGTGAGGAAAAATATGATTCCAAAAATTAGGAGGAAAAGGAGTCTCTAGTGCATAAATTTCCTACCTATTCCAAGCAACCTAAATCTTCTCAGTTTGTAAGAAAAACTAGGCATGAAAAGTATGTTCCAAAAAACCAATGAAAGGGAGAGACATATAGTCCTAAAGAAAACTTGCCTACCTCATGTCTATCAATAGAGACTCTTGGCCACATACAAACACAATAGATCCTACTGCATCTCAAGCTAGACAGGATCAAAAATGAGTTTTTAGAGCACACTGCTTTAGTGAGATGAGCTCTCATTCTTCAACTTGACATTCTCAAGAAAATTTTTGTATATAGGGTGGTAAAACTGATTGACCCAATCATCCAACTGATAATTATTAGTACATACCCTAACAAGAGCTCCACATTTAGATAAAATGCAAAGAAGTCAATAAACTTTAGCAAATAGACTAACTTTACAAAAGTGCTTGATGAGGACAACTTAGTCCCATTTGTTGAGCTTCTCTTCCAAAAAAATCAAATGCGTACACATAGTCCCCAAAGAATGGAACTGTTCATTGAGATAAGGATACCTCAAGTAGGAATACCTCTCCATGTGGGGATGCCTCGCGACATCGACACAATGATTAAAAATGTCATTGAAGCAGTAGAACCACCTCCACCACCTAATAAATAGGATGTACCGAAGGATGAAGCACTTGCAGAGGTCATGCACATAAAAACTATGGTCGTTGAACTACCACTTGATACCAATAAGGCCAAAGCATAGGTACAAAATATGAATCAAGAGAGAAATTTAGCGATAATAACACTAGAACGAACATGGATTTCATCCCATATTAAATCAAAATCAATATTGGATATTCACAAAGTTATACCATATTTTTAGTAAACTTGCATAATTACGTTTGTAGCACTCTTTCTGATGTTAGTGATGGTATTTTATATTTAGAGGATTTTAATTATCATATCTATAGTATTTTTAAAAGCATTTCATTTTATTTACATCTACAGTATTTTTCTTTGTTACATCCAAAATAATTTGTTTGTTTTATTTTGCAGGTCATGTCTACATTTGTAAATAATTGCATTACTTCCTTTGATATTCTACCAAATTATTTTTGTGAATGATTGTAGTGTTTTATTTCATACATCTATATAATTATCTCTATAACATTATGATGTTCCATTTATTATGTCTACAAAATATTCAAGTTATTAAAATTTGTTGTAGTGTTTATAGTTTTTTACATATTATACTATCAGTTCTAAACCTGTATGCATGAGGACATGCATCTTCTTCAATTTGGGGGAATGATGAGTGCTAAAATTGTATATATTTTGTGCAAGTTTAATTTGTATTTTATCTACAAATCTATGTAAATGAATGTATTCTGATAATTATTATATCTTATTTGTGTGAATTATGAGTAAATTAGATTTATAGTGCTAAAATGATATATTTTTGTATTTTACGCAAAATATGCAATTTTTTGTATGTTTTCGATAGATGAATGTTGTAGGATATTTACAGGAAAATTTGCAATAGAACACAAGTTAGACATCGAAGGAAGGATGAACCAATCTCATGCAAATATGTTAAGAAGATGTGTGGAAGTGCATAATGAAAAGGTACTACAAAAAGAACCTATATAAAAGCACTACAAAAAGCACCTACTAAAAGGAATTACGAAAAGAATTTTGACCAAGTCAATATATATAATGCACCAACATGCCCGCATGATGATAGCATAGCAACATTATATAGCATATACAATCAACATAATTGATTGATATAGTGGCATTGTACATGTGAACATTTGTTATATGAGTTGTTATTAAAAAGCTATAAAATTGTCATATTGTTAAGTTGCTTATATTTAGATGCAAACCTAATTTATCTCTTTTTGCAAGAAGTGGAAAAATAGTTGTATTGTTGTGTTATTTTGTTATTAATATTTAGGACTTTTGTTATGTTACTTTTTTAGTTTTCTACTTGGAAAATCATGATTGTAATAATTTTAAGGTGGTTAGAAAAATGTATTGGTTTATATTATTGTTGATGTGTAAGGTTAGTATTCAAATCATCGAACATATAGATATATGAAATACTACATAGATTCTAGAAGAATTCCATATAAAATATCCAACATGACATTATAAAAATACATGTAAAGACCTTTGAAAGGGTCTATTGTCTAATGGTTATATGTCTATATTCTACTAGTCTTCTGGTGTCTACATTTTACATGTTTGAAGAAGTATATCCAAGATCTTGTACATTTGAATTTCATCAATAAAGCAATATTTTATTCCATGACTCTAGAAATGGTATTTTGTATCTTTTCATGATTTATTTGTCTTTGTAAAATCTCTTTTTACTTTCCTGCATTAATGAATTAAATAGTGTTAGATTAGTGGAATGAAACATTAGTTACTAAAGTAAATTAGAGTAGAGCAAAATATAATTATATTATCTTATATGAGGTAGGGCCCACTCTATGTTGTCATTCCCTTGCTCTATATCTCCTAAAATAGATCAGAATTAGTAAGTAGAATTAGTCTTAGACTATAAGATAAATCATTATAAAATAAATCAACTAGTTAAAATCATGAATGCATAGATAGGAGGTGCAATTCAAACCGATCTAGTGACCTAAAATAAGTCTATTCATAAGTTCCTAAAGGATACCATAATCATGAGCTATGATGTGTTAAAGAGATAAGGGAAATTTTGAGATCATGGAAGGAGTAGGAGGAGCGAAAGGAGGAAGGATGACTGGTTTAGTAGGAAGAAAATGTAGCAAGACAGATCACAAGGAAGACATCAAAAGTAAGGAAGGCAAGAACTCAGGTAACAAAGACTCCAATAAGGACAAGTACGAAATCTCTATGGATAAGGAAGATTCATATAGGGTCATCTTCTGGGGAGATGAACCTCCTAAAACTAGGGTCCCTCCTACCAAGGGTCCCACTATTGATAAAACCAAGGCAACTTCCTATGCCAACATCATGTCCAACAATGGACAAGGTCCTTACAAACATCCAACCACTTCAATCATTGATTATGGCCAAAATATAAACATCCCCCATGATATTGCTAATAGCTACCTTACCATGGAACGCTATGCATTGGTAGGGAATTTTGTTGGAGGAAGGCTTGATATCGAGACCATCCGTAGGTGGGCTATTACCAAATGGAAAACTCTAGGTGACATAGAACTGGTTGTCTTGTCTAGATGTTTCTTTACCATCATATTGAGCAACAATGAGTACATGAAACACATACTCATCAGAGGTCCTTGGTTCTTAGGGTGCAAAAGTTTATTTATAAGAAAATGATACCTAGATTTTGATCTTGATACCTAGGATATAAACATTGCACCTATATGGGTTCACATCCTAAACCTTCCCTTCCATTTTTGGTATGATGATATCCTCCTATCCATTGCAAATGTTATAGGATAACTCCTTGCCATTGATCCTATGACCAGAGCCCGTAAGTGTATGAACGTGGCTAGAATTTGTGTGAATGCCAATCTAGCCTTGGAGCTACCAACCTATGTCAATCTAACTCATAAGTATTTCTACAAAAAAATAGCCCTTGGAATATGAAAATAAATCGGCCTACTATGTGCAATGCTATACTCAGGGACATCTGAGGTCCCAGTACCCTGTCCTCAAAATATAGACTCACTCAAACAAATATCTTGGTTAGAAGATAGGAGTACCCCAACCCAACAAGGCCAACATTGGCCATTTTAGAGGTAGTAAAAAATCACACAATGGTGGGTATTTCAAAACCCAAAATAAATAGCCACAACAAAATCAGACAGGAAAATGTTACCAACAACAACAAAAGCCCCCTAAATCTCAAGAAGGGCCTCACTCTCTTAAAGGAAAGGAAATGGCAAACTCAGAGCTCCATCAAGTAAGTTCCCCTTTCACATATCCTAATAGGTTTAATATCTTAAATGAATCTGATAAGTTTCTCCAAGGAAATGCCCCAATTCCCCCTATTCTAAAACATTCCTCCGAGGATTCTCAAAACATTGTTGCTACCATTTCTCATATCCCTTTGTCTTCTATGTCCATCCAGCAAGAGGAAAACCTCCCTCCCTTTAAAATCCAAGATGATCTCAATTTTCAGCCAGATCCTCAAATCCCCCCTAAGATGAACATTGACCTCAGTTTTGTCAACACCCCTTCCAAATCAAGACCGTCTCGTAGACCTCGATATGAAAGTGTAGCCATATCAAATAATAATCCTATGGAAGAAATAATATCACCTAGCCTAATCTAGACTATCAGGCTTCATAGCCCTATTTTGGAACAAATCATTCCCTATAAGATTAGCCCCAAGTAAACTAGAAGTACTACCAAATATCTCGTAGATTTCGATAGTGAAAATAAAAGAGACATGTCATCTAGAGAGGAGATCTGGAGTTACAAAACAACAAACAACATTGCAAATGGAATTCAGAAAACCCTTCTTCCTAACATTACATCTCAGTCTAAGGAATAGAGTAAAAGCTCCAAACACCCTCACCATAATGGCAGAGGAGGCAAGAAAGCCCTAAAATATTCTAAATTAAAATTATAACATGGAATGTGAGAGGCCTCGATGGGCTAGTCAAACAAATACTTGTAAAGTCTATGAGAAATGATATCAAACCTTCTATTATTATCATGTAAGAAACAAAAATCAAAGCCAACAACTCTACCTCAGTAGCTAAAGAAATATGGAAGAATGCAGGCATAGTGGTCAGTGATGCTAAAGGTACATTAGGAGGTCTTATGTGCTTATGGGACAAGAATTTCGTTGAAGGACGTCTTCTCCATTCCAATGATAGGATTATTAGCATCCTCTTTCATGATGTCAACAACTCATCCTAGATTCTCACCAATGTCTATGCTCCTAACATTATTTTCAGTAGAGTTGAGTTGTGGGATACCCTGACTAGTATGAAATATGCCTTTCAAAATATTCCCTAGATTATTGCAGGTGATTTCAACACCCCTTTTATTCCTTAGATAAAAAAAGAGGTTTCAAAACCCCAACTAAAAGCATGGATAATTTTAATGAGTTTGTCAATGCAAATTGTTTAATGGACCTAAATCTCAGAAATGCTAAATATACATGGAGTAACAGAATATCTGGATCACATCACATTCAATTCAAATTAGATAGGGTGTTCCTTTCATAGGAAGTTGTTCAATATTTTGGATATGTTGCTTTATATCATCTTCCACAAATTGGATTAGACCACAACCCTCTTATCCTGGACATTGACAAATTGAACCCCTATAAAATTACATTTAGATTCGAGGCTATGTGGCTTCGTCATCCTGATCTTCATCAGAGAGTATCTCATAGTTGGAAACAAAACATTCAAGGACTTCCTTCCTTCAAACTATCCCAGGAACTCAAAAGCCTTAAATAACATCTAAAAATATGGAATAAGAAAATTTTGGGCAATATATTTGCCAAAAAATAATCTCTCAAAGAAATATTAGATCACATTGAGACAAAAATTCAAAATGGGGAAGCATATGTCCACATTAGGAATGAGGAAAATAGATCCTAGCTAAGTATCACAATGTTCTTGCATGCGAAGAGAATTATTGGTGCCAGAAATCTAGAGCTCTATGGCTGAAAGAAGACTCAAATACTAAATTCTTTCATGTGTCCACCCTTAGAAATAAAAGCAATAATCACATCAAGGAACTGACTAAAGGTGATGGCAACCTCATGATTGACATAGATGAAATCAAGAATGAAGCTAGCACTTATTTCAAAAACATGCTTGAGGATGATAATCTTTGATCAGCTACAACCCAAGAAACTTTTCTACACCACATTCCTTATAACTCAATTCCTAAAATAGTCAAATCCTCTCTTATTGCTCCTTTCCAGGATGATGATCTGCCCTTTTATCCATGAATCTTGACAAAGCCCCAGGACCATATGGTTTTCCCCCTAACTTTTTTCAAACCTTCTGGGATATTGTTTGTCCTGATGTTTGCAAAGCTATAAAAGAGTTTCAATCCTCCAAAATAATTCCTTGAGGTTTCAATTCCACTTTCTTTGCCCTCATTCCTAAAAGTCCAATCGCTAAGTCCCTTCCTGACTATAGACCCATTAACATTTGTAATGTCACATACAAAATCCTTACAAAAATCTTGGCTACTAGAATGCAGACCATCATACCCACCATTATTGACCCTTTCTAGAGAATATCTATTCAAGGTAGATCCATTCTCAATGAATTCATATCCATACATGAAGCCCTCCATTCTGCTTCTAAAACTAAAAATCTCACTTGCATCCTCAAGCTTGACATGAATAAAGCTTATGATAGAGTCAACTGGAACTTCCTTTTAGCTATTTTGCATAAGTTTGGTTTCCATCCTAAATGGGTTGACATCATCAAAAGTTGCTTATCTTCCTCTCAGTTCTTCGTCCTCATCAATAGTTCTCCAATAGGTTACTTCAAAAGTAGCAGAGGTCTCAAGCAAGGAGATCCAATATCTTTGTTCTTATTCATTATCATAGTCGAAGCATTAGGAAGAACTATTCAAGCTACGTGTAGAACTGGTTTACTATCAGGTATCAAGACCTCCTCCCAGGCCAATCCAGTTTCCCATCAACAATTTTTGGATGACACCATTCTATTGATAAGTGCATCTATTTTTTAAGCTAAAGTTATCAAATACATCCTTCAATTCTATGAATCAGTTGCTGGTCAAAAATTCAACTTCAACAAGAGCAAATTGTACTTCCTAAATACTCCCATGCAAAGACATATCAATATTGCAAGGATTCTAGACTACTCTATAGCTAACCTCCCATCCAGTTACTTGGGCATGCATCTCTTTTATGGGCAACCTACAACCTCTATGTGGAAAAATGTTACAAAGCACATCCAAAAGGGCTTGTAGGATGGAAAGGAAACCTTTTTCCCAAGCTGCTAAAATTAATCTAACCGTTACTATTCTGCAAAGCATCCTTGTACATTTCATATCTGTCTTCAAAGCTCCAACGATAGTTGCCTTAAAGATAGAGCAAATTCATAAAAACTTTTTATGGACTATATTTGAAAATAAACAAAGAATCCATCTGGTATCCTGGGATAAGGTATTCAGATCCAAAAACAAATGAGGAATAGGGCTATGAATAATTCATTCCCTCAACATCACTTTTATTACCAATCAAGCATGGATATTGGTTTTAGGAGACAATAATGAGTGGATTACCATCACCAAAAGTAAGTACCTCTAGAATGGTGATTTCCTTAGTGAGAACATTCCAAGCAGGGGGTTAGCTTTTTGGAACTCCATAATTGGTACTAAGCACCTCATTAAGAAAGGAATAAGGTGAAAAATGGAAGATGGGAGAAACATTGATTTATGGAATGACAAATGGATTACCCAAGAACCCCTCCTAAACAACCCGATATTGTACAAACTCAAACCATTTACTGATGTTAGGGTAGGACACAAGGTTTCTAATTTCCTTACTGCTCAGAGTAGGATCCCAAGGTGGATCTCCATTTCCATTCTAGCCTTTCCCATTGAGTCTAATCTATTGAACTCGCTCATATGTTCCACTATCATTCTCTCATCTAATTGTGTGGACCAGCTCATTTGGGAACTTACTGAGAGTGGAGAATTCTCTATTAAATTGGCTTATCTTCTCCTCCTTAATAACGAGGATCTATTGCTTCATTTTTACTATGTTTGGATCAAGTATCTCATTCCTAAGATTTTTTTTTCCATGGATTTCCATCCAAGATAAAATCCTTACCATCGACCATATCATGAAAAAAGGCTTACCTATACCCAATAGATGCTACCTCTACCACTCTGCTTTGGAATCCACTTCCCACCTCTTCCTCTATTGCCTTGTTTCCTCCTCCATCCTTGATTCCATTTTCCATTCCTTAAAAATTTAGTGGGTGTCTAATGAGATATATTTTATTCCATTGGCCTTCCCCATTACATAACCCCCACCTCAAGTTATTCTGGAATATTTCCCTTCACCATTTACTTTGGCAAATTTGGCTCAAAATAAATAGTAGAGTTTTTTCCAGAAATCCCAAGGTCCCTAAGCTCATTTCCTCTAAAATCTTGGCCTTTACACTGGAAAATGCCTCTTATTCCCCCAACTTCTAAACCTCCCTCCAAGGTTGAGTTTGACCTTGGAATAGATTTGGGTTTGTCCTTATAATATTTCCACCTTCTTTCCAACATTCATATTGAGTCTATCTGGAAACCTCCTATGATAGGATGACACAAAATTAATTTCAATGGAGCTGCAAAGGGTAATCCAGAAAAGGTTGGGGTTGAAGGTGTCATGAGAAACCACAAAGGAGAAATCATCCTAGATTTTGCATAGGGGCTAGGCGATCAGACTAACCACAGTGCTGAATCCAAAAGCATGTGGAGAGGTTTATGCTTCTCCAAGAACTATTGCACCAAACTAATAGTTGAAGGTGATTCCATCAATATCATCAATTACCTCAAGAATAGAATTTGCAGACCTTCCTGGAGAGTCAAATATTATATTGAGGAAGCTAGGACCTTAGTCCTCGAACTACAATAAGATATCTTTCAACATACTTTCAGATAATCTAATAGGGTCATTGATAAGTTAGCTAACATTGGGATCAACATGACCAATTCTTAGATCTGGTATGATAACATTCCAGATGAATTTCAAGCCATTGTAGATCAAGATAAAAATAAAAATAAACCTTCATTAATAGGAGGTCCTTCATCAGAACGGCCAACCTTATCCTCATGCTTAAATTTAACAGGTTAGGAAGAAGTAACACGCTCCAGATGATTATTCCTATTCATCATGGTTTTTGGGATTCTGCCCCTATCATTCATAATGTTGACCACCACCTCAGCATCCACATGCCCTACCACATTCCCCATATCCACCTACCTATCCCATCCACCCTTATTCACCATTGTTTAATCTCCCACTAGCTAGTCCATGTTATACCCCACTACCCCCACCATTTTCATATCTCCATCACATGATGCCACCCAGCCATCCCCTATTGGGCCTCTTTATTTGGAATGCACACTAACATTTTTGTCATCTCTTAGCACTGTATTTTCAACCTCTGTAGATTTTTATTTGTGGTTTCCAATATAGATAGCATGAATATGTCCAAAGATGCACTTTTTTCTAATAATTCGCACAAGATCCATAGCTAGAACCACACCTCCTATGGCATGAACATCTCCAATTATTGATTCATCGTAAATATCCATGATGAGGGTATTTCCCACACTCATAGTGGCATTATATGATAGAAAAATATGAACTTCACCTTGTATAATGGTCATGACAGGTTGGATTCATAATCCTTAATGTTCTTAACTCCTAGTAGCTTGGGATGTGTGCCATTCCTTACTAGTCTCCCTAGACCTTTCTCTATAGTTTCTTCTAATAGTGGTAGGTTTCCTAAGACCACATTTTACCTTTATGTGAGTCCCTACATGAGGTGGTTTCCTCGTCATGTGTGTAAGCCCACTACCTCCCACAAGACTCCTCTCATTTTCCTCCATGCCTGGTCTTACCCTTCCCTACTTTGTTTGACTAGGTTTTTCATCTCCCACCACCTTTTTGGACCCCCTCCCCATCTCCCCTTCACCTGATCATTCCCCCAATGTCTATTATTTATACCTATCCCCATCTATGTCTCTCTAGTCACCCTCCCATCCCCATAATATCGAGCAAGTTCATCAAGCCCAACTCCCTTGTCTGTGATGCCATAGCAGAAAAGGTCCTCCAGGACATAAGCATTTTCCCTTTCCTCCATATGTTTTCTAGCAATGACCTTGACATCACCATTGCCTTCCTTGATACTTGGGAGAACGGGGCCATCTCTGTGCATGGTAGAAACTTCATTGTGTATGTCCATATTTTAGCATCCATCACTGGCCAAAACCCCAAGGACCATTCCATAAACCACCACAAACATAATTGGGAGGTTGAATTAGCGGAGTTTTAAGGGAATGAAAAAATCCTTAAAAATACCAAGAGCCCTAACATCTTCAGGAGCAACTTCAATTCTCCTTGGGACTTTATGATGGAACCAATAATGGAGTTCATTATAGTTGAAAACCTTGATAAAGCCTTCAAAACTTATCACTTGGCATTCATTAATCATTTTAGAGACATTAAACCCCCTTAACATTCCCTTGTTCTTCCTCAACTCCATGAATCATGCTATTTTGTCCTGTAGAGACAATAAAAACTATGACCTCCCCCAGAATTAGGGTATGTACAAATTTATCTATACTTATGTTTTAGCCAAAAACCCTAAGCCTAACCCTGTCATGGCCAGCTCTACTAAATATCCCGTGGTCAAATCTCCCCTTTCTGAGAGGAAAAAAAAGGCTATGCAATATGTTGCCAAATTGAGGGTAAGGAAAAGCATCAATGCTAAATAACTGGTGAGGAAGTCATATAGGCTTCAAAACCTGGCCACCAGGTGCAACATCATAGATATTTCAAATGAGGAAGAAGAAATGCAGGATGACAATAAATAGTTGAAGGACTTCATCATTTCATCCACCATGGCAATGATGAACTCAATGGTTAATTACATGATGGACATCAAAGAAGGACTACAAAAACTCTTCTACAATGGTTAGCCTAGTCAAGAAGTGGATGAAGGATCTAAAGTGGATAAAGTCATGGTAAAGATTGAACCCAAGGAATATGAGCCTGAGGACACCAAGAAGAATGATACTAAGGAAGAGGATAAAACCTCAACTGAGGACTAATTTCCTCATTCCTTATTTTGTTGTTCCTATGACTACCTGGTTTGGTTCGACTATTATAGGTCTTTGTTTTTTTGTCTTCCCTACGTGGAAGTATGCACATCACTAGTCATAGCCTTTTTTTAAAGATTGTATCTATTCTGGTAGTATCCTCAAGTTTGAAGTAGCATCCTCATTTTCTAGTTACTACTATAATTTTTGGAATTTCAAGTCTAAGGTTGTGTCCTCATATCTTGCTTATGTCAGTATAGACCCTGCTAAAGTCTTTCAACTCATATTTTATTATGACATTGCCATAATGGATATTTTTGTAATCAGATTAAGGGATCCTTAAAAAACCTACCAATAATATAAAGTATCTCATCTACCCAAAAAAAAAACATGAATGCATTATTATATTGCACGTGGATCCACACCAATAAACATACACAACATAGAAATAGTTTGCATCATAATTGCACTTTGAATATTTCATTTTATTTCATTTCCTGTAATTTTCATTTCTTGAAACCGAAACTAAGAAAATAGAATTAAGTTGAAAATTAATAATTATGAAATATTCTATACTGGATTTATTGTTCTTTAAATAATTTAACCTAGATTGAGAAATTTCATGTATGAGATACAACTCTATGTCTATGGTAAGAATAATTATGATATTCTTTGTATAATGTAATATTATGCATGTTAGGGTCTTTTGGTCTTACTTCTAGCATTGATATTGCTTGTGCCTCATAAAGTCGTTAAAAAATGATCGAGTAGGGCTTAGAAAGTGGAGTGAAATTTCATGGGAGCCTAGCAGGATGCTTGGTGTGGCTATCTAGTTGGGGGTTTTGTAGTTGGATTGGAGGTGGAATGGTGTGCTAGGTTTGTTATTGTGATGGATGTTGTCCTTATTGGGGTTGCACCTAATATGGTTGATGTGGTTGTTAATTAGGCATGCTTTGGCTAGTCAATACCACCTAGTTAACTTGATTGGATTTTTATTGGTTGTTGGAAGTGCACTTGGAGTTCTCATTTGGTAATTCCTTATTTTTGAGTTTTATATTTTCCTCTTGGATCTTAATATCACCAATGGTCTTAGATTATGTTAATTATTCCTCGAATGTATGATTTTTTTGGAGTTGTAGTAGTAATGAAATTGGTTTCGAACAACTCATGGATAATTGAATCAACTCTATGATGGGGAGAGTGAATGGTAGCTCAGTTATTATATCTCTCCATCATGCACCATAGTCTAATATAGGATCATCATCAAATTGATGGAGGTTGTACAAATTAGTAATTGTTGTTTTTATTTTAACAATAAGGGCAAAACGTTCCAAAAATAGGTTGGCTAATTGCTCAAAAGTATATAGGTTGTGTCTAGGAAAATGGTTGACCCAATCTAAGGTTCCCCCCAAGGGATAGTAGGAAGGTGTGAAGCATGAGGGGTTCAATATCATTGATAATATAGAATGCATTGGTAAACAAGCTTATGTGATCTTGGGGGTCCTTCCCCTTGAATTTCTTAAATTTTGACATTACAAATAGGGAAGGATATGGCGATGATGATACCAAAGGGTGAATGGGGTAGTTCTGTAGTTGATTAAGCACCAATTTTTGATATCCAGTACCCTCAACTTGTAATGCTAAAGTATCAACCTTGTTGACCAACATTTAAAATTTGTTTGGGTGGCTAGAATGATTGTATGATATGTGCTAGCTTGGAAACCCAAGGATGGATATTGGTTGTATTGCATAGATTGGTGATGGATGTAGGTGGGGTGAGTCAATGAATGTTGGTTGAAATGTTGGATGGGTGGTTGTTGGTATTGATGTGGGATGACTTGTTGATGTTGGATAGGTGTTTGTTGGTATTGTTGTGGGATAACTTGTTGATGTTATATGGGTTTTTGTTGATATTGTTACATGATGACTTGTTGATGTTGATGTGGGATGCCTTGTTTATGTTGGGTGGATTATTTTTTATTATGTGGGATTACTTATTGATGTTGGATGGATTGTAGTTGATGTTGATGTGGCATGGGAAAATGTTGTTGTGGTAGTTGCAATTTTTTTTTGGTAAGTTAAGGTATTTTATTAGAGAGGTAATATGAAAGGTGCCCTAATGCCTTAGTAAAATAGGAAATAAAAGGATGTAAGGATTACCAAAAGTGCATCCTATAGGACTAGACTAAAAATAAAGGAATGCAAGTATAACAAAAATGTATCCTAGAGGAATAGACTGAAACACAAAAGGACAAATAATATTAAGACAAAAATATGGAGAAGCCCTAATGAGCCAACATCAGCAACATAGAATCTAATCAATCAATGACAGGTGCCTCTAAAATTTTCTTTTCACCTTCCTTGGTCTCATCCTTAGGGACATCCTTGAATGCTTCCTTGGAAATCTCTACAACCTCATCCTCTTTCATCTCATATTTACCAGCAACAAAAAAATTAGTAGGGGCCTCCTCATCAAAGGTGTCGTAGAAGAATAGTATATTGAGTGCATTGCTTTGGTATTTAAACTGTGAGATAGATCTCCCTGTATCATCCCAAGTTGTTTCCAAATGAGAAATAATAGCGGATGTAGTCTTGATAATAATTTTTTGTAGATACTTTTCAATAGGGTCATTGAGGTCATCCACATCCTCTTCCTTTGAATTCTTAGGACTTTGAATTTCCTTATTCTTTAGTCATTGGGAACTCCTCATGGAAGTAGATTCCAATTTTACCTTCTTCCTAGAACTTTGAGGACCTTCATGTTTATCCTCTTTTTATTTTATTTTGGCTCCTCTCACCTTTGAAGCTGGTGTGGAAGAAGTGTCATATTTTGTATTGTCCTGAATGGTGATGTTACCCTTGGGAAAATTTTGCAATAGAAATGCATATAGGACCTTGAAAAGGCCTTGGTGAGAAGGCCAATATTCTTCCTTCTTGGAATGGGTTGAGGTTATAGTGTAATCCATAGACAAAAATAGAAATTTTGGAATATTAAGTAATTTTGAATCCCTAAAATGATTGACAAAAGAAAGGTGAAAGCTACAGAAATGGGAATCAGGATCATCAACTGTAATATATTCCATGATAGGCTTAATTACTTCCTTCCATGGTGTGGGAATATCCTTGTGGTATAACCCCTTCTTAATGAGCTTCCTAATTGGTGATGTAGGTTCAAACTGACTTACCTCCACTTCCCAATTGTGTTTGTTTCTTCTCACCATGCATCCAGAAGTAAGTTTTCCAATCAACTTTGCCAAGATGTCCACATCCACTAGGAAATCAACATTGTGGATGATGATCACTCTCTTCTCTCAGGTTGAAGCAAATGTCATATTGACATCCCATCCAGTTCTTAAAAATAGCTTGAAAAAGGGAATAAGTCCCATATCACTAAGGATTGCTTCAGCAATGGGCTCAATGGAGAAAGTTTCGACCTCAATATAAATCATCCTAGCAACTCTCATAGGAAGGGGATGAAGGTTCTCAGAAGTGATGCAGAGGAGAATATGATAAAAAGGGGAAGAATAGAGTACTTTTTGAGCCAATATTAAATAGATCCAAAGAGAGTCTGTACGTTTCTGAATACCCTTCACATATCTTCTCACAAGAAGCCCTCGTCTGGGAATACTCACATGCTATAAATGATAGGCCAATGGGTACAAAAATGTACATAGAGATATATTCCAATGGAGATAATTAGTCATGATAATAGAAATGTGTGTCCAGATATTGAACGTTTGACCAATTAGGAAACATGGGAAACTAAACATGGAAGGAAAACAAATCAATTTAGAAGCCCAAGATTTTGAAACACAAGAAAGAGCAGGCATGAAAATGGATCTTGGAACCATGCAACTGGAGTGAGAAATAAGAAATGGCCATAAACAGGAGGAGAAAACCCACACATGGAAGAAAATTTTGTAATTATGGAAAACCATGGAGGAAAAAAACTTTAACACGATATGAATCAAAACCTAGGTAAACAGTAGTAGGAATAAGGTAGTGACACAAGTATTATGTGCTACTCAAGGTAAATGTGCCAAGGTATTATTGCCAAGATGAAGCTATGAAAATGGGAATGCCTAGGGAAAACAATGGTCATTATGAAAAATATTTTAGTAATGTAGATGATTATGATAATAGCCACAATGCATGATACACCAGGTCCTAAGGTATTCCTTCTCAATTTTGAGGGTAGAAAAAAAGTGAAGATTATGTATTAAATGATAAGGATTCATTTTGCTAAGTTTGAATTATATCCAACCTGGCTAATTCAGTAACATAATGTAGAATAGTATCTGTCTAGGTCAGCATCCCAGGGGTATATGTACTGATATTGGCCAACTTGTTAGTAACAACATTAGCTTACCGAAAAGCGTGTTAAACTATGACTTCTTGTTGGAGCAGCAATAAGCTTCTAGCATCCTCAATGAGATTTATGATTTTCCATCTTGGTGTTTTGGAATTTTTGAGGTAGTTAATGATATTTAATGAATACCCTTCAATGATGACTTTCCCTGGGAATTTTTTAATGAATTTTAATCCTCTCCATAGATCTCTTGCTTTTGCAATGTGGTTAGATATATCCCTATGGGTTATGCAAAGGCAAAGATAGAATTTACAAGATGATCTCTAAGGATACCACCAGAACTAGCTCTCCCTATATTCCCTTTGGAAGCTCCATAAAAATTGATCTTAACCCATCCTAGAGGAGGAGGATTCCATTTGATATTTTTTTTGGAAGTTTTGTAGTTGCAATTATTGGTACTTGATGGGGGATTTTATTGAAATTGTGGTATGGATGGAGGTTTTTGTTGCAATTGCTATTGTCGATACATGATGGGAGTTGTTGATAATGTGGCATGGAAAAAGGTTGTTGCTACAACTATTGTTTTTGGTACTAGATGAGGGTTTTTTGTTGATGTTGTGTCATGGGTGAAGATTTTTGTTGGGATTGGATGAGTTGTTGCTATTGATGTTCTGGTGTAGGAAGAGGTTTTTGGGGGTGGTATTATTGTGTGGGTGGAGGTTGTGGTTGATAGTATTGTTGTGTTTGTAGTTGTTGGTACTAATTTTTTTAAGTGGAGGTTGTGTTTGGTAATACTATTATAGTAGTCATAGGCCTTTAGCTCTAGTAATTGAGTGTATTATGTTTGGTATTTTTGTAAAGGATTTAAAGCATGTATGACTGGTGGTTAGATGACCCATGATGGAGATTATGTAAAGAAAAATTATTGGATGGCTATGGAAGTTGGGTGGCTTGGCCCTTGGGGTGGTGTTTGTGATGGATGGGATGAGGTGTGTGGAGTAGACACAAGCAAGTGATATGTTTTATAAATATAGACCCACTAGTATTGGTTTAGATCCATAGATGCATATATGGCTTACACTAAATTAGGGATTAGAACCACAACATGGGAAGTATTTGATAAGCATATCATACTCAAGATGTGGTTCAACATGGTAGGTTGCATGATTATACACATATTCTTGAGGTGTCAGTGATATCGAATGGTGTGGAATGGTTCATGGTAGCAAGGATGGATGTGGTGAATTGGATGAGGGAAATGGGCCCCCCTAGAGGGCCCATGCAATTTAAAGGTCAATGCAGGTAATGTGGCCTAAGGATGCAGATATCCCTAGATGAGTGGACTCAGGGATACTAGGGATGTGGTGGTAGGTAGTTCCTGAGCTATGTGTCTTAGGCAAGTTGGTGGTGGTTTTATGGGTGTAGCTATATAAGCTACCTTGAGGAGGTTGTGAGGTTACCTCTTACTAAGTTAGAGGATTTGTAGAAGAATGAGAAGCCTAACTAGACTAGTCCATTATAGTTTAGGTGATGGTTTGGGCTCGAGCTTGGGCTTGAAATTGACTTCGAGTCAAGATAATAAGCTAATTAAGTGATGAATGGAATGCAATATTGGTAGTGTGACAGTGATGGTGTATTTCTCTATCTAAACAAAAAAGTAATCAAACAAACAATAGTTTAATTTTTCTTTATTTTAGTATGTTGATGTGTTTGTTAGATGTTTTTAGAGTTGTTTTTTATTTTTTATTTTCTATATTTTGAATTTTTTTTTGAGTTTTTTTTTTTGTTTTGATATTTTTTTATTTGGATTTTTTAGTTTTGTGTGTTTGGTGCACCTAACCTATGTGATGATGGAATGCAATCTAATGGGTATGTTGAAGCCCACTTGTCTAACAAGAAGTGATACAATAATGGTGAAAATGGCCTTCTAAATGGGTATTAGCTTATGGTAACCTAAGGGAACAAAATAACCCTCTCTAAGGACGTCATGCTATCTAGGTCTTGCTGCTTGCCCAATCAGTATTTTACTTCACCCTCGAGTGGGCATGAACAATAATTACAATTGCCAGTTCACTTATTATTAAACCCCATGAACAAAGGGACATCTAGCCTAGCCCACCCTAATATATCCTCAAGAGTGGGGGATTTCTCAGTGATGAAATCAAAGTAATGTCTCATAGAGGTTAATTTGGTATCTATGGGGTGATCCAATGAAAGGAGATGAGTTCCAACATCATTGGTCTCGATTGATGGTTGGTGATGAAATCTAACTCATCGATGTTTATGCAAAATGTGTAGTGTGTTATGTAAATTTAAACCTTGCATGAAATGAAAAATCATCAACTATTCTTTTCAAGAAAAAATCAACTCTTTACTACCTACCACACAAACACAAACACATAGAAAATAAGTCTAAATTTATTTACCTAAGCCTACTATTAACTAAAAACTCAAAAAATAAAGGAATAATATCCACCTACCTACAATCCTATGTTGTTTCGAAGATCAAAAGTGGTTGGTGACTATGTTTTGTGATCGTATTGGATCATCCCTATCTAGATGATTGTAATCCAATGCCATCTTAGGTTAGATGGTTTTGTGTGTGTGCAATTTACAACCTATGAAAAACCTGAAACACAAAAATATTAGAACTTTTTAGCATGCACTGATAAAATATATGTTAATCATACAAATAATGAATAACTTAAAAATATTATGTAAACAAAAAAATTAGGGGAATGGTCCCACCATTATTTCCATCTCGTTAATGATAAAATATGCACCATATGAAGAAATGCAAATAAAAATAAATAAATGATATGTATTGTATTATATTATGCTTTTCAATCTATTTGATTACAATAATGACCCTTATAAGGGTTATACAAAGATATAAGGGATTGATCCCTTTTTATGAGTAATAATGGTCAGGGTTATGCATAAGGGGTCGACCCCAAAATCTATTTATAAAATCAAGGCGAATTGTCTCGAAATCCCGATGAATTATGTAGAAGTATACATGGCGAATTGCATTTATTTATCTCCAAAAATTTTCAAACCATGGCAAATTTTTCTATGTTGGGGGCTATGAATATCGGTTTGCAAAATCTAAAAATGTACGATAAACTTAAAGGCTTTAGGCCAACATGAAAGGCTTTTAGCCTTTATGCTTTATGATGATCAGTCTGAGACATGTATGACGATCGACTGCAAACATGATGATCGGCTACAGACATGATGATCAGCTAAGAATGATGATCAATTGTAGATATGATGATCGATTGTAGGTATGACGATCAGCTATAAATGATGATTGATTAAATGATGATCGATTATAGGTATGATGATCGAGTTATAGGTATGACGATCGATGTAGATATGATGATTGATGTAGAATGATGATGGTGTAAATGATGATCGATGTAGGTATGATGATTGGTATAAATATGATGATCGATTGTAGTATGACGATCAGTGAAAATGAATGTTGTAGGAATGTCGATCTATTATAGATATGATGATTGATTGTAGAAATGTTGATCGACTATAGACATGATGATCGATTTTAGGAATGCTGATCAGTTATAGATATGATAATCGGTTGCAGGTATAATGATCAGTTGTAGGTATGATGATCGGTTGTAGGTATGACGATTAGTTGTGGGTATGAAGATCAATTACAGGTATGATGATCAGTCATAGGTATGAATATCGGCTATATGTATGATAATCAAATGTAGGTATGATGATTGAATGTAGGAATGTCGATCGAGTGTAAGTATGATGATCGATTGTAGGAATATTGATCGGTTGTAAGTATGTTGATGGGCTACAATAGTGTTGAGTACCCAATCGGTTGTAGCGGTGCATCTGTACCACGTGTCAACCATCCATGAAATGATTGCATGTAGATGCCATGTGTCACCCATCCATGAGCTGATTGCATGCAGAAAAGTCTATATAAAGGGATAAACAGTCATTTTTTTACCTTTTCTATCATAGTTTTAACCATTTTCCTCCTATTTTAATGTATTTTTAACCCTCTTCCTCTAGTTTTATCTTAGTTTTTAACCTTTTACCTTAATTTTAAGTAAGTTTTAACCCTTTTCCTCCCCTTTGAACCCTTTTCCATCAAGTGTCGCATACCATCCACTGTATCTTCTGATCCATACTCTCATACACAATGAAATAACCCTATGGCATCCCTTGTCACCCTTGGAATGTTTAAAATTAATTTTAAAAACCTGGTTTACCCCTTGATTTCTAAAATTTTATCAACATCGGGTTACGACATGTCATGGGTCATGAACTCTGGTCTTCGGGGTCTAGTTTCAATGCCGTAGTTTGACATGGACACTAAACTATTGGAGAAGATCATTGCAGGTTATAATATTGATTCGAGTAAGGTAAATCTTGTCATCGACAATAAAAACATCATTCTTTCTTTCATAGCCTCTGATATCACCAGATTGACAACATTGCCCCATGCTGGTTGTGAGCCTATCACTTCCAAATTCGCATTAACTAATGAAGATAAACTCTACCTGGAGACCAACTTCAATGTGTAGCCAAAATATTTTCAAGGTATAACTATTTTTTTATTTAATTGAATTTAAATTCTAGTCACTAGTGTACAATTACTAATTTTGTTTTTTGCAGTTACGACCACCAAGTCCAGAAGGGGTTTGACTGTACCAGCTATTGAAAATAAATTTCTTCGAGCATGTTACGAATTCTTCCTTGCTAGACTCGTTCTGCAAGGAAGACCAATAGAAATTCTGATGTGGGCCTTAGCATATTTGGTTCGTTGTGTTGCACACCACCAATTCGACTGGTCCAACTATGTCTCACATCGGATCAGATTGGAAATCTAGAATGTGATAACCCATGCTTCACCCTCATCGATAGTTAGCACATGCAACTATATTATTATTTTTTATGAATCTTTTTATCATTTGTAGAACACTCAAGTACCAACATCTTGGCACTCAACCCTAGCCAATGCAACCATGACAGAACAACAGGTTCAGGTAATTTTTCGTTAATATTTAAGTAAATTTTTTTATTTTTCATATGTTTATCTTTTTATAATTTTGACATTTTATACCAAACATAGAAAAGGGCATCCTCTTCCTCTTCAAAGTGGGATGCTGCTTTAGAGGTTATAATCTAGAGGAATCAGGAGACTCCAAAACACCTACGGAGGAAACAACACCACCGCTAAGGAGAATATCAACAAGGAAACATATAAGATCTAGTTCTCCTGATCCTCGACAACCTCCACCTACGGTTGCACGTCCACTACCAATGGGCGTAGTTGCACAAGAGGTTTCATCTTCGGGGAGTAAGTTTTAATGACTACCAAAACAATTTTTTTATTATTTTTAATTAATTTTTTTAGATGTACAACATGCCCACATTCCATTTGCATCTACAACTATGCAAGATGTCTCTTCTTCTATCGGTAAGTGTTATAACAAATTTTGCAACCAATTTTCATAATCTACCTTCACAAATTTTATAACTAATTTTTATTTTTATGTTTTAAGTTCCTATACAACAATTTCGTCAACAAAATCAACAATCGATGCCGCCCCCTCCTCCACCATGCCAACCTCAAATGCGAGGTCAATGCTTCCCAGTTGGAAAACACATTCTTCCATCTAGGCCATAGAGAGAAGCAACACAACAATTTTTAGAGAAAGAAGCATCAAAGACATTTTCAGGATTCGACCGTATTTCTCTTGCTAATTTTAATTTTAAGGATATACCGAAAGCTTCTAGTGCTGGGTTGGATGAGGTTCCACTTGATCAAGATTTATTTTTGCAAGGCAACACACCCACTACTTTGCAAGTATCAGAATTGCTTCAAGATAAAGGAAATGAAGGAGCAGAATGTTCAAGCAAATCTCCTCCTAAGGAAACAAACACCCGTCAGGCTCATCCTCGACTAGAGGATGAAAGATTAAATATTTCAGAAAAATATTTGGTTTCTGATAACGTTGAATCTACCATTAAGGATTTACTACTTCCAGATATAACATAAATGAAAAAATGGGAGTATCGGGCCAAAGTGTTGATAAAGGAAATTAATGCCCGATACAATAATTTTTCAAAAAGAGAAAAATAAATTTTTGTTGTTGAAAATGAACCTAAAAATATGGAGGCTCTACTACAACAAGTAAAATCTGGCATTGTGAAGGTGAATACATCTTACACAGATGAAATTTTAAAGTTTATGATGAATATATTGGAGAACATAAATGGTGAGGCCCAAGCTTATTACAATGAATGGGCTAGTGATAAGAAAAAGGTTGTTGTTGTTGTAGCTGCAAAGAATGTTGTTGAGGTTTGACTTAGTCACTTATGTGTTCAAAAATTTGTTGTTCTCTTTTTTCAAATGTAATTATCTATTGACTAACTATTTTTCCTTTTTGTAGGTAAAGTATGATAATCTCAAGAAGCAGGTTCAAAACCTGCAAGACTATCTCAGGATGGCAAAGGAGTTCTTAAATGCTTCCATGGCAATGAAAAAAGAGCTCAAGAAGCAGTTCGACAAAACAACATTTTGCGGAAAATCATTATCCACAATGGATTGGATCCTGATGTTCTACTAAAGGATAAGGGTAAAGAAGTTCAAGGACCAACATCTGAAGATGTTGGTAAAGAGGAAAACACCCTTCTCGATGGATTGGAAAATGTTGAGAAGATCCTTGTCAATTCTGGAGCAATTGATAGTACTGTTACCCAACTCGAGGGAAGAGCCTTTGGAATGTAGAATGTGGAAATCGTGGAAGTAGTGGATGAGGAAAAAGGAGTTGAACATGGGAAATATGAGGGAGGAGTCATTGCTATGGAGAATGTGGAAGTCATTGAAAAGGAAAAAGGAGTGGTGGAAGGGGGAAAATATTCTGAAGCATGAAATTGAATTTCAAAATTTGATATTTCAAAAAGACTATTTTATGACATTTCATATGTTTTCATTTGAAAACAAGATACTTGCTTTTATTATTTTACTATTACACTATTTACATTTATAATTGTGTGTTATTTTCATCTCTTGAGTATTATGGTGTTTCAAATATGCTTGAGTTTACGAAGAATATATGTATGCATAGGTTTAGATTTTCATGTTATTCAAAGTTATTCATGTTGTGATATAAAAATGAGTATTGTCTTGTGTATTCTGCTATGTTGTTTTTATATTTCAATTTTCAAATGAGTTTACGAAGGATATATCTATGCATGGGTTTAAATTTTTAGTTTATTCAAAGTCATTCTTGTTGTTGTATAGAAAAGTGTTTTATCTTTTGTATTATGCTATATTGTTTTTATATTTCAAAGTTAGTTTACGATGGAGATATTTATGAAGGGGTTAAATTTCAATTTCCATATATTATGCTATGTTGTTTTTATATTTCAATTTTCAAATGAGTTTATGAATGATATATCTATGCATGGGTTTAAATTTCAGTTTATTCATAGTCATTCTTGTTGTAGTATAAAAATGAGTATTGTCATTTGTATTATGCTATATTGTTTTTATATTTCAAGTGAGTTTATGAAGGATATATCTATGCATGGGTTTCAATTTTTAGTGCATTCATAGTCATTCTAGTTGTTGTATAAAAATGAGTATTGTCATTTGTATTATGCTATATTGTTTTTATATTTCAAAGTGAGTTTACGAAGGATATATCTATGCATGGGTTTCAATTTTCAGTGCATTCATAGTCATTCTAGTTGTTGTATAAAAATGAGTATGGTCATTTGTATTATGCTATATTGTTTTTATATTTCAAAGTGAGTTTACGATGGATATATCTATGAATGGGTTTAAATTTTCATTTTCCATATCTAGAGTAATATACTACATGCATTTTTCATACATACTAATGATACTAAGAAATTTTTACTAGTTATGTATGCATGCATGGTTTACTCAATGACAAAGCATAAATCATAAAATTTTGTCAACATAGAAAGTTAATAACACTTCTAGAGTCATATCATACATACTAATGATACTAATGATACATACAGACATACATTTAAATTCAAAGCAAAAATCACTATATTTTGTCAACATATACAATTAATTCAATAACATAGCATCATTACGTATACATGGTTTTCAAATTTTCAGCTTACTCAAAGCTATAACATAAATCATAAATTTTGAAAACATAGACAATCCATATCATTAAAAAGCAAATATGCATAATCATTGAAAATAGAATGATTATATGATTTTTTCAAATCACTAAAATTTTACAACTAATCAAATACGAAAAATCATTGATAATATGAATTTTTTCAAATCATTGACATTTACAAATGATATCAAATACGGAAAATCATTGATAATATGAATTTATTCAAATCACTAAAATTTTACAAATGATTTCAAATCTAGAAAATCATTGATTATATGAATTTGTCATATAATCATTGCAATTTTTACATTTTTGGAAGTTGATACAAAGCTTTATCGACTTCTCCAAAAGAACCGAGAATCATTTGTGAATTCTATGTTTCCATAATCTCATCATCACTCCAAGCTGAATCATTTTTGTCATTATCAACAGTATTAGTGAGACCTCTCCTTTCTGCTAGGGACTTCCAATATGTCAACGCTCTATCATAGGGAAACTTACCCACCTCGTACGATGACACATACATTCTCAAACAATTTTCCAAATTTTTGTCCAACCTATTATGAAATTTTGATTTAACAAAAGATAATGCACTAAAAACCCTTTCATCTTCAACAGATCCCAAAATCATTGTCTGACATAATTCATATAAAATAAAGTATTCACTCATAGTTTCTTGTAAGACACTACTTCGATACAATTTTTCCAGAAACACGTGATTGAACCAGTCTCATGTGGATTTTTGAAATGTGCAATTTGATTATCCATTGTTATTCCAAAATTGGTTGATTATTGTCTCAGAAGATCTTTGTTTAGAATACCATTGATTTCAATACCATTTATTTCCACACTTTTAGAGAAATGTGTCATAAGATTACCCATATATTTTACAAACAACTCACTTCTACTACTATGGTCACCACAAGGATTCCAAAAGATGGGATTAACAATAACCATGGCCTCAAGTGTCTCATCTCTCTTAAAATGATCTCTTATTTCACTTGTTAATGTATTTGCAATTCTTTTCAATTTATTCTTAGTGCTATCCAAAACCTCATCGAATCTAGAATGTGTTATGGGCACTTGTTCAACATCATCTGTTAGTGTATCTAATCACTTTTCATAATGATATACATGAATCATCTTTCCATGGATAGCAATACAAAGATTATCGTTGATGTTGAACTTTAAAAAGTTGTTCGGATCATTGACATTAACTAACGTATTCCAACTATCAAACTTGGGATCCTCAAAATGTTTTTTGGATAAATAAATCCTGTCAATAATCATACATATTTGTTTTCTCATCCTCATGAAATCGATAATATAAATTGCCCTTTCCTGTGCAAGTTTAATCAAAGAATTCATTTCTTGTAACAATGGAAGAATACCACATAATGTGAGAAGAGTTTCCAAGTCAGTCATACAAAAAATCAAATATTTTGCCTTGTCAACATCCCTACGATGTGCATACATAAACCCAACCAAGGATTGATATTCTAAAAATACCCTTTTTGTAGGAAGAAATAGTGAAATCCACCTGGTTTCCACATCTTTTAACATTTTTCTGCCTTCAGTTACACCTAGAGAAAATTATTGAAACTCTGCAAACCTTTTTGGACTGCATGAAAAGTATGAGTGTATTTCATGGATGAGTTCTTCCACTCTGGCTACATTATCAAAATTGCTCACAATTTTGTATGCAAGATTCATTCGATGAGCCATGCAATGAATAGGAATCACATATGGGGCAATTGATGTCTGAAGCCTAACACAAAGACCATTCCTTTGTCCTTGCATTGTAGCCGCACCATCAGCTCCAACACAAATTAACTTTGTGGCAATTTCCTTTTCATCCATTCCGGCAATATCCTTTAAACTGGTTACAACAACATTATAAATATTTTTCGCATTACAATTTTCAATCATCTTATGTAGTGCTAGTAAATGAGGTTGTCTCAAATGATTTTTGAATGTGTAAACATGTATGCAAATCCAAGATGTGTTGTCAACAGTTGTTACCTCATCAATGGAAAGTGAAATAAATTTGGCTTGTTTCACATTCTCTCTCAGGTCTTCCTTCTCAACCAGTGATAGATATTTTACCATTTCCCAACCACTTCGATCTGACCAATGTGAACTGGTAAGGTTTTGTACATCGGCTAGTTGAAGTATTTCCTTAAAATCAGCAAAATCAGACATGGGTCGACCTTTTTTTAGAATATTGTATACAATAGCAAACTACAATTTCTTTGAGGCTAATACAGTCTTATTAATTTTTTGAAATTGTGCCTCGATTGTTCCACCCTTCTCAATGAGAGTTTGTTGTTGTTTCATTGCTTTTTCATATTCAAGTGCATATCTCACATGCACACATTCTGATGCATCCTTCCACCTATGAAATCTGTTAATTGTTCCATCACTTCGTATTTCTTTGATGTAAACTTTCCCATAGTGTTTTTCTATTGTGTCTTTCTTATTTTGCAATAAATGATCCTTTCCCAGCTTCCATGTACAAATAATGCATTTACACACATTTTGTTTCTCATCTCACTCAATAAAGGGGTATAACCATGCCCATTCATTTTTAAAATCCCTTCCAATAGTCCATTCACTTATCTTTTGATGTTTAGATTTTTGACTACAAGATTCCCTAGAGGTCTGCATTTTAATTGTACTATCATTTTCTTTTTGGTTGATGTGTCTGAATTTAAAATCTCCTGAAGTGGTTGTTGAATGTCGTTATTAGGAAAATTATCATGTGGTCCCATCTCATCTACTGGAATATCTTCGAGTGAATGCACATCATGGTCGACAATGTTTACTGCATTCAATGTTTGGTGTTCTCTATCATTTTTTGAAGTAAAAAAGGCACTATTTTAAAGAATTAACATAATACAATTTTACAAAGCATTTAAAAAGAGGTAGATAAGCAGACAACCATTTATCTATTAATAAATAAAGGCTTTATATTTAAGAATAATATAGAAATATTAAAAATTTGATGGTAAAAGGTGTTTGTACCTACATGTTGTGTAGAATCTGTAGAGATTGATGCCTCATTGCATTTTGATATTTGTGTAAAATATTTTAGAATTATCTTTTTACAAGAATATTGGCCTCCCTTCTTTCCATATTCAGTAGGTGACATTGTATCTGTAAAGAAAAAACCTTCAGATGTTAGGAAATGTATATGAAATTGAAGGAAAATAGTAGACATCCCTCAAGATGAACCTACGCTGCCTTGTAGAATGACATCTGAAAGACAAGAAGTAGTATCTGACAAGAAAATGCTCCTAACACACAATATGACATGGATACTTATCGACCACAGTTGTAGATAGTGCTTCTACACTACCTATGAAACATACTCTAAGAGACAAGAAGTAGTCTCTGACAAGAAAAATGCTCCTGACACACAACTAGATGACATTGATAGTTGTCTACCATAGTTGCATATAGTTCACCTATAGTGCCTATGAAACTAAAGAAAAAGAGATTTGGATAAAAGAATAATGGAAGAAGAATACTCTACCAATTTTTAGTCATGAATCCTCTATAACTGATAGCCCTATGCCGATCGACACACTTCTACAATGGATCAGCTTAGGACCATAAACATGCCTCTACAATCGATCAACATTTCCTGATAGTCTCTACTCTACAATCGATCGGCTTGTGGATAGATTACTCTACAATTGATCAACTTATGTCGATAGACACATACTCTACAATCGATCGACTTGTGTTGATAGACACTCTCTATAACGATAAGCTTATGTTGATAGACACGTCTCTACAACGAATCAACTTATGTCGATCGACACTTCTCTACAACTCGATCGACTTAATATCGATATACTCTCTAAAATGACTTATTATGACATTCTCTAATATGACTTATTGATCGACACTTAAATTATATGATGACACCTCTACAATTGATAGACTAATGTGTGATAGACTCTACAATTATGATGCTTAATATTATTTGATACACTCTACAATCGATTTATTTCTTTTTTTACTTAATCGATTATTGCTTAATGATTATTTAATCGATTACAATTGATAGTCATAATGTTGATCGACACTCCTCTACAACCGATTATCTTATACCTATCATCTTACACCGATCGACACTTCTATACAATCGATAGTCATATGTCGATCGACACTCCTCTACAACCGATCGACTTATGTCGACAGACACTCCTCTGCAACCTTGTCAAGTTTTTCATTGTTTCAGAGCTATTTTTGAGTTAGAGTATTTTAGATGTATGTTTATCGGTACCCACTACAGTATATATATGGGTAGTATATGAGGCGATTTGGGTGGGAAAATAGGAAAAACAAAATCATTTATAATTTGAAGGTGAATTGTCCGTGGAATGGGGTGAAAGTGGTCGACGAATTAAAATAAAAATAGGTTAATTATTATCAACGGCGGGTGAATTTACCCCAAAAAACTTCCACCCCATAAATTTCGGGCGAATGGGCCCTAGTGAAAGGATCCAAAATTAGCCAATTTAAAATTTTGAAAATCCTAAATAGAGCCAATTTACGATATTTCACGCTTATGCATAACCTTGATAACGATACCTCAGTATTTTAATTGCTACAATACTGGAATATAGGTTTGTTGTGACCACAACTTCTATCGGATCTACATTTCTACACCTAGAACCACATTTGTGTCTGCATCCACTGGAGCTATATCTAGATATCAACCATCAAGGAAGCTGATGATCATGTGCTATGACCATTTGGGATACAAATTATTATTATATTATTGATCATAACTCTCATCTATTTCACTTCAAATATTTCCAAAATCTAGAAGGAGCCTCCTATTTTGTGGCTCATGGAGATCTTGAAAGCTAAATTTGGCATGAAAGTTTTGGTCATCTTAGTTACAACTACCTAAAGGATTTGAGCACCCATGATATGGTAATAGGCTTACCCCAAGTCTCTTTTAGTGATGGATTTTGTCTTGGATGTGTTGTTGTAAAGCAACATCAATATCCTTTCCATCCAAGTAGTTCTCTAAAAGCCTCATCCCCTCTAGATTTAATACATAGTGACTTAATTACCTTTCGAGAACCTTATTTCAAAGGAGCAAAGTATACTCTAACCTTTATTGATGATTTTTATAGAATATCCTAGGTCTACTTCTTGAAATATAAAAGTGATGTTCTATCCCACTTTAAATTTTTTAAAGCCTTAGTTGAAAATCACATAGATAATGGAGGGGAATATTGTAGCAATGAGTTCTCCATATTTATTTCAAGTCATGGTATCATTCATCAACATTATGTATCCCATAATCCTCAACAAAATGGTATTGTAGAAAGGAAAGATCAAATATTAAAAATAAATGGCAAATTGTATGCTCCATTCAAGAGATCTTCCAAAAATTTTTTGGGCAGAAGTTATTAACTATGCCAATTATATTCAAAATCACACACCTCATAAAGCTCTTGACCATTTAACTCTTGAAGAAGCATGGTATGGATCAAAACCAGATGTTTCCTACTTCAATATTTTTGGGTGTACTACTTGGGCTCACATCCCAAAGAAGAAAAGGAAGACTCTTTATAAGAAAAGCAAAAAGTTCATCTTTATCGATTATTGTGAAGAATTTAAAGCTTACAAGCTCCTTGATACCTCAACTCATGAGGTCTTATTTCATAGGAATACATAATTTGATGAAACATTCCCTTAAAAATATCCTCAAACACCCTCTTCCTCCATTGAGCCTTCTCCTATAGTAGAACCTAAATATTATGAAGATCCAACTCTTGAAGTTAACTTGGTCATTGATAATCAAGATGAGGAACCTATAACTCCAATTCAATGTATTTCAACTCCTTCCACTCCTTCCTCTATGCCAAAATGGGCCCACACCATTGTTAAAGAAGCTACTCCTTACATCCAAAATATTCCTTCAACAAGATCATCCAACCCCATAGGCATTGGTCTTGTATGTCAGTATATTTCCTCTAATACTCAATCCTTCAAAGAAGCCTCAGGTATTAAATAATGGGATGATGCCATGGAAAACAATTTTTATTCCTTAATAAAAAAAAACTTGGGATTTAGTTCCCTTGCCTAAAGGAATTAAATTAGTTCATTGTAAATGGATCTTCAAAAAAAATATGGGCCTAATGGAGAAATAGAAAAAAAAAAAGCTCATCTAGTAGCCAAATATTTTTCTCAAATTGAAGGTATTGATTATGCAGAAACCTTTGCTCAAGTTGCTAATATTAGATTGGTTCTTACTCTAGCGACTTCCCATAAGTTTCATGTCTATCAAATGAATGTAAAAAGTGCTTTCTTACATGGAGATTTAAAATAAGAAATATTCATGGAACAACCTACAGGTTTCACTCAAGACTCCTCTCTTGTTTGTAGGCTTAAAAAGTCTCTCTATGGCCTCAAACAATCCCCTAGATCTTGGTATGAAAATATGGACTCCTTCCTTCTTTCAGAAGGTTTTTCTCATTGTGAGTCTGATAACACAGTTTACATTTGGATAAATGAAGGTAATATCACCATTCTTGTTCTATATGTTGATGATCTTCTTCTAATTGGTAGTAACTTGAATCACATACAGACTATAAAAGACTCTCTCTAAAAAAATTGAAACGGCTGATCTAAGTAAAGCTCATTACTTCCTAAGGATCCAAATAAGTAAAAAATATGTAGGTATTTCTTTATGTCAACAAAAGTACACTCTATATCTTCTTCAAATATTTAAAATGATAGATTGTAAACCTTCTCCTACCCCCTTTTAATCTAGCATTAATCTTGGTACTTCTTGCTCATCCCCTATATGTGATGCAAATCTATACCATAAGCTTGTAGGGAGTCTGCTATACCTTACATATACTTACCCAGATATCTCATATGCTATTAGCCTCATATATAAATTCTCTCATCAACCTCACTTCATTCATTAGCAAGCAACAAAAATAATCCTTTGTTACTTATAGGGCACTACACACTTTGGGCTCTTCTACAAGATAAAATCCATGGATATCATTGGCTACACAAATTCAGATTGGTTACGTTCAATATAAGATCGATGTTCAACCTCAGGCTATGTTTTTTACCTTGGTTCTTCACCAATAGCCTAGTTATGCAAGAAACAACAAGTAGTAGCCTTATATTCTATAGAGGCAAAATACAGGGCAACAGTTTTGGCTAGTAAGGAAGCTCTTTGGATTCATCAAATTCTGAGATAATTTGGTTTCACCCATGAAAATATTATTACTCTTTGGTGTGACAATATAAACAAAATTCATATTGCACGCACTCTAGTTGAGCATTAGTGCACCAAGAACATTGAAATACACATGCACTTCATAAGGAAGTATATTTAGAGCGGGGACATATACTTGGAATATATTCCAACTAAGAAACAAATTGCAGATATCTTCACCAAGTCATTTCCTTCTCCATATTACCTTCAGTTGTGACATAAGCTTGGATTTATACAACTGCATTGATTGGTTTTATGAGGACAATATTCACCATACGAATACAAGCCTCTCTTCTTATAATAGTTGTTTTTACCCACAGGGGTTTTTTCACCAACTATATATTGTATATGAGTACCTAATCAGGCCAAGTTGCTAGGACTCATATTTATTTTTTGTATAAAGAGGACAATCTTCATCATACGAAGACAAGCCTCTCTTCTTCTCATAGTTGGTTTTTCCCATAGGGTTTTTTTCACCAACTATATAATGTAAATGAGTACCTAATCAGGCCAAGTTACCAAGACTCATCTTTCTTTTTTATAAAAGAGGACAATCTTCACCATACGAATACAAGCCTCTCTTCTTCTCAAAGTTGGTTTTTTCCCATAGGGGTTTTTCACCAACTAATTATTGTATTAAGAGGACAATATTCGCCATACGAAGACAAACCTCTTACTTCCTTTTGATTGATGGTTTTTCCCATTGGTTTTTTACCATCTCTTCAAAAGAAGTCATTATAAATGAGCACCTCATCATGCCTTGTCACCGGGACTCATTTTTTTGATCTCCCCTAGTATCACTTAAGGAGGGGTGTTAGAATAATTGAATATTCTCTTAAGTTCAACTATAATTAAAACTTGATTTTCCACTCCTTCATGTGTTAGGAAAACTCTCAGTTCTATCTTCATCAGGTCTAGTGAGTTGTAATCCAACGGCTCTCAATGATCAACTTTGCTATTTATACAAAGTCGATCATTAGACAACTTATGCAAATTATTACAAAAAATATGGAGAGAAGAGTGGAACTAATTTCACAGTAGAGGGTGGAGACTATTGAGATGGTTTCTTCAGAGTAAAGGTGAAGAATGCAACAAAAATTAATAAATATCCTCCTCCTTGAAGATGCAGCGCTCTATTGATGTCTTCACCAAAGTAGAAATGAGGCTTTTAATACGATGAGTGTCCAAGTATTATTTCTTTTATTATTTGGAGTATGCAATCTATACAGACATATTAAAGGAACCAAAATAAATGTATAAAATTAAATAACCTAATTTTACTTAGAAGACTTAAGTCGAAGAGTCGGAGAAGCCTACAAAAAATATTAGTTATTTTAAGAAAATAATCTTTGTGAAAAATTCTCAGTTTATAACGATAAAAACTACTCTACAACCGATCAGATTATGCCAACAGACACTGCTATATAACCGATTAGCTCAATAGACACATATCTAAAACCTATTAGCTTATGTCGATCAAAACTTCTCTACAATCGATCGACTTATACCAATCAATACTTCTTTGCAACCGATTAGCTTATGTTGACTATATTTTTTTGTAACCGATCAACTTATACCGACTGATACTTCTTTGCAACTGATCGAATTATGCTAATCAACACATCCCTGTAACCAATCAACTTATGTCGATCGACACCTTTGCAACTGAATAACTAATGTTGATAGACTCTTCTCTATCATCGATCCTCTAGTACCGATAGACATGCCTCTGCAACCAATCATCTTATGCCGATAGACACATCTCTACAAATGATTGAATTATATCGATAGACATGTCTTTGTAATCAATCAGCTTATGCCAATAGTATTTGCAACTGATTACCTTATTCTTATCGATACATCTTTACAATCGATAGTCATATGCTAATAGACACTCCTCTACAATCGATCAGCTTATGCCGATCATCTTACGTCGATCGACACTTCTTTGCAACTGATAATCATATGCTGATTGACACTCCTCTACAACCGATCATCTTATATTGATCATCTTATGCCGATCGACACTTCTCTACAACTGATACTCATATGCCGATCGACAATCCTCTACAATCGATTGACTTATATCGATAAAAAATTCTCTACAACCTTGTCAAGTTTTTAATTTTTTTAGAGCTATTTTCAAGTTATAGTATTTTAGATGTATGTTTATCAGTACCCACTATAGTATATATGGGTAGTATATATGGTGATTTGGGTGGAAAAAACAAAATTATTTATAATTTCAAGGCGATTTGTGTGGGAAAAACAAAATCATTTATAATTTGAAGGCAAATTGTCCATGGAATGGGGTGAAAGTGGTCGGAAAATAAAAATAAAAATAGGTTAATTATTATCAACAACGGGTGAATTTATCCCAAAAACACTTCCACCCCATAAATTTTGGGTGAATGGGTCTATTGGCATTTTTGCCACATTGTTTTGATTGTTGCTTATTCATGCATAAATTATTGAAGTTCTCACTCCTCTATGTTTCTCTACGAGTTTTGTGCCAAAACAGCTAAGTCCGAAGACTGTCACGATATCGCGACCAAAAGCAGCATGGAGAGCACGGGTTCAAAACTGTCACGATATCGCGACATGTCATGCTATCACTGGTTTTTAGAGGAAAGAGAAGCCAAACTCAGAGAATGTTGTGATATCACAACGTGTTCCAAAATCATGATAAAAGTGGTCAACAGAAGCAAAGCAATAAAATTGTCATGATATCGCAACATGTCGTGTTTTCACGGCTTGCAATGGCCATGGAGCAAAGTGATAGAAAATGTCATGATATCACAACATAATTGAGTGAAGGGCAATGCCAATGAACCTCATCATGATATCACGACAGAAGACTGAACAAGGAGCAAAATGTAGAAACGTCGCGATATCGTGACATGTCGCATTATCGTGGTAAGGTTGAAAGAAAAGCATAAGGCATGAAAGACATCATGATTTCATGATATTTTTGAAGATGAGGCCAAGCAAGAGGAAGACGTCGTGATATCGCAACAGAAAGTGGCAACATTAGATAAAGCAAGGAAACGTCACGATTTCGCAACATATTGTGGAGAAGAGGTTGAATAGAGAAAGATGTTATGATTTCGTGACATGTTCCATTTTTGCTACTTCTAAGAGGATGAAGGCCAAGGAAGAGAAAACTATCATGATTTCGTGACATGTTGCAATTTCACGAGTATACAGAAAAGAAGGACACAAAAAGTAGATGTCACGATTTTGTGACATGTCGCATTTTCGCGACGAGAAGCAGTGAGAAAACCAAGTGAGAGAAAGATGTAGTGAAATCATGACTTGTCGCATTTTCACGGTTCAAAACAATGAAAGTATAACATAAGGAAAATGTCACGATTTCATGACATGTCACGTTTTCATGACCCGTCATGGTTTTGCGCCAGGAAGTAGTTCAACGACCCGATGAAGTATTGTGATTTCCAAGGATTAAAAGCTCCCTAGAATTTAATGTTTTGTTGCTTTCCAATGCATGCAAGATGAAAGAACATGCTCAGGCCTGTAGCTTTCAAAGCCACTAGAATTGAAGACACATCCATTATTCAAAGCTTCTGTTCATGATTTTTTAACGGTCCAAGCATGCTTCGAGATGACCATTTAATTAAGACGATCGGTTCCTTGTTTCATTCAATTTTTTATTTCTCCGAGGCTGGTTTAAGGGGATCATTTCCTTATTTTTGTTGCACATTTTGTAGATCTCAAGAAAGTTTGTTTCATGTTTTAAATGTTGCAAAGAGGCAAGACCTCTATAAATATCAATGTATATCCCAAGAACAACTATTGGGAGATTGAGAGACATGTTGCATGAAAACATTCAAGTTCTCTGCGTAAATAAGAGATATTTGGCCTCTGATTTTGTAAGGGTCTTTCTGAGTGATTTCCTTCTATTTCATGCATTTCTCGATTATGCTCGTCTTTCTAATCTGCTGTTAGATTTAAATTCTACATCTGAGTTTGAATATTGCTAATGAGGAAGTGAGTTCTAGAATGCAATCCTAGAGGTTGTCTGTGCAAGGTCATAAGTGGATTATGTTGTATTCTATTATTATATGTTGTTCATATGCTTGAGGTTAAATTCTTGTTGATAATATTTTCTCGATCATACAAATTTGGCCTGTGGCCATATTTCCCATCTCTTTTCGTAATTTCTCATTTCTTTCTGCATATTTCCAATTCCTTTCCTATAACTTTAGTCTGAAATCAAGCTTAGATTTAGTAAGGGAACCAGCCCTCTTTGGAGATTGGTCCGGGAGACATTTCTTTCTCCTGGCCTTTCAATGTTGGCCATGTCTAGGGTGCATTTCGTTTAAAATAATTTCCTGTGGCAGATTCATGACCAACAGTTTTTGGCACACCCGATGGGATAGACTATTTTTGTCTCCCACATATCCATAATCGGTGAGACTGATTGTTTCATTATTTAACACCCAAAGGAATCAAGATTTTTGATGAACTGTCTTGACCTCAAAAGCGGTGATTGTAAGTTCATCTGGCAACTCTGCTGAGCTAAAGATCTGAATTTCTTGATCGTAGATGCCTTTTAAAGCTAAAATAAGATACCCCAGAGGAATCAAGGTTTGGTGAGCAGCCTTGACCTTACAAGCGGAGAAAAGAATGTGCACCTGGCGACTCTGACTTAGTGGCAATAATCGTGATCTCTACAGATCGCTGCTATAATGGCAAGAATAAGCCATCCTAGATGGGATGATCCTGGCCCTCTGAATCTCCAAATTAGGCACAAGTTTCCCAAAAGTGCCCTAAAATCCCTAATAAAATACAATGGCACTAAGGGAATGGCTCGAGAGCATATTGACGATGTTGCTGCTTTAGCGACCCTCCATGATATAGTTCATGAAGATGTCATGATCAGACTTCTAGTCTCATCTCTGGAAGGAAGGGCGTTGCAGTGGTATGGATTTTTCGAGCGTAAAAGCATCTGCTCATGGGATGATTTAGCGAGAGCGCTCATTACAACATTTTATGGCTCTCAAGATCCCTTCCAACTTTTGATGCATCTCTCCACCATCACGAGAACACCTTAGGAGAGCATCACATATTTCAATGTTCAATTTTATAGAACTTGGAAGAGAATTCTAGGGGAGATCCAACCAAAACCTGCCCAAGCCCACCTCTTCTATGTTCAAGCTTTCCATCCGAACATAAGCCTCCTCTTGCTGTAATCAGGTGAACGTAGATTCCCTCAAATATTTGAGGAAGCATTACAAGCGGAGCACCTTCTGCTCCTATTAGGAAAATTACTGTGGGGAGAAACTCCATTAATTTCTTCAATAGTTCTTGCTCCTGTCTATCCCACGCAGTATTCATCATGGCTGATCCCTCATACTATGTAGAGACCTGAAATGCAGTTGTGTGGAACTCAAGAGGCAGGTTTCGTCCAAGGCCAACGATGGGCATATGCAAGCACTGTCCCACCAATAGATAATATGATTGCTTGTAGTTTATATCAGGAGATGGTCCAAGTAGAGGAACAGGTTCAAGTGGTAGAACCTGAGCACAAAGAGGGCACAATTTTGCATAGCACGCAAGTATTCAGCCAGAATCCAGTAAGTATGCTTCACCAAAAGGTTGAGCCTGAGGAGATCCTAAAAGCAAATTTATCGTCAAAAAGGTTCTGTGATCACACCAAGGGATTGGAGGAGCCTGTACTTAGCCCATAGCCAATGGAATCTTCAAAGTTGTGGTATTGGTTCCAGCCACTACAACCGGTACCTGAAGAAAGCCCCCATGTGGCAAACCTCTTTGCCACATTATTCGTCAATAGCACGGGTACTAGTAAGAATGATAACCTACCGCATTGCACTTTGTTTGCAACATGGATAACTTTAGGAAGAGGCTATCCGAACTTCAAAGATCAACTGAAGTACAATTAGATTTGGTCCGGACACTGCAGATTCACCGGATAAGAACCTAAAACTGAGTTTGTGGTAGCGGCATGCCAATCATGTCGCAAAATTTTGTATATAGTAAAAAAAAAAACAAAAAAAGAGAAAAAATAAAAAAGGAAAAAAAAATTTCGTGGAGTCCCCCTGTGTACATAAATTGTCAATTTTGGCTCTTTTTGCATGCGAGCCCATAGGCACGTTATTTCTTTCTTTCTTCGTTTTCCCTCCTAATAGATAGTGGCTTCCATCTATTTTTTTTTTCTTCCACTTCTTCATTTTCACTCCCTTCCTCTTCTTCCCTTCCTCACTAATTCTTTCTTCTACCATCTGTAATTAAGCCACTACTATTGTTTCTATTTCCCCCTCTGATATTCCTATTTCTTATTTTTCCCTTTCTTCTAATCCTTTGTCATTTCAGCACTTATCCGCAGTTTCCACCGCTTTCACCATCCCATCCACTTCCATTTCATTATTCGTTTTTCCTCCATCCCCATAGCTGGTGACATAGTAGCTCCCTCTTCAGTTGTTGTATCTATTGCTTTCACTCCTCCATCTTCCACCGTTCCATCATTCACCATTCCCATTCCATGTCCTGCACATTTGCTGGCCATCACTCCGTTCATTCTATTCATTTCCGTTTTTGCAACCCATGTGCTTTCATCACTATCATGGAGATCCCTTTACAAAACCTAGTGGTTAAGCTCACTCAAGCTAGGCCAAATACACATCTATTTGAGTTTTTTGAAAGTCAGCAAGATGTCATAGCAACAGTCCACAGAGATATCTCCCATCAGTCGGCATTTTGTTCCTCCAGTTTTTCTTGACTATGTGCCCAATGGATTCAGGCCTAGAGTTTGTGCATACAATAGAACTGTATACCCCACGAGCCACCAAGAATGTTGGCATTTTTGCCACATTGTTTTGATTGTTGCTTATTCATGCATAAACTATTGAAGTTCTCACTCTGTGTTTCTCTACGAGTTTTGTGCCAAAACAGCTAAGTTTGAAGACTATTGTGATATCGTGACCAAAAGCAACATGGAGAGCACGGGTTCAAAACTATCATGATATCGCGACATGTCATGCTATCATGGGTTTTTAGAGGAGAGAGAAGCCAAAGTCGGAGAATGTCACGATATCGCGACGTGTTCCAAAATCGTGGTCAAAGTGGTCAATGGAAGCAAAGCAGTAAAACTGTCGCGATATCGCGACATGTTGCGTTTTTGCGACTTGCGATGGCCATGGAGAAAAGTGATAGAAAATGTTGTGATATCATGACATAATTGAGCAAAGGGCAATGTCAATGAACCTCATCGTGATATCGTGACAGAAGACTGAACAAGGAGCAAAATGTAGAAACGTCGCGATATTGCGACATGTCGCATTATCGTGGTAAGGTTGAAAGAAAAGCATAAGGCATGAAAGATGTCATGATTTCATGACATTTTTGAATATGATACCAAGCAAGAGGAAGACGTCGTGATATCGCAACAGAAAGTGGCAACATTAGAGAAAGCAAGGAAACATCACGATTTCGCAACATATTATGGAGAAGAGGCTGAATAGAGAAAGATGTCACGATTTCATGACATGTTTCGTTTTCGCTACTTCTAAGAGGATGAAGGCCAAGGAAGATAAAACTATCACAATTTCATGACATGTTGCAGTTTCACAGGTATACAGAAAAGAAGGACACAAAAAGTAAAAGATGTCATGATTTCACGTCATGTCGCATTTTTGCGACGAGAAGTAGTGAGAAAACCAAGTGAGAGAAAGATGTAGCGAAATCATGACTTTTCACGTTTTCACAGTTTGAAACAGTGAAAGGATAACATAAGGAAAATGTCATGATTTTGCAACATGTCGTGTTTTTGCGACCTATCATGGTTTCGCGCCAGGAAGTAGTTCAACGGCCCGATGAAGTATTGTGATTTCCAAGGATTAAAAGCTCCCCAGAATTTAATGTTTTTCTACTTTCCAATGCATGCAAGATGAAAGAACGTGCTCAGCCCTGTAGCTTTCAAATCCACCAGAATTGAAGATGCCTCCATTATTCAAAGCTTCTGTTCGTGATTTTATAACGGTCCAAGCATGCTTCGAAGATGACCATTTAATGAAGACGACCGGTTCCTTGTTTCATTCAATTTTTTATTTCTCTGAGGCTGGTTTAAGGGGATCATTTCATTATTTCTATTGCACATTTTTTAGATCTCAAGAAAGTCCATTTCATGTTTTAAATGCTGCAAAGATGCAAGACCTCTATAAATATCAATGTATATCTCAAGAACAACTATTGGGAGATTGAGAGACATGTTGCATGAAAACATTCAAGTTCTTTGCGTAAATAGGAGATATATGGCCTCTGATTTTGCAAGGGTCTTTCCAAGTGATTTCCTTCTATTTCATGCATTTCTTGATTATGCTTGTCTTTCTAATCTACTGTTAGATTTAAATTCTGCATCTGAGTTTGAATATTGCTAATGATGAAGCGAGTTCTGGAATGCAATCCTGGAGGTTGTCTACGCAAGGTTGTAAGTGGATTATGTTGTATTCTATTATTATATGCTATTCATATGCTTGATGTTAAATTATTGCTGATAATATTTTCTCGATCATACAAATTTGGCCTGTGGCCATATTTCCCATCTCTTTCCGTAATTTCTCATTTCTTTCTGCATATTTCCAATTCCTTTCCTGTAACTTTAGTCTGAAATCAAGCTTAGATTTAGTAAGGGAACCAGCCCTCTCTAGAGATTGGTCCGGGAGACATTTCTTTCTCCCAGCATTTCAATTTTGGTTGGTTCTAGGGTGCATTTCGTTTAAAATCCTTTCTTGTGGCAGATTCGTGACCAACAGGGTCCTAGTGAAATGATCCAAAATTAGCCAATTTAAAATCTTGAAAATCCTAAATAGAGCCAATTTATGATATTTTGTGCTATGCATAACCATGATAACGGTACCTCAATATTTTCATTGCTACAACACTAGAATATAGGTTTATTATGACCATAACTTCTATTGGATCTACATTTCTACATCTAGAATTGCATTTGTGTCTGCATCCACTAGAGCTATATCTAGATATCAACCATTAAGGAAGTTGATGATCATGAACTCTGACCATTTGGGAGATGAATGATTATGATATTTGACTATATTGGATTGGATGATCATGTGTTGGAGTCTTCCATGGCTTTGTTGTATCTTATCACTCTAAACTTGTATGATTACACACACGTGAAATGTAAATGATGAGTAATTCCAATTGGGCCTCCCGAAGTGAGGCATAATTTTTAAGTAAGATTAAAAACTAGATATATAGAATTGGAATAAAGATCTATAAAATAACAACACTAAATGAACAATGCATAGATATTACCCTTGTTTTGCTATTGTTGATGTCTTTGTTGCTATTGTTATGCAACATTAAGTCATGTCATGATATGTTGGGTTGTATCGTGCTACATCTAGATATTTTTGCACAAACTAAAATATGACCATCCAGGTCTAGATGACCATGAGCTGAGACCACCTAGGGTTAAAAAATCCATGGGTTGTGTTATCCTTTCACTGATGAAAGCATAATTTGGGTCTACAAAATGTTATAATTAGGGTCTAGTATGGGATAGATATGATTGCGTGGGATTTACTTTGGGGCATTTGGGGTGCAAAGTGTTCTCAATATTTTAGCAATGCTTTGATGCATGAAAAATCCTCTATGTAATGTGAGCATAGACATTGCATTTATAGATTTTGGGGTGGATGAGGGTGGCCTCATGCAAATTTTATGCACGAATTGATGAAGACACCTTGGTATCTCCTCAACTCCAGTAAAAACCAATCTTAACATGTTTAATCATTAGTTAAAATACATTTGGAACAAAAACATGCATATTTATTTATTTTTAAATAAATTTTAATTCATCCATTGATTTTAGTTAACTTGTGAAAATAAAGTGAAAGATATTTTCTTTGAATTTTTAATTATTTTCTCCTTATAAACCTTCTTATATTTATGTGTCAGTTAACTTGCATTAGATGTTATTGTTGTTAACTGAAAATTAAATTTGGGTGAGGAAAATCCTCACCCATCCAAATAAGGATATGGAAGAGGTGGATTTAACTTGCATTTATTTCTAGATGATGCAAAATTTTCCTACACATAACCAAGATAAATTATGTGAGGTGGAATTGAAGCTAACTATAAATGATGTGGCCATGGGGTATGCAAGTGTGAGTGATCTCATTGAGGAGGGGTGATTGGTTGTGTAGCCTTGGTAATAATTAATCAATTATTTAATGGATAAATTTAATCAATCAATTAATTAGGACCTTAGGTAATTGCACCTTAGTTTAATATTAATTAGTTTTTTTGGTAGGTAAAATTGATTATGTGCGGGGTTTAAATGGGTCCCAAACCCAAGTACATAAACTGATAGCTAAACCAATAGCATAAGATGACATAAGCCTGCATATTAGCTAGCAAAAACCTGAAGAAAAAGGTCCAAACAACATCAGATAAGGTTGGATGAACGCTTGAAATCAGAAAAACAAAAATGAAGTTTGAGAAATACCCACATAGGTGTTTCTTAAGAGAAGTAATTATCTAAAAAAACTATAAAGGAGCTATGAAAAAAACCTACACAATGAAGCTCATAAAAGATCCATAAAAACTATAATAGACATTGTGGTCTAGGGTGTATGCAGTGACTCATGATCAATAGAAGCACCCTTCCACTTGAAAATATTCAAATAATTTAGGAAACCCTAGAGCTTAATTTCTCAATTATGATGATCTCTTCATATCGTTCACGCTTTTACTGGTAGTTTTGTCACCTCAGCCATCAGCTTAATAGTAACTCTGAAATGGAGGTTATGCACAACATAAATATTATTCCTTAAAATTACAAAGGCTTCAGTGATATCTTGCTCATGATGTAAGATAGAGTTGCAATAGTCTAATGAGACAAAAATAATGCAACTCAACATTAACTTTAGCCATTAGAAGGTCTAAGTATTAATAGGTTACAATGTAGGATATTAGCTAACTAATAGCAAATCATGATAACTAACCTCTAACAATAGGAGAGGGAGTTACGTGAGTGATCAACTAACCTCGGACAGAGAAGTTGAGTGATCAACTAACCTCGGACAGAGAAGTTGAGTTAGACTTACTAACCTAAAATATCTAACCTAGGATATTTTAGGTATTAACCTAGATTAACCATAGATATTATTCAACAGTAAATATCTTTATGGTATGCAGTAAAATTAAATGTAATAACCCCATGTAGTGTAATGCAATACACTACCTTATTTTACCCTAACATCCCCCCTTTATTACATTACTTTGATATACAAAGTTTGCTCCGAAACAGTTGAAATTTGACATTTCCAAGTGCCTTTGTAAAAATGTCAGCAACCTGTTCATCGATGGGAATGTGTTGGAGCTTGATTTTGTGCTTAGGAACTTCATCATGAATGAAATAAAAATTTGTATCAATATGCTTAGTTCTTTCATGATGCATTGGATTCTTGACCAAGTTCAAAACACCTAAATTGTTGCAAAACATGTGAATGGGAAGTTTCTTTGGTAGGCCCATGGTAGCCAAGATGCGACTTAGCCATATCGCTTCACACATAGCTCCACGTGTAGCATGATATTCTACCTCAGTTGAAGATAAAGCAACGACCTATTGCTTTTTACTATGCCATGAAATAGGACCAGATCCAAGATGAAAAACATAGCCTGATGTTGATTTTTTGTCATCTATGGATTCAACATAATCATAGTAAGTGTAACTCTATAAGAAGAATGAGTTATTCTTCTTATACTCTAGACCATAATTTGCACTACCTTGAATGTAGTGAAGGACTCTCTTAGCTTCTTTCCAATGGGAGACCTTTGGTTCTTGCATGAACCGTGAGACATAGTTTACAACATAAGTAATATCTGGTCTAGTATTAGTCAGATAGATGAGGCTTCCAATCATCTATCTATAAAGTGTGCCAAATACCTGTGGTGAGTCGTCATATCATGATAACTGTAGCCCTGATTCCATCAGTGTTGCTTTGGGCTTACAATCAGTCATGCGATATTTTTCTACTAAAGTCTTGGCATACATTTTCTGAGTCACCCTAAGATGATTCTTTTTCTATTCTATCTCAAGGCCAAGACAGTAGTTGAGAAGTCCTAGATCTGTCATATCAAATGACTCTTTCAAGTCATCTTTCACGACATTAATCAAGTTCTTTGAATTGCCAGTGATGATTAGATCATCTACATATAACACAAGAATCACTATCTCAGAACCTGTATTTTTTATATAGATATTTGCATCATATGGAATTCTCTTAAATCCATGCTACAGTAAGTGACTATCCATTTTTATGTACCATGCTCTTGGGGCTTGTTTTAGCCCATATAATGATTTGACCATTTTGCAAACATGTTGCTCATGGTCTTGTTGGTCACGAATCTGCCACAGGAAAGGATTTTTATAGAAAATGCACCCTAGACCCGGCCAACATTGAAAGGCTGGGAGAAAGAAATGTCTCCCAGGCCAATCTCCAGAGTGGGCTGGTTCCCTTACTATTCTAAATTTGTTTTTAGATCAAAGTTACAGGAAAGAAATTGAAAATGATGCAGAAAGAAATGGGAAATATGGCCGTAGGCCGAATTTATCTGATCGAGAAAGAGCAACAACAAATAACTCTAAGTACAACAACAACAAATAACAGAAGACAATGACGTGATCCACTCGCAACCTTGCATAAATGACCTCCAAAATAACATTCCAGAACTCACTCTCTTACTAGCAATTGTTAAAACTCAATACAAAATTAAAACTAAGCAGCAAATAAAAGATCCGAGCACAAATTAGGAATGCAGTATGCAGAAGGGAAAATACACAGAAAATCACTTGCGAAACCAGAGAGCCGAATGTCTTATATTCATGCAAAGCACTTGAAAAGCTTTCAGCAAAAGTATCTCTCACTCCCGATACTTGCAAATGAGATTTACATTGGTTTTTATAGAGGCCTTGCCTCTTGGCAGCATTTAAAACTTACAACGGACCTCCTCGAGATCTACAATTTATGCAACGAAAACAAGGAGATGTTATCCTTAAATAGCTTCGAAGAAATCAGAAATTAAATGCCATATGGAAGAGTCGACCATTTTCATTAAATGATGTTCTTGGAAATATGCATGAAACCGTTAGAAAAATCATGAACAACAGCTTCGAATCCTTGGAAATCTTCAATTCTGGTAGCTTGGGCACGTTCTTCTACCTTGACCGCATCGGAAAGTAGCAACACATTAAATTTTGGACCGCTTTGAATCATCGAAACTCACAAAATAGCATCGGACCGTTTGAACTGCTTTCGGCGCGAAACTGCAATAGGTCACGAAAACGCGACAGGTCACGAAATCGTGACGTCTTTCTGCTCCGTACGCTTCTGCCGCTTCTAACCCGTGAAAAACAACCATGTCACGAAATCGCTACACATTCGGCTTTCATTTCTCCTTCGCTACCTTGCATCGCGAAAATACGACGATGCACGATTTCGCTACCACTTTTCTTGTGTTGTACGGACCTACTTCTAAGCCATGAAAATGTGACACTCTTGCCTTAGAATGTCTTCAACTTCACCCTGTCACGATTTTGCTACATTTCTCTGCCCTCTGTACGGTTCTCCCTTTCTGTCGCGATTTCGTGACGTCTTCGCCTTGCTCGAACTCTTTCTCAAAAGTGTAGCGATATCGCTACGCTTTTGTGCCTTAGACTCTTTTTCAACAAATGGACCGTGATAATGGAACATGTAGCGATTTCGCTACATCTTTGCTTGCTCGGCTTCACCCTCTAACTGTCGCGAAATCGCTACCATTTTACAACTTAAGCCTTTTCGCCTACCCACGCCACGAAAACGTGACGCGTCACGATTTCGTGACGTCTTTTGACTTATGCGCTTTGTGCCATATTGTGTCACGATTTCGCTACACTTTGAGTCTTATCGCCTTTGGCTTGGTTTTGTCATGATTTCGTGACTTTTTTTTTTCAAAATTGAACACGTCGCGATATCGCGACGGTTCTGCCCACCTGCTATCGTTGACTGCGTTGACCGTGATTCTGCGACACGTCACGAAATCGTGCCAATTCTACGTTGATTTTCTCTCTCCTCGTCCGACCCGCGATTCTGCGACATGTCGCGATATCGCGACGGTTTTTCGACTTGGCTCTCCATGCTATTTTTTGTCGTGATTTCGTGACAACTTTCGGACTTAGTCATTTTTTGCATCAAAACCTGTAGAGAAGTTAGAATTGCAACAACTTAAGCATGAATAATCAATAATCAAATCAATGTGGCAAAAATGCCAACATTCTTGGTGGCTCATGGGGTATACAGTTCTACTGTATGCAAGAATCCTAGGCCTGAATCCATTGGGCAACAGAGTCATGAAAACTTAGAACAGAAAGCTAGCTGCTGGGGTTTCATCTCGATGGACTGCTGCAACATCTTTTGCTGAATAACTGAAACTTAAAGAACCTGCATTTGGCTCAACTGATCATGGAATGGAAATGAATGGAATGAGATCCTGCGGTTGCGCAGGCGGTGAAATGCAAATGGAATAGTGATATGATGGAATGAATGGAATGAAAAAGTAATGCGGTAGACATACAGTAACAGAATGTTGTTGTGCTACCAGCTGCGATGGAAGGGGAATGGAAGTAAATGAAATCATGGAATGGAAGTGGAATGAGAATGAACTGAACTATAAATAAATGCGTAAAATAATAGAGAACTTAGAAGAAAGGGATAAGAAGAAGCGGGAATAATAGGAAAGGGGAAAAGAAACAACAGCAGTGGCTTTTTCTTTACTACAGAAGAAAAGGAGTAGAAGAAGGAGGAAAATGAAGAAGGGAAAGGGAAGAAAAAGGGAAGGGGAAGGAAGAAATTGCTAGAAAGCCACCAACTGCTGGGAAGGGAGAAAAAAACAAAAAAAATAGGCACTCACGGCTCGCATGCAAAAAGAGCCGAAGTGGAAAAATAAAAACAATACTTCTTTTTTTTTTTCTTTTCTCTTTTTTTGTTTTTTTTTATACTATATACAAGTTGATACTGGACTGCCAGTTCATGAAGTGTAGGCTTTCAGATGAAAGCCGTTCACTGAAATAGGAAGTGGGCTGCCATCCAAGTCTTCCAGATAAAATGAATTTGTTGCACCAGCACTGACAATGCGGAAGGGACCCTCCCACAGAGCATCAAACTTCTTGTGATTCCCAGGCTTAGCTTTGTTTTCGTTCCATTTTAGGACCAAATCTCCCACCTTAAGTGGACGATCTGCAGAATGTTTATGGAACCAATTTGAAATACCCTGTGTGTGTTTAGCAAACTCTTCATATGCCATAGAACGCTGCTCTTCCAACTGCAACAACTGAGCCAACCGCATATCCAAGGAATTTATGTCTGTTTCATCATCCTGAAAATCCTGCAACTGCTGCAATACTGGCAACTCTAGATGAACAGGCAACCTTGCCTCTTTTCCATAAACCAGGGCATAGGGTGAAGTCTTGATAGACTTCTTGATTGAAATCCTATCTGCCCATAAAGCTTGATTTAGTAGAAGGTGCCATGATCTCTTGTTATCCCCCAAAGACCTCTTTAAAATCCGAAGCAAATTTTTATTTGTGGACTCTGCCAAGCCATTTCCCTATGGATAATAGTTAGAGGATGTTTTCAGGAAAATGCCATACTTGTTTGCAAACTCAGCTAGTTCAGCTCCAATAAATGGAGTCCCATTATCTGTAATAATAGCATCAGGAATGCCAAAGCGTGTAATTAGCCCTTCAATAAAAGAAATCACCACACTCTGATTCGCAACCTTGGTTGGAATAGCTTCAGACCACCTCGTAAAATAATCTGTAGCTGTCAAAATATACCTGTGTCCAGCTGAGGAATTCGGATCAATAATCCCAATAAAGTCCAACCCCCACTACTGAAAAGGTGCTTCAACCTGAATCGGATGCAAAGGCAGTGATGCATTCCTAACTCTTCCTGTATACCTCTGACATTTGTCACATGCTTGGGCAATCTTGAAAGCATCTGTGAACAAGGTCGGCCAATAGTAACCAGCTCAAATTATTTTTAAAGCCATCGGTCTACCTGCATAGTGTCCTCCTGATATGCCAGAATGAAACTCCTCCAGGAGTCTAGCCTTCTCTGATTCCTTGACACATCTTAAAAGAACACCATCAATATTCTTAAAAAACAATCCTTCTGGCAACAAAACATACCTAAGAGCTTGCAGACGAAATCTTCTCCGCTGTGAGGCATTCAACTGTGAAGGGCATTTACCAGTCGTGAAGTAATCAATGAGGTCATCTGCCCAATCTTGTTCCTGAACTAAGAGGTTCATCAGATTGTCATCACTAGCAAGGTCATCTGCTTGATATTCAACTATACCAGATGCTGCCATCTTTGCTAAATGCTGGCATAAAGCCTTACCACGCACTAGCTTAGTTGGATGAATTTCAACATCAAATTCTTGGATCTTGGTGACCCAACCAGCGCGTTTATCACCCATCTCTCCTTGAATGATGAAATTTCTTACATCAGGATGTATAACATAGACAACTGTTCTACTCTGAGATATGAAATGCTTGAATTTCTTAAGGGATTTCATGACAGCATACACCTATTTTTCAATGAAATTATACTTTGCCTCATGAGGTAAAATAATCTGACTAAGGAAAGCAATGGGCCTTTCATTCCCATCGTCCCCTTTCTGTGTGAGAACTGCAACATAACTTTCATCTTCCCCAACTGCATACAAAATGAAATCTTTTGAATAATCAGGATTAATCAGTACAGGAGCCTGCGCTATTCTATCCTTAATTTCTTGGAATGCCTCTTTCCTTCGAGCTGTCCATTTAAAGTCTGCATCCTTCTTCAACAACTCAGTCATAGGTTTCACAACCTGGGCAAAATCAGAAATGAACTTCCTGATAAAATTAATCTGTCCAAAGAAAGACTGCAGTTCCTTTTTATTTGCAGGGAGTGATAATTTTTTCAATGCTTCAACTCGAGCTGGATCTATTGCTAAACCATCCTCTGAAATAACATGCCCCAAGAGTTTACCTTCCTTCACTGCAAACACTGACTTCTTTGGATTAATGGAAATCCCAAACTCTCTGCACTTTCCAAAAATTTGCCTCAGATGCGAACCATGATCTTCCCGTCTATGTGAAAAGACAGTCATGTCATCAAGATATATAACAATAATCTTGTTCAAGAGTTCCTTGAATGCAATGTCCATGGCTCTCTGGAAGGTAGCCCCAGCATTTGATAGTCCAAAAGGCATTCGCTGATAAGCAAAAGTGCCCCACTTTGTTGTGAATGTTGTCTTGTACTGGTCCTCATCTCTAACCCAAATCTGGTTATATCCAGAGAATCCATCCAACAGTGAGAAACGCTGAGCCCCAGCAACAACATGCAGTATTTGATCTATACGCGGCAAAGGATAATGATCTTTCAGAGATGCATGGTTCAGATTCCAAAAATCTACACACAGTCGTATGTCTCCATTCTTCTTTCGAACCGGGACCAGATTGGCAACCCAAGTTGAGTGCTTAACTGGATATATAATTTTGGCTTGCAGCATTTTCACAAGCTCGGCCCTCATTAGAGTCTCAATATTTGGATTTATTGGTCGCTGCTTTTGCCTAAAGGGTCTGACTCCTTCCAATTCAATCGTATGCTGCACAATCTGTTTATCGTATCCTTTCAAATCTTCATAACTCCAAGCCACAATATCAAAAAATTCCTGACACAGTTGCCTGATTTCTTGCAGTTCATCAGGAGTAGAATCAGTTCCAACCTTAATGACCTTATTGGGTTCCAACTACAACTCCATGTATTCTTTTTTATCAATCTCAATCCGATGTTTCTTGGACCGATCATGCTGATCAAACAAACTTTCCAGAGTTATAAGACCCTTCGGAATGTGATTATTCCGTAATTGAATTAGACCTTCAACTTCTTCGTGCTCCAAGGTTCTCCCTTTGATAGTGGCAGCTTCTTGAATCAAAAAATTGACAATCTGCTCATCATCCTCAAAGACTTGCCAGAAAGTATCTTTGTCTGGGACACTTGGCCTGTACACCATCCTTACTGTCTTTGGTTTCTTCACTACCTGCTCAATAGGAGAAAAATTGGCTCCAAGAGATGCTAGAAGATCTGCATGCTTATTTAGCTCTCGAGAAATGGCTTGAATATTTAGAGCTATGAAAAACTCAAACAGGTCCCACACTTGGTTGCGGTATGCTTTAAGGTAATGCTGCTTAGAAATACACCTGTTTGTGACTTGGTTTACAATAAGCTCAGAATCACCAAAAATCTGGAGCTGTTCGATTCCTAACTTCCTTGCCTTTTTCAAGCCTAAGCATAATGCTTCGTACTCGACAACATTGTTAGTACAATTCCAAGTAAGACGGTATGAATATGTTCTTTGTAAACCAGAAGGAGAAATCAAAACAATACCTGCTCCTGCACCGTTTTTGCATCTAGCCCCATCGAAATATAACTGCCATAGTTGATCTATGACAGAATTCTGATCATCTTGGTTAGGAAATACCTGCCTTGTGCCACCCTCGGGTCTTGTGATGGAATAACAGCCGATTTCAGTCTCCAGCATAGCATTGAAATCAAGCATAGAAAACTGATCATCCAACTGGAGTTCATCTAAAACCTCATGCATCAAATTAGAATCCTCTGACTCTTCGGTTAGCATGTTAATAGATTGCATGTTTTTTTCTGCTTCTTCCAGCTTCTCGATATGAAAAGAGGAAGGTTTTTCATTCTGGATCCTGAGTCTTTTACCTTTGAAAGGAATTTCTAAGTGGGAATAATCCAGTGCCAGATAACCTCCCAACTTTGCAGTAAACTCTCTGGATAAGCACATACTAAAATAGGGTTCTAGATCTACCACAACAATCTCTTGAATGACTGTAATCTGAGGCATAGTATGCAAAACAATTGGGACATCCTTGATTACACCCACCATTTTTATAGGAGTACCATCTAATTGCAAAACTCCAGGGCTACTTCATGTGTATTCCATGCCCATAACCTCACAAACTGCCTTTGGCATGACAGTTGTAGCAGCTCCAGAGTCGATCATGCAGTTATGCACGATCCAACCCTCTATTTGCAGTGATAGATAAAATGGGGGTGGTCTATTTTTACCAGTAACATAAGTGGTTAAGGCTTGAGCATAAATTGTCTGGGTAGGACCCTTTTCACTATCCTTCATAGATTTTAAAGATTCTTGCAATAAATCTACCTGCCCAGGCAACTGCAATGCATCGTAAAGACTAACCTTAGCTGGGGTCTTCTTCAGTTCTTCGACAATGTTGTATGCAACCACAGCAGAGTCCTTCTTTTCAATAGGATGTTCATATCTGCTTCGATACTGCTGAGTGGCTTCCACTCTTAGCCTCTTCGTCAATGAAGGATACTTCAACTTCTCTCGAGCTTGCTCTTCTGCTTCTGATCTTGCTGGTGCAGTTGCAACCTTTTCTTGAACTCTGTGAGAAACAGGATCCTTCGGCAAAATAGGCACATCAGGTTTTGAAACTGGCACAGGCGCTTTCACTGGCTTCTTCAAATCAGCTGGCACTTTTAACGGTTCTAACTCAGCAGGATCCACTGTAACAGACTTCTTACCAGTCCTTGTGAGAACAGAAACTTGCTCTTCCAGTGGAGTCATTAGGCTATGGCCTGCCTCAGAGATCATATTGACTTGCCCTCCTGAAGAACTAGCAGCCAATGTCTGCACATAATTCAGATGGACCATGCAGGTATCTTCTCCATGAGGATCATTGCAAGTCGAACACCAATACGTTCTTTCAGCAAGAACTGCATCTTCATTTACCAAAGCAGTCAGGCTTTTCTCAGGAGCTTTGCTTGTTGAAGCAGCTTGGTCTCTAGTAATTGGAGGAGGTTGAAATCTCCTTGGCTAGAAATCTCACTCAGCTTGCTTCCTTTCGATAAGCGTGATCTTATTACCCATTGCTCTTATTGCCGAATTGGTAGATTTTACCTCTTGCAAGAGTGTTGTATAAGGATCAGGGTTTACAGTTGCAGGAGGTGCTGGTAAGGGCAAAGGTGCTGGTGGTGCCGGTAATGCTGGAAATGAGGTGGAAGCAGGGAATGGCAAAATGCTGGGTGCAGGCAGCTACAGATTTGCTGAAGTAGACAGCTGAGGAGCTGGGATAGGTGCAATTTGTGGTGCACTAGAATTCCATGATGGGACAGGATACATAGTGGACATAGATTGCGAAAAAGAACTAGGATATAAATGCTATGGAATATCAGGAAGAATGGGCATTGCTACCTTTGGGGGAAGCCTACCGATTGCAATTAAATCTGCCTCCGCCTTCTGTGCTTGCTCGAACAATTTCGGGAAAGTCATCACATTGGACTGCCTGATCGCCAAGCCAATATCTGTATTGAATGCTCGGAGGTAGTAAAACGTAGCTTGCTCAGGGGTAGGGCGAAGTCCTTCAGGTACTCGCTGCCAGCTCCTGGTAAAGCGAACATTAAAATCTGCTATTGCCTCCTACGGATGCCTCTGGATCGCATTAAACTGGTGCAACAATGAAAATGGGTCAGCCTGTTCATGAAAATTCTTAACTAATAATTCTCCTAGCTGATCCCAGGATGCAATAGTGCCTGGTTGCAGAGATCTATACCAGTACAACAATTTTCCTCTTAAAGATAACACTAGTAACTTCACCATTACATCTTCATCTATTATGTCGTGAATAGCTTCCAGAGAAGCTACATCATGAATATGTTCGTATGCAGTCTTTCCTGTACCATCATAAGTTGGCAATGCCTTCAAGGCAGCCTAGGGAACTAGATTTTGAGCCTGGAGATTCAAGGCACCTGAGCTATTCCAAGCTAAAAACTGCCTAGGTGGAGGATACTGGGCCATTGGAACTAGTGTATGTAATTGAGAAGATGGAAAACTAGTAACAATACCAGGGATTTGAGTGGATATAGCAGATGATGATGGGGGAACCAACCTAGAATGCTCACCACTTCTTGTGCTGTCAAGTTCGAAAAACTCGACAAGATCTCCAACTTTTTTAGACTGTGATCTCGTGATCATGAAGGACAACTTTCACTGCATCCACGTTCAGAGATTTTTGAGTACTGCAGAGTCACCAAATGCTCTAATCTTACGGTATGAAGGCGAACATTAAACCTTCAATACTATGGGATCTTTCTGAGACAGAAGAAGTCTGTCCCACCGGGCGTGCCAAAAATTGTTGGTCACGAATCTGCCACAGGAAAGGATTTTTATATAAAATGCACCCTAGACCCGGCCAACATTGAAAGGCTAGGAGAAAGAAATGTCTCCCAGACCAATCTCCAGAGTGGGCTGGTTCCCTTACTATTCTAATTTTGTTTTTAGATCAAAGTTACAGGAAAGAAATTGTAAAGATGCAGAAAGAAACGGGAAATATGGCCGTAGGCCGAATTTATCTGATCGAGAAAGAACAACAACAGATAACTCTAAGTATGCAAACAACAAATAATAGAAGACAATGACGTGATCCACTCGCAACCTTGCATAAATGACCTCCAAAATAACATTCCAGAACTCACTCTCTTACTAGCAATTGTTAAAACTCAATACATAATTAAAACTAAGCAGCAAATAAAAGATCCAAGCACAAATTAGGAATGCAGAATGTAGAAGGGACAATATACAGAAAATCACTTGCGAAACCAGAGAGCCGAATGTCTTATATTCATGCAAAGCACTTGAAAAGCTTTCAGCAAAAGTATCTCTCACTCCCGACACTTGCAAATGAGATTTACATTGGTTTTTATAGAGGCCTTGCCTCTTGGCAGCATTTAAAACTTACAACGGACCTCCTCGAGATCTACAATTTATGCAACGAAAACAAGGAGATGTTATCCTTAAACAGCTTCGGAGAAATCAGAAATTAAATGCCATATGGAAGAGTCGGCCATTTTCATTAAATGATGTTCTTGGAAATATGCATGAAACTGTTAGAAAAATCATGAACAACAGCTTCGAATCCTTGGAAATCTTCAATTTTGGTAGCTTGGGCACATTCTTCTACCTTGACCGCATCGAAAAGTAGCAACACATTAAATTTTGGACCGCTTTGAATCATCGAAACTCACAAAATAGCATCGGACCGTTTGAACTGCTTTCAGGCGCAAAACTGCAACAGGTCGCAAAAACGTGATAGGTCACGAAATCGTGACGTCTTTCTGCTTCGTACGCTTCTGCCACTTCTAAGCCGTGAAAAACAACCATGTCATGAAATCGCTACACATTCGGCTTCTTTATCTCCTTCGCTACCTTGCATCGTGAAAATACGACGTTGCACGATTTCGCTACAACTTTTCTTGCTTGTACAGACCTACTTCTAAGCCATGAAAAATGTGACACTCTTGCCTTAGAATGTCTTCAACTTCACCCTATCATGATTTTGCTACGTTTCTCTGCCCTCTGTACGGTTCTCCCTTTCTGTCATGATTTCGCGACGTCTTCGCCTTGCTCGAACTCTTTCTCAAAAGTGTAGCGATATCGCTACAGTTTTCTGCCTTAGACTCTTTTTCAATAAATGGACCACGATAACGGAACACGTAGCGATTTCGCTACATTTCTTTGCTTTGCTCGGCTTCACCCTCTAACTGTCGCGAAATCGCTACCATTTTGCAACTTAAGCCTTTTCGCCTACCCACGCCACGAAAACGCGACGCGTCGTGATTTCGCGACGTCTTTTGACTTATGCGCTTTGTGCCATATTGTGTCACGATTTCGCTACACTTTGAGCCTTATCGCCTTTGGCTTGGTTTTGTCGTGATTTCACGACCATTTTATGTCTTATGCCTTCTGCTCGTCGCAAGCCACGAAAATCGAACACGTCGCGATATCGCGACGGTTTTGCCCACCTGCTGCCGTTGACTGCGTTGACCGTGATTTTGCGACACGTCACGAAATCATGCCAATTCTGCGTTGATTTTCTCTCTCCTCGTCCGACCCGCGATTCTGCGACATGTCGCGATATCGCGACGGTTTTTCGACTTGGCTCTCCATGCTGTTTTTTTGTCGCGATTTCGCGACAACTTTCGGACTTAGTCATTTTTTGCATCAAAACCTGTAGAGAAGTTAGAATTGCAACAACTTAAGCATGAATAATCAATAATCAAATCAATGTGGCAAAATTGCCAATAGGTCAACCTCTAAAAATCTAGGAGGTTGAGTCATGTACACTTCTTCTTTTATGTCACCATTAAGAAAGGTGCTCTTTACATCCATTTGATGTAATTTCCATCCAAACTGTGCTGCCATAGCATAAAGCACTCGAATGGTGGTCATCCTTGCTGTAGGAGCAAATTTTTCCTCATAGTCAAGTCCTTCCTTTTGAGCATATCCCTTTGCTACAATACAGGCCTTATGCTTATCTATAGTGCCATATGCCTCATATTTTACTTTGTAAACCCATTTGCAGGCTATGGGTTTCTTTTATTTAGGAAAATCCACTAGCTTCTATGTTTTATTCTTTATGAGGGAGTTATATTCTGCATCCATAGCTGCCTTCCACTGAGGCAGTCTAAATGCTTCATCAACTATAGAAGGTTCATTCTCATCACATGCTAACAAGTAAACCCTCTCCTCATATATTGCCATCTCATATTCCCTTGGTAACTCTCTATCAATAGAAAGATCTTGAAAATCTGCACAAATATCATCAACTGAAGTGGATGCTTCATTATTTTCTTTCTGTGTCATGCTTCATGTCTTTGGATGATTGAGAGTAAGATCAGGTGGGGAAGTGATTTTAGAGTCTTTCATTGTGCTTGTATACCATTTGGGTGGATTTTTTTGTTGTGAAGAAGGAAGTTGATGTTCCTCATAATCATCTAGGTATATTGATGTAGTATTGGGTATGAAATCTTCATCAAACACTACATCTCTACTGACATGTATCTTCTTGGTAAATAGGTCTATCAACCGATAGCCTTTTGAAAATTCATCATATCCAAGAAATACACAAGGTAGGGACTTCTCATCTAATTTTTTTCTTTTCTCCTTGGGTATATGCATAAATGCATTACACCCAAATACCCGTAGATGAGTTATGGAGGGTTTCCTACCACTCCATGATTCTTGAGGAGTCATACCTTCAAGAGCCCTTGTGGGAGCCTTACATAAGATATATTGTAGTTTGAACAGCTTCAACCCAGTAAGTTTGTTCAAGGTTAGCCCCCTTAAGCATACATCAAACCATTTCCATAATGGACCAATTTCTTCTCTCAGCAACCCCATTTGATTGAGGAGTATAGGTTGTTAATTGTCTCTTTATCCCATGTGTCGGTAAAAATGAAGAAAATTATTTTGATGTGTATTACCCCCCTCTGAATGGAGGGTCTTAATAAAGCATCTTGATTCCTTCTCAACAAGATTTGTGAACTGTTGAAAATAGGAAAATGCTTTAGACTTCAACTACAAGAAGAAGACCCACATTTTTCATGAGTGATCATTGACAAACAATTGAAAATACCTTTTTCCTCCACAACTTGTAGACATGGGACCACACAAATCTGTGTGAACCAACTCCAAAGGTACCTTAGCTCAAAAAGAGCTAGGTCCAAAGGGTACTCTATGTTGCTTTCCTAACACGCAATCAGAGCACAATGACAAAGTAGATGAAAGAGTAGGCAGTCCTTTCACCATTTGATATTTACTCAACTCTAGTAAATATCCTAAACTAAAATTCCCAAATCTCTTATGCCAAAGAGAAGTGGCCTCCTTTGTGGTTACTGCCAATGCAGTATGGGTAGATTTAATTGCATCTAAGATAAACAAACCATGTTTTTATGAACCTTTTGCTATCGGATTTCCCTTTTTAGTGATAAAGCAATGTTTCTTTTCTTTGTCCACTTTGAAATTGACATTCATTTTATTGTCCAGGATTTGTGGAACTGACAAGAGATTATTTTTCAATCCTGGTACATAAAGAAATTTTTGAATATTACATTGTCCATCTAGAAGGGAGACATAAACACTTCCTTCTCCTTGAACTCGATAGTTCTGATCATTAGCAATGGTGACCGGTCTACCTTCTCAAGCCTCAAATGTTGCAAACTAGGTTTTATTTCCAGTCATGTGTTTACTAGCACCTGAGTCTATGTACCACATAGAATCCTTGTGTGAGGAATCTGTATGTGTCATGAGCACTTTGTGTGCTCTCTCAAAATCTAAGCTAGAATCTTCAGTTGCAATGTGTCCCTTTTGCTGTTTGTTCTTGTTCTTTGGTTTGCCTAGACCCTTCTTGTTTCCTTGTTCATTGGGCGGTTTGTTCTTAAACCAACATCGTTTGGTTTTGTTGAGTGGTATTTTCACCCGATTGTGAAAACACACTCTCCAATAGGATTTGGGTTCCAAATCCCCTCTTGCAAAGAAATTAAACAAGTAAATTCTCCAAGGTCTCCGCTATGTTAGCATTTTGCACAAATAATATTGTTCAATTTGAATGCTTGGAATACCTTAGTGATTGCAAGTAACTGTAAACAAGGGGCACAACTGGTTTATTTTATTTGACACTTTAATGATTGTTCGTTTGATCTGAATGAATTCAATGTGAAATGATAAAACTATTTTGTTTTTAGATTTTGGTAGATTTTCAATTGTTTATTTGAATGACTGTAATTAAAATTAAATTAAATTTTCCTGTGAAATAATAATGCAAAAAAATAAAGAAGTGAAAATAAAATGCAAAGAGAATGAAACTAAAATACATTCAGGATGCTGCAATCCTATTCGACAAAACCGAAGATATGAGGTTTTCTACATACAACCTAACCTATTGAACCTACAAACATGCACAATCCAGATAAGCTAAGTGTTGGTTTCTAGGGTTTTAACTATGATTTCCAGATTTAGACATTCGCATGAAGCAACCAAGACAACTTGCATTAAACTCCATCTATAAGCCTAAAACCGAAAAGGGGAAAGATAAACATTCAATCTTGCATGCAGAGAATAACTCCTTTCTTGCCAATGAGATGCAACTCTCTATAATTTTTGTATTAAAAATATGTCAGTTTACAACAACAGAAGCTTCCAGTTTATCAAAACCAAAACAAATGAAGGAAAACGCTCCTAAAAAAGCCTAGAATGGCCTATCACCTTCAGCTCTGCAACTCTGCCCGTAGCGGTTTCTGACCCCTGTACCAATCTATGCTTCTACTTTTAAACTTTCTAGCAATGCTCTCTATTTTGCTCTGTGATGCTTCGTTTCATTTCCCAGGTCCCGTCGTTTCATCTTCCCCGCCTCTTCATCATTTTTGACTTTTTGCTCGACGTTGAAACGTTTGATCTTCTCTGTGAACTATAACGCTTGTCCTGAAGTGTTACGCCATAGCCCTGACATCTTTATGCCATGTGTTCTGTGCCTCCCCTGTATACTCTATAACGACCCTTCATGAATCACAAAAAAAATAGCATGTCGCGATATCGTGACATTTTCTATCTATAGCTTTGTTCTTCTTCTTGCACCGCAAAAATGAGACATGTCACGATATCGCGACGATTTTATGCCTTTTGTCTCATGCAGAATAAAATGAGACATGTCATGATATCGTGACATTTTTCTATTTTTAGTCATCAAAATACGATATGTCATGATATCGTGACACTTTTCATTTTGATCTCTTTGACCGCGATTTTATGACATGTCGCGAAATCGCGACGTTTTTCCTCTACGTTCACTTTGGTTGCTCTGGTGGAAAATGCGACATGTCCACGATATCGCGACACATTCTTTCTTTGTTCCTTCCTTGCTTTCTAGTCGTGAAAACCTGACATGTCACGATATTACGACATTTTTTTCTCCTTGTGCTTCATTTCATCTTTAGGTCGTGAAAACATGACATGTCGCGATATCGCGACAACTTTTGCATTGACTTTTTCTTGCTACCCTTTGACTATGATTTTATGACATGTCACGATATCATGACATTTTTCCTTTGTCGTTAGAACCAGAAACATGTCATGATATCGTGACATTTTTCATTTGCTGCATCTTGTTGATCTAAGCCGAAAACATGACATGTCACGATATCGCGACAATTTTTGTACTTTGCCCTGTTTGATTGCTTTGACCACGATTTCATGACATGTCGTGATATCGTGACATTTTTCATCTCATCTTTCTCTCTCCTCTGTGAATCGCGATTTCATGACATGTCGCGATATCATGACATTTTTCCACTTTGTCTTTGTCTTGCTCTTGATCCAATTTCATGACATGTTGCGATATCGCGACATTTTTGGCATCTTGTTCTATTTGACCACTTTGACCGTGATTTCATGACATGTCACGATATCACGACATTTTTTATTTTTGCTGTCTTTTGCTGATCTAGGCTGCAAAAACGTGACATGTTGCGATATCGCGACACTTTCTTTTTCTTAGCCGCAACAGAGCAACATGTCGCGATATCGTGACACTTTCATTTTCTTAGCCGCGACAGAGCAACATGTCGCGATTTCATGACATTTTTCTTTTTCTTTGATTTTAGCATCTGGGCCACTGCAATCTTCTTGGAAAGCACGTAAAAAAAGGGGGTCCCCAATTTTGGGGTGTGTTGTGGAGCAGCCACAACAAATGGCGACTCTGCTGGGAAATGCTCCTGAGCATTTCGGTGAGAACCTAACCTAGGAATATACAAGCTTGAATACAGGCGTCAGCACATAAAAGATAAAACAAATGTCGATAGATCAAAAATACATGAAACATTAGAATCATTAAGTATCAGCTCGATGTGTGCAATGTGTTCCATTTTCTATCGTTTGAAATTGATCAACATTCCATTGTCAGTTTTACATGAATGCATATGTGAGATTGTGAATGATTTGTGCATCTCTGATAAATATGCTTAGAGATTTTGCTTTTATAAAGGCTTAGACCTTCTAGTATCATACACAAACATTTAAGATTATCAAACCCTCTTAGGATCAACTATATGTATAATGAATTGCTTTATTAGATCCCAAAGTTGGTTATGAGTCACTACTATCTTGAACCCATGTGCAAGTGAAAGTGAAATCGAGCTTTGGGAAATCGGACTCCCAACCTAATCGAGATGGGAGTTTAACCCTATCTTTACTACTCTGATTTGGAATTCATTACCTCACTTTGAGAAAAATAATTTAACCAGTTAGTGGTCTTGTTTTTAGACAAGACATGCTGCCACACATGGGCATACTTAACCCCATAATCCATGATTTAGCTTTATTTTTTTATTTCTTGGACCTTAGGGATGACTACCCATCCTTGCTAGAGGACATGTAGTACGATCCTTCCAATCCAATATTAAGATAAAATGAAATATTTAGTTTTTATTTCTTGGACCTTTGGGATGACTACCCATCCTTTCTAGGGACATGTAGTACGATCCTTCCAATCCAATATTAATATAAAATGGGAAATATTAGTTAATTTTATTTCTTGGACCTTTGGGATGACTACCCATCCTTGCTAGGGACATGTAGTACGATCCTTCCAATCCAATATTGAGATGAAATGGGAAAATTAGTTTTACTTTTATTGCTTGGGCCTTTGGGATGACTACCCATCCTTTGCAGAGGACATGTAGTACGATCCTTCCAATCCAAGCTTTATGATGAAATGGGAAAAATGGAAGCTTTGGGGAATCGGATTCTCAACCTAAGCGAGATGAGAATTATGCCCTATCCTTACTACTCCATGTAGGTCAAATCAGAGCTTTGGGGAGTTGGATCCTCAACCTAAGTTCGATGAGGATTTAACCCTATCCTTACTACTCGATTTTAGGCTTTAAGCTTTATGGAAGTGGTAAAAACCATTGTTTTAAGGATCATGTTGCATAATAGGATAGACATGAAATACTTCTTTCGCCTGACCTTTTCTTCCAAGAAAGGTTTTGATCATTTTGCTCAAGATCCTTTTTAATGTGTATAGAATGTGCTTGGTTCAAGATAGCTCGGGCATCAGTTCCCAACCTTAGGATTTTTTCTTATTTATGTTATAGAATAACCCTAAGAGGATTTGACATACTTTAATGATTGTATCTGAAATGCATATGCAACTAAGATGGCATGTATATGCAAAGTGGGATGTAATATGAATGCATTGCCTTTTTGAATTGTGGATGGAGTATCTGCCATAAATAATGTAAAACTGACTACTTTATGCATCACAAGTTTCAAACGATATTATTAAACTGTGTGTTACTTGCGGAGCTTTCTACAACACAATTCCAATGTTTCATATTTCCCTGATCTTAGGCATAAGTTGACATCTCAAAAACTTTTTCATCATTTTTTTTTTTTTTTTTTTAAACAAACCAAACATGTCCATAGGACCAACACACAACTTAAATCCAAACCCAAATAGCAATCCCAAAAACGAAACTTGAAAACACAAACCCAAAAATCGAAACCAAAATCTATATACAATATAGTACAAGATGATGCAAAGCTTGGACTATTACTTTCCTGGATCCCAAACATGATTAGAACATTTCAACAAAAATATAACGTGATACGCATGCCAAATGTTGTAGGAATCCAACAAAAACAAGATTAGACCAAACCATGCAACAACTTTCAACTTGCCTCTCTCACCCCACCAATTAGATTTAGTTCCATTAGTATTCTCATAGGTGAGATTCAAATTACCAAATTGATTAGACAATAAATGATATTCAATTTTATCTTGTCTATTCTTGAAAATATCCATTTCATAATTCGATTCATGATTTAGAAATAATTTCAAAGCTAATTCATTTTCCTTCAATAAAGCCATAACATTAATGATATTTGAATCAAACCATTCATTAGGCAAACCTCCATTCGAATTCTGCATGGTGAAACCAAAAAGATGAGATTTTACCTTTGGCATGCTTTCATTTGACCTTACTTGAAGAGGATTTGAAAATTCCTCTTTTCTCTCATGACATTCATCATCACGTAGCACTTGTTCTTTCTCAATGACTTGTTTATCAAAGGCACCAAACTTAGGTACCCAATTGAAAATATGTCCATCCTTTTCAAACCATAAGTCTTGTCTATCTAACACCTTTCCATGATCAGTCACTTGGGTTGTCTTGGGTAACGTGAGATTTTCAATTGGATCATCAGTGATATCAAACCCAAATGGTTCAGGTTTTGTAATTTTCTCTTTTTGAAATGGCATAATCGTCGTAGCGCAAGTACGTGGATCAAGATTTTCAATTTCTTTTCCTTCAAAGGGATCTAAAGCAAGTGACTCTCTTTCTTGGTTCATGGTTGTAGAATCCTTATCATGCTCCAAAATTTGATGAGATTCAAATTTCTCTTCCAAAACTTTCTCAAATTGTACAGGATTCATAGTATCCTCATGCGAGGAAGCAATTGAGTTATCCTGCATATTATTTGACACAATAAGTTTGTTAGAAGATTCAGATTGATAATATTCTTCCCATTTCTTCCACGAATCATAGTAATCATCCTCCAAGTTCAAGTTGTGACGCTCAAGTACTTCTTCATATTCTGATTCATCAACATGTTTCTCATCCCATTCATCTTCACCTTCCTTAGATGGTTCAGTTATTTCCAAAAGTGGGTTATCTCTTGAATTCAAATTGGTAAAGCTATCATAATCCAAATTTGTAACCCATGATTCAATTTTATCACAATTTGGAAGGTGTGGATCCTCTTGGTCATCACTTTCGAGAACATCATCCAAAGTGTCCTTCGAGAACAAGTGGTGAAATTCGATTATGTCTTCAACTTCATTTGTTGATTTTCTTTCAAATTCATTTTCAACCACTTGTGATGGCTTAGGATCTTCTATAATGGGATCAATTTTTGAATTTCGTGTCATATAGTTGCTCCAATCCTTTGCAAGTACATCTGACCAAATCATATCCACATAAGTTTGTTCATCCAAATCCTCCTTTTCGGGTAATGATTCTGGATATTTCTTTTCCAAAACAAGATGGTGATCATTTGATTCCAACTTCTTGTTACCCATCCATAGAATTTCTTCTCCAAAAACTTCATGCTCTTCAAGACTTTTCGAATAGGTATTTACTTCAACGTGAGTCATCTCAAAATCTCTTGTATCACTTGAAGAAGCATAACATGAAACATCATTAAGATCGGCATTATGAATTTTCTTCCTCGGATAATTTGGATGCATACATTGATGCGTTCGTTTTTGTGGTGGAACATGCCTACATACCTTCTTAACCACTTTCTTTTGCTCTTTTACTTTCGATACGAACTCTTTAGGTTGAGTGGTAGAAGTAGTAGGATTAGTTGGATTGATATCCACGGACAAAGCTTGAACATTTGTTGCAATAGTTCCATGAGTGACCAAATGATTCTCTAATTGAGGCATAGTTGGATGGATGGAAGTACTTGTATAAGCACATGTGGGAGCATAAGTTGGTATGGTAGGATAAAGTTGATTGTAGGGAAAAACATTTGATATCAAATTTTGTTGTGCCCACGCTTGATCTACCATCGAGGTTTGATTGCAAGCCCCTAGTTGTCCTACCATAGTTGATTGCTCCATTCCATAACCTTGTGGCCTCAATTGTTGATCTACAATCATAGCTTCTGTGTAGGCCGATGCAAGATCAGTAACCAAGGGATTCATCCTAACAAATATGGCAAACAATGGGTCCAATGCTCGAAAGTATATTTGAAGAGCACCACTTTCCTCAATAGTATAGGGAGAAATTAATCTCGCATAAAGCTTTCGAAACCTCATGTTGAAATTTCTCACTGGCTCATTAGGTTCTCTTTTGCAAGAAGTAAATTGTTGATATATCGTGAGAGGATCAATGAGTAACCTAAATTGATTGATAAACTCATCTTTCAATTGAGTCCAAGATGTAATAGAACCAGTGGGTAAATTGATGTACCAATCATATGCCACCTCATCTAGGGTTCCAGGAAACATTCTACATGCCACATCCTCATGTTCGACATTCCATCTAACTAGGATATCCACATAGGCTTGAATATGTTCCTCGGCTAATGTTGGACCATTGTGTTTAAACTTGGGCAAATGTTTTTCTACGTTCTTGGGTAAATCATGAAAATCTCCACTAATGTTCAACGGATTAGCATGTATCCCATACCACGTTCCTACAGCTGTAGCCATTAATGAAACCCAAAGAATAATTTCAAAACCAATTTGTTAGTCATGAAAGAAGGAAACCTTGAAATGACTAGCAAATATCAAACATGTAACGTATGAATAATCATGTTAGCACCAACCAAGAGATGTATCCATTAAAATCAAATGAAAGTAATTGCATGGAGACAACCTCGTTAGTCAAGAGATTTTTTTTTTTTTTAAATCAAGTCAAAACACATTATTCTTGTATGAACAATCAAAAAGCGTTAGAACAATGCATAGCAATTCATGTCCTCCTTTTAACACTACAAGGTTGTATTGTTAAAAGAGGGCTATATAATCAATAGGGCATGAAATATTCAAAATTTAAATCCCTATAGCATTTAAATCACTCTGAAATAAACCCATTCAGGCCCTCCTTCTAGCGCCAATCTGTTGAGTGGTGTTAGAAGACTAAAGATAACAATCAGTAGGGCATGAAATATACAAAAATTTTAAATCTCACTAAAATAAACCCATCCATGCCCTCCTTCTAGCGCCAATCTGTTGAGTGGTATTTTCACCCGATTGTGAAAACACACTCTCCAATAGGATTTGGGTTCCAAATCCCCTCTTGCAAAGAAATTAAACAAGTAACTTCTCCAAGGTCTCCGCTATGTTAGCATTTTGTACAAATAATATTGTTCAATTTGAATGCTTGGAATACCTTAGTGATTGCAAGTAACTGTAAACAAGGGGCACAATTGGTTTATTTTATTTTGACACTTCAATGATTGTTCGTTTGATCTGAATGAATTCAATGTGAAATGATAAAACTATTTTATTTTCAGATTTTGATAGATTTTCAATTGTTTATTTGAATGACTATAATTAAAATAAAATTAAATTTCTTGTGAAATAAAAATGCAGAAAAATAAAGAAGTGAAAATAAAATGCAAAGAGAATGGAACTAAAATACATTCAGAGTGATGCAATCCTATTCTGAAAAAACCGAAGATATGAGGTTTTCTGCATACAACCTAACCTATTGAACCTGCAAACATGCACAATCTAGATAAGCTAAGTGCTGGTTTCTAGGGTTTTAACTATGGTTTCCAGATTTAGACATTCGCATGAAGCAACCAAGACAACTTGCATTAAACTCCATCTATAAGCCTAAAACCGGAAAGGGGAAAGATAAACATTCAATCTTGCATGCAGAGAATAACTCCTTCTTTCTTGCCAATGAGATGCAACTCTCTGTAATTTTTGTATTAAAAATATGTCATTTTACAACAAAAAAAGGTTCCAGTTTATCAAAACTAGAACAAATGAAGGAAAACGCTCCTAAGCAGGCCCAGAATGGCCTATCACCTTCAGCTCTGCAACTCTGCCCGCAGCGGTTTCTGACCCCTGTACCAATCTGTGCTTCTGCTTTTAAAATTTTTGGCAATGCTCTCTGTTTCGCTCTGCGATGCTTCGTTTCATTTCCCAGGTCCCGTCGTTTCATCTTCCCCGCCTCTTCGTCATTTTTGACTTTCTGCTCGACGTCGAAATGTTTGATCTTCTCTATGAACTATAATGCTTGTCCTGAAGTGTTACGCCATAGCCCTGACATCTTCGTGCCATGTGTTCTGTGCCTCCCCTATATGCTTTGTAATGGCCCGTCGTGAATCACAACAAAAATAGCATGTCGCGATATCACGACATTTTTATATCTACAGCCTTGTCCTTCTTCTTGCATCGCGAAAATGAGACATGTCACGATATCACGACATTTTTATGCCTTTTGTTATGAGAATGCAATATGTCGCGATATCGCGACACTTTTCTATTTTTAGTCATCAGCATACAATATGTCGCGATGTCACGACACTTTTCATTTTGACCGCTTTGACCATGATTTTACGACATGTCGCGATATCACGACGTTTTTCCTCTATGTTCACTTTGGTTGCTCTCGGTCGTGAAAAAATGACATGTCGCGATATCATGACACATTCTTTCATTTGCTCCTTCCTCGCTTTCCAGCCACGAAAACCTGACATGTCACGATATCGCGACATTTTTTTCTCCCTGCGCTTCATTTCATCTTCGGGTCGCGAAAACGCGACATGTCACGATATCGCGACAACTTTTGCATTGACTTTTTCTTGCTACTCTTTGACCACGATTTTATGACATGTCACGATATCGCAATAATTTTTCCTTGTGGGTCGCGAGACCAAAACATGTCACGATATCGTGACACTTTTTCATTTGCTGCATCCTACTGATCTGAGCCGCAAAAACGTGACATGTCATGATATCGCGACAATTTCTATACTTTGCCCTGTTTGACTGCTTTGACCACGATTTCATGACATGTCACGATATCATGACATTTTTCCACTTCGTCTTTCTCTCTCCTCTATGAACCGTGATTTCATGACATGTCGCGATATCGTGACATTTTTCCACTTCATCTTTCTCTCTCCTCTATGAGCCGTGATTTCATGACATGTCGTGATATCGTGACATTTTTGGCATCTTGTTCTGTTTGACCACTTTGACCGTGATTTCACGACATGTCGCGATATCATGACATTTTTTATTTTTGTTGTCTTTTGCCGATCTAGGCCATGAAAACGCGACATGTCACGATATCGCGACACTGTATTTTTCTTAGCCGCGACAGAGCAACATGTCGCGATATCATGACACTTTCTTTTATTTAGCCGCGACAGAGCAACATGTCACGATTTTGTGACATTTTTCTTTTCTTTGATGTTAGCATCTAGGCCACTACAGTATTCTTGGAAAGCACGTAAAAAAGAGTGGGTCCCCAATTTTGGGGTGTGTTGTGGAGCAGCCACAACAGGTTTCATGAGTGTCGTTGTCGCAAATCTTACAATACTACTTCTTCTTAGGAGTCTCTTTGGCTTTACCCTTTTCTTGATTAGAATAAGAACCTTTCTATTGATTCCATTTTTTCTTACCACCTTGTATTTTTGAGAAAAGAGCATTTTTGGATGCCTCATCTCTTTGGAGTTGATTAGCTTCTTCTGTTTGAAGCATGTTTACCAACTCGACAAAAGTGACTATCCTGCCAAAAACTTGTAGTGAAGTGATCAACAATCTGTAGGAGTCAAGAAGAGCCCTCAAAATGATAGAGTTCAAAACTTGGTCTCCCACATTCTCTCCTAAGGATAGTTGTTTTGTTTTCAATTCTGACTCTACAGAGGAATAGCTCTACTATTTCTCCTGATTTCATATGTAGAGCATGAAGCTATGTTTGGAGGTTAAGAATCGTTGATTCTTCCCCTCATATATGGTGTTTAAGGCATCCCATGTTGCCTTACCAATCATAGCTTCACTGATATAAGGTTGGATATCATCAGTAATAGCGAGAAAGATAATTAAGGATAGTTTCTTATCCTTTTTATCAAATTCTATTTGATCTGCTCTAGGTGATTGAGGTCTAGTAACACTTTCATCCACTATTGACCACAAATCCTCTACAGTTAAGATATCTTTCATCTTAGTCTTCCAAGATGAATAATTTAAACCTTTGAACAGTTGGGTCTCAGTGAGATACTTGTGTATCATGGCCATGGTGAAGGTTTCAAATATGATAGGACTAAGATGGTTGTATCTTGCAATATACCCTCAAAAGAGTATATGGAAGATGTTTTCAATTTGTCTTTATAAGATATTTAATGGCACCTGCCTTAACACCCTTAACAAGGGATGAAAAATTGGAGGAATTTAAGCCAAACAAGATAGAGAAAATAAAAAAAAAGGTATTGGTTAACAAACTTGTGATCGTGCTCTCTAGGATATTTAATGGCACCTGCCTTAACACCCTTCAAGAAGGATGAGAAGTTGGAGGAAATTAAGCCAAACAAAGAGAGGTAATCAAGTTGTATTTAGAATTTTGACCTTTGGAGGGGGTAAAAAAAATTGACTGCTGTTCAACCTGTGCAAAGTGTAGCACGTTTTGGAGTGAAATATGGGTTTCTAAAAATTCTTCTGCCAATGTTGTTTTGTGAATGATTTAAGTGCACATTAAAACATGGATGTTAGTGCAAATAATCAAAACATGAAAGCAACCCACATTATTATCACTATAGGTGTCGGGTTCAACCGAGAATGCACCTAGTAAAAAGTCAATTTTTGAGAAAGGTGTCGAGTACAATCGAGATTGCACCTTTCTTACTGTTTTGTAGAATCCCCTCCTTATTCTTTACAATTTTGCAAACAATAGATGCAACAAAATGACTTCTATCCCCCATCAATGTGTTACAAAATTGAATATTTTTTTGAGCATTCCTTTCAAGACAAGTCGACACATGACCCGCATTTGAAAGGCTTCTAGAACTAGTCGACACATTACCTAGTTTTTCTCTTCAACAATTTAGGATGAAGGAGCAAAATTGTTTTCGATCTCAAGTTTTGACAACAAAAAAAAATTGCTATTTTATGTTTTTATGTCCCCTTGGGATAAAGGAGAGAACAAAAGCAATATTTTGGTTGTTTTGTGATAAAAAATGAGATGTCTTTCGTTGCTCCTTAAATCACTTCATTGTCTTGATTTTATAATATAATAATAAGTCCTATGTCTCTTTATCGCCAAGAATTTATGGAGAAAACTATAGGATTTTGGAGGAGTTTATTGCAAAAAAAAATTGAAGATGTCCTTTTTGTTGTGCAAGAATAATGAAGGTTTTCTTTCTCTTTGCTAAAATCTAAGTTTTTAAATAATGCTTTTTAAAAAAAAAATCTTAAAGTTTAATTTAGTGTATAATAAAGGTTTATTTGAACAAAAAAACAATAGGTTTTTAAATCCAAATATGTTGGCAATTTTGGGTTTGAGATCCTAGCTTCTTGTCTATGAGTTGTCATTGATGTCAAAAGGAAATGGCATTAATGTTAAGAGGATGTGTTGGCTTCAAAGGTGGAAGATTCCAAGAGAATTTTTTTAAGAGAATCCGAAGAGATTCCATTGGCAAGGGTTTTTCATTAAAACCAAACTGGATTTTATTAAAACCAAGTTGGATAGGGTTTTTATTAAAACCAATGGAGGTTCTCTTTATTATTTATTTAATTATTATTTAAAACCCTTCAAGGTTTTAATTAATTAATTATTTAATTAATTAAGGGAGAAATTATTTTTAATTTATTAAAAATACCTAAAGGTTTTTAAACCCTTTTTGAAAAGTCTTTTGATTAATTTCGAAATGGTCTTTATTTCCACTGACGTCAAGGTGTCTTCGAAGAGACTATTTATTCTCCAACTCCTAAGGTTGGAAGGCTAAATAATTCGAAATTCCCCGAATGCAATTTGCAGTGTTTGTGCTCTGTATTCGCTGCAATCGAAGAAAGACTTAGAAGCACATGTGGTTGAAAAGTCTTCGAGAGTTTTTTTTCGAGGGTGAAGTGGAGGGAAGTTCACTTGTGAACTTCGTAGCCCACATGGGCTAGTGACAGCGAAGGCTACTGTTGGGCGCTACATTGGCGGAGGTCGTCGTTTCAAGTCTCGCGAGGGTGCTTTGCTAGAGTAACACACGTTTTTATTAAAATGTCTTTATGCCATGAAATTCGGAGTTTCTTGGATAGCGATTTATAAGGTGTGATTAAATATTATGAGTTTTGGCTTTTGTGATTAGCATTGAATAAAAGCTTAGGATAAATAAGGGCATATTTCTTTGGATGTATTTTTAAGATTATTCTTTGCTATGCTAAAATTAAAAATGAAGGTATAAGGTGTGAGTCTGTGATTGTTGATTTATTGGCATGTCCTAGTGGTTGTGTTTAAAGAAGTGGAGCTTAAAGGTGTAATAAAGGAAGTTTATATTATTTTTCATTTCTTTTTATTCTAACCCTAACTTGGTTGGAAGTTTGAGAGTCGTGTGTGGTGACAACTTGAAGGTTCAATTATCTTCTACTCCAATAAGGTATGGGCACATTCTTCTTATGAGTATGATTGGTGTATGTTTTCTGAAATAAGGTTGGAGTGAAAAGGTATTCTACTAGGTATCTTTTGGCTAGGTGTAAATCCTATTTTTTGGTTTGTTGAAGACTACTTATGCATTGTTATCCTTAAGGAGAGTTTTTGGTGAATGCATAATTTTTGGTTTGAGATAGTGGAAGCTTTGTGCACTAGGGTTTATATTTGTGAGTCCAGCTACTTGCATTGAGTTGGTGGAACCCTTGGTTGGTTGTTTTGAGTTTGATGGTTGAGTTGCTTCCATAGAGGTTGTTTGATCAAGTTATTGCTTTACTTGATTCATGATATTGGGCTTACTCCATTGAGTTTATTTGAGCAAGTTATTCTTTACATTTGGTGATATTGTGTTGGTGGCTATTTTGTTCAAATATCTTTGGAGGGAAAAGGATTTCTACTTGTTTCCTTTTATTGTGATGATTGGTTGAATGCTTCAAGGTTGATGTTGAGTTGAATGGTGTTGGTTGACTAAACCTTGTTTGATGAGCATTGTTGTTGAAACCCTAATTGATGATGAAAATAACATGAGTATCATTGTTATGTGATTCTTTGCATAGTTGGCAATTGTTGGGGTTTCATGTTCTTGAAAGAAAACATTTTATCCTATCAAGAACACATTTTATCCTATCCATTTCAGATATTGAGTTGAGTTTTAAAATTTGAGATTGATATTGAGCTGAGTTGATTTGAGTTGAGTTTTGAGATTGGGATTTGAGTATAGAATATATTGAGTCTCTAAAAATTCTCTTTATGCTTCTATGAGTTTGACAAATCACATTGGGTCTCTAACAATTCACTTTATGATTTCCTACTAAGAAAGTTTTTCTTTGTGAGCTTGCTGAGTTTTTGGACAGGTTCCAGTGGGGACTTGTGAGCAGTTTTTGGATAGGTTCCAGTGGGGACTTGTGAACAATTTTTGGACAGGTTTTGGTGGGGACTTGTGAGCAATTTTTGGACAAGTTTTGGTGGGGACTTGTGAGCAGTTTTTAGACAGGTTTTGGTGGGGAATTTTGAGTAGATTTGGAAAGGTCCTAGCAGAGGACTTGTGAGCTGAGTTTGATAGTCCTAGCAGAGGACTTGAGGATAGAGGTGCACTGGTTCTATGAGAAGAACATGAGGATAGATTTGGCAAGTCTTTGAGAAGGCTTGTATGCAAAGGATTGATTTGTTCAAGAGTTGGACAGATCTGATAGACAATAAGACTTGTACTAGATCGACTAACTATTTTTGGTATAGGTTGTTGAGCTACTGGTGACGTGATCATAGAAGGAAAAGGTCTCTTAGGCTAAGCATTGAGGATAGGAGGTCTTTGGTGGAAAGGAGTTCCACATTTTGGAAAGAGGTAGAGGCAGTTGATATTTTGAGGGATCATTTCCAGAGCAGAGGGGAAGGTATCTCCTTTGAGCAGAGGCTCATAAATTTTGATTGGGGGAAGGTATCTCCTTTGAGCAAAGGCTTATAAATTCTGATTGGGGGAAGGTATCTCCTTTGGGCTGAGGCTCATAAACATTGTAATTGGGAAGGATTCCCAAAGAACTTTGAGATAACTTTGAGATAAAAGTTTTATGGATGTAGCCTAGCCATTCTAGGTGAACCACGTTAAAATTGGTGTCACTTTGTGGATGACATTATGCATTGCTTTGATATTGCTTTGGGTATATTGCTTTACTGTTTTGAAGTATAAAGGAAAAATTAAAAATAGGTCTTATACTGTTCACCCCCCCTCTTAGTATAAGCTTGTGTTCTTCAATTGGTATCAGCTTCGAAAAGTTTAACAGCTTGAAGGAAAAGCTAGTAAAGAACATAATGAATCATTCAAGTGGCAATGCAGCACCTATTATTGATGGGTCAAATTTTGTTCTTTGGAGTGCAAGGATGAAGTTTCATCTAATGGCACTTGGAAATGAGGTTTGGGAAGTGATTGAAGATTAGTACACTATTCCTGAACATGGTCCTAATACTAAAGAAGAAAGGCTCCTACATCACAACAATTCAAAGGCAATGAATGCAATCCTGAAAGGCTTATAGAAAGCAGATCTCACCAAAGTGATTCACTACAATACAGCTAGTGAAATATGGAATCAGTTGAAGGTGGTTCATACAGGTGATACAAATGTCAGAAAGGCCAAGTTGAGACACTTCAAAGGTATGTTTGAAAAAATCAAGATGAATGATGATGAAAATATTAGTGATTACATGCTTCGTATGGATGAGGTTGTTAACTCCATGAAAGACTTAGGTATTGAGCTTGCTGAAAATGATGTTTGTGATAAGATTTTAAGATCTCTTCCTAATAGATTTAGTGAAAATATTTCTGCTATTGAGGAAGCTAAATATTTGGATAAGTTGAAAAATGATGAGCTCCATAGTATACTTGCAGCATTTGAGTTGAGAACTCAAGTGAAGGTTGATGTCAAGAAAGAGACAACTTTCAAGGCTACCAAGAATTCCAAGGGTAAACAACTTCAATATAGTAATGAGTCTTCTAGTGATGAAGAGGCATATTACAACAAGAAAGGCAAGTTCTCTAGAAAGCACAAAAGTATGAAAAATATAAGATGTTTCAATTGTGGAAAGTTTGGTCATTATGCTACTGACTGTATTGTTCCTAAGAATGAAAGTGATGAAGATAAATAGGATTCTAAGAGCAAGGATTCTAAAAAGCACAAGCATCACAGGAAAAACAAAGATGAGCACAACAATCAAGGAAAGAGGTATTCTCACAAGCACAAGAAGAGTTTCTACCTAGACAAAGCAAGTAAGTGTTCTAGTAGTGATAGTGAAAGTTCTTCAAGTGATAATGAAAATGAGATGTTGTTCATATCAGAAAAAGAGGAAGAACCGAAACATGGATTCATTATCATGAAATGTCTTAGATGTGGAAATTTTGGTCACCTTGAGGATGATTGCACAAATAATGATTTGGTTTCTAGTATGTATGAGGATGCTTCAGAAAACTATAAGGAAGATGCATGTATGGTTTTTGAAAAGGGTAGCACCTCTAGTGATAAGAAATATAAAAAAGGCTTTGATGATTCAAAAAGTAAACAAATAGAGGAAGATATAGAGGAAGGTGAAGTAGATCTTGAAGGTGAACTTATTAGTGCTCTTAGTGCTTTGAAAAAGGAAAGAAAGAAGAATGCTAGACTCAAGGATAAGTTAGATGAATGTTGTATGGAGAGAGATGATCTTATAGAAAGTCTTGACTTCTCTATGGCTAAGACACAAGAACTCAAGGATGAGTTAGAGTCTAAGGTTCTTGAGTATAGTGAGTTAGAATAGAAAATGGCTTCTTTGAAAGAGGAAACTAAATAGTACAAGGATAAGCTTTACAGGTTCCAAGATAGCTCCAAAAAGGTTAAGTCACTCATCAAAGGTCAAAGAAAGACAACAGATAAAACAGGCCCTGGTTTTGTTAAGCCACACAAGAAACAAGTTGGAGAGTCTAGTAAGAGACTCCAAAAGGAAGAAAGTTCTACTGAGGAAAGTATTTCAAAAAATGAGTCCTTGTATGATAGATGCACAGAAATAGAAAATAGAATTCAAAATGAGAAGAAGTTTTCAGAACCTAAGAGGTCAATTAAATGAAAGTTTCAAGGCAGATGTTTTGATAGTCACAGGTTTGGTCACATGGCTTCACATTGCATGGCTCAAGTGAAGGAGGTAAATGATAGTTTCAGAAGTGCTAGTTACTTTCAAGGGTATTGCTACTCTTGTCAATATTTTGGGCACAAGGCAGTTTATTGCAATGCAAATAACAAGAATAGGTTTGGTCAGAATAGGTTAGGTCAGAACAGGTTTGGCCAAAACAGGTTTGGTCAGAATAGGTTTTGTCAGAATAGGTTTGGTCAGAACAGGTTTGGTCAGAGCTGGTGGATTCAAAGATCAAGTTTACCTCAGAGAAACAACATCATCAAGTGTTTCAAGTGCAACAATGAAGGTCACATAATCAGATAGTGTAGAGCTGAAATTCTAGAATACAGGAACAAGAATAGTGGCATGATCAGGTCCAAGGATCAAGGCATGGACAAGAACGAGGGATGAGAACAAGAACAAGAATAGTGACAAGAACAAGAATATGGACAAAGAGTTCAAGAGAATGCCCGGCAAGGAAGTTATAGACACTGATGATGATCAGTGCCTAATGGGAGTTTTACTCCCACCCAAGAATTAATCACCTCATCAGGAGGTGGGGGAGGGACTAAGCTAAGAGGCTCATTCTTAGTCCCGAGCCCCAAAGGTGACCCTTTGCCATTGATGACAAAGGGGGAGATATTTTAGTAAGGGGGAGAGCTTCAAGACAGGGGGAGTTGTTTATGTTGAGTTTATGTGTTGTTGAGAAGCATGGTTTGCCATCAATGACAAAGGGGGATATTGTTGGTAATTTTGGGTTTGAGATCCTAGCTTCTTGTCTATGAGTTGTCATTGATGTCAAAATGAAATGGCATTAATGTTAAGAGGATGTGTTGGCTTCAAAGGTGGAAGATTCCAAGAGAATCTTTTTAAGAGAATCCGGAGAGATTCCATTGGCAAGGGTTTTTCATTAAAACCAAACCGGCTTTTATTAAAACCAAGTTGGATAGGGTTTTTATTAAAACCAATGGAGGTTCTCTTTATTATTTATTTAATTATTATTTAAAACCCTTCAAGGTTTTAATTAATTAATTAAGGGAGAAATTATTTTAATTTATTAAAAATACCTAAAGGTTTTTAAACCTTCTTTTATTCTTAATTTATTAAAATTATTTAAGGGTTTTTAAACCCTTTTTGAAAAGACTTTTGATTAATTTCAAAATGGTATTTATTTTCGTCGACGTCAAGGTGTCTTCGAAGAGACTATTTATTCTCCAACTCCTAAGGTTGGAAGGCTAATTAATTCGAAATTCCCCAAATGCAATTTGTGGTGTTTGTGCTTTGTATTCGTTACGATTGAAGGAAGACTTAGAAGCACGTGCGGTTGAAAAGTCTTTGGGAGTTTTTTTCGAGGGTGAAGTGGAGGGAAGTTCACTTGTGAACTTCGTAGCCCACGTGGGCTAGTGGCAGCGAAGGCTGCTGTTGGACGCTGCATTGGTAGAGGTCGCCGTTTCGAGTCTCGCGAGGGTGCTTTGCTAGAGTAACACACGTTTTTATTAAAATGTCTTTATGTCGTGAAATTCGGAGTTTCTTGGACAATGATTTATAAGGTGTGATTAAATTTTATGATTTTTGGCTTTTGTGATTAGCATTGAATAAAAGCTTAGGAGAAATAAGGGCATATTTCTTTGGATGTATTTTTAAGATTATTCTTTGCTATGCTAAAATTAAAAATGGAGGTATAAGGTGTGAGTCTGTGATTGTTGATTTATTGGCATGTCATGGTGGTTGTGTTTAAAGAAGTGGAGCTTAAAGGTGTAATAAAGGAAGTTTATATTATTGCTCATTTCTTTTTATTCTAACCCTAACTTGGTTGGAAGTTTGAGAGTTATGTGTGGTGACGGCTTGAAGGTTCAATTATCTTCTACTCCAATAAGGTATGGGTACATTCTTCTTATGAGTATGATTGGTATATGTTTTCTGAAATAAGGTTGGAGTGAAAAGGTATTCTACTAGGTATCTTTTGGCTAGGTGTAAATCCTATTTTTTGGTTTGTTGAAGACTACTTATGCATTGTTATCCTTAAGGAGAGTTTTTGGTGAATGCATAATTTTTGGTTTGAGATAGTGGAAGCTTTGTGTACTAGGGTTTATATTTGTGAGTTTAGCTACTTGCATTGAGTTGGTGGAACCCTTGGTTGGCTGTTTTGAGTTTGATTGTTGAGTTGCTTCCATAGAGGTTGTTTGATCAAGTTATTGCTTTACTTAATTCATGATATTGGGCTTACTCCATTGAGTTGATTTGAGCAAGTTATTCTTTAAATTTAGTGATATTGTGTTGGTGGATGTTTTGTTCAAATATCTTTGGAGGGAAAAGGATTTCTACTTGTTTCCTTTTCTTGTGATGATTGGTTGAATGCTTCAAGGTTGATGTTGAGTTGAATGGTGTTGGTTGACGAAACCTTGTTTGATGAGCATTGTTGTTGAAACCCTAATTGATGGTGAAAAGAACATGAGTATCATTGTTATGTGATTCTTTGCATAGTTGGAAATTGTTGGGGTTTCATATTCTTGAAAGAAAACATTCTATCCTATCCATTTCAGATATTGAGTTGAGTTTTCAGATTTGAGATTGAGATTGAGCTAAGTTGATTTGAGTTGAGTTTTGAGATTGGGATTTGAGTATAGAACATATTGAGTCTCTAACAATTCTCTTTATGCTTCTATGAGTTTGAAAAATCACATTAGGTCTCTAACAATTCACTTTATGATTTCCTACTAAGAAAGTTTTTCTTTGTGAGCTTGTTGATTTTTTGGACAGGTTCCAGTGGGGACTTGTGAGCAATTTTTGGACAGGTTCCAGTGGGGACTTGTGAGCAGTTTTTGGACAGGTTCTGGTGGGGACTTGTGATCAGTTTTTGGATAGGTTTCGATGGGGATTTGTGAGTAGTTTTTGGACAGGTTTCAGTGGGGACTTGTGAGTAGTTTTGGACAGGTCCTAGCAAAGGACTTGTGAGCTGAGTTTGATAGTCCTAGCAGAGGACTTAAGGATAGATGTGCACTGGTTCTATGAGAAGAACCTGAGGACAGATTTGGAAAGTCTTTGAGAAGGCTTGTATCTAGAGGATTGATTTGGTCAAGAGTTGGACAGATCTGACAAACAAAGGAAGACTTGTACTAGACCGACTGACTATATTTGGTATATGTTGCTAAGCTATTGTGGACGTGATCATAGAAGGCAGAGGTATCTTAGGCTAAGCATTGAGGATAGGAGGTCTTCGGTGGAAAGGAGTTCCACGTGCTGGCAAGATTTAGAGGTAGTAGATCTTCTAAGGGATCATTTCCAGAGTAGAGGGGAAGGTATCTCCTTTGAGCAGAGGCTCATAAATTTTGATTGGGGGAAGGTATCTCCTTTGAGCAGAGGCTCATAAATTTTGATTGGGGGAAGGTATATCCTTTGGGCCGAGGCTCTTAAACATTGTAATTTTGAAGGATTCCCAAAGAACTTTGAGATAAATTTTAGAGAAAAGTTTTGTGGATGTAGCCCAGCCATTCTGGGTGAACCACGTTAAAATTGGTGTCACTTTGTGGATGACATTATACATTGCTTTGATATTGCTTTGGGTATATTGCTTTACTGTTTTGAAGTATAAAGGAAAAAGTAAAAAGAGGTCTTATACTGTTCACCCTCCCCTCTTAGTATAAGCTTATGTTCTTCAAAATAATGAACAAAATTTATTATAAAATAAAAAACTTAAAAAAAAAATTAATTATCAAGCAATAATTAAAAATAATATAGAGGAAAACAAAAAATAGAGAATTTTCAAGGAAAACTTGCTAGAGCCTATGTAAAAATTTGTGTTTGGATGCGGGAGGGGTTTGAACTCTGGCCTTCAGGGCTCCCTGAGCCCACCGCTCAGCCCACAACCAAGTGCACTAGCGAGCTGATCTGAATAGATCAACGGGGCCTGAATACTTCAAGAGATGTCAACCCTCGCTTCGTCGTGTCCCAACCTATCTCATCCACTCTACTGCTCCTCAATGACATGTCAGTGGTGGTATGTTGATAGTGAAACAAGCATGGGTGGTGACTTCTTCACTACAAATTTTCCTCTGTCGTCAATGCTGTCGACTTGTAGACCATTCACAAATGTCACCACAAATTAGGGATGAATGGATGACTCAGGTCTGCATGAATTTGCCATGGTCTGAGGGCGTTAAGCCAGTGTTTGTTGACATCGAGCCAAGATATAGATTTCATCGAGGTGATCTGGGTAGTAGAATAGATCCATTGAGTTTTAGATGTCCATGTCATTTTTGCAAATCCACGACCAGATGATGAGGTTTGTGACGTCCATGTTATTTCTACAAATCCACGACCAAATGAGCAACCAACGATGTCTATTTAGACATTGGTTATGGGTAGCAATGAAGATTTTATCCCACATGCATGGGAAAATAGCTTATTATGTTGTTTATAATGGCGTGTAGACACATAAGTAGATGTCTCCCTTATGAAAGACTATACTCCGTGTGATACACTCTCGGGAGGCTCCACTTATGTATGTGGCACCAAGATTTTTGGAGTACCGCATGATCAACAAGAAGATATTGACATGGTAGTAGGGCACCAGGATAGATCCAAGGACCAATGAATAAGGCACCTTGAAAAGTGTGCCACATCAACAAGGGTCCTAGTCCTAGCAAAAGATCTAGCTCCAATCAGCAAGGGTCAGAGTCTGGTCAACAGATCCAGCTTCGAGAGTCATGCCTCAAGATTCATGTAGGGTCTAGTTCACCAACAAGGTGGTGCCTTGATAATCATGTAGGTTCCAAGAAGGGTGGAACGAGCGAAGCTCATGTTAAGCCACCCGATGATGATACCAATGATGTAAGATAGAGTTGCAATAGTCTAATGAGACAAAAATAATGCAACTCAAGATTAACTTTAGACATTAGAAGGTCTAAGTATTAATAGGTTACAAAGTAGGATATTAGCTAACTAATAGAAAATCATGGTAACTAACCCCTGACAATAGGATAGGGAGTTACGTGAGTGATAAACTAACCTAGGATAGAGAAGTTGAGTTAGAATTACTAACCTAAAATATCTAACTTGGGATATTTTAGGTATTAACCTAGATTAACCATAGATATTATTCAATAGTAAATATATTCATGGTATGCAGTAAAAGTAAATGTAATAACCCCACGTAGTGTAATGCAATACACTACCTTATTTTACCCTAATAGCTCAATCCCTTCGAACTTGCTTAGAAATAAAATGAGACCATTAGCTTACTGAAAGATGTAACATAGGGGATCAAGTTGAAGGGTATATGGCTCAAGCAAGGCCATTTTAGCAAGACTAAGGAGAAAGGAAGACCACAAAAAATATTTATTTCCTAGGACACACAAGGGTGAAAAAAACCATATGAAAATGGATTGACACAGAACAAGGATGTAAATATAAATTTTTTTGGTACAATAGACGCCCTTTTCAAAAGCTGATTTTGTGTGATTTGCAGACCACGTAATAATTCTTCATAGGAAAATGAAACTGGAAAAAATAGATATGGCACAGGATAGAGGGCTAGGATAGGATTGGGATTGCCAAATGACTAAAATAATGAATCTCAAAATTCACAAGACTTAAAATTAAGCATCTCAAGACTTGAGACATATTGATATTTTTTGATAACATCTAATTGCACAGTCTAGAACTGCTCAAAGACTTGACATGATTGGAGAAGACAACCAGAGGTAAACCCACTCATAGGGCTTATCTTGGTACATTGTATACTTGATGGAATAGAAATAGGAGAACCAAATACCAACACTGATATAAAGGTAGATAGTCATGCTAATAAAAAAACTTCTACCATAAGAATTGGAGCCAAATGAACACATCATGCTGAAAAGGGTAGAGTCAGCATTGGAGAAGATGACCCGCAAAAACCTATGACCACAAATTTCAAATCAAATCATTATTAGTAGCATTAAAAACTTCTTGGGAAAAGCTTTCTTTCCAGATGGACAAAGATTTATAGGTAACTCTCTAATTGGCAAGAATATCTACGGGCCTGTTAGCTTTGTAGTACACATGGTTGATAGACATATCATTGAAATTTTGGGATAACTTCTTAGCTTCCTGAACAATTGTTTTGACATTCCAAGAGGACGGCCTATTGCTTTTAAGAGCATTTATAATGTTCAAATAATCTCCCTAAATAAAAAGGTTGCCTTTATAATACTTGAGAAGATCTAGCCATCTCTATAGTCCATGACCTTTAGCAAAATATTTTTTTTGGCACCCCAAATACTCAACATAAGCCATAATAACTTGAACACTACTATCTCTAACTAGGCCACCTACATCAACATCCCCTGGGTTTCCTTTGGAGGCACCATAAAAATTAAGTTTTAGCCACTCACTTGTGGGAGGAATCCAATGGTTTCCCACTCTAGGCTGGGGGATTGATAAACTAGAACTGGAGTTGCAGAGAATAATTAAAGAAGAGAACATAATAGACACCAATATTGAATCAGGTGGTTTGAGACAAGGGAATAGTTGGTAATTCTCAATAGCAAATGTAATAGCTTTGTTAGCTAAAGATATGGATCATTAGAGGAGGAAGATAAAACCCTAATATTTATTTCAAGCCATAATTACCATAAGATATGATGAAGACTCCTTTTCCATAAAGAATATAATATGAGATTTTTGAATGGAGCAGGCCATTGGATGAAAATGTGACTCAATGAATTAGGAGGAACCCAAGAGATATGATAAGTGGATATAAGGTGATCCAAAGCTATCTTGGATAAAGGGCACCGTAGAAGGATGTGATTGATAGATTCCTTGACATTAATTCACAAATAACATCTATTGGGGATAGACATGCCCCTTTTCATAATGTTATCAATTGTTAGAATCTTATTTTGAATGGCCCACCAGCTGAAATGAGCAACTTTCAGGATGAGGTATTTAATCCACACTCAATCATAAGGGATATGGACAACTTTATAATAAATAGTCATATCATGAGAATATTTAATAGTGAACAACCCATAATTAGTTTCTTTCCAAAAAGGAGAGTCAAGGGAATTACAAATGGGGATGACTGTTGCATTTAGGATGGTTTTGAGAACTTTTGAGGTAGCATATATTTGACCATTAGCACATGGGATATGAATTTTTTTCTAAAACATGGAATTCGATGAAATTTCAATGAAATATTCAACTTTGCTACCAATTAAAGTGTTCAGGAAAGGCTGTAAGACAACAATTTCATTGTTCTCTAAAATCGATTGATTAGAAATCCACCTGTCAGTCCAATAATTAATTTTGCTCCCTGTGCTTAGTTGCCATATTATCCCATTTTGAATAAGAGATCTAGTTTGGATAATTGGTTTTCAAAAAGTGGACCCATATCTAGGAATATCATCATCCACAAAACAATAGTTTTGAAGATATTTTATGTTGACAATTGAGACCCATTCAAGGTTGTTATTGGTGAAAACCTTCCATTTTATTACTTGGCTAACAAGGCTATATTCATATTAAAAACTCTTCAGGGCCCCAATACCCCATAACCTTTCATGGAGCACACCTTGTCCCAATTGACTAGATGAAATCTTTTCTTGTCCTTGGCACCTACCCAAAAAAAATCTCTTTTGGATATGATCAATTTTCATGCAAACAATGACATGAACTTTGAATATGGACATAAAATAAACAGGAACATTTTCAAGATAATAAATTGTTAGGGTGGATTTAATTGCTTGGAATATGAGGGTTCCTTTGCAATTTTTTTGTTAATTCTATCAATAATGTTACTCCACATGGATTATTTCGGAGTATTGGTGAAAATAGGGAGGCCCAAATATTGAGTAGGTAACTGAGATATAATAATTTGAAAAATGCATGCAATATTTGCTTGTCTCTCTTGGGGAGTGTTGATGAAATAGATTTTTCTTTTAATATAATTTATTTTCTAACCTGTAGCCTCCTCATACGTATCAAGAATTCTCTTAATAGCTTTTCCTTCCCATACATAAGGATGAGTAGCAATGATGGTATCATCAATGAACTATTGTTGATATAGGTCTCTTACAATGGATGTAGCCTTAATACCTAAAATTATACCTTTGGAGCAGGTATTTTGAGTGCTCTACCGAAGGATTCAGTAAGAATAATAAAAAATATGGAGAGAGGATCTCCTTGTCTGAGGTCCCTATTACCAAGGAAAAACCCTGATGCAGATCCATTTACTAGGACTCAAAACCAATTATTAGAGATGCAATTGTGACCAAGATCAACCCATTATCTATGAAATCCAAATTTGAGAAGGAAATCAATTAGGAAATATTTGTTAATTCTATCAAATACCTTATTCATATCAATTTTGAAAAATATGGCAACTTTTTTGTTAAGGCTAGCAGAATGAAGGGCTTCATGTAACATGATAACACCATCAATAATATTTCTTCCTTTTATAGAGATACCTGGACAAGGTTCTATGATCTAAGGAAGGATATCCTTGAGTATTTTATCCATGGATTTAGTTAGAATTTTTTAAACACCATTGTAGAGACTATGGGTCTGAAATCTAACATAGATTTGCAAATAGGCCCTTTGGGAATCAAGGCAAAGAAAGTGGAGTTGATACTTCTAGGTATAGATTTATTTTGCTAAATTTCAATGATGGAATTACAAATGTCAGGCCCAATGATGTCCCAAAATGTCTGGTAGAATCATGAGGAAAACCCATTAGGGTCTAGGGTTTTATCAGGGTGCATAGAAAAAAGGGCCTCTTTAATTTCATCAAGGGTGAGGGGTTTGATAAGAATCAAATTCGTATCTAAAGTGATATGGTGGAGCAATTATCTACCAACTTGGGTAGTATTTTGGAGGTTGGATCCCAAAATACCTTCAAAGAAAGACAAAGCTTTGTTTCGGATCTCAAAAGTGTCCTTGATGATGGTACCATCACTTTTGGTTAATTATTTAATTTTATTCAAAATTTGGTACCTAAGGGTAGTGCCATGAAATAATTTTGTGTTAGATTCCCCCTCTTTGAGCTAAAGGACCTTGATTTTTGTCTCCAGAAAGTATTATCTTTAGCCTATACATAATGATAGTCTGCAAGAACATGTCTCTCTTCATTTCTGAGTTGTTCATTGAGCAACCCATTCTAAATTTTTTATTTTTATTTGTGGAAAACATCCCAAAAGGGATGCCACTTTCGGGTAAGACCCAAGGAGGCGGGGGTATCCATTCCACCAAAAATGCCCAGGACTCGGACCTGGCCTACCACCTTTGACATACTCAAGGAGCAAACAAACACACAAAACCAATTTAAAAATAAGTAAATAACAACCAAAATAATAAAAAAATAATAAAATAAAATAAAAAACATGCTCCTTGAGTGTGTCAAAAACAAAAGCACAACCAAACACGCACAATAAGATAAAAGAAACCACAACACAAACCACATAGAAAAACACAAGAACCACATAACAAAACACAAACAAGACAAAAACAACAGAACACTACAAAGACATAACCCAAAAAAAACATGAAAAATAAACACAACCAAAACCTAAAAAATTAAAAAAATAAAATAAAAATAAAAATAAAAAACAACCAACAACAGACAATAAACAAAAACAAAAAACATAGAAAACACTCACACATAAAAACACAAATAAAGAGAAACCCAAGAACAAGAACGAAAAAAACACAAGAACAATAACAAAAAACATAAAAAAAACACAAAACAACAAAAACACATGAACAACAAAAAACAACACAAAGAACACAAAAACAAAACAAAACAAAAGAACCCACCCACCTTAAAAAACTAAACAAAAAAAAACAAAAAAAAAAAAAAAAAAATTGAACATAACAATGACCTATCTAGACCAGAAGACTATTAAGGCAAGAATCAACAGAGGAAACAAAATAAAGAATAGAATGAGCTAGGGAACTAAAAAAAACTGAATGAACCAAAGAGAAGCAAAAAAAAAAAAAACAAGAAGAAACTAGGTACCTTCAGAACTGGAGCCATCCAAAGAAATGATAGAAAGAAGAGCTTCCCTAATTTGAGAAGCCCACCATATAGGAGGGTGGCCATAACAAGTAAGATCACCTTTGTCCAAAGCCCAATTAGCTAAAGCATCAACACTCTTGTTTTGATCTCTGACCACATGATTGTAATCAACTTTCAAAAATCCCATCTGGATTAATTGAATCTTCTCAATAATTCTTTTTATTCTCCAATCCACCTTATGATTCTTAGAAGGAGTCTTCAAGAGATTAATCATAAGTTGAGAGTCAGACTCAACTAACACCTTTTCCCATCCAACCTTAGTAGCCTCTTGAAGGCCTCTGAGGATACCATACCCCTCAGCAAGGTTATTGGAAAGAATACCCAAATTCTCAGCAAAAGTAAAAACCAGGGAGCCATCTGAAAGTCTACCAATTCCTCCCACACTGGCTTTTCTAGGGTTCCCTCTAGAGGCTCCATCGGTATTGACTTTTCCAAAATCCTTAGGAGGAGGTTGCCAATTTCTAGTCCTATCCATCTTACTAATACTCACATTCCCTTTAAGTTGGTTGCCCTTAGAATATTTAATCTTCAATATTTGCATCACTTGATCCCATATTTGGTGGGAGTTTTGGGGGTGATTAAGGAGTTGATGGACTGATTCAACTAAGTTGGCTATGGTATTTTGCCAAATATAGTGAATATCCTTCCTATCTTGATTAAAAATTTGGTTGTTCCTTTCATTCCAAATATTCCAAAGAAGAATGGTAGAACCCATCCAAACTAACTGCCTAATAAAATGATCAACACCCTCTTGATTAGGCCAATCCCTCCAAAGTTGTTCAAAAGTAAAAAAATTGGACCACTGTAAGCCAAGTAAAGTGGCCATTCTCCTCCATAGCTCAGAGGCTAAAGTACACTCAATAAAAATATGGTTGAGATTTTCTACATTCTCTTCACACATTTCACATCTAAAAGGGCCATGAAAACCACGCTTCATAAGTTGCTCACCAGTAAGCACCCTACGATGCAATAAAAGCCAATTAAAGAACCTCACCTTAGGCCGAGCTTTTGAGCCCACAATCGAGAAAATATGTCAGAAGAATGGTTGGGATTATTATGGCATAAGGTCAAATAACCTTGAGCAACTGAATACTCACCCTTAGTAGTGTTGTTCCATCCAAAACAATATTTTTCATGGGACCAAGAGAGGGATCTCATATGAAGGATGCCTTGGATATCTTGTCTTTGCCTTTCTGGGATTTGAATAGGCCAATCCTCAATAGGGATCCAATATCTACCAACCTTTGAATTACCAGTATGGTACCGATAGTAATTAGCCACCTTTATCCAATTAGCTCGGTGAAGCTCCTCCATCCAAGGCCTCCAATCGGGAAACTGAGTTATCAAAGGCTTGTGACCATCCCAAGAATCTGTCCAAAAATTTACATGTTGACCATTATGAATGATCCAAAATAATTTTTTCTTTATCAAATCCTCACCAGTCTTAAGAACTGCTAAAATGGGAGAACCTTTGGTAGGAAGTTGATAGCGAACAAGGTCTTCAGGACTTTTGTTCTCGAGCATATTTAGCATGGAGATTATTGGCCCAAAGAGCATTGGGGTTATGCAACATCCTCCAATATAATTTAGCAGCTAAAGCTTTGTTGTTATTAATAGAAGACCAGAATCCTAACCCCCCTTCACTCTTAGGAAGACATAAAGTATCCCATTTCACCAAGGCCCATTTTCTTTTCTCCTTAGTACCACTCCAAAGGAAACGATGACTGATTTGATCCAATTCTCGAAGAACAACCTTTGGGATATTCAAAATGGAAGAAACATAAATAGGAATAGCTTGAAGGACTGATTTTACCAAGGTGATTCTACCCCCGGAAGAAAGCCACTTGTTGGTCCACTTTCCAATTTTCTTCTTGACTTTGTCCAACAACCAATTCCAATATTTATTTTTTTGCCTTTGAATATTTATGGGAATACCTAAATAAGTGATTGGAAGGGAGGTCTTCTTATATCTTAATTTATCCAAGACCATGGATTCCTGTCTAGCCGAGTAGTGAAAGAAAATAACTTTAGATTTGTCTTCATTGATCAACTCCCGAGTAGCCTTAGAAAAATAGCTAATGATTTGCTTAATATTAGAAGCTTCCTTAACCGTAGCTTTACCTAAAAGAGTAGAGTCATCCACAAATTGAAGATGAGAGATAGGTCTAGCTCCATGAGCAATGGTAACTCCCTCAAGGGTTTTGTTTTCCCTCTTTTTGGTTATAGTCCTACCCAAGCATTCAACAAGAATGATGAATAAATAAGGGGATAGCGGGTCACCTTGCCTAATACCTCTGGAAGCTGGGAATGACTGAGAAGGCCTGCCATTGATAAGAACTAAGTAGGAAACTGAAGAGATACATCCCATAATCCAATCCATCCAATCCTTAGAGAAACCAAATTGCCTCAAAACTTTGATAAGGAAGTGCCAATCCACTCTGTCATAAGCTTTGGATAAGTCTAACCGAATGAACATGGAAGGAGATTTTTGCATATCCATGGAATGGATGGCTTCTTGAGCAAGAACTATCTCATCTACTATTTGACGTCCTTCCACATAACCCCCTTGCTCTGGGAAATAATCTTATGCAAAAGAGGCTTCAACCTTTACTGCCATGATTTTAGTAATGATTTTGAGAAGAACATTACATAAAGCAATAGGTCTAAAAGCTGAGATATGATCAACCTCTTGAGCTTTTGGAACAAGAGTAATATAAGTTTTATTGATAACCTTCAAAATTTCTTTGGCTTTCTTGGCTTCTTCCACCACCTCTAATAAATCAACATGAAGGATATCCCAGAACTCTTGGTAGAACTCAATGGGAAAACCATCGGGACCTGGGGTTTTCCCTTTTTGCATTTTAAAAACTACTTGTTGAAGCTCATTGATAGTAACAGGAGCGAGTCAAAATAGAGTTCTCCTCGAAGTGATAAGAGAAGGGATTGCTTGAAGAACATTTTGTTGTGAAGTTGAGTCAAGAGGAGTAGCAGCAAAAATATTGGAAAAGTAATCAACAACAATAGAGTTCATGCCATCCCAAGTATAAACAACATCTCCAGAATCTGATTTTAAGGAAGAAATAAAGTTGTGAGATCTTCGAGCTAGAAGAGATTTGTGGAAGAAATTTGTGTTTCGATCTCCTTCTTTGAGCCATTGAATTCTAGATTTTTGCTTCCATAAGATTTCTTCTCTTTTTTCCCATTCCTCTAAGTTGTGAGTTTAATTTCATCTGCACTTCTCTTCTCTGTGAGGCCATCTAAACGGATTTTCTTATTCAAATTTTCAATATGAGCAATAACTTCATGTTTTTTTTTATGAACATCCCCAAACTCTTTCCAGTTCCAAGTCTTGATTTTGGATTTAATGTATTGCAGTCTTTTGGCAAAACAGAACATCTTAGTCCCATGCCTAGGTTTACCTTCCTTCCACCATTGTTGCACACGAGGTCTGAAGGAAATGTCTCTAAGCCACATTAATTGAAAACGAAAAGGAGAGAAACTCACATTGGTTTTCCACATTTCCACCATGGTGGCCAATGATCCGAACCAACATTATTAAGAGTCTTCACTTTAGGAATGTGACCATGGATTAAGAAATTTTTAGAGAGCAAAAACCTATCCAATCTCTCCATTATACAAGCTAAGCCTTGCCTTCTGTTAGACCAAGTCATAAGGCCATTATCTCGGTTGGATATCCACAAGATGGAGGTTTGCAATATATTCGCTCATGAGGTCAGTGCTTTTGTCCAAATTTCTATTTCCCCCCTTTTCTCATCCAGAGAGAGGATGGTATTGAAATCTCCTCCGATCAAGATCCAAGCTTTAGGAAAATGAGAGATAATATGAGTAATATCCTTCCACTATCTTCTTTTTTCCTCCAAAGAAGTCGGAGCATAAACAGTAATGCAAAGCATAATCTGGTTGGAATGTCTACTTTGAATAGCTATAGCCAACAAACCCCAACTGCCAACCATATGGTGAATAACTACCTCTTTTGGGTCCCAAAGACAAGCAATGCCACCAGAAGTCCCTTGGGAGCCGAGGGAAACCACTTTTCTAGTTGGCCAAATTTTACTGGCAATTGAGTCCATATCCTCCATTGACATCTTTGTTTCTTGAAGGAAAACAAGATGTGGATGATTTATCTGAATCATTCTTCTAATTTCATTTTGTTTTGAAAGACTCCCTTTGAGTCCTCTAATATTCCAAGTGATGATCTTCATTAATACCAGGGCTAAAAAAGTTGGGAAGGGCATTAATCTTACCTTCCTCTACAAGCTTTTCACCTTCTTTTACCATATGATATTGATTGGTCTTGCGACCTACTTTTTGATTAGAATCCATCTTCAATTTTTTTTTCCTATTTCTTGACTTATTCCAATTGAATCTGAGATGGCTTCTAACCTTGAAGAATGCTCGTACACAACCAAAATTTTACTAGATGGTTCAACGGAGTCTATATTGGGACCTGCATTATTTGAAGTTTTGACATTTGAAAGATTGTTTTTCTTGTGTAAATTTTCTCCCTTTTTTTCTATTGAAAACCTTTGATTTGTTGGTTTGTCTCTGAGTTCTTCCCTTCATATTTAAATTGTGTTTCTAAGATTTTAGTTTCCATTATTTCCTCTTCCTCACTTGGGACATCATTTGTGGAAAGGATTTCAAACATATTAGCAGATGACTTTGATTGATCCTTCATAACTGGTTTTTTTTGAGTGTTCTTCTTCTTAGGTATTTGGAAACTCGTTGAGTTTATATCTTCTTTCTTTTGATCAGGAATTTTATTTGGGCAAGCATCGGCCAAATGACCATATTCATGGCAAATTCTACAATGAAAAGGAATGTTCTCATAGTCCACTACTTGCTCCCAAGTGTCTTCCCCAAATTGTAATGTGATATTTTTAGGTAGGGGTTTGTCAAAATCCATTAAAACACAAATCCGAGCATAAATAATATGTTCAAAATTTTGAGTACAATCAACAGTCATCATAAAAGTTCCTAAAGAGTTTCCAATTGAAGAAAAAATAGTAGGATTCCAAAATTCAATAGGGAGGCCAAAGAGTCTAACCCACACGGGAGCTATAGAAGGCATCTCTTCTTCGACTTTAAATTTAGTATGCCGGGGCTTCATGAAAAGCCCTGCCCTTCCAAAAAACCAAGGACCCCCTTGAAAAGTTTTCTCTTCTCATTTCATTATTAGCAAATAAAACAAGAAAATAACCATTTGGATAAATAGAGATTTGTAACTCACCTTTAGTTTTCCAGCTTTTTGCAGCCCAGACTTTGAAAGCGGATAGACTCGGACGAAAACCCACGAACCGACAAATTAGTCCTCTTTTTTCCAAATCTTCAATGCCAGTCTGAATGTTACCCATATCAAGCTTAACAATAGGAGTTCCATCAGCTTCTTTAAGACATCCTGACTCCATTTTCTTGGGATCAATCTTAGGCATTCTTAGAGGTTTATGGGAAGCCCTAAGATTGATATTAGCATTGGGCTGAGGCTGTCCACCATGAAGGGCATCCCTAAAATTCATTTTTGGGACTGAGTCTTCGAAATTCTTACCCTTGACAGGGGTTTTCACAGTAGAATTATTTTGTGGGTGCACCTTAGCACCAGATTCACTTGAGATATGAGCCATTTTTTGATCAACTTCTTGAAACTTGTTTCGTGATCTCTTTAATCCTTGCCCTAGACGTCGTGGAAAGGTATGGTTTTCACTTTTCTTTTGTGCAGCAAATTGGAAGTCGTTGTCACTCAAGTTCACAGTATGATCTGTTGAAAGATAAATTTCTAACCCATATTGGATCCCCTACAACATTTCTTGCTAAAATATTGAGCATAAACCACAAAAATATTGGCCGCTAGGGCCCGAAGGCCCTAAAAACCAACCTCTGGAGCTGCTTGCACTCAACCCAGATGAAACCCTCGCATAGCCGCTTGCCAAATATCTCGTTCACACATAGGGATGCGCTAGGATCTGTGTTGCTCCAAATGATATGAAAATTGGTGGAGACGTTCTAGGGTTTTTAGGCATCTACCCTCAAAATTTTAGCTCAATCCGAGTCCGGATGAGTGAGATATGGCCGAAACGAGTTCGGTAGTTTGGGCAGTCCTGCGAAAAACATCCCTCCTCCCTCTTATCTTTTCTTGATCCACGTAAACCTATTACTAATATGGATGAAAAGAAAATAGCACAAAATAGTTAACAAATAAATAATTTCTTAATACTCAAATCGCTAATATTTGTTTATGAAATTCATTTTTGTTCTCGGGATTGTGGAACCATGGAAGCACAGTTGTGGGCTAGAAACCACGGACCTGCTGTTGTGAAATTGTGGATGCGTATTTTTGGCTATGGAACTGCAGATGGGTGGTTTCGGCTTAGTAATAGATTGCCTCATAATTTGAGCAAACGATCAGAGTCAAGCTCACACTCTCAATTTCTTGTTGGATCTAGATCTATTTCGACAGCCTATCGATACGTAAATTTAGCTCCAGCCCATTCTGAATTTGAATTTCAATACTTTTTAGCTTTTACAAAATCTTCTCCTTATTTTAAAAATATGTTACCAAAAAATTATTTGTTCCATACTCAAATATTTTCTTTGACACACTTAATCTTTTGAGAAAACCTAAAAATGAAGGACCCATGATAGTTAAATTTCTACCTTTTAGCAATTTGCATTCACAAATCTAGGTGTTGAGTCCACATAGCTTTAAATCTAAAGGGGATTTTTAAATAAGGACCTTTATCAACTTTAAATAGTAAAGGACAATGATCAAATCCAAATCTAGAAATACAAATAAGAGTGCCATCACCCATCACCAGTATAGCTTCTTGAGACAAAAAAAATCCTATCAAGTTTAACTTGAATGTGTTGATCCCTAATTCTCCTATTGCTCCAGGTGTATTTTACCCCTTTATTATAAAAATTCATCAACTCACAATTAATGATAAAATTATGAAAATCCTTAATTCTTATAGAGGGCATCAAGTTCCATCCCTGCTTGTCTGAATAAAAAAGGAGAGAGTTGAAATCTCTAACGATAATCCATAGAATGTTTAAGAAAGTATTTCTCATCTAACTCAAAGTATCCCATAGGACCCTGTGACTGAGAGGATTGTTAGGGGAGTAGAAATTGGACAAAACCTAAGATAAATTATTGCTTTTACAGAAGAACATCATATTGAGGACCCTATAAAAAGAAGAAATAATTCTACTTTCTAAATTATTTGAGTCCCAAATACAGAGAAGTCTCCCAGATGTACCTTGAGCGGGGAAGAAAGAGAACTCACCATTTTTCCAAATCAAATTTGTGCTTTTTTGGATTTTATTTTGGTCAATATTCATTTCTTATAGAACTATGATAGTGGGTCTATGTTCTTTCCTCAAAGTGTAAATAAGCCTTTGCTTGACAACATTGTTGAGGCCTCTCACATTCCATGAAGTATCCTCATTTAAATTTTTTGGAAATTTTTTAGCCTCATTTAGATTGTTGTAGGGGAGGTTTGGGTATTTTTGATTCATCCTTCTCCTTTCTGAGAAGATCTTGGAATAGGGTTTTTTTGGTACCATTTGCATATCATTTTCTATTTTCTTTTTATTTTGTTCATTTATAGAGGGTTTTCCTTTTTTTTTCTTTTCACTACCAATGTCAACATAAGCTTTCTTGAGACTTCTAATGTTAATGGGGCTGAAATAATATTTCTCTTCTTTCTCCACTTTGTCTAATATGGGACTACTAATTTCTATATGCCCCTCAAAAGTGGATGGAGGTTTTGATACGGTGTTGGAGGGCCAATATCTGGTTGGGTATTGAGTCTCATCTTGGTCAAAAACTAGGGTTTTAGCTAGATGTGAGATAATATCATCCTCACTCAGTTCATTCCCATGAAAATTAGTTCCTTTTAAAACATAAAAATAATTTCGAAGGCAAAAATGGAACTCACCTTTGGATGATCTTTTTTGAATATTGGATTTCAATCTACTTTCCTTTGGAATTTGATCCTTCTTCTGGTATTAGTTACTTTTCTGCTTTCCCTACAACGGTCTACCTTATTGCCACCCAGTATACAACCTACTTTGAGAGGTATTGGAAAATTTCATCTCATTTTATTTTCTTAGCAACATGCATTGGATTTTGAGATGGCCCTAAGCCTTGCATTCAATGCAAAATGCAAGCTTATTCTTATATTATATGGCCTGACATCTATGATAGGAGCTATAAACCAATTTTATCCAAGTGGAAATCTGGGAATCCATATTGGCATTAACACAAATTCTAGCATGTACCATGTGAGTGCGTGCTCTGGTCACCGAGTCGATTGCAATAATCTTGCCTATATATTCGCCAATACCCTTTAAAATATATTTGTACCAAAAAGGGATAGATAGATATAGAAATCAAACTTATATTGGTGCAAAATTTATGCCCTATGTCTCAGGGTTGAAATATTCATCCCACCTCCTAAGAAAAAGACTCTTTTGATTGAAGAACCAGGACCCCTGGTAAGAATCTGGGAGACATCTTCTTTATTGTTGAGTCGAATGAGGAAAAAGTATTAGTTTTAATTAATATTAAATATAATAATTAATTAGTTTTTAATTATGTTGAATTTTGTGTCTACACAAACAAATTTCCAAGGTGTGGTTAAATAAATGAGATCAATGCAAATTCTAAAAAGTGTGGGTGTAATGACATGATGGTTGATCCTAAACAATGACCATAAAACCTATAATAATATTAAAATAACTTTGGCAATTTGATGCAAAAGAGGTATTAGGATGCCAAAATAAATGTGACAAAGAGGTGAGCATTCTAAAAATTGGTGCTAGAGAAATAGATCAAACATAATCACTACTTCAATGAATAATTAGAAATATCATAATATAAAAAGTGTAGTGAGAAAAATCCACTCTTCCACAAGGACTATGCTCCTACATGAAATGTCTTAAGATGCTTGATGATGAAAAAAGTGCCTACAAAAGGGGATACAAGAACTTAGGAGAAGAAAAGGGGAGAGATTTACTATAAAATCTTCTACCAAAAAATATCCTAAAAGTGTACCAAAAAGTGTGTGCAAAAACTATATATCAATTTGAGAATGAGAGGTCAAATTTATATATTTTGAAACATAGACGGTGAGGTGAAGTTGCTGAATTTGTGTGCAATATTTTGGATTGGATAAAAAGCTAATATAAATTGGCAAGAAAGCAGAATTGGAAAATTGGCAAGACAAAATAACATTGGTAAAAGGAAAAATCATGCAAGATTAGCAATATTGTAAGGTACATCAATCTTATATTTGTTGGTATGGATAGACATGGGGACCAAAATTATAAACTTTCTATTCAACAAGTTTGGAAAAAAAATCACTTGATAGGAAAATTTGTATTGGAAAAATTTCCTAGGCAATGAATTCATCCATTTGATCATTGGAAGGAGGGAGATCTCAAATTTAATTCTTGAAAAGGGTTTGTTTCCAAGAGGATAATTTCAATACCAACAAATGTGTCTATCAACAATGATATTGTTTTGAATGCTTAATTTTTACATTGAAAGATAAAAAATAACTTGGGCAAGTTTCAAAAGTTTTATAGAATCTTGAAATGCAATAGGATGAGCAAATTGGGTGTCTACACATGGTAAACCATAATCTAGTAGATATGCAAGCTTGAAATAAAATATATAATCAAAACGAATATGCTAGTAAGACTAAGCCACCCATTACTATAAGTTAATATTCTCCTATCAATAGTTTTCGTAAAATTAGACCATTGATAAAAACTCTTTAGCTTGAAACTTATAAGCACCCCTAGATATTTAAAGGGATCAATTCCATTATGTGCAAATAAAATAATTTGAGAAAATCTCATATTTTCATCTAGGGAAGTTTTGATAGTGTAAAACCTATACTTGTTGACATTAATTATAGCTCTATATACATTAAGATAGAGATATATGTAGCCTTTAGTCCCTCTGACATACAACTTGAAGTTTTCTCCCATACTTATAATATCTTTAGCAAATTGGGTGTGAATAATCTCCTTGGTCCAAAAACCAATATAAATTCTAGTTATTTTCCTAGCCATTTTTTAAACAGAGATATAGATCTACCCAAAGCTTCAACTAGAATAATATAAATATAAGGAGATATGGGTAAGCCTTGGAAAAAACCACAAAATTCTCTAAGGAATATTTTCAAAGAGCAATTGAAGATAGAAGCAACCCAAGGGTGTCTAAAGAAACCAAAAATCAACTTGAAAAGAGACAAAGAAAATCCAAAAGAACTAATCCTAAACTAAAAAATCTAGATCCACTCTAACAAAGGCATTGATAATGTCAAATTTAATCATGATCCTTTTTTTTACTATTGGTATGTAAAGCCTTATGGACAATCACAATGTTGTCATATAGTTTCTTGCCAAGATGAAACCTCCTTGATCATAAATGATGAATTTATCCAAATTATTTTTTATTTTGGTGGCTATGATTTTGGAAATAAATTCATATGAAAAGTTACTTAGAAATAGACCTAAATCGACTAAAGATCAAGGTATTCTTATCCTTTGGGATCAGAGCTAAAAAGGTAGACTTAATAACACCAGTGAACTTGCTTTTTATATGAGCATCTTTGATCATCTAAAGATATCTACAACTACAAAATAAAATAATTGGTGGTAGAAGGTATCAATGAATACATCTAGACTAGGATCTTTATCCTTCATAGAGCTTAAGACAATATCCTTAAGTTCTTCCAAAGTGCCTATCTAGAAAAGGAAATTTTTTATTTCCTTAGTTATTACCTTAGAAATATTTTTTAGCAATGTAGTCTCAATAACATGATTTACATATAAATTTTGATAAAGGGATTCATAATGGATAAATGTAGCTTATGTGATATCCAAAAAAATGGAGAGCTTATCACCATTTTCAAAATAAATTTCATGAATCACATTCTTTTGATATATCTAATAAGTCTTAAGAAGAAATAACCAAGTGTTGGAGTCTCATTCCCCCATCCAAGTCATGTATGATTTGAGTCTCCAAAGTTTTTCTTCTTGTCTAGAATTCACATGAAGTTGGGAAAGAATGCAATCTCTCTTAAATTTTAGTGCTTCATTGGGAATTTCTAGCTTTGAAATATCTTCATTTTCTCCCATATTAAGAAAGAGGGGTTACTTAGATTTATTGATATTATGATGCAATTTGATCCAGTTTCTAACATAAAATTTTAGTCTAGAAATTTTATTCTTCCATATATATTGAGTATTATAGGAAGGACACCATCCTTTCCAAATGAATTCAAGTTCTGTTAGGATTCTACTCCTAACCACCATACTAATCACATTATTAGTTAATTATTTAATCACTCTCTCTTTCACAAAGGTTGTGACCTTTGATCACACCTTCACACTCGTAGAAATAGGCCTTTCATTTGGTATAGTTGAGGCATCGAAGAATATAATTATTAATTAATTGTTGGGTTCCCCATACAATACAACAATGATTCCTTAATAAAAGCGATTCCTTTTTATTATTATAGCATTATAATCAATCTTTCTCTATTGGGTTCACTACATCTGGTATCAGAGCCAAGTTCGAAAGGAATTTTTTTTTTCCTTTTTCTCGTTCTCCGAATACAAGCCTGGGGATGCTGCCAAACGATTACAACCAATTCAAAATTAGCGAAACACGTCCAAGGAGCAACCAGCCAGAGCGACTTCCAAATAAGGCTCTTCATATCCGACGTAGTGCTCACCACCGATAGCAAGGTGAGGACGTATAGAATCTAGCAAATGAGAGTCCTTATAGTAGAAGCAACTAGCGGCATATCACGTGAGAGCGACTGCCAAATAACAGTGCAGACGCAGGCATGATAATAGAGCAAAAAAAAAAATGCTCATCAATCCGTCCAGACGGCATCATAAATACATTACAAAAACATCTTAGAATTTGTCAAGGCATTGAAAATTCTCACTAATTCTGCCACTTACGAAGGTTATAAAATCTCCAAAACCTAACCGCAATGGCCGAAGGATGACTTTTATGCAATTTTTTACGATAATTTTTCAAGAAATTTTTTGATGACTTTCAACACTTTTTGCGACACCTTTTTGCCAAACGACTATGCAAATGGCCGATGGAAGAATATATCACAACCCTAACCTACTTTTGCTACTTAATCTTACCCACCTACGTCAAATCACATCAATGAGTGTATATAAAATTCAGTTCCAGGATATCGCCAATCGCATCACAGGGTTGGACGAATTAGTCCTCATAAATGGGTTCATCAATGGATTGAAAGAAGAAATTAGAGTGAAGATCATGATGTACACTCCTCTCACCCTATAGGAAGCCATTGGATTAGCCTTGTTAGTCGATGATACATTCAATGTTCAATGTCAACATGGGGAGTAACCTATTGATAAATCGATATTCACGCACACTATTCCAAAACACAAACCCTTGCCAGTTAAGTACCTTAGCCTACAATAAATGGAGGAGCGATGAGCGAACGACCTCTGCTATACTTGTGATGAGCAATTTGGGCCCCTTCATTGTTGTGCTACACAAACATTGTATTTATTGAATATAGTTGATCCCTATCACTCCATAGAGGAAGAAGGTGAGGAAGATGTGCACGACATGACCAAAGCACTTGATCATAACAATGAAGGAAATGAGGTCGATGTGCAAGAAGTGCTTGATGCACCATGAAAAGATGAGGTAGACATCCATGCATTAAACAATGAAGGCAAGACATACACTCTTAAATAACTACACACAAGTTTATCGCCAATAGTGAGTTATCGTCGTATAGGCAGCCTGATTCAGAAAGGAGGCAATAGAGTGAGTGCACCTTTATTTTCTCTTCATTCTACATAGGAAGAATCAGCTAAAGCTGAAGCCTACCATCATCACAATTCTCCTAAGGAATATTCTACTATTCTTTCTAGAAACCCCCCACTAATGCTTTGACCTTCAATATATCCTTACCTTCAAAAAAGTGACATTAAAATAGTACAAGAACTTACACAAATTCAACTAGGAAAACAAGCAACGAAGCTCCTTAATTTGAGCTTTGAGGACAACGCTCTTTTTAAGGAAGGTGGCATGTTAGGATTCTACTCATAACCACCATACTAATCACATTATTAGTTAATTATTTAATCACTCTCTCTTTCACAAAGGTTGTGACCTTTGATCACACCTTCACACTCATAGAAATAGGCCTTTCATTTGGTATAGTTGAGGCATCGAAGAATATAATTATTAATTAATTTTTGGGTTCCCCATACAATACAACAATGATTCCTTAATAAAAGTGATTCCTTTTTATTATTCTAGCATTATAATCAATCTTTCTCTATTGGGTTCACTACAAGTTCCTTCAAAAATACATTCAAGTTAACAAACTCTTGGTTATATTTCAAGGTAATGGGACACACAAGTTTTTTGTTGCCACTATCTATACGGATAGGCTTATGATTAGAAACTATGTTCTAGATGATATTGTTGGTTATGGAAGGAAATCATGTGAGATATATTACTAGACCAAGAATCTATCAATTATTTTGGAAATAATATTATTTCTTGCTCTTTAGTTAGTCCAAGTATGGATAGATTTAGAAGCTTTAACGTATTGAAGAATATTTTTTTGAATGGGAACATGACAAAATTAAAATCTCTAGCTATGATATAATTGTTTGACCTAATTTCTTCAATTTAGAAAATAATTAGAAGACAACATTGCTTATTGGAAATTGGGGAGTTAGTGGTATACATAATCAAATAGGTGAAAGAGAAGCCTCCAACATCAAATATAAGAGAAATCCAATGTTTCCTTTTATAACCACCTATTTTGGAAAAAAATGTGTTTGTCCTATGCAGTAAGAAGGCCACAAAATACTTCTTAGGCATAAATAACATCAATTTCAAAATTACTCCAAATAGATCTCCATGATTTAAAGGTGTATTTTTAATCTAACTTTGTTTCCTATATTAATGTAACTTTGCTTCCTAAATTCCATTTAAACAAAGGGAAATTCCTTTATCAAAACCTTTATGTAGGTTTTCTTAAGGGTCCCATTGATGAGGGCATCAATTGTCATAGGATTAGATTTATTATTCCTAGGCATTGTTTTATTTCACTTGCTAATAATCCATGTGAGTTGTTATTCTCATGTAGGTATCTAGCTAGTCCTAGTTGGTAGATTGTTGTTAGGATTAGTTAGTGTATTTTATTATTTCCTCCCTATTTGTCCTCATGAATGATCCGGTTGTATGGTTATGTAAATTGGTTATTTTTATGTCTATTAAGCATGAAAATTTAAATGATAATCAACTTGGTTTTTGAAACCTTCTTATTAGTATAAGAGCAGTGATGCTACTCAATCTTATTGGCAAATTTTAGAATTTTGTGGTGAAATTTCAAGTCTTATTGGTCATTTGAAATTTTACCTCTAGCTTATTGGAAATTTTACCATTGGCCTACCTGGTCAAAAATTGGTCAAGTGGTAGCCTCCTACATCCTATGCTCGATAATTTTCCACCTCCTGCATCCTATGTTCAATAGAAAAATTGGAAATTTTTCCATTGGCCTACATGGTCGATAATTGGCTAGGTGGCAACTTTATGTGTGTGTCACAAGGACAATAAAAAATTTGTAGTAGGTGGTGTCAAATAGTGGTTAGAGGCTATGTGAAGGAGTCAAGATTTGAACTGGTGTTCAACAGTTATGTAAATGAGTCAAGAGTCAAATTAGTGGTCAGTGGTTATGTGATAGTCAATAGACCACCAGGCTACAAATTTGGCTATGCAACATTGAAGGAGAGAATGACCATCGAGAGGTGGTTAATAATAATAGGTTGCATTTCCCTATTTAAACCACTCAGAGTACCCAATGTCTCACATGTAGGATAATTGATCCCCATAATGATGTGATGTAGTTGGAAAACTGCTCAACCTTGATAAATAATCCACTGATTACCATCCTAAAATACACTACTATGCAACTAATTGAATCCAAATGATCATGTGAAGCAAGGTCTACTATGATAAACTTAGGTCCTAGACAAAATAATGTTTGGTGACTAGATCTGTGATGCTTCGCTATAATTGATATGCTATATTTAAAGGAATACAACTTGTACTGTCACATATACAGATGGACCAGTTGATTCTAAAAACTATTTTAATTTAGATACCATGAAGAGGAAACTAGTATCTTTGGGCAATGGATCATGTTATATTGCATGTGATAAAATTGTTCATGCTCATTAGTCCCACATTTAAGGGGTATTATCTTCCTACATTTATTTTAAAAGAAAATTACCTTGAATTTGGTAAGCGATCATTATGGTGGTGGTCAACTGGTCATGGACATGGATACGTGAGTAGCCAAACAAGTGGCACCCTCAATGGACTATGTTCTAGTTCATGGACATTGGTTAGTTTGACTGATCAGTCATGCTTCAAATTGAAACCCAAAATTTTTGCTAAATATACATTTGCTTGGTTTGAATGATTGGTTATGCTTTAGATTGAAGCCCAACAATTTTTCTAAAGGTATAATTTATTTATTTATTTAATTCAATCAGAAAAAATGATTAATTAATTAAAGTCATTAATTGCTTTTCTTTTTTCAATGAAAAAAGATACCTTTAACTTGCTTTACAAAATTTTATTGTAATAGCCTAAAAGGCTCAAACTTTTGCATTTTTGCAAATCCATAAGCTTAGCCAAGATTTTGTAATTGCCTAAAAGACAACAATTTGTAAAGCCTTTTGGCTCATTGTAGTGCTTGCATAACACCATTGTAATTGACTTGTGAGGCAAACCTTTGTATTTGAGACACCTTGGTAGCCTTCATGGCTTACACAAAGGGTAAAATAGCTTTTTATTTAGAAGAGAAAATGGCCATGATAACTGCAGTCATTAGTATTTTGGCTGATAAGGTTAAAAATATAATTGGAATTAGAGGTTCTAGTCCATCCTCTAACCATCGCTCTCAAGAAAAATGCAAGGTTGAAATATATGATGGGTCTCATGAACCAAACATCCTCAATAGCTAGATTCTTGATATGGATACATGGTTTGAGTATAGAAAAATTAAAAAAGATGAGCAAGTCTCCTTTTCCAAGCTCAAGCTTTCAAGCATTGCCAAAGTCTTGATATAGTACCACCAAAGCACTCCTGATCCCATTAACACTTGGGATAACTTAGTGAAATAATTGAACAAAACCTTTTGTCCTTCTAATGTTGCTAAATATCATGACTTTAAATGGATTTATTTAAGGCAAGGATATCACATGAGTGTCCAAGACTACATTGGAAAGTTTAATAAATTGAGGATTCTAAATGGAATTCTAGAATCAACTCCAAAACTAATAAATAAATTTAAATGTGGATTTCAAGATCCACTCTTTAGGAATTTGAACTATACATATTTCACCACTTTGAATTAAGTGTACAATAAAGCACAACTTGAAGAGGAAAAATTTACTACTAAATCAGGTGCATCTCACTCTTTCGGTGTCTCTAAAGCACCCAAATAATTGCAACAATAACAATCAACAAAGGTAAAAAAATCTTCTCATCCTTCTCATTCTCCTTCTCATTCTCTCTCTTCTTCTTCTTCCTCTTATTTTAATGATAGAAAGTTTTATAATCATTGTAAGAGAGATGAGGGTATACCAAGTCTAAGTGCTTTAGAAATAAGGATAATTTACTTATAAAGAAAGCACCACAAGATGGGCCCATTGAGGTTGGAATTGAGGCTATGGATTATGATAAACTTCAAAGGTCAAATCAACGACATGATCCTCATGCACCACAAACTTAACTGTAACAATTTGTTTATCATAAGAGCACATCTTTTACACAACTATTCTATGACTTATATTTTCAAAAATGGATCGTAAACCAATCTCATTGCTAAATTTATGGTTTATAGGCTCAAATTTCCTACCAAACCCCATCCTTCTTCATATTCATTTATATGGAAGGATGAGGATTTAGCTTCTACAATTATAGAATGGTGTATTGTGTCTTTTACCTTTTCTTCACACTATGTGGATCGAGTCACTTGTGACATGACTACCATGGACTACTATAGCATATGATTCTAGACCAATCCTATCAATATGATAAGTGGGCTAGGTATGATGCTTTTCATAAAACATACACCATGCATCATAAGAATAAGAACTTTCTTATTTAGAATCTTCCACAAGCCCAATTCTTGATGTCATCACCAAGGATTGCCTTAGACTCTTGGTCTAATGACATTCATGCTTTCTCTACTAAGTAGGTCATTCCTCCTCCTTCATTAGTACCTCTTCCTATTGCTCCTCTTGTACCTCCTATTGTTCCACATCATAAATTTATTGTCCTTCTTCAATACCACGTTCATAGGTTCCAGATGTTCAACAAACTCCATAGCTTCTATAGCAAGTGGTTGCTCCTTGTACTTATCCCCTACTTGGTGAGTGAGTGATTTCTCAATTTTATTTCTCTACATCAGCATCCCAAGGTTTTACGATCTTCTTACAATCAATTATGCAATATATGCAGTGTTTTATGACTCACCCTTCCACTCCTATTGTAAAATCATTGGATTCCAATGCTTCTTGAGTGGGGAGGTATGATGAGGGTATCAATTATCATAGGATTAGATTTATTATTCCTAGGTGTAGACACTAAAATCTGGTCAATCCGATTATGCTACCATAAGCAACGGCTAAATGACACACCAAGGCCCCTAGGGCAGCCCTCAGGAGGTATACAATGGTTCTAACCACTTTGTACAAGGTTTTGGAAGGTTCTAGGCCACTTTTGGGACCTTTTGGACACCCTATTTCTATTCATCCCACCCTGGGATGAATACAGATCCTATTCGTCCCACCCTAGGATGAATAGCAACATTCATCCCAGGGTGGGGCGAATAGCAGGTTTGACTGGAAAAAAAGTCAAATCTGGACAAATGGTGCCTAGAAACGATTAATTTTTCTATTTTCCAATGCCTACAAGTCAGAGCATGCAACATTTTAATGCTTCATCCCATGAATGAGGCCAAATTGGGAGATTCTCTTCCCCCTCCAATGCATGTCACCCTAGTGGCCAAGTGGCGCCTCTTGCCTTGCATGCCCTCGCATGCCTTTTGACCCATGAGCCTCCTTGGGCTATAAAGTGGATGTATTTTCCACACAAAAATGGAGAGGATATTTTGAGGACAAAGTGACGGAGTGCTGCCAAGATTTCCTTCCACCCTTTTGTGCCCATTTTTCCCTCAGAATCTCTACCTAGCGAAGGAGGTTTGCGAGTGAACTAGGAGGCGCAATTTGTCACATAACTGAACCATATGAGTGAATTACCTCACAAAATTTTATGAAAATACATCCCATAGTGTTTTTCATCAATCCCCAGTGGAATTGGTGGTAAAATTTAGGCAAAAACGGTGGGCATCCCACCCCCGGCGCCCCCAATTTGTGACAGTCCTATTCATCCCACCCTATTATGAATAGAAATATATGTATAATTTTGTTACTATTTTTTATTGGTTATTTTATATATGCTATTATTATGCTGCATTTCAAATTTCAGGTCATTCTGAGCTATATTGGCCGAGATATTGCAATTTTAGTGTTTTGTAGGGTCTCATGCAGGTCTCCAGTGGTCATCTGAGGAAACATCTAAAATGTTACTTATTTTGAAAATATGATCAAATGGGTTTTCTTAAAATATCATTTTATGTATTATGTCCAATTTTCATGTGTTTTGGATATGTGTAGGGCCATAAATTGTTTACTTTGTGTTTTGTAGGTTGCGCATGGTCATTGCAATTACGAGGCACCATAGGACTCAATATTGGCACAATTTCTGGTGATATCTTCCCAAAATATTCTTTTTTACATCCCTCTATAATTTCAAGTCATTTGGAGTTTATTTGATGCTTATTCTCACTATTAGCTATTTGGCCCCTGTGGGGATTGCATGTTTCTCATCACACGCACTCGCTATTTGATATTTTTTGTTTCCTTGTGTGTAGGTGCAGGTTATATAGCACATTGGGGATCATAATTGGACCTCAAATAATCAAATATACAAGTTGCAGAAACCTTGGCCCACCCACTTCGATTGTGGGTACGAGGAAAGACACTAGATGTGCACCCGAATTTCTTGAAGGATTTTGATCCTTGGGCACCCGAGTTGTAAAAATTTGTATCATCCATTTTGAGCCCTCAAAGGGGAAATTTTGTAACCTAGATTTTATCCATCTAATTAATAAGAAATCTATTTGCTTTGCTTTATTTCTTGTTATTTGCTATCTTTTCCATCTTACTTGCATGCTTTCGTTTGATGCTCATAAGCAATAGGACATAGATACACATATTTTTTATCATAATTTGGTGCACCATTTTTCCCTAATTTAGTGGCGATCATGGTGGGACCTAGTCCCTTTTGCTTTAGGTGAATTTTGAAACTCATTTTTCATATTTTTATGTTGTAGGTGCTATTCGTTCTGGGCTGAAATGAACCCTGACCTGCTATTCATGCCACCCTGGGATGAATGCGAGTTCGTCCCACCCTAGGAAGAATATAGACCTGCTATTCATCCCACCCTGGAGTGAATAGAAACCAGAGAGTTTTCAGAGCAGAATTCCAGAAATAGCAAGTTTTGGCAGTGATGAGGTAGGCATCTGAATCTTCCATCTCTATTTTTCATTTTTAGAAACTATTTTTATTTTGTTTTTCTCGCATATTTTGCTTGTTTAGAAAGGTTAGAAGTTAGTTTTCCTTTTTTAAACACAAAATAACAAAAACATATAAAAGGAGAAAAATCAAAACAAATTTAAAGTAGGAATGCATCTCTTTGGATTGCTTGCTTGTAGCCTACCCAATGGGTAGGCTAGCATTTAGGGTTCTTTTGCATTTCTAGATACATTTGTGAGTTCCTTTTTTTTTATACTAACATTTCTGAAAGTAAAATGCACCTTATGCATGCATTTAGTGAATGATCATCGAATGCTTCTTTGCTTGCTTTCTTTAAAGTTAAAAGGAACCTCACACATCACGTTTCATTTTAACATCAACGACATTGGGCTCTCACATCCAACCCATCGATCGAGACCAATAGTGGATGTAATTACCACTCGATTGGCTCGTGTGAAAGAGTATCATCAGGACCCGTCCATGGCCAAGGCTGACCCAAGAACTATCCTAACCATGCAAAATAGCATGCACTCCTCTTCGGAGGGGTGTATCGCTATGCACGGGGTGTTGGGTGAGGGTTGGTAGTACCTATGCTACCTCATTGGATATGGATTTCATCACCATATTCAGCTTGTGTGAGTATATAGGTGAAATCCTTTAAACATTTGAGTACATCATCCAACAAGATTTTCAAACATGTGACACAAGGTCATTCTTTACAAACAACACATCTGAAACACACAAAATAGTTTAGGGATTCACATTTAAAACTTAAAAGAGATAATCATTTGTCTTATTGAGTGTTTCCTTTTCTGTTTTTTGTTTCATTAAGAATTTGTAAAGAAGATAATCATCTAGGGTTTGGTAGAGAGTTACGATGGTGTGCACCCATAGCCAAGCCCAATCATGGGCAGAAGTTGTGGAGAGTGGACTAGGAGACATGAGTCATCTCCGCTATAGCCCTAGGGATCTGGTCATACCTCCCTGGTGAGCTTCTACTCACCCTAGCCCCAAGATAGTGGGGCATGAGCCACACCTATGAGGGAGCCCTATGCGGGACACCCCCAGGGATGATGGAATTTACTTGGGAGAGTGTTCCTGGTACTTAGACACATCACACACCTTCTTGAATGAAAGGCAATAGCATGTTGAGGTGCTAGTAGATAGAGCGGTGCCATGCATTCATGTACCTATTAGGGCTGACACACCTATTCATAGGCCTAGGTATGACTTCACACACTGGGTAGAGCAGGTCGGTATGACCTTGCCTACGCATCACCTTGATAGGGTACAATAGATTAGGCAGACTGATGGGTATGATACTCATCGCTCAGAGTGAGCTAACTCCACCCTACCCTTCCTCGTCCATGAAGGAAGGCATGAGGAAATCCTAGATTTTCCTTAGGAGTAGTATTCTATACATGCACGATGTGCCTCTATGCCCACTGAGTATAATGAGCATATGCCCCAGCCCGAACCTCAAGTTAATGTGGTGACCCTCGATCGAGGGAAGCATGCGATGGATATCATAGATTATCTTGAATGAGGTCGGCCTCAGGGTGAGACTCCTAGGCCTCTTAGGCCCCACACAATAGAACAAATTAATCAAGTAGTTGCAAGATACGTGGAATTCCAAGCTCAGTTCAAGCAGCTTTTGTAAGACAAAGAGCAACTAGACCACTTGCATCAGCTTGAGAAAGAGAGAATCGAATGACAGACCAATGAGCTATTCCAGAAGACTCTATGGGAGAGGGTTCCTACCCCTAAGACACATAGGTAAGAAGTCCACCCGAGGTAACCCATGCTCATTCGAGATAGGTCTCCTAGGCCTTATCCAATGTTACCTCCATGACCTCCTAGGCCAGATCGAGATGTGCCTCCCAGGCCAAACATAGGGCGCCCACAATGGGCAGATACCCCTCTTTATAGACCGACTCGAGAGATGCCCTATGGAGCCTACGATGAGCATGAGCCGGAAGTAGAGTATTTGGAGATGCCTTACCAAGGTAGGGGGTGACATGCCACCACCCCATAATAGGTTGGAGGATCCTAGACCTCCATCATAGGATGTGAACAAGGATGAGGAGATCAAATCCTTGGACCCTTATAAAGAGTTGCTAGAGCGCCTAGAGTCAGTAGAGCACAAGACCTCTGGGTTTGGATCTCAAAAGCCCACTATGCACTAGCTACATAGTCAACCCATCCATCCTTTGGTTCCTACACCTCCTTATCTAGAGCAATTTAAGTTGCCTCAATTGGCTACATTTAAAGGAGAGGAAGATGCACAAGAACATGTCACCAAATTCTTGGGCCAATGCTTCGGCATTCATGATGATGATGCTTTAATTTTGTGGATATTCATGACTACCCTCTCGAGCCCTACCTCGAAGTGGTTTTACCAACTCCCTAAGCATAGCATCCACACTTTGGACCAACTTGCAGATGTGTTCCTAGAATGCTTCACCTTCAATACCAAGAGGAAGGTGACATTGGCCGACTTAGCTAGGTTGAAACAATATGACGATGAGTCAATAACAAACTATGACAATAGATGGTGAACCTTACTCACCAAGATACCTTATCTCCTCCCCATGTCAGAGTTGACTCAAATGTTCTCCAAGAGCTTCCTAAAGCCAATCTCCTTGTTGTTGAATCTGTAGCAGTATTCGACTCTTGAAGATGCCCTAGCATAGGCTAGGATCATCGAAGAAATCAAAATTCAAGAGGGAGAAATTTTGAAGCCTTGCAAGAAGGAGTGGAACAAGAGTGCTAAAAGCACCCCAATATAGTCTAAGCTAGCAGTAGTGAATCAAGTTGCCATTAGTGTCCTAGGGCCAACGCAAGCTGTGCCACCTCAAAAGCCTAATTATCAGGCCACACCTAGGAACTATGCCAAGGATAACCAAAATAGTCAAGGGAAAAATCAACAATGTCACCCCAAGTGATAGTTCACGCCCATTGTAGAGTCCATGGACTCATTGTTTGACCACCTCTTAGTGGCTAATGCGATTCACCTGCCCGAGAGTCGACCTATCGACCCAAATGCACCAAAGCCCAAAGGATATAGAGAAGACCTATATTGCAAGTTTCATAGGCAAAATGGGCATGATGTGCAAATGTGCTACAAGTTCAAGCATTTTGTGCAAGACATGATCGATAGGAATGCCCTTTAGGTGGACAACCCTATTGCACCAAACAACCAACAAATGGAGGTCTTCAAAGACCCCTTGCCTACCCATGCAGAGTAGGCCAAGCCAGCACCCTAGGTGAATGAGGTTCATCATGCCCCTCCTAAGCAAGGGTATGTCGACATGATCAACATTGTAATGAGGAATAGGTGGTACCCAAGTCCATCCATGCCACCTATGGCTCAAAATGATGTCCCCTCGATGTCGTAGCCTCTACCGCCTCCTATGCTGAACCTCCCACCTAGGCCTATTGTCACCATCAAGAGCAAGCTCGCTCAGAGCTTAAGAACAATGTCCACTTGACTCTCCATCTATGAGCTCATTCAACAATCAGCACCTCATAGAGAGGCCTTGATGGAGATCCTTAAAGCAATCGAGCTTCAGCCCCGAGAGTCTGACTCCTTCAACAACTTCATGGGGCATGTGCGACAATGCATAGAATCGGTAATTACCTTTCGAGAAGATGAGCTTAAATCGGTTCCAAATGATATGGTAGATCCCCCTTTGCACATCGTCGCATGTGTGAATGGGACGCCATACAAGAGAGTGTTGATAGACACTGGGTCCTCTAGCAATATCATCATGACAATAGCTCTCAAGCATTTGAAGCTCCCAACATCCCACATTGTCGCATCTACCTACACCCTCCGAGCCTTCAATGATGCCATATGCTCAATGGTTGGTATGATCATCCTACCTATTCAGGTAGGGGAAAAGACCATCCCGATGTTGTGCCACATCCTGGAGGGTGAGATGGCGTACAATATCCTGTTAGGTAGACCATGGATCAGGGACATGAAGTGTGTCCCTTCCATCACTCACCAGTGCCTTAAGTACACTCATGAAGGGCAAGTTCATGTCATCCCTATGGACCTAGAGCCCTTCAAGTATTGCAATATGGTGCAACAGCTCCCCGAGTCAACCTTACCATCAACCCATCTAGATTTTCAACCGAATAAATCCAGCCAAGGTTTGACTTCACCGCCATCATAGGCCATACCATCCACATCATCGACACCCCCATAGATGTCTAGTGCACCTATGGATCCTTTTCCTAGGAACCTAGGGAAGCGACCTATTGAGGAGGCCCAGCCAACCATATCCACCATCTCCATAGAGGAGGTTCCTAGCCTAGTAGTTGAGGAACTACCACATGAGATGAATGATGAATCAGATTAGGTCTCACTCTCATCCCTCTTCTATCCATAGCCTCAGGTCACTGTGCACCTAGCTTCCACTAGATTGGGAGAGTACATGGTTAGGAATGTTACAACCACCCCTGCTATAGAGTCGGTGCAAGACATGGGTCGACCCCATCTTCCCATAGGCACCATCGTGCCTCTCGGCTTCCCCCTAATCAAATAAATTTCATCTATGGGGGCCTTGACTATGGCATCAAACCTTATCAATAGCAAGAAGAAGATGAAGAGCCCTTTGGAGAAGACATTAACTACCTGTCCAACCCTAACTTCACTCTGAAGTACCTTGACCTATGTAATTGGCATGGTTATGGGTTGGGCCTGTATGAGTAGGGCACTCGAGTTCCCTACCAGCCATAATATCAAATGCCTTATGACAAGTCTAGCTTGGGACTCAACAAGCCTGTGTCCTTAGACATCCTCATAGATAACTTAGAATGCATGACTCTAGATTGTAGATATGAGCTCGTACGAGATCCTTTCACCAATCCCAATCATGTCTACTCACTAGGGGACTACTTCCCTATGCCCTTGGGAGATGATGAACCCCCTCATGATGATATTCGCTCTTATGAGAGAGGTGAAGGTTTGCATACTCTTCCCCATGATAGTGAGGAAGAGGATCCAGGGTCCCCTTATGAGTGGACATCAGATGATGAGTCGGATTATGGAGTCATGCCCATCGATTCTGGTAGCTTAGATGGAGAAGGCCCTTGGGTCATCCCCATAGATGATGAGGATGAGTTCTATCTATGCATGTTCCCATTACATCATCCCATCTGGTGATAACTTCTACCTTTAGAGGAGCAAGCTCACCCACAGCCACATCGACCACCGCTAGTCATTCCACCGCCCCCACAACCACCTCCTTAGATCTTGTGACATCCAGAGGTCCATGGGCACCATCAACCACATAGGGGAAATCATCCATCCATAAATATGATTTCCATAGACCTGTTCGAGCCCTTGCAAGATCCGAATAACCCATTGGAGCCATTGCACCTCGACATGGGGGCAATCAACTTTGATCGGGGAGATTCACCGCCCTCGCCCTCTGAGTATTGGCCTTGCGATGAGATGTTACAGCTATTTCATTTCTCTCTAGGGCCAACTCATGATGTCTTCCATGCTGAGGAGGAACCCAAAGTTCCCATTGATGATCTAAATCTAGTTGATGACATCCATTTGATCCCTACCCCCCACTAGTTGGAGGAGGGGTCGCATATGTCAATCGAGCCCATGATTGACAAAGATATCGGCTCAGACCTAGAGAACCCACAATGTATCAAGCTAGGGGAAAGTCTATCCCCCATAGAGCAAGCTGATTACATAGCCCTTCTTATAGAGAAGAAGGCAACTTTTGCATGGTCTTACAAAGACATGTCGGGACTGGACCCAAATCTAGTCACCCACAATCTGATGCTTGACCCCAAGGCCAAGCCTGTCAAGCAAAAGCTGAGAAAGATGCATCCCACAGTGGCCTTAATGGTCAAATATGAGCTACATAAGTTGTTGGATGCCAAGTTCATTATTTTTGTAGACTATCCACCATGGTTGTCCAACATGGTTCCCATCAAAAAGCCGTATGGGAGGATTCACATTTGCACCAATTTTTGAGACCTAAACAAAGCGAGTCCTAAGGATGATTTTCCTTTGCCGAGCATCGATGCCCTGGTAGATGCCATAATGGGCCATGAAATGTTATCCCTTATGGATGGCTTCTCTGGGTACAATCAGATTCGTATCAACCCGGAGGACCAACTCAAAACAATGTTCACAATGCCTTGGGGAACATTTTGCTATAAGGTCATGCCCTTTGGCCTTAAAAATGTCGGTGCCACCTACCAACGTGCCATGACATACATCTTCCATGACTACATGCATAAGATTTTGGAAGATTACATGGATGACTTACTGGCTAAATATTTGTTACGCCATGAGCATCTCGATGTTTTGCATAAAGTCCTCGATCGCCTTATCGAGCATAATGTGAGACTGAACCCCAAGAAGTGCATCTTCGACGTCACATCTGGAAAGCTCTTGGGATTCATAGTTTCTAAATGAGGCATCGAAGTAGACCCTAACAAGGTCAAGGCCATCCTCGAGATGCCTCCCTCGACTACCATCAAGCAGCTTCGAAGTCTACAAGGCAAGATAGCATCCATCAAATGCTTCATAGCACAACTGTCGGACAAGTGTCGACCCATGAACAAGTTGTTGCACAAGGGGGTCGCATTCCATTGGGATGATGAGTGCCAGGAGGCCTTTGATGCCATAAAATAGTACCTAGCTTCATCGCCAGTGTTGGCTCCACCTCGACCAGGAGTGTCATTCCGCTTATACATCTCAGCCACTGAGATTGCATTGGGTGCCATGTTAGCCCAAAATAATGAACTGCATAAGGAGTATGCTACTTACTATCTCAGCCACACCCTGGTCAGTTATGAGATCAAGTATGCATACATTGAGAAGTTATGCCTAGTGGTGGTTTTCACCACCAAGAAGCTATGACATTACATGCTTAGCCATACCACGTATGTTGTGTCTAAAGAGAATCCATTGTGATACATGATGAGTCACACTTATCATAATAGTCGCACGGTGAAATGGATCATGTTGTTGATGGAGTTCGACCTAGAATTCATTGGACAAAAATCAATCAAGGGTCAGGTCATCACCGATCAACTCGTAGAGGCTCCTCTCTAGGATGATCAGCCTCTGAGCATGGAGCTTCCCGATGATGGAGTCTTCCAAATCTCAGAATCACCTGATTCTGATGAGCTTGAGTCACAAGTAGATATGACTCTGTTCTTTGATGGCTCCAAATGTGAGCAAGGAGGTGGCACAAGGATCATGTTTTTCACACCACATGGGGCTCCCATACCCCTATCATTTAAACTCAATTTCCCATGCACCAACAACAATGTCGAGTACGAAGCCTTGCTCATAGGTCTTCAAATGGCTATCACCATGAAAATCACCAAGCTTAACATCTTTGGTGACTCCTTGCTCATTGTTAACTAGGTCAAAGGGATCTACCAGTGCAAGTGCCCAGTTCTACAAGCCTACAAAGCCCTTGTGGATAAATTCTTGGAAAAGTTTGAATGGTATGACATCGAGGCACTCCCTCGATCATATAATCATTTTGTAGATATGATGGCCTCCTTAGGGTCCTTGATCCCATAGAACCTTGCTGATGAGATGACAACCATTCAGGTCAAGATGCTCTCGTAGTCTATGGTTGAGCGTGAGGATACTCAGACCATGCCGAAAGTCCACTTGATTCAAATTGAACCTCATCAAGAGAGATTCTCGCACCTTCATGAGTGCTTGAATCATGCCGATTGGGGGACTTTGTTCCCTCAAGCCCCTTTTGATAGTAGTACAATGCTATTCTTACAAGTTCTTTCCCACTCAACATTTTCTCGGGATGAATTTCAAGAGGGACATGACAATTCATGCAATCGAGGCTTCCCCTCAATAGGACTGGTCCACACAAATCAAGGAATATCTAAAGCTGGGTAATCTCCCTCCTGGATTGTCACACATCGCTAAAAGAACATTCAAATGGAAGGCAATAAAATATGTCTTGCTAGGAGACATTCTGTATCATCAGAGCTATGAAGGGATCCTCCTTCACTGCTTAGAGCATCAGGAGTCGGCTTGGGCAATCACCCAAGCACACGATGGTACATGCGATGGCCATTTCAATGGTATGGCCATCACAAAGTGCATTCTTCGCATGGGCTATTATTGGCCAATTTTAGAGTGATATTGTTGCACATATGTGAGGAAGTGCATGAAGTGTCAACACCATGCTAACTTGACACACGTACCTTCTCAGGCCTTACAACCGATCCAATCGGCTTGGCCATTTTTGCAATGGGGGTTGGATTTAATCAAGAAAATCTCCCCCGCATCCTCGGGCCATCACACGTTTATCATTACGGCTATCGAGTATTTTACAAAGTGGGTGGAAGCAATTCCCCTTACCACTATGATAGGACCCCGCATCGCGGAGTTCATATTGCATAATATCATTTGTCATTTTGGTATTCCATCCAAGATCATTTCGGATAATGGGACATCATTTAAGAATAAATATGTGCATGCTTTAACAGCAAAGTATAATATCCAACACAACTTTTTGATGCCCTACTATCCACAAGAAAATGGGCAAGCAGAGGCTTCCAACAAGACATTGATTGCCATTCTCAAGAAAACTATCAAAGAGAATCACATCGATTGGCACACGCAAATACCCCTTGCTCTATGGGCCTACCACACTAGCATTCAGATGCCCACTAGGGCCACCCCATTTTCACTAGTGTATGGTGCCGAGGCAATCATGCCTTTAGAGCTAGAGATCCCATCACTGTGCATATCCATGCAGGAGTTCATCGATGATGACACCGCATGTAGCAGGCTCACCTAGATCAGCTTACGTTGCTTGATGAACATCGTGTTAATGCTCTCGAGCACCTACGCATTTATCAAGAGTGACTTAAAAGAGCCTACAATATGAAAGTCCATCTTAGAGACTTTTAGGTTGGTGACCTTGTTCTGAAAGAGAACCAACAAAATTCTAATTTTTCACCCCATCTAAGGGATAAGTTTGTGGTAAACTGGTTAGGTCCTTATGTCATTACTAGTCAGATCGGACCCAAAACTTATCACCTAGCCTCCCTTGAAGGCGTCGAGGACCCTAAACCCTTGAACATCCTTCACTTGTGGCCTTTCCATGCCTAGAGTACTATGGCTCAACCTAAAATGCTCCTAGGCGGTCTATGACCATCTAGGTCACCCCAAAATGCTCCAAGGGTGCCTTTAACCCGCTTGGTCAACCTAAAATGCTCCTAGGTGGTCTATGACCATCTAGGTCACCCCAAAATGCTCCAAGGGTGCCTTTAACCCGCTTGGTCAACCTAAAATGCTCCTAGGCGGTCTATGACCATCTAGGTCACCCCAAAATGCTCCAAGGGTGCCTTTAACCCACTTGGTCAACCTAAAATGCTCCTAGGTGGTCTATGACCATCTAGGTCACCCCAAAATGCTCCAAGGGTGCCTTTAACCCTTGGTCAACCTAAAATGCTCCTAGGTGGTCTATGACCATCTAGGTCACCCCAAAATGCTCCAAGGGTGCCTTTAACCTGCTTGGTCAACCTAAAATGCTCCTAGGTGGTCTATGACCATCTAGGTCACCCAAAATGCTCCAAGGGTGCCTTTAACCTACTTGGTCAACTTAAAATTCTCCTAGGTGGTCTATGACCATCTAGGTCACCTCAAAAGCCCCAAAGGCATCCATAAGCCCTTTGGTCACCCCAAATGCCCCAATGGCCCCCAATAAGCCCATTGGTCACATGTATATATCTATCAAACAAAAATAAAAAACATCATATATATCAATCAAAAATACAAAAATATTGCATCACATTGCATCTTCAAACATCATCAAAAATCAAAAACATCATATATATCAATAAAAAAAATATCATATTGCATTTCATTACATCGCATCTCGTCGCATTATCAAAATCATCTGCATTAGGCATACTCATCATTGCATTTTGCATTTTAGGGTTGCTCATACATGTCTAGCACTAAGACTGTACATTATGCATTATTCCAAAATAATCATGTCAAAGTCAGTATCCGCATCATTCCATTATCACCTATCATATCCACTTACATTTCACACTGGTCATAGTAGTGTATGTTCCCATCACATAGTCATTTGTTCTAGAATGTCCTTAGGGTTTTTAGTCACTCAACCATCTCTAGTTTTCTTTTCAGATTTTGTAGAAAGCTATCATGATTTTTAGGAGGTAGAGTCTTGCTTAGATTATACCTTGTATACAACAAATCCCAACACATTTACACACTAATAAATCCAAGTTTTGTGCAAGGAAAGATGAAATTACGAAGTGGTCTAGGTTACCTTAAGCGAAAAGGTCATCCTGCTCATCCCCCTATGTGAATGGTTCAAGAATGCTGAGAATTGGCAAAAGGACAAGCTCTTCCCTACCCAATTCCCCAAAATAAATAGTGGTTTTCACCACTATCAAAAATCCCAATTCCCAAAATCCCAAAGTTCAAAATCCAAAAATTCAAAAAAATCAAAATCCCAAAATTCAAAATCAAAATCCCACAAAAATAAAAATCAAAGTTAATAGTGGTCATCACCACTCCCCACATCCCTTGCTCAAAGAAAACAAAAATACAAAATAAATAGTGATTTTCATCACTACATATGAGCAAGTATCCCAATAAAATTGAAGAAAAGAAGGGAGTTGAACTTGAATCCCTAGAATTCTCAGCATTACTGGACCGTATGCATGATGATATGTCTGTCACATTAGCTTTGGCGTGTGTGTAGACCAATGTTTGCATGTGGATGAGCTAGCTTTTGGTAACCTAGATTGCCTAGTGGTCTAATCCTACCAAGTACAGAACCTAGGATCGTGACATTCATAGGGTGATCCTCATTCCAGGTTTGGTGGATAGCCTATCTGGAAATGGTGGTATCTTTATGCATCTCACAGGAATGAACTCACTTGCACACATAGGGATATGGAGTATCTTGGTCATCCTAGTAGATTCATACCTTGTCAAAAAGTCTTGCATAGTTAGTATATAACTTTTGATCAGGTAGCTAGAGTGTTTGAGTCTCATGAAAACCTCATCTACATTCTATAGCATCTCACTTCATTCATTCCATTTTACCACATTGCAATAATACATTCCCATATATCCATTACACAAAAATAGTACAAAAAGAAACAAAAGGAACTAATGCATTTTATACAGTCTATGGTGCTAACATAGTGAGACAAATCATTAGTCACAATTCATTATATCAAAGCATGCAATTCATCCATTTCATTATACATCCATGCATATACATCAACAACAAATCCTATCATAAAAGCATCCATATGCATACATAATAAACATCCATCACACTTGCATTACATCATAGAAGCATACATATGCATACATGGTACAACATCCATCAGTACTACAACAAATCACATAATAATATCCATCTACATCAATCATTAACATTTAACATACCATCATAAATCACATACATACATTGCATCCATCTCATAAAACAATAAATGAGACATATGATGACCATAAAAAAATCTCATATATATATATGGGGTAAAAATATACATCATAGTTTCCAAAAATGCCCGTGGGCTACAATAAAGTGGGTCCTCAGACCTCACCAATATCAAAAAATAACCAATCAAAAAGAGCCTCAATAGTACCCATCACCATGGTCACGTAGGATCGGTGCTATGACTCGCACTACCTCCCATAGTCCGGGTCCACTGTGATCCCCCAGGCCTGCTACCACCAGCCCTGTCAGTCCTTCACCTAGATGATGACTACACCATCTCACTCTATCGAGTCCGATGTGAGCCACTGGTCTCCCCATCATCAGGAAGATGCCCTCCAAGGTGCACCACCTCCATCTCTAGTCTATCCATATAAGCCTATCTCTATTCCCCTATGACTGGTAGGTCTCCACCACTAACTATAGTTGAAGCACCTCTACCCATAACCTCTCTACCTCCCCAATGCTAGACCCCTCCTACCTAGGACCCTATGCTCTCACCTATGCCTATAGGGATGATATATCGACTTGATCCTCCTACACCTATGCCTATAGGAGATCCCTCTCCTACCTAACCCTAACCAGCTCAGCCTATAGCTCTATGTATCTATCACCCTTGGATACCCTACTATCCCTATGCCCCCTAGCCCTTAGTCTCCCCCTCATCACCTTGATCCCCTAGGTCTAATAGGTCCACCTGCTCATCTGCCTACTGGTGCTGCCCATGTGGCTCATCCACCTCTACTTGGTCCTCCTCCAGAGCATCCTCCATCACCTCATCTACGACCCCAGCTACCTCACCTCTGAGAGCCCCTATGCCTCACCACTGGTGCATCACCCACCATGAGTCATACTCCATTGTAGTCTAGCATCATCCACATCAGGAACATCCACTATAGGGTCTGCCTCCTCTCCCACCTCCTCCACTACTAGCCAGCCTAGTGTCCTCTCATCCTCGTGGTGTCGATATACTACTGGCTCCCTAGGAAACCCCTATCGTAGTCCAAACTATCATGTAACCCTAGAAAATGGGAAGTACTCCCACTCGGTACCATACTAGGAAATCATCCATCTACCTTACCTCACCCATCGAAGCTGCTCTCCAGCATTTTCCCAGATCAAAAAATCCCTGTATGGTCACCATATCACCTACCCTAGCGCCAATCATGAGAATGCATCAGCATAATGGTCCACATCTCCTGCATGATGTTAGATCTACCCTACCTCCTCCACCCTCTACCATAGGATAGCATATCCTATCTCCCTATCTACTAGCTACACTGAGTCATCCATGGCAGTCCATGTGGTCACTCCATAACTATGTGCTACCATCCCCAACATTGCAACAAGAAGCTACACCCTAAGCCCTTCCATTTATGGTAGTGGATCTCATACAACTCATCATAGATCTATGCTAGTAGGGTAGTCCCCCAAGCCATCACTAGAGGCTCCTCCTTGGTGCACCTCGCCAGGGCATACACCAGCTCCAACAGGTTCCAAGGGAACCTGGCTCCTAAAGAATCTAGGAGGAGCATATTGGAGATGAGGGTCATCAGTAGTACATGCCTCACCCCCAACACCCCCTCCTCATGCCAAAACCCCACAAATATCCCTCCATTATAGCATTCTATCTCTACCACATCCGCATCCTCACCAAAGTACCTCATCAGCACTACACCTCTCTGGTCATGGTGCATCGAGCGGATAGGTCACCCCTCTATCAAGATCCATAGAATTTGATAGATGTCCTCTAGCATCATCGTCATCTCCCCCATGGGTAGGTGGAAGGTGTTGGTGCATGAGTCCCATAGGCTAATCAGAGTAGTCAAGTAGGCCCGGTCACCTATCATAGGCTCCAATCGAGTAACCTGCTTGAGCCCCATGGCATCAAGCCACTCCTAGTCAGCCTCAGTCAAGGCATCTCGGGTGGTCTGGAAGAGCTTTGGTGTGTGATACCGACTCTTCACCACCTGGTAGAGCAATAAAATTAATAAGAACAACAATAAAATGGCATTCATTATGCCTCACAAAGGCCTCCAAAAGGCCCAAAAACAAATGCACAAATAATTCATCACAACAATTTAATTCCACAAAAAAAAAAAATCAAAATTTAACATGTTACATCTACCTTAGGGTTTCATTCCCTATCTCGTAATGTGATATGTTTAAAAAAAAAATACAAAAATTAAAATTTTTGGTATATTTTATCTACATTAGGTTTAATTGCCAAAGGTCAAATGAGGTAAAAAATTTGGTACATTTTGGTTAAATTTAGGTTTAATTACTTAGTTTAATCAAAGACAATAAACAATACAACAACATTGCAATTTTAAAAGCAAAATAATGAGGAAGGTGAGTAACCACATACCCATTTTGCATTGGCTCCTCTACTGGATGCCTCTGTTTTCTGACTCATGGTGGCCATAGGGTGATTTCGATAGTGCTTCACTATAGAAAAATAACCCTCTTCTTCCTCACCTCTCAAATTGCAAGAGAAAACATGAAATAATGAACCCAAAACTTGCATTTGAGGTTTATATAGGCCTGCAATAGTTCTATTCATCCCAGGGTGGGATGAATGCACTTTTGGCTATTCATCCCACCCTGGGATGAATACCAAATTTGTATTCATTCCACCCTGGGATGAATACATAATCTATAAGTTAAAACAACTTAAAATGCACCAAAATAGCTCTATTTTGGTCAAAATTTTTGTCTCAATCACAAGGCAAATAATAGCACTCTTGGATGCTTGGAAAGAACCTTACTTCACTCCCTAAGAAGGCCAGTATGGCTGGACCACCCCATGGGAATGAGGTTTTTCATTCCTTTCCTCCTGGAAGTAGAAAAGAAAAGGGTCCAAAACCCACCAAAAACAAGTCAAATCTGATGGAATTCATTCAGGGTCAATATGGAATGCAAATTTCTCATGGATGCATAGACAAGTTACTATTTCACTCCCCAAGAAGGCCATTGTGTCTAGACCACCCCATGGGAATGAAGTTTTCAACTCTTTTCTTCCATGAAACCTCCATAACATCATCAAAATCCTTTCAAAACTATGCCATTTTTCAATGGATACAACTAAAGGTAACCTTAACAAAAGTCATCTGGGTCAAGTGACTCATCGCTTTTCTCATGAGTCATTCCCTCATCGACTCATCACTTGAGGGGGTAGTCATACTCAGTATCAAAATCAACAAGCACACACTCAATCAGGCAAATTGCATTCATTCAATGAATCATTGACAAAGACAATCACGCTCTTGCTTGGGGCAGCAAACAAGCACAAATTAATCAAATTACTTGGCATTTTAGAAGCATGAAGGATTCATAGGCCTCGCCTCTTCATGACAGAACAATTTCTAAGCTCAAGCAAGTTCCTTAGCTCGTCAGAAGCAAGGATTCAAGAATGCATGCTCTTTCCAGGATTGGGGCATCTAAAGTTGGTTAGGTTATTTGAGTAACCCTAATCATTGAACATTTTAGTCATCTATTTTTTCTCGGCATTGTGTTGCACACAACGCATCCCAAAAAGGGGCATCTGTAGACACTAAAATCTGGTCAATCCGATTATGCTACCATAAGCAATGGCTAAAATGACATACCAAGGCCCCTAGGGCAGCCCTCAAGAGGTATACAATGGTTCTAACCACTCTGTGCAAGGTTTTGGAAGGTTCTAGGCCACTTTTGGGACCTTTTGGACACCCTACTTCTATTCGTCCCACCCTAGGATGAATACAGAACCTATTCATCCCACCCTAGGAGCGAATAGCAGCATTCATCCCAGGGTGGGGCGAATAGCAGGTTTGACTGGAAAAAAGTCAAATCTGGACAAATGGCGCCTAGAAATGGTTATATTTTTGTCTACCAATGCCTACAAGTTAGAGCATACAATATATTAATGCTCCAACCCATAATGGAGGCCAATTTGGGAGATTCTCTTCCCCCTCCAATGCATGTCACCCTGGTGGCCAAGTGGCACCTCTTGCCTCGCATGCCCTCGCATGCCTTTTGACCCATGAAGCCTCCTTGGGCTATAAAGTGGATGCATTTTCCACACAAAATAGAGAGGATATTTTTAGGATAAAGTAATGGAGTGCTGCTAAGATTTCCTTCCACCCTTTCATGCCCATTATTCCCTCAAAATCTCTACCTAGTGAAGGAGGTTTGCAAGTGAACTAGGAGGTACAATTTGTCACATAACCAAACCATATGAGTGAATTACCTCACAAAATTTGATTAAAATACATCCCATAGTGTTTTTCATCAATCCCTAGTGGAATTGGTGGTAAAATTTAGGTGAAAACGGTGGGCGTCCCACCCTCGGGCGCCCCATAATTTGTGATAGTCCTATTCGTCCCACCCTATGATGAATAGAAATATGTGCATGATTTTGTTATTTTTTATTTTATATATTCTATTATTATGTTGCAGTTCAAATTTTAGGTCATTCTGAGCTATATTGGTCGAGATATTACAATTTTAGTGTTTTGCAGGGTCTCATGCAGGTCTCCGGCGGTCATCTGAGGAAACACCTAAAATATTACTTATTTTGCAAATATTATCAAATGGGTTTTCTTAAAATATCATTTTATGTATTCTGTCCAATTTTCATGTGTTTTGGATATGTGTAGGGCCAAAAATTGTTTGCTTTGTGTTTTGTAGGTTATGCACAATCATTGCAATTACGAGGCACCATCGGACTCAATATTGGCAAAATTTCTGGTGATATCTTCCCAAAATATTCTTTTTTACATCCCTATTTCAATTCATTTGGAGTTGATTTGATGCTTATTCTCACTATTAGCTATTTTGTCCCTATGGGGATTGCATGTTTCTCATCACACGCACTCGCTATTTGACATTTTTTGTTTCCTTGTGTGTAGGTGCAGGTTATATAGTGCATTGGGGATCAGCATTGGACCTCAAATAATCAAAGATACAAGTAGCGACAACCTTGGCCCACCCACTTCGATTGTGGGTACGAGGAAAGACACTGGATGTGCACCCAAGTTACTTGAAGGATTTTGATCCTTGGGCACCCGAGTTGTAAACATTTGTATCATCCATTTTGAGCCCTCAAAGGGGACATTTTGTAACCTGGATTTGATCCATCTAATTAATAAGAAGTCTATTTTTTTTGCATTATTTCTTGTTATTTGTTATCTTTCCACTCTTACTTGCATGCTTTCGTTTGATGCTCATAAGCAATAGGACATAGATACGCATATTGTTTATCATAATTTGGTGCACCATTTTTCCCTACTTCACTAGGCATTTTTTTATTTTACTTGCTAATAATCCATGTGAGTTTCTATTCTTATGTAGGTATCTAGTTGTTCATAGCTAGTTGATTGTTGTTGGGATTATTTAACATCTTTTATTCTTTCCTCCCTATTTTTTGTCACGTACAATTTGGGTATATGATTATGTAATTTAGGTATTTTTATTTCTATTTAAGCATGAAAATTTAATAAATAATTAGCTTTGTTTCTGAAACCTTCTCATCCACCTACGCCTCTACAATTCCATGAGGGCATTATGATTTTTTGATGAGTTTATTTCCTTTGGATAGACCTTCCAATGTAGCTTGAGTCTTAGCTACAACATTTTTCTTTGTTTTTTTGTACTTATTTCCTAGTTATATTTCCTACCTAACTTATAAGATAATCATGTTATAATATGCTTAGGGTATGAGCAAAGGAGTATGACATATTTTCCTAGTTCAATATGACTTTCTTTGGTAACTTTCTAAAAAGGTTACTCATTGGTGCTTTCTTGTAGAGCCTAATCTACCAATTTTATATCAAGAGAGGCTTGCTCATGGTTTTCTTTTTCATGTTGAGAGTTATTTTGGAGATCATTTTTATGATTTGAGCTTAGAACATCATACTTATTATAATTTTCAAGGTTTTTAGAATTAGTAGGTATGGGCTCGCTTCTAGACATTCTATTATTTTTCTTGGTTTGGGCTTGTTGAAAGCCTTCATTGTCAACCTAATCCTTTTTATTCTATGGTTTCTGATTAAGCAATAAATATCTAGAAAAATATCCATACTCATGGAAATATTCAAATTTAAAAGGTAATTGATCATAATCTAAAATATGTATATGGATTCAATCCAAAACCTTAATCCCAATAGTTTTAGGTAATCCATTTTTAGATTAACTTGTATATAAATACAATAATAGGAAGCATTTGAATGTTTAGGAGGATTCAAGTCAATAAACATGTAAATCTTATTTATGAGGGTTTATTTAAAATATGGAGAGGTAGAAAGGGAAATCCTACCCAAATAGGTACTTCCTCAGGAAAATCTACCTAAGGGTCAAAGTGGGTTATCCAAAGATTCAAAATAAAGACACTTGAACCCATAAAGAGGGACCTCTTGAAATATACCAATATGTTCTTTGTATTATAGTATGACCATGAAGTATCTCCTTCCACAAAGTAGGAGTTCATAAGAAAATATCTTATACCCCTAGGCTATATATATCCACTTTTCTAAAGAAATTAGGTTTGGCTAGATTTCTATGAAGCTTCCAACCAAGGTATGATCAAATAGGGTAGCAAAAAAATGTATAAAATATTCTAGGAAAACTCTAATTGTTGGTGTAGATCCCAACCTAGAAATAAAATTATTGGAGTTCAAAGAAGAAGCCAGTTGCAAGAGACCAAAGATAATAGAACTAGTATTTACTTTTAGAGGTAGATTACACTTGAGAAGGTCAAAGTAAACCTTGTCCAAAATCAATGGCAAAGAGAAGCCAAAAAATAAAGGTGTAGAAAAGGCACCCTTTCAATCATAAATTTAGTTTCCAAGGTAGCCAAGAACATTGTCAAAACACTAGTTCTAATGTAGAGCTAAATATTTCTTTAATACTTAGTGATAATCATTTCCAATTATAAATTTCTTTACTATTATAGCTATTTTATGTAAATAATTAAAATACAACCATGTGGAATTGTAATTCCCACCTCAAATAAACTACTTTAAATTTTCATTATGTGTGTGTGTGGATGATGCAATTGCCTTCATGTATATAGCACAGTTATATTTTGGATATGCAATGGTTAGAAAACTACTTATACTGCTCAGATGATATTTTATCTTTATTTTATTAGCATGTTGTGGAAAGGATTAGTATGACATGTAATGTTTTCTATGGCTATGATATTGCTAACTTGATGTGTTTCTGTGGTGTGCACCATGTTTTGCAGGGAATAATTTCCCATTGACACCTTGATAACAATATTAGTAATATCATAAACTCATGTCATGATTGAACAAAATAGTAACATTCTTTTATGTTATTCTATGTGGGCATTGATTTGATTAACCCATACATTGGACTATTCAGTATGGGAATGTCTTTTATAAACCACCAAGCTAACACTAACTTGGTATGTGCTTAGCTTAGTTGTATTCTTTGCAAGTTAAAAAAAGGATATACTTGAGGAGTATAAGAAAAGAGAGCCAACTGATGTGGAGGAAGTAGTGACCAACTACACTTCTAGTATCCCATTGGTGTGGAGCATAAAAGGATTAGATTAACATTATTTCCATGTTCATGATGATCACCATTAAGTAAGACAAACTCGTAGGATGTTCGGATGCAAGTGTAGATTTTTATGACCTTCTAAAACAAGCAAGATCTAGCAGACGTCTACGAAGGTAACTATTCAAGGATGAAGAAAATTTAATGGACCCATGACAGAGGAAAAAGAGAAATGACTAGACCACCAATGATGTACTTTCCCTAAAATGGATCAAAAGTTATCAATGGGAGAGGGAAAATGATGGATGGAGAGATAATGTTGATTGGCTAGGGAAAACTGGAGGAGAAAAGGGAGAAAAAAGAAGGAAGTGTGAGGAGAAGGAGATATTACTAAGTTATAGAGAATGGAGGAAGATCTTGAAGGAAACTTGGATGATTTGAAGCTATCAAAACGGTAAGAAAACCTTGAGACCAATATACTATTTTGGATTATCTCCTAAGAATCATTTGGTTGTGTGATATCAAATAGCACCACTTCTTTGGGTTTCTATCATGCCTAGGATGATCTTAATAAAGATAGGTGGATATATAACACCTTCCTTTCTAGTCTAAAAATATCTACCGAGGTTTTATGTGGTGTCCCTGCTAGGCATTTACTTAATTGAAAATATTCCATAGCCCTCGTTGAGCCCCAATTGCCCATGGAACTGTCCAAAGAGAACCCTATCTATCATCGTGAATGGGATAGTCTAGAGTGAGTTAAGGGACATTTATAGTATGATGCAACCCATAACCATTACAAACCTTCTAATATTGATAATCATTCCTACACTTGAATACGTTGTGGAGTGTGCACTAGGTAGTTGGCTTTCAATCATAGTAAAATTTGTAATAGACAATCATTTAGAGCACCAAGGCTTTAGGGACTCTTGATATTTTAAGCATGCCAAGGAAACTATTGATGAGCTCTATTACTTTTTCTGAAAACATTGATAGAAACTATGATGTAATGTCCCTACGTTACCTTGTATTGGTTAAAATAAGGCTATGTTAGACTCTATTGATATACTTTTAATAATGTTGGGTAGGTGTCGAATATGGTTCTTTTAAAATGATGCCTTAGTGGATATTTTTGTATTAGTTTTAATATTGTTGTATGAGAAATCACTGACATCCTTTTAATAATATTGAGTAGGTGTTGAATATTGTTCTTTTAAAATCATGCTTTAGTGGACATCCTAGTATTGGTTTTAATATTGCTCTATTAGTCACCGAGCTGATGTTTTGTGTTAGTGATGTTCATTAGATGATGAGTACTATTATTTTACACCATGCTTTAGTGGAAATTCATGTATTGGTTTTAATATTACTCCGTTAGATGTTGAGCTAATGTTTTGTGTTAGTGATGTTGAGTAGACACTAAATACTATTAATTTAAACCATGATTTAGTGGATATTCATGTTTTGGTTTTAATATTGCTTTGTTAGACACTGTTGACATATTTTTAATAACATTGGGTAGATGTTGAATATTGTTCTTTTAAAACCATGCTTTAGTCAACATCCTTATATTGGTTTTATTATTGCTTTGTTAGATGCCAAACTGATATTTTGTGTTAGTAATGTTGAGTAGATGTTGAATACTATTCTTTTAAGCCATGCTTTAGTGGACATTCATGTATTGGTTTAACATGACTTTGTCAAACACTTAGCTAGTGTTCTTCAACAATGTTTGGGGTAGTTGCTACAATTTTGGTTAATAATGTCTGCTTAGTTGCTGAGTTGATGTCCATTTTTAATAATATCTAGGTAGAAACCAAATAATACCCCTTTTTCAATTGTATTTTTGTATATGTTTATGTATTGATGATCGGGTTGAAGATGGAAAATATGTTTGGATGGACGTTACATAATGTTGTTTAGCAATGCCTAAGAAAATGTTGAGATGATAATTTTGTAGGGTAATGCTTTAGATGTCACCGTGGTAATATTTTAAATAATGATTGATTTTGCTATGAGGATAATGTTGTATTTTTAATTAATGCATGGCGAATGTTAAAATAAAAATAAGTAGTATGTTAATTTGTATGGAATCGAAGTCATTGAAGTAATGTTTTAACATAGTGTTTTAGTGGATGCTAAAATAATATTTTTAATTCTGCAAGGGCTTGAATTTGAAAATATGATTTGAATAATGTTGGTAGATGCCAAAATAATGCCTTTAATAATGCTATAGTTATATGTTGATTTGTATTTAAATAATAAAAAAAACAATGTTTGTATAGTTGTTGGAATGTTATATGGCTTATAAAATACAAATTCATGATGTATTTCCTTGGTTAGTTATTGAAGTAATGTTTTAAAATAGTGACTCGATGGATGCTAAAATAATACTCTTAATTCTGCATGGGCTAGAATTTGAAATGATGATCTAAATAGTGGTTGGTAGATACCAAAGCAATGCTTTTATTATTACTATGGATGATGTTGAATTGATGTTCTAAAACAATTTTGGAATGTTGTTTGTGTTATAAAATAATAATACTCGATGTTAGAGTGATGCTTCTAAGTAATGCTTAGCTAGAGGTGAATAGAAGCTCTTGTTAATGCTTTGTCTAGATGTTGGATTTTTATTTTGAATTAATTATATTGCTATAGATTTTATACATACCAACATGATGGGATACTATCAGTTGTAAAGTCTAAATTGAAATTGCTTATAACTCTTCAAAGGTTGGATGTAATAAGTTACCATTATTTCTTCAGATTATCATGGAATTACTTATGGGTGTTTGTTTAAAGAATGTCTATTAGTCCTATTATGTAGTAGTTATTCATGGTAAGAATTATTGCAGCCCTTGCACTCTTGAAAGGAACTTAGTCAATAGCTATTTAAAAAATAATAGAGACCTTTAGAAAATGACATTCTAATGGTTTAGGGAGGAAGATGTGTTGAATGAGATAAAATCATGTTTTACCCTTGGAGGTATTGGAAAGCATTTATTGCCTCATTGATTTGGAAATTCATCAAGACATTTAACAAGGGATTATGGGGTCCTTTCCAAGAGGGTTTGGTTATATTTTTTGGATTCAATACTCATTTCCCAAAGAACCATGAAGGATAGTTTCTCCTTGGGGTTATTGGGATATAGGGATTATGGGATCCCTATGTGTATTTTAATAATGGAAGTATCTCATTATTAATAATAGATATTTTATTAAGGGAATAATAAAATTTCATATGGGATATTGTAATAAAAGGTAAGATATCTTTAAAAAATAAAATAATCGAGAGAATTTATGAATAAGAGTCCTATTAGAGATCCCAATAAACTTCACATTAATGTAGAAATTTTATTTCAAGGGAAAAATGATTAAAGAAAATAAATATCTACTAAAACGTGGAGTAATAGCTGAGGAGTTATGGTGGGCATATGGGAGGGGATAGGCTTGTTAGAAGGAGGATATTAGAAGCATGACCAACAAAATAAGGGAAGAGACATTTGTATTAAGGAAGGATTGAGTAAGAAGAAAAGTTGCGTTGATGAAGAAGAAAAAAATAGAAGCTAGAACTAGAAATATTGAAAACAGCAAACTAGACGCTTAGAAAACCAATGACTGTGAAGTTTGAGCTTGATCGATGAGCTATCACATTTTTTATTGTATCTTGTTAAATAAATGGAAAGCTATATCTATTTCTTAGCTAGATATATTGACACTTGTGTAATTAAACCTATTGGCATGGTTGCATCCAAAGGACATTGGTTCTCTCTTCCCTCTACGTCAAGCTTACTTGGCTCACTTATTTTTATCTTCAACTCTAAGGAAAACCCATTGTAGCTAACCCAAATACCTAGAATGATATACAAACAAATTTTTGGCTTGACCTTCTATTGAAATATCATCTGTGAGTTGGGATGTTTTTGTTTATCGAAGAAGCCTTATTTTACCTTTTTTTAATACATCTATGAGTGGGGAGGTTTGTTAGCTTTTAGAGGATATATGAGTTTTTCATTTTTACCTACAAGAGTGTGCAACGATAAGTGGGTTAACCACCTCTAAAGTCTTTGTCTAAAATTAGTAGATATCTATTGTAGCATATGGAAAAACCTGCGTGTGAATCATTTCTAAAGACTTTTGGCATAGAGATCTCTTTTTGGGTCCTGGTTGGGTCTGGGAGGGTTTGGATGTCCTCCATTGGTGATTTCTGAGATGCCATGGTACTCATGATGTATCTGGTATGCTTAGGTTCACTGATCTACTTCTACCTTTATCCCACACCATGTGTGTGTGGGGATGATGACAGGGTTTAAGGCACTTCACGTCTAGGGGTAAATAGCAAAGCATACACTTGGATATACCTCACTAAAAACTAATCAACCTACCTTGTACCATGTGTTCCTTCCTGTCATGTGGTAGTTTCCTTCCTTGGGTTGTATGCTATTTTAGGTTGGCTTATTATCGGTTGTGGTTGGCTTGTGTTTGAATTTTTTACCAACTATGGTAGTTGACCAAGGTTTATTGGTCGTGTTGTTGGCTAGGTATCTGTGTGAAACACCTTTTTCCTATGTAAATGCTTGTTGGTTCAAAAGGTTTTTATTTATGAATAAAGCAATGGGTCTTTGTTTATTTAAATAAATAAAGAAAATATTTATTTTATAGATTAAAGGGTGGAACTTTGATTTATGAAATAATGAAATAGTTTGTTTATTAAAATAATTAACGAAAATGTTTATTTTATAAATTAAAGGGTGGAGCTTTGATTCATGAACTAATGAAATGGTTTGTTTATTTAATTAAATAAAGGAAATATTTATTTTATATATTAAAGAGTAGAACTTTAATTTATAAAATAATGAGAAAGTAATTTTATTTATGAATTGAAGTAATGGGACTTTAATTTAATGAATAAAGGAAATGGTTATTTTATAGATTAAAGGTATGGGACTTTGATCTTATGGAATAATGAAAGATGGTTTATTTTATGAATTAAGTAATAAGACTTAATTTATGGAAATAAATAAACCTAGATTATTTTATGATTAAAAGTATGAGAAATTAATTAATTGGATAAAGGTTGAAATTATGGATTAAAATAAAACCTATTATCTAGTTGTTTTTGTTGAAAACTCTCATTGGGTAATTAGAGGGGAAAATGAAAATATAGTTTTTTATTGATTTTAGCTATGCAGTAGATGGTTATATACTTTGATTTAATGTGTATAGTTATAATTTGGCAAAGTAAATAGTAGATGCATTTAGAGGCATGCCTATCCTGAACCATTAGTGCCCTGATCCCCTACTATCCTCAAATAAATTATGGAAAGAGAAGGAGGACCAAGGAGGTAGTTGGTATCGATTCTACAATTTGATTTGCATTTACAATGATCTACTTATGCCCAACTAGACTAGAATTATGGGTATATATCCCCGATGAAATTGATGTAATATATTATTCTTTAAGTGTATGGAGGATCTACCATACTTGCTTATATGTAATAATTATTTAATTGTTGGAAGATGTACCTTTAAAATTACTGCTTTAAATTATCTATGTTTTGCATTTAAATTCCTTTCAATCAATGTTTACATTACTTAAATGTTGCTTCCTTTCTAGTATATTTTGTATGCTTTATGAATTATGCTTTTTGTTAGATTTAGTATCTAGAACTATTTTTTATTTTCTTGCTAAACAACAAAAACTTAAGTAATGAGTTCTAGGGTGAACTTAGAGGATGACCTAAGGGAATTGATACCCCCCTTAGGGTGAACATAGGTGACCTAAGGTATTGAGACCCCTTAGGGAGAATTATAACTAAGTTAAGGAAATATTGCATCTGATTTAAGATAGCTTGTCATGTAGATGACATGGATAGCTTAACTCACAATATGTGTAGCATACCTACATATATTAACTTGTGTATGGTATGTATATGGGTGTATACCTTTGATTTATTGAATGTGATAAGTTTAGCTCATCAAGAATGATGAGAGGGATAAAATTATTTGTGGTAACACATAATATACCTACACATATAGACTTGTATGAGGGTACTTTGTGAGATGTAGCTCTTCATGAAACTTAGGAAATTTAAAAACAATGGATCAGTTAAAGGTTGTTTAGGGATTTATGAACCCCTCACCCAAAAAAAAAATTATTTCTGTGTGTTTTATTGTAGTTAGATTTTGGATCATTGTAACAACCCCAATTATTACCACATTTGTTTTTTATATACAAATTCATATTTCATGAGGCAAGGGTCATAATCATGAACTAATATAGAATAATTTCTTTTGGATTGTAAGTTATCAAGGCAAATAGCATCAAGAGATATTAAGACTTGATCAGAGTTACTTTTGAGTAGAAGTGATTAGTTTCTATGAAGCCCTCATACCACTCGGATATGATAATGCTATCCAAGCATTATATTTCATCCCTCTTAAAAGATAAATCACCCTTAACCATACTATCTACAATGACCAATATATAGGTGAATACCTTGAATATGGAAACCCATCATAATGAAATAACCTCAACAATGGTTATTCATAGATCTTAGATCCAACATACATCTTCCTGATGAGGTTACTAAGATAACAAAATCACTATATGTGATCAACTCATAGAATCCTTGGAATGTCATCTTAAGTGTGATATATATAACCTTATACCTTTTAAAGCTTATTTTTCCACCCTTTTATTTAGGTATCATTTTTTTATATACATGAATAAATTAATTTCATTACAAAAGGGCATTATTTAACCATCATGGTAGTACCTATCCTCATGCATATTCATTTATCGACTCATAATGTAGGGTCTAAATTGATTTACACATCTAATCCAAATTATGCTTTTAGTGGGTTCTAACCCACTTCGAGTTTCAACTCGAATACTATAGAAACCAAAATAACACCAATATGATTATGTGACTACAAGCACTAATCAAATTGGCATACATACCCCCTAGGGTAGCGTCCAGAGGTTAAAAAGTGGTCTTAACCACTCCCAAATTAGTTTTGTAAGGTCAGAGTTCAATTTGGCACCTTTTAAGCACTTTTCTCCCTATTCGTCCCACCCTAGGATGATTAGAATCCTATTCGCCCCACCCCAAGATGATTAGCAGTAATCACTATAGGGTGGGATGATTAGCAGGTTTGAGTGGCAAAAAGTCAAGCCTTGACAAATGGTAGCCCAACTTCACCTTCAAGGCATGCAATTGTGAGGAACAGTTTCAAATCAGAGATTAAGAGACTTCAGTCAAGCATGCCCTGATCATGGAGGCCCTAAATCAGGGAGGAATATTCTCTCCCCCAAAAGGGCATGGTGAGCCAAGTGGCACCCTCGCATGCACATTCAAAAGAGACCCCTAGGTCTATAAAAAGGTCAGCCCCCTCACCCCAAGAGAAAATATCTGGAGCATTTGGAGCAACAAAGTGCTTTCGAACTATACCCCCACTCCTCTTTGTGCTTCCTACATCCCTAATTTCTCTTTTGGAAGAGAGGTTATCAGGTGAACACTAGGAACACAATCCAAACCCAAAACCTAAGAAATCGGCTATAATCCCACCCCAAACTCATTAAAAAAACCCCCTAGGAGGTTTTGGACCCATCCCACTTGGATTGGTGCCAAAACTAAGCCCCAAACGGTGGGTGTCCTGCCCCCTGCACTACTGCAGTCCTAATCGCCCCACCCCGAAGTGATTAGAAATATGTGCATGATTTCTTTATTGTTATTTTTGCATTATTTTTTATCTAATTTAATTATGCTTCTGTCCAATTTTCTTTTCTTTCTAACAGGATTTGACCTTGTTTTTATCATTTTATATGTTTACTAACCTATAGGTAGCACCTTCGGATACAGGACAATATAGGTAGAATCTGCCAAATCTGAACTTCTGGGTCATCTCAAAATGCCCCTTTTAGTCTAACCCCAAGTTTGTAGGATTTTTTGAAGCCTTTGGGTAGGACATTTGCAAGGTCACTTTGGCACATTTTGTGATAGTCCCCAGCGTCCCACTCCGGAGCGATTAGAAATATGTGAATGATTTCCTAACTATTCTATTTGCAATGTGTCCCTAATGATTTCGTCATGCCTATGTCAAATTTTTAATTCATTATGACATGTTTTGACCATCATTTCATTCTTTTATATATTAACTAGTCAGAGGCTTTGGTGATTGCATGTTTTCCTATATCCGCATATGCTATTAACTATTTGCTATTTTTTTGTGCATAGGATATCACCACCAAAAACACTAGAGGGAAAACAAGGAATAACTAATACATGGACACAAGCAGTTGCAACTTTTGGCCCGACCATTTCGAATGTGGGCATGTACACTGGAAGCATACCATCCATTGATGTAACAAACTATATCAAATGTTCTAAGCCCTAGAGGGGGGATGTATTCTAATAGTATTAAAAGAAACATTAATAAAATAGGCCCCAATTTTTTTTTCTTACATCTCATTTCTGCATCATTTCCTTCATGCATTTGTTCATCGCATTCGTAGGACTTAGCATCTATACCATATCAATTTTGTTTGCATCATATCTAATACGTCATCATTCTGCATCACTTTCAGTGGCGATAATGGTGGGACCCTATCCACTGCTATTAGAATCAAGTTTATGATCCAAATTTTGTGGCTTATTTGTAGGTGTTACGCATTCGGGCACTAGACTGCTACTCGTTCCACCCTGGGATGAATACGTATTCGCCCCACCCTATGACAAATACAGACCTGCTATTCCTCCCACCCCAGGATGATTAGAAATTTGTGTATTTTATAAGTAGAAACTCAGAGGCATCTAGTTTGGATAGAGAATAGGTAGGCCTTCTGAACATCCTTTGTGTTTTTCTACTTTCTGTTTCTGAAATATTTTGCCTTCCTTGCTTTATTTTCAGACACTTGCATAGAAAGGTTAAGTAGTTTGTTTTCCTTTCTTGCAATAATAAAAAAAAAAAACACAGAGTAAATTAAATGGGAGGAACTTGATTAGGAATGCATTCTTCTCTAGTTTTATTTCATGATACTTGCACCAATGGAAAGTCCTCATCATAGGTTTCAGTTCTAGGTAGGTTTTGTGATTTTCTTTTTTGCTACTAATTGTTTTTGAAAGATAAAACGTACTTTAAAGCATTGCATTAGTGAAAATAATCTTTTGTTGTATGATTTCTTTCCTTACATGATTAAAAGGAACCACACACACACCACCTAATAAAGTTAACATCAAGGAGTTGGTCTTAATACCCGAACACTTGATCAAGACCAACGATGGATTTCATCACCACCTTGGCTTGGATTTTGGATACATATACCCCGATAGCGACTGTTGCTAGACATAAATCTTGATGAAAGCTGACCAAGTGTAATGGGGGTGATTCCCCATGCATGAGGATAAGTCTTCTATGGTAGGTGTCAAAAATAGAGTGATCCCTCTTCCATACCACCTGTGTTCCACGTACTATTCTTCTCTCGCATACCAATAGTTTCCCTCACGTAAGGGCGAGTATATTGAGAGGTTTGGTATAACGACCTGGCAATGGTATATTGAAGGGGTGACCATTTTGGAGATACAAGAGCCCTCATTATGCATGTATAACAAAGTTTCCTTTACAAGATTCGCATAATAAAAATCAAACACACTGAACCAGATCTAGGACACACATTTAATCTGTAAACGAGATAATCATTTCTTTGTTTGTGTGGTCCCCTTTTGTTTGGTATAGCATAAAAATTGTAAAGGAGAAAAAAATACACATATATTTTTAGAAAAAAACCACCACCATGGTGTATACCCGTAGCCAAGCCCAATTATGAGCAAAAACTATAGAAAGTATACAAGGAGGCACAAGTCACCTCCGTTATAGCCCCAAGGACTTGGTTATACCACCTTGGCAGCCTGACCCACAACATAGTCCACACTATGCCACTACATAAAAGGACTATAGTGGCACCACTTTGAGGGTCACTCCCATTCAACATAGACCCTCTCAGGAGGAGTACACACATGGGAAGGCTCCCTTAGACAATCATTATGAGTGGCCACCGCACGATGAAGCACTAGAGTAGCATAGGGTTCATACGGAGGGCCCACATGATTATATCATTCCTCCTCCACCCCTCATTACTATTAGAACTAATAGGCCAAATATAGAGTACAAGGCTCTTCAGATAGGGTGAGCCAAATCTGCCCATCCCTTTCATATGTATGAAAGGGAGCATGAGGAAAACCAGTATATTCCTCAAGAGCAATACACCGCATGAGAGCAATGTGCCTCCACACCTACTAATTATCAAGATCACCTATTGAGGCCAGAGCCTTGGGTGAATGCTACTAACCTTGATAGAGGAAAGCAACCCATAGAGATCTCTAATTATTGCAACTAAGATAGATATGTATGGGAGGCATCTAGGCCTCATAGACCTAGGACGAGAAAACAAATCGACTTGGCATTTGCCAAATAGACCGTCTACCAAGCGCAAATCATGCAGCTTAGGCAAGATTAGTAGTAGTTAGAATAACTGTATCATCTTAAAAAAGAGCACATTTAGTGCAAAATAGATGAGTTGCTCTAGAACACTATGCATGAGAGGATTCCAACCCCCCAAACACATAGGACAAAAATTTATGAGAGGCACAACCCCTTGGTATGAGAAAGGTCTCCACGACCTTATCAAGCATTGCCTCCAAGACCTCCTAGACCTTAGCGAGAGGCCACTCCTAGAACCAATGATGGGTGCCTTCTTCGGGCACCCATCCATGTTTATAGGTCACACCTAGAATTTCATTAAGAGGCCTATGAGGAATTTGAGCGAGAAGAAGAGCAGGCTGAAATGCCCTACCAAGGTAGGGGGGGCACTATCCGGCCACCCCTCCATAGGCCTCAAGTTCCTCACAATTCACAATGGGAACAAACCAAAGAAGAGGAAATAAAATCCTCTAATGCATACAAAGCACTGCTAAAGTGCTTAGAGTCTATGGAGACTAAGACTTCGGGGCCCAAAAAGCCCACCTTATGCCAGCTCCGTAGTCACCCTGTGCATCCTTCAATTCCAATACTGCCATACCCCGACCACTTTAAAGTGCCTCAATTGGAAATTTTTAGAGGGGATGAGGATTCCCAAGAGCACGTAACAAGGTTCTTGAGTCAATGCTTTGGCATTCAGGACAATGATGCATTGCTTCTGAGAACGTTTATAACCACGTTCATAGGCCCTGCCTTGGATTGGTTTACCCACTTTTCAAAGCATAGCATCAATAATCTAGACTAGCTAGTGGATGTGTTCCTTTAATGTTTTTCCTTCAACACCAAGAAGAAGGCATCCTTAAGCGACCTAGCTGGACTTAAGTAGTATGATGATGAGACCATAGCTACTTATGGGAATCGGTGGAGGACACTGCTTTCAAAGCTGCCTTACCTCCCTCCCATGGCCGACATGACTCAAATGTTTTCAAAGAGTTGCATAAGGTTGATCTTCGTGCTATTGTAGCTATAATATTATGCCACCCTAGAAGAAGCCTTGGTGCAAGCCAGGATAATTGATGAGATCAAAATTCAATACGATGAGATTGCCAAGTTGCACAAGAAAGAGTGGACCAAAAATGCCAAAATTGGGCCCATGCCACCAAAACCCACCGTGGTCAATCATGTTGCCATAACTATACTAAAGCTTGCACAGATGACACAGCCTCCAAAAGTTAATTATCAAGTAGTTCCTCTTGATAACTATGAAAAGGAAAATTACAAACAAGAGCAAAATTAGTAGCATCACCCTAAGCGATAATTCACACAATTCACAGAGTCTAGAGACTCCTTGTTTGACTGCTTGTTCATGGAAAACCTGATAAACTTGCCGGAAAGTCAACCCATAGACCCCAACATGCCAAAAACCAAGGGCTATAGGGAAGACTTATATTATAGATTTCACTGGCAGAAAGGACATGACATCTTCACTTATTGGAAATTCAAAAACTTAGTGCAGGACTTGATAGACAACAAAACACTCATGGTAGATAATCCCGTAGCACTGAGAAACAAAAATATGGAAGTCTTCAAAGGCCCCCTACCTGCCCATGATGCGTAGGAAAAAAATTTACAAGTGAACAAGGTAACACAAAACTGCCCCATGCAAGGATATGTGGGGATGATAAGCATCATGACACGAAACAAAAGATACCCAAACACGGTTGCACCCACTACAGCTATAGGAAATGTTCCATCAACTTCACAACCTCCACAACACCCTACACAACCTCCCCTACCTAGAACAGTTGCCATGATTCGGACTAAGCTTACTCAAAGTTTGAGGACCACGTCGACTAGCCTCTCCATTTATGAGCTCATCCAACAATCACTGCCCCATCGGTAGGCTCTGATGGAGATACACAAAGCCATTGAGCTACAACCCCATGAACCCAATTATTTCAACAACTTTGTGGGACATGTGAGACAATGCATAGAACTAGTCATAACCTTTAGGGAAGACGAACTAAAATTGGTGACTGGTGATATGGTGGATCCACTGCTACATGTCATCATGCGGGTCAATGGGATTCCATTCAAGAGGGTTTTGGTGGATACTGTCTCGTCCAACAACATAATAATGACAACGACATTAAAACATCTTAATTTTCCAGCATCCCACATTGTGGCATCCACCTACACTCTTCGAGCATTCAACGATGCGTTATGCTCAACGGTTGGCACAATTGTCCTACCCATCCAAGTAGGACAAAAGATCATTCCTACATTGTGTCACATCCTTGTGGGTGATATGGCCTACAATATCTTGCTAGGCAGACCTTGGATTAGGGACATGAAGTGTGTCCATTCGATAGCCCATCAATGCCTCAAATACACGTACGAAAGGCAAGTACATGTAGTCCCAGTAGACCTAGAGCCCTTTAAGTTTCACAATGTGGTAAAGCTGATGCCACAATCGACCCTTCCATCGACACATTTGGAATTTCAATTGAATCCATCCACACAGGGTCTGATTTCACCTACATCCCCACTGTTAAGTCCCTCAGAACACCAACTTTTCCCATATTCATCATATGTTCCTTCACCAACAATGCCACCTATGGTGGCCACATCAAAGGACAATGGGAAGAAACCCCTAGAGGAGGTATCACCATTAGTCTCAACCATCTCTACCGAAGAGGTGCCCAGCAAAATGGAATTCGAGACACTTGGTTCACCCAACATGGAGTGGACTCAGGGAGAACTCCCATTCCCTCCTCCTCAACCATTGACAATTACCATAGAGATGGCCAATATGGGCCTGGGGGAGTACCTAGTGCAAAACGTCGTGGCAACACCCATGATTGAATCCATGCAAGACATGGGGAAACCTCGCATCCCCATCAGCACTATTGTCCCTTTAGGATACCCTCCAAATTAGACCAACTTTGTATATGGGGGCCTCAAGAATGGCCTTGAACCCTACCTACAAGAGGAAGAGGACAAAGAGCCATTTGCTGAGAATGTTGATTATCTATCCAAACTAGACTTCGCCTTGAAATACCTAGACCAATATAATTGGCATGGATATGGATTGGGCAGATACGAACAAGGAATGTGCACTCTTTGTCAACCAAGATACCAGATGCAATATGATAAATCAAGAGTAGGGTTCAACCACTCTTTGCCCCTCGACATTTTGGTAGAAACCATGCAAGGCCTACTTCTAGGCAACAGGGATGGGTTGGCACAAGATCCATATGCCAATCCCAACACAACATACACATTGGGGGACTATCTTCCATTGTTAACAACAAACCTTGTTGACCTCAACAACCCTTCCCCTTTGATTGAGGAAGGGGAAATTTCAAGAAGTAACCTCCAATAAGGATATGAACAAGATCAAAGGGGGTCTTCTGAAGATGAGTCAGATTATGAGGTAGCACCTTGGAACCCATTTGAGTCCGATAACAAACACTCGTAGGTGACACCCATTGATGACTATCAGGAGGACTTCATGGCAATGTTCCCCTTTAGTGTTCCAAGTAGGCAATTTCTACCTCCAAAGAATCCAGCCCTTCTGCAAAGAGCGGAACAACCCATAAGGGACCAAATCAACATGCTCAAACAAAAAAAGCCTCCCACATCGGCCATAAGACCAAGTGATCCACCATAGGAAGAAGATCCAAATATCTTCTTCAACATTGACTACCTGCATGCCAGGTTTTTGGTTTTTGTGGAGAGTGAGGGTAGTGATCAAGAAATGCCTAGTGGGAGGCTATACCCACCAGAGGGGCACATAGTTTTTGGAGCCAATGAAGGCCTATGGATCTTTGATAGCGACTATGAGGATGAGACTGAGATGGCATATCTCAACCATATGAGGCAACAAGAATACCCCATAGACATCGATGGTATGTTTGAACATCTCAATATGGGACCAAGGCATAGGTGGCATTTAAACCAAGTACAGTTAAACCAAGTGCTTCATCCAACACTTCGGGCATATAGGGAGCACCTCCCACCTAGATACCCTATAGGGCCATAAGTGCCAAAGGTAGACCCTATCCTTCTATCCGCACATATGGCCGATACTTTTGTGCCAATATCCACAAAGCCACATCCGGGTCACAAGGATCACCAAGAATGTTTGAATAAACACCCATGCGACAATGGGGACCAACTTCATTCCATCAACATGATCTTCGTTGATTTAACTGCCCCATCCACAATCAAGTCGATCCAACATGACCATTGTATCTAGACCTAGATGCCATAGACTGGGATCATGCTGACTCACCACCATCCTCATCAGAGTACTGGTCTTGCGGCGAGATGTTCCATTTCACCCCAAGATAGACTCAGGATATCTTCCATGTTGAAGAAGAACCCAAAATTTCCAACACAGATCTAAATTTAGTGAATGATATCCACCTGATACCAACTCTACACTAGTTAGATGATGGATCCCACATGTCATTCGAAGAGACAATTGATGTAGACATTGGTTCTAATCCAATGAATCCACAAATCATCAAGTTGGGGGTAAGTCTATCCCCCAAAGAGCAAGCCAATTACATTGCCCTTATCAAAGAGAAGGAGGTTTTTGCATGGTCCTACAAATACATGTCGGGGCTAGACCCGTAGCTAGTCATGCATAATCTAACACTTGATCCGACAATCAAGCCAGTCAAGCAAAAACTACATAAGATGCACCCAACAATGGCCTTAATGGTTAAATATGAGCTAAAAAAGTTGTTGGATGCACAGTTTGTCATCTGCGTGGATTACCCACCATGGCTGTCCAACATGATACCTATCAAAAAGCTTGATGGGAGGATTCTCATATGCACCAATTTTTGAGATTTAAACAAAGCAAGTCCCAAGGATGATTTCCCCTTGCCTATCATTGATGCATTGGTAGATGCTATAGTAGGCCACGAAATGTTTTCTCTCATGGATGGTTTCTTGAGATACAACCAGATTCGTATCAATACCAATGATCAACTAAAAATAGTGTTCACGACATCTTGGGAGACATTTTGTTATAAGGTCATGCCATTTGGCCTTAAAAATGCTAGTGCCATGATAAAACTTTGGAATATTATATGGATGATTTGTTGGCCAAATCTCTTTTGTGCCAAAATCATCTTGATGACTTGCACAAGATCCTTGATCGCCTCATCGAACACAAGGTTAGGATAAACCCCAAGAAGTGCGTATTTGGTGTTACATATAGAAAAATCTTGGGTTTCATAGTCTCAAAATGAGGCATTGAGGTAGATCCAAATAAATTCAGGGTAATCCTTGAAATGCTTCCCCCAACCACCATCAGGCAGCTCAGAATCTTATAGGTTAAGGTCGCGTTGATCAAGCGCTTCATAGCACAGTTATCTAACAAGTATCAACCCATGAATAAATTATTACACAAGGGGGTAGCATTTCATTAGGATGATGAGTGCCAGTAAGCCTTCGATGACATCAAAAAATACTTGGCTTTGCTGCTAGTATTGGCACCACCTAGACCAGGAGTTTCGTTATACTTATACATCTTAGCTACTAGGGTGGCACTAGGCACCATGTTAGCCCAGAAAAATGAATTACATAAAGAACAGGCTAATTATTATCTTAGCCACACCCTGGTCAATTATGAACTTAACTATGCATACGTTGAGAAGCTATGCTTGGCAGTGGTATTTGCCACAAAAAAGCTACATAATTACATGTTGAGCAATATGATGTATATTGTTTCTAAGGAGAATCCATTGTGATAATTGATGAATCATACTTATCATAATAGTCGCACGATGAAAAAGATCATGTTGTTGATGGAGTTTTACAATGAGTTCATTGGACAAAAGTCCATCAAAGGTCAAGTCATCACCGATCAACTAGTAGAGGCTCCTCTCGAAGACGACCAACCTCTGACTATAGATCTACCCGATGATGGGGTCTTCCATGTCTCAGAATCACCAGATTCTGATGAGCCTGAGTCATAGGCTGACATAACCTTATTTTTTGATGTTTCTAAATGTGAGCAAGGGGGTGGCACAAGAATCATGTTTTTCACACCGCAAGGGGATCAAATGCCTTTATCATTTAAACTTGATTTCCTATGCACCAATAACAATGTTGAATATGAAGCCTTGCTCATAGGTCTTCATACAGCCATCACCATGAACATTAAATGCTTGAATATCTTTGGTGATTTGCTGTTAATTGTCAACCAAGTTAAAGGGGTATTCCAATGCAAATGCCCAGTTCTGTAGGCCTACAAAGCCCTTGTCGATAAATTTCTATTAAATCTTGAATGGTATGACATTGAGGCACTCCCTCGATCATTGAATTGTTTTGCAGATACTATGGCCTCTTTGGGGTCACTGATCCTGCAAGATATTTTTGGTGATATGACAACCATTCAAGTCAAAACATTATCACAATCTACGATGGAGCATGCAAGCTTTGAAATTATGCCAAAAATCCACTTGATCCAGATTGAACCATCTCAGGATAGGTTCTCTTGAATCCATGATAGTCTGAATCAAGCCAACTGGGGGCCTTTGTTCCCCCCAACCTCTCTTAATAGCAACACAATGCTATTTTTACAAGTTCTTCCCCACTCAGCTTTTACTAGGGACAAACTTCAAGAGAGACCGATCGTTCATACCATCGAGGTTTCTGATCAACAGGATTGGTACACACACATAAGAGACTATCTCAAGTTGGGTAGCCTCCCACTTAGATTGTCACACACTATGAAAAGATCATTCAAATAGAAAGCAACAAAACATGTCTTGCAAGGAGACATTTTGTACTGTCAGAGCTACAAAGGGATCCTCCTTCATTACTTGGACTAGCAGGAGTCCACTTGGGTGATCACCCAAGCACACGATGGTACATGCAATGGCAACTTCAATGGTATGGCCATTGCAAAGCACATTCTTCACATGGGCTATTATTGGCCATACTTAGAGTGAGATTATTGCGCATATGTGTGAAAGTGCATGAAGTGTCAACACCATGCTAACTTAACACACGTACCTTCTCATGCATTATAGTCGATCCAATCAGCTTGGCCATTTTCATAGTGGGGCTTAGATCTCATCGAAAAGATCTCCCCTACATCATCAGGTCATCACACATTTATCATAATGACCACAAAGTACTTCACTAAGTGGGTGGAAGAAATTCCACTTACCTCTATGACTGGGCCCTGCATTGCAAAGATCATTTTACATAACATCATATGTCATTTTAGTATTCCATCCAAGATCATCTTGGATAATGGTGTTGCAGGCCAAACAAGGTGAATGGTTTCCTATTTTTGTCACATTCTCGTGCATTTAATTATAAACCTAGGGAGCTTCGTAAACTTGCGAAGACTCAGAATTAGGTTACTACAATACCAGTGGAATCGAATCTGCTAATCCTACATTTGGGGGGTGTTCTTGAGATGGTTGTCAATCATTCCTGCACTCCTCAATAAATTACGTAAGAAGAACAGAATTAAATCTACAAAAATAAATTATGTATACATTCTTGAAAATGAATCTACTGCAAATAATGGAACTAGCAAACTAATGAACGTTCCTATGTAAGCAATAAACTAATTAAAATAAATGAACAAAAAGGAAATGGGGAAGAAATACTGGCTTGGATTGGGCCCAGTCTCCAATAGCTTCTTCCCGATCGAACACACGCTTTAGAACTTCTGGAACTATAATATATTTATCAACGTATTACAATCTATCTTCTGCAACTCTAAATAGACCTTTATTAATTATTTCTATATATCTCTCCCTATATATATTTTTCAGAACGATCTACGTGTATTTATATAACACACCCGCAAAAATTCTGTTACAGAAGTGGTTACAACATTCGATTCTTCCCAGACAAAATTAGAACAATCTGGTGAATGAAATCGACGTCTGGCATTCTGTTCTGATGGCGGCATGTTCGTTTAGGTTCATGCTTTGCCTGGCATCAGTAAGACATTTGGGTACGTTGGTGCTATCTCCAATTTATCTCTACATGACGTAGAGCTGTAACTGCACCAACCATTGCCATCCACATCGTTTAACTCTGGTCAACGGGCAAAGAATCAGTGGTGCCTTCTAGTTGTAGGGAGGCGCTTGCCTCCTATTAGCACCTTTCAGCTATGGAGAGGCGCTTGTCTTCTATTAGCGCCTTTCGGTTTTGGAGGGAGGTGCTTGTCCTTGGTTGGTGCCTTCTGACTATAGGGAGGCACTTGCATTCAGTCGATGCCTTCCGACTACAGGGAGGAAATTGTATTCAGTTGGTGCCTTCCGACTACAGGGAGGCGCTTGTATTCAGTTGGCGCCTTCCAACTGCAGGGAGGTGCTTATTCTCTTGGTGCCTTCTGGTTGCACGGAGGCGCCTATGTTCTCTACATTGAACCCCAATGAAATAAAGTTCCAGGTCCATCAAAAGGACCTCGACCATTCCAAATCTAACTAAATCAACTACAATTCCACAAAACATACTAAAAGCACACAAATTATATAACACGCATAATTATATCAAATATCTATATAATTATTCATAAAAGTACGCAATCCTTATTATACAGCCGCATATTGATCAAAGAAATATGTACAAAATATGAGCATTTCTGGTGCTCATCATCCCCCCATGCCTAACATATGCCATGCCCTCGTGGCATCCAAACTGCAAGTAGCCCTCTGACTTTTCATAGTCGCCATCTCTTGGAGGATTCGGCTGCCCCTACTTCCCGAGTCTATCTTTTTGTGCCGACATGTGAAGGTGTGGTTCGCCTTTGCCTATGGGAAACTATGACTATCAATTGTCCCCTTCTTATTCTGGCCACTACTGGTGGTGGTCTAGCTAGTGTTGTTCTTATTGATTGAAATGTAGCTTCGACAGTTTGCCAGAGGTCGGCATCTGGAGGTTTGACCACTGCCAGAGGGATATCTGAGTTATCCTCTCTGGAAGGCACTACTTGGGCCTTGTATAATCTGACCACTTCAGGGGTAAGCCCTGCATTCTCCTTTGCAATTGTAGCGGCCTCAAATTGTGGGCCATATACTCCCCACTGTTCCAAGTACCTCCTCATCATGGAAGGCTACCCTCGGGATGAACCATAGATGTTCCAAAATTGGTTGTCTTCTACCGGATTGATGCAGATGCCAAAATATCCTTTTATCCTTGAGGATGCCTTCCTGGCCTCCTTGGCTACTTTCATTTTGTTGCATAGCTGCTCGAAATATTTTTACCTTTGGAAAATAGCTGCATGTCCCATTCGTCCTCCTCTGACTCAAAAAAGGTCACTTTTGCCTTCTGTCGAGCCGTCCTGGGCCTCTTTGCCTTGGCCTCTATATAAAATGTGGTGGCTCAGATCAGGGTCTCTTCTTTCTCCTTTGCGGACTTCTCTTTACTCTGAAGGATCAACTGTGCTACTATCTTCGGGGGTGATCCTTCATTCTCCTGTCTACCTAGTGTCGACCCCTCAGGATCTTCTCCTTCTTTAGGCTTGGGGAGGTCCTTCGTATCCTCTGGTCTTATCTACTACTGGAGACCTTCATCCTACTCAGTGTCACCCAGGACAATGACAGGGAGCATCGTAGGACTTCTTTCCTTTTCACCTCTGAAAACAAAGGAATCCTCCCCTGCCTTCGGGATGCTTTATCGGGCATCTGATCGAATCTCCCTTGAAGAGAATACCCGTTCGATAGATGTGGGAGAGTTCGTCGGCACTTCTTCTACCCAATCGGTCTGAGTAGCCACCTCCTATCTTGTTCTTCCTCTATCCTGGAGCATTTGATTTTCCTCCTGCAATTTTTAGACTAGCTGCTCAAACTGGGCGATTCATCTATCCCTTTCCTTCAATGCCCTTTTATGCTGGTTCTGACAATCTTCTAGAGTCTACTATGCCATCCAAAAATCGGTTTGCCATTCGAGCACCTCCTCCAAGGCCACATCGATCTAGTCATTACTCTCAAAAGTTCCTTCATTCTGTGGGCTCTGGTTCATTAATTATCAAAGGGTTTGGGCGGCAATTTCTACCTCTGGGTCACTCTTTCCTTCTATCGAGAGGAATCATCGCAGACATTTTCTCCTGGGGATTGGTTTGTCCTCACCAGTAGTGAGTGGCGCTCCTTCCTCCTCATACTCGGGAACTGGGGAATGCCCTTTGTCCTCTATGTATTTGGGCACTGATGACTGCTCTGCCCCTCCTAGAAAATAGGGCGATGCCAATTGCCCGATGTTTGTTATCTCTGCTGCAGGGGATGCTTCGTCTTGCCCTAATTCGGCAACCACATTGTGTTGCTCTATTTGGCCACCATCTCCCTCTACATCATGATTCTATCTTTGTGCTTCTGCATGGCAGACCAATGTCGATATTAGCCCATGGTGGGCTAAGGCAAATGGTGCCCCCTTCTAGTACCGAGTTGCTTCATCTTTTAGAGCAGTCGCCAGATAGAAGGGTATATTTAATTTCCTCCCATGCACTAGGTGATTGAGTAAGTGCACATGATTAATGTTCATATGGGTATACTTCCCTATGTATGTGAAGAATCGAGCAATCTGCTCGAACATCTTCCATATATTCATGGGGAGACTATTTTTGAGTAACCCCTCCCTATCTATCTGCACATTTCCTCCTAGCAGCAGTATTTCGGTGTATAGTTTTAACACTTCGCCCTTGTATGCACATTCCCCTATGAGAGGCAATCCAGTCGCTTGTGAGATGAACTCAGGGGTGACTAGAATTTCCACCCCTCATACTTGGGCCACATCGCCCCTCAAACAGGTGGCAAATTCTCTAGCTGCCTCCATATCTTGGCCCTGACTGACCAGTGTGCAGTATTCAAGCCACCCCTTAGCTTCAAATTGGGTCTTCACTGCCCCTCTGATTCCATCAGTATCACTGGGTTCATTCTTCTTTATCGCATGGTTCTTGGACCTTCTTCCCATGGCGCCTTCTAGTGCTGTATATTTTTTGTGTCCTTCCTTCTTCAGGAAGGCGCCCTCTTATAGAAAAGATGCCTAACCCTAGTAGTTATGGAAGGCGCTCTTTCATTGGCACGCATTTTTGGCTATGGGGGGTATGATCTCTATGACAACTATATTTTTTTGGTACTACGTATTTATAAATAATTATATAAAATATTTGATTTAGTATGCGTGTACCTGATTCATAATTCCAGTTGTCATGGTAGCCGCTGATTTGCTAACTTGTGACACGAGGGAGGGGTGTGGTCATTTGATGTCGCTAATTCGTGTGATGCTTCATTGTACCCGAGGCATCTAGTAGATGTAAATGTTGTATGTAGAAGGCGTTCTTTGGTACCTTCCCCATGTGGATGGTGCCCTTGTAGCACCTTTCCAACATTGTCGATGCTCTTCATCGAACGAATGCGCCTTTCGGTGCTACGAGGTGCCTTTGATTGGTGGGAGGCACTTTTGATTGCATGCGTCTTCCCAATGTGGGGGCATCGCCTTCTGGTTCACGCCTTCCCGATGTTGGAAGGCGTTCGTCTTGATCAATGTGCCTTCCTGATGTTGGAAGGTGTATTCTGCTAGATGAATGCGCCTTCCTGATGTTGGAAGGCGTATTCGGTTGGCTTTTTTTTTTTTTTTTTGTTCTGGTGCCTTCCTACCATGGAAGGCGCCTATATATATATATATATTAATTTTTTTATTTTTTTATTTTTTTATTTTTTTATTTTATTTTTTGCCTTCTTCTGATGGGTGCCTTTCGGATGTAGTAAGGCACCTTCTTGTGGACTTGGTGCCTTCTGGATGCAGTAAGGTGCCTTCTTCTAGACTTGGCGCCTTCTGACTATAGTAAGGCACCTTATTCTTGTCTTGGCGCCTTCTTCTGGATGTAGTAAGGTGCCTTCTTCTGGACGACGATTTGACCAAAAAATGGGTGATCAAGCCTTCCTAGTTTTTTCACACTTCCCAGATTCTACCTACGAGATGGTGTTGGAATGCTGAGCCAAATCAGGCTTGGTTTCCCAAATACCTATCCCTCATGTTGTCAGGTCCTCCACCTACAAAAAGCAACCAAAAAAGAAAGAAAAATTAAGGCAGTTAGACGCGTTCCGTGCCTGTTAGGCCCTGGATTAGGATGCCTGCAGCTTGCATGCGAGCGTCGTCCCTACAAAAACACACATTAAAAAACTATATTAACTAAAAAATTTGGGTGAGCACTTTCATGCCCACCATTTCACCTGTGAGAGTTTGGTCTAGATCTAGCAAGATGGGGTCTCCCCCACACCTACTCTGGATTCCACCTGTAACATTTCGAACGTATTATAGGGGCATAGTCGGTGGCCATTGACTGTGAACATGGTGTTGCTGCCATCAATTGTCTTAACATGCATCGCCCCATTCTTAATGAGCTCTACCACCTCATACGGCCCCATCCACATCTACATAAGTTTACCCTTCCTTTCCTGGAATCAGGAATTATATAACAGTACCAATTCCCCTACCTGGAACTTCTTCAGCTTGATGTGGTTATCATGCCACTTCTTTCTCTGCTTTTGTATAATATTTGTCCTCTACAAAGCATCTAGTCGAATTTCATCTAGCTGATCTAGCTGGCAAATCCTTTATTTTTGAGCTTCGTCCAAGCTCAAATTTAATTCTGAATCCATCCTTAGAGTTTTTATTTTGAACTCGATGGGCATCATCGCATTTTTCCCATAGACCAGTTGGAAAGGTGTGCATCTTGTGGTGGATTTCCATGTGGTGTTGTATGCCCAAACTGCCTCCGACAATCGTGTGGCCCAATATTTCTTGTGTTGCTGCATGATTTTGGTTAGGATGTTTTTTATCTCCCTATTTGTCACTTCTACTTTCCCGTTCGCCTACGGATGGTAGGGCATGGTTTTATTGTGCCAAACTCTATACTGCTCCATCAACTCCTCAATCAATTTAGAGGTGAATTGGGGCCCTTGGTCTGTTGTTATCTCCCGAGGAACCCCAAATCATGTGAAAATATGGGAAAATAAGAAATCGGTGACCGTTCTTTCCTTTGAGTCCCTTAATGCCTGCACTTCCACCCATTTGGTGACATAATCCGTGCAGACCAGAATAAACCTCCTTCCCATCGAAGGTGGATTGAATGGTCCCATGAAATCCATGCCCCATTTATCGAAAGGTTCCAGGTGTACTTGGGTTTGCAGGGGCATTTCATATCGATGGGTTAGCCTACCCATCCTATGGCACTCATCACACTTGCTGGTATATGCTACCGTGTCCTTCAATAGAGTAGGCCAAAAATACCTAGCCTGCAAGATTTTATAGGAAGTTCGTTTCCCTACAAAGTGTCCTCTGCATGGCTCATCGTGACATGCCTTGAGCACTTTTGAAAACTCCTGTTCTGCTACGCATCTTCTTATAACTTGGTATTGTCCTATTTTAAATAGAAGACCATCCATCCAAAGGAATGATGCACTCTTCTCTATGACCGCCTGCTTTTCTCGGTAGGAGAGACCAGGTGAGGTCCTTCCGGTGGCCAAGTAATTGGCTATGTCTGCATACCACGAAGTTTGTTCACTAATAGCGAATAGATGTTCATCCAAAAATTGATCTTCCACTACTTGATGATCTGCTGGTATCAATCTAGACAAAAAATTTGCCATGACGTTGTCCTTTCCCGGTTTATCGACTATAGTGATGTTGAATTCTTGCAATAGCAATAGCCATCTGATAATTCTGCCACCAATGGTTGGCTTGCTCATTAGATACCTGATAGCCACGTGGTCCGTATGGACGAAGACCTTGTATCCCATTATATAGTGGCAGAATTTGTTTATTGCATGGAAAACTATGAGGAATTCTTTTTCTATCACTGTATAGTTGAGCTCTGCTCCCACCAAGTTTTTACTGACATAATCGATGGCGTAGAATTCTTCTCCATATTTTTTCCCGAGGACTGCTCCGATCGCACCGTTAGATGCATCACAGTAAATATGGAACAGTATGGCCCAATTCGGTCCTCTCAAGACCAACATAGATATCCATTTTTCTTTTAGCAATTGGAACGCTTCTTGGTAGTCTCCCGTCTAATTGAACTCTACGTCCTTAGAAAGTAGGGTGTGATGTGGTTTGGCAATCTTACTAAATTCGATGATAAATCATCGGTAGTACCCAGCTGATCCACGGAAACTTCTTACCTCCTATGTTCTGGGGCTAGGTAGGTCTCTGATGACCTCGATCTTCCTCTTGTCTACTTTTATTCCTTTCGTAGAGAGGTGGTGTCCCAACACGATGCCTTCCTGCATCATCATAAAACATTTTTCATTACTTAGGGACAAATGATTTTCCTTGCTCCTGTCGAGCACTCTTTCCAGATTTTTCATTGCCTCCTCAAAGGTTTCTCCATAGGCTGTGAAGTCATCCATGTATACTTCCACCACGTCTCCTATCATATTAGAGAATATGCTAAGCACCGCCCTTTGAAAGGTGGCCAATGCATTACACAGTCCAAAAGGCAATACCTTATAGGCAAACGTTCCCCATGGATAGGTGAACGTTGTTTTATCTTGATCTTCTTCCCCTATCTGGATCTGGTTGTAACCGTTGAAACCGTCCAGAAAGGAGAAGTATTTTCTTTGTGAGAGTGTGTCCAAGACCTGATCGATGAATGGGAGTGGGAAGTGGTCTTTCTTAGTCACCTTGTTCAACGCCCGGTAGTCCACGCAGATCCGCCATTTCTTGTTCTTTTTGGGGACCACCACTAATGGTGATACCCATTCACTATCAAAAATCGGATATATGAGTTCGACAGCCAGAAGTTTGTGTAGTTCTTCTCTGACAATGTCTTTCATTGCTGGGTTGATCCTTCTCTGTGGCTGCTGACTAGGAGTTACCTGGTCATCTAAATAAATCTGATGGGTACATATTTCTAGGTTGATGCAGTGCATATCTACGTAGTCCCATGCAAATGCTTGCTGGTGTTTTACCAGAAGCTCTTCCAATTTTTCTAGCTATGTGGGCATCAACCTGCTATTGACGTTTAATATCCTCCTTGGCCCAACGTGTACTTATCGAATGTGCTGATCTTGGGCGCCAATCAACGGTGATCCAGGTGTGGGGGTGGACGATTCTCCATGGAGAAACTCCATGATAGCACCATCCTTGTCCTCTTCTGCCACCTCCTCCAAGGTCATCATTGGCTAGATTATGGACAACTCCGTAGTTCCATGCTTGGTGATCCTGGGTTCTTCTATCAAGTCCATAGACTGAGCTGGCAGTGAAATGGTTAGCCTTTTGACATTTTGCCCGTTGGAGATGGTCATTATCCCATCTCCGCAGTTGATGTAAACGTCAGTTGTTGCCAGCCATGGCCTCCCCAAAATGAGCGGATAACTGCCCAGCCTGGTCTTGGTTTGTAAAACTAAAAAATTGGCTGGATATTCCCATGCACTGACTGTTACGATCACATCTTCTAACATCCCTTCCAGTGATACGATTGATCGATCAGCTAACTGCAGCACTGTCGTGGTTGGCTTCAGGCTCGTGAGTTGCAGCATCTGCATGGTCTCTTAAGGCATCACATTGATGGTTGCATCGAGGTCAACCAATGTGTTGTACAAGGAATGTCCTCCAATTCTTATGATCAGCACTAGGCTACCTAGATCTGCATACTTCAAATGATGTGTTCTACCCATCATTAGATATGCCAGTTTACCCATGACATTGATAGTCTGGATAGCTTTTCATCTCGATCTCCTTAGACACATTTCTCTAATTGCCTTGGTGTAAATGGGGACATATCGAATTGCTTGAAATAATGGTATTGTCACCATGAGATTCTTCAAGCTCGACAAGATTTCGAATTCTGGCTGTGTTATTTTTCTCTGTTCCTACAGCCGGCTAGGAAATGGAGCCTCCGCTCTCTCAAGTGCCTTTCCCTCTTCTACCAGAGGTGTCTCCTCTATTTCTTCCTCCTCTTCTACCAGTGGAGGTGTCCCTACCATTTCTTCCTCCTCTTCTACCAAAGGCGGTGTCTCTACTCCTAGCTGCCTACTTGATCTAAGCTAAATATTGTACATATGGTACATCTCACCTTCTATGTTGTATGTCGGCTGTTCGGGTTTGCTGTCGATTGTGCTGGTAGCTATGCAGGTCTTGCTGCTGGCAATGCTGGTAATTTCTATTGGATGTGAGCAGGTGCTGCACTCTGTGGAGTCTAATTCCCTGCATTGTGGCCTCTCCACTGCTGCCCAGGATATGGATATGGCATCCATGGTTGCTAATTTAGGAATGTTGCTGGGAGTGCATTCGTCTAGGGTGACGGTCCCCACCACCTCATATTAGGTGGTTGAGGGGGTCCTTGGTGTATGTATGACCCTCCCCCATATGATGGAATTCTGGTTGGTATATTCCCCATGGGGGGTTGTGGCCAACTCTTCCTATTGCCTATGAAGTAGGCCTCCATGCTCTCAGTCGCTTCCTAGTTACTGGGCAGTTGTGGGTACAATCGAGTTTTATGATTTAGCCTACAAAATGTGCATACTCTGACATTGTTTTTTGGACATGCATTCTTTGCGTGCCTTCCTCTACATTTTGGGAAAAAATAGGCTAATGTTGCATCATTTTCTTGTTTCTTATTTTCTAACAGTAGCGTATCCATCTGTAGTGTTATAGATGAGAGCATTTCACTCTTCAAATTCTCCAGCATGTTGCCTATTTATATTTTGGTGACTGAAGCAGTCACCTTCATGGTCATGGCGATGATTTTGCCTTGCCTTCTCGAGTAGTTCTGGAATAATTTCCGAATGTCATCCATAGCATGCTGATAGACATCACCTCCAAAGATCATGTTGAGAGCCTCCAGTGACTCATTGGTAAGTCCCCTTAAGAATATGCTTTTGAGGGACTTATCAGATAGCTTCGAGTGAGGGGACCATTGAAGATTAAAGGTGAATCTCTCCCAATACTCCTTGAGAGACTCATATTCTCTTTGTGTCATGCTCAGGACCTCCTCCCTGGAGTCTCTTGCTCTCCCAAAATCTTGATATTGCTCTAGAAAGAGCATCCTCATTTGGTCCTAGGTGGTGATGTGTTTGTCTCCCAGACTGATGAGTAGATTTGCATCATCTAATGTAGAAGGAAATACTTTCAACTTCTACGCATTTGATTTGTAATCCACAAACCTACACAAAACATCAAATATGAATAAAAACAGGTTAGGGTCCTCAGTCGGGTGTCCTATGAAGGACGGAATGTGAGAAGGGGATATGTTTTTCATTTTGGTATATCCTACTCCCTCCTCTATTGGGAAACTAAAGCCAGATGAGACTTCATCATTATCTACCATTTTTTCAAGAAATGTGGTTTCTAATGCAGCGTTTATGGCCTTTTGGTCATTTAAAACTTTCTGAGTCAATGCTCTAAGGTTGTCTGGTGAGATTGTCTGATCCTCCACAGCCTTCCACAACAGGGCTTCCTCTAGAGGAGTCCTATTAAATAGGGGATTTATGATGATTCGTTCGTCCCCTTATTGATGGGATGATGTGGAACTTTGCACAAAGTGCGGTTCCTCACTCCAATGGATTGTTGGTAGGTCGGGCGAGTCTAACTCAAATCCAAAATGCTCGGCTGACTCAGGTCCTGATGGATTAGTTCTTATAAAGCGACCATCAAGTCCTCTTCTTCTCGAAGAACTCATACAAATTCAGATGGAAGGTTTTAGAGTATTGTAAGTACTCTAATTAATATGCTTCCCCAAAAATGACACCAAAATGTTGCGGGCCAAACAAGGTGAATGGATTCTTATTTTTTTCACATGCCCGTGCATTTAATTATCAACCCAGGGAGCTTCATAAACTTGCGAAGAGTCGGAATTAGGTTACTACAATACCACTAGAGGTGAATCTGCTAATCCTATGTTTGGGGGGTGTTCTTGAGATGGTTTTCAATCATTCTCGCACTCCTCAATAAATTACGTAAGAAGAACAAAATTAAATCTACAGAAATAAATTATGTATACATTCCTGAAAATGAATCTACTGCAAATACTAGAACTAGAAAACTAATGAACATTCCTATGAAAGCAATAAACTAATTAAAATAAATGAACAAAAAGGAAATGGGGAAGAAATACTGGCTTGGAGTGGGCCCAGGCTCCAACAACTTCTTCCTGATCGAACACGTGCTTTAGAACTTCTGGAACTATAATATATTTATCGACATATTACAATCTATCTTCTGCAACTCTAAATGGATCTTTATTAATTATTTCTATATATCTCTCTCTATATATCTTTTTTAGAATGATCTGCATGTGTTTATATAACACACCCATAGAACTTTTGTTACAGAAGTGGTTACAACAGTCGATTCTTCCCAGACTAAATTAGAATAGTCTAGTGAATGAAATCGACATCTGGCATTCTGTTCTGATGGTGGTGTGTTCATTTCGGTTCGTGCTTTTCCTGACATCAATAAGACATTTGGGTACATTGGTGTTATCTCCAATTTAGCTCTACATGATGCAGAGCTGGAACTGTAATAGCCCCTGTCGTCCACGTCGTTCAACTCTGGTCAACGGGCAAAGAATCAGTGGCGCCTTCCAGTTGTAGGGAGGTGCTTGCCTCCTATTAGCGCCTTTCAGCTATGGAGAGGCGCTTGTCTTCTATTAGAACCTTATGACTATGGAGGGAGGTACTTGTCCTTGGTTGGTGCCTTTTGACTATAGGGAGGCGCTTGCATTTAGTCGACGCCTTCCGACTGCAGGGAGGCACTTGTATTCAGTTGGTGCCTTTCGACTACAGGGAGGCGCTTATATTCAGTTGGTGCCTTTCGACTGCAGGGAGGCGCTTGTTCTCTTGGTGCCTTCTAGTTGCAGGGAGGCGTCTATGTTCTCTACATTGACCCCCACTGAAATAAAGTGCCAGGTCCATCAAAAGGACCTCGACCATTCCAAATCTAACTAAATCAACTGCAATTCCACAAAACATACTAAAAGCACACAAATTAGATAACACACATAATTATATCAAATATCTATATAATTATTCATAAAAGTATGCAATCCTTATTATACAGCCGCATATTGATCAAAGAAATATGTACAAAATATGAGCATTTTTGGTGCTCATCAAATGGTACATCATTTAATAACAAATATGTGTGTGCTTTCACAAAAAAGTACAAAATATAGCACCATTTTTTGACACCCTATTATCTGTAGGCAAACGTGCAAGCAGAGGCGTAAAAAAAAATGCTAGTCCCCATCCTTAAAAATATGGTCATAGATAATCATAAGGATTGGCACATCCAAATACCACTTGCCCTATGGGCTTATTGCACTAGCATTTAGACGCCCACTAGGGCAAATCTATTTTTTCTAGTGTATAGCTTTGAGGTTGTCATGCCTCTCGAGTTGGAAATACCCTCCCTACGCATATCACTGCAAGAGTTCATCGATGATGACACTGCACGACAGGCCCGGTTAGTCCAACTTACGTTACTCGACAAATGACGCATCAATGCTCTCGAGCATTTATGTATCTATCAAGAGCGACTTAAGAAAGCATACAACATGAAAGTTCACCTGAGGGACTTTTAGGTTGGTGACATGGTCTTAAAAGAGAACCAATAAAATTCTAACTTGCCACCCCATTTAAGTGACAAGTTCATGGTAAATTGGTTAGGTCCTTATGTAATCGACAGTAAAATAGGACCTAGAACATACCGGTTCACCTCTCTTGAAGGAATCAAGGAACTAGAACCCTTGAACATCAATAATTTGAGGCCATTCAACATTTAGAGAGCCATAGCTCATCCCAAAATCTCCAAGGGTTCTTGTAATCACTTGGTCAACCTAAAATGCCCCAAAGGTATCTATAATCCCTTTGGTCAAACCAAAAGCCTCAAATATTCCCGTAATCACTTGGTCAAACTAAAACACCCCAAAGGTATCTATAATCCCTTTGGTCAAACCAAAATCCCCAAGGATTCCTGCAATCGCTTGGTCAAACTAAAAGCCCCAAGGATTCCCGCAATCACTTGGTCAAACCAAAAATGCCCCAAAGGTATCCATAATACCTTTGGTCAAAACCTCTAAGTATCCATAAGAATTACTTGGTCCCCACCCATTTGAGTTAAACCATCCATAACAAATATAAAAAAACAACAGATAATAAAAAATAACAAAAATAAATTTGCATCTCACTTTCATGCATGATCTTAAAAATCAAAACATAAAAATACTTGCATTAGGCATCACATACATACATTGCATATTTGTTGGTCATACATGTCAAATGCACCATAGACTGTAATTACTCGACAATGCCATCATTTTCCACATTTATCCATTTTGTAAATGATCCAACAAGAATAATGCCATTTGCATTTTTGCCATATCATAGTCAGTTGTATTTTAATGTCTTTAGGTTTTTCGTCATTTAGCTATGTTGTGGCTGATCCACAACACACCCCAAAATTGGGGACCCATCTTTTTTGCATGCTTTCAAAAGGAATCTCAGTGACACAGATGCTAAAATTCAAGAAAAAGGGGCAAAAATGCACAAAGTGTAGAAAGTGTCGCGAAATCACGACATGTTGCTCCATCGCTGCCAAAAAATGAAAAAGTGTCACGAAATCATGACATGTTGCTCCATCGCAGCCCAGAGAGGAGAGAGAAAGGCAAAATGGAAAGGCGTAGCGAAATCGCGACATGTCACAAAATCGTGGGTCAAACCGGTCAAACAGAACAAAGCAGAATGGCATAGCGATATCGCGACAAAAATCAGCAAAGGTGCACGAAGCGGAAAAATGTCACGATATCACAACAAAAAATGGCAAAGAGGCTCAAAGTGAAAAAACGTCGCGATATCGCGACAGGTTGCAATTTTGTGGCTTCAAAGCAACGAAGTGGTATGGATGAAAATAACGTAGCGATTTTGCGACATGTCGCATTTTCACTGCCAAATATAGCAAGAACAACCCGAGGCAAAAAGGCATAGTGATTTCGCAATGGAAAGCTGGCAAATGGTACGAAACAGAAAAGTGTCGCGATTTCACGATAGAAAGTCACAAGACAGATCGGAATAAAAAAGTTTCGTGATTTCACGATAGGTTGTAGCCCAGCTATACAGAGCGAAGAGGCGTAGCGAAATTGCAACATGTCACGTTTTCACGGCCAAAAGTAGCAAAGGTGCCCGAAGTGAAAAAAAATGTCGCGATATCGCGACAACATGCAGCAAAGATACTCCGAATGAAAAATCATCGTGATTTCACGACAAGATGTAGCTGAAGGCGTACGGACATGGAAGGCATCATGATTTCACGACATGTCACGTTTTCACTGGGTATAATGGCAAAAAGGCTGCTGACAGGAAAACGTTGCGATATCGTGACATGTCACGATTTTGTGACATGTCACATTTTCGTGGCTAGGAAGATGGACAAATCTGCATGCTATTTTTGGTCACGATTTACAGGGAGCCATTACGAAACATGCAGAAAAGTGCGGAACACGTGGCATATAGGCTGTAGAAGCGTTACAGAGAAGATCAAACGTCTCAATGTCGGGCATAATTCCAAAACACATGCATTCAAAGAATATGAAACGATGCGATCTGGAAGATGAAGCAAAGCATCACAGGCCAAAACAGAAAGCATTGCCAAGCTTTAAAAGTAGAAGCATAGGACAGATATGAGGGGGAAACTGCAGGAGTAGAGTTGCAGTGCTAGAGGCCAAAGGGTCATTCTGGGCCTGCTTTGGGGCTGTTTTCCTTCCTTTTGCTGGTTTTGAGAAAACCAGAAAGTTCTGCTGCTGTAAAATGACATATTTTTTTTATGCAGAAGTGTTCAAAAATTTGCATTTTGTGGGCAAGAAAGAAGGAGATCTTCTGTGCATGCTAATGGATTTAATGTTTATTCTTTTGTTTTCAGATTTCAGATTTATAGATAATGTTAAATGCCACTTTTGTGGGTTGCATTAGGCGAATATTTGAAATCTAAATTTTTATTTCAAACCCTAGGAATCAGCACTTAACTTATCAGGATTGTGCGTGTTTGTAGGTCCCATAGGTTAGGTTGCATGCATGGAAACCTCACATCTTCGGTTTTTCCAGGATGGGATAGCATCAAACTGAATGCAATTTTAAATTTCTTTTCTTTTGCATTTTATTTTTCTTTCTGTTGCACTTTATTTCCAGAAACTCCAACTTTAATTTTTCAAGCTTTAAAATAAAAAAAAAATTAAAAAACTTCAAAATCCATAAATAATTCCTTCATTTATGGCCTTTCATTAAATTTCATTTTGAAGTTACAGCATGGTCATATAAGGATCAGATCACATTTACTTTATCAGGGTTCAATGAACAATCATTAAATTTCACAGTAAAATAAACCACAGTGCCCCTTGTTTTTAGTTACTTGCAATCACTAAGGTGTTCCAAGCATTTAAAATGAATATCTTCATTTAAGATTATTAATACACAAATGCAGAATGCTAACATAACAGGAACCTTGGAGAAATTGTTTCTTTGCAAGCAGAGGATTTAGAACCCAAATCCTATCGGAGAGTGTGTTTTCACAATCGGGTGAAAATACCACTCAACATATTGGCGCTAGAAGGAGGGCATGGAAAGGGTTTATTTTATCGTGATTTTAGATGCTACGGGTTTATAATTATTTAAGAGCTTTACATTGCTAAATATTTCAAGTCCATTTTATTAGCATATACAACCTCTAACACCACTCAACAGGTTGGTGCTAGGAGGGCCGAACGGGTTTATGCTAGTGTAATTTAAATTTAAATTTTTACACTTTAACACTCAACAAACTATAAAAAGGATAGCCTAAATTTATTTACTTGTTCTATTTTAATTCAGGTATGCTGTAATATTTTTCTGATTGTTCATACAGAAATATGTGATTTGATTTAATTTTGAAAATTTTGGTCTCATGCAATTACTTGACATTTGATTTTAATAAATACATCTCTTAGTTAATGCTAATTTGATTTTTGTTTATAAATTGCAGGTTGAATATTCAACAGATTTGGTTCTGAAATTATAGTTTCACTAATGGCAACACTTGAGGAACAAATGGTATTCCTGAGAGCTGAAATAACATCTCTAAGAGAAAGAATGGTATCTATGATAGATGATCATTATGAGGGTTTATCTATACCTGTGGTACCCTATCAAATTCCTAAAATGTTATTGGATTTTTTATGGTGTTTTAATCAAGAGGTGCCACTAGGATACTTGCAAAAATTGCATGTCTACAAGGATACATTATATAAATTCCAAATTTTTTATGAGGAGGTAGCTTGTAAGTTATTTGCATACATTTTGGATGATAGACCATTCTTTTGGTATAGCCAACTACCCATGGAGGTTAGGACTTCTTGGATACAACTAGAAGCAGCCTATCTTAATCATTTTGGTAATCAGGCTGACTTAGAAATATTGAAAAATTAGTTTACCTCCATATGTAAAGAGTCTAATGAATCCTTGAGTCAATTCAATGGAAGATTTCATGAGTTGCACTCCCAAATGTGGGAAAATTTTAACACATTAGAAGAGGAAGCCATGGAAGTATACCTAGGAGCCATACACCCCACACTTGCTTCACTCATTGAAGAAAAACTGAGTGGTTTGTCCCTAAAGAAAATCCATGAGGTCTTAGAAGAGATAGAACGACAAGGTCTTGAAGAAGAAAAGGCACAACATGCTCATATAAGAGATTGTCCTTCTAAATATATTGATGCCAACCTACACCAGCCATCAAACATAGCACCCTCCACTCAAATGATACCTAAGGTGAATGATCAAGGGGATAAATTTGAATACCCAAATTTTATGACCACCTTAGATGTAGCCCAAGAGGAGGTGCAAATCGCTAAGACAACATCCACTAGTGAGGATCATGTAGAGATACACGATTATCTAGATGAAGGGATTCTAAATTCAACAATGTTTGATATATGTGATAAGATGGAACCTGCCATGGAATTAAATAAAGTGGTTGAAAGTGAAATGGAAAGAAAATTAATAAATGAATTTGAAGACATGATAGAGTTTCACCACTTGTTCTTGGAAGATACTATTGATGAGATGTGTAAAATTAAAGATCAAGAAATTCTTCACCCTCCAAACTATGATAAAATTGAATCATGGGTTACCAATTTGGATTATGATCGCCTTACAAATTTGAATTCAAGAAATAACCCATTTTTGGAAATAATTGAACCATCTAAGGATGGTGAAGATGAATTTGATGAGAAATACATTGATGAATTGGAAGATGTTGAAGAAGTAGTTGAACGTCACCACTTGATTTTGAAAGAAGATTATTATGATGCTTGGAAGAAGTGGGAAGACTACACTTATTCCAAAACTACTAATGAAGCTTGTGTGCCCATTGATATGCAGGATGACATAATCGCCTACTCAAAGGAAGATATTACAACTCCTGTACAATTTGAGGATGTTTTGGAAGAGGGTTTCAAATCTCATCAAATTTTGGAAGATTATAATGATCCTATTGCCAAGGACAAAGAAGAAAAAGTATTTATGAATGAATCAAAGGATCATGTCACAAATACCATGGAGTTTCATCCCACAAGTTTGGAAGATAATTTTCACAATGGTTGGGGAAGGTATGGTAATGCATTCTTTTCTCACATCCCTATAGATGAAACTCATATTTCCCTTGATATGCAGGATGTTGAACCTTCTACATCATACGAAGATCTCATATTCATAGGATTTGAAAAGGTGACAAAATTTGATCATGTTGAATATAAATTCATTGAAAGTGTGGATGCAAGTTTGCATGATGATTTGGAGGATTCAAAGGAAGAGATACCATGGATAGTGAACAAAGAATTAGAACCAAATGATAAAGAGATTGATCAATTGGAAGCGACTCAAATGAAGGATCATCAAGATGAGTCATGGGACATACGCTTTGACCAAGAATGTTTGAGGATTGAAAATGATGACCATATTTTGAATTTAAATAATTTGAATGATGAAATGTCATTAAAGGTAAATGAAAAACAAGGTATAATTTTTAATCACACCTTTAATAATACTGTTTCAGTGAATGGAAAAGAGGTTGATGCACTTGAATTGTTAAACCAAATTCATCAACAAATACTAATTTTATCCAGGGTAAAAACTATTAATGATCCTAATTTAGTAAATATCCTAGATGCTTGTAGGCTGTTACACAAATTTGATTGGCCTACAAATTTGGAAAATAATTTGGCTATAAAATTTTTAGAAATAGGCTCTTGCTTACAAGGTCTCATATTTGAAAAAGATAGCCTAATTCTAAATCAAGGAAGGAATTATGAAATTTGCATTTTAAAGAATAGACATGATAAAATTAAAAATCATTTATTGTCTAATCATTCTAGTAATTTGATGTTCACCTATGGGAGTATTATTGGAACTAAATCAAATTGGTATGGTGAGCATGGCAAGTGGAAATTGGTTGCATTGTTTGGTTTGGTCTTGTTTTTGTGGGATTCCCACAACATTTGGCATGCATATCATGTTATATTTTTGTTGAAATGTTCTAATCATGTTTGGGATCCAGGAAAGTGATAAGCCAAGCTTTGCATCATCTTGTATTATAGTGTACATTTGTATATAAATTTTGGTTTTTGGTTTTTGGTTTGTGTTTTCAAATTTTCATTTTTGGGATTGCAGTTTGGTTTTGGATTGAATAAGTTTTAATTTAAAGTTGTGTGTTTATTTGACATTTTTGTTTGTTTATATAAAAAAAAAAAATGATGAAAAATTTGCCTTGAGATGCTAACTTATGTTCTAGATCGGGAGAATATGAAACATTGGAATTGTCTTGTAAAAGCTCCACAAGTAACACAAACAGTTTAATAGTATCGTTTGAAACTTGTGATGCATGAAGTAGTCAATTTTATATGGCAATATTTCATCTGCATTTCAAAGGACAATGCATTCATATTACATCTCACTTTGCAATACAGGCCATCTTAGTTGCAAATGCATTTCAAATACAAATCATTAAAGTGTGTCAAATCCTCTTAAGGTTATGCTATCACCTAAATAAGAAGAAGATCCTAAGGTTGGGAACTGAGTCTTGAGATATCTAGAACCAAGCACATTTTATACACATTAAAAAGGATCTTGAGAAAAATGATCAAAACCTTGCTTGGAAGAAAGGGTTGGGCGAAAGAAGTATTTCATGTCTATCCTATTTATGCAACATGATCCTTAAGACAGTGGTTTTGACCACTTCCATAAAGCTTAAAGCCTAAAATCGGAGTAGTAAGGATAGGGCTAAATCCTCATCGAACTTAGGTTGAGGATCCAACTCCCCAAAGCTTTGATTTGACCTACATGGAGTAGTAAGGATAGGGCATAAATTCTCATCTCGCTTAGGTTGAGAATCCGATTCCCCAAAGCTCTTATGTCTCATTTCATAATAAATCTTGGATTGGAAGGATCGTACTACTTGTCCTCTGCAAAGGATGGGTAGTCATCCCCAAGGTCTAAGCAATAAAATTAATATTTTCCATTTACATCTAAATTTTGGATTGGAAGGATCATACTACATGTCCCTAGCAAGGATGGGTAGTCATCCCTAAGGTCCAAGAGGTAAAAAATAAATTTTTCCCATCTCATATTTATATTGGATTGGAAGGATCGTACTACTTGTCCTCTGCAAAGGATGGGTAGTCATCCCCAAGGTCCAAAGAAATGAGGATAAGTCTTGGATTATGGGGTTAAGTGTGCCCATGCATGGCAACATGTCTTGTCTAAAAAACAAGACCACTGATTGTCCAAAGGGTTAGACTAGCATGACCATTTCTTCCATAATTGGTTAAATTATTTTGCTCAAAGTGAGGTAATGAATTCTAAATCAGAATAGTAAGGATAGGGTTAAACTCCCATCTCGGTTAGGTTGGGAGTCTGATTCCCCAAAGTTCTGATTTCACATTCACTTGCACATGGGTTCAAGATAGTAGGGACTCATAACCAACTTTGGGATATAATAAAACAATTCATATAGTTGATCCTAAGAGGGTTTGGAAATCTTGAATGTTTGTGTATGATACTAGAAGAAGGACTATGCATCTTATCTCTTAGCATATTTATTAGGTTACACAAATCATTCACAATCTCACATATGCATTCATGTAAAACTGACAATGGAATGTTGATCAATTTCAAACGATAGGGAATGAAACTCATTGCACACACCGAGCTGATACTTAATGATTCTGATGATGCATGTATTTCTGATCTATGGGCATTCGTTTATATTTCTTATGTGCTAATGCTGGTTTTCAAGTTTGTAGACTTCCAGGTTGGGTTCTCACAAAATGCTCAAGAGCATTTGACAGTAGAGTCACCATTTGTTGTGGCTGATCCACAACACACCCCAAAATTGGGGACCCACCTTTTTTGCATGCTTTCAAAAGGAATCTCAATGACCCAGATGCTAAAAATCAAGAAAAAGGCAAAATTGCACAAGTATGAAAGTGTCGCGAAATCACGACATGTCGCTATATCGCTGCCAAAAATGAAAAGTGTCATGAAATCATGACATGTTGCTCCGTCGCAGCCCAGAGAGGAGAGAGAAAGGCAAAATGGAAAGGCGTAGCGAAATTGTGACTTGTCACAAAATCACAGGTCAAACCGGTCAAACAGAACGAAGTAGAAAGGCATAGCGATATCGTGACAAAAATCAGCAAAGGTGCACGAAGCGAAAAAACGTCATGATATCGTGACAGAAAATAGCAAAGAGGCTCAAAGTGAAAAAACGTCGCGATATCGCGACAGGTTGCAATTTCGTGGCTCCAAAGCAACGAAGTGGTACGGATGAAAATAACATAGCGATTTCGCGACATGTCACGTTTTCACTGCCAAATATAGCAAGAACAGCCCGAGGCAAAAAGGCGTAGCGATTTCATGATAGAAAGCTAGAAAATGGTACGAAATAGAAAAGTGTCACGATTTCATGATAGAAAGTCGCAAGACAGCTCAGAATAGAAAAGTGTCATGATTTCGTGACAGGTTGCAGCCCAGCTGTATAGAGTGAAGAGGCATAGCGAAATCATGACATGTCACGTTTTCGTAGCCAAAAGCAGCAAAGGTGCCCGAAGTGAAAAAAAACTTCACGATATCATGATAGCATGCAGCAAAAATACTCCGAATGAAAAATCGTTGCGATTTCATGACAAGAGGCAGCTGAAGGCGTACGGACATGGAAGGCATCACGATTTTGCGACATGTGATTTCGTGACATGTCACAATTCCATGACATGTCACGTTTTCTTTGGGTATAATGGCAGAAATCATACTGATAGGAAAACGTCGCGATATTGCGACATGTCACGTTTTCATGGTTAGGAAGACAGACAAAGTTGCATGCTATTTTTGGTCACGATTTATAGGGAGCCATTACGAAACATGCAAAAAAGTGCGGAACACGTGGCGTACCGGCTGCAGAAGCGTTATAGAGAAGATCAAACGTCTCAATGTCGGGCATAAGGCCAAAACACACGTAGTCAAAGAATATGAAACGATGCGATCTGGAAGATGAAGCGAAGCATCACAGGCCGAAACAAAAAGCATTGCCAAGCTTTAAAAGCATAAGAACAGGATAGATACGAGGGGGAAACTATGGGAGCAAAGTTGCAGTGCTAGAGGCCAGAGGGTCATTCTGGGCCTGCTTTGGGGCTATTTTCCTTCCTTTTGCTGGTTTTGAGAAAACCAGAAAGTTCTGCTGCTGTAAAATGACATATTTTTTTATGCAGAAGTGTTCAAAAATTTGCATTTTGTGGGCAAGAAAGAAGGAGATCTTCTGTGCATGCTAATGGATTTAATGTTTATTCTTTTGTTTTCAGATTTTAGATTTATAGATAATGTTAAATGCCACTTTTGTGGGTTGCATTAGGCGAATATTTGAAATCTGAATTTTTATTTCAAACCCTAGGAATCAACACTTAACTTATCAGGATTGTGCGTGTTTGCAGGTCCCATAGGTTAGGTTGCATGCATGGAAACCTCACATCTTCGGTTTTTCCAGGACGGGATAGCATCAAACTGAATGCAATTTTAAATTTCTTTTCTTTTGCATTTTATTTTTCTTTCTGCTGCACTTTATTTCCAGAAACTCCAACTTTAATTTTTCAAGCTTTAAAATAAAATAAAAAATTAAAAAAACTTCAAAATCCATAAATAATTCCTTCATTTATGGCCTTTCATTAAATTTCATTTTGAAGTTACAGCATGGTCATATAAGGATCAGATCACATTTACTTTATCAGGGTTCAATGAACAATCATTAAATTTCATAGTAAAATAAACCACAGTGCCCCTTGTTTTTAGTTACTTGCAATCACTAAGGTGTTCCAAGCATTTAAAATGAATATCTTCATTTAAGATTATTAATACACAAATGCAGAATGCTAACATAACAGGAACCTTGGAGAAATTGTTTCTTTGCAAGCAGAGGATTTAGAACCCAAATCCTATCGGAGAGTGTGTTTTCACAATCGGGTGAAAATACCACTCAACAAGTCGCTTTTAGATTTCTAGCCAAATATTGTACAAAGTCAGACCAATTTTTACAAGATAGAGTTTTACTTGGATCACACATTGTTACATAGCATCCCAACACAAACTTAAAACACATAAAAATTCCCAATTTGTGTGAAAAAAATATGAAACCTACATAGCAGACTAAGTTACCATAAGATAAATGGTTATCTTGCTCATCCCCCTGTGTGAATGACCCCAAAAATGCTGAGAGTTGGAAAAAGGACAAGCATATTCCCTACCCAACTCCCCAAAATAAACAATGGTTTTTACCACTATCAGAAATCCCAAATTCTCAAAAAGTTGTAAACATAAAAAAACTACAAAATTCAAAGTACAAACTCCAAATTTTGACATCAAAACCCTCAAAGTGCACACATCAAAAAGCATAAGAAATAGTGATCCCCATCACTCAAAATTCAAATCCCTTGCTCAAAAATAAAAGAAAAATAAACAATGATTTTTATCACTATACATAAGAGCAAGTATCCCAATAAAATTGAAGAAAAGAAGGGAGTCAAACTTGAATCCCTAGAACTCTTAGCATTCGAAAGGTCATGAGGTGATCCTCAGTCCCGGTTTGGTGGATAGCCTACTAGCACTGGTGGAAAACCTCCCACATGATGATATATTTGTCGCATTAGCTATTGGGCATATGTACAGATCAATGTTTGCATGTGGATGAGCTAGCTTATGGTATCCTAGATTGCGCCATAGATTAATCTTACTAAATGCAACAAAGGAGTTAGTGGAGCTAATTAGGTGATCCTTAGTATAGGTTTTGTGGACAACCTACCTAGAACTAGTGGTATCCTTATGAATACCACATCAACAAACTCAATCACACACATAGGGATGTGAAATAACTTGGTCAAACTCAAGTCTAATTCGTACCTTGTTTGAAAGTCTTGTAAGATAATGTACAGTCTTGACTAGTTAGTTAAAGCATCTGAGTCTCAGAAAAACCTTCACTACATTCTAAAAATCACCATAAAAAAATACAAAACAAAAATTACAAATGCAAAGTTATTCCATAAAGCAATAACATAGTACAAAAATCCAGTAAATCCTATACAGTCTATGTGCCATCTCCTGCATATCAACAAATCATTCCATCCATCCCATATGCATACATCTATATCATATAGTTAAAATCATCCACAGTCATAATAGCATATGCATACATCAACATAAATAAATGTGCATAAAAGAAAAATAAACCATGACAAATATATAATCAAACCAAAAAAAGAGTCATGTATATATATCAAGTTAAAATGCCCTTAGGCTATAATAAGTAGGTCCTATGACCTCAAAAAAACTAAAAATTCAAAATCTCCAAAGCCTAGGGAGTCGACCACCATGATCATGCAGGATCAATGTGATTGGAACTACCCCCAATAGTATGGGTCCTATGGGACCCCTCAGGGTAGCTACCGCCAGCCCTCGCATCCTGCCCACCAACACTATCCTCACCTAGTTTCCTGTGACAAGACAATACAGACTGCTTAGTATCACTACCTCTCATAGGACGCGATGAACCACCTCCATCGAGCATAGGCAACTTTCAACCGAGATGAAAAACCTCCATATCTAACTCTACCTGGTACCAACCCCACTCTAGATCTCATCAGTGATACATATCCAATGCACTGTCCCACTATGCCAATTGAGTCTATAGGAGATCCCTCTCTTGCATTACCTCAACCAAAGCATATCTATGCTCCTCCTCTCGTCTTTGTAGGAGACACTCCAATAATTCTATCTTAGCACGAAGCCCAACCTCCACATCCCTTGAGGTAGTCTAAGGCATGGGCACCTCCGATATGGACTATTGCTCTAGAACCCACTGCTCCAAGACATCTTGTGCATCCGAATACTCTGGAACCCCCAAATCATCTCCATCACCAATGAAGTCATCAACCTCCACCATGTCAACATCATCAAGTAGAGCCCCCCAACCCTCCATTGGTGCCTTTGCACCCCCACCTCCTATTACTGTTGTATCCATGCCTCTTAGAGGCCCCTCACCTTGCCATCGTCGTATAATCCACCACCATTCATACTCTATAGTTACCCCGACATCATCCACATTGGGTACATCAATAACTACATCAAACCCCTCACCTAGTGACTCAATGATAGGCCATACTAGGGTCCTCTTGTCATCACTACACTGATAGATCAAGGGATCACCAAGAAATCCCTGGTGCACCCTAAACTACCGCGTCACCCAGACATACGAGAAGTACTCCTACTCTATCCTGTGCCACCCAATCAACCACCTACCCTTGTGCACATGCTGGAGCCACTCTCTAACCTCAATCTAGGCTGGACAGTCTCGATACGGTCTCCAGAACACCTGCCCCATCATTAGATGAGAGAAGGCATCAATATAGTGACCTACGTCACTTGCCCACTACCAACTCTGTCCATGCTCCTCTGACCGTCACCATAAATTGGCATATCCAATATCCTGATCCACCATATCACCTCGGGTGGTCCACGATAAACCCTATGACCACTCCATAGCTATGTGCTGCCACCCCTAGTACTGTAAGAGATAGCTACACCCGATCCCATTTTGCTTCCAGCAGCGGACCTCGTATAGCTCATCATACAGTTGTGCCAACAACGTCTGACCCCATCTCATAATAAATGGAGCTAATGTAGGACACTCCACCAATATGAACACCAACTCAAGTAGGTTCCAAGGGAACCTCACACTCGAGGAGTTAGGAAGCAACATATTGGAAATGAGGGTCATGACCAAAGCATGCCTCACCCCTAATATACCCTTCTCCTGCCACCACTGCACTAGAATACCGCCTATCTAGAAGTCAGCATTAGCCCTCTCCACAACCCTCTCCACCCCCCTCTACCCTACCTGAACAAAAAACCATGTCAATACCATTGTCCACTGGTCCCGGTGGATCGTCTATATAGGAAGTCCTATCAGAATCTATAGAATCCGATACACATCCTCTAGAGTCACAATCATCTCCCCTATTGGAAGATGAATTTTTTTGGTGTAGGGATCCCATAGATTGATCAGGGCAATCAAATATGCCCGATACCCCACCATAGACTCTAGATGCATCACGTTCTTGAGCCCAAGGGCATCAAGCCACTCCCAATACCCAACTATCAAGGCATCCTGGGCATCAGAGAAAATAGTTGGCTGGCAGTACTGACTCTTCACAACCTAAAAAACAATAAAAATCAAAAGATATTAAGTACATACTTAATATAAAAAAAACATTAAAATAAAAATTATACAGATGAACAACAAGCTACAATTTACAATTGTATAGCAAAAGTATAGTATAAAAAATACAAAAAAACAAAGTACAAAAAAAGTACATAAACATTAAAAATAAAACTGTACATCAACGACAACAGACATGAAATTAAATTTCCAATCAACAAAAAACAAAAACAAAATAAAAAATATTAAGGTTTCAACCTTAATATGGCAAAAACAAAAACAAAATAAACGAAAAAGTTTGGGTTTTAAACCTAAATACAAACACAAAAAAAAATAGTTGTGTACTAGGGTTTTGACCTTAATATACGAAAATTAACAAAGCAAATAAAGTTCATATATTAGGTTTTAAACTTGATATACGAATGAAATCATACCAACACAAAAAAAAATAAGTTTTTTAAAATCTTCAAAACAAAATAAATTAAACGAACATTTTATATGTGAGTTTTAAATCAAACACAAATGAATAACAGAAAGAGAGAAGGAACATCATACCAATCTCACCTCAGCTCTTCCACTCAATGATATGGTTCTCACACTCATGATGTCCATGAAATTTTGATAGCGCTTTTGTATGTACACCGCACTCCTCCTCATTGCTCCAAATCGCCAAGAAAAAAATGTTGCAGAGCCCAAAACCTAGTTTTGGCCCTTTTATAGGTTGTTTGGCCTGTAATCATTCCAACCTGGGATGAGCGCTCTGGTTTGTGCTCATACCACCCTGGGATGATTACAAAATTGGTATTCGTCCCACCCTGGGATGATTATAGAGCAAGAAATAAAGTAACAAAAATTGCATCCAAAAAATGCACCAAACATAGTAATAAATCTACCGAACAAAAGTGCCTTTGCACCTGACATTCATGGCATGAAAAATTTTTGTCGAGGTCACAAATACTCACTATCCTACTCTCTAAGAATGCTAGCATATCCGCTCCACAAGAAGGAGGATTTTTGATAATTTCTACCCCAATCAACATCGCAAAAAGGGTCAAAACCCACCAAAAATAGGTTCGATTGATGGAGAACTGCATAAGCGTTCAAAGTAAACAACTGAAGGCACCCTTAAAAATTTTCTTATTTTTTGGTCATTCCCTCTTCGATTCATCGCTTGAGGGGGTAGTCACACTTAGTCACCAATCAACAAATACACACCCAATCAAGGAAATGGCATGCATTCAAAGAATCATTGACAAAGACAATCACGCTCCTTCTTGGGGCAAAAAACAAGCAATAATCACAAAGCTAAACAAACACTTGGAATTGTGGAAACATGAAGACAAGGTTCTTTGGACAAAATGTTGCGCCCTTTGCCTATTCATGACTGAACAATGTCCAAGATCAAGTACACCTCACTGAAAAAGGTTACACTTGACTTAAGCTCCTTAGCTCGTCAGAAGCAAGGATTCAAGAATGTGTGCCCTATCCATACTTGAGGCATCAAAATTTTGTTAGGTTACTGAGAAACCCTAATCATTAAGTGCTTTGGTCATCTATTTTTTCTCAGAACTATGCCATGCATAGCGCATCCCAAAAAGAGGCATCTGTAGACACCAAAACAACACCAATCCGATTATGTGACTACAAGAACTGACTGAATTGGCATACATACCCACTAGGGCAGACTCTAGAGGTTAAATAATGGTCCTAACCACTCCAAAATAAGTTTTGGAAGGTCAGAGATCAATTTGGCACCTTTTAAGCACTTTGCTCCCTATTCGTCCCACCCTGGGACGATTAGAATCCCATTCATCCCACCCTGGGATGATTAGCATCAATCGATCCAGGGTGGGATGATTAGTACGTTTGACTAGAAAAAAGTCAAGCCTTGACAAATGGCAACCCAACTTCACTTTAAGTCATGCAATTGTGAGGAAAGGTTTCAAATCAGATAGAGAGATACTTCAGTCAAGCATGCCCTGATCATGGAGGCCCTAAATTAGGGAGGAATCTTATCTCCCACAAAATGGCATGGTGAGCCAAGTGGCACCCTTGCATGCACATTTAAAAGAGACCCCTAGGTCTATAAAATTGTGAGCCTCCTCACCCCAAGAGAACAGAGCTGGAGCATTTGAAGCAATGAAGTGCTGACGAACTATACCCCCACTCCTCTTTATGCTTCTTACATCCCTAATTTCTCTTTTGGAAGAGAAGTTATCAGGAGAATACTAGGAATGCAATCCATACCCAAAAACCAAGAAATCAGCCATAATACCACCCCAAACTCGTCGACACAACCCCCTAGGAGGTTTTGGACCCATCCCACTTGGATTGGTGCCAAAACTAAGCCCCAAATGGTGGGTGTCCTGCCCCCGGGCGCCCCCCGCACTGTTGTAGTCCTAATTGCACCACCCCAGAGAGATAAGAAATATGTGCATGATTTCTTTAATGTTATTTTTGCATTATGTTGTATCTGATGTAATTATGCTTTTGTCCAAGTTTCATTGTTTTTTGACAGGATTTGACCTTGTTTTTATCATTTTATGTGTTTACTAACCTACAGGGAGCACCTTCAGATACAGGACAATCTGGGTAGAATCTTCCAAATCTGACCTTTTGGGTCATCTCAAATTCCCCTTTTAGTCTAACCCCATGTTTGCAGGAGTTTTAGAGGCCTCTAGGCAGGACATTTGCAAGGTCGCTTAGGAACATTTTGTGACAGTCCCCAACATCCCACCCCAGAGCAATTAGAAATCTATGCATGATTTCTTGACTATTTTTTTTGCAATGTGTCCTTGATGATGTCTTCATGTCTCTATCAAAGTTTGAATTCATTATGACATGTTTTTACCATCGTTTCATTATTTTATATATTAACTAGCTAGAGGATTTGGGGATTGCATGTTTTCCTATATCCGCATATGCTATTAACTATTTGTTGTTTTTCTGTGTGTAGGATCTCACCGCTAGAAACACCATAGGGAAAGCAAGGAACAACAAACACACAGACACAAGCGACAACAAATTTTGGCCCAACCATTGCGAATGTGGGTATGCGAAAGATACTAGAGGCATACCATCCATTGATGTAACGAACTGTATCAAACGTTCTGAGCCCTAGAGGGGGGACATATTGTAACCAGATTAAAAACAACATTAATAAAAGATGCCCTAATTTATTTTTCTTACATCTCATTCCTGCATCATTTCCTTCATGAATTTGTTCATTGCATTCGTAGGACTTAGCATCTATACCATATCAATTTTGTTTGCATCATATCTGGTACGTCGTCATTCTGCGTCGCTTTCAAATACATCATCAATTTTTTATCATAATGTTTTATGTTATACCAACCATCAATTTTTATGAAGTAATCATAACACAATCAATACTTAAGGAGTATAATCCATTACTTTATGATTCATGAGATTGTGACACACATGAGATATCTAATTGATCAAGTTAACATTCCATTATGTTATACTTTTTGCATGCATACAACCATTGAATACATCAAGTGCTAGTTGTTTAAGGGTAAATCTAGCTAACTACATCATCCATAATTTCCCACTACATTCCAAAAAATAATTGACATAATCATATATCATTAATTCATCAACATATTAAAGTTAAGCATACATTCCTTGCATCATAGTACACATTGACATGATCTAAGAATTGCATAATTGCTTCATCAAGCATTTAACCATCTCATCCACTTAAAACATTTTTATTTTGTAGTAAAAATAATATGCATAAGAATTAACACATCAAACCACAAATAGAGTGACACATTGTTTATCCTGGAAATCCTCAAGGGGAATAAACCTAGCCTCAAAAATATGTACTTTCCTCATATTCATAAACTAAAAATGTCAAGTATTACAGAAATAGAAGGGCCACTATGGATTCCTTTATATCAATTATACATAGAAAGGAATACAACCGTTCCTTATCAAATTCATGATGCAATTAAGGAATTTTCCTACTTTTCCTTCTCTAAGTCATCATTGTGTCATTAAGGTATTTTCCATACCAATAAGGAATCCATATATCCCTTTTAAACTCATGATGCAATTAAGAAATCTATCAATTCCTTCCTCTAAGTCATCCTAAGAAATTTTCTTATGTTTATGCCAATCATCGAAATATTATTTTGGAGAAGTCATATTGATGTTAGAGAGAACCATGTAAGTTCCCTCAAGAATGAATTCCAAATTCATTCTACATAATTGACATAAAGTCAATCCATAAATTAAAGTCCCATATCTTTAATTCATTAATAAACCATTCTTCCTAAATTAATAATTTAATATAATAATTTAAAATATCTATCATTTCATAATTATATCATGTTGTAACAACCCATGTCACCTACATTTATCCCTAATATTAGGTTATTAAAAGTAAACCGTTAGAGGTTGTATCGCCCAAATTTTTCACACCCTTACCTTCAGGCTAAAGGATCTGTGCTCGGAATGGGGATGAGAAAAGGATGGAAAAATACCTCAAACGGAGAGGCCCTTTGAAGGTCGCACCTCTCAGGGGAGGGGTATAAAGGTGAATTTTCAACGGATGGTGGGGTTCACCAGGAAACTTTGAGTGGCAATTTCCACACCTAGGTTGAGAATGGGTTTGATTTGTTCATTTTATGTTCAATCATTCATATTCCTAGGTTGGCCAAAATGAAGCTAAGCTATTCTATATGAAAATTTTGATTTATATGAAGAAAACAGACATAAATGAATGCTAATGCGATTAAATATAGAGAATATTCTAAATGAAGAAGAGTACACCTAATTTTTTATGTCTGTTGAAGATTTTGAAGCTTGTAGGAGTCCAGATCATCCTGAATATGACAGGATCATCTGTAATTGTATAGAATCATCCCAAATCATAGGCGACTGTCTGAGATCACCCTAGATCGTCAGTGACCTGATGAAAACTTGCAATTAAGAAAACAGACACCAAAAACCAAACACACTATTGCAAGAATGATGCAAAGTGATAGAAATGAGTGTAGATGCTTAAATAAAAAATCCAGATATCAAATTAAATGAGATGCAATGTTTTGGTAACTTATTTTGAATCTTATCATGCAATTATGCTAAATGAGGTGAACTCCAAGATGCAAAACATAAGTAAATAAATCTAATGCACCAATAAATAAAGAAACAAGACATAAAATGCAAACTTGGGACTATGATTGCTCCCAAGATGAATTACAGTCAATATCATCTGCAATCATACGAGATCATCGCCGATCTTGATAGGATCATCCAAAATTGTGGTTGAATCACCTATGTCGATCCGAGCTATCTCCGGATGAAACACAGTGAAATCCTACAATGAAACTTGAAAACACAAATGCGAATGATGGGATATCAAGGAGGGAGTTAGGGAAATTAGAGGATCAGGGAATCATCCAGGGGGATAAACTAGAAAAATCCTAGTTTATATAGGATTAGGGGAGGTTAGAAGGTTGGGGATCATCCCAATCTGGGAGATCCTCAACGTGGGAATCTCCAACCGTGCAGAAACGCTTCTACCCAAGTTGGAGAGGTCATTGAAATAGAAGCTAATTATAAAAATTTAGTTTGATGATGAAATCGTCTGGATGTTTTGTTCCAGATGAATTCATCCGATTTGGGACGATATCGTCAGATCGGTGACGATATCGTCCAACGGTCAAAACAACTTCTAAAAATGGCACAAAAAATGAGGTGAACGGTTAACGGGAGGTTTCGGGGTTAAAATTTAAATTTTTACTTTTTATTGATGGTTTAACTGCGCCATTTTTAGGTGCTACATTTTGCCCCCTCTTTAGCAAATTTTTTGAAGAAAATGCGTTAAAGACGAGTTCTTTACGTTTTACGAGAAAAATAAATTATTCCATTTTTTAGACGACGATTCTAGGTCGAATCGTACGACTATTTTCTATGGTGCCCCCTCCGAGTTTTTACCCAAATCGAACGTTTGAGGTAAAAGCATGGAAAAATAAGAAAAATAGGGTAAAACCCTAATTCATTTTTATTGTTCACTTTTGCTATTTCAGAGCTCTGCGAGCGAAATGGTGGAAACGACACACATATCGATAGAGGTCCAACACAGGTTGAAGGTAAGGATCTAAACCTAGTGTACTATGTTTTTAACATGATTTACTTGATTTTTTATTTGAATTTTAATTGTTTTTGGGTTTCGTGGCCATTTTTAGGCCGTCGACGACATCGGGATGAAATTGTTCTAATTTCATTTAAATCGTCCCTATATCACCAATTTTTTCTAAGGACAAAATCGGAGAAATAGGGGTGATCCCGTCCAATAAGGGGCGATCCCCAAATTGAAGAACGGAGATGATTTCATCCTATTAAGGATGATTTTGTCTAAATGTTTATGGGATGATTTTAATTTGAATTGATTTTTTAATGATTATGTACTAATGATTTGTGTTGTTTTATTTTTTATTTTACAGACGAGATTACGAAAGAGTCGAGAGTAGAAATATAGAGGTCTCAGAGACGACTTAGCCATGCTTGATCAGGCCAAGCAAGATAGATTAGCAGAGGTAGGACTGTCGCATGTGGCAGAGATGCCACAAATTTCTACAGACATGGGGCTACTGACAACCCTAGCAAAGAGATGGTATCCAGAGTCGTCCTGCTTCTGGCTACCAATAGGGGAGATGACTCCCACTCTAGAGGATGTATGGAGGATCTTGAGGATCCCCATACATGGTCGATTCATGACCCCTTTGGCCAATTAGGGCCACACGATGATGAGATTATGCAGTGACCCAAGCTTCACCCTGGAGAAGGGTAGAGTGAACATCGAGGCTTTGAGGCAGATGCCTGGGGTGTCTCAGTTGACCCAATTTTTGGTAGGGGTGGTGGGTGGCATTATTCTATGCCACTAGAGTAGATGTATATTACCATGGCTACTCTCAGATGTGGTCTGTGACATGAGAGACCACAAATACAAATTTGCTTAGGGTAACTTTGTATTGTATCGGTTGTATAGGATACTTTATGGGGTCGTATACAAGGGAGATCAATGTCTGGTGCTGACATCACTACTACAGATTTGGTGCTGGAAGCACATTGCAATGTGGAGGCCGATAGGGATTCCACTGATGGGAGTTGACCGAGAGAGACCCCAGGTTTTCTATTGGTGGCTCCAAAGAGGGTCACAATAGTAGATAGATTTTTTGATGTCCTGGAGGTTGCTGGCTGACCTCACCCCAAATTGGATCATCTAGAGACCATGGAGAGAGAATCTAGGGTGGGAAGAGGATGAACAAGAGTTGGCTTGCATCAGGCAAGTCATATGGTTGAGGACAGAGCGGGGAGAGGTAGAGCTCCATCACTACGATCGATTTTTGAGGTAGTTTGGTCTACAGCATGGGATACCTTCTCTTAGGGATTATGAGTACTCCCAAACTATTTGGGATAATACCACACTAAGTGGGGCTCTAGACATGTAGCATTTTTGAAGTCAGGATGGTGATGATGCCCACATTCAGCCAGTGGATGGGGATGACATAGGGGTAGTAGACAGGTATGATGCCTGGTATGTAGGAATCCACCCTCCTCAGATGATGATGGCATAGGTTCTGATGCATGCTATAGTGTAATGGATGGAGAGGTGATGTCAGATTGCCATCGATGTAGCGAGGAGTTACAGAAGGAGGGATCAACGATGGCCTCCTCAAGAGAGACACTAGAGAGTACCACAGGCTTTGAAGAGACAATAACAACTAGAGAGGAGGGAGGAGAGGATAGAAAGACTCCCTTCTCGGTAGAGGGATAGGCCACCATCGCTTGATAGGGGCAAGGGTGTCGAGGTGGGGGAGAGCAGTGAGATGGCAGCTCTTTGGGCAAAGAATGCCCGCCTATGAGCTCAGGTGCAGACTCTATAGGATGAGGCTACACGAATTAGGGATTGGAGTGGAGGGGTGAGCATTTTGGAGCTGGTGCGATCGATTGCTCAAACCATGTTCTATTAGGGAGTGTACTACCAACTGGTTCCAAAGGGCCAGAGGATACAGTTGCCAACCAGCATTATGAAGCCGATCAGGATGGGGTCATTGAGGAAATCATCACGATCGACATCAAGGACCCACGACACAAGACGAGCTTCAATGGGACCACCTCCTCCACCTCAGGGTGGGAGAGGATATGAGGTTGAGAGCTCGAGGGCTTCTCGAGGCTAGATGTATATTGTACATAGACTATTTTTGAGATGATTGAGTATACCAAGGTATAGATTGTGGTATACCAATCCGTTTTGATATGATGTATATACTTTTTGATATATATATATATACATGTGTGTGTGTGTGTGTTCTTTTTGTGATATGACTTGTGCATATGTTTTATGATGCTTTAATATTTCAATTGTTGATTGACTATTCATGTAATTATGTCGTTGAAAATATTTTAATTTTATGTCATGCTATAAAATTAAATGAAATAATCTAATGTAAACAAATTGGTTGTTGTGGTGTGTTTTGATGAAAATAAAGTGACTTCTAACAATAATTTCAAAGGATATTTTCACTGTTACATGACCATTTTATGGAGTCATCACTCGCCAGGTCATTAAGCTAATCCCGGTATGAGAGAAATATTGCTAAAAGTAAAAGGGTGCTTAAGAAACTTTCTCAAGACTTTGTGTTGTGATGATAAAAAATGATGATAATGATGATTTGTTTTTAGATTTCCATGAAAATATTATGCATGAAATATTGAAAATATGATTTTTGCTAGGCATAAAATTCCTAAGTATGATAGAAATTTGAACAATTCCCTAGGAATTATACCATCGTCGTAAAAAAAAATGAATGTTGACATAATAAAATGAAATATAAAAGTTTTCATTCTTTTTAAAGCACAATTGTGTAACATAATGATTTAAGCCATATGCTTTTATGGATTAAATAAATGGGAAATAAAATTAGAAGTGCTAGGCATAGAATTTTAGGTATAGACTTATACCATCATCATGAAATCCAAAGAAGAAATTGATATAATAGTTTTATTGCATGGTTGATTTTTTATTTTGAGATAAATAGAAAATATAAAAATGAGGACTTGCACTAGGCGTAAAATTCCAATTTAGGTTTAGTAACTATACCATCGTCGCGAAAGTTCAAAATATATAAATGTGATTTTATTTCTAGATTTTTGAACATGTTTTGCAAGAAAATTTTGGATTTTTGAAAAAAATATGTATTTAATTGATTTTACGCTAAACGAGATATTCTCAAGTAAGAAAGTCAAATTATTCCAAAATATTTGAATAAATATTTTAAATTATCTCAAAGACAAAATTTGGCATTTATAAGGAACCCCGTGTGCATACGTGAGTTCATTACTGATCTTGATCTATCATAATGATACAAAATCTCTCAAACACGAATGTGTGTGCAATTGTAATGTTTATTTACTGATTTTGAGCAAGATAATTTGATACAAGTAATTTGAATTAACCAAATGAGTGTTCGTTGACCATGATTTATATGCATGTAACCGTACCAGACTACTATGTAAGTCGGGTCATTAACATCTAGCTAATCCATAAGAAGACATAGGTCTATACAAAAGAAGGTCGCTAATGTGACAGACATATCACCATGCTAGGAGTTACCCAAGGCCAAGCAGGTTGGGCACAAACCACCTGTTATGGGGCTTACCTCATGATTTTCGAATAATTGAGAATTCCAAGGATTCAAGCTCATTCACCCTTCTTTTCTTTCAAAGGGGGGGGAGGATTTATTGCTTTTTGCTTTTTCTTTTCTTTTCTTCTTATATTATTGCATATGCATACATCAACATAAATAAATGTGCATAAAAGAAAAATAAACCATGACAAATATATAATCAAACCAAAAAAAGAGTCATGTATATATATCAAGTTAAAATGCCCTTAGGCTATAATAAGTAGGTCCTATGACCTCAAAAAAACTAAAAATTCAAAATCTCCAAAGCCTAGGGAGTCGACCACCATGATCATGCAGGATCAATGTGATTGGAACTACCCCCAATAGTATGGGTCCTATGGGACCCCTCAGGGTAGCTACCGCCAGCCCTCGCATCCTGCCCACCAACACTATCCTCACCTAGTTTCCTGTGACAAGACAATACAGACTGCTTAGTATCACTACCTCTCATAGGACGCGATGAACCACCTCCATCGAGCATAGGCAACTTTCAACCGAGATGAAAAACCTCCATATCTAACTCTACCTGGTACCAACCCCACTCTAGATCTCATCAGTGATACATATCCAATGCACTGTCCCACTATGCCAATTGAGTCTATAGGAGATCCCTCTCTTGCATTACCTCAACCAAAGCATATCTATGCTCCTCCTCTCGTCTTTGTAGGAGACACTCCAATAATTCTATCTTAGCACGAAGCCCAACCTCCACATCCCTTGAGGTAGTCTAAGGCATGGGCACCTCCGATATGGACTATTGCTCTAGAACCCACTGCTCCAAGACATCTTGTGCATCCGACTACTCTGGAACCCCCAAATCATCTCCATCACCAATGAAGTCATCAACCTCCACCATGTCAACATCATCAAGTAGAGCCCCCCAACCCTCCATTGGTGCCTTTGCACCCCCACCTCCTATTACTGTTGTATCCATGCCTCTTAGAGGACCCTCACCTTGCCATCGTCGTATAATCCACCACCATTCATACTCTATAGTTACCCTGACATCATCCACATTGGGTACATCAATAACTACATCAAACCCCTCACCTAGTGACTCAATGATAGGCCATACTAGGGTCCTCTTGTCATCACTACACTGATAGATCAAGGGATCACCAAGAAATCCTTGGTGCACCCTAAACTACCGTGTCACCCAGACATACGAGAAGTACTCCTACTCTATCCTGTGCCACCCAATCAACCACCTACCCTTGTGCACATGCTGGAGCCACTCTCTAACCTCAATCTAGGCTGGACAGTCTCGATACGATCTCCAGAACACCTGCCCCATCATTAGATGAGAGAAGGCATCAATATAGTGACCTACGTCACTTGCCCACTACCAACTCTGTCCATGCTCCTCTGACCGTCACCATAAATTGGCATATCCAATATCCTGATCCACCATATCACCTCGGGTGGTCCACGATAAACCCTATGACCACTCCATAGCTATGTGCTGCCACCCCTAGTACTGTAAGAGATAGCTACACCCGATCCCATTTTGCTTCCAGCAGCGGACCTCGTATAGCTCATCATACAGTTGTGCCAACAACGTCTGACCCCATCTCATAATAAATGGAGCTAATGTAGGACACTCCACCAATATGAACACCAACTCAAGTAGGTTCCAGGGGAACCTCACACCTGAGGAGTTAGGAAGCAACATATTGGAAATGAGGGTCATGACCAAAGCATGCCTCACCCCTAATATACCCTTCTCCTGCCACCACTGCACTAGAATACCGCCTATCTAGAAGTCAGCATTAGCCCTCTCCACAACCCTCTCCACCCCCCTCTACCCTACCTGAACAAAAAACCATGTCAATACCATTGTCCACTGGTCCCGGTGGATCGTCTATATAGGAAGTCCTATCAGAATCTATAGAATCCGATACACATCCTCTAGAGTCACAATCATCTCCCCTATTGGAAGATGAATTTTTTTGGTGTAGGGATCCCATAGATTGATCAGGGCAATCAAATATGCCCGATACCCCACCATAGACTCTAGATGCATCACGTTCTTGAGCCCAAGGGCATCAAGCCACTCCCAATACCCAACTATCAAGGCATCCTGGGCATCAGAGAAAATAGTTGGCTGGCAGTACTGACTCTTCACAACCTGAAAAACAATAAAAAACAAAAGATATTAAGTACATACTTAATATAAAAAAACATTAAAATAAAAATTATACAGATGAACAACAAGCTACAATTTACAATTGTATAGCAAAAGTATAGTATAAAAAATACAAAAAAACAAAGTACAAAAAAAGTACATAAACATTAAAAATAAAACTGTACATCAACGACAACAGACATGAAATTAAATTTCCAATCAACAAAAAACAAAAACAAAATAAAAAATATTAAGGTTTCAACCTTAATATGGCAAAAACAAAAACAAAATAAACGAAAAAGTTTGGGTTTTAAACCTAAATACAAACACAAAAAAAAATAGTTGTGTACTAGGGTTTTGACCTTAATATACGAAAATTAACAAAGCAAATAAAGTTCATATATTAGGTTTTAAACTTGATATACGAATGAAATCATACCAACACAAAAAAAAATAAGTTTTTTAAAATCTTCAAAACAAAATAAATTAAACGAACATTTTATATGTGAGTTTTAAATCAAACACAAATGAATAACAGAAAGAGAGAAGGAACATCATACCAATCTCACCTCAGCTCTTCCACTCAATGATATGGTTCTCACACTCATGATGTCCATGAAATTTTGATAGCGCTTTTGTATGTACACCGCACTCCTCCTCATTGCTCCAAATCGCCAAGAAAAAAATGTTGCAGAGCCCAAAACCTAGTTTTGGCCCTTTTATAGGTTGTTTGGCCTGTAATCATTCCAACCTGGGATGAGCGCTCTGGTTTGTGCTCATACCACCCTGGGATGATTACAAAATTGGTATTCGTCCCACCCTGGGATGATTATAGAGCAAGAAATAAAGTAACAAAAATTGCATCCAAAAAATGCACCAAACATAGTAATAAATCTACCGAACAAAAGTGCCTTTGCACCTGACATTCATGGCATGAAAAATTTTTGTCGAGGTCACAAATACTCACTATCCTACTCTCTAAGAATGCTAGCATATCCGCTCCACAAGAAGGAGGATTTTTGATAATTTCTACCCCAATCAACATCGCAAAAAGGGTCAAAACCCACCAAAAATAGGTTCGATTGATGGAGAACTGCATAAGCGTTCAAAGTAAACAACTGAAGGCACCCTTAAAAATTTTCTTATTTTTTGGTCATTCCCTCATCGATTCATCACTTGAGGGGGTAGTCACACTTAGTCACCAATCAACAAATACACACCCAATCAAGGAAATGGCATGCATTCAAAGAATCATTGACAAAGACAATCACGCTCCTTCTTGGGGCAAAAAACAAGCAATAATCACAGGCTAAACAAACACTTGGAATTGTGGAAACATGAAGACAAGGTTCTTTGGACAAAATGTTGCGCCCTTTGCCTATTCATGACTGAACAATGTCCAAGATCAAGTACACCTCACCGAAAAAGGTTACACTTGACTTAAGCTCCTTAGCTCGTCAGAAGCAAGGATTCAAGAATGTGTGCCCTATCCATACTTGAGGCATCAAAATTTTGTTAGGTTACTGAGAAACCCTAATCATTAAGTGCTTTGGTCATCTATTTTTTCTCAGCACTATGCCATGCATAGCGCATCCCAAAAAGAGGCATCTGTAGACACCAAAACAACACCAATCCGATTATGTGACTACAAGAACTGACTGAATTGGCATACATACCCACTAGGGCAGACTCTAGAGGTTAAATAATGGTCCTAACCACTCCAAAATAAGTTTTGGAAGGTCAGAGATCAATTTGGCACCTTTTAAGCACTTTGCTCCCTATTCGTCCCACCCTGGGACGATTAGAATCCCATTCATCCCACCCTGGGATGATTAGCATCAATCGATCCAGGGTGGGATGATTAGTACGTTTGACTAGAAAAAAGTCAAGCCTTGACAAATGGCAACCCAACTTCACTTTAAGTCATGCAATTGTGAGGAAAGGTTTCAAATCGGATAGAGAGATACTTCGATCAAGCATGCCCTGATCATGGAGGCCCTAAATTAGGGAGGAATCTTATCTCCCACAAAATGGCATGGTGAGCCAAGTGGCACCCTTGCATGCACATTTAAAAGAGACCCCTAGGTCTATAAAAATGTGAGCCTCCTCACCCCAAGAGAACAGAGCTGGAGCATTTGAAGCAATGAAGTGCTGACGAACTATACCCCCACTCCTCTTTATGCTTCTTACATCCCTAATTTCTCTTTTGGAAGAGAAGTTATCAGGAGAATACTAGGAATGCAATCCATACCCAAAAACCAAGAAATCAGCCATAATACCACCCCAAACTCGTCGACACAACCCCCTAGGAGGTTTTGGACCCATCCCACTTGGATTGGTGCCAAAACTAAGCCCCAAACGGTGGGTGTCCTGCCCCCGGGCGCCCCCCGCACTGTTGTAGTCCTAATTGCACCACCCCGCAGAGATTAGAAATCTGTAAATGATTTCTTTAATGTTATTTTTGCATTATGTTGTATCTGATGTAATTATGCTATTGTCCAAGTTTCATTGCTTTTTGACATGATTTGACCTTGTTTTTATCATTTTATGTGTTTACTAACCTACAAGGAGCACCTTCGGATACAGGACAATCTGGGTAGAATCTTCCAAATCTGACCTTTTGGGTCATCTCAAATTCCCCTTTTAGTCTAACCCCATGTTTGCAGGAGTTTTAGAGGCCTCTAGGCAGGACATTTGCAAGGTCGCTTAGGAACATTTTGTGACAGTCCCCAACATCCCACCCCAGAGCAATTAGAAATCTATGCATGATTTCTTGACTATTTTTTTTGCAATGTGTCCTTGATGATGTCTTCATGTCTCTATCAAAGTTTGAATTCATTATGACATGTTTTTACCATCGTTTCATTATTTTATATATTAACTAGCTAGAGGATTTGGGGATTGCATGTTTTCCTATATCCGCATATGCTATTAACTATTTGTTGTTTTTCTGTGTGTAGGATCTCACCGCTAGAAACACCATAGGGAAAGCAAGGAACAACAAACACACAGACACAAGCGACAACAAATTTTGGCCCAACCATTGCGAATGTGGGTATGCGAAAGATACTAGAGGCATACCATCCATTGATGTAACGAACTGTATCAAACGTTCTGAGCCCTAGAGGGGGGACATATTGTAACCAGATTAAAAACAACATTAATAAAAGATGCCCTAATTTATTTTTCTTACATCTCATTCCTGCATCATTTCCTTCATGAATTTGTTCATTGCATTCGTAGGACTTAGCATCTATACCATATCAATTTTGTTTGCATCATATCTGGTACGTCGTCATTTTGCGTCGCTTTCAAATACATCATCAATTTTTTATCATAATGTTTTATGTTATACCAACCATCAATTTTTATGAAGTAATCATAACACAATCAATACTTAAGGAGTATAATCCATTACTTTATGATTCATGAGATTGTGACACACATGAGATATCTAATTGATCAAGTTAACATTCCATTATGTTATACTTTTTGCATGCATACAACCATTGAATACATCAAGTGCTAGTTGTTTAAGGGTAAATCTAGCTAACTACATCATCCATAATTTCCCAATACATTCCAAAAAATAATTGACATAATCATATATCATTAATTCATCAACATATTAAAGTTAAGCATACATTCCTTGCATCATAGTACACATTGACATGATCTAAGAATTGCATAATTGCTTCATCAAGCATTTAACCATCTCATCCACTTAAAACATTTTTATTTTGTAGTAAAAATAATATGCATAAGAATTAACACATCAAACCACAAATAGAGTGACACATTGTTTATCCTGGAAATCCTCAAGGGGAATAAACCTAGCCTCAAAAATATGTACTTTCCTCATATTCATAAACTAAAAATGTCAAGTATTACAGAAATAGAAGGGCCACTATGGATTCCTTTATATCAATTATACATAGAAAGGAATACAACCGTTCCTTATCAAATTCATGATGCAATTAAGGAATTTTCCTACTTTTCCTTCTCTAAGTCATCATTGTGTCATTAAGGTATTTTCCATACCAATAAGGAATCCATATATCCCTTTTAAACTCATGATGCAATTAAGAAATCTATCAATTCCTTCCTCTAAGTCATCCTAAGAAATTTTCTTATGTTTATGCCAATCATCGAAATATTATTTTGGAGAAGTCATATTGATGTTAGAGAGAACCATGTAAGTTCCCTCAAGAATGAATTCCAAATTCATTCTACATAATTGACATAAAGTCAATCCATAAATTAAAGTCCCATATCTTTAATTCATTAATAAACCATTCTTCCTAAATTAATAATTTAATATAATAATTTAAAATATCTATCATTTCATAATTATATCATGTTGTAACAACCCATGTCACCTACATTTATCCCTAATATTAGGTTATTAAAAGTAAACCGTTAGAGGTTGTATCGCCCAAATTTTTCACACCCTTACCTTCAGGCTAAAGGATCTGTGCTCGGAATGGGGATGAGAAAAGGATGGAAAAATACCTCAAACGGAGAGGCCCTTTGAAGGTCGCACCTCTCGGGGGAGGGGTATAAAGGTGAATTTTCAACGGATGGTGGGGTTCACCAAGAAACTTTGAGTGGCAATTTCCACACCTAGGTTGAGAATGGGTTTGATTTGTTCATTTTATGTTCAATCATTCATATTCCTAGGTTGGCCAAAATGAAGCTAAGCTATTCTATATGAAAATTTTGATTTATATGAAGAAAACAGACATAAATGAATGCTAATGCGATTAAATATAGAGAATATTCTAAATGAAGAAGAGTACACCTAATTTTTTATGTCTGTTGAAGATTTTGAAGCTTGTAGGAGTCCAGATCATCCTGAATATGACAGATCATCTCGTAATTGTATAGAATCATCCCAAATCATAGGCGACTGTCTGAGATCACCCTAGATCGTCAGTGACCTGATGAAAACTTGCAATTAAGAAAACAAACACCAAAAACCAAACACACTATTGCAAGAATGATGCAAAGTGATAGAAATGAGTGTAGATGCTTAAATAAAAAATCCAGATATCAAATTAAATGAGATGCAATGTTTTGGTAACTTATTTTGAATCTTATCATGCAATTATGCTAAATGAGGTGAACTCCAAGATGCAAAACATAAGTAAATAAATCTAATGCACCAATAAATAAAGAAACAAGACATAAAATGCAAACTTGGGACTATGATTGCTCCCAAGATGAATTACAGTCAATATCATCTGCAATCATACGAGATCATCGCCGATCTTGATAGGATCATCCAAAATTGTGGTTGAATCACCTATGTCGATCCGAGCTATCTCCGGATGAAACACAGTGAAATCCTACAATGAAACTTGAAAACACAAATGCGAATGATGGGATATCAAGGAGGGAGTTAGGGAAATTAGAGGATCAGGGAATCATCCAGGGGGATAAACTAGAAAAATCCTAGTTTATATAGGATTAGGGGAGGTTAGAAGGTTGGGGATCATCCCAATCTGGGAGATCCTCAACGTGGGAATCTCCAACCACGCAGAAACGCTTCTACCCAAGTTGGAGAGGTCATTGAAATAGAAGCTAATTATAAAAATTTAGTTTGATGATGAAATCGTCTGGATGTTTTGTTCCAGATGAATTCATCTGATTTGGGACGATATCGTCAGATCGGTGACGATATCGTCCAACGGTCAAAACAACTTCTAAAAATGGCACAAAAAATGAGGTGAACGGTTAACGGGAGGTTTCGGGGTTAAAATTTAAATTTTTACTTTTTATTGATGGTTTAACTGCGCCATTTTTAGGTGCTACATTTTGCCCCTCTTTAGCAAATTTTTTGAAGAAAATGCGTTAAAGACGAGTTCTTTACGTTTTACGAGAAAAATAAATTATTCCATTTTTTAGACGACGATTCTAGGTCGAATCGTACGACTATTTTCTATGGTGCCCCCTCCGAGTTTTTACCCAAATCGAACGTTTGAGGTAAAAGCATGGAAAAATAAGAAAAATAGGGTAAAACCCTAATTCATTTTTACTGTTCACTTTTGCTATTTCAAAGCTCTGCAGGCGAAATGGTGGAAACGACACACATATCGATAGAGGTCCAACACAGGTTGAAGGTAAGGATCTAAACCTAGTGTACTATGTTTTTAACATGATTTACTTGATTTTTTATTTGAATTTTAATTGTTTTTGGGTTTCGTGGCCATTTTTAGGCCGTCGACGACATCGGGATGAAATTGTTCTAATTTCATTTAAATCGTCCCTATATCACCAATTTTTTCTAAGGACAAAATCAGAGAAATAGGGGTGATCCCGTCCAATAAGGGGCGATCCCCAAATTGAAGAACGGAGATGATTTCATCCTATTAAGGATGATTTTGTCTAAATTTTTATGGGATGATTTTAATTTGAATTGATTTTTTAATGATTATGTACTAATGATTTGTGTTGTTTTATTTTTTATTTTGCAGAGGAGATTACGAAAGAGTCGAGAGTAGAAATATAGAGGTCTCAGAGACGACTTAGCCATGCTTGATCAGGCCAAGCAAGATAGATTAGCAGAGGTAGGACTGTCGCATGTGGCAGAGATGCCACAAATTTCTACAGACATGGGGCTACTGACAACCCTAGCAAAGAGATGGTATCCAGAGTCGTCCTGCTTCTGGCTACCAATAGGGGAGATGACTCCCACTCTAGAGGATGTATGGAGGATCTTGAGGATCCCCATACATGGTCGATTCATGACCCCTTTGGCCAATTAGGGCCACACGATGATGAGATTATGCAAGTGACCCAAGCTTCACCCTCGGAGAAGGGTAGAGTGAACATCGAGGCATTGAGGCAGATGCCTGGGATGTCTCGATTGACCCAAGGTTTGGTAGGGGTGGTGGGTGGCATTATTCTATGCCACTAGAGTAGATGTATATTACCATGGCTACTCTCAGATGTGGTCTGTGACATGAGAGACCACAAATACAAATTTGCTTAGGGTAACTTTGTATTGTATCGGTTGTATAGGATACTTTATGGGGTCGTATACAAGGGAGATCAATGTCTGGTGCTGACATCACTACTACAGATTTGGTGCTGGAAGCACATTGCAATGTGGAGGCCGATAGGGATTCCACTGATGGGAGTTGACCGAGAGAGACCCCAGGTTTTCTATTGGTGGCTCCAAAGAGGGTCACAATAGTAGATAGATTTTTTGATGTCCTGGAGGTTGCTGGCTGACCTCACCCCAAATTGGATCATCTAGAGACCATGGAGAGAGAATCTAGTGTGGGAAGAGGATGAACAAGAGTTGGCTTGCATCAGGCAAGTCATATGGTTGAGGACAGAGCGGGGAGAGGTAGAGCTCCATCACTACGATCGATTTTTGAGGTAGTTTGGTCTACAGCATGGGATACCTTCTCTTAGGGATTATGAGTACTCCCAAACTATTTGGGATAATACCACACTAAGTGGGGCTCTAGACATGTAGCATTTTTGAAGTCAGGATGGTGATGATGCCCACATTCAGCCAGTGGATGGGGATGACATAGGGGTAGTAGACAGGTATGATGCCTGGTATGTAGGAATCCACCCTCCTCAGATGATGATGGCATAGGTTCTGATGCATGCTATAGTGTAATGTATGGAGAGGTGATGTCAGATTGCCATCGATGTAGCGAGGAGTTACAGAAGGAGGGATCAACGATGGCCTCCTCAAGAGAGACACTAGAGAGTACCACAGGCTTTGAAGAGACAATAACAACTAGAGAGGAGGGAGGAGAGGATAGAAAGACTCCCTTCTCAGTAGAGGGATAGGCCACCATCGCTTGATAGGGGCAAGGGTGTCGAGGTGGGGGAGAGCAGTGAGATGGCAGCTCTTTGGGCAAAGAATGCCCGCCTATGAGCTCAGGTGCAGACTCTATAGGATGAGGCTACACGAATTAGGGATTGGAGTGGAGGGGTGAGCATTTTGGAGCTGGTGCGATCGATTGCTCAAACCATGTTCTATTAGGGAGTGTACTACCAACTGGTTCCAAAGGGCCAGAGGATACAGTTGCCAACCAGCATTATGAAGCCGATCAGGATGGGGTCATTGAGGAAATCATCACGATCGACATCAAGGACCCACGACACAAGACGAGCTTCAATGGGACCACCTCCTCCACCTCAGGGTGGGAGAGGATATGAGGTTGAGAGCTCGAGGGCTTCTCGAGGCTAGATGTATATTGTACATAGACTATTTTTGAGATGATTGAGTATACCAAGGTATAGATTGTGGTATACCAATCCGTTTTGATATGATGTATATACTTTTTGATATATATATATATACATGTGTGTGTGTGTGTGTTCTTTTTGTGATATGACTTGTGCATATGTTTTATGATGCTTTAATATTTCAATTGTTGATTGACTATTCATGTAATTATGTCGTTGAAAATATTTTAATTTTATGTCATGCTATAAAATTAAATGAAATAATCTAATGTAAACAAATTGGTTGTTGTGGTGTGTTTTGATGAAAATAAAGTGACTTCTAACAATAATTTCAAAGGATATTTTCACTGTTACATGACCATTTTATGGAGTCATCACTCGCCAGGTCATTAAGCTAATCCCGGTATGAGAGAAATATTGCTAAAAGTAAAAGGGTGCTTAAGAAACTTTCTCAAGACTTTGTGTTGTGATGATAAAAAATGATGATAATGATGATTTGTTTTTAGATTTCCATGAAAATATTATGCATGAAATATTGAAAATATGATTTTTGCTAGGCATAAAATTCCTAAGTATGATAGAAATTTGAACAATTCCCTAGGAATTATACCATCATCGTAAAAAAAATGAATGTTGACATAATGAAATGAAATAGAAAAGTTTTCATTCTTTTTAAAGCACAATTGTGTAACATAATGATTTAAGCCATATGCTTTTATGGATTAAATAAATGGGAAATAAAATTAGAAGTGCTAGGCATAGAATTTTAGGTATAGACTTATACCATCATCATGAAATCCAAAGAAGAAATTGATATAATAGTTTTATTGCATGGTTGATTTTTTATTTTGAGATAAATAGAAAATATAAAAATGAGGACTTGCACTAGGCGTAAAATTCCAATTTAGGTTTAGTAACTATACCATCGTCGCGAAAGTTCAAAATATATAAATGTGATTTTATTTCTAGATTTTTGAACATGTTTTGCAAGAAAATTTTGGATTTTTGAAAAAAATATGTATTTAATTGATTTTACGCTAAACAGATATTCTCAAGTAAGAAAGTCAAATTATTCCAAAATATTTGAATAAATATTTTAAATTATCTCAAAGACAAAATTTGGCATTTATAAGGAACCCCGTGTGCATACGTGAGTTCATTACTGATCTTGATCTATCATAATGATACAAAATCTCTCAAACACGAATGTGTGTGCAATTGTAATGTTTATTTACTGATTTTGAGCAAGATAATTTGATACAAGTAATTTGAATTAACCAAATGAGTGTTCGTTGACCATGATTTATATGCATGTAACCGTACCAGACTACTATGTAAGTCGGGTCATTAACATCTAGCTAATCCATAAGAAGACATAGGTCTATACAAAAGAAGGTCGCTAATGTGACAGACATATCACCATGCTAGGAGTTACCCAAGGCCAAGCGGGTTGGGCACAAACCAATTGTTATGGGGCTTACCTCATGATTTTCGAATAATTGAGAATTCCAAGGATTCAAGCTCATTCACCCTTCTTTTCTTTCAAAGGGGGGGGAGGATTTATTGCTTTTTGCTTTTTCTTTTCTTTTCTTCTTATATTTTTTTTTTTGTATTTTGCTTGACACTGAGATAATGCTGAAATATTGCTGAAATGATACAAAATGATAATGCTTCTGAATAATTTTCTCTTTTCTCATGATTTTTGTTGACTTTCTTTTTCTGTTTCTTTTTCTTCCTATACTAGGGATACTTGCTCGGATTGGCTGTAGAGCAAGGGATTTTTATTTTGGGCAAGGGTGAGCTTGTCCTTTTGTCAATTCTCAAAGATTCTAGACCATGTGCATGATAGGATAGTAGGGGAAACTTTTCGCTCAAGAGAGCACTTCTACTTTGTAGCATCATTTTGAATTTGCAATGAAATCATTTTAATGTGAAAATATGTACTTGGTTCAAGTAAATAACAAGATCAGTTCTCTATGTTCAAAAATTTATTTAATTCAACTGTGGACTTTGATATAAGAGAGATTAATAATCATACCAAATAAGATCAATATATTTATTCATGTGAGTGTGAAAGTGAAAATATAAATGCAACACTTCAAGAATTGACAGGTGCAAAATAAAAAATGTTTTTGAGGATTTTTATTTTTTTATACTTTGATTGTAATTCATGAATTGAGAGAATACATAATATTATTGTTTTTGAAATTTTATATGAATTACTAATATGAGACAATATGTATAATATATATAGTGATGAAATTATCATATTTATGCATAATAGCACTGAAGATGCATAATGTTCATAAGTTCTTTAATATCTTTACCATCTAAGGTAGCTAATATGTATGCTCCCGATCCAAATTTAGCAATGATAATATATGGCCCAAGCTAGTTAGGCTTGAATTTGCCTTTAAGGTATTTAGTTGCATTAGTATTTTTTTAATTTTCTTTTAAGATGAGGTCGTCGATCTCAAAGGATCGATTATGAACTTTCTTGAGATATGCTCATTTGAGCTTGTTCTAGTAGGCACGCAGATTCTCCAAAGCATTAATGCGCTTCTCATCTAGGAGTTCTAGCTGACTATATCTGCCAACACGATATTCATATCCTACTTTAGTATATTGAAGTAGCAGAGCCAAGGAAGGAACTTCTAATTCAAAGGGTAAATCAACTTCAATGCCATAAACCAAAACAAAAGGTGAAGTGCCCATGGGAGTACGAATGCTTGTTCGATAAGCCCACAAAGTAGGATATAATTGAATTTGCCAATCACGGCTAGATTTATTGACTAGTCTCTTGAGGATTTTAATTAATGTTTTATTAGATGCTTCTGCTTGGCCATTACCCTGAGGATAATAGGGAGTGGACCAACGATGTTGAATTTTATATTTTTGACATAGTTTCTTTACATCTTTGTTTTTGAAACAAGTTCCATTATCTGAGATGATATTTACAGGAATTCCGAACCTACAAATAATTTGATTAAGAATAAACTTGGAAACTTGTGTTCCAGTGTAATAATCTAAGGACATAACTTCAACCCACTTCGTAAAATACTCGGTGGTAGTTATGATGAATTTGTGTCCATAAGATGACACAGGATTGATTTTTTTGATGATGTCTAAGCCCCATTTTGAAAAGGGCCAAGGATATGAAATAGCCTACAGTTCTTGTGTAGGAGCATGGATAAGGTCAGCATGTTTCTGGAACTTGTTGCAATGGCACATGTAATCATGTGCATCATTCTCCATGGTAGGCCAAAAATATCCTATCCTAAGGAGCTTTTAGCAATGACGCTACCACTAAAGTTTTCCCCACAAGATCCATCGTGGGCTTCACTCAAAGCTGATCTAGACTCTTCTAGATTCAAACATATTAATAGGATACCTTCAAAAGATCTCCTATACAATGTATTACCAATTATTATGAAGCGACTTGCTCGTATACGTAATAAACGATGTTGGTTTCTATTAAAACCTTCAGGGAAGGTCCCATTTTGAAGAAAATTGAGGATGTCAGTGTACCAAAGTTTAGGAATAGTTTCATTGATTAGAAACATGTCCAAAGGTTCTAATCATGATTTAGTTGAATTGGGTTCCTAGAGTTGATGAATAATGATGGTAGCATGTTTGTCATCTAACTCCAAGGGTAAAAGAGATGCAGCTGCAACCATAGTGTCAATCGCACGATTGCTAGTTCTAGGAATAGCTTCCAAAGTAACTTGATCAAATAAAGATATTAATTGTAATACATATGCTTTATATGGGCATAATTTATCATCTCTGGTCTGATAAACATCGTTAATTTGATTTATAACAAGTTGAGAATCATCAAAAACTAATAGATTTTTAATTTTCAGTGCCATGGCAGCTCGTAATCCAAGGATTAGAGCCTCATATTCAGCAGTGTTATGAGTGCAAGTAAACGTTAATTTAAAGGATAGAGGTATGAGATTTTTCTATGGAGATATCAAAATAATACCTGCACCAGACCCACTCATACATCGAGCTCTGTCAAAGTATAGGGACCATTGCTCTGAATGATCTACCTCTAGTTTAAGGCATTCGTCAAGAAACTCAATAACGAGGGGATGGGTGGACTCTAATGGTGCAACAGCTAATTGATATCCTATGATTTGACCCTTAAAAAAATTTTGTCCTATAAACGTGAGTTCAAAACTTGCTTAGAGCAAGAACCCACTTCACTATGCGACCCGATAAATAAGGTCGACTAATGAGATAGCACAAGGGATCGAATTTAGCAATAACGTATGTTTTTTGACTGAGCATATAATGGCATAGTTTCTATGTAGAAAATATGACTGCTAGACATAACTTCTATAATTCTATGTAGCGGGTTTCATAACTAATTAATGTTCTTCTAATGTAATAATTAGCACACTCTCTTTTCTCATCATCAAGTTGAGCTAACATAGCTCCTAAAGAAAAATCTAAAGAAAAAATATACAAGATAAATGGGCGATCAGGTTTAGGTGGTGAAAGTACAAGTGGGTTAAGAAGATATTGTTTGAGGAGTTCAAATGCTTCCTTACATTCGTCGTCCCAATGGAAAAAGACATCCTTCTTAAGAAGCTTAAGAAAGGGTCCAGTTTTATCTGCCAGCTTATCGATGAAGTTATGGATAGCTTGAAGCTTACCTTGTAGAATCTGTAATTCAGATATATTTGTAGGTGCAAGCATATCAGTGATAGTTGTAATATTGAGAAGGTCAATTTTGATGCCACGTAAATAAAATATAACCCCCAATAATTTACCTGACTTAACTCCAAATATACATTTGGTTGGATTCAATCGGATAAGATATTCTCTTAACCGATCAAATACTTTTATCAAGTCATCTAAATGGTCATCTTCTTTAGTAGAACGAGCTATAATGTCATCTACATAATCATGTAGTATATCATGCATCATATCATGAAAAATATAAGTCATGGCTCGTTGATAGGTTGCACCTGCATTCTTCAAACCAAATGGCATCACTTTCTAACAGAAAGTCCCCCAAGGGGTAATAAAGGCTATTTTAGCTTGATCTTCAGGAGCTATCCTGATCTGATTATAACCAAAAAATCCTTCCATTAAGGATATCATTCCACTCCCAGTAGTAAAATCAATGATCTGATCCATATTGGGAAGGGGAAAATCATCTTTAGGGCAGACAACATTAATATCTCTAAAATTTGTACAAACCTTAATCTTAGTAGCTTCTTTCGTAGTTACTGGAACTACATTCGAGATCTATTCAACATAATCAATGGCTTGTATAAAAATAACATTCAGTAGTTTGTATAAAAATAACATTCAGTAGTTTTTCTAAGTTTCTGCTTAATAGGTTTAGCATCTGGATGCACTACTAGGTGATGCATTACTATAGAAGGGTCTAAACCTGGCATGTCTTCGTATGTCCAAGAAAGGACATCTTCATATTCTTTAAGAAATGCAATGTATTTATCCTATTTTTCTTGACTCAATTCGGATCCAATGTTGATTATGTGAGGGTTATCCTCGGTTCCAATGTTAATTTTTATGACATTTTCTACTTCTATGTGTAGATCTCTCTCGAAATTATGTGGGGCGGGTGAAACACCCAATTCTTGTAATTCTTCCAAGGTTAGCTTGGATAATTTGTCTTGAGGAGTCGTGGCCTCAAGCTGGGCTATACTAGGTATAGAGCCATCAAAATAAAATCCATTATGTAATAATTCTTCAACGGAGACATCGTGAAAGATATCTACCTCCAACTCATCATCGAATTCAGTGATCATCTCAGGATAAGCTATAAATAGCATATTACATATGAATGTCTTATTCGTTAAACACAAAGCATCATGTTCATCCAAATAATATTGGTAACATATAAGATGGTCATCATCCTCAAATGGGAATGGCTGACCCTTACTAGAAAATAGGCCCACACCACATTGGGTGGGCCACGCTTCTACCTCAAAAGTTTCTTTCATGCCATTCTAGAAAGGTCCCAAACCTTTTTCTTTATATCCCAATTTAAGCATTATAGGTTTGGATTTAATATATTCATTAGTAAAATAACATCGAGCATATCCATCATAATGAGTTTTGATGTTTCTAGGAATTATATCCCAGTCATATCCCTTATAAATAAAGGCACAACTCTTGACTTGGTAAATACTTCCCATAGGCTATGAGAGGCCCAAGGTACGAGGAGATGGCGACAAATTATTTAAAATAAGGGAATATTGCATAGAAGCATTCGTTTCTTCTGATATAAGAATTTTAGATAGATCGGGTAAGAGCTCGTCAGTAAGAGCATAAGAGGTAGAAGGAACATTCCCTACATCTTCTAATGTAGAAAATATAAATTTGGTGGATGTAGATGGTGTAGAGGAGTCGATAGATGGGTCTATTAAAGGTATGGAAGTTATAGGAGTAGAACAAGAGACATTGGTTGTGGGATTAGGATATTTCTTAGGTCCTAATGCGGTTTGTTTAGAATATGCTTGAGCTATATGTGGAGGTGCAACTGATGAAGAAGAAATATATGACATTGTGGGTGTGAGTTTCACACATTTAGATGGATAATGAGAATTAGGATGTGTGGATGACAGAGTAGGGCAAAATTGAACTCCAATAGGTTCTACCAAAGCACACATATCAAAGGGTCTTGGATCACCATGAATGGTAACCAAATGATTCTTAAATTCAAACTTAACACATTGATATAAAGTCAAGGGAACAACTCGCATCGTGTTGATCCAAGGATGACCCAAGAGTATATTGTCCGATGCAGGGCAATGTACAATGAACATAGTCGTATCCAAGGTTCTTGGACCAACCTGTAATGGAATGGTAATAAATCCACACGTTTCTTGTGTTTCGTCATTGAAATATTTTATGATCATATCAGTTCTTTTCATTTCATCACTTCTAAACCCAAATATTTGGTAGAAGTCAAAAGTGTAAATATTTAAAGATGAACCATTATCAATAAAGACTCGTTTGACTGCTATATCTCCAATTAAGGTAGTAATATACAAAGGGTTATCTTTATGTAAACTATGTTGCGGTATGTCCCTATCTCGAAAGTCAATACAATCAACTTCACGAGTTATTATAGTATTGGCCATGGATCCAGGTTGAATGTCTTGCGATACCATCATCTGGCTCAATGTGAGCATTAATTCATCTCTATGTGTAGGAGAAGATCTTAAAAGGTCCAAAAGGGAAATTATAGCTATAATATTTGATAATTGTTCATTAATATTATAAGGAGGCTTAGGTTGAACATTAGGTGAATGATTCCCTTTACTAGGAACCTTTGAAACAAATGGAGCTGATCCACCATTCTGAATTTGATCTTGTTGAGAATTTTGAGCTTGTTGTCTAGTAACAGCTCCGATGGTACCCACATTATTATTCTATGGATGATGAATGGGTCTTGGTATAGCGTTTATAGCTAGCTCATTAGAAATTAATCGGTGATATGAGGGTCTAGTAGTGATTCTTCTTGGAAATGGCTCTTCTGGAACCATATAACTTGTGATAGGGTGAATAGGATCTGATTCATCATTAGAACTATTTGATTGATTTGATGTTATTTCCATATCACTCTCAGTATCGTATTCTGTATCACTAAGATTAGGTATCTGAATATTATATAGAGGCCTGGTTGTAACCATGGATAAAGTTGTGTCAAAGATTTCCGGATCATGAATAGGTAAATAACCACTAATAGTTCCTACATATCAGATAGGAGGAGGGATATTATGATGTTCAATTTGATTAGCCACATCCTTACCATGTTTTGGTAAGGGATGTTGAAATATGTCCAATGACTGATTGGCATTCTGATTTTGGTTTTGTGGGATGTTCTTTTGAACATTATTAGGTGGATTTTGCTTAGGCTAAAAGGCTTGCACCTCCATTTAATTGTTATCAATCAAGTCCTGTATTTTATGTTTTAATATTTTACAAGAGTTGGTTGTGTGTCCAGGTCCTCTATGGAAGTCATAGTGTAGATCTTCTTTGTATCTAGGTATAGTTGGATCAGGTTCCCGAATATTTGGTAATTGAATCAAACCTCATTCTAATAATTGTGGTAGAATAGTTGATAAAGGTTGATTTAACCTAGTAAATTCTTGAGGAGGTCTATTAGGAGGTTTCAGTACAAACTTCTCTACTGTCTTCATAACATTAACATTAGCAATATTTTTTCTATCAGTGACTCCATCACCCACAACTTTTTTATTCTTATATTGATTTTTGGATGTTTTCTCATCGTCTTTCTTGTTACGCTGGCCTCTCCTAATGAGAGCATCTTCCACTCTTCGGGCTAACTCTATAGCTTGATCGAAGGTGGTCAATGTAGCAGATAATAATTTGTAAGATAGTTGCTCTTGTAAATTATTAATAAAGATGTCCAACATCTCTCTATAAGGTAACACAAAGTACAATTTTCCTATCAACTGTCTCCACCTAGCTAGAAAATTAGCAAAACATTCATCTTTGCCCTGTTTTAAGTTATACAAGTATTTAATGGTCACATATCTTTCGATGTACGCACTAAATTGATGAACAAAAGACTCGGTAGTTTCTTTGAAATTCCTCAAAGAATTGGTGGGTAATTGATAATACCACTCTAATGCCATTCCTGCCAAGATTTTTGGGAACATTTTTAGTAATAACAAGTCATCATGTGATATGTCATGACATGCTATCCTAAACATATGAAGATGCTCTATGGGATCTTCGGTTCCTTTATATATGGGAAGAACAGGCATAGGGAAATGTTTAGGATATGGTTGTGCTATGACTATAGGATCTAAAGGTTGACTGCACATCTCTCGATAATTGTACGAGGGACGGTAGGGATCCATATGGTCCATGTGGGAAACTAACTGTTTCACCACGACTTCAAGATTGCCAGTTTGTCCACCATATTGGTTCGGTGGCACATAGGTATGGGATCCATGAGTGTATGATGGTGTAACATAAGGATTAGATGTTATATTGCTATTATGTAAAGTGTTGGTAGGAAGAGTATTATGAAGGGGATTTGTAATGGTATTATGTTGTACCTTAGATTGTTGGTAATTGGTGTTTGGTTTTGTTTTGGGTTTTTGTTGATTTAAGGTATGTTGATCAAGAGCTTGGAAAAATAGAGCATTAAATGATGGCTTATTTTGTGCAAGAATGACTCTAGGCTTGTTAATAGGCACTTTAGATCATTGGGTAATCTATTGTTGTTGCATGTTCTGGATCACAACTGCCATATCCAAATTGGATGGTCCAGCTTGATCACTCTCTTGATCAATAAAATACAAGGGATTAGTGTGTGTTTGAAATACTTCTTCTAGAGTTTCTTGAGTGTCACTAATTCAATCCTTGTCCATATTGGTTGCTCTTTTAAAAACACCAATATTAGTGTTAATGAACTTCCAAAATTGTTCCATGTTTTCAAAAGTGATAGCTCCTCTCGAAGAAATTTTAGGGGATAAGGATCCTTACTCTCTATTAGTTTCTTCTTGTTCATTTGTTATAGAAAGATCTTATTCTTGTTGGTATAGGGTTTCTTCTTCCTGAACTTGGTCTTCAGGAGGGATATTTTGGTCAGTTAATGGTCTTCCTAACCAATCTTCATCTTCTTCGATTTGTTTTCCATTCCTAAGTCTATGCATTGTGCTAAACTTAGGTTTTAGCAAATATATATACTTATATATATATATATATATATATATATATATATATATATATATATATATATATATATATGATAGGGTTGAGAGGTATATATTTTAACTATATACCTACTATAATACTTTAAAAGCAAATATTTTGTTATTATCATTTGTTTTTTTATTTTTTTGTGTGATTTTATTATATTATTATTTTTCGAGAATAAAAATAACAAACATCATGCTAGTTTTAAGAAACAATAGTAGAAAGAATCACTTATCTTTCTATGAATAGTTTATGGATATCATTGATAGGATCAGGTTCATCAGGAGTCATGAAATGCTCCTCTTCAAATTGGAAGTTGTTTTTCAAGAACTTGATAGAGTGTGCTATGGTAATATGATCTATTTCAGACTCTGACATGTAAAAATAAAGTTCATAGTAATACTCTCGATACACCATAGCTCTAGGAAATCTATTCCATATTTTTCTATCCATAAGAACGAATTATTGATCCTTTATATGAGATAGAAATTTATGTACTACAACTGCGTTCTCAAGGTATTCCTCAAAGGTGTATAATTTAGAAGACACAAGTGCTCTTTTATTGGCTAACCACCTATGGTAAGCTCTCTGAAGTTCATGGTACAAAGTCACCTGATCAGGATCCAGGATTCTATCTAAGACAAACCTCTTAATTTGTCTAAGTTTTGCAGATCTACATTTAATAATACCCAATCTCCTATAAAGTTCATCCTATAAAGGTTGGGCTCTATATTTTTGAGGTAATCTAAGCACAAAAGTAATCTCTATGGCCGTTAATTGATTTTCAACATTTATGGAGACTGCTCATCTTCTATCATAATCTACCATCTAAGTATGATATGCAAGTTTAACAGTTTTCTAATGATTCTAGATGTTCTTAATAAGATGTTTTTTTTTTATTGTTTTCAAAAGGTGTTTTTAGTTTCATGTCAGGTTCACCAAAATGTGTCGCCCAAATTTTTCGCACCCTTACCTTCAAGCTAAAGGATTCGTGCCCGAAAGGGGGATGCAAAAAGGTTGGAACAATACCTCGGACAAAGAGGCCATTTGAAGGTCGCACCTCTCGAGGGAGGGGTATAAAGGTGAATTTTTTACAGATGGTGGGGTTCACCAGGAAACTTTGAGTGGCAGTTTCCATGCCTAGGTTGAAAATGAGTTTGATTTTTTTATTTTATATTCAATCATTCAGATTCCTAGGTTGGAAAAAATGAAGCTAAGCTATTATATATGAAAATTCTGATTTATATGAAGATAGCAGACATAAATGAATTCTAATGCAATTAAATATAGAGAATATGTTAAATGGAGAAGAGTACACCTGATTTTTGATGTCTAATGAAGATTATAAATCTTGTAGGAGTCCATATCATCCCGGATATGACAGGATCATCTATAATTGTATAGAATCATCCCAAATCATAGGTGATCATCTAAGATCACCTTGGATCATCAACGACCTAACGAATTCGTTAGATGAATTTTTTAGAAACCTGCAATTAAGAAAACATACACCAAAAGACAAAAATACTATTGCAAGAACGATGCAAAGTGATAGAAATGAAAGTGTAGATTCTTAAATAACAAATTAAATGAGATGCAATGTTTTGCTAACTTATTTTGAATCTTATCATGCAATTATGCTAAATGAGGTGAACTCCAAGATGCAAAATAGAAGTAAATCAATCTAATGCTCAAATAAATAAATAAATGAGGTAGAAAATGCAAACTCGGGACTCTGATTGCCCCCAAGCTGAATTGCAGTCAAGATCGTCTGCAATCGTACAAGATCATCGTCGATCTTGACAGGATCATTCAAAATTGTGGTTGAATCACCTACGATGATTCGAGCTATCTTTGGCTGAAATGTAGTGAAATCCTGCAATGAAACTTGAAAACACAAATGCAAATGATGGGAGATCATGGAGGGAGTTAGGGAAATCAGAGGATTAGGGAATCAGCCAGGGGGATAAACTCGAAAAACCCTAGTTTGTATAGGATTAGGGGAGGTTAGAAGGTTGAGGATCATCCCAATCTGGGAGATCCTCAATGTGGGAATCTCCAACTGTGTAGAGACACTTCTGCCTAAGTTGGAGAGGTCATTGAAACATAAGCTAATTATGAAAATTTAGTTTTGGGACAAAATCGTCTAGATGTTCTGTTCTAGATGAATTCATCCGATTTGGGATGATATCATCAGATTGGCGACGATATTGTCTAATGGTCAAAACAACTTCTACAAATGGTGCAAAAAATGAGGTGAGCGGTTAACGGGTGGTTTCAGGGTTAAAATTCAAATTTTTAATTTTTACTGATGGTTTAACTGTGCCATTTTTAGGGTGCTATAGAGGTTTAGAATGGATAATATAAAGATCATTATACTAAATCTATTTCCTTTGATTATGTACACACCAATAGGGTTCTAATTCCCCATTGAATACAACATATTAATCTATTCAATTGATTCTCAATTGCTATAAATTTTGCTTTTTAAATTTGATCGACGATTCATTTCATTACTTTCCATATTGAAGAACATGTGCTTATACTGAGAGGGGGGGTGAAGAGTATAACATAAAGCATCAACATTAATTAAATTATAAACATAACACAAATAATCACACACATAAGAGACACCATTTTAATGTGGTTCATCCAATGTGGGCTACCTCCATAGAGAAAATATTTTTCTAAAAGTTTCTCAATCAATATATTGGGAATCCTTCTCAAATTACAATGTTTATGGACTTCTATCCAAAGGAGATGTTGATACCCTAATCTCAAGTTTGTGGATCTCTTCCATAGGAGAATTCTTTTCCCTTCTGCTCTGGCTAGTGATCTTCTAGAAGACTTTGTCTCTATGCTACATTGACTGGTGGATCTCTCTCCACTTGAGGACTTCTCACTCAGATCTTGCCTTCAATTGTCCTGGCTACTGGATATCTATCCTTTGAGACTTTTTCCTCTATACTCTGTCACCTCCAAAGCTCTGTCTCAATACTGTACCAAATACAGTTCAGATAGTATAGCACATTTTTGCTCAATCTCTTGCAAAAAACATAGTACAATCGATCTAGTACAATTATGCTCAATAGGTTCACTAAGAGCCTGGTCAAATATACTCAACAGGTTCGCACAAAAACCTGTTAAATCTGCTCAACATGTTCACAAAAAACCTGTCTAAATTTGCTCAATAGATTCTCTTTAGGACTTGCTCAAATCTGCTCAATAAGTCCTCTCATGGACTTGCTTAAATTTTCTCAATAATTCCTCTCTTGGACTTGCTCAAATCTACTCAATAAGTCCTCCCTTGGACTTTATCAAATTTGTTTAGCAAGCTTTCACAAAAGCTTAACGCAAAATAGTACACAAGCCTTATCAAAGACTTGTCTCAAATCTGCTTAACAAGCTCACACATAACTTGTTCAATCTCATAGAATCATAAAGAGAATTGTTAGAGACTCAATATGTTCTAAGCTCAAAGTACAATCAATATCTCAATTCAATCTCATAGAAGCATAAAGAGAATTTTTAGAGACTCTATATGTTCTATACTCAAATATCAATTTCAACTCAATAAAAGCATAAAGAGAATTGTTAGAGACTCAATGTCCTATTCTTAAATCTCAATCTCAACTCAAATAAATCTCATAGAAGCATAAAGAGAATTGTTAGAGACTCTATATGTTCTATACTCAAATCCCAATCTTGAATCAATAGAAGCATAAAGAGAATTGCTAGAGACTCAATATGTCCTATTCTCCAATCTCAATCTCAACTCAAATCAGAATATAGAATAGTTTGTTTTATGGAACTTGAAAAACAATTTCACACATCCACTTGACTAGGATAAACCAAATCAACTCAACCAATCACATCAAGGAACAATCCTTTCTCACAAACCTTAGTTCAAACATGTATCAACCAACTCAAAATATTTCCAACAATGCTTTATCTCAAGTCTCACATAACAATGATACTCATGTTATTTTATAGATCATGTTCAAGTTCATTTCATCATCAATGGGCTTCAACAACAATGCTAATGAAACAAGGTTTAAATACAACTCACAAATCAAAAAACCTTGAAGCATTCAACCAACCATCTTCACAAAGGAAACTTCAATTAATCCTTTTCACTCCAATGATATTTTAGAAATCAACCACCACAAAAAATCAATAGGAGAATGTGCCCATACCTTTTTGATGCCAATAAGTTATCCACAAAATTTGCCACACTTAATCACAACTTTCCTTTTCAATATTAATAAGGGTTAGTGGTATTTTAAATAATCACAATAAAAGCATAACTTAATTTACACCCTTTTCACTCGAACTTCATAAAAACATCCACCAAAGTCTATTGTAATAAAAATCCTTATTAAGAATAACCCACAATAAATATTTCAAAATCACTTTAACAACAACTCCTTATATCTCCTAAAATCAATTCTCCATTTCCATCAAAATAAAACATAAATCAAATATGTTTTTGCAATAATAATCACAGACCTAACGATTAAATTTAATTCCCATTAAATAACTTATAACTCCAAACTTTAGGGCTAATAAAAATTATTAAAGGTAAAAACGTAAATACCTCTCAAGGGGATTTGAACCCCCGTAGTATGCCACACACCACGAGTGTCTTAGCCATGGCTAAGATTCCTTTAATCTTCCTCCACTTGCTGCAAAGGACAAAGCACCAAAGCGCTTCCCACATGCTGCCATCAAGGGGATTTGATCCATGATATTTGCGTTGCCCATAGTCTTAGCAAAATCGATATGCCAAAGTGCCATGCCTCATACCATGTTTGAGATTTCCAAATCGCTGCACTTTCTTCAATGCTTCCTTTTCAACAATTCACACGAGCTCTTTTGAATTCCAAGGCAATTAACACACGAGAGCAAGGATAATTATTTGGTTTAATTTCCACCCCTTTATATAGTTTTTAATAACACTTTGAAGACGTCGAAAGAAATATTAAAATTGTATTTGCATGATGGTGTCGATGGGAAACTTTCCATTTAAATTTGAATTTAAATTTTAAATAATTTAAATTTTAAACCAAACATTAAAAATCAAATAACTCCATCACCGGGGCACCTTTTTTTATGAAACAAAATCCCAATGTGGGTTTTAAAAAAAATCCAGATTAAATCTGTTGTTCATGGTTTTAAATAAAATATTTTATTTTCCCTGCCTTGGTTTTCACAAAAACCCTTCATAGATCCTTTTGACATTTATTGCTCTATTGACATCAATGACAACATTTCAGCTTAGGGACTCAAAATGTCCAACAATCTCCCCATTTGTCATTTATGGTAACCCAAATCCTTTTACTGAATTCTGACCTTATTTTTTGCTCCCCTTAGGGCTTTGCTCCCCTAGCTCAATGCTCTCTTAGATATCAAATCTCTCCTCATATCCAAAAACTCTCCCCATAATACACAAATATCTCCCCCTTTGACATCAATGTCAAAGGGTCACATTTGGGACTTAGGGCTAATAATTAAGCCTCTTAGCTTAGCCCCTCCACCACCTACACATGAGGTGTTTAATTCTGGGGTGGGAGTATTTCTACTCCCCGAAAGCACTGTTCTCTGCCTTTGTATTTTATTTTTTATTTTTGCTGAATTCTCTCAATGTTTCTTTCCAAGTCATCATCAATGTTCCTGTTCTTGTTCTTGTTCTCATACATATCCCGTTATTGTACCTATTTTTTTTCTCATTCTTGTTTTCATCCATGTTCCTATTCTTGTACCTATTCTTTTTCTCATTCTTTTCTGAGTCTCTTTTATTTTTTGAGTCTCTGTTCCTATTCATCTTCTTGTTTTTGTTCATCTTCTTGTTTCTGTTCATGTTCTATTCCTATTCATATTCCTGTTCCTGTTCATGTTCATATTCCTATTCTTTTTCATGTTCATATTCCTGTTCCTATTCATACCTATTTTTGGAATATTTTCTCTACACCATATTGCTATGTGACCATCATTATTGCACTTATAACACTTAATGTTATTATTCCTTTGATGTGCAATAGTCTGGATGTGCAATAGTCTTAGGATTTCTCCTAGTGAAGCCATATCCTCTTCTATCATGAATCCTATAATTTATTGCCTTATGACCAAACTCATTACATGAATAACAATATCCTTGGAAAATATTTTCTCTTCCATATACCTATATTTCATGTGTCCTGCACTGTGAAGTCATGTGCCGAAACCTGTGACATGAGAAGCATCTCCCATTGAATCTTCCTTGCCTATACATCATTGGTCTCATGTTCTGATTGTTGTTCCATCTGTATCTTCTTTGCCCATTGTCCCTATTGGAATCACTGCAATATGACTCATCCTTAGAAGTTTCACTTTCAATTACATCTGAGAATCCATATTTTGAAGTATCTTCTTCTGATGTTGTTTCTTCTTCTTCAATACTTTAAGTAGACTTTGCCTTTTCTTGTTTCTTTCCAAAACCTAGACCTATTGAACATGATGTTCGTTGTTGTACATGAATGAACTTATCCAAGTTCTTAGAGCTATTTGTGAAACTCTTTATATTGATCTTGGAGTCCTATAAATATTTCTTTAGAGTAGCCACTTCTTGTGCTAACTTCTCACATTACAAGATTTTTACTTCTAACTTTTCTTTGAACTTACTTGCCTTGGCCTTTGACTTCTCTAAGTCCTGTATGAGCAATAATATTTCTTCATCACATTTTTGAAACTGAATTTCAATCTTAGAGTGTTTCTTTCTTACCTTATTCACTATGTTAAGAGCATAGATAAGTTCACCTTTGATATCATAACCATTACCTATTGAGTAGTCCTCTATTTGTTTGCCTTTTTCCATATTGTTTCTTTATTTTGACTTGCTTTCTATAGGATCACTCAATTATTTATCTTCAAAAACCATTAGAAGATTATCATTTAGACCCAATATTATGTGTTGAGATCGATCCTCATTCTCTTTGGATAAATGACATTTTACCCTTTTGATCTCATTGAGTACATAAAGATTTCTTTCTCTTATAGCACTTGCTACCAGTTTTCCAGTTTTAGACTTTCTTACTTCACATCGATCTTTATGAAATGTTACCATATGACCTTGATCACAAAGTTGACTAATTCTCAAGAGATTGTGTTTCAAGCCTTCCACATATAGAACATTTTCAACTTTTTCTTTCCCATTGCCTATACTTAGAGTTCCTTTTCCATCGATTTTTGCTAAACCGTTGTCCCCAAAGTTTAATGACCCTCTATTTCCTTCTTTCAAAGTTATAAATTTTTATTTTTCTCCTGTCATGTGTATAGAGCACCCACTATCCAAAAACATTTTCTCTTCTGTATCCTGAGCATGCAATGCTATTTGAACTAGCAAAGATTTTAGTTTTCCTTTTCCTTTTTCTTCTTTCCTAGTAGTTTGACCTGCAGTCTTTCTACTAGACTTAGAATTTTCTAGATTGCATCTTCTAGCTATATGCCCAAAGTTATTGTATTTTTAGAACTCAACATCATCATCCATATATGATACAGTAGAATCCATACTACTACTATCATAGTCTGTATTAATGCAATGCACAACTTTATGACCATATTTATTGCAAGAGAAACAATATCCATGGAAGAAATTTTGTAACATTTTTTGATGAGGACTCAATTTGGTATTATTTCCTTTGTGATATTATTTTCTAGAGATATGGTGTGGTACCTTATTTTTTCTTGATGTTTCTACCTCTTGCTGACTTAATCTCTTGTTTATTTTAGTTCTGCATTTTAACATAACAATTTATATTGCCACTCTCTCAAGTCCTGCTTCTTTTGCTTCCAACATATCTCTTAATTGATGTTCAATTTCTCTTATTTCTTTCACTATAATTTTGAGTTATATTAGACTTTGCAAAAGCTCAATTATTGCTAATTTAAAATCTCAAATTTGTTCCCTTAGTTGTGCATTATCTTCTTGAATCCTTTCAAGATCTTGGAGACACTTGGAGAGAACTTCTTCAAAGTCTATACTTTCTTCACTCCCTGAGCACATGTGTGATACTGATGGATATATATCCAAGTTGTTAAAATTTTTGTGGAGAGAACGACTCTAATACCAATTGAAGAACATGCACTTATACTGAGAGGGGGGGTGAATAGTATAACATAAAACTTTTTCTCAAATATAAGCATCGAAATTAATGAAACCATAAACATCACACAAAGCACCACACACATAAGAGACACCATTTTAACATGGTTCATCCAATGTGGGCTACCTTCATAGAGAAAATATTTTGCTATAACTTTCTCAATAAATATCTTGGGAATCCTTCCCAAATTACAATATTTATGGACTTCTATCCAAAGGAGATGTTGATCCCCTAATCTCAAGTTCATGGATCTCTTCCATAGGAGAATTATTTCCCCTTATGCTTTGGCTAGTGATCTTCTATAAGACTTTGTCTCTATGCTACACTAACTAGTGGATATATCTCCACTTGAAGACTTCTCACTCCTATCTTATCTTCAATTATCCTGGCTGCTTGATCTGTATCCACTGAGACTCTATCCTCTATACTCTATCACCTACAAAGCTTTGTCTCAATACTGTACCAAACACAGTTCAGTCGGTCTAGCACATTTTTTCTCAATCTCCTACACTAAACATAGTACAATCAATATAGTAGAATTATGCTCAATAGTTTCACTCAAAACCTGCTGAAATCTACTGAACAAGTTCACACAAAAACCTGTCTAAATCTGCTCAACAAGTTCACACAAAACTTGTCTAAATATGCTCAACAGATTCTCTCTAGGACATGCTCAAATCTTCTCAATAAGTCCTCTCTTGGACTTGCTCAAATTTTATCAATAAGTCCTCTCTTGGACTTGCTCAAATATGCTCAATAAGTCCTCTCTTAGAATTGGTCAAATATGTTTAGCAAGCTTTCACAAAAGCTTAACTCAAATCAGTCCACAAGCCTTCTCAAAGACTTGTCTCAAATATGCTTAACAAGATCACACAAAACTTTTTCAATCTCATAGAATCATAAAGAGAATTGTTAGAGACTCAATATGTTCTAAGCTCAAAGTACAATAAATATCTCAATTCAATATCATAGAAGCATAAAGAGAATTATTAGAGACTCTATATGTTCTATACTCAAATCCCAATCTCAACTCAATAGAAGCATAAAGAGAATTGTTAGATACTCAATATGTCATATTCTTAAATCTCAATCTCAACTCAAATAAATATCATAGAAGCATAAATATAATTGTTATAGACTCTATATGTTCTATACTCAAATACCAATCTCAACTCAATAGAAGCATTAAGAGAATTGTTAGAGACTCAATATGTCCTATTCTCCAATCTCAATCTCAACTCAAATCAGAATATAGAATAGTTTTGTTGAGTGGTGTTTTCACCCGATTGTGAAAGCACACTCTCCGGTAGGATATGAGTCCCAAAATCCTCTGCTTGCAAAGAAATTATAACAAAGTAATTTCTCCAAGGTTCCTGTTATGTTGGTTCTTTAACACCAATGATGTTGTTCAATGTAAATGCTGGGAACACCTTAGGGTTGCAAGTGGATGTTAACAAGGGGCACTGTAGTTTACTTTAATTTGAATTTGCAGTGGACTCAAAGTGAATAAATCTAAGAGATGAATCTGTATTTATCCTGAGCTTTGATGGATTTTCAGTTCTTTATTTGAATCGTGGTAATTAAAATGCAGGAAATAAAATAAAGAATTGAGAATAAAAGAAAATGCAACTAAAAGGTAAATTAAACTACATTCAGAATGCTGCCATCTCCATTCGACAAAACCGAAGCTAATGAGGTTTTCTGCATGCAACCTAACCTATTGAATCTGCACATTCGCACAATCTTGATAAGCTAGGTGCGGGTTTCTAGGGTTTTACTGTAATTTCAAATTTTAGGCCTTCGCATGAAGCAACCGAGAGGACTCGCATTAAACTCCATTTATAAACCTAAAATTTGAAAGGGAAAGATAAACATTAAATCATGCATGCAAAAATGACTCCTTCTTTCTCATCAATGAGATGCCAACTCTCTGTATTTCTGTATTAAATGGTATATCAATTACAATAACAGAATGTTCCAGGTATTACAAATCCAGAACAAATGAAGGAAATTGCTCCAAGTGCAGGCCTAGAATGGCATGCAGCCCTTGTCTCTGCAACTCTGCTAGCAGCAATTTCCAACCCTCTGTTCAATCTGCGCTTCCGATTTTATACTGTCTGGCATGGCTCTTCGGTTCACCTGCGTCGCTTCGTTTCACCTCCCAGAATGCATCTTTTCAAATTCTTGCCTTTTCGATGCTTTTACTTCATGCTCGATGTCGAAACGTTCAAAATATTTCGTTGCATGTAACGCTTCTGCAACTCTAACACCTGTATGCCACGTGTCTCACGCTTTCTACCTTCTGTAATGGTCCCATGGAAATCGTAACGTTTTCATGCATGCAGCTTGTTCCTCTGTTAACACAGCAAAAATGAAACAGGTCACGATATCACGACGTTTCTCGGCCAACAGCCTCCTTGCCTTCTTGCTCAGCGAAAATGCGACATGTCACGAAATCACGACGCTTTCCTGTTTCGTACACTCTCGGCCACAACCTGTCGTGAAATCGCTACGCCTTTCGTTTCTTTCCTCTTGGCAGCTTTCTATCGTGAAATCGTGACACTTTTTTGTTTCGTACCCTTTGCCCATTTTCCATCGCGAAATCGTGACAATTTTCACTTCTCGCGGATTTCGTGACGCTTCTCCATTCTGTGCCCTTTCGCTCGTTTCTGTCATGATTTCATGACGCTTTTGTGCTTCGTGCCCTTTCGCTCGATTTTGTCACGATTTCGTGACACTTTTTACACTTCATGCCTTTTACTACAACCTGTCATGATTTCACAACGTTTTTTGCTCGACACTCCTTCAGCTGCAACCTGTCGCGATTTCAGACGTTTTCACTCTGACGTCTTTGGTCGCAACTGTCACGATTTCGTGATGTTTTTCATCCGTATTGCTTTAGCTGCAACCTGTCACGATTTCGTGATGTTTTTCACTCTGCTTTGACTGGTTTGACCCATGATTTTGCGACATGTCACGATTTCGCTACGCCTTTCTGCTTCTCCTTTCTCTCTCCTCTTTCGGTCGCGACGGAGCTACATGTCACGATTTCGTGACACTTTTTCATTTTGCCTTTCTCTCTCCTCTTTCGGTCGCGACGGAGCAACATGTCACGATTTCGTGACACTTTTCTATTTTTTGGCAATGATGGCGCGATAGGTCACGATTTCGCGACATGTCGCGATTTCGCGACACTTTCTACACTTGTGCATTTTTGCCCCTTTTTCTTGAATTTTAGCATCTGGGTCACTGAGATTCCTTTTGAAAGCATGCAAAAAATATGGGTCCCCAATTTTGGGGTGTGTTGTGGATCAGCCACAACAAATGGCGACTCTGCTGTCAAATGCTCTTGAGCATTTTAGTGAGAACCCAACCTGAAACATATACAAACTCGAAAACATGTGTTAGCACATAAGCAATATAACAAATGCCCAAAGATCAAAAGTACATGAATCATCAGAATCATCAAGTATTAGCTCAGTGTGTGCAATGAATTTCTTTCCCTATCGTTTGAAATTGATCCACACTCCATTGTCGGCTTTGCATGAATGCATATATGAGATTGTGAATGATTTGTGTAACCTAATGAATATGCTAGGAGATCTTGCTTTTATAAAATGCATAGTCTTTCTTCTAGTATCATGTACAAACATTCAAGATTGCCAAACCCTCTTAGGATCCACTAATTAATTGCCTTATTATATCCCAAAGTTGGTTATGAGTCCCTACTATCTTGAACCCATGTGCAAGTGAATGTGAAATCAGAACTTTGGGGAATCAGACTCCCAACCAACCGAGATGAGAGTTTAACCCTATCCTTACTATTCTGATTTAGAATTCATTACCTCACTTTGAGCAAAATAATTTAACCAATTATGGAAGAAATGGTCATGCTAGTCTAACCCTTTGGACAATCAGTGGTCTTGTTTTTTAGACAAGACATGTTGCCATGCATGGGCATACCTAACCCCACAATCCAAAACTTATCTTCATTTCTTTGGACCTTGGGGATGACTACCCATCCTTTGCAGAGGACAAGTAGTACGATCCTTCCAATCCAATATAAATATGAGATGGGAAAATTTTATTTTTTACTTCTTGGACCTTAGGGATGACTACCCATCCTTGCTAGGGACATGTAGTACGATCCTTCCAATCCAAACTTTAGATGTAAATGGAAAATATTAATTTTATTGCTTAGACCTTGGGGATGACTACCCATCCTTTGCAGAGGACAAGTAGTACGATCCTTCCAATCCAAGATTTATTATGAAATGAGACATAGGAGCTTTGGGGAATCAGATTCTCAACCTAAGCGAGATGAGAATTTATGCCCTATCCTTACTACTCCATGTAGGTCAAATCAAAGCTTTGGGGAATTGGATCCTCAACCTAAGTTCGATGAGGATTTAACCCTATCCTTACTACTCTGATTTTAGGCTTTAAGCTCTATGGAAGTGGTCAAAACCACTGTTTTAAGGATCATGTTGCATAATAGGATAGACATGAAAAACTTCTTTCGCCCAACCTTTTCTTCCAAGTTAGGTTTTGATCATTTTGCTCAAGATCCTTTTTAATGTATGAGACGTGCTTGGTTCTAGATATCTCAAGACTCAGTTTCCAACCTTAGGATTTTTTCTTACATTTATGTTATAACACAACCCTAAGAGGGATTGACATACTTTAATGATTTGTACCTAAGATGCATATGCAACTAAGATGGAATGTATATGTAAAGTGAGATGTAACATGAATGCATTATCTCTTGAATTGCAAATGAAATATTTGTCATGCAAAACTGACTACTTCATGCATCACAAAATCAAACGATATAACTTAAAATGTTTGTGTGACTTGTGGAGCTTTTACAAGACAATTCCAATATTTCATATTCTCCTAATCTTAAGCATAAGTTGACATCTCAATTTTTTTATTATATATATATATATATATATATATTTTTATTTTTTTATTTTTTATCAAAATAAACAAAACATGTCAATTGAAATCAAATCCACAACCAAAATCCTAGCTAGGCTAACAATCCTAAACAATGAAACAAAATCTGAAAATCCCCACCAAAACCGAAAAGAATAACATCAAAATCTCACAACCTAAGGGCTAAAATAATGCTTTAAAATCTGCCCATTAACCGGTAGCATAAAATCTCTCCCTTCTAAAGTTTTTAGCCTGAAGGTATTCTTCCCAAGAATCTCTGAAATCTGGTAGGGGCCTAACCAAAGACAATCAAACTTTTGATGATTCCCTTTTTCCTCATGTCTTTTGTCCCATAGTAATACCAAATCTGAAATTCTGAATGACTTAACTTTGGCCCTTCTATCAAACCATCTTTTGATAACTTCCTGGTGTTTATTCATGTGATTCATGGCTTCTTCTCTCTTTTCATCAAGATGCAACAAATGACTTAACCTGGCTTCAACTTGATCATCTGTCCCCAAGTACTCTTGTATGAAATGCAAGGTCTGCAACTTCAAATTTGCAGGAAATATCGGGTCTTGCCCATAGACCAAATGATAGGGAGTATTCCCTATGGATTCTTTCACTGGTCCTATCTTGCCCAAAGGGCAAACTTCAATTGGCTGTGCCAATCCCGAGGGTTCTTTTCCAGCAACTTCTTAATAGTGTTCAACAAATTTTTATTTGAAGATTCGGCCAAGCCATTTCCTTGAGGATAATAATTAGATGCAAACTTTAAGCTCACTTTGTTGTCATATGCCCAATCTGCAAATTGTGTAGAAATAAAAGCTTTACCATTGTCATTGACAATAGAATCGGGCATTCCAAATCTTGTTATAATATGGTCCTCAAGGAATTTTATTACAACGTCTGTGGTGGCATGTTTAGTAGGAATCGCTTCTATCCACCTTGTACAGTAGTCCGTAGTCGTCAATATGAATTTATGGGAATAAGACGAATTTGGGTTAATAACCCCAATGAAATCTAGTCCCCACTGTGCAAATGGTCTCATTTCAACTACAGGTTGTAACGGCATGGCTGCATTTCTTTCTCTATTGGCAGCCACTTGACAGATATGACAAGATCGTACATGGGCATGTGCATCTTTGAAAATGTGTGGCCAGTAGTATCCTGCTCTCAGGATTTGATGCGCTGTAGCATTTGCCGCACCATGACCAGTTCCATGTTTCCCGTGAAATTCTTGCAACACCCTGGCAGCTTCTTCTTTGTTCAAGCACCTCAGGTAGATCCCTTCATGATTCTTCCTGTAAAGAACACCAGATTTCATCAGATAATTGATAGACTTAAGCCTTAAAGCTCTTCTCTGGGTTGAATTCAGATTAGAAGGACACTTACCAGTCAATAAAAATTGCACAATATCAACATACCAGTCATCCTTAGCAATGTATTCTGTGTTCGAGTATTGGCATGTTATTTGCGGATTATTTTCTGCGATCGCCTTCGCCAGTCCCTGTCCTCGAACTAGTTTCATAGGTTGGATTTCGAGATCAAATTCTTGGATGGTGGAAATCCATTTCCCTCTTTTCTCACCTAGTTCATTTTGTAAAAACATGGTCTTAACAGCAGAGTCAAGCACGATGGCAATAACTCTGCTGTGCACAATGTAATGCCTAAATTTTTTCATCGTTTTAAAAAGTGCGTACATTTGCTTATCAAGGATTGAATACCTTAATTGAGCATCTTTCAAGGGGGCACTTAAAAATGCTATGGGTTTTTCTGCACTATCCTCGCCCTTTTGGGTTAAGACACTCGCAAAAGAGTGTTCTGATGCAAAAGCATAAATATAGAAAGGCTTGGAGTAGTCTGGACTTATAAGGACAGGGGCTCTAGAAATGGCATCTTTGATGTTCTGGAAGGCCACCCTACTTTCCTCGTTCCATTTTACATCCACATCTTTCTTAAGCATCTTGTTCAGAGGTTTGGCTATCTCAGCAAAGCTAGAGATAAACTTCCTCACAAAATTAACCTGCCCAAAGAAAGATCTCAATTCTTTTTTACTACCCGGGAGAGGTAAGTTTTGGATAGCTTGTATCCTTTTCGGGTCGATGGATATGCCCTCTTTTGAAATGATGTGACCAAGCAATTTTCCTTCTGTTACTCCGAAAATGCACTTTTTGGGATTTAAGGAAATTCCATGTTCTCTCGCATCTTTGAAGCACTTTCTTTAAATCTTTGACATGGTCCTCTCTCTTCTTCGAGAATACTGGAATATCATCCACATACACGATGATACATTTGCCTATGAGCCCTTTGAATGCATAATCCATGGCGCGTTGAAAAGTTGCACCAGCATTTAACAGTCCAAACGGCATTCTCTTATATGCAAATGTCCCCCACTTGGTGGTGAAGGCTGTTTTCATCCTGTCATTTGGATGTATAAGAATTTGGTTGTATCCAGAATACCCATCAAGAAAGGACATCATTTCAGATCCATTTACCGTTTGTAGAATTTCATCGATTGATGGCAATGGATAATTATCCTTTTGAGAGGCTTTATTAAGATTTCGAAAATCTATGCACAACCTAATCTCTCCACTCTTTTTCCTTATTGGAACGAGGTTAGCAACCCAGGTTGAGTGCCTAACAGGAAAAATGATTTTCGCTTCCAATAATATTTTGACCTCCCTTTCGATTAAAGGCTCCAATAGCGGGTTAACAACTCGTTGTCTTTGCCTAAAAGGCTTGGAGTCTGGCTTCAAAGGGATGGTATGTGTGATAATGTCTTGGTTGTATGTCTTCAGCTCATTGTAATTCCAAGCAATGCAATCTATGTAATGCTTCAATGCCTGCATTATGTTGCTCCTTTCTTCATCCGTACATGCCTTTGCAATGTACACCTCCTTTGGATTGTGTGCACTCCCTAGATTAATTGAATCACATGCATCTTTGGGGAGTGGGACTCTTTTTCTTTTCTTGGTCTTGCATCCCATGTCGAACATTTTTTCCAATGAAACCACGTCTTTAGGTATTTTGTTGGATTGATACGCAGTTTCAATTTCATTTTCTGTTTCATCTTGCCACCTTTGTTCCTCATCAATCACCTGATTTTCAAAAATACCCGAGTTCGTGACAAATTTGAAGATATGTCTGTCATTTTCAAAAACCTGGAAATTCTTTACATTATCGGGTATTGATGGACAAGGAACCAATTCAATGGAGAACTTTTTACACCTTTTTATATCAACCGGGTTTAACATGCCCGCGGTGACTGCAAGAGAGTCTGCTATTCGATTTCCTTTTCTAGAAATAAGGGCTATATTGAATGCATCGAATTCCTCAATGAGGTCCATAACCCTAGTTCTATAAAGGCTTAGTCTCCTGTCACGACATGTATACTGTCCTTTGATCTGCTTGACTACCAGCTCAGAATCTCCCAAAACCTTCAAGCATTTAACTTGCTTGCTCAATGCTAGACGTAAACCAAAGATCAATGCTTCGTATTCTGCCACATTGTTCGTGCAAGGAAATTGCAATCTATAGGCAGCCAATAATGGTTTACCTCCTGGGCCAGTGAGCTCGACTCCAGCTCCTGCTCCCTGTCTAGATTTTGATCCATCGAACCTGAGCAACCACGTGCAATCATTTTCCTCAGAAGAGCCACCATGACATGTTTCCTCTTTAGGCTCTTCAGTAGCTTCCTCAACATCAAGTGCATAAACCCCCAGTTCTGGCTCAGAAAACTGAACTTCATTCGGCTTGTTAAATTTTGTTATGATCTCCTTAAGCCTCGGTTCATTTTCCACTCTAATTTGGTTTGCAATTCCTTTCCATGGTAGCCACATATGTGAGCAGTCTGTTGAAAAATAGCCATTCAGAGTTTTCATCCAATCTCTCGCAAGTAGCATTCCATATCTACTTGGGATATTAACAACTAGAATGTCGACAACCTGCTGGACCCTGGGTTCAGAATTTAATTGAATTTTGACATCATATAGGGTCCCTACCACATTTACCTCTGATCGGTCCAATTGCAGGACCTTGCATTTGGATGAAACAGGTTGCAGACCCAGCATTTGACATATCTCCGAAGGCATGAGGTTGCTCGTGGCACCCGTGTCCACCAAACAGTTATGCAAATTCTTACCCGCAATTCTCAGAGTCAATAAGAATGGCGGGACATCCCTTCTCTCCTTTCACAAAATCAGATGGGACTCAACTCCTTTTCCTTTCCACATTTGATCAGGTGAGTTCAGAGCCTTTATCAATGCCTCCTTTTGGCCAGGCAATCTAGCCGCGTCCAAGAATGAAAGGCTAGATTTGGACTTCTTTAGATCCTCCACTATGTCATAGTTTGGTTTTTCGAATTTGACTGTCTTCTGCACGTCATTAGACATTTCTCTTCTGAGTGGAGGGGGAGGATTATTATTTGCCTTAGTATCCGGAGGAAGAATAGAATTGTTTGGAGGTGTTGATGAGGTTTTAGGGGCTTTAGATTTACTTCTCAAATGGTATCCATGATTCCCCTTTCTAAAATCTCGAAAAGCTTGCACCTCCTGTTCCAAAATTTCGTCTTCTTCTTCCTCACTCTCACCTTCTTGATGATATACAGTTTCCATCACCATAATATTATCATCTTGATGTTGCGATGGACCCTCATTTGATACCCAGCTCCAAATCATCAACTTGTGCCTGAAGACAATGAGTGTACCTAGCAATTTCAGGACAATTCCTCTCATTGTGTTCTTTTGTGTTGTGCAACCTACACCCCCTTTCCCATGCCAAATCTGAAAGATTCAAAAGAGAATTGGATTGGCTAGGTCCTGTAGAAGTATCTAGTTGATTAGCAATGGGAGCGGGAACTCCCCCATTGTTTGGCTTGGTGTTCCAGTGTCTCCCTCTATTGTTAAAATTTTGATTTGAGTGAGGGGCATGGGACTCATACTTCTGCTGTTGAACCCTGTCATTGCTCAGTTTATGAACTAATTTCTTGAGCTCTTCGACTTCTGAATAAATCTCCTTCGGTGGAATCACATTGTTGTTAACCCCCGTTGGATTCGCATAATTGATGGGGTCTTGATTCAACATTTGGGTCGGGTTCTGAGGAATTTGATTCCCGTATGGATTGACACTTTGAATCGGGGTTGGATTTGGAAAAGGAACTATGGCCTGAGGATTGACTTGGCTAGTTCCTTGCATAGTCGATTGACTATTCTGCAAAAATGCGAGGACAGGTGGAATGGATGTGATTGGTTGGATTGGAATGGGTGCATATGCCGGTGCTGGTGGATACGGCTACTGATATGGGAAGGCGTTCATGCTTGGCACTTGAGGTGCCATGATTTGATTTGCCAAGGGAGCTTGACCATATGGAGCATACTGTCCCATCATAGGCATCTGGGTAAACCCGTAGCCTTGTGGTGTCATTTGTTGCTCGATAGTCATGGCTTCATTATAGGCTAGAGCGAGCGTGGTGACTTGAGGATTTCGTCTTGCAAACATGGCTGTCATGGGGTCCAATGCCCCAAAATATATCTGCAAAGCCACTGCGGGATCGATGGCAAAATGCCTAATTGCTCTATTATAGCACTTTTGGAATCTCTGATTAAATGTTCTGATCGGTTCCCCCTGGCCCCTTTTGCACGTAATAAACTGATTGTAAATGGTTGCGGGATCCAAGGGTGACCTGAACTGATTGACAAAAGCATTCTCCATTTGCGTCCATGAAGTGATTGAACCAGTTGGTAAGCATATATACCATTCATATGCTATTGGATCTAAGCTCATGGGGAAAAGTCTGCAAGCCACATCTTCATATTGGACTTGCAGCCTAATTAAAACATCCCTATAGGCTTGGATATGTTCTTCTACTGTTCTTGGGCCATCTGGTTTATATTTAGGCAGAAATATTTCAATGTTCTTGGGGATTTCATGGATATCCCCAGCAATGTTCAAAGGAGTATTGTTAGCTCCATACCAAGGAGCTGCTGGAGCTTGAGCCATTTGACTCACAATCGACGAGGACAACCCTACAAGAGCAGTAGAAATATTACTGACAATAGGCACACTAGGGGCAACTGATATTACTGGCGTAGGTCCACTCGATGTTCCTGGAGAAAATAGGTCTTTTGTGACTGGTGAGCTTACGACTTGCTTGGTTTTATTCTTGGGAGTACCAGTGAGCGTAAGGTCATGAAAAATGGTTTCCCCGGTTGTTTGGGACCTGGTCGCAATACGACGCGGTGGGTCCAGCCTGCCTGATGAAACCCTCGATTATTTCAAAGAAAACTTGCAACAAAAGAAGACAAAAGCTGCAGTTTAGCTGTTTGTGAGCTTTAAGAAATGATTTCAAAATTAAATCAAAAGATATTATTCATGTATGAAAACCAAAATAAAGTAAACCGATTTGGGCCCTCCTTCTAGCGCCAATCTGTTGAGTGGTGTTTTCACCCAATTGTGAAAGCACACTCTCCGGTAGGATCTGAGTCCCAAAATCCTCTGCTTGCAAAGAAATTATAACAAAGTAATTTCTCCAAGGTTCCTGTTATGTTGGTTCTTTAACACCAATGATGTTGTTCAATGTAAATGCTGGGAACACCTTAGGGTTGCAAGTGGATGTTAACAAGGGGCACTGTAGTTTACTTTAATTTGAATTTACAGTGGACTCAAAGTGAATAAATCTAAGAGATGAATCTGTATTTATCCTGAGCTTTGATGGATTTTCAGTTCTTTATTTGAATCGTGGTAATTAAAATGCAGGAAATAAAATAAAGAATTGAGAATAAAAGAAAATGCAACTAAAAGGTAAATTAAACTACATTCAGAATGCTGCCATCTCCATTCGACAAAACCGAAGCTAATGAGGTTTTCTGCATGCAACCTAACCTATTGAATCTGCACATTCGCACAATCCTGATAAGCTAGGTGCGGGTTTCTAGGGTTTTATTGTAATTTCAAATTTTAGGCCTTCGCATGAAGCAACCGAGAGGACTCGCATTAAACTCCATTTATAAACCTTAAATTTGAAAGGGGAAGATAAACATTAAATCATGCATGCAGAAATGACTCCTTCTTTCTCATCAATGAGATGCCAACTCTCTGTATTTTTGTATTAAAATGGTATATCAATTACAATAACAGAATGTTCCAGGTATTACAAATCCAGAACAAATGAAGGAAATTGCTCCAAGTGCAGGCCCAGAATGGCATGCAGCCCTTGTCTCTACAACTCTGCTAGCAACAATTTCCAACCCTCTGTTCAATCTGTGCTTCCGATTTTATACTGTCTGGCACGGCTCTTCGGTTCACCTGCGTCGCTTCGTTTCACCTCCCAGAATGCGTCTTTTCAAATTCTTGCCTTTTCGATGCTTTTACTTCATGCTCGATGCCGAAACGTTCAAAATATTTCATTGCATGTAACGCTTCTGCAACTTTGACACCTGTATGCCACGTGTCTCACGCTTTCTACGCCTTCTGTAATGGTCCCATGGAAATCGCGACGTTTTCATGCATGCAGCTTGTTCCTCTGTTAACACAGCGAAAATGAAACAGGTCGCGATATCGCGACGTTTCTCGACCAACAGCCTCCTTGCCTTCTTGCTCGAAAATGACATGTCACGAAATCGTGACGCTTTCTTGTTCCGTACACTCTCGGCCACAACCCGTCACGAAATCGCTACGCCTTTCGTTTCTTTCCTCTGGCAGCTTTCTATCATGAAATCATGACACTTTCTTGTTCCGTACCCTTTGCCCATTTTTCGTTGCGAAATCGCGACAATTTTCACTTTGATTTTGTCGCGATTTCGTGACGCTTCTCCATTCTGTGCCCTTTCGCTCGTTTCTATCGTGATTTCATGACGCTTTTGTGCTTCGGACCCTTTCACTCGATTTTGTCATGATTTCGTGACACTTTTTACACTTCATGCCTTTTACCTGCAACCTGTCACGATTTCACGATGTTTTTCACTTGCTGCTTTGGCAACCTGTCATGATTTCACGACGTTTTTCATCCGTGCTTTGGCTGCAACCTGTCGCGATTTCACGACGTTTTTTCATCCGTACTGCTTTAGCTACAACCTGTCATGATTTCACGACGTTTTTCACTCGTTGCTTTGACTGGTTTGACCCGCGATTTTGTGACATGTCACGATTTCGCTATGCCTTTCTGCTTCTCCTTTCTCTCTCCTCTTTCGGCCGCGACGGAGCTACATGTCACGATTTCGTGACACTTTTTCATTTTGCCTTTCTCTCTCCTCTTTCGGTCGCGACGGAGCAACATGTCGCGATTTCGCGACACTTTTCTATTTTTCGGCAGCGATGGCGCGACAGGTCATGATTTCGCGACATGTCGCGATTTCGCGACACTTTCTACACTTGTGCATTTTTGCCCCTTTTTCTTGAATTTTAGCATCTGGGTCACTGAGATTCCTTTTGAAAGCATGCAAAAAAGATGGGTCCCCAATTTTGGGGTGTGTTGTGGATCAGCCACAACAAGTTTGTTTTATGGAACTTGAACAACCATTTCACACATCCACTTGACTAGGATAAACCAAATCAACTCAACCAATCACATCAAGGAACAACCCTTTCTCACAAACCTTAGTTCAAACATGTATCAACCAACTCAAAATATTTCCAACAATGCTTTATCTCAAGTCTCACATAACAATGATACTCATGTTCTTTTATAGATCATGTTCAATTTCATTTCATCATCAATGGGCTTCAACAACAATGCTAATGAAACAAGGTTTAAATACAACTCACAGATCAGAAAACCTTGAAGCATTCCACCAACCATCTTCACAAAGGAAACTTCAATTAATCATTTTCACTCCAATGATATTTTAGAAATCAACCACCACAAAAAATCAATAGGAGAATGTGCCCATACCTTTTTTATGCCAATAAGTTATCCAAAAAATTTACCACACTTAATCACATCTTTCATTTTCAATATTAATAATGGTTAGTGTTCTTTTATATAATCACAATAAAAACATAACTTAATTTACACTCTTTTCACTCGAAATTCATAAACACATCCACCAAAGTCTATTTTAATCAAAACCCTTATTAAGAATAACCCACAATAAATCTCTCAAAATCACTTTAATAACAACTCCTTATTTCTCCCAAAATCAATTCTCCATTTCCATAAAAATAAACATAAATCAAATACGCTTTTGCAATAATATTCACAACCCTAATGATTAAATTTAATTCCCTTTAAATACCTTATAACTCCAAAATTTAGGGCTAATAAAAATTATTAATGGCAAAAATGTAAATACCTCTCAAGGGGATTTGATCCCCCGTCTGCCACACACCGCGAGCATCTTAGCCGCGACTAAGATACCAACCGAGCCAAAGCACTTGTTGGAAAAGCAAAGGCTAAAAAGGCCTTTAATATTCCTCTACCTACCATAAAGGACAAAGTGCCAAAGCGCTTCCCACATGCTACCATCAAGGGGATTCAATCCTTGATATTTGTGTTGTCGACAGTCTTAGCAAAACTGATACACCAAAGTGCCATGCATCATACCATGTTTGAGATTTCCAAATCGCTGCACTTTCTTCGTTGCTTCCTTTTCAACAATTCACATGAGCTCTTTCGAAATCCAAGGCAATTAATACACGAGAGCAATGATAATTATTTGGTTTAATTGCCACCCCTTTATATAGTGTTTAATAACACTTTGAAGACGTCGACAAAAAATATTAAAATTGTATTTGCATGATGATGTTGGCGGTAAACTTTCCATTTAAATTTAAATTTAAATTTTAAATAATTAAAATTTAAACCAAACATTAAAACTCAAATAACTCCATCACCGGGGCACCTTTTTTGATGAAACAAAAGCCCAATGTGGGTTTTAAGAAAAACCCAAATCAAATTTCTATCCATAGTTTTAAATAAAACATTTTATTTTCCATTCATAGATCCTTTTGAAATTTATTGTTGTATTGACATCAATGACAACATTTCAGCTTAGGCACCCAAAATGTCCAACACATATCCTATCAATTATCTTTCCAAATATGATCTAAATATGCATCAAATATACTATAAAATTTTTATATTTCAATCCAATATTAGCTCTCAAATCAATTCATTTCCATAATTGTATCCCAATAAGCATTCAGTTATTTCGTCCTTATCATAAAGTTTACAAGAATACATTTGTAAACTGTTATCCAATTTTTCCCAAAATTTGATCCAAAATAGTCTCTAATTATCTTGCTAATTTAGTTATCAAAATTCAATCCAAATATTATTTCACTTATCCCCATTAGATATCAAATTTACCTCCAAAAATTACTTTAATACTTTGCAGTTAATCTCTCAAAAGAGAGAAACCCCCATAAATTCCCATAAATCATCTAGCATCAAGGTCCATCTTTAAATACTTTGCTTTTCTAATCCCAATCAACATGAATGCCACTCCTTTGATTGTCAGGGACATTTGGAAGAGTTCCATACCTCTTCCTGTATGGACACCAAGATCATCCACTCTTCTAGTGTATTCCATTCATTAAAAATTTCATAGTAAATCATAGTATGCATTTTACATACAAAATCTATAATTTCACTAAAATCATTACTTCTATTTACTTCTCACATTTAACATATAAAGTCACCAAGCATGAATAAAAAAATCATTCATCATTGATATTTTCATAACAAGGATTAATTATTAATCTCGACCATCATTTGTTTGGTTTATCACCAAACATGGGGAAGAGTCCCATACCTCTTCCTAAGGAATGGACACCAATCCATCCTTTCCCAAAACTAGAAGGTACTCTTCCACTTCCACATAGTAAATCCAGTGCTCATAGTAAGTTAATCATTGCAATTTAAACTTAAAAAGAGTCCTATTCAAATTGAAATAAAATTTCTTAAACAAAAATCCAATATTACTAGTTTTTTTTATATATTACACAAAACCATTCCATTCCTCCCAAATATAGAAGATATTCCCATTATTCTAGATATTTATAATCATTTACTTACAAATCTTATTATAATACATATAATTAAATATAAATGCAGTTTATATATAGTTTCACTTGAATAGAGGTTCTAATTAAAGTAACTAGTATTATTGGGTTTCAACATTAATCAATTCTATGAAAATAAATCAATGATCACACAAGAATTATATAATTTAGTTTAGCAAACTTTAATGAGATATATAAAATATGTTATAAGTCTCTACATGCAAATTATTAAACATTACAAGTTTCCATTGAAGGATCTGTTTGAATATATCATATATCAGTACACATAAAATTTTAATTATAAACCAAGTGTTATAAGAAACCCAAAAAGGCATTTAATATTGTATCTAGGGATTATAGCCAATCTAATTCATCCAGATATTGGTGCACAATGTTAAATCTTGATTAAAATTGGAATTCGAGCATACTACAAGTTATTGGTAGTATTCATTTGATGAAAATTATCTTAAACTTGTTGTATCAAGCCAATATAACATAGTATTTTGTGAAGTGTGACACAATGAACATCAACCAACAGTGTTTGGTTGAAAAGCTTAGGTTCTAATAAAAGTCACACTCCTTCATTGATAGTTAAAATTGAAGTAAGCTATAATAACGAAATGATAGTGATGCGGTCATGCTAAATATGGGTATGAGATAGAGATAAGTAGCTTATCATAATAACACAATGCATAATGCAAATTATCGGAGTTGAAATCATCTATGAAATAGAAAGACAATATACACAGATGGAAGTTAAAAAAAATGGTGATTATGTTTCACGATACAAAGGAAATTTTGAACCATGCCTATGATAGTCTAACACCATCTATTAACAGGTGTTCCAACAATATATTCTGAAAATATCACCCCCTACTGTCTGGTCGATAGAGATGACTATGGTACTTGGATTTATTATTAGCGGTGCTTTGCGAAGACTGATGAAGTTAGTCAGGGGTGATCCTAAATAGGCAATGTTAGCTAGTAAATGCACTAGGCCATGGTAAGGATAAATATGATGTCTATCCTTGAAGTACCCAAAAATCAGAATGGGTTATTAGGAAATAGTTGGTAAAAATTTTTGAGCATAGAGTGACAACAACAGTTGTATGTACAAATGAGACTTAGATGTAGACCCTTTAGTATATCATACACTTTGTTGTGACAACATAGTGTTGTTTCTACTTACAATAGGTGATGAAATAGCCTGATATTTCCTATGTTTCAAATCTAATCAAGGAATAGCTATAAGAAAAAGTTGGAACCTCATAGATATAGGGTGCAGTACCAAAACAAACTGATGTCGGTAGTTCAGTATTTGGGTAATCCAAAGGGCTCGACATCCTATATTTTATTTAGTTTAATATAAGTAGTTCTCCAACCCCTAATTTTAAAATAAAAGGCTGAATAAATTCATTACCCAGAGTTCCTACTTATGGTGGTGCAATGAAATCGATATCTCAATGCACAGAAGTCTAGAAATCACAGTCCTAGAAACAAAATGGATTTACCAATGAATAAATGTAACCATATCCTAAGCCATGCACAAGCACACAAAGGTACCTAAGTCACAGATTCATTTATTGTCATTTTTATATTCTATTAACCAGAACAAAACTAAACAATGTTAAACAATTTATCCCAAACATACATTGAAAAAGAGAGTCCACCAGTTAAAGTAAACTATATAGACATTTAGGATTTCATTTCATTTTATACTGATCAAACATTAATATAGATTATAGTGGATAGAACCAACCTGGAATTCTCTAGCAATGGAATGCTCTCTGTGTGCTTCCCTAAGATCCTTCCTTCCGTAGCCTCACATACCATAGACATTTATTTTCTCAATATTAATGGCAATTTATAACTCTCTTTTCTTTTGACAAGAAAGATGCTTCTAAATATAAATTTTATTTATTATATTTTTGCTTTCTTTTTTTTTCAAAAAGATACTTCTAATTATATATATATATATATATATATATATATATATATATATATATATATATTTTATGTATGTATACATATATACATATATACATATATATATATATGTATGTATACATATATACATATATACATATATATATATATGTATATATGTATATATACATATATACATATATATACATATATACATATGTATATATACATATATACATATATATATATATATACATATGTATATATACATATATACATTAGTATATATATATATACATATGTATATATATATATATATATATATATATATATATATATATATATATTAATGGAAAGAGAATCCATAGAGATAAGAGCATAATATTATCCACCCTTTCAACCTTCCCAAAGTAGCCATGCATGTGTAGGAAAAATGATCATTTAAATCTACAAGGTAGTTTTTTTTTTCATGTTTTAATCCAATTTAAAATTGAACAAGCTCATAAAAACAAACTACCTAATTTTATTCTAAAATAGGATCAACTAGATCAAATAAGCATGCTCAAAAAAATAAATCCTTTACTTTAAAAAATTGCTCAATTTAAAGATTTCACAAAAGCATAATAATTTGCATGATATTCTCTTCAATATTTTCTAGAATAATTTGTAAAATGCAAAACATTATTAATGTGCATTTTCAAAGTAAAATTTAATTAAACCAATATCATGTAAATTAATCATGAAATCAAATATAAATCACACACAAATGACATACAAGCACTCGATGCATGTGCTCAGTATCCCCCATCACCATTTTTCCTTTAATTGTGCAGGACTTTTAGAGTAATACTCAAGTAACACCACCATCAGGGAGGTAACTAGTGATGATAGGAATATGAGATTTACCTGTTGAGTTGTCATAGTCATAATTCCCTTCTCATATCTTGGTGGTCAATCTTCCATCTATGAAAATAAATGTTCATGAAATCAAGCAACACAATGTCATTTTCTTTTGATAAATACACTGCAAATATATTAGAAATTAAAACTAGCTATCACTACACAAATAGCATCTTAAAAATAATCCTCCAAGGTGGGGTGTGATGTAATCCCCTCTTAGATTAAACACAATACTCTGTGTTTTCCGGCATTATTACAAAACAAACAATAAAACATAGTTTTTGGCATAGTTTCCACTTTTCATAAGTGGTCCATAGTTCAACCTGTATTATTACATAACATCATTAAATAAATAAGAAAAGTGTATTTTCAGAATATTGTGCTTACTCAGAGTCTTGGACTGAAACTATAGAATCTTAGTTGATTCCATTGTAATGACTAAGGGATTCACCATCATTCATGAGGGATATAGTGGCTTTCCCTTCCAAATTTGGACTTTCGGTGGCAACGTGGATTTTGTGATTCATCATAATTTTACTTGTTCATGCAAGTTTTGGGTATATTTTTGCATAATGTTGTCCTTTACATTTAAATCATCCCCCCAAAGGACCTACATGTCTCTTTTCATTTTATTAAACAATGGAAGGTGATTCTTGTAACTTATTAGTATCATTTTTCTAGAGTCCGTTCATGAAGCAAACTTACTTCTTTTTTTATTTTGATCTTGCTCCTACTTCATAAAAATGACAATCTTTCTATTCCTTAAAATTTATCATTTGGGTTCTGACAAAATGGATTAATTGAAAATAGGCCTCTTTTCTTGTAAATTGGACTCGACTTACAATGTCCCATATTTGCACTTTTGAGCTTCCAAGTTATCTAGAAGTTGTTCCTTAAGGTTATTTACTTGTTCTTTCAACTCAAAATTCATCGTAAAAAGGTCCTCCACCATTCTACTTAATATTTTCAACTTTCCTCCAAGAATTTTAGTTTGCTTCATCTTGCGAGATAATGTGTCCTTTTCGCTTCCTGCTTTAAGGATCATTTCCTAATATATAAATAATAGTTTTAGATTACAAAGTTTCCTCAAGTTGTAATTCTAACTTCTATCTCATATCATTAATGTTTAAATTGATAAAATTCACCTTTGGTTTAAGATGATATCTTCAACCATTGTAAAGGTTTAGGTTATGGCTATATCTAGGTGAAATGTTGCTAAACAAAATAGCAATCCACTAGAATTCATCATGGTTGATATGTTCGACTTCTTTGCAAAAGGTCCAATTGTAATGAGAATTAATTAAAGAAATCATTATTTTATCTTGTCTTGTATACTTTAATATGTCAAAATTGGATATAACCAAAATTTAATACAAGAATATCTATAGTCCGATTATGGGTAGTTATATGATTATGCTCTTTGGACTATATCTATGATATTTATCTTCTTTTCGGCTATCTCTAGGGACTAAATTTCAACTCACTTAATTATTATTCATGCAATGATCCACTTCGAGCCATTTGGCCTAGGAAATTAATAAGTTATCCATAATAATTTGATAACCTTAATTTATGGGGTCCTTTAGCAGATTTGATCCAACTTATGATTCCTCTTGTTCATACATGCTTGAAATTAAGGAATAAGTAAGTCAAAAAACATGGATGTCGAGTAGTTTTCCAAAAGAGTCTAAGGTACACCACTTAAAACCCATGGAAAGGGGGTTTGCTTAGCTCTTCCACTTTTGAACGACCATGGATCTATTCATGGGAGAAAAGAACTCAGACATCGATAATCTCAAGTACTGACTTGTCCTTACCAAGTGTGCATTGTTTAGAGTTGTGGAATTTTATATTTTGAGTTTCTCTCATGCTATTGTTTCAGGCCCAAATATTTTTCTAACCTAGATTTAACTAGAATTTATTATTTAGCCTAGGCTCCGAAACCAACTATAACAACCCCAATTATTACCACAATTTTTTTATATATACACATTCATATATCATAAGGCAAGGGTCATAATCATGAACTAATACATAATCATTCCTTTTGTATTGTAAGTTATAAAGGCAAATAACATCGGGAGATATTAATACTTTATTAGATTCACTCTTGAGAAGAAGTTATTAGTTTCTATGAAGCCCTCATACCACTCGGATATGAGAATGCTAGACAAGAATTAGATTTCATCCCTCTTAAAATGGAAATCATCCTTAACCATATTATCCACCATGACTAGTATATAAGTGAATGTCTTGAATATGGAAACCCATCATAATGAAATAACCTAAAAAATGGTTATTCATATATCTTAGATCCAACCCACATCTTCTAGATGGGGTTCCTAATTCACTATACTTGATCAACTCATAGAATCCTTGGAATGTCATCTTAAGTGTGATATATATAACCTTATACCTTTTAAGGGTTATTTGTCCACCCTATTATTTAGGCATCCCTTTTTTTATATACATGAATCAATTAAGTTCATTACAAAAGGACATTATTTAACCATCATGGGAGTAACTATCCTCATGTAAATTCATTTATCAACTCAAGATGTAAGGTCTAACTTAGTTTACAACTCAAGTCCAAATTAGCCTTTTAGTGGATTCCAACCCACTCTGAGTTTCAACTTGGATCTATCCTCAATTTGTTATCATAATGTTTTAGGTTATACCAACCATGAATGTTTATGAAGTGATCATAACCCAATTAATCCTTAAGGAGTAGAATCCATTACTTTATGATTCTTAAGACTATAGCACACATGAGATATCCAATTTAGCAAGATAACATTCCATTACATTCTACTTTTTGAATCCATACAACCATTGAATACATAAAGTGCTAGTTGTTGAAAAGTAAATCTAGCTAACTACGTCATTCATAATTTTCCACTACATTCCAGAAAATAATTGACATAATCATATATCATTAATTCATCATTTAAATCTAAGCATACATTCCTTGCATCATAGTACACATTGACATAATCTAAGAATTGCATAACTGCTTCATCAAGCATTTAACCATCTCATCCACTTAAATCATTTTCATTTTGTAGTAAAAGCAATATGCACAAGAATTAACACATCAAACCACAAATAGAGTAACACATTTTTTATCCTAAAAAACCTCATGGAGAATAAACCCAACCTCAAAAATATGTACTTTCATCATATTCATAAACTCAAAATGTCAAATATTACATATATATAAGGGCCACTATGGGTCCCTTTCAATCAATTATACATGGCAAGGAATACAACCGTTCCTTATCAAATTCATGATGCAATTAAGGAATTTTCCTAATTCCATTCTCTAAGTCATCATTGCATCATTAAGGTATTTTCCATACCAATAAGGAATCCATATGTCTCTATTAGACTCATGATGCAATTATGAAATCTATTGATTCCTTCCTCTAAGACATCCTAAATTTTCTTATGTTTATGATAATCACCATAATCTTATTTTGGATAAGTCATATTGATGTTAGAGAGAACCATATAAGTTCCCTCAAGAATAAATTCCAAATTCATTCTACATAATTGACACAAATTCAATCCATGAATTAAAGTCACATACCTTTAATTAATTAATAAACCATTCTTCCTAAATTAATAATTTAAACTAATAATTTAAATTATCTATCATTTTATAATTATATCTTGTTGTAACAACCCATGTTAGCCACATTTCTCCTTAACATTAGGTTAATAAAAATAAACCCTTAGAGGTTTATCATTGATAATTTAAATCTCATTATACTAAAGCTATTTCCTTTGATTATGTAAAAACCAATAGGGGTCTAAGTCCCTATTGAATACAACATATTAATCTATTCAATTTATTCTTAATTGCTATCAAATTTGCTTTATGAATTTGATCTAAGATTCATTTCATTACTTTCCATATCCTATCAATTATCTTACTTAATGTGAGCTAAAGATGCATCAAATATCCTACACATTTTTTATATTTCAATCCAAGATTAGCTCTCAAAGAAATTCATTTCCATAACTAGATACCAATATGCATTCAGTTATTTCATCCTCTATTATGAAGTTTACAAGAATGCATTTGGAAATTGTTATCCAATTTTTCCCAAAATTTGATCCAACATAATCTCTAATTATATTGCTAATTTGGTTATCAAAATTCAATCCAAATATTATTTCACTTATCTCCATACAATATCATATTTACCTCCAAAAATTTCTTTAATACTTTACAATTAATCTCTCAAAAGAGGGAAACCCCCATAAATTCCCATAAATAATCTATCATCAAGGTCCATATCTAAATAATTTACTTTTCTAATCTCAATCAACATGAATACCATTCCTTTGATTGTCATGGACATTTGGAAGAGTCCCATACCTCTTCCTGGATGGACACCAAGATCATCCACTCTTCTAGTGGATTCAATTCATTAAAAATTTCATAGTAAATCATAGTATGTATTTAACATACAAAATCTATAATTTCACTAGTATCATTACTTCTATTTACTTCTCATATTTAACATAGAAAATCACCAAGCATGAATAAATAATTCATTCATCATTGATATGTTCATAACAAGGATTAATTCTTAATCCTGACCATCATTTGTCTGGTTTATCACCAAACATAGGAAAGAGTCCCATACCTCTTCCCAAGGAATGGATACCAATCCATCCTTTCCCAAAACTAGAAGGTAATATTCTACTTCCACATAGTAAATACAATGCTCAGAGTAAGTTAATCATTGCAATTTAAACTTAAAAAGAGTCATATTCAAATTGAAATACAAGTTATTAAACAAAATAGCCAATATTACTTATTTTTATATTATACAAAACCATTCCATTACTCCCAAATCTAGAATATATTCTCATTATTCTAGATATTTATAATCATTTAATTAAAAATATCATTATAATACATATAATGAAACATAAATGCAGGTTATATATAGTTTCACTTGAATAAAGGTTCTAATTAAAGTAACCAATATTATTGGGTTTCAATATTAATCAATTCTATAAAAACAAATCAATGATCACACAAAAGAATTATATAATTTAGTTTAGAAAACTTTAATGAGACATATAAAACATGTTATAAGTCTCTACATGCAAATGATTAAGCATTACAAGTTTCCATCAAAGGATCTGTTTGAATATATCATATATCACTACACAGTTGAATTCTTAATTATAAACCAAGTGCTATAAGAAACCCAAAAAGGCATTTAAGATTCTCTCTAGGGATTATTGTCGATCTGAGTCATCTTGATATTGGTGAACAATGTTAAATCTTGATCAACATTGGAAATCGAGCATACTACAAGTTACCGATAGTATCCATTTGGTGAAAATTACCTTAAAATTGTTGTATCAAGCCAATATAACATGGTCTTTGGTGAAGTGTGACACAGTGAACATCAAACAACAATGTTTGGTTGAAAAACTTGGTTTCTAACAAAAGTCACACTCCTTAATTGATAGTTAAACTTGAAGTAAGCTATAATAATGAAATGATAGTGATGCGGCTATGTTAAATATGGGTATGAGGTAGAGATAAGTAGCTTATCATAATAACATAATGCATGGTGCAAACCATCGATGTTGAACTTGTCTATGAAATAGAAAGACAATATACATAGATGGAAGTTTATAAAAAAATGGTGATTATGTTTCATGATACAAAGGAACTTTTGAACCATACCTACGATAGTGTAACACCATATATTAACGTATATTTAATAGGTGTTCTGACAATATATTTTGATGACATCACCCCCTATCATCTAGTTGATAGAGATGACTATGGTACTCAGATTTCTCATCGACAGTGATTTTTGGAGACAAATGAAATTAGTCGAGGGTGATCCCAAATAGGTAATGTTAACTGGTAAATGCCCCAGGCCATGGTAAGGATAAATATCACACTATACTTCAAGTACCCAAAGATCAAAATGGGTGATTAGAAAATGGTTGGTATAGAATTTTGAGCATAGAGCGATAACAACAATTGTCTATACAAATGAGACTTAGATGTAGACACTCCATTCTATCATACACTTTGCGGTGACAACACAATATTTTTTCTACCTGCAATAGGTGATCAAATATCCTGATATTTCCTATGTCTCAAATATAATCAAGGAATAACTAAAATAAAAGGTTAGAACCTCACAAATCGAGGGTGCAGTACCAGAATGAACTATCATCGGTAGTTTGGTGTTTGTGTAACCTAAATAGATCGACATACTATGTTTTAGTTAGTTTAATATATGTAGTTCTCCAACCCCTACTTGTGAAAGGAAAGGCTGAATAAATTCATTACCCAGACTGCCTACTTATGGTGGTGAAATGGCATCGATATCTCAATACACGAAATTCTAGAAATTGTAGTCCTAGAAACAAAATAGATTTGCCAATGAATGAATGGAACCATATCTTGAGCCATGCACAAGCACACAAAGGTCCCTAAGTCATGGATCCATTTATTGTCATTTTAATATTCTATTAACAAGAACAAAACTAAACAATGTTCAACATAATTTATCCTGAACATACATTGAAAAAGAGAGTCCACTAGTTAAGGTAAAATATACAAACATTTAGGATTTAATTTCACTTTATATTGATCAAACATTAATATAGATTATAGTGGACAAAACAAACCTATAATTCTCTAGCAGTAGAGTGCTCCCCTTGTGCTTCCCTAAGCTCCTTCCTTCCCCAACCTCACATACAATAGCCATTTTTTTTCTCAATATTAATGGCAATTTATAGCTCTCTTTCTTTTTGACAAGAAAGATGCTTCTAAATATAAATTTTATTTATTATATATATATATTTTAGAAAATATACTTCTAACTATATATATATATTATTTATTATTATTTTTTATCTTCTTTTTATCACCCCAAGTTAAAGCTAACTTTAATATATATATATATATATATATATATATATATATATATATATGTTAGCGTACTATACTATTATTGTCTGTATTAGGCATTTAGCGTACTGTTACAACAGTGTAACAGTCCTGTTATTCTGTTCTACCGGAGTGCTATTCCCGGCACTGTTGTAACCTATTTAAACCTGCTACTAAGAATAATATACTGTTCATTATGTTCAACATGGTATCAGAGCCAGGCATGGAAATTGTTTGCAGGGAGGCATGACGAGAAGCCGAGGGTGGAGAGAAAAATCTGAGCGGTCGTGCAGTTATTTTTTTATTATTAAAAAAAAAAATATTTGTTTTCTTTTGTCGCGTAGATGTGACTCAAGGAAAAGGCAGTGAGCACGACATCGCGTAGGCCTACAATGCTGCAGACTGCGATCCAGCGTGGACGCGACTGCGCAGAAACGCGTCCAGCGTGGACGCGATAGCCTACGCAAAAAGGGAATATGGGAGGGGAGCCTGCAACCCCCCTGTGGCCCCGCACGCAGACAGGGCCACTGCGCTACGCGCGGAAGTCTTCCGCGTGCGCAAGGGACCCCCCCACCACCCCCCCCACGTGACACAAATTGCGCGTCGCGCTCCCCTTGCCCCCCCGCCCCCCTCCCCGCGTGGGAGTTATTAAAAAAAAATAAAAATAAAAAAAGAGAAATGCGCTGGGCACGTTGGGGAATTTTAAAATTCCTCCCCTCTCGCCCATTCCCGCGGCGCGGGGTATAAACCCCCCCCGCAGCAGCAGCGAACGCGCCTGTCGCGTCTCCGCCTCCCGGGCCGTTTTCTTAAAAAAAAAAAAAAAAAAAAAAAAAGAAATACGGGAATTTTTTTTTCTCGAAAACAAACTACAGAGCGCCGAGAAGCAGCGCTAGGGAGCCGGGAACGTGGAGTTTTTTATTTAAAAAAAAAAAAACCGGAGCGCCGAGAAGCAGCAGCGCAGGAGGCCGCAGCAGAGAAGGAGGAGGATCCGGGCGTTGAAAAGGGAGGAGGTTGACTGATCCTCTCGGATTAGCCCGCTGGCTCACGTGGTCGTGAGCCGTGCGGTAAGGCTCAGGGAGCCTGCAAGTCGGGGGTTCAAATCCCGCAGACCCCCCCCAAGGTATAATTCTTTTTTGCAAAGTTATTTTTTAATTATTATTTTTTTTAATTAAAATTTTTAATTTTAATTTTTTTTAATATAGTTTTTAAACTTTATAAATTAAAATTTTAATTTTAATTTATTTTTTTCATAAGTTTAAAACTATATAAATTAAAATTATTTATTTTAATTTTAAATTTATAATAATTATTAAAATGCTTTGTTAAAGAAAGCCTTTTTAAGGGGGGATATTTTTTCAAAAAATCAAAGGGGGATAGTGAGTAATTTTTTGAAAAATAGCAATTTGGCATTGTAAAGGTGCATTTTCGGCTATGACCGACACCTTGTGGGTTATTCTTGTGGGCGATTTTTTTTGTTGTATGCTGCATATTTCATTTTTGCACTATAACATTAAAAATTAAAATCAATCACTCCCTAAGTCCCCGAAATATAAAACCCATCCGTGCAATTTTATTGCACTGCAACATTCGGTATTTGTGATACCTCTGGCCAGCACTTACAGGTAAAGCTGTCATGATTTGGCTACTGTATCCGCCGCCTAATATAGCTGCTACAACGACGTCTGAGCTTGTTCTCTATAAATCGTCGAGGAGAGATAAGTTTGCCATTTTTTGCATTTTTTTACTCCATCCACTACCCTTTATCGCACTTGTGTTTAGGCATAAATCCTTACGAAGTATTCTTCATAGTGTTTAGGGGAAGTTACGCCCCACACATGAGAAGAATCTTCTATGGTAGGTGCCATCAACAAGGTGATTCCCTTTCAGTACTGCTTATGTTCCACGTATCGTATGATCTCTAAAACTCACCTATAGTCTCCCTCACGTAAGGGCGGGTGTTTTTTGTTGATCTTTCTTAATACCTATAGTTTACCTCACGTAAGGGCGGGTATTTTGTATGGTATATTGGCCTAGCAAAAGGTATATAGAAAGGGGGACCAATTGGTGATATAAGGAACCTTCACTATGGCCGCTATTGCAAAGTTGATGACTGATCCACATCAGTTATTGAAAGGTCCAAATTATACACCATGGAAACATAAGATGAAGGCAATTCTCCAAATGGAAGATTTGTGGGATATTGTTATTGGAGTAACAACTAGGCCTTCACCAACAACAGGATCCACAGGTCCTTCAGCAGATCAGATAGCTTTTGACAAGAAAGACAGTAGAGCAAAGGTGCTCATTTTGTTTGTTGTTTCAGATGAAGTGCAACCTCATATAGCTGACAAAGCAAGTGGTAAATAGGCATGGGATGCCCTTAGAACCATCTATGAGGGGAAGAATGAATCCATAATTTTTCATCTTCAACAACAACTTCATAACCTGAGTTTGAGGCAGGGTGAAACAGTTGAACTCTTTCTGTGCAGAGTGTCTGAGTTGAAAGAGAAATTGAGTTCTCTAGGAGATACTATGGATGAAAAGCTTCTCATTTCACTTGTGATGAGAGCTTTATCTTCTTCATTTGATATGTTGATAACCTCCATCTAGGTGTCTCAACGACAAATTACCTACATCGAGTTGGTCAATCTGCTTCAACAACAGGAGGCACGCAAACTTCACAAGGATGATTCTTCCAATACAGCCCTATACACCAACAGGCAGGGTTCTAGGAAGAAAGGTAATGGGCAAAAAGGAGGCAACTTTCATAAAGGAGGAAATTCTCAACAGGATACGAAAGGAAAAGGAAAACAACCTCAACAGAAGAAGAGGTGGTGCAAGATCTGTGAGAAAGACAACCATGACACCAACAGGTGTTGGCATAAGAACAAGCAGAAGGGCCAAAACAAACCACAAAATAAGAACAAGCAACCCCAGGTGAATGTTGCTATTGAAGAATCTGACTCAGATTCTGAATGGGCACACAAGGTGCTCATGACTACCATAGATTCCACATAGAGGGATCCTATTTGGTATGTCGATTCTGGAGCTATCAAACATATTACTGGTGACAGATCGTGGTTTGAATAATTTGAGGCCAAAGAGGGCAAACCTGTCACCATTGTTGATGATAAAACCTACAGGGTTCAGGGAGAGGGTACAGTTTCAGTCACTCTTCCTGATGGCAAGTGTCAGATTGACAAAGTCCTCTATGTTTCGGGATTGGCCAACAATTTGTTGTCAATCACACAAATCCTGGACAGAAATATGGTTGTCAACTTTTGTGTTGAGAATGGAAAGAAGTGTTGTACCATTACCAGGAAGGGTAAACAAATTGCAACAGCTTCTTATAAGCACGACTTATTTGCACTAGATTCTATCTCTACTCCACATGTTGCCATGACTGTCTCTACCAAGGAGGCAACTTCCCTATGGCATAAGAGATATGGGCATCTTAGTTCTGGCTACTTACTTGAGCTCAGCAAGTATGAGATGGTAAAGGGTCTTCCTTCCCTTTCTGCCACATAGCTAGTGTGCTCTGACTGCTTGGCAGGAAAGCAGCATAGAGTACCATTTGAGAAGAGCTCTACAAGAGCACAAAAACCTCTGGAGTTAATTCATACCGATCTGTGGAGGGAAGAGGTACTTTCAGTTATTCGTAGATGACCACTCACGAAAGATGTGGGTTTTCTTTCTCCAACTGAAATCTGAAGCTTTCGCATTCTTCCAGAAGTTCAAGAAATCCGTTGAGGAGTCAGGAGCTTCTATTAAAACCCTCCGCTCAGATCGAGGGGGAGAGTTTACCTCTAATGAATTTTCTGCATTCCTAGATAAGCATGGAATCAAGCGACAGTTAACAACTACCTATACTCCTCAAAGAAATGGAGTTGCCGAGATAAGGAACCGTTCTATCATGGAAATGGTTCGTTGTATGCTCACAGGAGCTACTCTTGGGCAACAATATTGGGCAGAAGCTGTCACCACCGCAGTGTATCTATTGAATAGGGCACCCACAAAGGCCCTAAAAGGAATGACTCCACAGGAAGCATGGAGTGGTCGAAAACCCTCCATATCTCATCTACGTATTTTTGGGTGTCAAGCTTTCATGCACATACCGAAAGAGAAAAGGAAAAAGCTAGATGAGAAAACACTGAGATGTATTTTTCTTGGTTATTCTAAGCACTCTAAAGGATATCGGTTGATAGATCCTTTGACCAATAAAATTCATATCAGCAGAGATGTTGTCTTTGATGAAGCTTTCACATCACAAAGCACATCTACAGTACATCAAGATATTATGGAAACTAAGGAAGAGAAGATTCCTTCGTTAGCACAGACAAGAGGTCCTTCTACATCTTCTTCACCACCATCAAAGAAGAATCCTAAATGGTGTACAAATACAATCAGAGATGCAAATTTATCCACTCCTCCCAATTTGAATTTGGATAGACCTCGTACACGCAGTATGGCTCAAAAGGAAAGAGAAGCTAGAGAAACTGGTGAGGTTGATGATCTTTGTCAACATTTTGAGGAACTTTCTGTGACTCCAAGTACAAAAGTAGAGGATATGGATATTGATGATGACAGGGCATTCATGTCTACCATAGATAGTCTTGAACCTGCATCAGTGCAATATGCTCTCAGTGAGCCTCAATGGAAGGCCGCTATGGATACAGAGTATGAGTCTTTGATGAAAAATAAAACTTGGAAGCTTGTTGATCTGTCGCATGGAAAGAAACCCATTGGCTGCAAATGGGTATACAAAGTCAAGTACAAGGCATATGGAACAATTGATAAGCATAAGGCCCATCTTGTTGCAAATGGCTATGCTCAAAAGGAAGGCATCGACTATGAGGAAACTTTTGCACCTACTACTCGAATGACCACAATTCGGGTTATGTGTGCTATGGTAGCACAATATGGGTGGAAAGTTCACCAGATGGATGTCAAAAGTGCCTTTCTAAATGGTGATCTCCAAGAAGAAGTCTATATGACTCAGCTCGAAGGATTTGAAGTGGAAGGCCAACAGCAGAAAGTTTGCAAATTGGTAAAATCCTTGTATGGTCTGAAACAAGCTCCTTGAGCTTGGTATATAAAAATGGACAATCACCTTATGCAGCATGGATTTAAGAGATGTCCGTCAGATGCAAACCTCTATTTCAAGAAATAGGGTTCTGAGAAAGTGTTGCTTGTACTCTATGTGGATGATCTGCTCATTACAGGGAGTTCAGAAACTATGATCTCTACTGTCAAAAGAAACTTGTGCAAATATTTTGAGATGACAGATCTCGGACTTCTCCATTATTATCTTGGTCTGGAATTCAGCCAGAAGGAGCACTCCATCAAAGTGTCTCAGAAAAAATATGCCAAGACATTGCTGGATAAATATTGCATGACTGACTGCAAGCCAATGGCAACTCCAATGGAGAATGGACTTCAGTTATCGCGATATATGACTCACCTTAGGTAGATGGTACTCTCTATCGACAATTGATTGGGAGTCTCATATATCTAACCAATACTAGGCCAGATCTCGTATTTGCTATCAACTATCTTTCGAGGTTCATGCAGGAGCCTAAGACCACTCATTGGAAAGCAAAGAAATGTGTTCTTCACTATGTCCGTGGTACTATGGAATATGGCCTAGAATACAAGAGGAACAACAAATTCTTCTTGCAAGGATACACGGACTCCGAATTTTCCGGATCATTTGATGATCGCAAGTCAACTTCTGGATACATTTTTCATCTGGGATCCGATCTTGTCTCTTGGCACAACAAGAAGCAACAGGTGGTTGCTATCTCATCTATAGAGGCAGAATATCGCGCCACACGTGAAGCTGTGTGCGAAGTGATATGGTTACGTCGCATTCTGACAAGTATGGGCCATCCATCAAAATCTCCAATACACTTGTTTTGCGACAATCAGGGTGTTCTGAACATCGTCAAGAATCCAGTCCATCATGAAAGAACAAAGCACATTGACACAAAATTTCATTTCATTCGAGATGAAGTTCCAAAGCACCGAATTCAGCTTCAGCACATTCCCACCGATGCTCAAGTTGCAGACATTTTCACTAAGGTACTTGGACGTGTCAAATTTGAATTGTTTCGCAGCTCACTTTGTATTGCAAAATGATGTAAGGGGATGTTAGTAATCTAGTATAGCTATTAGTTATTACATTACCCAAATAATGTAATAAAGGGGGATGTTAGCGTACTATACTATTATTGTCTGTATTAGGCATTTAGCGTACTGTTACAATAGTGTAACAGTCCTGTTATTCTGTTCTACCGGAGTGCTATTCCCGACACTGTTGTAACCTATTTAAACCTGCTACTAAGAATAATATATTGTTCATTACGTTCAACAATATATTCATGGAAATGGAATCCATAGAGATGTTGGAAATAAAAAATACTTCTTATTTATTTTATGAAATGGCCTTGCTTAAATAGTAAGTGCATACTGATCCATCGGATCATAACAAGTTGAGTTGATCTCAGCCACACAAATTATCCTAGTAACAACTTAGGATATAACATCTCTAACACCCCCATTTAAGTGGTACTAGGATATAGTGAAAAACAAAAAAACCAAATAAGTGACATATCCACAGATATGAGTCCCGATAATATTGCCTAATAAGGTACTCATGTACAATATATCCACAAAAAACTCTTCTAGAGAGATGATGAAAAACTACAAGGGAGAATACCATATGCCAGAGAAGAAGAAGAAAAAGGAAGATGTGGAAGGAGGATGGAGAGGAATATGTCCTATTTAACTCCCCTAGGACAACTTCCATCAAGAAGGGTTTGAAAATGATCCATGAGAAGTCTTCAAAAATTAGAGAAGTCTCATCACAAAATTAAATGAAATATCACTCCTAGATTGGTACCTGTGACAATGATCAAGGCTGTGAACCATGAAAAAAAGTCACTAAAGAAAAAACTTGAAACCAAAGTGTCTTACAAAAGGAGAGTGTGAATATAGTGTGGGAAAAGAAGAACCACAATGGTAAGGATAGTCCAAAAAATAGCCTATAAGAACATTTATGTGGTGTCCACCTATACGAACACAATGGGTTGATAACAAGGTCCAAAATGTGTGTACAAACAACTTAAAATAAGGGAATACAAAATGAAAGGGCACCAATGTAGCTATCGAATGTGTCCTTATGGTTACCTCCTCATCCTACTAGAATGCATGGGTAACCAATCGATGCATCCACCAGGTGCTATAGAGAAGATGACTAGATACTAGCATCACATAAAAATGCTTTGGGAGTGTCATGTTCAACCGAGAGTGCACTCCATGATATAACATATATGAGGTAAAATAATAGATTAAATTACCTCAAAATGGAAATTCGATACCACCAACGTGTTTGGATCGAAAAAACCTTTTCGATGAATATAAACACCCCTATGATCGTGTGTCAATTTGGCCTTCATCTGCAAAAAACAATAATCTTCTCCTTTTCCTAAAAAGGGAATTTTTTGAAATGGTCTTCAGAAAAAAATTCCCTCACAGGAGAATTTACATGGGCCATTTTGGCCTTCCACTTTACACGTGGAAAAAATTTCAGAATCCCGCCAAAGAATATACCCCATTGTTTTTCAAGAAAACAGTTCACATGGGCCTATCCCCTCTTTAAAAACATTATATCTAGTGGGATAAAATATGCCCCATTTTTTAAAGCAACTATTAAAAAAAATTACATAGTGCCAAAAAAAATTTCTTAAAAAATATTCCCCCCTTAGGTCATGTTTTCTTTTAATGCATGAAATAAAATTGTGGTAATGAAATTAAAACAACTGTGATGGAGCCTCCCTTGAATTTCGTGCCCAATATGATTAACCCTTGATGGGCCTTCTGATTGGTTCCCTCATCAATAGAGCCCATGCCATAGAAATTTGATTTGTGTGGAAGAGTAATGTAGTGAAGGTTGATCAACCGAGCACATGCAGATAAAGGAAGAGCACAAACAATAGATGACCAATATAATTACAAATGCAGACAAGTTAAAAACCTCCTATTTTCTTTTACGCTTTGCATTCAAACATTTGACATTCAGAGCACTATATTTTATTATCAATAGTATCTTGTTATTCAATGTTTTTGCTGCTTTATGAAGATAAAAAGTACCCTATGAAAGTAGTTCTTCTAATCACACACGGAGCAGTAATGTATAGAAGCTTCTATTTATATATTAGCCAAAGAAATATGTCACATCCACAAACATGCACATGCCCTATAAATTTGTGTATCCAATGGTCAAATAACCTTTATTGCAATGATGGGATGATCATCACCAATTGGATTGATTGTCATCTTCGCCTCTCACAGAGCTAGAAATATCATTGAAGAAAATGGTCATTGAAGAAAGTATTTCAATTAACTCTGATATTTGAGATATATCCACTTTCGACGAGATTTTATGCATTATTAATCCTTGCAGGAGTGGTGTTATTGATGTTGTGAACTATTATTTTAGTGCAAATACCATAAATATCTCCATTAGAAGATGCATATGTATTAAACAATAATGAATCTACAAAATTTCCTTTTGGATTTATCATCTGAATGCTAGAACTGGAAAAACATCACTTCTTAGGGCCTTTGTACATGAAGTAAAATATATTCTCAGTAACACATCATAAATTTGGTCACCTTATTTTAGCATCTTTGTCACATATATCTAAACCAATAGATATATCCAAACTTGGACCATAATTTCTGTCTCTAATTGATGATAAGTTCCCAGAATCTGGGTATCTACTCTGCTCTAGATGTCCAAGTGACATGTGAAAGTCCTTCATGAAATGGTGTTCCACACTACCCGAAGGCTGAACCAAATTTATGGACATTGGATTAGTTTCAACTCAACTCTGGAGTGACAAATATTGTACATGGAAATTAGGCATGTCATCATATTGCATAGCAGGGCATACCTCTTCTATTTTCTCTTTCTTAGAAAAAGTTAAAGGACATCCTATTCTATATCCTCCTCTTGGTGATGACTCCCCCATAATGGAATCAAGAGATCCTGATGATGTATGTCATATTTTTTCCTCTATAGCTTCTTGAAGTGGATCAACACTAGTAATCAGGTCAAGTTGAAGTAAGTTAAGCAAAAATCCAAGGTCAACTCCACTTGTCCAATTTTTAGGACCAGATCTATTCTTGAGTTTCAATCAACCATGATTTGTTGTACCACCCCATATGATTCCAAATGTCTTAGGATTCTCATTATTCTCCCCTATAATTAGTATAAGTCTTTCACTATCACCTTCTATATCAAATGCTTGTTTGTTCTCACCTACAACAAGGAAGTTTGTGAAGAAGCATATACCTTTTTCATCATTGTATTCAAGTGCATAGGCCATGATAGTTCCTCTTGTTAGGTAAAAAATTCTCCCCATGTTCATCACCTGCTTGCCAATAAGACTTCCAATAGGATATTGAAGGTCCAGAATCATGACTTTACCCATATCCCCAACACCTTTCACTGTAGTAGTGACCTTGGACATGTTGAAGCTATCTACAAAAGGAATAAATGTTACATCTGCTCGTACAAATGTATCTGGATTCATGTTCACAAAAATGCCATACCATAGATCATCCATGATGAATTATGTTGCCCTCTCAACAACTCCTAAATAGATACCTGATTTAATATTTTGTGGTAAAGGGTGAAACATATTCTAGTTTGGATAATCTAAATCTACAACTACATGCTAGAGATAAAGTTATGCACATATTTCCTCATAATGGCCGAGCCATATCAAGTTTTCCTTCGACCTGTCGTGCAATGGAAAAAAACTACAATATCGACATAGTTGAAAAGAACTGCTACTAGATGAAAGGGGCAATAAGATCCATTTAATCACAACGTACACTCATGGAAAAAAAATTCAACCACCATAACACAAAAATATGGCTAAAAAAATAGTAAACACCGGCCAAACTGAGATTTTTTTTAACCATCTAGTTTCTAATCCATCAAAAATATGGAGAGCATACTCCATCGGTATTGAAAAAAGGAAAAAAATGAGGGGGGATTTTGATGAGAAAAATACCCTCTCAGATTCACAAGGCAAAGAAATCCCACTCTAATACCATGTTGGAAATGAAAAACACTTCATGTTTATTTTATGAAATGACCTTGCTTAAATAGCAAGTGCATACAATCTGATCCAGCGGATCATAAGAAGCTGAGTTGATCTCAGCCACACAAATTGTCCTAGTAACAACTTAGGATATAATATCTCTAACAAGAGATAAGAGCATAATATTATCCACTGTTTCAACCTTCCTAAAGTAGCCATGCATGTGTAGGAAAATTTGACCATTTAAATCTACAAGGTAGTTTTTTTTCATGTTTTAATCCAATTTAAAATTGAACAAGCTCATAAAAACAAACTACCTAATTTCCTTCTAAAATAGGATCAACTAGATCAAATAAACATGCTCAAAAAAATAAATCTTTTACTTTAAAAAATTGCTCAATTTAAAGATTTTGCAAAATCATAATAAATTGCATGATATTCTCTTCAATATTTTCTAGAATAATTTATAAAATGCAAAACATTATTAATGTGCATTTTCAAATTAAAATTCAATTAAACCAATATCATGCAAATTATTCATGATATCAAATATAAATCACACACAAATGGCATACAAGCACTCGATGCATGTGCTCAGTATCCCCCATCACCATTTTTCCTTTGATTGTGCATGACTTTTAGAGTAATACTCAAGTAACACCACCATCAAGGAGGTAACTAGTGATGATAGGAATATGAGCTTTACCTGTTGAGTTGTCATAGTCATAATTTCCCTTCTCATATCTTGGTGGTCAGTCTTCCACCTATGAAAATAAATGTTCCTAGAATCAAGCAATGCACCATCATTTTATTTTGACAAATACACTACAAATATATTAGATATTAAAACCAGCTATCACTAAAAATATAGCATCTTAAAGATAGTCCTCCAGGGTGGGATGTAAAAGTCATTACACATGTGTATGCAAGTGTCAAGTATAGAAGCCAAAATTCATACAACTTGGCATATGGAAAGGAGGAGTCATGGTAATCAAAGAGTCATCCTAAAAAGGCTATATATTAATCCATAAAGAGAAAGCAGGGGAGCTATACAGATCTTCTAGAGAGAAATATATATCTTCTACATAGTGAAATACAATGTCTGTAGTGTTATATATATGATATATTTGTAACAGAAATAGGAGAAATAAAATTTTACATGCATTTGAGCAACTAGTATTGTAAGTGGTATTATTGTGTATATTTCATGCTTTAAATTTGTATTTGATCTTTTTATTAATGTTATTTGGTATATTATTAAGCCTTGATAATACATATTAGTTGTCTAATTTATCTCTGTTATATTATCTTTACTGGTTCATTATATTACAACTTTATTATATTTGATCCTGTGATTATATCCCTATGAATTTCATATTAAGTATAAGGCTTCAAAATCCATCAATCCAGTTTAGTAAAAAAGAATTATATTGATCATTTTCTTCTAAAGTTGGGATTTTTTCTAACTCAAGGATCTTGGGTTCATCTAGGGTTCCTATATTGATATTTGTAATTTGTTTTGTCAAAAATTGAGATTCATCATCCTATCGCAAAGAAGTTAGAAAAATAACCAAAATGTCTATGGTGGTACAATCTAATCATATAAGTCAGGTATCAATATTAGTCTTGGGATGTAAGTATATTGGCTAAGGAAATGGTCCATAAAAGTAGAACTAGCTTTAGATTAAGTAATATTGGACCTTTTTCTAGTCGATTAGAAAAGAGTAATGTTGACTCCTTCCTAACATGATGTATCATGAATAATAAGATTAGAATATTCTTGGGTTAGAAACTTTACACTATGATGATGGATGTAACTATAACCATTGCTCAAAAGTATAGGTTCAAGACTTTTAAAACCCATGTCATTCCAGTGAGGACTATTTAATGATGTTGTGGTAGCTAAGGAGGTCATATCATAGTGACCTCTTTGATTAAATAATTATCCCTAACTATAGATAAAATATAGATATGAATTGGTTTTATTAGGGTTAAACCCTATATTAAATTATCCTACCTAGGTATTTGCTTATAGAGGTTCCTTTATACTTTATTCACATAAGCTTAACCATTTTCTTCAATAGCTCATATTGGATAGGATCTACTTAGCAATGGGATACACATTAGAAAAATAACATGAAGCTTGTCACCATTGAACAAAATAACAATTAATACCAATGGTAGTTTTGTCATTAGGATTTTAAATGTAAATAAGAGAGCAACTTGTTTACACCATTTTCTCTTTATTTTTAGAAGGTAGTTCTAGCATATTATGAGGAGGAAGAATGGCTAGGTCCACTTGATGAGAATTATAGTTAATTTTGGGTATTTTAGAAGATTTAGATAATTTTTTACTTGTCATTATTGGATCATGATTGTAAAAAAATGTAAACTAAGTTTACCACATCCATTGTCAGATTTTAAGAAGTGGTGTCCAAATTTTCACTAGACTTTACTTTATAAAAAAATATCTAAGAATATTTGAAAACTTAATGTGCAATAATTATAGTCTTAACCTTTATGATATGAGGAAAAATATTAGGTTTTTGGATCTAGACTTTAATTACATTATATTAAAGTATTTGAATGGTTGAAGATTAGAATGTATATTGTATGTTTGGACTTTGATTCATTTTTGAAGCATTGATTGAATGTTGATGGGTTTGTTCATATCTCATGGATATAGGATCATCCCAAAAGAATATTATAGGATAATTCACAAGTAGGGTTATGCGTAAGGGGTCGGCCCCAAAATGTATTTATAACAATTTGGTGAACTAGTTTTGAAATCCAAGTGAATAATGTCCAAACGCATGTAGAAGGTTCACTATTATTAGGGGTAATGTTGGAAATTTAAACTTAAAATGGTCAAATTATTATAAAATTGGGGAGAATAGACCCAAAAAATTTTGCACCCAAATTATTTTGGCTAATGGGCCCTGGTCAAGGGTCCCAAATATTAGCCAATTTCAAAATTCCTAATTTTAGCCAATTTATCGATAAATAGCCGATATGCATAGCCCTGGTCACAAGGAATGACATAGATACGAGTGTTTAAGTTTGTTTGACCTACCTTAGTGGGTAAGTCTATTGTGTGACTAGCCTCTGTAGACACCAAAACAACACCAATCCGATTATGTGACTGTAAACACGGATCACATTAGCACACACAGCCCCAAGGGCAGCCCCTAGAGGTTAAAAAATGGTCCTAACCACTCTAACAACAGTTTTGGAAGGTCATAAATCAATTTGGCACCTTCAGGCACTTTTTTCAATATCCATCCCACCCAAGGACAAATTCAAACCAGGATTCGCCCCATCTCGGGACGAATTCCAAATCCACTCCAGGGTGGGGCGAATTGCAGGTTTGACAGGCAAAAAGTCAAATCTTGACAAATGGCAGCTCAGATCTACCACCTAACACCTCCTTCAGTTCATGGGAGCATGAGTGAGCGTTTTCGAGTGTTATAGGATGTTACAGGGGCAGTCATGAAGCCCCTAATCAGGGAGGAATCTTCCCTCCCCTAGAAGGGCATGGCTGCCATGTGGCGCCTCTACAAGCTCATCCCAAGAAACCTCCATGTCTATAAATTGATGAGTTTACTCATCCCAAAATATATGGACGAAGAGAAATTTGGAGCAACGAAGTGCTATCATTTTATTTCCCATACATCCTTATGCGATTTGTGCCTTTTACGTCCTTGATATCTTTTATAGAGGAGGTCATTGGGTGACTATTGGAAGGTCGAATCTTGAGCCCAAAACCTGATATTTGGCCATAGAATACCACCCAATTTTTTGACAACACCTTATAAGATATTTTGGACCCATACCAAGTGGATTGGTGCCAAAATCAGGCCCCAAACAGTGGGCAGCCCGCCCGGGCACCCCCACACTGCTGTAGGCCTAATCGCCCCTTTTAGGAATGATTGGGGATCTATGGAAAATTTTTCTTTCTATAATTTTTGTTTTCTACATTCAATTCTATGATGCTTAGATAGGTTGTCATTTAAATTTCGTCTCATTTTGAACAATTTTGATCGTGTTTCTATATTTGTTTGCTTTCACTAACTTGCAGGTAGCATCATCATATTCCCATTGATGGAGGTCAAATTGGGAAAATACGACCATCTAGGTATTCCCAAAATGCCCCCAATTAGCTAAGACCAAGTTTAAAGGTCTTTTGGAGCTCTGTAGGCTAGACATTTGGGACAGTACCTTTTCGATGTTTTGTTGCAGGTGAATTCGTCTTGCCCCGGAGCAGATTCAAATCGGTGAGGAATTTCTTGACTGTTCTTTTTGCAGTGCCCTCCTAGTGATATCTTGATGCCCCTATCAAATTTTTAGGGCATTTGGATTCATTTTAGTCATATTTTAATTCAATTTTCTCATTCATTTATCGTAGGCTTGGGGATTGCATGCTTTGTTTTATCCGTAGGTGCTATTGATTATCTTTTGTTTCTTTGAATGCAGGATCGGAACATCAGAGGAGCAGCAAGGAATAAATATTCATAGACACAAGAGGTGATGATGTTTTGGTCTGCCCATCTTACATGTGGGCATGCGAAATAAGGAAGGCTATCCATGGATGTAACCAAGAGATGGATTTAACGCTCCTCGCCCCTAAAAATGGAGGATGTGAATTGTAACTGAGTTGTGAAATGCATCAATAAAAGAGAAGGGCTGTTATTTCATTTGGGTTTCAATTCATGCTTTCTCCATTTCATGCATTTTTTAATTTGTAGGATTTAGTGTTAAGTTTAGTTTCATTTTTGCATCGTTCTTGGAGTCTTTCCTTTCTTGTTTCCGTATCCTCATGCTTTCAGTGGCGATCACGGTGGGACCTAGTCCTCTATTTTTTTTTAATATCAGGGATCTGATCGAAACTTGGTCATTTTGCTTGCAGGTACCGAGTTTCACATGCTGACTATTGTTCATTCCATCGGGAGGCAGATACAGAACTGTAATTTGTCTTATCCAGGGACGAATGGGAATTCGCCCCACCCTATGACAAATACAATCCTATAATTCATTCCACCATGGGATGAATTTCTATCTATGCAATCTTCAGGAAAAAAATTAGAACCGACATATTTGGGTAGAGAAGAGGTAAGGATTCTGAATTTTTCTTGTCTATTTCTGTCTTCAATTTTTCTATTTTAGGGTACTTGCTTGCTTAGGGAAAGTTTTCCTTTTTGCTGCTTGTTTGTTTCCATTGTGCAAAATAAAAATAACCCCACACACCATGTGGCAAATTAAAACTAAGGCGTTGGTCATAAAACCCCAGCCCTTGATCAAGACCAATGGTGGATTTCATCACCACCTTGGCTTGATTTTTTGCATCCATTACCCCGATCGCAACTGTTGCTAGATGTAAATCTTGACGAAAGCTAATCGAGTGTAGCTGGGGTGATTCCCAGCACACGAGGATAAGTCTTTTATGGTAGGTGTCATAAACAGGGTGATTCCCATTTCGTACTGGCTACGTTCCATTTACCATCTAATCTCACATACCTATAGTTTCCCTCACATAAGGGTGGGTATATAGAGAGGTTGGTATATTGGCCTGGCAATGGTATATTGAAGAGGCAACCATTTTTGGGAGCCATAAGAGCCATCATTTGCATTTAAACGTTCTTTACAAAAACCTTCAAAAACAAAAACAAAAATAAAAAACACACTAAACTAGGTCTAGGACACACTTTCAATCTTTAAACAAGATAATCACTACTTGTGTGTGTGTATGATCATTTTTGTTTAGTGTAGCATAAAAATTTCATAAAAAGAGAAAAAAAAATTTACATAGCTTGTAGGAAAGCACCACCATGGTGTACACACGTAGCTAAGCCCAATCAAGGGTGAAAGCTATGAAAAGTGTACAAGGGGGCACAAGTCGCCTACGCTATAGCCCTAAGGACTTAGTCATACCACTTTGGTGGCCTGACCAGCAAGAGAGTCCGCATCAGTCCATGTCAAGATGGAATTATAGGGACACCCCTTTAAGGGACGTGCCCATTCATCATAGCCCCTTTCGAGAAGAGTCCTTACATGTAGCACTTAACATAGGTAAAAGGGCTCCCTTAGAAGCTCGGTATGAGTGGCCACCGCATGATGAAGTGCTAGAGCAGCATAGTTTCCATGACGAGAGGCCACATGATGATGGCCTCCCCCATTTACCCCCAATCACTATTAGAACCAATAGACAAATTCTAGGGTGTGAGGCCCTTCAAGCAGGGTGAGCTAACTCTGCCTGCCCCTTTCACACATATGAAAGGGAGCATGAGAAAGATGATTACATTCCTCAAGGGCAATATACAGTGTGGGGGCCATGCGCTTCCGCACCAGCTAGATACCATGATCACCCACTAAGGCCAGAGCCTCGGGTAAATGCTGCCAACCTCAATAGAGAGAAGCAACCTATTGAGATCTTGGATCATTAGGACCGAGGTAAGTGCATAGGAGAGGCATACAAGCATCCTAGGCTCAGGATGGTGAAAAAAATTGAATTGGCAGTCACCAGACATGCTGCCCACCAAGCGTAGATCATGCAGCTTGAGCAAGACCAACAGCAGCTAGAGCATCTATATCACCTTAGCAAAGAGTGCATTAGGTGCCAAACAGATGAGCTACTCCATAACCCAGTGCCTGAGAGGGTCCCAACCCCGTGCACCCAAAGGGAAAAACCATATGAGAGGTGCAACCCCTTGGTGCAAAATAGGTCTCCACGACCTTACCAAGTGCTGCCTTCGAGACCTCCTAGACCTGAGCGGGAGGCCACTCCCCGAAACAACGATGGGTACCCTCCGTGGGGACCCACCCAGGGTCATAGGTCTCATCCAGAGACTCCTTAGGAAGCTTACGATGAGTATGAGCAAGAAGAAGAGTGGGCCAAAATGCCCTACCTAGGCGGAGTTGCCATCCAACCACCCCTTCAGAGGACTCAAGTCTCCCACAACCCACAACAGGAGCAAACTAAATAGGAAGAAATTAAATCCTTAGATGCATATAAAGCGCTGCTAGAGCGTTTGGAGTCTATGGAGACCAAAACTTCTAGGCCCAAAAAGCCTACTTTACACCAACTCCACAGTCATCCTGTGCATCCGTTCGTGCCCACACCCCATTACCCTGAACACTTTAAGCTGCCTCAGTTGGCAACCTTTAGAGGTGAGGAGGATGCTCAAGAGCATGTGACACAATTCCTGAGCCAATGCTTTGGGATTCAGGACAATGATGCTTTGTTATTAAGAATGCTTATAACCACATTCGCAGGCCCTGCCTCGGATTGGTTTACTCAGTTACCAAAGCACAACATTAACAACTTAGATTAGTTAGTGGATGCATTCCTCGAATGCTTCACCTTCAACACCAAGAAGAACGTGTCATTGAGTGACTTAGCCAGCCTCATGTAGTATGAGGAGGATACCATGGCGGCCTATGGGAATCGATGGAGGACATTGCTTTCGAAGCTACCCTACCTCCCTCCTATGTCCGACCTCACTCAGATGTTCTCCAAGAGTTGTCTGAGTTCGATCTCTATGCTATTGTAGCTGCAAAAATATGCCACCTTAGAAGAAGCTCTGGAACAAGCCAAGATCATTGAAGATATCAAAATACAGGATGGCGAGATAGCCAAACCTAAGAAAAAAGAGTGGACTAAAAATACTAAAGCTGGGACCACGCAAAAAAAACCCGCTATGGTTAACCAAGTTGCTATCAATGTCCCTAAGCCTGCACAAGCAACACAGCCTCAAAAGGCTAACTATCAGGTAGTGCCTCCTAAAAACTATGACAGAGAAAATCAGAGGCAAGAACAGGGTCAGCAACATCGCCCTAGGCAAAAATTCACACCCTACACAGAGTCCAGGGACTCCTTGTTTGACCGCTTGTTAGTGGCAAACCTGATCAACCTGCCAGAGGTTCATACTATAGATCCCAACACGCCAAAGCCTAAGGGGTATAGAGAGGACTTCTATTGTAGGTTCCATAGGCGGAGAGGACATGACCTCAATACATGCTGGAAGTTCAAGGGTTTGATACAAGACTTAATTGACAACAAGACATTAGCAATGGACAACCCCGTATTTCCAAAAAACCTGCAGATGGGAGTCATCAAAGACCCCTTGCCTGCCCATGAGGCATAGGAAAAACCCCTTCAAGTCAATGAGGTGCAACATAATTGCCTCATGCAAGGGTATGTAGGAATGATAAGCATAGTGACAAGGAACAAGAGATACCCAGGAGTTGCTCTCGAGGCAGCCACAAGAGAGGTTCCATCGACGTCACAACCTCACCAACACCCTACGCAACTTCCTCCACATAGACCCATGGCCATGATTTAGACCTGTTGGCATTTTTGCCACATTTATTTTGATTGCTGATTATTCATGCTTAAGTTGTTGAAATTCTAACTTCTCTACAGGTTTTAATGCAAAAAATGGCTAAGTCCGAAAGTTGTCACGAAATCATGACAAAAAACAACGATATCGCGACATGTTGCAGAATCGCGGGTCGATCGAGGAGAGAGAAAATCAACGTAGAATTGGCACGATTTCATGACGTGTCGCAAAATCGTGGTCAACGTAGTCAAAGGCAGCAGGTGGGCAAAACCGTAGCGAAATCGTGACGTGTTTGAGTTTTGTGGCTTGCAACGGGCGGAAGGCATGAGATATGAAACGGTCACAAAATCGCGACAAAACCAGGCCAAAGGTGATAAAACTCAATGCCATAGCGAAATCGCGATGGAAGGTGGCACAAAGTGCATAAGTGAAAAAGAGTCACAAAATCGCAACGCATCGCGTTTTCGTAGCGCGGGTGGATTACAAGGCTTAAGTGGAGAAATGGTAGCGATTTCGCTACAGTTAGAAAATGAAGCCAAACAAAGCAAAAAGCATAGCGAAATAGCTATGTGTTTTTGTATCGCGGTTCACCTGAATGAAAATACTCTAAGGCACAAAGGCGTAGCGATATCGCGCAACTTTTGAGGAAACATTCTAGCAATGCAAAGATGTTGCGAAATCACGACAGAAATTAAGAACCATGCAGAAGGCAGGAAATGCTAGCAATTTTGCGACACTTTATTGAAAAGAGCCTAAGTGTGGAGAGGCATAGCAAAATCGTGACAGGGTGAAGTTGAAGACATTCTAAGGCAAAAGTGTCACATTTTTGCGGCTTAAGAGCTAGACCGTACAACATGTAGAGAAATGGTAGCGAAATCGTGCAGCGTCACATTTTCGTGGTGCAAGCTAGCGAAGGAGATAAAAAGGCTGAATGAGTAGCGATGTCGTGACATGGTTGTTTTTCACGGCTTTGAAGTGGAAAAAGCGTACAAAGTAGGAAAACGTCACGATTTCGTGACCTATCACGTTTTCACGACCTGTTGCAGTTTCGCACCAGGAAGCAGTTCAAATGACCCGATGCTATTTTGTGATTTTCGATGATTAAATGCATCCCAGAATTGAATGTGCTGCTACTTTCTGATGCATTCAAGGTAGAAGAATGCACCCAAGCTACCAGAATTGAAGATTTCCATATTTTGAAGCTGTTGTTCACAATTTTTCTAACATTTTTTTGCATATTTTCAAGAACATCATTTAATGAAAATGGTCGACTCTTCCATATGGCATTAAATTGTTGGTTTCTCCGAGGCTATTTAAGGGGAGCATTTCCTTGTTTCTGTTGCATAATTGTAGATCTCAAGGATGTCCGTTGTAAGTGTTAAATGTTGCAAAGAGGTGCAACCTCTATAAAAACCAATGTAAATCTCATTAGCAAGTATCGGGAGTGAGAGATACTTTTGCTGAAATCTTTCAAGTACTTTGCATGAATATAAGACATTCGGCTCTCTGGTTTCGTAAGCGATTTTCTCTGCATTGTTCCTTATGCATACTGCATTCCTAATTTGTTCTCGGATCTTTTATTTTCTGCTTAGTTTTAATTATGTATTGAATTTTAACAATTGCTAGTAAAGGAGTGAGTTTTGGAATGTTATATTGGAGGCCATTTATGCAAGGTTGTGAGTGGATCACAGCATTTTCTTCTATTATTTGTTGTTGCTGTACTTAGAGTTATTTTCTGTTGCTCTTTCTCGATCAGATAAATTCGGCCTACGACCATATTTCCCATTTCTTTCTGCATCTTTACAATTTTTTTCCTACAACTTTGATCTAAAAACAAATTCAAAATAGTAAGGGAACTGGCCCACTCTGGAGATTGGCCTAGGAGACATTTCTTTCTCTTAGCCTTTCAATGTTGGCCGGGTCTAGGGTGCATCTTATATAAAAATCCTTTCCTGTGGCAGATTCGTGACCAACAATTTTTGGCACGCCCGGTGGGACAGACTTCTTTTCTCTCAAAGATCCATAATCGGTGAAATTACCTATTTTATTGTTTTAATACCTGGAGGTCTCAAGATTTTGATGAGCTGTCTTGACCTCATAGCAGAGATTTGTAAGTTCATCTGGTGACTTTGCTGAGTTGAAAATCTGAATTTCTTCATCGTGGACGCCTGCCATTTTGAAAGCTATAAATAAGATACATCATGGCGAGGGTAAGCTGTCCCAGATGGGATGATCTTGGCCCTATGAATCTCAAAATTTGGCATGAGATTCCCAAAATTGCCCTAAAAACCCTACCAAAATATACTGGCACCCAAGGAATCGCATGAGAGCATGTTGAAGATATTGTCGCTTTATCAACTTTACATGATATAGTCCATGAAGATATTATGCTTAGACTTTTGGTTTTGTCTTTACAAGGAAAGGCTTTACAGTGGTACAGACTACTCAAAATCCAAAGCATCAGCTCATGGGATGATCTGGTGGGAGTGCTAATCAAAAGATTTGACGAAGATCTCTTTTACAGTTCTCAGGATCCATTCCAATTCTTCATGTATATCACGAGAGCACCCCTGGAGAATATCACTAACTTCAATGTTTGCTTCAGCAAAATTTGGAGGAGAATTCTAGAGATGATTCGACCCACACCCGCCCAAGCCCACTTCTTCTATGTTCAAGCTTTTCATCCAGACTTAAGTCTTCTCTTGTTGCAATCTGGTGAACGTAGATTTCCTCAAATCTTTGAAGAAGCATTGCACGTGGAACAACTTCTGCTCTTATCAGGGAAGTTGCAGTGGAGAGAAGCTCCCTTACCTTATCCGATAGTTACCACCCCTGTCTACCCCTCTTTGCAGTATTCCCCATGCCAGATTCCTTATACTATGTCGAAAACTAAGATGCAGCTATGTGGAGCTCAACGATGGAAATATGCAAGCGTTGAACCAGCCATGAATAATATGGTTACTTGTAATTTTTATCGAAAGATGGACCTAGAGGAGATGAGTGACAAAGAAGAATGACAACCTGAGCACCAAAAGAACATCCCTGTGCATGACACACAAGCATTTAGTCAGAACCTATTGAATATGCCTCATCAAGAGGAAGAATCTGAAGAGATCCTAGAGAAAGTACGGTTCTTGGACAATTTTTGTGATCAGATCCAGGTGTTGGAGGAACCTGTTCTCCGTCCACAACGAGAGAACCCTCCAAGATGGTGGTATTGGCTTCAGTAATTACTACAATGGGTACCTACAGGAGCGTTCCATGTGGCAAATTTCTTAGCGGCATTCTTTGTCGATTGTGTAGGTACTGCCCTACAGGATAATACATCCCGGTCTGCAATATGGCAAACTTTAGGCAGAGGTCATCCGAATTTTGAAGATCGACTCAAGTATGGTCGGATCTGGTCAGGACACTGTCGATTCACCGGATAACCCTCCGAGACTGGGTTTGTGGTGGCGACATGCCAATCATGTCATAAACTATTGTATATAGCAAATATATATATATATATATATATATATATATATATATATATATATATATATATATATATATATATATAGTATTGTTTTAATTTTGTTACTTCGTCTATTTTTGCCTGCGAGCCGTAGGTGCCTGTTTTTGTTTTTGTTTTTTCTCCTATCCCAGCAGCTGGTGGTTTTCTAGCAATTTCTTCCTTCCCCTTCCCTTTTTCTTCCTTTCCTTTCTTCCTTTTCCTTCTACTTCTTTTTCTTCTGCAGTAAAGGAAAAGCCACTGCTATTGTTTCTTTTTCCCCTTTCCTATTCTTCCCGCTTCTTCTTATCCCTTTCTTCTATGTTATCTGTTATTTTACGCATTTATTTATAGTTCAGTTCATTTCCTTTCATTCCACTTCCATCGTAGCTGGTAGCACAGTAGCATTCTGTTCCTGTCTATTGCATTCCTTTTTTTCATTTCATTCATTCCACCATATCACATTCCATTTGCATTTCACCGCCTGTGCAACCATAGGATCTCACTTCATTCATTTTCATTCCATAATAAATTGAGCCAAATGCAGGTTCTTTAAGTTTCATTCAGCAAAAGTTGTTGCATCAATCCATTGAGATGATCCCCGCAGCTAATTTTTTGTTCTAAGTTTTCATGACTCTATTGCCCAATGGATTCAGGCCTGGGATTCTTGCATACAACAGAACTGTATACCCCGCGAGCTGCAAAGAATGTTGGCATTTTTGCCACATTTATTTTTATTGTTGATTATTCATGCTTAAGCTGTTGAAATTCTAACTTCTCTATAGGTTTTAATGCAAAAAATGGCTAAGTCCAAAAGTTGTCACGAAATCGTGACAAAAAACAGCATAGAGAGCCAAGTCGGAAAACCGTCGCAATATTGTGACATGTCACAGAATCATGGGTCGATCAAGGAGAGAGAAAATCAACGTAGAATTGGCATGATTTTGTGACATGTCACAAAATCATGGTCAACGCAGTCAAAGGCAGCAGGTGGGCAAAACCGTAGCGAAATCGTGACGTGTTTGAGTTTTGCGGCTTGCAATGGGCGAAAAGCATGAGATATGAAACGGTCGCGAAATCACGAGAAAACTAGGCCAAAGGTGATAAAACTCAATGCCATAGAGAAATCGTGATGGAAGGTGGCACAAAGTGCATAAGTGAAAAAGCATCGCGAAATTGCGACGCATCGCGTTTTCGTGACGTGGGTGGATTACAAGGCTTAAGTGGAGAAATGGTAGAAATTTCTCTATAGTTAGAAAATGAAGCCAAACAAAGCAAAAAGCATAGCGAAATCACTGTGTTCCGGTATCGCGGTTCACCTGAATGAAAATACTCTAAGGCACAAAGGCGTAGCGATATCGCGCAACTTTTGAGGAAACATTCCAGCAAGGCAAAGACGTCACGAAATCGCGATAGAAAGTAAGAACCATGCAGAAGGCAAGAAATGGTAGCGATTTTACGACACTTTATTGAAAAGAGCCTAAGTGTGGAGAGGTGTAGCGAAATCGTGACAGGGTGAAGTTGAAGACATTCTAAGGCAAAAGTGTCACATTTTCGTGGCTTAAGAGCTAGACCGTACAACATGTAGAGAAATGGTAGCGAAATCGCACAACATCACATTTTCACGATGCAAGCTAGCGAAGGAGATAAAAAGGCCGAATGAGTAGTGATTTCGTGACATGGTTGTTTTTCGTGGCTTTGAAGCGACAGAAGCGTACAGAGCAGGAAGATGTCATGATTTCATGACTTGTCGCATTTTCGTGACCTGTTGCAGTTTTGCACCAGGAAGCAGTTCAAATGGCCCGATGCTATTTTGTGATTTTCAATGATTAAATGCATCCCAGAATTGAATGTGCTGCTACTTTTCGATGCAGTCAAGGTAGAAGAATGTGCCCAAGCTACCAGAATTGAAGATTTCCATATTTTGAAGCTGTTTTTCATGATTTTTCTAACATTTTTTTGCATATTTTCAAGAACATCATTTAATGAAAATGGCCGACTCTTCCATATGGCATTAAATTGCTGGTTTCTCCGAGGCTGTTTAAGGGGAGCATTTCCTTGTTTTTGTTGCATAATTGTAGATCTCTAGGAGGTCCGTTGTAAGTGTTAAATGCTACAAAGAGGTGCAACCTCTATAAAAACCAATGTAAATCTCATTAGCAAGTATCGGTAGTGAGAGATACTTTTGCTGAAAGCTTTCAAGTACTTTGCATGAATATAAGACATTCGACTCTCTGGTTTTGCAAGTGATTTTATTTGCATTGTTCCTTATACATACTGCATTCCTAATTTGTGCTTGGATCTTTTATTTGCTGCTTAGTTTTAATTATGTATTGAGTTTTAACAATTTCTAGTAAAGGAGTGAGTTCTGGAATGTTATATTGGAGGTTATTTATGCAAGGTTGCGAGTGGATCACGACATTGTCTTCTGTTATTTGTTGTTGCTGTACTTAGATTTATTTGCTGTTGCTCTTTCTCGATCAGATAAATTTGGCCTACGACCATATTTCCCATTTTTTTTTTGCATCTTTACAATTTATTTCCTACAACTTTGATCTAAAAACAAATTCAAAATAGTAAGGGAACTAGCCCACTCTGGAGATTGGCCTGGGAGACATTTCTTTCTCCTAGCCTTTCAATTTTGGCTGGGTCTAGGGTGCATCTTATATAAAAATCCTTTCTTGTGGTAGATTCGTGACCAACAAGACCAAACTCAATCAGAGTTTGAGGACCACGTCGACTAGGCTCTCCATATATGATCTTATACAACAATCCTCGCCCCCTCGGGAGGCTCTAATGGAGATATTGAAAGCCATAGATTTGTAGCCCTAGGAAGTGAATTCCTTTAGCAACTTTATGGGGCATGTAAAACGATGCACAAAGCCAATTATCACCTTCTGAGAAGACAAGGTGAAATCAGTGTCTGATGACATGATAGATCCACCCCTGCACATTATCATGTGGGTCAATGAGATCCCGTATAAGAGGGTGTTGGTAGACACTGGCTCATCCAGTAACATCATTACTACAACAACATTGAAATATCTGAAGTTGTCGACATCCCATATCATGGCCTCCACATATACACTACGAGCATTCAACGATGCAATCTGCTTGATAGTTGGCACAATCATCCTACCTATTCAAGTAGGACAAAAGATGATACCTAGGTTGTGCCATATTTTGGAGGGTGAGATGGCTTACAACATCTTGTTGGGGTAGCCATGGATCAGGGACATGAAGTGTGTCCCTTCGATAGCTCATCAGTGTTTGAAGTATACATTTGAAGGGGAAGTACATGTAGTCCCAATGGAATTAGAACCATTCAAATATTGCAATGCGATGCAGCTGATGCTGCAATCGACCCTTCCATTAACGCATTTGGTTTTTTAGTTAAATCCATTTAGATAGGGTCTGATCCTGCAAGCATCCTCGATGAAAAATCCACCAAGACCCCAGTCAGGTATATCTTCAGTGTTAGGTTCTTCACTAAAGACACCACCTATCATGGCCAAAAAAAAGGACAAAGGGAAGAGACCCATGGAGGAGGCACAACCTCTAGAAGAGGCGCTACTAGTAGTATCAACCATCTCTACTAAAGATATGCCTAGTAAAATGGAAGTGGAAGCTCCTAATTTACCCAACATGGAGTGGATTCAGGAAGAGCTTCCGTTTCCTCCCTGTCAATCACCAACAATCACTATTGAAATGGCCAATACGGGCCTGGGGGAGTATTTGGTGCAGAATTTTGTAGCAATGCCTGCACTAGAGTCCATGCAGGACATGGGGATACCTCGCCTCCCCATTGGTACAATTGTTCCTTTAGGCTGCCTGCCAAACTAGACCAACTTCGTGTATGGGGGCCTTGATCATGGTACGGAGCCATGCATGCAAGAGGACAAAGATGACGAGCCCTTTGCAGAATATTTCAACTATCTATCTAACCTGGACTTCACTCTGAGATATCTTGGCCAATGCAATTTGCATGGATATGGGTTAGGTAGGTATGAGCAAGGAGTGTGTGTCCTTTGCAAACCAAGATACCAAATGCCTTATGACAAGTCAGGAGTAGGGTTTAATCACCCCATGCCCTTAGACATCTTGGTAGAGGACATGTAAGGCCTAGGGATAGGCAATAAGGGTGGATTGGCATCAGATCCTTATGCCAACCATAACACAACATATAAGTTGGGGGATTACCTCCAATGGTCAACAACCACCCTTGTTAGCCTCAATAACCCTTTCCCTTTGCTAGAGAGAGGCAAAATTTCAAGGACTCACTTTCAAGGAGGTTATAGACAGTGTCAAGAGGGATCTTCAAAGGATGAGTCAGAATATGAACCAACATCATATGACCCCTTCGAATCAGATAGTGATCACTCACAGGTGATCCCCATAGATGATTATCAAGAAAGCCTCTTGACAATGTTCCCCCTGTATGCTCCCATTGAGCAAGCACCGCTCTAAGGAAATCAAACCCTCTTGTAGAGAGCAAAACAACCTAGGTGGGACCAGATTAATTTGCTTGAGTAGGACGAGCCTGTAATGCCTCAAACAGTTGTTAGAGCCAATGAAGGCTTTTGGATCACCGATAGTGATTACGAATATGAAATAGAAATGACATATCTTAATCACATGTAGCAGATGAAACATCAACACCCCTTGGAGATTAATGACATATTTGAACAAATGAACATAGTGCCAGGGCATGAGTGGTACGTAGACCCAGCATGGTGGGACCAAGTGTTGGATCTACTACTCTAGGCATATGAAGCATACCTTCCACCCAGATACCCTATAGTGACATCAGTGCCGAGGTTAGACCCTATCTTCATATTCGCACATAGGGCCGATCCATTCATGCCTGTCCCTCTAGAGCCAGATCCAAAGCATAGAGAGCATCCAAGATGTCTGAGCAACCATATTCACGGTAATGGAGAAAATCATCTCATCAACATGATCTCCATTGACTTAGCTACCCCCATCCACAATTCAGCCGATCCAGCATAGTCATTATATCTAGACATAGATGCCATAGACTGGGATCGTGTCAATTCGCCTCCATCCCCATCCGAGTACTGGCATTTTGGTGAAATGCTCCATTTTACCCCTAGGCCAACTTAGGATATCTACGATGCTAAAGAGGGACCTAAGGTTCCTAACGATGATCTAAACTTAGCAAATGATATCCACTTGATCCCAACTCCACATCAGTTGGAAGACGGATCCCACATGTCGGTCGAGGAGATGACTGACATAGACATCGGCTCAGACCCAATTAATCCACATATCATCAAGCTGGGGGTAAGTTTATCCCTCGAAGAGCAAGCCAACTACATTGCCCTTCTCAAAGAGAAGAAGGAGGTTTTTGCATGGTCGTACAGAGACATGTCGGGGCTAGATCCGTAGCTAGTCACGCATAATCTAACGCTTGATCCGATAGTCAAGCCAGTTAAGCAGAAACTACGCAAGATGCACCCAACAATGGCCTTAATGGTCAAATATGAATTACAAAAGCTGTTGGATGCACAGTTTGTCATCTGCGTGGATTATCCACCATGGCTATCCAGCATGGTTCCCATCAAGAAGCCTGACGGGAGGATTCTCATATGCACTAATTTTTGAGATCTAAACAAAGTGAGTCCTAAGGATGATTTTCCCTTGCTAAGCATTGACACATTGGTAGATGCTATAGTAGGTCATGAAATGCTTTCCCTCATGGATGGTTTCTCGGGATACAATCAGATTTGTATCAATCCCAAGGACCAACTAAAAATGGCATTCACAATGCCTTGGGGGACATTTTGTTATAAGGTCATGCCTTTTGGCCTTAAAAATGTTGGTGCCACCTACCAACATGCCATGACGTACATCTTCCATGATTACATGCATAATACTTTTGAATATTACATGGATGATTTGTTGGCCAAATCTCATTTGTGCCTAGATCATCTTGATGACTTAAACAAGATCCTCGATCACCTCATGGAGCATAGAGTCAGACTGAATCCCAAGAAGTGCATTTTTGGCATCACATCTGGAAAGCTCTTGGGTTTCATAGTCTCAAAATGAGGTATCGAGATGGATCCAAACAAAGTCAAGGCAATCCTTGAAATGCTTCCCCCAACTACCATCAAGCAGCTCAGAAGCCTGCAAGGAAAGGTCATGTCAATCAAGCGCTTCATAGCGCAACTATCTGACAAGTGTCGACCAATGAACAAGTTGTTGCACAAGGGGGTAGCATTTCACTGGGATGACAAGTGTCAGTCAGCCTTCGATGACATTAAATAATACTTGGATTCACCGCTAGTATTGGCACTACCTAGACCAGGAGTGTCATTCTACTTATACATCTCAGCTATTGAGGTGGCGTTGGGAGCCATGTTAGCCCAGAAGAACAAACTTCACAAGGAACAGGCTACTTACTATCTTAGCCATACCCTAGTCAGCTATGAACTTAACTATGCATATGTTGAGAAACTTTGCTTGGTAGTGGTGTTTGCTACCAAAAAGCTGTGCCATTACATGTTGAGCAATAAGACGTATGTTGTGTCTAAGGAGAATCCATTGTGATACATGATGAGTCGTACTTATCATAGTAGTCGCACGGTGAAATGGATCATGTTGTTGACAAAATTTGACATAGAGTTTATTGGATAGAAATCCATAAAAGGTCTGGTCATAGCCGATCAACTAGCAGAGGCTCCTATTGAAGATGATCAGCCTCTAGTCATAGAACTACCCGATGATGGGGTCTTCTATGTCTCAGAATCACTAGATTATGATGATCCTGAGTCACAGGATGACATAACCTTATTTTTCAATGGTTCTAAATGTGAGCAAGGTGGTGGCATGGGAATAGTATTCTTCACATCGCAGGGCACTCCAATGCCCCTATCATTTAAATTAAATTTCCCATGCACCAACAACAATGCAGAGTATGAAGCCTTGCTCATAGGTCTTCAGACAACAATCACCATGAACATCAAGCGATTAAATATTTTTGGTGATTTGTTGTTAATTGTCAACAAGTCAAAGGGGTATTCCAATGCAAATGCCCAGTTCTATAGGCCTACAAAGCCCTAGTGGATAAATTCCTAGCAAATCTTGAATGGTACGACATTGAGGCACTCTCTCGATCATCGAATCATTTTGCAGAAACTATGGCATCTTTGGGGTCCCTAATCGCGCAAGACATTTCTGGTGATATGACAACCATTCAAGTCAAAACACTATCGTAATCAGTGATGGAGCGAGCAAGCTCTAACCTAACGCTAGGAATCCACATGATCCATATTGAACCTCCTCAGGATAGGTTCTCTCGAATCCATGATCATCTAAAACATGCCAACTGGGGGTCCTTGTTCTCCCCTACTCCCCTTAATAGCAATACAACGCTATTCTTACAAGTTCTCTCCCACTCAACTTTTCTAGGGATGAACTTCGAGAGGGACTGGCTATTCATACCATCAAGGTTTCTGATCAGCAGGATTGGTATTCACCCATTAGGGACTACCTCAAGTTAGGTAACCTCCCACTTGGATTGACGCATGTCACAAAATGAGCATTCAAGCAGAAAGTGGTAAAGCATGTCTTGTTAGGAGACATTTTGTACCATCGTAGCTATGAAGGAATCCTCCTTCGGTGCTTGGACCAGCAAGAGTCCACTTGGGCGATCACCCAAATGCACGATGGTGCATGTGGTGGCCACTTCAGTGGTATGGCCATCGCAAAGCGCATTCTTCGTATGGGCTATTATTGGCCATCTTTAGAGCGAGATTATTGCTCATATGTCAGGAAGTGCATGAAGTGTCAACACCATGCTAATTTGACACACGTACCTTCCCAGGCCTTGCAACCGATCCAATTGACTTGGCTTTTTTCGTAGTGGGGCCTAGATCTAATCGAAAAGATCTCCCCTACGTCGTTAGGTTGTCACATGTTTATCATCATGACCACAGAGTACTTCACCAAGTGGGTGGAAGCAGTTCTGCTTACCTCTACGACTAGATCCTGCATTGTGGAGTTCATTTTGCATAACATCATATGTCGTTTCGATATTCCATCCAAGATAATCTCGGATAATGGGACATCATTTAAGAACAAATATGTGCATGCTTTGACTACAAAGTACAAAATTTAGCATAGTTTTTCGACCCCCTATTATCCGCAGGTAAATGGGAAAGCAGAGGTGTCAAAAAAAATGCTAGTTGCCATCCTTAAAAAGACAGTCACAGATAATCATAAGGATTGGCACATTCAAATCCCACTTTCCCTATGGGACTATCACACTAGCATTCGGACACCCACTAGGGCAACTCCGTTTTTGCTCGTGTATGGCTCCGAGGCTGTCATGCCTCTCGAGTTGGAAATTCCTTCCCTGTGCATATCAATGCAAGAGTTTATCGATGATGATACTACATGGCAGGACCGGTTAGACCAGCTTATGTTGCTTGATGAACAACTCATTAATGCCCTCAAGCATTTATGTATCTATCAAGAGTGACTTAAGAAAGCATACAACATGAAAGTTCACTTGAGGGACTTTCAGGTTGGTGACTTGGTCTTGAAAGAAAACCAACAAAACTCTAGTCTTTCGTCCCATTTAAGGGACAAATTCATGGCAAACTGGTTAGGTCCCTATGTAATTGATAGCAAAATAGGACTTGGAACATATCGGCTAGCCTCTCTTGATGGAATCAAGGAACTAGAACCCTTGAACATCAGTCATTTGCGGCCATTCCATGTTTAGAAGAGCCATAGCCCAACCAAAATGCTCCAAGGATTTTTGTCATCGCTTGGTCAATCCCCAAAATGCTCCAAGGATTTTTGTCATCGCTTGGTCAATCCTCAAAATTCTCCAAGGATTTTCGTAATCACTTGGTCAACCCAAAGGCCCCAAAGATTCCCGCAATCGCTTGGTCAAAAACAAGAAAATTCAAAAACAATAAAATCATCAAAAATAACAAAAATTTGCATCTCATTCCCATGCATATGAACAATCATCATAATAGTACAGAGCTCTATTTTTCATATCATCTTCATATTCACACAAATCAATCCATAAAAAACACAAAAACATATAGCTACATTAAGCATCACATCCATACAATGCATATTTGTGGTCATAAAGGTCAAAGCACCATAGACTGTCATTACTTGGAAAAACCATCATCTTCTACATTTTTCCACTTTATTGATAGCTCATCACCTATAACCACCATTCACGTTATTCTCCCACATCATAGTCAATTGTTTTTTCATGTATCGAGAGTTTTTGTCATTCAATCGTCATTAGATTTCTAGCCATGTACTATACCAAGTCAGACAAATTTCATGCAGGTAGAATCCTACTTTGATCACACCTTGTTATGTAGCATCCTGACACAAGTTAAAACATATAACAATATTCCCAAGTTGTGTGAATGAAAGATTAACCTTGCAAAGCAATCCAGGTCACCATAAGCGAAATGGTTATCTTGCTCATACCCCTATGCGAATGACCCCAAGAATGCTGAGAATTGGTAAAAGGACAAGCATCTTCCCTACCCAATTCCCCAAGAATCCCAAGTTCTCAAAAGTTGCAAAACATCCACAATTTGCAAACGTCAAAAATCTAAATTTTGACATCACAACCAAAGTGCATACATCAAGAAAAGAACATAAAATAGTGATTCTCATCACTCCATATCCAAATCCCTTGCTTAAAAGAAAATAATACAAAAATAAATAGTGATTTTTATCACTACAAAAGAGCAAGTATCTCAATACAATTGAAGAAAAGAAGGGAGTTGAACTTGAATCCATGGAACTCTCAGCATTTCGATAGGTCATGAGACAAACCTCAGTACTGGTTCGGTTGATAGCCTATCGGTCACTGGTGGTAAACCTCCCACATGACGATATATCTATCACATTAACTTGTGTGCAGATCAATGTTTGCATGTGGATGAGCTAGCTTATGGTATCCTACAATAGCACATTAGATTAATTTGACTAAATACAACAAAGGAATCAGTGGAGCTAATTAGGTGATCTTCAGTACAGGTTTGGTTGACAGCCTATCTGGCACTGACGGTATCCTGATCAACACCACATAAATGAACTCAATTGCACACACAGGGATGTGAAATAACTTGGTCAAAGACAAGTCTGATTCATACCTTGGTCAAAAGTCTAGTAAGATAAAGTACAGTCATGGCTAGTTAGTTAAAACATCTGAGTCTCAGAAAACCTTAACTACATTCGAGACCAACTTGCTATATTTTATTCTTGCCATACCAAAAAAAAAAAAACATGTATACATAAAAATCTATTCACCGTAGCCATCACCCAGCACAAAAATCCATAAAGTTCTACATAGTCTATGGTGTGACTGCCAAAATCACAAATTCAATTCATCCGTTCCATTTACATATCCTATAAATTAGAAACATTTGCACTCATCAACACATATGCATCCATCACTATAACTTCACATGCATACATCCATATTCATCAATCATCATGCATAAAATCAAATCATCACATGCACATAAACAAAATAAAGTCTGTATATATATATATATCATCAAAAATTCCCACAGGCTACAAAGAGCCGGTCATGTGACCCCACAACAAAATCCAAAAATCTCAAAGCCCCCAAGCCTAAGGTGTTAGCCACCATGATCACGCAGGATCGGTGCGATGGGAACTACCCCCTATGGTGTGGGTCCTATGGGACGCCTCACGATGACTACTGCTAGCCCCTGCATCACACCTGCTACCCCCCCCCTCATCCAATCACCTACGATGAGATGATGTTGACTTCTCAGTACCACTGTCCCTCGTCCAACATGAAGAGCCACCTCCAGGGGGCTTAGGGAACCACCCATCGAGGCAGATAATCTCTCCCTTCAAATACATCTGATTTCGAGACCAATCTGTCTCTCGTCGTAACCACTCTGCCTCTCATCGATGGTAGTAAGCTAGCTGCATCCATAGGAGATCCCTCTCTTGTGCAGTGCTAGTGTCCCCATCCCCCTGACGATGTGCAGAAAACGCACTATCCTGCTTCGCCAGCTGAGCCTGCAAGATATCCCTCTCTTGCAAAGCCTCCTCCAACTCCTCATCTCACCTTCATAGTAGCTCCACCAATAGAGCATTCTTAGTGCGCCCCCTGCCTCAGTGTCCTTCGCCATGACTGGATGCATAGGCACCTCTAGAACAATAGCCTGCTTTGGCTACCAATGCTTCGAGACATCCTGCATCTCCAGCTGGTCTAGAGCCCTAAAATCCATGGCTAAGTCATCTACCTCCACCATGTCCACCTCCTCTAGCGGAGCTCCCCAACCCTCACCTAGTGCCTCTACACCATCATCCCCCGTTGTTGTCGCCTCTGCACCTCCCAGTGGCCCATATCCCCGCCATCATCGTAGAGTCCACCATTGATCATACTCTGTAATAGTCCCGACGTCATCCACATCTGGTACATCGATCATTGCATCCGAATCCTCGCCTAGTGGTGCAATGACCGACTGATCCAAAGTCCTCTCATCTCCCCAGTGTCAATAGACCACGGGCTCACCAAGAAACCCCTAGCACACCCCAAACTATCGTGTCACCCAAATGTATGGGAAGAACTCCTACTCAGTCTCATGCTACCCAATTAGCCACCGCTCCCTACATAACCATCGAAGCCACTCTCTAGCCTCAGGGTAGGCTAGGCAGTCCTGATAGGGGCACCAGAACACCTCCCCCAGAGCAAGCTGAGCAAAGGCATCGGTATAGTACCCTACGACACCTGCCCACCATCGAATTTGTCCCTACTCCTCAGACCACCACCACAAAGCCACATAACCTATATCCTTATCTGCCATCTTTGCCCTAGTTGTCCATGGTAACCCCCCTGGTCTCTCCACTACTATATGTTGCCAACCCCAGCTCTATAGCAGATAGCTATAGCTAATCCTCTTTCACCTCTGGCATCGGACCTCATATAGCTCCCCATAGAGTTACGCCAATAGCATCTGTCTCCATCTCAAGACCAAAGGCTCCTGTGTCAAACACTCCACCAATCGATAGACCACATCCAACAGGTTCCACGGGAACCTCGCACCTAATGAGTCAGGTAGGAGCATGTTGGAAATGAGGCCCATAAGTAATGCGTGCCTCACTCCCAAAACCCCTCTCTCAAACCACCATCAAACCAAAATCCTATCCATATGGCAGTCAATCTCTACCCTCTCCACTGGACCATCCACCCCTAACTCCTCCCCATGCCCGAAGCAGCATGTTAGCACCACTGTCCGCTGATCTCGTAGTGTCCTCCTAATCGACAGTCTATTTATTGGAATCCTCAAAATCTGATAGACATCCTCAAAAGTTACTATCATCTCCCCTATTGGGAGATGGAAAGTATTAGTCTGGGGATCCCACAAGTTGATAAAGGCTGTCAGGTAGGCCTGATCCCTAATCACTGGCTCCAGCCGAGTCACCTGCTTGAGCCCAAGGGTGTCAAGCCATTCCTAGTCAACCACAGCTAGCACCTCTTGCGCTTCAGCAAAAATAGTCGACACGCGATATCGGCTCTTCACAACCTACAACAGACAAAAAAATAAGCACATTAGAATCATGAAAAATAGTGTATAGCTACAAACAGAATAAATGCAAAACAAAATTTAATTTGTCAACCTAGGGTTTTATACTCTCAAAATTGATAAATTAACACAAACACAAAAAAAAACTTAGAAATAACAAAACTTAATTTGTCAACCTAGGGTTTTATACTCTCAAATTGATAAATTAAAACAAAAAAAAATAAAAAATAGTAAAACTTAATTTGTCAACCTAGGGTTTTATACTCTCAAATTGATAAATTCGAACCAAAAAAAAAAAAAAACTATAATACAAGAAAATAATAAAGAGGGAGTTCACTTACTGGTCTCGCTTCAGCTCTGCTACTCAATTTGGTTCATGCACTCATGGTGGCAGATAAATTCGGTAGTGCTTCGCTTCACATAATTGACCTCCTCCTCCTTAGAGCTCCAAATCGCCAGAAAAAACAAGTGCAAATGAGCTCAAAACCTGGTTTTGGCCTTTAAATAGGCTTTTTGAGCTTGTAATCATTCCTACCTGGAATAAATGCTCTGGTTAGCGCTCGTACTACCCTGGAATGAATACTACATAGGAATTCATCCCACCCTCGAACGAATTTAGCACACAAAATTTCAAAACAATAAAAAAATGCACAAAAATGCACCAAAAATAGCAATAAAACTGTCCAATGAGAGTGCTTTTGCACTTGACATTTCGGGCATGCAAAACAGATGTTGGGATCACAAATCCTCACTATCCTACTCCCTAATAAGGCTACCATAGTCGGACCGCTCAATGGGAAGACGGATCTTCGAGAATTTCATCCCCAAATAGCGTCGCCAAAAGGGTCAAAACCCACCCAAAAATAGCAATAACATTGCTGAACGAAGGTGCCTTGGCACCTGATATTATTGGCATCCAAAACAGACATTGGAGTTATAAATCGTCACCATACTACTCCCTAATAAGGCCACCATGGCCGGACCGCTCCATGAGAAGACGAATTTTTGACAATTTTAGCTCCATATGGCATCGCCAAAAGGGTTAACACCCACCAAAAAATAGGTCTAAATATCAGAAAACTCCACACAATTCAAAGATAAATCTCTAAATGCACCCTTACCTAATTCATCTTGGGTCAAGAGACTCATCGCTTTTCTCATGTAGGTCATTTCCTCATCGATTCGTTGCTTGAGGGGGTAATCACACTTAATCACCAATCAACAAATATGCACCCAATCATGAAAATAGCATGCATTCAAAAAATCATTGGCAAAGACAAATCATGCCCTTGCTTGGGGTAGTAAACAAGAAATAATCACAAGCTAATCAATCACTTGGCATTCGTGAATCATGAACTCAAGGTTCCCATAGACAAAAGGTTGCACCCTTTGCCTATTCATGACTGATCAATGTCCAAGCTCAAGTAACACCTCACCGAAAAAGGTTAACACTTGAACTGAGTTCCTTTGCTTGTCAGAAGCAAGGATTCAAGAATGCATGCCCTTTTCATACTTGGGGCATCAAGAGTTGGTTAGGTTATTAAGAAACCCTAATATTAGTCCTTTGGTTATCTATTTTTGCTCGACGCTGTGCCTTGCACAACACATCTCAAAAAGGGGCATCTGTAGACACCAAAACAACATCAATCCAATTATGTGACTGCAAACACGGATCACATTAGCACACACATCCCCAAGGGCAGCCCACAGATGTTAAACAGTGGTCCTAACCACTCTCACAGTAGTTTTGGAAGGTTAGAAATCAATTTGGCACCTTTAGGCACTTTACTCAATATCCGTCCCACCCAGGGACGAATTCAAACCAGGATTCGCCCCATCATGAGATGAATTCCAAATCCGCTCCAGGGTGGGGCGAATTGTAGGTTTGATGGGCAAAAAGTCAAATATTGACAAATGGCAGCTCAGATCTGCCACCTAACACCTCCTTCAGTTCATGGGAGCATGGGTGAGCGTTTTCGAGCGTTAGAGGTTGTTACAGGGGTAGTCATGAAGCCCCTAATCAGGGAGGAATCTTCCCTCCGCTGGAATGGCATGGCTGCCATGTGGTGCCTTTGCATGCTCATCCCAAGAGACCTCCAGGTCTATAAATTGATGAGTTTCCTCATCCTAAAATATACGAAGGAAGAGCAATTTGGAGCAACGAAGTGCTACCGTTTTATTTCCCATACATCCTTGTGCGATTTGTGCCTTCTACATCCTTGATCTCTTTTAGAGAGGAGGTCATTGGGTGACTATTGGAAGGTCGAATATTGAGCCCAAAAACTGATATTTGGCCATATAATACCACCCAATTTGTCGACAACACCTTGTAAGAGATTTTGGACCCATCCCAAGTGGATTGGTGCTGAAATCAGGCCCCAAACGGTGGGCAGCCCGCCTGGGCGCCCCCGCACTGCTGTAGGCCTAATCGCCCCTTTTAGGAATGATTGGGAATCTATGGCAGATTTTACTTTCTTTCATTTTTGTTTTTTGCATTCAATTCTATGATTCTTAGATAGGTTGTCATTTGAATTTCGTCTTGTTTTGAATAATTTTGATCGTGTTTCTATATTCGTTCGCTTTCACTAACTTGTAGGTAGCATCATCAGATTCCCATTGATAGAGGTCAAATTGGGAAAATACGACCATCTAGGTCTTCCCAAAATGCCCCCAATTAGCTAACCCCAAGTTTGTAGGTCTTTTGGAGCTCTCTAGGCCAGACATTTGGGACATTACCTTTTTGACGTTTTGTTGCAGGTGAATTCGTCCCGCACCAAAGCAAATTCAAATCGGTGAGGAATTTCTCAACTGTTCTTTTTGCAATGCCCTCCTGGTGATGTCTTGATGGCCCTGTCAAAATTTTAGAGCATTTGGATTCATTTTAGTCATAGTTTAATTCATTTTTCTCATTCATTTATCGTAGGCTTGGGGATTGCATGCTTTGTTTTATCCGCAGATGCTATTGGTTATCTTTTGTTTCTTTGAATGTAGGATCGAAACATTGGAGGAGCAGCAAGGAATCAACATTCATAGACACAAGCGGCAGCGACGTTTTGGTCCGCCCATCTTACATGTGGGCATGCGAAAGAAGGAAGGCTATCCATGGATGTAACCAAGAGATGGATTTAACGCTCCTCGCCCCTAAAAAGGGAGGATGCGAATTGTAACCAAGTTATGAAATACATCAACAAAAGAGAAGGGCTATTATTTCATTTGGGTTTCAATTCATGCTTTCTCCATTTCATGCATTTATTAATTCGTAGGATTCAGTGTTAAGTTTAGTTTCATTTTTACATCGTGCTTGGAGTCTTTCCTTTCTTGTTTCCGATATGCATAGCCCTAGTCACAAGGAATGACATAGATAAGAGTTTTTAAGTTTGTTTGACCTACATTAGTGGGTAAGTCTATTGTGTGACTAGCCTCATATTCCCTATTATCAAAGGTATCAAGGTCCTGATGGTTAAATAATTAATCTTAACATAATCTTTAACTAACCAAATGTAGATAATGAACTTTAGACTATTAATGTTTAATATAGAGCCATTATTGACTTATTTTATGAATTTATCACTAATATAGGATATGATGTATAGGGCAGGATTTTCTATTAACAAAATTTTAGGAGTATCATATTTGTAAAAGGATGTATTTGTATGATTTGGCTCTATTGATCCAACGATAAAGGCAAACTCAATGTAAAAAATCCCTATATACTTAGTGGTACCTAGGAAGTAAAATTGATACATGGAAGACTAACAATATTTGGAAGAAAAATTTGGCACTTGAAAAAAATATTTTTTGGTAGATTATATACCCTCCTTATTAATCCACACTAATTTTCCATAATATACTCACCAATCATTATTAGTACCCATAAGATCCTATGTAATTTATTGGTAGCTCAATTATGTTATGTACATAATATAGCTAAAAGGTTTGCATGATAGCTACTTAGGGGATTGAAAATACCCATGATAAAGTTAGAAATTTGGTTATGTTTTTTATTAATGTAAGCTAATCTAAACACAAAAAAATAGTTGTCTTGCTTATTGGTTTTCCTTAAAAGGTTTGCTTAGATTATTAATTTGTTAGACAATTTTGTTTATGAAATTTCTTGAGACCCAAGTGGTGTTAACATTAATTTCATCAAAATGTAGATGTCCTACTTGGGTAGTTTTATAGATCCATTAGGGCATCATTTAGGATTATGGATAGGATAAAAGTGGGAATATAATTGAGTTTTCAAAGTTTACAATTTATTTATTTTGGAATGCTAAGTTGAGCCCCTTTTAAATTTTAAAAATACTTTACCCTTTAATTAATTGTAATTAAGGCAAAAAATAAGGTTAAGATGAATTATTAGAAAATGCAAAATACAAAGCCTACTCTATATACCTTTTATTTTTCAATGATAATGTAGGCTTACTATAATATGATAAAAGAAGTCCAATTAAATTGACTATAGATCATTTTATTTTTGTTCATTTTAAATGATAGGTATAACAATAAATAGTTAAGTTTAATTGCAACTATAATTTGCTTAATCTATAAGAAGTGTTAAAAATATACAACACATACATAAGCATAGTAGAACTAATTAAAGTGGTATAATGCTTATAGATGCAGTGGATCTGACTATGCTTTTACACAATATAAAAAATAAATATTTTTTCTACCTTTTAAATGATAAAGAAAACTAAGTTAATAAAAAATAGGTAAAGATAAAAGTGGTTCTAATACACTTGATTGTATGAATTTGATTGTTCATTATAATACTTGAAATTGTGTTGATTCTTTCTCTTTGTGACTCTTGCAACAAGTTGGAGTATATTACATTGTTTGATACATGATAATGTACCCTGATGGTACCTTCATTATACATTTATAAATAGTAGAATAGGGTTGATTCATAGTTTAAAGTGTGAGTTATATTTCATCTTTTGTATAACTGTGAATGTGTAGGAAATGCACAAGTGTCATGTAAAGTTGTAAAGTGTAGGAAATGCACATTTGTCACGTGAGTTAGATTATAAGTGTAAATTGAGTCTATGTACACAAGTGTCTTGTATGTATGAGAAAAAATATGTAATGTAAAGATGTGCAAAAGTATCTTAGATTAGAGAGTGCAAGTAAAAGTGTAAGAGTCATGTATAGGTGTCAATATGTTATAGTGTCAAGTGTTCATTAAGTATGCAAGTGGCAAGTAGATAAACCAAGAGTCATGAGACTTGGCATATGGAGAGAAATAGTCAAGTATCCAAAGAGTCATATCACTATGGCTATATTATGGAGATAATACTCCATAAACAAGTATCACAAGGAGAACAAGCATCATGATCATTATATTTGTAAGAGAACAAGCATCACAAACATTATATCACTAAATATTATATAAATTTTGAGCAATTAATATTATAAGTTATATTTCATGCATAGTACATAAAGTAAGGCTTTTTAAATTCATATTTTTTGCATATTATTGAATGTTATTTGATCTATTATAAGCCTTGTTTTATATATTAATTTGTTCATATTATTCTAATCATATCATTTTCTTGACCTTATTATATTGTGGGTATATTTTATTTGATACTGTGACATTTAATATGTGATATTTTGTGATAGTATTAAGGATAAAAAATCCATGAGTGGTATTAGAGCTACCATTAGACTCTATCCATATTGATAAGAGTTAATTTTAGCCACTACAAAAATTGATTTTATCTAGTTTGATAAAATCATTTAATAGTTTGTCTACTTAGAAGGAATTAAGACTTTAATTCTATTTTAAGATCATATTCAATAGAAATAATATGGTCATTCCACTAGGTTGAAATAAAAATAGTGAAGAATATGACTCATCATATTGAAAAAGAACCAACTCAAAAGAAAGTTGATCATTTAGGAAAGAGATATCCTAATATTGATATTGGTATTGCATTCTATAGTAAGGAGGAGAATCATATTAAATTATTAGGTTCAACCTAAGATATTATTGATTTGCAATAGAGATTAAGTTACAAAAGTGTGATGAGCTTCCTATATAATATATAGAAGAGTTTTAGCTTCTAAAATGAGCATATTGAAGATAGAAAAGAAAGAAAGTAGCATCAGAACAAAGATAGTAGTCAATTAAGAAGCATTCAGAGCTTCCTAAGAGAAAATAAAGAAAGTAGAATATAAGAAAGAAGATAAATATACCAATCTATGATATATCAGTCTTGAAGAAAGATAAAGAAGCACCTAACTTACTTTATATTGCTTCAAGAATTGGATTAGAATATATAATTGATAAGAGATACAAGTTAGTATAAGGAAAAAAAGAGGGCCTTATAGAGGAAATAAAGAGACCCTTATAAAGGAAATAAAGCAGTATTATAGAAAAAATGACCCTTATAAAATAGAGATAGAGGCCCATGATAAAATAAAGAGGTACATATTGGAAAAGATAGAGTGGTAATTCTGCAAACACTAGAAGGGAAAGTAAATCTCTATTCAATCTACTCTAGAAGGAAAAATAAAAGAAAGGTTATTCAGTAAACTTTAAAAGGAAGGTCTATTGAGACTACATAAGGAAAAGAGAGGCTTATTCAACCAAATCTACATTTGGTATTTGAGCATTAAAACTATTAAAAAAAAAAGAATCTCATAGAAAGATACATACACATAAGAAAAGGTGTAAACATCATTAAGTGATTTGAACACCCTTAAGTGGCCTGAGCAACATCATATGATATATACAATTATCAATGTGATGTACTCTTACCAACAAGCATCAAAAGTACCCAAACTATACAGTATGGAGTGGACCAGAACACTAGCAAATGTTTTAAGCACCAACCAATGACACAACACAAGCTATATACCAGAGAATCGATAAGTAATATAAGTTGGAAGGCTATGTTAGATTTTTATCCCACATAAAATGGGATATACCAATCACAAGATGTAGAAATAAATAAATAAGATCTACGAGATGACTAAAATATGCTATAAATAGAAATGATGAAAATATTACAATAGTAGCTATGGAGGAAATGGACACTCCATAATATAAGCTACTCCTCCATGAATAAGCTTTGATATTATAGCTCACACACACACTACCCTACTACCTATATACTACACACTGACTATGATTCCTATGAATTCTATATCTATGAAAATTATATAGGAAGATAAGTTCCTTGACCAACACTCTATCTAGTTGCACAAGTGAACACCTTGTATATTATAGCTTACACATTAACAGTTGTGTATTTATTACATTGCATGAAGTAACTAGATAATTTCCCCCTAAAGTAACCTAATGTCCTAAATATGAACCAAGGAAGGTACATTTACATGACCCAAATAATGTAATATGCTCTATTTCTAACACCCCCCTGTATTTCAATATTTGGGTATTGAAGACTTTAGTCTTGAATGTGGATCTTCTTACATCTAATGGATTTGAATTAGATCTTCTTCTTCAGGTTATTTAGTAATCACTCCAGTCTTCAAATGATGTAAAAATAGGTTGAATATGTAAACCCTTATTTTAGTTCATATTGCACTGTACTCATCCTTCATTGATCTCCTTGTAAGTATCTTAGTTCTATCTTCATGATGACATGTATGCCTTTTCTATATTGTCCTTCTTCTTCTTCTTTTCTGAATCTATAATGGTTTTGATGGAGTTTCTGCTTCATGAAAAGTTAGTACATCATCACAATAATAATATTCTTCTTTTTTGTTATCTTATTTTTTACGTTGATTAAGTACAAACACAATTAGAGAAAGATACACCATCAGACATTCTTCTAGTGTGAATATAACTAATCCTTGTGAATTCCACCATATTATGAAGAGGATATCATGAATATAGCTGATCAATATTTTAAATATAACTTCTTTATCTCATTTAAGAAACAAGGAGAACTTTTCTTTATCACTAGAGGATAGATATGTGTATCCTTCTAGAGTATCTATTAAGTTTTGAGAGTAGTATTCTACTTCATGAAATAATTCTTCTTTATTAAAGTCATTTATTAAGATATTATCCATTGATATATATGATCCCTAATAGAAATATATAAACTTGATTTGATAAAACGTATATTAATCCTTGATTCTTGTGGGCTTCCTTATGTCTCCCTAGTAATGAGAACGAGTAATCATAAGTAGTTTTAGGTTTTGTAGATAGCTTATATATTTCTAATGGATTTGCAACTTTATAAACAATAGATTTTCATGTTACCAAGTTTTGTAAAATGCCTTATGACTCCCTAGTATATTTTGGACAAGATATGAAGTGCCTTTGTAAGATATAGTTCAATCTTAGTTGATTTTGTAAAGTTATGTAAATTCTAAAATCAAATTCTATTGTCCTTATTGCTCCTATTGAACTAAGCACTTTTCTAGATTTCAAGAGGTTTTAATGTTGGATTATTTGTCTCTATTTTAGAGGATTTGAGATAAGTAAATATTATAATTTCCAACCTTTATATAATTTTGATAAAATGCTTATAATGGCCCTTTGAGATTTGATTTTAATTTTTCAAATTTCCAATAAATCAATTTGTAGTAGTAGACCTTATGACTCCCATCTTTGGAAAATTAGAAAAGATAATAATACTTGCAAAGTATTAAATTATTAAACCTAAGTAGAAGGCCTTATATCTCCTAGGTTAGTTTACAAATAGTATTCTGATTTTTGGTAAGTTATCTCCCATGTATTTTTCTTTCTCAACCTTAAAAAATAATCCTTTAAATTATAACCTTATATCTCCTATGTTTGAAAGCAGTATTAATGATATATTTTTCTTCACTTATCCCCTTGAATTCACACTTGAATGGCACTAGTTTTAACTGAAATACGATAGTCCTTTATGTACCCTTTCTACAACATTTGACTTGATGAGTCTAAATTATCAAGTGTGGTATGGTTGTCAGGCTTCCTCTTCGACACTTGGAGAGTAGATTTTGATTTTATTTAATGGAGTATTAAATTCTCATATGATATCCTTCTTCGGACATGAATGCTATCATTTTACTATTTACGCTGCATATAAGGGTAGTCATTGATGAACAAGTGGCACTTCGGTTTATTGGGATCACTAACACTTCTTGTAACATTTTTGGACCAACTGTTACTCCTTCATAATGTATTCACCTTGCTTTGATCACTTTCAATTTTCGTCTCTTCAGTGTTAGAGATATGATAGCCATGAGGGAATAATATGCCAAGTGGCACTCAACCATTTTACATGGAATTTTCTACATAACACCTTCAAGAAGGACATTATAACTCCTTTGAATATCTTCCTCCTTAACTTGCTTTGATTTATTTAATAGCAAGAAACATATTTTCTTTTACAAGTAATCTGTGAGTTGCCCTGGAGCTTTAGATAAGGATGAGGTAACTCTCTTGCTACCCTTTGTTGATGCTATTACCAATGTAGCACTTCATTGTGTTCCATGTTCATGATAATAGAGGTGAAGCTTGATGCATCTAAACGTTGAATTTGCTCTATCCTTTTATTTTACATAGATAGTTTCTTCTCCTTGCTATGGTTTACGTAAATATTCATGATAGATTTCCTTTAGTTTATCTAAATAGCCTTTGAAGGCTTGTTGATATTTACATAAAACTTTCCTTTGTCTATAGGTTCGATCTTGAAGAGAATGTCCTTTTTGTGTTGGAGAATGCTCGATCATTTGGCCCTTCCTTTGGCAACCTTTTTCCTTGTACCTATTGTGGTACCTTTAAATATGCTTCTTTCCCTGTGATTTATGTATTGTAGAAGTGCAACACCATGTAACATTTACATGTATATAGAACCTTTTTATTGCATCTTTCTTGCACTCTTTTATAGGTTTTAAATTCTTATTTTTGTAGCAAATTAATGAGTGCAAAATGAGGGTTTGTAAGGATGCCTGTTTGGATATACTCCTTGCCCTTTTTCTTGGATGATTGATGGTGAATCCAAGACTTGTAATTGATGTAGAAAAAAAGATTTCTTTTAGTTGCACTAACCCTAAGTGCTTTGGATTTGAGATTCACCAAGTATCAATCTTTGAAGCTTCTTTTTGGTTAGTTTTTTTTCTTTTGCTTATACTAACCAATTTTGGTGGCTTCTATTGGCCACTATGAGTTGTAGTTTCTATGCTTTAAGTGTGTCTTTAGAAACTTGATCCAAACTAGATTTTGTAGCCTTTATTTCCAAGCACAAAACTAATTCCTTTTGAGAGTAATAATAGTGCAAATGAATCTAATAAATTCTACTTTTAATGCACTAAAATATTACACATTTTCACTCCAATATACTCTCAAGAAAATACACTTAATCAATCCACTACAACTAATCAATAATGATCTCAAATGAACCTTTAAGATTTATTTTATAAATTTTTTACTAGCAAGATATTATGAGATAGTCTTCTTTTGCTTTACAAACTAGATAGTAGGCTAGTTGATAGATTATTAAAATTATTAAATATAATAAAATCCTAATGTGCAAATGAACCTTAAAAAGAAACTTTATTTTTTCACACTTGAATACTGTAATACAAATATCCTTTTTGCAACTTTAATTAGGATGAAGGTGATTTAATAAATACAATAAGTAATCCAACTAATGAATATAATTGCATTGATAGTTGCTTACCTTTTTTTGAATGCTTTTGTAGATCCTTTTATACTTCTATAGAGGATGTAGATCTTGGTTTCTAATATCACCAAGTTGTTACCTTGAAATTGCAGTTCTTTTTAGACTATTTTGACTAGCTCCTTATTCACCAATTTTATAGTATCGAACTTTATTTCATGAGCCTAGGATTTGGTGACTTTGATCTTCGCTTGTAATCTCCTATTTCTATTGTATATTTGAAGGATTTTTTATCTCTGAAGCAGTGACATTTTGCTGTAGTAGGTAATCTTAAAATTTCTTGGATTTGATAAGCATCTTTTACCTTCAACTCTTCTTGTTGAATTTTGACTTCAAGTAGGATCTTCTTCTCAAGATTTTTGAATGTCTTGAGGTCCTCACTAGATTTTTATTTTTCTTTTATTTGGCACTCCTTGCCAAATTATCCTCCTCTTGGGCTTGTTTTCGAATGGCAACAATTGTTCCATGTACTTCACTATCAGGGGATTCTCCTTGGTAGTGGATTTATCTAGTGAGTTCTCTTTTGAGGATTTATTTAGTAAGGATATCCTAACATTTTACTAGATGCTCATCAAGGCCTTATAAAGGTCTTTGACCTTGTAGCTTCTTCTGGTCTTCTTAGATACCTTATCTGAAACCTTATGCTTCTGGAATTTTTGGTGTTTATATCTCCTCATAGATCTCTGATTCTACTACTTTTGAATATGAGCAGGACTCTCCTAGTACTTCTTCTTCTTCCTAGCCTGGAATTTCTTCAATGAGATATCCTTATGATCTCTTTTGCTTTAGGTACTGGATTAATTATGAAGAGGATTTTTCTCTTTCTTGTAGGAAGCTTTCCTGACTTACTCGATCACCTTTACCTACAAAAAAAATATTAGTACTAAAATATTCTTCTGAATTAGATTCTCTCATATGGAATCATCTTCAGGATAAGAGGCATTTATGGCCTATTTCAGTATCAAGGCTTCTATGGACTATTTTCCAATATCAAGGCTTCTATGTCCTATTCTTCAATATCAAGGTTTCTATGGCATTTTCTTCTAGATAAAGGCTTCTATGGCCTTTTATTCTTATGAAGTTCTTCAATATATCAGTGGATATATCCTATCTCTAGACTTCACCATGATTCTTTTCCAAAATATTCTTCTGAAGTATTATCCTTTCTAAAACAACTAATATATACACTATGAAAGCACTCCGACATTCAGACAATAAATTTGAGGTCTCCTAGATTTCTATTTTAGAAGGTATCACAATCATCTAAGTATTAATTCCTTCCAATAAAAAATATTCAGGTAAGTATTTCTATATCTCTTTGCTTCACTAGTTGATTCATCAACCTAGTAGATAAAATGTTGAGTCCTAGTCTTCACTATTTTTCCTTCAACTTTGTGGAAAAACTCTAACCCTATGCAATCTCAGTATTTTTGAAACTAATATTTCAATCCTCACTTGTAACTCTCCCTAATTATTCCACCTAGACTCTTCTGATAAATTTTAACAATGATTGGTCCAATAGCGCATCAAGTTCTCAAAAAAATCAAGATTAAATAATAATGATGGTTTCCCTATAGAAATATTGTGGCTTGATCTACCATATATTTGTTACCACTATTAGATTTTGATACCACATACAATGGGAGATACCAATCACAATATTTATAAATAAATCAAGTAGATCTACGAGATGACTGAAATATGCTATAAATAGAAATGACAAAAATATTACAATAGTACATATGGAGGAATTGTACACTCCATAATATAAGCTATTACTCCATGAATGAGATCTGAACTTATAGATCACACACATACTACCCTACTACCTATCTATCACACATTGACTGTGATTTCTATGACTTCTATATCTAAGGCCATTATATAGGAATATAAGTTCCTTGTCCAACACTCTATTTAGTTGTACAAATGGACACCTTGCACATTACAACTTGCACATTAATACTTGTGCATTTATTACATTGCATGAAGTAACTAGATAATTTCCCCCTAAAGTAACCTAATGTCTTAAGTATGTACCAATGAAGGTATATTTACATGACCTAAATAATACAATATGCTCTATTTATAACAGGCTAGTACAATAAAGAGATATTCTCTAGAAAAAATAACATAATGAACATGAAATACAAAGTGTTGGATATGCACCGGTAGCAACATAGTAGTGGTACAATGAGAGATAGCAACTAAAGCATGGTTAACTACAACAACAAGTCAAACGAAAAGCGGAGTAAGATAAATATAATTATAAATAACCTAAAACTCTAAGGAATAATCCGAGTACCAAAGGAGATAGCCTAATGATAGAATATGTAGCCTAAGCATCAAATATGTAACCTGAGTGCCAAAGGAAGTAGCCTGAGCATCAAAGGTGTAGCGTGAGCATCGAAGGACATAACTTGAGTAAAGTAGAAATATTATAATTCCCAATAAGGAAGTGAAATGTTTATAAATAATTTACCATGTAAGCTTACATGTGGTAAAAATCTTTTAGTGCCTTCAGTGTATGTAAGAAAGAGCGTTGAAGAATGCATGAGTATCTAGAATAGCAATGAGTAGGGATGTGCACATGCAAAAGTCATTCTTGAAAGGTTGGTGATAATATTAAGGTTTTTTAAATTTATTTTAATATTTGAAGTTTAAGTTAGGATAAATAAGGTTTAATTAAAGTATTTAAGTTTGGAGTGATAAGTTTGATTAATTAAAGTTTTTAAGTTTGGTGTGATAAGTTGTTTATTTTATAAGCTTGGAGTAATAAGGAATCTAATTATTTTTTAAACAATTTTCAAAAGTATTTTTTAATAAGTTTGGAGTGATAAGGAATTCAACTAGTTTATTTGATTTTAAATTTTTGTAGTCTTTTTGAAGAATATTTAATTTGGTTTTATTTTTTGAGAAAATAAAAAATTGAAAATCTTGAATTTATGTAAATTTAAATATTTGGGAGATAGAAGGTTTTCAACATCAAAATATTAGAAAAAACAAAAATTTGTAAAATTCATTTTTAGTATTTAAACTAGGGAGACATGAGGTTTACTACTCCATAGGAATTAAATTAGAAAATTTTAATCTAGGAGTTATAAGATCTTCTACTTCATAAATTCAAAGGCACAAGAATGGATAAGTTGCCAAGAGGAACTTTTTAATATAGGAAAAATTATCAAAATACAAAGCCATATTTTATAAAAAGAAAAGTTAAAAAAAAAAATCTATATGAAAGATAACTTTTGGAATTTGATAGGCAACACCATAAGAATACTCTTCAAAAATCTTATCAAATATGCAAGATAGTATCAAGTGAATCTAATCAAATATTTTAAATAGAAAAAAAATATTTTGTATATAGATTCAAGATCTAGTCATCATATGACTGGTAATTTACATTGGTTTGAATCTCTAGAAGTCAAGGATAATTTCTATTTAAATATTGTAGATGATAAGAGATATCTAGTTCATGGAACTAATAGAGTAACACCTAGTATACCATTTTTAGATTTTGTACTAGAGGATGTTATGTATATTCTAATATTATCAATCAATCTCATTTCAGTTACTCAATTGCTTGAATGTGGAAGATCAATTGAATTTAAATGTATAAATGAACACAATAAATGCATCATCAAGAACCAAAATATAACAAAATTTACAAGATCAATCAATTATGGAATATATGCTTTAGATTCAATTGGTTTTTCTCATGAGCTTATTAAATCTTTGTCTCAAGATGAAATTGATGATAAATTGCTTGAGTGTTCTAAAAGATAAAATATAGGAAATTGTATTTAGCAATCCTTGTATCAACACAAGATTTAAGTGAATCCAAGGTTCAATATGAGAAAAATAAAAGAAAATCATAAGCTCAAATACATTGCAAGGTCACTTGAATATTGAAGACAAATATGAAGACCATGATTTAAGACTAAAGTCTTCAATAACCAAATAATGTAATACAAGATATGTTGGAGTATATTACGTTATTTGGTACATGATAATGTACGCCATGGTACCTTCATGGTACATTTGTAAATAGTAGAGTAGGATTGAGTCATAGGTTAGTGTGTGAGTTATATTTTCCCTTTTATGTAAGTGTGAATGTGCAAGAAATGTACAAGTATTATGTAAAGTTGTAATATGTAGAAAATGCACAAGTGTCATGTGTGTTAGAGTGCAAGTGTAAGTTGGGTCTATGTGCACAATTGTAATTATCTTTTAAAATTTTAAATCTTGATTAATCAAACTTGGGTTTATACACTAGCTTATTACAATATATGATCTTCTTTTCCAAGGTATCCATTCCTTATTTTCCACTTACACATTTCTTGATTCTTTTATCCACCACTCCATCCTTGAGTCATGTATATATCCTTCAAGATATTGGATTTCATATGATATCCCTCTTATTCATGTTCGTCCCTTGAATTGCAAAGATTCATAAAATCTCTAAATATAATGCACCAACATATAGTCAAAGGAACTATTCATCATTCTCTTTTCATAAAATGACTTAAATAAATATTGATTTTCACTTATTTAGACTTATATCATATTTTTATTTATCCTAGTTTCATTTTGATGATTTAATTTATACATGATCTCAGTGCCCCTTATTGACCCATTTATACTTAATCATTTTATTTTATTTTATGGGCCCATTTATCTTTCTTTCCAAAGCATTGTATTTTTATTGACTTCATAGAAAACTAGATATTTTGTGGGCAAGATATATATCATAGAAAATCCCAAGATCAATTTTAAATGCAAATCAAGTAAACTAAGTAGGTATTTTTGAACTCTTGACTGATAATTCTTAAGAAATGGAAAGTAGTTCTTGAGGTACATAATCATTATTTAGGATTTCCTTCCCTTTGACCAATATGAGGTTAGAAATAATCTAATCCACACACATAGGACCATCATGAAGACCTTACAAAGATTAATATACCCTTATAAATTATCTCTTACATCTAATTTCTTTAGAATTCAACATCTCATAAAGATTTTTTTCCATTTTCATAAAAGTGATGTCAAAATTTTTAGAGATCTACCATGAACATTCCCTTAGTGCAACATCTTGTTGTAGACTAGTGATATCACAAAAATCAAAGAAGCTTTCAAAATTGACTTTAAAGTTGACTTCTATGTATGCCATTAACATTATTTTCATAATTAATTTTAATTTTTTTCCTTGGCTAACTAGAGCATTCCCTTCAATTGGTTCTTTCAATCCATTAAATTTAAAAATCAAAATTACTATAAGTACTCTATAATTTTGACCATTTTCAAAGTGAATCCATAGTTAAATTCATTTTGCATTATATAGAATATTCTTAATAGGTGTATTCTTCGTCTCCTTCTCCAACATCTTCTTTTATCCCAAATTCATTCCTCTTATTATTTATATCTTATACGAATCCATTATCAGATAGTAAAGGAGGTAACAAAAAACCAATCATTTTTTATTATACAATCAAAGGACTCTTGGTCCTTTGATATCTAGGTTAGTATTTATTCTAATGGATTACCCTACTTCATGGCCATTGTGGAAAATTATTAATCATGAACTGTCTTATTCTATTGAATATTAAAATCATATAGGAAAAAACATCAAAGAAAAAGAGCTTAAAGTATAAATATGAAGATGAATGAGGAAGTATTCATCAAAGATATTCATGAAAACATCATAAAAAGACTAGTACCATACAAGGTTAGTACATATTTTCATTTTATATGTATTAGTTACTTGCATATTGGGTCAATTATTATCAATTAATTTGCTCCTTTATTAGGCCAATTGATCTTTATTTGCCCTTGCTATTTAATACTAGTCTTATATGTATGGTTTATACCTTTCATATACCTATTACTTGCTTCCTATACACTTTATGTTACTTCTAAAAATATCTATATACTACATCTAACTTGACCATCCCTAATATTACCTTATTATTTTCCTAAATTAAGGTCTTATCTAGGTTTGGCTTGAACTTGTGTTTCCATGACCTATGGGCTTTAGTTACTTGGATTATCCAAATATAGGTAAAACAAAAATATACACCACTATAGTACAATTAACAAAGGAAGGCCTAAAGAAAGAAACTAAGAAGAAAAGGAAGATATAATATATTACCATAATGAGACTCCATCTTCATCCTATTCTAAGTGGAATAGATTGGTTGCCATGCTTGCTAAGGAATTCAGAATTAGTAGGTGATGTAACTAGTGGCTATATGTAACCAACATTTGATATTTGAGATACGTCATTAATCTTTGTATGGTTGATGACTTCAACATGTTGATTTAGAAGTAAATTTTAAGATGGATGCATTTTTTAAAAATATTTTCATGATTATTTTTAGATATGGAATGTTCATCATGCTTCTCAATAGTTGGATCTTGTTCATAATGATATTTATGTGACTATGAGAGATCATTATCTTTCTTGGAATACCTATTTTCTCAATTTTATTGATAATTTTTCTAGATAGGTATGAATTTAAACTATTAAATTTAAAGAAGATTCCTTTCAAAAGTTTATTATTTTCAACACATTAGCATCAAATTATAGTAAAAAGTGAATCAAATGTCTATGGGCTAATGGTGGTAAAAAATACAATAGTAATACCTTTCAGGTCATCATGGTGGCCATGGTGGGTTATGGAATTATTTTATAGTAGTATATTCACTACACCTTTCAATAGAATAGGGTAACCACGCAAAAAATAAATTTATTTTAGAAACGTTTCTTTCTAGTTGCATTATAATAAAACGAAGATAAAATTTAGGGTGAAGTAGTGACTTATATAGCATAAATTATCAATAGGATACCAACCGATATTGTTAAAGGTATAACACCATTTTATATATGGATAGTAGAGTGGATTTTGTTTTGCATTTTAATATTTATAGATTAATTACAAGGAATAAAATTCCTAAGGATAATTAGAACAAACTTTAAGCTAATAGTAATCAATGCATTCATATGGGTTATTATGAGAAATTATTTATCAAGATATCCTTATGACATGGAGTTTGACAAGATTCCTTGTTTACATTCATCTAGTATTGCTTCCTATCCTCCGTATAGATTTTCCTCACTCCATGTGATATTTAAATGCATTTTTTTAAAAATGGTTCTACTTCATCTATGAATTTATTACATGTTTTCTACTATATTAGTTTTTCCATTAATATTGTCTTCTTCTTACTTTTTATATTCCATTTTTATATGAGTGTGATCTTCTTATGTCTTACATTACACCACAATGTTGGATGACTTCTTATGTTTTGAGGACATTGCAAGGTCTTCTTATGTCTTACATTACACCACATTACACCACAATGTTGGATATTCAGTTTATCAGCATTATTGTCCCTTTGCCTATTGAGATCCTTATTTAACAAAATATATTTTGCCTAAATGTACTCAAATCCTTCTTCAATATGAAAATTCTAGATTACCATAGAAACGTCATCAAAATCTCGCACATTATCAAGACTTGATATCTATATGGATGACTCCCGTGCAACTGTAGACTGGATCACGCAGTCTGCAAGTGGCTTCATATACAATGCTGTTTACTGCATCCTCTCTCTTTTCAGCCTCTACATCCTGTAACACCCAAAAGACAGAAAGTCATTAGGTTGATTCAATGAAAGTTATTAATAATGGGTTTAATTTGTGTAGAGGTTTACTGTTGGATTGAAATCTTCTTGTGAAAAGAAAATATCGAAACTTAGCTCGAAGGATATTGAGTATATTTTTGGTTCCAAATATTTTATAAGGAATTAAGAACTTCTGAGGGTTGTCCGGTGGAAAGTAGGGAGCAAGCAAACATTTCACTCCGCATTTTCTTCTTAATGTCCTGCAAGCTGCGCATGGGTATGCAATTTGACTGAGCTTTCCTGTTTTCCTGTCCATCTGCAGGGGTAAACACCAGCTTTGTGTTATGAATTTCTAGTGATTAACGTGCCCTTTTTATCGCCACCGACACAAAGCTTCTTCTCTAGATTTATCATGAAAGCTTATCTTGGCGGGTAAATTACAGATCAGATGATTGTTTCGAGAAAAATACAAGACTTATGTAATTTGCGACCAAACAAAGGAAACATATACAGCTGTAGCTTAGTGCCTTGAGCCCTCTGAGTTTTTGGAGGTCCCAGAACTCAACCCATTATTTTAAAGGCAAGCTCATGCATCGATCCATGTTGGGTCCCCACAACGGGGGCAAAAGTTGCAGCGTTTGATCTAGAACCCATTATTTAAAAGGCAAGCTCATGCATCGACCCTGTAGAGGTTCATTATTTGACGTGAGCATTATTTTTCCTGTAGTTTGGATATGGAGCACTCACCAAGCACACAGCAAAATTGAAGGCTTCTTTTTGGAGTTTTTCATAACACAAAAATGTTGAGAGTAATCTCAACGCATCGCAACATTTTATGTTTTTGTTCTGGGGCCGCGCCCACGTATAGCATGTTACTTAGTTTAGCTTTGATTTTTTTATGCTTTATTGTCTTTTGACATACGCCTGTACGCGTGGATAGTAAATGTAGGTAGTAGATAGATAAGGATTAGCATGGCTGGAAGTTTGTAGAATTCTCTAGAAGAATAGAAGATGATAAGTCGCTAGTTGTAGTTGTAGAAGTGTTTTTTATGCAGAAGTGTTAAGTGTGGTTGCTCGTATTGTAATTGTTGTAGTGTAAGAAAAGTTTTTTTTTTAAGTAATAGAAAGTTGAAATTTATGCAATTCCAATGTATGTATTGTGTTCCTCTAGTCTTTTTAAAGTCTAATAGTGGTATCAGAGCAGTGAAGGACTTAAACGTCAAAAGTGAAAAAAGAGTAAGAAAGGTTTTAAAGGCTTAGCAGTCGAAAGTTAAAAGGTTTAAAAGAGTTGCAGAAATTTCTAAGCTAAAGTGAAAAGCTAGAAAGACAAAGAAAAGAAGAGATAAGGAGAAGAAGAAAACTGCAAAACAAGAAAAAGGAGGAAATGGCTCAAGCAAGCACAAGCTCAAGCTTAAACAACCCGTAAATCCCAAAGTTCGATGGAAAAAATTATGAGTATTGGTCTATTCTTATGAAGACCCTATTTATGTCACAAGATGTATGGGGAGTTGTAGAGGATGGCTTTCAAGAGCCAGCAGATGCTGCAGAGTATAATGCAATGAAAAATGCACAAAAGAATGCTTTAAAGGATAATAGGATAAAAGATGCTAAAGCACTGCACTTCATATTTCAAGGAGTAGATTTGAGCATATTCCCAAGGATTCAGTCTTGCACAAAGTCGAAGCAAGCATGGGATACATTGGAGACTGTATATCAAGGTATGGAGAAGATAAAGACTGCAAAGCTACAATCATTGAGGAGAGATTTTGAAACTATGCAAATGAAGGAGTCAGAGACAACAGACTCGTTCTTTACTTCAGTTGTTGGTTTGGTAAATCAAATGAGATCTCATGGTGAGGAGATTCAGGATAGAAGAGTTGTTGAGAATATTTTGAGAAGTTTGCCACCAAGGTTTGATTCTTTGGTAGTGGCTATTGAAGAAACCAAAAATCTTGCACAATACTCTATTGATGAGTTGCAAGCATCACTGATTTCACATGAGCATCGGTTAAGTAGGTCTGGAAGCACTTATTTGGAGAATGCTTTCAAGTCCCAAGTTAATATTGGTCCTAGAAGAGGAAGAGGCAGAGGAAGGTCTGGTTTCAGGGGCAGAGGAAGAAGCCCTACAAGAGGTGGAAGAGCAAGCCAGCCAAGTTCGAGTGGAAGAGGCCAAAGCCAGCAAGGTCAGAGCACAACTCAGACGAGCCAAAACTGGAGGCAGAACCAAAGCCAAGGTCAAGGCCAAAGGTATGATAAGTCCCAAGTAGAATGTTATTACTACAAAAAATATGGTCATTATGCTAGTGAGTGTAGGAAAAAATAGTATGACCTTAGGAAGCAGAATGCTAACTATACTGCTGAGAATGAGAATGAGGAAATAGTTGAGGATGGAATGTTTTTAGCATGTAATGCTGTTGTGGATAATCAAAAAGATGTTTGGTATTTGGATTCTGGCTGTAGCAACCGCATGACTGGTAATAGAGATTTGTTTGTTAGTCTTGATGAAAATGTTAAGTCTGATGTAACTTTAGGCAATGACAACAAGGTTTCTGTCATGGGGAAAGGCAGAATAAATATATTGACAAAGAAAGGTGAAAATAAATTTATGAATGATGTCTATTATGTTCCTGGCTTGAAGCACAATCTGATGAGTGTCGATCAGTTGTTAGGCAAAGGTTATTCTGTCAGCTTTAAAGATAACAAATGCACAATATTAGATAAGTCACCTAGCAAGATGTTGGTAGCTAAGGTTGAGATGACAAATAATAGGATGTTTCCTTTGAGGATAGCACATGATATGAGTCCAAGAATGGCAGCAGTCACACAAACTGTATTGCAAGCAAATATTAAGGATGAGAATTGGTTATGGCATTTGAGATTAGGCCATTTAAACTTTGATTCATTGAATTTGTTGTATAAGAAGAAAATGGTAAAATAATTGCCACCGATAGAAAGGTCTGGCAAAGCATGTGAAGGGTGCATAATGGGAAAGCAACACAAAGATGCATTCCCTATTAGAGTGACAACAAGAGCTCAAGCTCCATTGGAGATAATACATTCTGATCTATGTGGTAAGATGCATACACCATCATTGAATGGTAGTATCTATTTCTTGACTTTTATTGATGATTATACAAGGAAGACTTGGGTGTACCTGCTAAAGCATAAGGATGAGGCATTCAAGTATTTTAAGCAGTTTAAAGCTTTGGTAGAAAAGCAAAGTGGTTATTGTATCAAGGTGTTGAGGACCGACAGAGGAGGAGAGTATATGTCAAAGGAATTTCAAAAATTTTGCAATTATAATGGAATTCACAAGCAATATACAACAAGGTACACACCTCAACAAAATGGAGTAGCTGAGAGGAAGAACAGAACCATCATGGAGATGGCAAGAAGTATGTTGCAAGCAAAGCATTTTCCAAATGAGTATTGGGGAGCAGTAGTTAGATGTGTTGTATATATTCTGAATAGATGTCCAACCAAGAGTTTGGGCAATGTAGTACCAGAGGAGGCATGGACTGGAAGGAAACATAGTGTTTCCCACATGAGATTTTTTGGCTGTGTAGCATATGCACATGTACCTGATGATTTAAGGAAGAAGCTGGACAACAAGTCTGAGAAATGCATATTCTTGGGCTACAGTGATAGGTCAAAGGCATACCAGCTGTACAACCCTGTTACAAAGAAGATAATAATTAGCAGAGATGTCAAGTTTGTAGAAGAGGAAGCATGGGATGGCAGCATAGAAAAGACCATCAATGTTGTAGGAGCTGGTCTATTTGAAGATGAAGAGGGGACAACAATAAACACCCCTGCAACACAAATTCAGAATCAACAAGAGCCATCAACATCAATAGCAAGTAGTTCAAATGCACATCAAGCACCACCAAAAGCCTCAAGTAGCCCAACTTCAAGTGACTCATCAAATATGCCATTGGCAAGCTGGAGAAGGCAGAAGTATAGGAGTTTGACTGATGTTTACCAGCAAGAGCAAGGTGAGAACAATGAAGGCCCTAATTTGTTGTTTGCATTATATTCACCAACCGAGGATCCAATTCATTTTGAGGAAGCCATTAAAGAGGAGAAGTGGATAGCTGCAATGGATGAAGAAATAGTAGCAATAGAAAAGAATGAGACATGGGAGCTAGTGGATCTCCCTCAAGGCAAAGATGTGATTGGTGTTAAGTGGGTCTATAAGACCAAATGTAATGCAGAAGGTAAGGTTGAAAGGCATAAGGCAAGGCTAGTTGTAAAGGGCTATAAGCAGCAATATGGCATTGACTATGAGGAGACATTTGCACCAGTTGCAAGGATGGAGACTGTAAGGATAGTATTGGCCATAGTAGCCCAGCACAAGTGGAAGGTCCATCAAATGGATGTCAAGTCGGCCTTTCTTAATGGAGTATTGAAGGAGGAGGTTTATGTTCAGCAGCCACCAGGATATAAAACCATAGGAGAGGAAAGGAAGGTTTATAGGCTGAAAAAGGCGTTTTATGGCCTTAAGCAGGCACCAAGAGCCTGGTATAGCTTAATAGATTCATACTTTATGAGCAATGGGTTCAATAAATGTGATGGAGAGTCCACCCTATATATCAAAGAAAATAAAGGCAAGTTGTTGATTGTTGTTTTATATGTAGATGATTTAATTTTTATGGGCAATGATGAAGCCATAGTAGCTGAGTTTAGAGTAGAGATGAAGAAGGAATTTGAAATGTCGGATTTAGGCCTTTTAAGGTATTTCCTAGGCATAGAGGTTCAGCAGTTGGAGCATGGAATATTCATCTCTCAGTCAAAGTATGTTGTAGATATTCTCAAGAGGTTTAAGATGGAGAACAACAAGCCAACTCCAACACCTGTAGCTATGGGCATCAAGCTGAAGAAGGAGGATTGGAGCAAGGATGTAAATCCCACCATGTATAAAAGCATTGTTGGCAGCCTAATGTATTTATCAGTCACACGACCAGATATAATGTATGCTGTCAGTTTAATATCAAGGTTTATGGAAACCCCCAAGGTCACACACCTGCAAGCAACCAAGAGGATTCTGAGATATGTACAAGGGACAAAGGAGTATGGCATTTTATATAAAAATACTGATGATTTTAAATTGGTTGGGTATACCAACAGTGATTGGGCAAGTAGTGCAGATGACCGAAAGAGTACTTCAGGATATGTTTTTCATCTGGGTTCTAGAGTTGTATCATGGGCATCAAAGAAACAACCCATAGTATCATTGTCATCAACAAAGGTAGAGTACATCGCAGCAACAGGGGCAGCATGTCAAGCCATCTGGATGAGGAGGATGTTGAAAAATTTAGGGCATGAGCAGCAGGAGGCGACAAAACTATTTTGTGATAACAGATCAGCTATTGCCCTCTCTAAAAATACAGTATTCCACAAGAGGACGAAGCACATAGACACTCGTTATCATTTCATCAGGGAGTTAATCAATGTCGAGGAAATCATCTTGGAACACTACAGAACAATGGACCAATTTGCAAATATTTTTACCAAGTCATTGGGGACAAAGACCTTCGCACAATAGCGTGACAATATTGGCATTAATGATGGCGAAGGTAGCACTGCGGTTGATATTAAGGGGCAGTGTTGAGAGTAATCTCAATGTAGCACAACATTTTATTTTTTGTTCTGCGGCTCCCCACATATATCATGTTACTTAGTTTAGCTTTGATTTTTTTTTCTGCTTTATTGTCTTTTGACATACGCTTGTACACGAGGATAGTAAATTTAGGTAGGTAGATAGATAAGGATTAGCATGGATGGTAGTAGATAAGGATTAGTGTGGCTGGAAGTTTGTAGAATTCTCTAGAAGAATAGAAGATGATAAGTAGCTAGTTGTAGTTGTAGAAGTGCTTTTTACAGAAGTGTTAAGTGTGGTTGCTCGAATTGTATTTCTTGTAGTGTAAAAAAAGTTTTTTTTAAGTAATAGAAAGTTGAAATTTATGAAATTCTTGTGTGTGTATTGTGTTACTCTGGCCTCTCTAAAGTCTAACAAAAAATATCTCTACTAAATTGGGTTTGAATGTGAAATGAAGTTTTACGTTACTAAAAGGCATACATTAAATATCTCATGAGTTTGTAGATGCATATGAGACCTTTTAACCATTCTCACTCTCAACCTTTGATTTCAATCTTATTGCATTTCTTAATTTGTATTAACTCTAGCATTGTTATTAAATGTTATACGATCTTGTAAAGTATATCTGATGCAGGAGCATCTAGTAGCACCTGATGCAGAAGCATCCAGTGGTAGGAGGGCCACTTCTAAAAAGTTGGCTAAGGAGGAAAGACGTCACGATTTTGCGACGTGTCGTGAAATCACGATAGAAGAAGAAGCAGAAGGCAAGGAGAAAAATATGTCACGATATCATGATAGAAAAAGTGTCACGATATCGCGACACAAAGTGGAGAAAGAATGCACAGTGGAGAAAATGTCATGATTTTGCGACATGTCATGAAATCACGACCGAAGCAGGAGGGAGAAGGTGCACGAAGAAAATGTCGTGATTTCGTGACATGTCGCGAAATCGTGACCAAAGCAGGAGAGAGAAGAAGTGGAGCAAAGATGTCGCAAAATCATGATCGAAGTGAAAAAGAGAGAGCGAACATCGAAGATGTCACGATTTCGTGACATGTCACGAAATTGCGATCGAAGCGAAGGAAAGAAAGGGCCAGAGGATGAACGTCACAAAATCGTGATGGAGAGAATCCGAGGGAAGTCACTATTGAAATCGTCATGATTTCACGACGTGTCGCGAAATTGTGACCGTCGCAAAATCACGACGGAGGTAGCCGAAGAGAAGTCACTGTTGGAATCATCGCGATTTCGTGACATGTCGCAAAATCATGACTGTCATGAAATTGCGACAAGAAAGAAGCCATGGGAAGATGCCTATGGGGATGTTGAAAAATCATGACAATGAGGCAACAGAGGGAAGACGCCATTGGGGATGTCGCAATTTCGTGACATGTCATGAAATCGTGACTGTCGCAAAATCGTGACTGTCACGAAATCATGAACAAACCTAAGCAGGAGACATCCGAAGGCAATTGTTGCGATATCACGACATGTCGCGATATCGTGACTTGAAGTCAATAAAAGAAGCGATGGAGGAAAAATGTCACGATATCGTGACATGTCATGAAATCATGACCCAACAAAGAGGAAAGGCAATGAGGGGAAAGATGTCACGATATCGTGACATGCTACATTTTAGGGAGGCCATTATGGAACGAGGTTAGTGAGTGACACATGGCAGCATAGAACATGTGGCACCAAGGTGTAGTGGAAACAAGCATAGACCAATAGTGAACGGGAGTGGACGACAGTTACATGGTGCCATTGCGAAATGCAATTATGAAACCGATGAAGACGAATAGTCGTGGCATAAATGAAGTGAAGGGCCATTAGTTGAAACATCGAGATTCAAACCAATATTATAAAAAGGCAGGCAGAAGGTGTGCAGAGGGGTCGAAGAACCACAGCAGGGTTGCATTTGCAAGGCCAGAGGGCCATCCTAGCCCTGCTTGCATTGTTTTACTTCCAGACGGGAGGTTAATGGCTGTAGCCATTGTTCTATAATTTGATAGCAGACTGTAGAGGGTTAGGGGCCTCTACAAAAACCTAGCGAAGGTCTGTAATGGTTATTACAGATTACAGAGGGTCGGGGGCCTCTATAAAAACCCAACGAAGGTCTGTAATTGTTATTGCAGATTATAGAGGGTCGGGGGCCTCTATAAAAACCTAGTGAATGTAATGAGAGAGCATGGAGAGCCAGAGATTGCATATTGAATGTAACTATGCCTGTGGGCTAGTCTGTGTAACATAAATTCAAAATTGTTGAATGAAAAATTTGAGTTTTATTGGTTGCAATTTTTGGTTCCCCATCAAATGGTATCAGAGCCAGAAGATTCTAAGCGTGCAAGTAGAGCATTGAACGTGAGGCAACTTGCACCAAGATCTATGGAAGAATGGTGAGAAGACAAAGAGAGGGGGTTGATCAGAAAGAGTTGAGTCCCTGTGCGACAGAACAGTGTAGAAGTGAAGGTCACTTCTCCACCAACCCCAGGTGTCTAATGTAAGAGCATCCAGTAGCACCTGATGCAGAAGCATCCAGTGGCAGGAGGGCCACTTCTGAAAAGATGGCTAAGGAGGAAAGACGTCATGATTTTGTGATGTGTTGTGAAATCATGAAAGAAGAAGCAGAAGGCAAGGAGAAAAATATGTCATGATATCACGATATAAAAAGTGTCACGATATCACGACGCAAAGTGGAGAAAGAAGGCGTAGTGGATAAATTGTCACGATTTTGTGACATATCACGAAATCATGACCGAAGCAGGAGGGAGAAGGTGCACGAAGAAAATGTCATGATTTCGTGACATGTCGCGAAATCGTGACCAAAGTAGGAGAGAGAAGAAGCGAAGCAAAGATGTCACGAAATCACGACCGAAGCGAAAAAGAGAGAGCGAACATCGAAGATGTCACGATTTCATGACATGTCATGAAATCACGACCGAAGCGAAGGAAAGAAAGGGCCAGAGGATGAACGTCATGAAATCATGATGGAGAGTAGCCGAGGGAAGTCACTATTGAAATCGTCACGATTTAGCGACGTGTCATGAAATCGTGACGGAGGTAGCCAAAGAGAAATCATTGTTGGAATCATCATGATTTCATGACATGTCGTGAAATCATGACTATCATGAAATTGCGATAAGAAAGAAGCCATGGGAAGATGCCTATGGGGATGTCATGAAATCGTGACAAGGAGGCAGTAGAGGGAAGACGCCATTGGGGATGTTGTGATTTCACGACATGTCACGAAATCGTGACCAGAGCTAAGCAGGGGACATCCAAAGGCAATTGTCATGATATCACGACTTGAAGTCAAGAAAAACAGCGATGGAGGAAAAATGTCGCAATATCACGACATGTCACGAAATCACGACCCAACGAAGAGGAAAGGCAGTGAGGGGGAAGATGTCACGATATCGCGACATGCTACATTTTTGGGAGGCCGTTACAGAATGAGGTCAGTGAGTGACACATGGTAGCATAGAACAACACGTGGCACCAAGGTGCAGTGGAAACAAGCACATACCAACAGTGAACGGGAGTGGATGACAGTTATACGGTGCCGTTGCAAAATGAAGTTATGAAACCAATGAAGATGAACATTTGTGGTGGAAATGAAGCGAAGGGCCATCAGTTGGAAGATCGAGAGTCACACCAGATATTATAAAAGGGTAGGCAAAAGGCGTGCAGATGGGTCGGAGAACTGCAGCAGGGTTGCAGTTGCGAGGCCAGAGGGCCATCCTGGCCCTGCTTGCGTTGTTTTACTTCCAGACGGGAGGTTAATGGCTGCGGCCATTGTTCTATAATTTGATTGTAGACTGTAGAGGGTCGGGGGCCTCTATAAAAACCCAGTGAAGGTCTGTAATGGTTATTGTAGATTACAGAGGGTCGGGGGCCTCTATAAAAACCTAGTGAAGGTCTGTAATTGTTATTGTAGATTACAGAGGGTCGGGGGCCTCTATAAAAACCTAGAAAATGTAATGAGAGAGCATGGAGAGCCAGAGATTGCATATTGAATGTAACTATGCCTACGGGCTAGTCTGTGTAACATAAATTCAAAATTGTTGAATGAAAATCTGAGTTTTATTGGTTGCAATTTTTGGTTCCCCATCAATATCCCATTTGGATAGTTTGACGTTATTAACTTTAATAATTTTGAATGCACCTATTGTTTAGTGCTATTATGTATATTTCAATGTGGGATTAACTTATTTATCATTTTATTATGAATCATTTCTCATTGAATCATATTAAATATTTCATTTAACTGTTATATTTCTAATAAAAGTTAAAGTTTTTTATTATTAGCATATCAAAATTCTTAATATTTTGACATAAGGTTATAGTTTTTAGAGGCAAGTTGCAAGTTGTAAGCTCATGTTAGGATCCGTCAATGACTTCTCCTTAAAAAATAATAGCATCGACCATGGATGCTGCTTCTATTAACATGGTCCTAGATCCATCAGAGCAACTTTCCCTCAATACTTTTGTCAAAAAAATTTCAAACTCATCTCCTTAAATATAATATATTATAAATTTGTACATCATCATATTTTCCATTTCTATAGCTACTATTTGATTATTACATTCACATAATCTTTCAATTTATCTCCAATATATAATTATCATGACTTTTGCTCTCCTCACAAGAGATGCATCCTTATATGTACCTCACATTATAAAAAAAAAATCTTGATTCCATAACCTTCTATTTGACATCTTGACACCTTGAACACTTTATTACATAACACATAATAATTCTTCACACTTTGACACATACTATAGACAAATATTAAATACACTCTCTAAACTAATATTTATAATAGTACTCTATGGTACTTCAATGTACCAAATAATGTAATGTCTCCAACACATCCCATATTACCTTATTTGGTGTGAAGAATTTTTGTCGTCAATATTGATCTTTAGTCTTCATCGTGTCTTCATTATTTAGATTTGGATTTGGTACTATTGCTTGTATTTATTTCCTTCTAAATTGATTACTGCAAAAGTTCATACTCTTTATTTGACCATATTTGCAATTAAAATAACTTTTATGAAGAAATCCATTTAGTGCTATATAATTATTTAGTTCATTGTATCATATTTGTGTATGCATATCCATCCATGATTCATATTATCATTTTATTTATACCCAAAATATCTTTGAGAGTTATTGTTACCTAAACAAAATTTACAACAATGAATATTCCAACATCTTTTTATCTTGTTTCCATGCCTGTCACAATGTTCACATTTATTATCTAATTGTTTGAAATCTTCATTATTTTTTCTTACAATATTACAATGTTCTTTGTTACATATATTGTTTACAAACTCTTTGTATTCATGAACCATATTCAAATCCTTTATGTCATGTGTGATGTTTGTTTTTGGAAAAAGTTCTATTGTATTTGTTGTGGGTCCTAAGCCACAAGTATCACAACATGCATATGCCATCATTGGTTTTAATTCTATGGTATCATAAAATTTGCTTTCTATCATAGGCCTTAAATAATTTGTGTCACAACTGGTATCCTTCAATATAGGCTTGTTCTTTAAATCTTTAATTATTTCTTGTCAATTAGTCTTGTCTTCTAGACAAAAATGCTATGTATATATCATATTTTCCATATCAAAAAATAATGTGATAGAGTGATAATTAGCTTCATCAATAAAAGTATGGAAGTAGTTCTTTATTGTTATAAAATCTTCATCTTTAGCTTCTTCAAGAATTTTTTATGAGTAAATCATCAATTTTGGTGACACAAATTCTTCATATTTTAAGAGTTTTTCAATTTATTAAAAATATAAATATTTTTTCTCTTCTTCATTTGTTTTTTATAACTTAGGTTCTTGTATATTTGTACAAATTTATGATGATTTTTTTATTTCTTCTTTTAACTACCATGCATATAATTTCTTCAACCTTTAATAAAATTTTCAATCTTCTTCTTTAAATTATTAATTTCTAATAAAATTCAACAATAAATTTCAATTACGCTTGTCCCTTTTCTTCTTCTTTAAAATGATTGTGGCATGGTGGTTATAGGGGCGGACTGCACGAATATCTATGTGGTGGATTCTAGGGCAAACAACGTAGAATACTGTGGCGGCCATAAAAGCTGGACAGCCTACCCAGATTCGTGGCGGCTACCGATTCCACCATGTAAATTCAAAAAAAAAAAAAAAAACAATCAATTTCAATTAATTTTTCCTTGCTTTCTATCCATTATGTGACTTTATTAAAAAAAATTCTTCTTTTCAAATTCATAATCAATATTAAAAAAAACCTTACATTATTTCATTTCATCTTCATTCCATTCAATTCTTTAATTTTCATAAAACTCCTAAATTCAATTCACTTTCACAATTTCACCTTTAAATTTTAATTTAATCCACTCTTCAATCAATTTAACCTTCAATTTAAATTTCAAGTAATTAGTTTCCTTATATATCCCATTCATTAATTCATTTTTTAATAATTCCTTTTATTTCCCAAATTTTAACCTTATAATAATCAAATTCCAAATTTATCCAAACAAACTTATAATTCCCAAACTTAAAAAATCATGCATACCTAAAATTATACACTTAAATCTAAAATATGTGATTAAGAAATAAATTAAACCTTTATCAATCACAATTTATCTTTTGCACACTTGCCACTCTAAAATAGGAACTCACAACATAGGTTCTAACAATTCTTCTTCCTAAAACACTTCAACACAAAATAGAAGTTCTTGACGTATCTTTTCTCTAAAGTATCCCTCATCCATAGTTATATCCACAATGCAGTCTTCTCATCCTCAAATATCAATGCAAGCACAATCAATCCACCAACATAAATGTTCTCCACTCTTCTTCAACTATCATATTCCACTCTCTAATCTAGAATTCAACTCTTCATGTTCCACTCTCTACTTTAGACTTATTTGACTCTTCACCAATCAAAATCCTTCACTTTGATTTCTTCAACACATTCTCTTTTATTCTATTAGATGCTCTTATTTTCACAACAATATATTTTTTCATCTCTAGAAAATATTTTCTTGTGCAATTGTTCATCCAATAAATTCCTCATATTTCTTTATGCAAATCTCATCAATATTTTTCTTATCCTCAATTTAGTAATCTCATCAATGCATTAATCTCATCAATACCATTATCTTCTCACATATTCAATGTAAAAATATCTTCACTCTAATATCTTCCTCTTCTTAGTAATTACTTCAATAATACCTATATTCCTTTCACTCCTTCAACACATAACTCTTAGAACAAATGAAATGAATTGAAGGATACATATATATGTAATCAAACCAAAATATATAGTTTGGTTATTGTAAGAATATTATAATTTAAGATGCATGATATTTGTTGGTTCTTTGAATTATTTGCCATCAAGTATGATGAGATGATATGCATCTAAGCTATACATGCTAATAATAATGAATGAACCTAGCCAACTAGGCTAATAATTTCCTTTTAGTTTGATCTTTAGTGTTAATATTTCTTTACTTTTATTTTAAATACAAATTATCAACTTCAAAGGATTAGGACCTTACCATTTTTTTTGTAGGATCATTTAAATATTTGTTGTTATGCTCAACGGTGTTCTATGATATAGATACACTACTTATCAAGAAATTATTATTGATTCAGATTTTTTAACTGGTACTTACCTCTAATAAAAGTATCTTGCAAAAGAATCCATAATTATAAAACATCTAGTTCAAAATAAATAATAGTTTTAGTGTCATAAAGTGAGGAATACGAAGTAGCACCAATTGAGATTTTAACACTAGTTTTATAAAGCCCAAATAGTAGTTTAGAGTTGTAAATAATACAATATATCTATTTTTTTAATGATATTGAATATGATAAGTGTTATATTGGATGCCCCAACTTGATAATTATATTTTAGGTCATATATTATAGACCATTTGTGTTGTCTATGATATTTAGTATAAAGTTTATTTAAATTCTTATTTTTGAATGGGGTACCATTATTTCAAATAATAATAGACAAGATACCATACCTATAAATGAGTTGGGCTTGGATAATTTTTGATACCTGGTCACCAATTATGGAGGCTAATGGGATAGAGTTGACTCATTTAGTAAAATTTTTAGTTCCAATAATGATAATATTATGTTAATCTAAAGATAAGGGGTTGATATTTACAATAATATCCATTACCAAAATGGAAAATGGCCATGGATAGGTGATTGATCATAGATCTAGGGATGATGCATACATAATATTATCATGCATTTTATATTTATCGTATCATTTGAAGAAATTGCAAGAGTCCTTAATAATGGGCCAATAATAAGTCATTCTAAGTAATCTCTTTTTAATTACAGTACCACTAAAGTGTCCTTAACAAGATTTGTCATGGGATTACATTTTGAGATTATGTATATTATAGACACCTTAGAAAGATCCCATTAAGAGTATGATGATATAGAATATAACTAACTATGACTTGTTGGGAATCCATTTGGTTGAGGTTCTTTAATTTATTTTATTTAAACCTAGAAAAGGTTTATCTTTAAGATATTTGTACATATAATATCAATGACTAATAAAGGAATCAAATTGTAGAATGAAACTTTAAATTAACTTCAATTAGTTTCTATGGTTATTGGTTATCTATTGTTTCTTATAACAAATATGTATTTTCTTGTCATAAATCTCTAATAGGATGGGAGATATTTTAGAAACCATAACACTTGCATGAAACTTGTTGGGCTTATGGATGGTTTCAATTGTAACCTTATTGAAAGTTGTTATCAACTAGTCAACAATATTATTATAGAGTTCTAGTTTATCATATTTTATCTAGTAGACTCAATTAACTTGATTAATAATTAGTTGGGAGTCTCAAAAAATGTTAAGGACTTTTTTTCTAGGGTTGTACAAGCTCTAAGTCCTAAAATAAAGGCTTCATATCTTTCTATCTTGTTGGTACAAGAAACATTGAGCTTAAAACAAATAAGTGATATTGAGGAGTTATTAAGCTTATCTCTTATCCTACTCCTTTGGAATATTGTAATACATTGAAGTACAAAGACTAGAAAGGTTACCCCTTAGAAATTAAATTTATGTGGAGGGTTAATTCATTAGGGAAATTAATCCTTATGTGTTGGATAAAGGTGCATATACTAATTTATCATCAATTAGTTCACCTTTCATACATTGTTGACTAGTGAATTCAAGATCAAATTCACTACAAAACATGACACATTTGTTAGTTCTATCTAAGAGATGAGTTTTAGTCATAATAAATCACAATGGATCTAGCCTTTCTATAATAAAATATTTATAAATCACTATATAGTGTTCAAGATTTTGATAAGTGAACATAATAGATAACCATATTTTTTCTAGTAAAAAATAATGAGTTCTATAGTTGACAAATGTTCCACTAGTGTAGAGAATTGTCCTTTCTTATTTTAATCATCGTACAAGGCTAATATATCAAGTAAGGTATAACTAGTTACTACTATATATAGAACTAATGGTCAGTATTAGGAAGGACAAAGAAAATATGTATTTTAAGATATACGTTAATAATATTTAATGTCTATTGAAATTATTCATACCACTTAAAATTTATTTTTACATTTAAAATATTTGTAAATGCTTGGAATTTATGAGCAAGTTGAGATATGAATCTCCAAATGGATTGAAATTTACCTTCAATAATTTTTAGTTGGATTAATAATAATGGGGTTTGAGATATTGATAATAAGTTTATATTTTTAGGGTCTACTTTTATGCTCCTCTAAAATATGATAAATTCTAAAATCTTGTTGGATATCACCCCAAAGATGAACTTCTAAGGTTTGAGGTACACTTTATATGTTTTTAAAATTCCAAAGTGTATCTTATATCACAATTATAGTCTTCTCATTTGATAAATAAACCAAGAATTTAATCAACATAATATTATATAATATCATTCATTAAATCATAGTGGTGATGATTTTTTTGGTTTGTTTTCTAGAGCAATTTTAATTTGATTATATCCAAATAAAATACTCATTAGTGATAGTATTTCATAACCTATTATAAGAACACAATTCATGTAAATATTAGCAAATATAAAATCATATTTAGGATAAGCTTCATTAATGTCTCAAAATCCATATATATTCTAATACTTTTGATTTTTTTAATAACTAGAAAAATGTTCATGATACAATTAGAATAATCAACATTAAGTTGAAATTAATGAGCTTTGGAATCTCCTCTTTGACCAAATTTTCAACCTTAAAATACACTTTACCTAGCTTCTCTTTAGACAATTTGCTGTGACAGTAACTACTACATGTTGAATCTCTAAACAAGGACGTAAGCCTAGCATATCAACATATGATTTAGAAAAAATATCATTTATGTTGGAGAATATTACATTATTTGATGTATGTTAATGTACCATGTTGGTACATTATTATATTAGGTGTGTGTATTACATTAGTGAGTGATTTGATATTTCATGCAATATAATAATGTGTAGGAAGGGCACAAGTATCATGTAATTATGTGTGCAAGTGTTATGAGTGTAAATAAGCACAAGTGTTAATTATGTAAGAATTCACATGTGTCCTTATATTAAGAAGAGTCAAGTACAAGTGTGCATACAAGATAATATCATGTGTATGCAAGTGTCAAGTATAGAAGCCAAGATTCATAAGGCTTGATATATTGAGAGGAGGAGTCATGGTAACCAAAGAGTCATCCTAGAAAGGTTATATATTACTTCTTAGAGAGCAAGGAAGCTATAAAAAAATTCTTGAGAGCAATATATGTGTTCTACATAGTAATACATAATGTCCATAGTGTTATATTTGTGACATATTTGTAACAGAAAGAGGAGAAATAAAAGTGTACATGCATTTGAACAACTAGTATTGTAAATGATATTATTGTGTATATTTTAGGTTTTACATTCATATTTGATAATATTATTGAATGTTATTTGGTATATTATTAAGCCTTGATAATACATTGTAGTTGCTTCATTTATTTTTGTTACATTATCTTTATTGGTTTATTATGTTGCAACTTTAATATATTTGATCTAATGATTATATTCCTATGAATTTTATATTAAGTATAAGGCTTGAAAATCCATTAGTGGTATCAAAGATACAACTATATTGCTTTCACAAGATTTAAATTTTTTGAAGGCTAAAGTCTTTCAACAATGTTGATGAATAACCTATGAAGACTAGGACTTAGTAAGGATCTTTCCACCAGGTCAAAGAATAACTTGTAAAGACTAGAATCCCTATTTGGGTGAATCAACTTGAATATAGTTGATTATTCAATGAATAACCAACCCTGATATTAATATAAAGTTTTAGGGATAGAAATCCCTTGACATTGATATTGGACTTTTAGGTAATGCTATAAAAATCTAAGATATTGCTGCAGTGAAATTTTGATCTTTAAAATTTGATAAAATTCCTAAAAAATATGGAAAAGACTTTCATATTTGATTTATTGAAGATAGAGATATTTCCTCATGCAAGGATTGATCCGAGTTGTAGTAAAAAGAAGACCCATAATAAGATGTCCCATTAAATATAGAAGAGACTTCAGAAAATATATCTCATAGTAGAGAAAGGAGACCCATTGAAAGAGGTCCCATATCCATCAAAGAAAGGAGACCCACTGAAATAGGTCCCATATCCATCAAATATAGGATACCCAAGAAAATAGGTCCCATTATAGGTAGAGATAGGAGACCCAAGAAAATAGGTCCCATTATAGGTAGAGATAGGAGACTTGAGGAAATGCGTCCCATAGAATTCAGACATAAAGAGAAGACCTGAGGTAAGAGGTCTTAGAATTGGTAGATATAGGAAACCCAAGGAAAGAGGTCCCATAGAAGCCATAGAAGTCAGAGATAAAGAAGAAACACTATAAAATATGTCCTATTGACTATTGAAAATTGGTTCTTAAAGAAAAGAGAACTTGAAAACTTTAAGACAAAAATATGTCTTGAGAACAACAAGATTTGAAGATAGACCAGGTAACATTTAGAAGGAAAGTATATTGCCATTGTTTGAATGATATAGTAGACATGAAAGGACAACAAGTTTGTGAAGACTAGTAGCAAGGAGAAATAGAGATATAATATCTCTATGCTTGTATAGATTTGACTAAAAATCAATCTAGGCTAGAATTAAAGTAGTAGTGATGGCATCAACAAGAAAGCAAGGTTGAAATCTAAGTATTTAAGTTATGTCTAAAGTGTAGTAGAAGAAATTAGTATTAAATAGTTGTTCTTGCAAGTTATTAAGGTATATTAGGAGTGTTGAAATATTTTGCACCAAAGTATAAAAGCTAGACATCTACACTTGCATGATAAATATGAAAAGAAATAAGAACATACATCATTGACAATTATTTCATAGAAATCATGTTATATATAAAGAATGCAATGCAAATAGAAATATGAGATAGTGAAGAAGTGTCATGTTTAGAGATAAATATAGAGAATGTCTATGCACCAAAACTTTTCTTATTATAGTTAGTAAAGAATTTTGATAACAAGCATGCAAGTGCACCACTCTGAGTTAGCTAAATGCAGGTCCATTGTATAGCACCATTGACAAACAACAAGGTATCATTGTAAAGTAGCAAAATTTCCAAGGAGTACAATAGCACCCATAGTACTAGCACCATCAAGGATACCAACACCACCATGGAGATAAATGTCTCCAAAGATAAAAGTGCCACCTAGGTAACCTATGCCATAAAGGATACCAATGCTATTGTGTAGATAAATACCATCAAGGAGACTAGCACCCCTAAAGAGACAAGTGCCACCAAGAAGACCAAGTGCCACCAAGGATTGCTTGCAATGTAGAGAAGCACAAGTGACACTAAATACTGCAAGCACCACAAGGAGCACAAGTACCAAGATAAAAAAAATATTTGCATTACCATTGTTGAGCTAAGAGAGACAAGGTGAATCACCATCTCAAATAAATCTCAAATATCTATTAACCAAAGAGGAAATGAACTTCATCAAAGAACAACACAAGTGAAGCTCAAAAAGTGAGCTAAGTTAAATGTTAAGGAAAAAGGACAAACATAAAGCATATAAGGTGAAGAGAAATTAATTTAAAAAATATCAATTAGTCAGGAGCGTAGTAGAACATTTAACTCACCAAGAAATTGAAGCATAGATGAACGTTTCACTCACCATGGTATTGGAGCATTACCAAGCATCAACCTAAAACCACCATGCATTCTACCTAATTGCCACATTGACATAAGGAAGGTAAATGGATAGAGATTTAAGCATTTCATGGAATATTACAATAAATAATTCATGCAAGGAATACCCACTCACTCTCACACATTTCAAGCCAAGAGAAGCTAAGTGAATCACTTACTAAATCATAACACCATAGATTGTTTGAAACAACGTACCATTAAGGAGGTACATTTTATTTTAATTTTTAATATTTGATTAATATTAAGGTTTAGGAGAGATAAGGAAATTATAAGATTAATTATTGAATTATTCTATGGCTTAATTAGATTAACAAAGAGATAAGAATTTTAATAGGATTATTAATACCTTAGTTATTTTAATTACATATTTAAGCTTTGGAGTGACAAGTAGATATTTAATTTGAAGATTTATAAAGTTATTTAATATTTGAAAACTTTATTGCCTTATTATTATTTGAAATTCAATGCACATAGAATTTTTGTAAATTATCTAATTATGGAGACATAAGGAAGTCTACATCAGCTTTAGAAATATTAAATTTGTAAACATTCTTGTTTTTTAGTTTATAATTAATTATGGAGCCATAGGTATGAGGTGTAGACCAATTGGTTTGGGAAAATCCCATAAGGGGGGCAGAGGTCCAAAGTTCAAATCTCGGGCCTCACCGAACTGAACACTTTTCCCTTTCCTAGTTCTCTCAGCAACGTAAAATGTTTTAAATGATTGTGGCATGGTGGTTATAAGGGTGAACCGCATGAAGAACTGTGTGATGGCTTTCAAGGTAGACACCATAGAATATTGTGGTGGCCATAAAAATCGGACAACCTACCCATATTCATGGTAGCTACTAATTCCACCATGTAAATTAAAAAAAAATAATTAGGGAGCCATAAGGAATTCAACATCATAGGTTTTTAAAATTTATAAATTTGAAAATTATTATTCAAAACCTAGTGAGACATAAAGTAAACCACATCAATGGATATTCATGGATGAAATTGTTAAGAATGCATTTAATGAATATAGTGAAGACATGTTGCATGCTCTTAGATTTTACTCTCAAAACTTAATAAATCACTTTGATGGAGAGAAAGAAATATTTTATGTTTGAAAAGAAAAATTGGCTTTTTTTCTTAAAGAAGCAAAATCAAGAAATTTCACAACTCTTATAAGCTATCTTCTTTAAAAAAAATTCAAGACATGGTGGGATTCTCAAAACACCATTATACTTACTATATAATAGTGTTCAATGATGTATATTTCACTAATTAGTTTTAATATTTTCCAAGGGAATATACAAGCTGAAAGAAATGATACATATGTAGTCTCAAAGAAGAATCATTGAAATCAAATTCATATTATTTTGATGATTTACTAACTCAATACTTAATATATATACCATCAGATATATCACAAATGAAATTGTAGAAAAATAAAAAAGAAGAAAGAGGAAGAGAAGGAATCACATCAAGAACAATAGGAAACTTGAATCCAAAGACAAGGTCAAGCAAGGAGAAGAAGAAGATTAGAAAATTTAGAAAAAGGTAAAAAGAGAACAGGGAAAGCACAAGTCCCATTAACACATGAAAGATAAATATTGTATTGAAGACTAAAGTCTTCAATAACAAAATAATATAATACAAGGGTTTTGGAGAATATTACATTATTTGGTACATGCTAATGTACCACCTTGGTACATTATTAAGATTAGATGTGTGTGTTAGATTAGTGAGTGAGTTGATATTTTATGTAATGTAATAATGTGTAGGAAATGCACAAGTTTCATGCAATTAAGTGTGCAAGTGTTATGAGTGTAAATGTACACAAGTGTTCATTATGTAAGAGTGCACATGTGTCCTTAGATTAGGAAGATTCAATTGAAGAGTCAAGTACAACTGTGCTTACAAGATAGTGTCATGTGTACGCAAGTGTCAAGTATAGATATGCAAGTGTCAAGTATAGATATGCAAGTGTCAAGATATGATGTATAGGGGAGGATTTCCTATTAAAAAAAGTTTAGGAGTATCATATTTTTAAAAGGATGTATTTGCATGATTTATCTCTATTGATCCAATGATAAAGGTAAACTCAAAATAAAACATTCCTATATACTTATTTGTACCTAGGAAGTAAAACTAATACATGGAAGACTAACAATACATGGAAGCAAAATTTGGCACATGAAAACAAATAATTTTTGGTAGATTATATACCCTCCTTATTAATCCACACTAATTTTTCATAATATAATCACCAATCAGTATTAGTATCCATGAGATCTTATGTAATTTATTGGCAACTCAATTATGTTATGTACATAATATAACCAAAAGGTTTGTATGATAGCCACTTAGGGGATTGAAAAGACCCATGATAAAATTATAAATCTGGTTATGTTCTTGATTAATGTGAGCTAATATAAACATATAAACTTAGTTGTCTTGCTTATTGTTTTTCCTTAAAAATTTTGCTTAGATTATTAATTTTTTAGACAATTTTTTTATGAAATTTCTTGAGACCCAAGTGGTGTTAACATTAGGTTCATCATTATGTAGATTTTATACTTGAGTATTTTTATAGATCCATTGGGGCATCAATTTATCTTATGATGGTTCCACACTTCATTTAGGAATATGGATAGGATAAAAGGGGAATTTAAATGAGTTTTCTAAGTTTACAATTTATTTATTTTGGAATGCTAATTTGAGTCCCTTTTAAATTTTAAAAATAATAAACACTTTAATTAATTGTAATTATGGAAAAAAATAAAGGTAAGATGAATTATTAGAAAATGCAAAATACAAAGCCTACTCTATAAACCTTTTATTTTTCAATGATAACGTAAGCTTAATCTAAGATGAGAAAACAAGTCCAATTAAATTGACTATAAATAATTTTATTTTAATTCATTTTAAATGATATGCATAACAATAAATAGCCGTGTTTAATTGCAACTATAATTTGCTTATTCTAGAAGAAGTGTTAAAAATATACAACACACACATAAGCGTAGTAGCACTAATGGAAGTGGTACAATACCTATAGATGCAATGTATATAACTATGCTTTTATACAACATAAAAACTAAATATGTTTTTCTACCTTTTAAATGAAAAATGAAACTAAGTTAAAAAAAAATAGGTAAAGATAAAAGTGGTTCGAATACACTTTATTGTATGAATTTTGATTGTTCATTATAATACTTGAAATTGTTTTGATTTTTTCTCTTTGTGACTCTTGAAACATGTTGGAGTATATTACATTATTTGGTAATTCTAATGTACCCCCATGGCACCTTCATGGTACATTTATAAATACTAAAATAGGGTTGAGACATAGCTTAAAGTGTGAGTTATATTTCATCTTTTCTATAAGTGTGAATGTGTAGGAAATGCACAAGTTTCATGTGATTTAGAGTGCAAGTGTCAGTTGAGTCTATGTGCACAAGTGTCTTGTATGTATGAGAAACAATATGTAATGTAAATGTGTTCAACCGTGTCTTAAATTAGAGAGTGCAAGTAAATGTGTAAGAGTCATGTATGGGTGTCGATATGTTATAGTGTCAAGTGTTCATTAAGTATGCAAGTGGCATGTGGAGAAAAATAGTCAAGTATCCAAATATTTATATCTCTATGGCTATATTTTGGAGACAAATCTCCATAAACAAGCATCACAAGGGGAACAAACATCATGATCATTATATTTGTAAGAGAACAAGCATCATGAACATTATATCAATAAATCTTGTATACATTTTGAGCAATTAATATTGTAAGTTATATTTCATGCATAGTACATGAATAATTAAGGCTATTTACATTCATATTTTTACATATTATTGAATGTTATTTGATCTATTATAAGCCTTTTTTTATATATAATTTTCTCATATTATTCTACTCATATTATTATCTTGACCTTATTATATTGTGGCTATATTATATTCAATCCTGTGAGATTTAACCTATGATATTTTTTGATAGTATTAAGGATTAAAAATCAATGATTGGTATTAGAGCTATAAACCAAAAAACTCAACAACGGTAATACAAAGGAAAAGCATAAAAAATACAATAACACCATAGAATGCACAAAATGAATAATATTTATTGATATAGGCACAATGAGTCTGGATCTCTAAGTTGTACAATAAATGTACCTCAATATGTGGTTACAAATGATTTTGATACAATGATTACATATAATAGGGTTTCAAAACCCTATTTAAATGAACAACTAATGTCTTATGGTCCATATTTGATCTAAATAAGTGTGTGGGTGGGCTTGTGAATCCCTATGGGACCATCCAAGCTGTAACAACTTCCAAAAAATGTGGTTCCTACACCTGTAAATAGAAAGCAACATAATAGAGTTAAAAGCACCTACAAGGGTTCTACTATGTGAGGCCCTCTACATGATAATATATGTAAACCCTAAATACCACAATGTTGAACTATAAACAAAAGTGTAGAAATATGAATAAATGCAATAAATATATTACCTTGTCAATGCTGATATGTGCTCATGTTTCTATGTTCAAAAGTCACGTGAATTCCTAGAAGCATCTAAGGGCTTGTAGATTACAAATAGGTTATGAGAAATATCTAGAGGCGTTCGGGGATGACTACAAATGCCCAACAATATTCTATGAAAACTCAAAAATATTATACAAACTCTAGAAGGTGTTCATGGATGTATGGGAGTGAGGTAGAACTACATATGGTTCTCAAGGGTTTTGTGGTGGCAGAAATGGAGGATGCAAGGGTGACAGTGAGGGTTTTGCAAGTGGACAAAATGTTCAAATTTAGAGCCTCTAGATTTTTCATGGACAATTTTGGGACCTTGATTCATAAAAATGAATCATATTTTATAATCTAACACCAATGGATGGTTGAGATTAAAACATGAGGAAGGGTTTAGATTGAACTTGATCATGCGACATGGATTAAGGTGGGTGGATGGCTAGGATTTATTCACATAATTACATATATATTTATTAAATATATATAAATATAAATATTAAATATTAATATCGATATATATTATATAAATACATATATATAAAGGATGGCTATTATTTGGAAAAATGGATGGATGACAAGTGGCTAAATTTTGGTGTCTACAAATGCCCCTTTTTGTATCGCGTTGCACAAAACACAATGCAGTGCAAAAATACAAGACACCTAGTTTGGTGTGGTGAAGCAGATTTCTTTCCTTGGAGTGCAAATAATATTTTGAAGATAAATAAGTTTTTAGTGTAGCTTACCCCCTTAATTGATGAATGAGTAAAAAATGCATCTTATGAGCCAAATGACAAAATTGTTGGTAATGATGTGGGTGAATGATGTAAGTGCAAGTGTATGGTGTAAGTGCAAATGATATGAATGATGTAAATGTGGATGATATGAATTATGTAAATTGATGTCATTTTTTCCCAAAGGGAGAAAAGGGTTTTTGTATAATGCAAGTGGTTGATTCTATTTTTTCCCCAACATAGAAGGGGTTTTTGCCAAGTGTGGATGTATGATGAATGCTGTAAATGAATTCTATTTTTGCCCCAATAGAAAATGGGTTTTTACCAAATGTATATGTATGATGTGAATTATGTATCCCTATGTAGGAATTCAAAATCAAATTTAGTTACCCCAAGTTTGGGGTGATTCCAGGAAAACAAGCCAATTGGCATCATTGAAGTGTAAAGTGGTGAAAATGCAAAAATAAAAGGAGCTAGCCCTTGGAGGGCCATCTAGTGACTATAGGATAATTCCCTAAATTAGAACCAATCAACCTAGGTAATGCCTATCTCCATGATGACTTTCAATGTAAAATAAATGTTGAAAATGTGATTTGTTCATGTTTCAAACCCTACGAACAAGGCCATCAATGATAGTGTTTTGGGAAAATTAACTTGGGCATAGTCTCACTCGAAAAATGAGTAACCTGAGATGATATTATGTTCATACAAGAGAATTTTAAATTATTGTGATCAAGTGTCCTTATGGTGATCTAAACATCTTACCTAATTACGTTGAAAACCAATCAATGCAATCGCCAAGGGGATAGAATAGACCACTAGATACGAGGTTCAATTGAAATTGTAGGTGAGTTGGAAAATATTTTGATGCAAATAAAATGGTTGATGTAGTGTATGGTGTTAAAATGAATATGTGATGATTAAAAATGCATTGATGATTGTATTGCGTGATTTTGTGAAATTTTGCATTATTTTGGAGTGTTTTTTAAGCAATTTTGAACCATTTTATAACTTTTTGGGTTGCAAACAAAAATTTAACTACACAAATAAATCTATATTAACACAAATAATGATGAAATGATTATTTGTATGATTATAATGATGAATGTGGTCATTTTATGAAAATTCAAATTGTTTTGATGTGTTTTGATGTTTGTAAGGAAATTTTACAACTTTTGATCGTAAACAAAAATTAAATGCCCAAATCAATTTTTGGTTTCACAAAACATGATATGATGATTGAATGAATGCATGGATGAAATATGGAGTTATTTTGTGAGGTTAAGATACATTTTTAGGCCCTTTTGACACATTTTGCAAAGTTTTGAAACCAAACACCAGTTAGCATTCATGTCTGGACAAACGTAGGTAAGCATCTACCATGCTACAAATACTGGTGAACATTTGGATGCACCAAGAATATGACCATGGGGATTTGAGTGTGTTCCAAATATTATATAAAAGGGTTGAAGTAGCCAAATTGATTTCATTCTTGTGTTCACAAGTTCCAGAAGCTACATTTGAAGGAGAGTGAGTGAGTGAAGGAGTGTAGTGGAGTGAAGGTCATGGTGATAGAGGGAGTGTATGCGATAGTGGGAGCAAATATGCAAGTGGCTGAAGGAAGTGCCCTTGACACTCTTTATTGAACTTGTGCAATTTTTTTTATTTTATGCAATGAATGTGACATTAATGTGCTTGCATTGTGTATGTGTTGTGCTCCAATTGAGGATATTAGAGGCTTGACATCGGTTCTCACCCATCATACTAGGGGTGATAAAGGTTCTATAGGAGGAGCAATGAAAGTGGTTGGATACTGTGAAGCTATATGGATGTACACAAATTGATGTGGTTAGGAATGATGATGGGTATCTCTCTACCTTGGCAGAGATATGGGATCCAGATAGGGGACCTTTTAGCTCCCTACTAGTGAGGTGATAGTGACACTCGATGATGTTTATCATATTATTCGAGTGCCAGTGGAGGGGTCACGTATCGAGGTTGGACATGATAAGGAGCATGAGATGAGTTGGATATTTGGATATCAATGGCAAAATGTGAGTGTGAAGGGTGGAGGGATCATGTACTTGGTGATGTATGCCAAGGATTTGGAGGTATTTCCTACCTTGGTCATGTTCCTATTGGCCAACATAGTGGTGCCTAACAACACTAGCTATCAGTTCCCATGGAACATGATTAGGCTGGTGTATGATATGATCGATGAGCGTCGGGTGCATGCAGGGTTGCTTGCTCTATTGGCTCAAGTGTACTTGAATGTGTATGAGGTGAGGAGGTGGGGGTAAAATGGGTTGGATTATAGTGTACTACTACAGTGTTTGGGTTAGGAGAACTTTAGTGTGTCTCAACTTGTGATCCTGGCTAGTGAGGCATGGGATGGGAAGAAACCCTGTGCTTTTATATGGTGGGTAGCTAAGGAGGTGTAGTTGAGTCATCCTAGTCATACTACCCAAGAGTATAGATATCTATGGGTAGGATTGACACCTGATCTGGTGCAATGGAGACCATGGAGAGGTGTTAGTTGGATTGGTGATAGAAAGCAGTTGTGGAGAGTTGGTAGGCTCGATGGATCATTGGGTGGTATAGGAGTGAGGTGGAGTTGATCTGGTTCTCATGGGTTCTATAGTAGTTTAGGCTATAGTAGGAGATACTTGAGGCACCAATGTTATATAGGCATCATCATGATGAGATAATTATGCCTTGCGTGGAGGTATGGCAAGTGACTTATAAGGATGATGAGGAGATAGATCTTTCTAAAGTGGAAAATGCAAGGACTATGAATGAGTATGATGTATGGTTGTTCCACAACCACCATGGGTACCTAGCAAGGTGGTGGATGAGGATAGTAGGGATGATGATAAAGTAGATAGGTCGAGGCAGAGGATACTCCTCATCATCAAAGATGCCACTAATCTAGAAGTCAAGGGAGGCAAGCGAGAGATGCAACAGCGCAACCTCTAGAAATTAGAGGTGATGGTGATGGCATGGATGATATGGAGTAGGTTCTAGATATACCTCTAGGTTGGAGTTATGATGAGTGGAAGAGGCTAAATTCTAAGTAGGACTAGCTTCAATAGATGGTGATGAAGTGGGATACAAAGACAGCTTAGCTTCAAGTAGATCTAGAGGTACAAATGGTTGTATGTGGAGGTAATGATAGGATCATGAGGCTATAGGTAGAGCTAGCATAGAGGTACCATTTTAAAATGTAGGACATACTATATATTTAATCCTAAGAGAGATACATTTAGAATTTGGAGGATCTATTGATGCAACACCACATTGGGTTGCCAGATCGATCCTCTTCCTCCTTATCTAGGTCTGTTAGGAATAGTGAGTCTAGGCATAGCATATCTAGGTCTAGATCTCCATCAAGATTGTAAGGATATTCCTATAGACATTAGTGTTGAGATGCACTTTTGTATATGAGCCTTGGTGCTCCATTGTATATAGCCTTCACACATTCATTGTATATGTGATATTTGTATTTATATAAATAGATATGGCTTTTACTTTTTTGTGAATGCTTTGTGTATATATGTGATGGATGATAATGTAATGATAGTTTGTATGAAATGCAAATGAATTGATTCTATAATGATTATTCATAGTTTATATTTTACTTGACCATGTATAGCATTGTTTTTTAATTAGGGGATCCACAATGGTGTCATGTGAAATGGAAGACTCGTGTAATGATATGGATGTTGATATGGAAAACTAATTATTTTACATAAAATCATACATACTAGTGATATCTGATAAAATCAATAACTTCTATCTATATTTCTCTAAGACCAAATATGTGTGAAGTGAATTCATTTACCGAATCATGAGTGTGGTAATGACTCAAGGTAATCTAGAACCAATGTGTGTGCAAGTGAGTTCATTAACCCATCTTGAGAAAATTGAGATGAAACCTATCATGGAGGAGACTAAGAAGCAATCTTGTTTGTATGTGTGGTTAGAGGTCTCTTCAAGAGAGATATGTCACCATGCATGAGCGTACTCCACTATAAATCAAGTATCTATAGCCCTAGTGGAGATTAGCTCCATAGTCCAAGAATATTATATCTAAGATTTGGGTATTTGGACTACCTAATTGTCTGACTAGAAATGTAGTTCTATCCTTACAACTTGAGGATCATAGCATTGCTAAAACATCTATTCAAAAGGGCACATAATTATCAGAATAATAAATTCCCATACTATAATCATTGGAAATGCAATTCAGGTAAATTAATATGCCTAGAGTTGTATTATTTAGCTGATGTCCTCTTGTGGCTCATAGTAGCATATGACCCATCTATTAGAGCTTTCAAAGACCACAACAATAGGTCAACTTTAGAAATTATGGTTCATGCCTTTAGAAGATACTTCCAACTGAATCCTACTACGTTTACTTTGAACTAAAAATTGATAGCTAGGCAATCATAGACTATAACATGCATGGACACTTACACAAATATTTTTAGGTATGATCAATCAGTGTCCTACAATTTCCCTTTGAATAAGTACATACTACAAACATGGGTAAAATATTATGCAAACATGATAAATTTAGCATTAGGCATCCAAGAATTGACACTGGTTAGAAGAGAAGTTATACACATTATTATAGTGCAATAGTAGGGGTCAAAAACTAATATATCAATGGGAAGAGCATATTTATAATAAAATGGATAAGGAACTAACAAAACTACAAACATCTGTAAAATAAGAGTGGTATTAGATGCCCTCATTCTCTTATTATTCAATATTTATCCACTTTCTAATGGGGCAATTTGACCAACATAAAATTATATCCTAGGGATGGGTACCAGCCTTGGATGTTCAAGATAGATTGCCTTGGATCCATGAAGGTGATTCAAGCTACTCTTTGGTGAATTTTTTCCATCTATTCATAAGCACCTCTACAGATATACCCCTTCTAGAATAGGCTTAGGGCTGATGAAATTTTTGCATGAATGATAGATAGGTGATTATTTTAAGACTAAATACTTCAACTACATAATAATTTACAACTCAAAAATCTCCCCTAAATTTTTACTCAAATTATATCCTATGTTTATAGTTGCTTTAGAAATAATTAGACAAATAGCATAAGAAGCCAAATTGAGGCTAATAAAGAAACAAGGAAGGATCCCATGGCTTGAGGTCCCATGCAAGGTAGGCCACTACATTTATAAGGGCTATTAGAGTATGTTGTAGTCAATGTGGAAAATGGATGAATTTGGGTTCTCAAAAATCACATGGAGACCTCATGATCACAAAAAATATTTTTAGTCCTTGGTATAGAGAATGAGTTATGCTATGGTTCACCATAGGCTAGACTCTTTTGAGGATGAATTTAGAAAATCCATAAAATAGGTGGAGCCAATTGAATTAGTATGGAAAGAATACTTGACCAAAATGAGGGTACATACTCAAATTGAAAAGGTTGGAAACTACTCCAATGAGCTAAAAGTGCTAAGGAGAACTACAATTGAATCAATGGTCCCAATTATCTTATAAATTCCTCCAAAAGAGCTCAAAGATCCTATATAGACAATAGTTAATGAAGAACCAACTCAAGGAGAACTGGCTAAATCCACCAATTTGGTTGAGGTAGTAGGAAAGGTTTTCCAGATCACTAAGCATACCCTTGATGATGTTGTTGGTTCTAGTTAAGGTAAAGAATATTTCTTTGCTTCTTCTGCACATGCATGATTGATTGTCCCAACCTATTATCAAATAGAATTGCCTTATGAGAGCAAGTTTCAGTTAGTATTACACTAGTCTACATTCATACCTAAGGCCTTGGCTATCATTAATAAGGAGATTAAAGTGTCATCATTTGTGTAAAAGAAGATTTAGGTTGATGGGGGATTGGACAATTTACAAAGGGAGCACTAAATAAAACTGCAAATTCCCACTAAATCTCCTGAGCATAAGAAGGCTAAGCTTGCAACATCCTCGTCAAAAATTCTAACAAGTCTCACCTTAGTCATAACATATTAAGTGAACTCTTATGATCCTAAGGAAAAAAAACAATTTGAAGTAGCAATTACAGGGAAGGATATTTCATATATAGTAATAGATCCCACATCTTAACCTTTGGAATTCCCACCTATAATAGTTGATGTTACTATACCAAAGAGTAAAATGTTAGGACCCTCCTAACATATTGTAATTATATTTATTAGGGGTGCGTCTTTCCAATCGCACCCCATCCTTCATATTTATGGTACATCACCATATTCATTTTAAAACATCAAATACATTCATTTATATATATATCAATATTGCAGGTTAAACTCAATATTTTCCAAAAGCGATTCTTATCCAAAACGATACAATTATTTCTGATTTAATCCTAACTTTCACATTACTGGTGTCATAACATCTGGTATCAGAGCTTCAGACTTCACCCTAATTTTTTTTTTTATATATACAAAAAAATCAGAGGCATATTATTAATCGAAGAATATATTTCATACGATCGGCAAAAGTTTATAATAGTCGGGTATAAAATAAAGCTAAATCGATCGTGTTTTTGTCATCGACGTGAAAGCGCAGGGTATTTGCGATCATGTTTTGTTCGCAATGAATTATCCCACATAGCGGGTGCAGGATTTTTTTCATAGTTTATAAGGTGGGCAGCACGCTTATTAAAGTGTGACCTCGGTCACGCCCACCCTTGACCAACCTTCGTGCATACCCACTACCACTTATCGATTATCCCTCATCACTTTGTCCCTCTATGCTCCATTCTACCTTTGCTGTCAGTCATGTCGCCTCTATTAGTCCGTTTCGCTTGCTTTCTATCGCCTCTGTCAGTCTTGTCACCTGTTGTCGCCTCTTTCAGTTTGTCCCGCCTGCTCTCTATCACCTCTGTCAGTCCTACCACATACTGTCGCCTTTTTCAGTCTTGCCGCCTGTTGTCATCATGCTAGCAAATCGTTGTGCGCTCTCGGGGGGCCAAAATAAAAAATAGTTGATAGGGCATTGCCCACCAAATTTTTAAAAATTTAATTTAATTTTTAAATTAAATTAAATTATTGCCCAATTATTTAATTTTTAAATTTTTGCTCACTTTGATCGTTACCTACACCAACCGCAATGGCCGACGGACGACGATCACTGGATTCCATCCACGAGAAACACGAAAGGCTCGCTGAAGAAGTTAAATAGGAAAGAGAGGAGAATTCCCATACCACAAGAGAACTCTTCGAAAAAATATTTCCAATGGATGTTAAACTTGATGCCATCAATAAAAAACAGTCAACAACACAGGTAAACTCAACCAAAAATGGCTCATCAAACCGAGCAATGTTAGGAGGTCCACAAACTTCCATTCTACCATGGAAGACCAAATTAGACTTCCAAAAATTTGAAGGTGGAGACCCTACAAACTGGATCTACCGAGCAGAGCAATATTTCTCACTAAATCAAATTCTGAAAATACAAAAAGTGCATATCGCCTCCTTCCATTTGGAAAATGACGCCATCCAATGGTACCAATGGTTCGAGAAAACTAATGGCACTCCTACGTGGTCAACTTTTACATAGAACCTATTAGTACGATTCGGCCCTAGCAAGTTTCAAAGCTTTATAGGGGCCCTCACTAAATTATGCCAAACCACTTCAGTAAACGAGTACCAAGCAAAATTTGAAAGGTTAGTTAATTGAACATCCGGATTAGACGCTGCCTTCTTTCAAGAATGTTTCGTTAGCGGATTAAAAGAAGAAATTTGAATTGAGGTGCAAATGTACAACCCTATAAACATGTTAGAGACCATCGACTTAGAAAAATTAGCGGAAGACAAAATCAAGGCACGAAATCGATCAACAAAACCAACTTGGAGGAAACCATCAAACACTTATACCAACCCCAAACCAATACAAAATGGAGGAACCCAAAACTCCTACACAACCCCCAAAATTAACCCCACTCTACAAATTAAACGTTTGAGTTTTGAGGAAATGAAGGAAAGACAAGCTAAGGGTCTTTGCTACCATTGCGATGAGAAATTTGACAGAAATCATAAATGTGCCTCACAAAAATTATATATTCTAGATGCCACAGAGGAAGGGAATTCTACTAAAGAGGAACCTAAACTCGAAGTAGAGGTATTATCCAACACACTTGAAAGTGAGGAATAAAATGCACCCAAGGTTTCCTTCAACGCCCTTGCCAGATTTTTTGCCCCTCAAACAATCCAAGTAAAAGGGTATTTTAAGAAAAAAAACCTTACCATGCTCCTAGATTCTGGTAGCACACACAATTTTATCGATCCAAAGGTGGCTAAACAAGCAAATTGTTTTATATACCCTTGTAATAACTTCGAAGTGATGATTGGAAATGGTGGAAAAATTGCATGCAAAGGAAAATGCAAAAATATAAAACTATGGGAGTTTATACCATGCAAGGTGACATGTATGTCCTACCCCTAGGGGGATGCGACATTGTACTAGGCGTACAATGGTTAAGAACCTTGGGCATAGTCCAATGGTAATTTGATGAAATATGGATGAAGTTCATAACAAAGAACCAAACCTATATTATCCAAGGCCTGAAATCAAGACCTTCCCAAATCGTCAGCTCACATAGAATGGAGAAAATTATCCAAAAAGGGAACAAAGGAATGGTCGCCCAATTATTTTCAATTCAACCTAGTCACCAAAAATACGAGACACCAGAGTTACAAAAAATTTTAGACCACCATAAGGCGATATTCAACGAACCAAAAGGACTACCTCCACAACGAAGTCACGATCACACTATTCCACTATTTCTAGGGCATCAACCTCCTAATATTAGACCTTATCGTTATCCATACCTCCAAAAGACCAAAATAGAGAAATTAGTACAAGAGCTTCTTACGGCAGGAGTCATTAGACCTAGCAAAATCCCTTACTCCTCTCCAATTATTTTAGTTAGGAAAAAGGATGGTTCGTGGCGTTTATGTGTCGATTTTTGAGCGCTTAATAAAGTGACCATCAAAGATAAATTTCCTATTCCAGTCATAGACGAGCTACTAGATGAACTCCACGGGGCAGCTTACTTTTCCAAGTTGGACTTACGGTTAGGCTACCACCAAATACGAGTCGCTGAAAAGGATATTCCTAAGACGGCCTTTCGCACTCACGAAGGGCACTACGAATTCTTGGTGATGCCATTTGGCCTTACCAACACTCCTTCTACCTTTCAAAGTCTAATGAATAAGGTATTTCACCCTTTCCTTCGTAAATTTATATTAGTTTTCTTTGATGACATTTTTATTTATAGCAAAACATGGGAAGAACATTTGGACCATGTTAGACAAGCGTTCCAAATATTGAAGGAAAATCAACTTTATGCAAATATATCAAAGTGTTCCTTTGGGAAACAAGAAATTGAATACTTAGGGCATATTGTCTCAAAGGAAGGCATGATGGTATATCCTTCCAAAATCGAGGAAGTGAAAAATTGGCCTATTCCAAAAACCGTAAAAGCTCTACGTGGTTTTCTTGGACTAACGAGATATTATAGAAAATTTGTCCAAAATTATGGTAAAATCGCTGCTCCTCTAACAAAATTACTTAAGAAAAACGCTTTCAAATGGTCACCTAAAGCGGACGAGGCCTTTATCACCTTGAAAACTGTAATGTGTACCACCCCTGTTCTAGCCATGCCCAACTTTTCTAAACCATTTTTCATTGAAAGTGATGCTTCAGGAAAAGGAATGGGAGTCATACTCATGCAGGATGAAATACCTCTAGCTTTTATAAGCAAAGCATTTTCTCCTAAGAATTTAGCTCACTCTACATATGAAAAAGAGATGTTGGCAATTGTCCATGTTATTCAACATTCTAGGCCTTACCTTATTGGCAAAAATTTCATTATACGCACCGACCATCATAGCTTGAAGTATTTTTTGGAACAAAGGACTAATACCCCGGAACAACAAAAATTGGTTACTAAACTTCTTGGCTATGATTATGAAATTACATATAAAAAGGGCAAGGACAACATGGCATCCGATGCACATTCTAGAAAATTTGAAGATATGCCTCAAGTCCATGCTCTTTCCTCCCTTATTCCTAAATGGGTAGATGAGGTGCATGAAGAATGGATAAATGATCCTATTACCCATGCCTTAATTCAACAACTTCAACATAATCCTAGTAGCAAACCTCCATACACTTGGAAGGACAATATATTAAGATACAAAGGGAGGATGGTCCTCACCCCCAATTCAACTTATCGAAGGAAACTTCTTCATGAGTTACATACCTCACCCATGGCAGGCCACTCAGGGTTCTTAAAAACCTATAAAAAAGACACTACCTCCTTCTATTGGGTAGGAATAAATAATTACATCAAAAATTTTGTAAAAGAATGTGAAGTGTGCCAAAGACAAAAGGGGGAGACCATATCTATTCCCGGATTACTTCAAACTCTTACTATACCCACCAAAACATGGGCAGATATTTCTATGGACTTTATTGAAGGATTACCTAAATCAGGCAGAAAAAAAACCATTTTCTTAGTCGTTGATCGTTTATCTAAATACGCCCATTTTTTTCCAGTGGCTCATCCTTATACTGCTAGCACTATAGCCCACATTTTCCTTGATAACATCTTTAAATTACATGGTATGCCCTCCACAATTATTAGTGATCACAACCCAACTTTCACTAGTACCTTTTGGAAGGAATTATTCAAATTACAAGGTACTCAACTTCGTATGAGCTCCACTTACCATCCTCAAACCGATGGCCAAACCGAAGTTGTAAATAAATGCTTGGAAACATACCTTCGATGTTTTGTCTCTACTCAACCACTCCATTGGGTAAGGTGGCTTTCACTAGCGGAATGGTGGTATAACACTTCATACCATACGTCCATAAAAATGACTCCTTACGAAGCACTATATGGTCAAATACCACCATCCCTCACTTCCTATATTCTAGGGACTACAAAAGTCCATGCGATGGAAACGAAAATTGTTAATCGAGAGGACATACTATGGAACTTAAAAGAGAACCTACACACCGCCCAACATCGCATGAAGCAGCAAGCCGATCAACATAGAAGCGAACGTAGTTTCCACGAGGGTGATATGGTTTTCTTACGTCTCCAACCTTACCAGCAAACCTCTCTTAAACAAAAAGGTTCTCAGAAGTTAGCACCCAAATTTTACGGGCCATATAAAGTTCTCCAACATATTGGGACCGTTGCTTACAAACTTGAGCTTCCTTCCTCTTCCAAACTTCACCCCGTATTTCATGTATCTTGCCTTAAGCTCGCAATCGAAACACATCACGACACAAACCAGTCTTTCGGAATTCTCTAAGCATGGAGTACTTTTAGTCGAGCCAGAAGCTATCTTGGATCGCTGCTCTCGTCACCTTCGTACTCGCAATATCACGAAAGTGTTAATCCATTGGAAAGGTCTACCTTTAGAAGACGTGATGTGGGAAACTCTTCACGATATCCAACAACAATTTCCAAATTTCTAGCTTTGAGGACAAAGCTCCTTTAAGGGGGGTGGCACGTTAGGACTCTCCTAACATATTGTAATTATATTTATCAGGGGTGCATCTTTCCAATTGCACCCTATCCTTCATATTTATGGTACATCACCATATTCATTTTAAAAAATCAAATACATTCATTTATATATATATCAATATTGTAGGTTAAACTCAATATTTTCCAAAAGTGATTCTTATCCAAAACGATACAGTTATTTTTGATTTAATCCTAACTTTCACATTGATGGTGTCTTAACATAAAATGATAGGAGTTAGGGTAGACCAACAAACTAGGGATACTCATATGTAGTTTTAATATCCCTTGGCCCTAATGAAGATGAATGCTCAATCTCAAATGCAAATAGTAGAAGACTTGTATAAAGGGAATCAGTATCTAATAACAAAGATAAATTATAGGCTTAGATCAGAGAGCTTCAAGTTGCAAAAGTGATGTCCACCCCTAGTTTCCTCTACTCACAACCTAGGAGACAGAGACCTAGACCATGACCAAACACTTTGATTGTGTTGCATTTATTTAAGATTATAAAGCAAAAGTATATTTTGGTTTAAAATATAAAATGAATACATTAACTAGAGTACTTTAGAATATCATCACAATCATTGTGATAGTAGAAGGTATAAAAATATTGTTAGAATAAGCAGATGCCAAGGTGGCATCAATCCAACATGTCTTTTAGAAATGTGAAGAGCAATATGAATAGCTATGTATGCAACAAGTAATTGATGAAGAAGGTACACCATATGACTAAAAGCAAGAGTTTACTAAGGTAGTTATGTACCTTTGTGAAATTCCTGGTTGGGATGCTTTCATTAAATAAATGAAATACTATGAAAAGTAAAAATATAACAGGATAAAGCAAGCTAGAATTTTTCTTGAATAATGCAATGCTACCAACAATTTTTATGACCTGATTGCTAAGAGGATTCAAGAATTTGAATGTGATATAAAGGACAAGCACAATTTTTTTTTTAAGAGAAAACCCCTTACGATGCCACCTTGTTCTGAGATACCACGAACAGGGGGTTCTACATCGTCAAAGTCACCCAGGAGTCGCACCCGACCTTGTTCGCAACAATATTATCAATTAGATTTTGGATACCCAATTCAACTTTCTGGTAGGGTGGAGATTTGAACCTAGGACCTCCCTTGGAGTATTGCCCTCTCCTCTCCAACTCACCTACAACACCTAGGTGGGGATGATCACAATTTAGCTCACCAAATTAATGAGTTGTTTGAAATGACTAAATCCATGATAAAATTATCTTAGGAGAATAACTTTTCAACAAAAAATTATAAGAACAAAGTTTTGCAAGTGATGGACACAATAATATTTGTACTACTCTTATGAATCTATCCATACTACTCTTTCTTTTGTTTAGAAATGATTGTGATAGTGGTGAAAAGAATTGTTTTTTATCTTTGGACTATGTGCATAATGGGACAAGCAAGGAATACCCTTTTCACATCAAGGTTCAACCCATTCATGGTATTATCCCTCTTTGACACAAGATGTTTTTAAGATGTATGATTGTGTTTGGTTCAAAAGTGTTAGATTCAATTCCTAAAACTCAAGATTTTCTTAGTGAAAATAGTCCTAGAGAAATTTCAACGTGTATTAGAGGTTTCTAGAAACACTAGGAGTGGTTGAGTGACTAAAAACACCTACGGATTATGGAAATATGGTTTGCAAATGATAATAGAATGGTGCAATGAAATGGATGATGATTTGAAGGTTCCCTTGATTAAGGTAAGATGAATTTATTGGATCAATTATTGTCTAAACTTAAAAAATGACCCCCTAATATGAAATGAAATGTGTGAAGGTGGTTGTGAATGCAATGTATGAAATGCAATTTGTGAAATGTAATGTGTGTGATCCAATGTGTGAAATGCAAAGTGTAAATGGAATGTGTAAAATACAATGTTGTTTTTTTGTATTAGCCATGTATATATACATATATAGACCACATTAAGCATAAAATGCTCTCAAGTGGATGATGTTAAGTGGTTTGGATTCTTCTACTTCCCCTAGCCTGGAAAGCCTATGTGGTTGGAATTGATGGATGAATCTTGTGAACTTGGATAGAAGCAAGCAATACTTGTAAATGCAATAGGTAAAAAACCATGCACATACAATGCAGTGATGATTTTTTGGGGGGATTTTTTGAAATTTTGATTTTTTTAATTTTTTATGTGTTTTTTTATTTATTTATTTATTTATTTTAATTTGTTTTTTATTTTTTATTTTATTTTATTTATTTTTTATTTTTTAATTTTTTTATGTACATATATTATAAAAATTGTCTGGTGAGGTGGATCAATGAAGTGCAGGTGGTTCACCAGTTGATTCAGCTTGCTCCCTAGGGAGGAACAAACAAAATATGGGCTGATGGATGGGGAAATTTTGAGGTAATACTCATCCTGTTTAGTGAATGGAATGATGGATGTTAATTCCTCATCAAATTCATCAGAAGCTATCAACATAACATGATATTCTTCATAGATTTCCCCCTCAAAGTCATCGATGTGATGGATTTCATATTTTGAATTCAGATGGAGATTTTGAAAAACATGTTTAGAATAATAAATGGAAGAATGAGAGTGATAGCCTAAACCTAAACGGTCATGCACTTCTTTATATGGAGTATTTATGAGCTCATGCATTCCTTTTTCATGTCATCCTAGGCCATATCATTACAAATTGATCTAATGGAAGTATTAGGATGAAAAACACAACATGTGTTGTATATTGGCAAGAGTTGGTTGTTTGGGTTAATCAAGGGAAGATGGATTGGACGATGAATAAATACCCCCATACATAAAATTGATGTTGTTAGGCATTGAACTCATGTTGTAAACCACTCCTATGGCTAAGGTTGGGTCATGTGGGTGATCATAATCCCTAGTAGTTTGGATGCTAAGCGGTGTGATAGTAATTTCTTGGACCACGTATTCACCAATGCTAGGATTAGTGAGGTGGGCCTCAACTTGGGATGATGTGGAGGTGGATGTGGAAGGCTCATGATTGGATTGTGGCTTTGATAATGGGAGAGGTGTGGGCTGGACTAGCACCTCACAATCCATTAATTTGACTTGTGAGACATCAATTGATGCAAATGAAGGTGTAATTGGATGATGTATTTGATGAATGGGCGATGATGTAGAAGGAATAATGATGAGGTAAGTTGGTGTTGATGATGTATGTAATATGGATTGGGCTCGATCACATGTATATATAGTCAATGGTGATGAAGATAGGGGCATGGAGGTGGAAGCTTGATGTGGGGTAGTGATGGGGAGTTCCTCAGGAATAGGAACATTGGATGAAGATATGGATGGTGTGGTGGATGATGTGGTTTGTGGGTGAAAGCATGAGGATACGGAAACAAAAATGGAAAATTCCCAATACGATGCTTTTAAAACCAAACTTAACGCTAAAAGCCTATATATTGAAAAATGCATAAAAAGGAAAGAACATAGATGAATCGACACAAGATAAAAGCAATCTGAAATATGGCCCTCTTTATTGATATGCTTTCAAAGTCGTGTTACAATACGTCTCCTTCCTTTTTAGGGGATAGGAGCGTCAAATATGTTTCTTGTCACATCCATGGATAGCAATATTTCTTTCGCGTGCCCACATGTAATATGGGCGGACCAAAATGTCACCGCCGCTTGTATAGATGATTGTTGACTCCTTCCTGCTCTTCTAATGTCAAAGACCTGCATTCAAAGAAACATAAAATATTAGTAGCACCTGCTGATAGAATAAAACACATGTTTCCCAGGGCCTACTGTTAGTGTATGCATGAAAATATTAAACCGATAACCAAATAATATCAAAGCAACCTAAAAAATTGATAGAAGCATGAATATGTTAACAGGAAGCCACTACAAAAAGAACAGTCAAGAAATTCCTCACATATTTGTATTCGTGTTGGGGTGGGACGAATAAACCTGCAACAAATTGTCAGAAAGCACCCTCTTCAATGTCCTATCCAGAAAGCTCCAAATAACCTACAAAGTTGGGGTTAGTTAATTGGGGGTGTTTTATATCTGCTTGTTGTGGTGCAATGGTAAATGCCCTGGGTGCTAGTAGAGGCCGACCCAGGTTCCATTCCCCTTGTCTCCATCCTGCAGATATATGGTATAGTTAGGAATGTCCTATGTGCTGGTAGAGGCCGACAAGGCTCCATTCCTCCTATGCCCAACCTGTTGAAAGTGGCACCTCGAAAGGGGTGTTTTCCACTATAAATTAGTTTATCCGCCCATGTAGATGAGTTGGAGAGCAAGTGGAGGCCCAGGTTCAAATCTCTCGCCTCACATGTTGTGGATATGTTATGTAATGGTTCCCTCATGGTCACAGTCTGTTTACCCCTTGTGGCCACCACAAAAAAAAAAAAAAAAAAAAAATTGGGGGTGTTTTAGGAAGACCCAGATGGTCAGATTTCTCCAATTTGGCCTTTATCACCCATATTTTTATGGTCCCATCTACAAATTAGTAAATGCGGGAAACAATAAAAACATAATCAAAACTTGTCAGAATGAAGTAAAATTTAAACTACAGCCTATTTGGATAACCTAGAATAAAATGCAAAAGAAAAATCATAGAAATCTTCCATATATTTCTAAATGCACTGGGGTAGGGCGTTTAGGGCTATGATAGTTTGGGGGGCACCCGAGTGCAGGACGCCCATCGTTTGGGACTTTGTTTTGGTACCAATCCACTTGGAATAGGTCCAAAACTCCTTATGGGGTGTTGTCGACAAATTTTGTGGAATATTATGGCCAAATTTTTGGGTTTGGGCTTAGATTTGCGCTTCCAATAACCACCCAATAACCTCCCCTTCGAATGAGAGATTAAGGATGTGAAAGACACAAATCGCAAGTAGGTATGTAAATTGGCAGCACTTCATTGCTCAAATGCTCCGTCTCTGTCTCCCCTTTTGGGTGAGAAAACTCACCAATTTATAGACCTAGGGTCTCTTTGTTTGAATTGCACATGAGAGGGTGCCACTTGAGTTGCATGTCCTAATTTGAGAAAAATATTATTCCCTGATTTAGATTCTCCTTGCATGAGGCCTCCAAAAATCAAAGACATACATGATTGAAGTCTCTCTCCTTTATTTGAAGTCGTTCCTCGCAATTGCATGGCCTGAAGTTGTAGTTAACTAGCGAACTTGTCGAGGTTTGACTTTTTGCCAATCAAACTTTCTATTTGCCTCACCCTGGGGTGAATGCTGATATTCGTCTCTGGGTGGGACAAATGTCAGTTTGTATTCATCCTTGGGTGGGACAGGTATAGAGAAAGGTGCCAAAAAGGTGCCAAATTGACCTCTAACCTCCAAAACTACTTTTGGGAGTGGTTAGGACCACTGTTTAACCTCTGGAGGCTGCCCTAGGGGTTGTGTGTGTCAATGCGATCAGCGCTTGTCGTCACATAATCATATTGGTGCTGTTTTGGTGTCTACAGATGCCCCTTTTTGGGAAGCGCTGTGCAAGGTGCAACGTCGAGCAAAAATAGATAACCAAAGCACTAATGATTAGGGTTTCTCAGTAACCTAACCAACTCTTGATGCCCCAAGTATGGAAAGGGCATGCATTCTTGAATCCTTGCTTCTGATGAGCTAAGGAAATTAATTCAAGTGTTAACCTTGTTCAGTGAGGTGTTACTTGAACTTGGACATTGATCAGTCATGAATAGGCAAAGGGTGTAACCTTTTGTTTGTGGGAACCTTGAGTTTATGATTCACAAATGCCAAGTGTTTTATTAGCTTGTTATTATTGCTTGTTTGCTGCCCCAAGCAGGGGCGTGATTGTCTTTGTCAATGATCCTTTGAATGTGTGTCATTTCTATGTTTGGGTGTGTATTTGTTGATTGGTGACTAAGTGTGACTACCTCCTCAAGCGACGAATCGATGAGGGAATGATCGACATGAGAAAAGTGATGATTCACTTGACCCAAGATGACTTAGATAAGGGTTCCTTCAATTGTTTACCATTGAATGTGAAAGCAGTTTTTGAATATTCTGACCTATTTTTGGTGGGTGTGAACCCATTTTGTGATGCATTTTAAAGATGAAATTGTCAAAGATCCGGCCTCCCGTGGAGTGGTTCGGCTATGTTAGCCTTATTAGGGAGGAGGATAGTGAAAATTTGTTACCCCAATGTCTATTTTGGATGCCAAGAATGTCAGGAACAAAGGCGCCTTCGTTTGGCAATGTTATTGCTATTTTTGGTTGGGTTTTGACCCTTTTGGCGACGTCGTTTGGGGATGAAATTCTCAAAAAACCGTCCTCCCTTGGAGCGGTCTGGCTATGGTAGCATTCTTAGAGAGTAGGATAGTGAGGATTTGTAACCTCGACGTTTTTTTTGCATGCCCAAAATGTCAAGTGCAAAAGCACTCTTATTGGACAGTTTTATTGCTGTTTTTTATTTTGTGCATTTTTGATGATATATATATACATATGACTTTCTTTGTGTTTATACACTATTCACGATTTGTTTATCTATTTATGCACAATTATTTATGATGATGTATGCATGTGGTATTATGAATGCGATGTGTCTAATCATATGATGTATGCATATGGAATGAATGAAATGACTTGTCGATGGCACCATAGACTGTATAAAATTTACTGGCTTTCTGTACGTATGGGATGGCTTTGTGAAATGACTTTGCATGTGATGACTTTGTTTTTGTATTTTGCATATGTTCTGATGGTGAGGTACATAATGAAATGTACCAATTGTGTTAAAATGTAGTGAATCTTTTTTGAGATTCAGATATGTTAACTAACTAGCCAAGACTGTACATTTATCTCACAAGACTGGGGAATAAGGTAGAAATCTGACTTGAGGTTAACCAAGTTATTTCACACCCCTGTGTGTGCAATTGAGTTTGTTTATGTGGTATTTTTTAGGATACCGCCAGTGCCAGATAGGTTGTCAACCAAAACTGTACTGAGGATCACCTAACTAGCTCCACTAACTCCGTTGTTGGATGTAACAAGATTAATCCATGAGACAATCTAAGCACCATAAGCTAGCTCATCCACATGCAAACATTGGTCTGCTCACATGCAAATCTAATGTGATAGACATATCGTCATGTAGTTAGGATACCACCATTTCTAGGTAGGTTGTCCACCAAACCTGTAATGAGGATCACCTAGCCGGTTTTCAAATGCTAAGAATTTTGGAGATTCAAATTCAGGTTGTTTGTGTGCTCAATGGTTTAGGATACTTGCTCGGATACATAGTGAAGAACATCACTGTTTATTTTGATCTTTGTTTTGTTTTTCTTTTTTGAGCAAGGATTTTGTATAGTGGTGATAACCACTGTTATTTGATTTTGGATTTGGAGCTTCATAAGGTTGAGCTTGTAGGTGTTTGGATTAGGAGTGACCTTGATCCTTGGGGCCTTGGGGATGACTACCCATCCTTTTCATGGGTGTGTAGTACGAATCCTTATGACTTTGAGAACCAAAGGGGACTATGGAGATTTTTAAGTAAGTGCATTGATCTTTTAGGCCTTGGGGATGACTACCCATCCTTGGCAGGGACGTGTAGTACGAATCCTTACAGCCTGGGAGACCAAAGGTGAATGGAGATGGTCATGATGATGGTTTGTTGAGATTTTGTTTTTGAATGGTCATTGATCCATTTAGGCCTTGGGGATGACTACCCATCCTTGGCAGGGACGTGTATTATGAATCCTTATGAATTTTTAGGGACCAATGGTGATTGGGATTTTGGTAGTGGTGACAACCACTGTTGATTGGGGGGAATGGATGGGGAAGAACTTGTCCTTTTGTTAATTCTCAGCACTGAACCATTCACACAGGGGGATGAACGGGCTAATATTTCACCTATGGTACCCTAGACTGCTTTGTAGGTTTCTCTTGCATTCACCCAAATTGGGAATAATTTTATGTGTGTAACTTGTGTAGGGATGTTACATAACGAGGCGTGATCCAAGTGAAACTTTTCCCTTGTAAAATCCATTTAACTCTGAATAGTTTTTGGCTAGAAATTTAAAGACAGCTGAATGACAAAAACCCTACATACATTTAGGAGACAACTGACTATGCTAAACAAATGGGGATGGTGTTATTCTGGATGTATGTTGTGATAAAATGGATTGGAGGTGGAAGATGATGGACTTGCCGAGCAATTACAGTCTATGGTGCTTTTGACTTGTATGACCTAGCAAATATGCAATGTATGGATGCGATGCCTAATGCAACTTATATTTTTGTATTTTGATTTTTACAAGTATGCATGGAATGGAGATGCAATTTTTTTGTTATTTTTTGATGATTGTATTATTTTTGTTTATTTTTGAATATTTATTTTGACCAAGTGGTTATGATAACCCTTGGAGCTTTTAGTTTGACCAAAGGGTTTATGGATACCTTTAGGGCATTTTTAGGGTTGACCAAGCAATTGTGGGAATCCTTGGAGCTTTTGGATGGACTATGGCTCTCTAAAGATGGAATGGCCTCAAATGACTGATGTTCAAAGGTTCTAGCTCCTTGATTCCTTCAAGAGAGGCAAGCCGATATGTTCGAAGTCCTATTTTACTGTCAATCACATAAGGAGCTAACCAGTTTTCCATGAACTTGTCCCTTAGATGGTACGGCAAATTAGAATTTTGTTGGTTCTCTTTTAAGACCAAGTCACCTACCTGAAAGTCCCTTAGGTGAACCTTCATGTTATATGCTCTCTTAAGTCACTCTTGATAGATATGCAAATGCTCGAGAGCATTGATGCATCGTTCATCGAGCAATTTCAGTTGGTCTAACAGGGCTTACCGTGTAGTGTCATCATCGATGAAATCTTGCATTGAAATGCGTAGGGAAGGGATTTCCAACTCAAGAGACATGACTGCCTCGGAGCCATACACCAACGAAAATGGAGTTGCCCCAATGGGCATCCGAATGCTAGTGCGATAAGCCCATAGGGCAAGCGAGATTTGAATGTGCCAATCCTTGTGACTGTCTGCGATGGTATTTTTGAGGATGGCGACTAGCATTTTATTGGATGCCTCTGCTTGCCCATTTGCCTACGGATAATAGGGTGTTGAAAAATTGTGCTAAATTTTGTACTTTGTGGTCAAAGCAAACACATATTTGTTCTTGAATGACGTCCCATTATTCGAGAGGATCTTGGTTGGAATACCAAAATGACATATGAAGTTATGCAAAATAAACTCCGCAATGTAGGATCCAGTCGTAGAGGTTAGCAAAATTGCTTCCACCCACTTGGTGAAGTACTCTATGGCTGTTATGATGGACGTATGATGACCCGACGATGTAGGGGAGATCTTTTCGATTAGATCAAAGTCCCACTGCAAAAAATGCCAAGTCGATTGGATCGGTTGCAAGGCCTAAGAAGGTACGTGTGTCAAATTGGCATGATGTTGACACTTCATGCACTTCTTTACATATGCGCAACAATATCGCTCTAAATATGGCCAATAATAGCCCATGCGAATAATGCACTTTGCGATGGCCATACCGCTAAAGTGGCCACCACATGTACCATCGTGTGCTTGGGTGATCGCCCAAGCGGACTCCTGCTAGTCCAAGCAATGGAGGAGGATTCCTTCATAGCTTCGATGATACAAAATGTCTCCTAACAAGACATGTTTTTTTGCTTTCTGTTTAAATGATCTTTTCGTGGCTTGTGTCAATCCAAGTGGGAGGTTACCTAGCTTGAGGTAATCCCTTATGGGTGTGTACCAATCCTACTGATCAAAAACCTCGATGGTATGAATGGCCAATCCCTCTCATAGTTCATACCTAGAAAAAGCTGAGCGGGAAAGAACTTGTAAAAACAACGTTGTGTTGCTATTAAGAGGGGTTGGGGAGAATAAGGACCCCTAGTTGGCCTGAGTCAAACAATATTGGATTCGAGAGAACCTATCCTGAGATGGTTCAATCTGGATCAAGTGGATTCCTGGTGTTAATTCAGAGCTTGCTCACTCCATCGCAGATTGCGATAATGTCTTGACCTGAATGGTTGTCATTTCATCGAAAGGGTCTTGCTGGATTAGTGACCCCAAGGAGGCCATAGTATCCGCAAAATGGTTTGATGATCAAGGGAGTGCCTCGATGTCATACCATTCAAGATTTGCCAAGAATTTATCCACAAGGGCTTTGTAGGCCTGCAGAACTAGGCATTTACATTAGAATATCCCCTTTACTTGATTGAAAATTAACAACGAATCACCAAAGATGTTTAAATGTTTAATGTTCATGGTGACTGATTTTTGAAGAGCTATGAGCAAGGCTTCATATTCAACATTTTTGTTGGTGCACAGGAAGTCTAATTTAAATGATAGAGGCATTAGAGCCCCTTATGGAGTGAAGAATACAATTCCCGTGCCACCTCCTTGCTCACATTTAGAACCATCGAAGAATAGGGTGATGTTAGCCTGTGACTCAGGCTCATCAAAATCTCGCGACTCTGAAACATGGAAGACCCCATCATCAGGTAGTTCTACGGTCAGATGTTGATCGTCTTCAAGAGGAGCCTCTACTAGTTGATCGGCAATGACTTGACCTTTTATGGATTTCTGTCCAATGAATTCTATGTCAAACTCCATCAACAACATGATCCATTTTGTCGTGCAACTACTATGATAAGTATGACTCATCATGTATTGCAATGTATTCTCCTTAGACACAACATACGTCGTATTTCTTAGCATGTAGTGGCATATATTTTTGGTAGCAAACGCCACTGCCAAGCAGAGTTTCTCAACGTATGCATAGTTAAGTTCATAACTGACCAGGGTGTGGTTAAGATAGTAAGTAGCCTGTTCTTTGTGTAGTTCATTTTTTTGGGATAGCATGGTGCCTAGTGCCACCTCAATAGATGAGATATATAAGTAGAATGGCACTCCTGGTCTATGTGGTGCCAATACTGGTGGTGAAGCCAAGTATTGTTTAAGGTCGTCAAAGGCTGAATGGCACTCGTCATCCCAATGAAATGCAACCCCCTTGTGTAATAATTTATTCATGGGGTGGCACTTTTCAGATAGCTGTGCTATGAAGTGCTTAATTGACATGACCTTTCCCTATAGGCTTCTGAGCTGCTTGATGGTAGTTGGGGGAAGCATTTCAAGGATTGCCTTGACTTTGTTTGGATCCACCTCCATTCCAAATTTGGAGACTATGTAACCCAAGAGCATTCCAGACGTGATGCCAAAGACACACTTCTTGGGGTTTAGTCTAACTTTATGCTCAATTAGGCGATCGAGGATCTTTCTTAAGTCATTGAGATGATCTGGGCGAAAAAGAGATTTGGCCAACAAATCATCCATGTAATCCTCCAATTTTTTGTGCATGTGATCATGGAAGATGTATGTCATGGCACGTTGGTAGGTAGATCCAGCATTTTTAAGGCCAAAGGGCATGACATTATAACAAAATTTCCCCCAAGGTGTTATGAAAGCCATTTTTAGTTGATCCTCGGGATTGATACGAATTTGATTGTATCCCGAGAAACCATCCATGAGGGAAAGAATTTCGTGGCCCACTATAGCATCTACCAATGCGTCGATGCTTGGCAAGGGAAAATCATCCTTAGGACTCGCTTTGTTTAGATCTCAAAAATTGATGCATATGCGAATCCTGCTGTCGGGATTTTTGATAGGAACCATGTTAGACAACCATGGTGGGTAATCCACGCAGATAACAAACTGTGCATCCAACAACTTTTGTATCTCATATTTAACCATTAAGGCTACTATTGGGTGCATCTTACGTAGTTTTTGCTTTACTGGCTTGAATTTCATAATTGTTAGGAGGCACCACCTGATAGTTAACATTTTAAGGGTATGTTTCTTGTGCAGGCTTAGGGACGCTTATAGCAACTTGATTGATCGCAGTAGGTTTCTATTGCGTAGCCCCTATTTTGGTGTTATTGTTCCATTATTTCTTCTTAGGTTTGGCAATCTCGCCATCCTATATATTGATCTCCTTGATGATTCTGGCTTGTGCCAGGGCTTCCTCTAAAGTGGCATATTGCTACAGCTGCAATAGCACAGAGATCGATCTCAAACAGCTCTTTGAGAACATTTGAGTTAGGTCAGACATGGAAGGGAGGTAGGGTAGCTTTGAAAGCAGTGTCCTCCATCGGTTCCCATATGCTGCCATGGTCTCTTCCTCATACTTCCTGAGGCTAGCTAGGTCTCTTAGTGACACATTTTTCTTGGTGTTGAAGGCGAAGTGTTCGAGGAATGCATCCACTAGCTGATCCAAATTACTGATGCTATGTTTGGGCAACTGAGTAAACCAATCCGAGGTAGGGCCTACGAATGTGGTTATAAATGTTCTTAGTAACAAAGCATCATTATCCTGAATTCCAAAGCACTGGCTCAGGAATCTGGTCACATGTTCTTGGGCATCCTCCTCCTCTCTAAAGAGTGCCAACTAGGGCAGTTTAAAGTGTTCAGGGTATGGAGGTTCTGGCACTGATGGATGCACAAGATGACTACGGAGTTGGCATAAAGTGGGATTTTGGGACCCAAAAGTCTTGATCTCCATAGATTCTAAGCACTGTAACAGTGCTTTATATGCATCAGAGGATTTGATATCTTCCTCCTTAGTTTGCTCCCATTACGGGTTGTGGGGAACTTGAGGCCTATTGAGGGGTGGCTGGATAGCAACCCTTTTGCCCTGGTAGGGCATTTCAGCCTGCTCTTCTTCTTGCTCATACTCCTCATAGGCTTCTTGAGGAGTGCTTGGCCGAGACCTATAAACATGGGTGGGTGCCCACGGAGGGTGCCCCTCATTGTTTCTGGGAGTGGCCTCCCACTAAGGTCTAAGAGGTCTTGGAGTCAGTACTTGATGAGGTTGTGGAGACCTATCTCGCACCAAGGGGTTATGCCTCTCATACACTTCTACTTTATGTGTGTGAGGGGTTGGGACCTTCTTAGGCACATTGTTATGAAGCAATTCGGTTGTTTGACGCTGAATGTGCTCTTTTATAATGCGGTATAGATGCTCTAACTATTGTTGATATTGCCTGAGCTGCATGATTTGTGCTTGGTGGGTGGCATTTCTGGAAAATGCCAAGTCAATTTGTTCTGCCGTCTCTTGTTTAGGAAGCCTAGATGCCTCTCCTACATGTCTATCTTGGTCGTGGTGATCCGAGACCCCTATGGGCTACTTTCCTCTATCGAGGTTAGTGGCATTTGCCCAAGGCTTTGGCTTCAATGGGCGATCTTGATACATAGAAGGTGTGGAGTTACATCGTTCCCGCACTGTGTACTACTCTTGAGGAACATGGTAGTCTTCCTTGTACTCTCTTTCATATGTGTGAAGGGTGCAAGGATAATTGTCTCGCCCTATCTGGAGAGCCTTGTGCTCCGGATTTGGTCTAGTGTTTCTAATAGTAATAGGGGGTAAAGGAGGGATGACAAAATCATGTGGCCCTTCATTTTGGACCCTATGTTGCTCTAGCGCTTCATCACTAGGCCACTCATAACGAACATCTAAGGGAGGCCTCCTGTCTATGTTGAGTGCCATGTGTAGGTTCTCCTCTTGAAAGGATCTATGTTAAGTAGGAGTGCCCCTCAAAGAGGTGCCTCTATAATCCTATTCTTTTATGGCATGATGGTGACTATCTTGTGTGCCATGCTGCCAAGGCGGGATGACCAAGTCCTCAGGACTATAGCGGAGGTGACTTGCTCCCTTTTGTGCACTCTCTGCAGTGCTTGCGCATGATTGAGATTGGCTGTGAGTGTACACCATGGTGATGTTTACCTAGAGATGCTTAGGCTACACTAAAAAGAAAATATTACACACACTCACAAGGCAATGATTATCTCTTTTAAAGGTTAAAAGTGTGCCCTAAATCTGGTTTAGTGTGTTTTGATTTTTTTGTTTTGAAAGCTTGTGTAAATAACGTTTAAATGCAATATGATGGCTCTTATGACTCCCAAAAAATGGTCGCCCCTTCAATATGCCTTTTCTAGGCTGATATACCAACCTCTCTATATACCCGCCCTTACGTGAGGGAAACTATTGGTACGTGAGAGCAGATGATACATGGAACGTAGGCGGTATGGAAGGGGAATCACTCTATTTATGACACCTACCATAGAAGACTTATCCTCATGCACTGGGAATCACCCCCGCTACACTTGGTGAGATTTCATCAGGATTTACATCTAGAAACAGTCATGATCAGGGTTATGTATGTAATATCTCAAGCCAAGGTGGTGATGAAATCCACCGTTGGTCTTGCTCAAGGGTTGGGGTTTTACGACCAACTCCTTATTGTTTAAAGCACCACATGGTGTGTGGGATTATTTTTAAGTTGCATAAATGAAGGAAACAAGCATTCAAACTCTCCTATGCAAGCAAATAACTAGAGAACAGAAAATAGAAAGCAAAAAATGACATAAGGTGTTTTAGGACCCCTACCTCTTCTCTGCCCAAATCGAATGTCTCTGAATTTCTGCCCTAAAATTGCACAGAGAGCTATTCATCCTGGGGTGAGATGAATAACAGATCTATATTCGTTCTAGGGTAGGACGAAGTCCTATTCGTACCTGGGTAAGACGAATTCCAGCTCTGTACTCGTCACAGACTGAAACGAACAATAGTCTAGGGTTTGAAAACTTGGTACCTATAAGCAAAACAAGCAATTTTTGATCAAAAAGTTAATTTTAAAATCAAGGGATAGAGGTCCCACTGTGATCACCACTGAAAGCACGAGGATACGAAACAAAAAAGGAAAATGCCCAATACGATGCTTTTAAAACCAAACTTAACGCTAAAAGCCTATATATTGAAAAATGCATAAAAAGGAAAGAACATAGACGAATCGACACAAGATAAAAGAAATCTGAAATATGGCCCTCTTTATTGATATGATTTCAAATTCGTGTTACAATATGTCTCCTTCCTTTTTAGGGGATAGGAGCATCAAATATGTTTCTTGTCACATCCATGGATAACAATCTTTCTTCCGTGTGCCCACATGTAAGATGGGCAGACCAAAACATCACCGTCGCTTGTGTAGATGATTTTTGACTCCTTCCTTCTCTTTTGATGTCGAAGACCTACATTCAAAGAAACATAAAATATTAGCAGCACCTACAGATAGAATAAAACATGTTTTTCCCAAGGCCTACTGTTAGTGTATGCATGAAAATATTAAACCGATAACCAAATAATATCAGAGGGACCTAAAAATTTTATAGAAGCATGAATATGTTAATAGGAAGCCACTACAAAAAGAACATTCAAGAAATTACTCACAAATTTGTATTTTCTCTGGGGCGGGACGAATAAACCTGCAACAATTTGTCAGAAAGCACCCTCTTCAATGTCCTATCCAGAAAGCTCCAAATGACTTGCAAAGTTGGGGTTAACTAATTGGGGTGTTTTGGGAAGACCCAGAAGGTCAGATTTCTCCAATTTGGCCTCTATCACCTAGATTTTTATGGTGCCATCTACAGATTAGTAAAGGCAGGAAACCATAAAAACATAATCAAAACTTATAAGAATGAAGTAAAATTTAAACTAAAGCCTATTTGAATAACCTAGAATAAAATGCAAAAGAAAAATCAGAGAAATCTGACACAGATTTCTAAATGCTTCGGGGTGGGGCGTTTAGGGCTGTGACAGTTTGGGGGGCACCCAGGGGTAGGACGTACATCGTTTGGGACTTTTTTTCGGTACCAATCCACTTGGGATAGGTCCAAAATTCCTTATGGGGTGTTGTCGACAAATTTTGTTTGGGTTTGGGCTTTGATTTGCGCTTCCAATAACCACCCAATAACCTCCCCTTCGAATGAGAGATTAAGGATGTAAAAGACACAAATCGTAAGTAGGTACGTAAATTGGTAGCACTTCGTTGCTCAAATGCTCCCTCTCTATCTCCCCTTTTAGGTGAGAAAACTCACCAATTTATAGACCTAGGGTCTCTTTATTTGAATTGCGCATGCGAGGGCGCCACTTGAGTTGCATGTCCTAATTTGAGGAAAATATTATTCCCTGATTTAGAGTCTCCTTGCATGAGGCCTCCAAAAATCAAAGACATACATGACTGAAGTCTCTCTTCTTTATTTGAAGTCGTTCCTTGCAATTGCATGGCCTGAAGTTGCAGTTAACTGGTGGACTTGTCGAGGTTTGACTTTTTTCCAGTCAAACTTTCTATTTGCCTCACCCTGGGGCGAATGCTGATATTCGTCTCTAGGTGGGACGAATGTCAGTTTGTATTCGTTCTTGGGTGGGACGAGTATAGAGCAAGGTGCCAAAAAGGTGCCAAATTGACCTCTGACCTCCAAAACTACTTTTGGGAGTGGTTAGGACCACTGTTTAACCTCTGGGGGCTGCCCTAGGGGCTGTGTGTGTCAATGCGATCAGCGCTTGTCGTCACATAATCGAATTGGTGTTGTTTTGGTGTCTACAGTGGAATAAAAAAATGAGTGGATGAAAGAGTGGATTTATAGGAATTTGAGATGAAATTGCAATACTTAAATTGTTCGATGTATGCTGGTATGCAATGAATATATCTCTCATGTACATATTTTAGGTATTGATGGAGTATAGAGGGTACACATATTATATACCTAATATAGGGGTATCCAAGAAGTACATTGTATGCCATGGATCCTTCCAATATGTGGAACATTATATGTAAAATATTAACCCCACTTCGATGGGTAAAACAATAGTGCCAATTATGGAACAGAGAGCATCATTGAATGATTTCAAGGTGAAAGTGGATTTGTTTATATGAGATGGTGGAAGATTAAGATGTTGAAGAGTGAAGGTGGTGATGATACTGATGGTGGAGCCGGTATATATAATGAAGGATCCACTGATTCTGATGATATTGGTTTTAAATCATAAAGTGTAATGGAAGGCTTCACATATGTTTGGATATTCTCCACAAAATTTCTAAAGGCATTAGTATCCTAATATTAGAGTTCAATGGATTTTAGAATCTCCATTAATGTCTCATGGTGTGGGGGAGATTTTTGTATTAGCTCATAAATAGATAATTTTGTTGAAGCTATTTTAAGGCTAGTGGTTAGCTGGCTACTCAGAGAGATGATTGGCCTTTATGAATGATTAGAAATATGAGTGGGTGGATATGTATGGCTTAGAATGTGAATTTGGTGGAAATAATTCAAGGAGAACTAAATGGATTATGATGAATTTATAGGTTGTGATATACTTTTCGGAGGTGCTACGAGAGATTGGATAGTCTGCTATTATGCATTTTGTTGATTTATACGTTGTTGACCTCGGGTGACTACATGAATAGCACCCACAAAACCATGGTATTATTGCACATGGTTTACCTAATTAGGATGTGTCTTGGCGTTTAACCTTCCTATTATTGGTTGTACTTATTCATGATGAGGAAGTGGTGTTTGATAATTGTTCTAATTTTATTGAGCCATGGTACTATCAACCTTTTATGGCCCCTAAGTCAATTAAGTATTGCACTATATATTTAATTTGATATCAATTGTTAATATCATGCCCATTTTATCGATGATAAGGGAAAAAAAAATGTTCTCTATAGCTTTTTCTACACTTAGTAGGATCATTTGGTTTAATCTTAGGCAAGAGAAGCTGATTTGTGTCATACAACCTATGAAATATGGAAGTATATGATTCATACAAGAGTGTGTAATGGAAATTTTGTTGAAAATATTGTCGATGTTGGTGATTATCCATAGCTATTGTTGTGTTCTAAATATTTTGGGGTGGGGGAACTACTTGATATGCAATTTGTTGTGGTTTTTGTTGTATTGATTATTGTTGTTGATCCATTACCGACTGACTCATGACCACTTGATTCACTTGATTCGATTGTTTTGGCTTATATTGGCTAGAATGAATTTGTTCTACCATTATTTCTTCTTAGGATTTAGCACACCTTCTTGGATTTTTATTTCCTCAATTATGCTAGCCTAGGCAAGATATTATTCGAATGAGCTATATTGTTGCAATTGCAATAACCAAGAGATGGGTTTTAAGCAACTCTTGGTTAACAATCAATTTAACTCTTCCATTGGTAGGGAGAATGATAGTTTTGTGATAAGCCCTCCAAAAGTTTCCAAAATCATAGACTGGTTCATTGGCAAATTGCTTAAGTTTATATAAGTCAAACAATGTAATTTTTTTATGAACATTGAAGGATAATCTTTCTAGAAATTGGTATCAACTATTCAAACGTATAAATATTATGATGAGATAGATGGTTATACCAAACCATTGCGTCTCCTCCCAATTTCTAAGGAAAGGTTTTGAGCATTAAAGCATATTGAGTTTAGATTATGAAGCATAAGTAAATAAATATGCTTACATTCTCTCTAGGGTTCTTAGTCCCTTATTTGTCAAATTTTAACACTATAAAATTTACTAGATATGGTGATGATGGTACTAAAAAGTGAATGGGTTGATTGATTAGTTGTATTAAAGTAGGCTTCTAGTCCATCATACCAGGAGTGTTATATATCAAGCTATCAATCTACTATCGCAATACCCAAATTATAGGGTCTTCCCTAGGTATGTGGAAGCCTTGAATTACTTGGTTATTGTGTGGATATGAAGTTGTGAAATATTAGGGTGTGATGATATTTTGGTGGTTTGATGGATTATATTGCATTTTATTATATTGGTCTTGATGAGGGAATGATTGTAGATGATGGAATGGAGATAAGGTTTGGGGACTGTGAATATGTTGAGTTGTGGGAATGGAATGGGTGTGGGTTAATGGATGTGTGGAGATGGAAACTATAGAATATTGTGATATCCATGATGTATTTGAGGTAAATAAGGTATGTTGGGTTGGAATATACTGGGGTTTAAGGTCTACCACCTATATTTGATGTTGAGAATGAGAATAAGCATATTTTTTACCCATGAGCAATTTTTTGAGGTGTTGTCATGCTTGTTGTATGGAAATTTCTGAGGTAGATTGTGTGGATGTGGTGGAAATTGATGAAGTGGATGGAGGATAGGTTACAATAGGTATTATAATCAAATGGAGCACATTGGATGCACTGGAGACTAGCATTTGTAAAGCAGCATTGACATGTGCTTAATACAATGGATTGCCATAGTTGGTGGTATAGGAATATGGTATGGAAGTTATTTGGCCACATGATTGTTGTGGGAGAGACAAGTGATGGGAATGTGTAGATGATCCCTCAAAAAGAGGGTTAGTATACACCTAGGTGAAACTAGAAGGATGCAAGTGGGTAAGTTCTTACTAAAAAGAAGGTATATGAGTAGGTGGGCTATTGATTTTCTCTAGAACATGGTTAGTGGATCTTATAAAAGATCCAAAATTACCCATCTCTATGTAGGTGATGTTCGGGTCGGTAGGGTATGATGGCTCAATTTATAGAATAGGGTTATTGATGGCTTTGTGTAATACATCAGTATTTGAGGCTTACACAGCGTGTGAGGGTCCCACAGACAAACCAAAATAGCTTGTATATATCACATCTATAGGATTAACCACATAAGTGGTAGGGAAAAATATAGAAAACTTCACGGATGAATTGGTTTGGCTAACATAAGCTTGACTCAAAATATTTTCTTGGCTTCGAGTTGAAACCATAAGCTAATGAGTCAGTTGTGGAGGGTGAATGTGCAAAATGTGTAGAAAATATGGAATGGAAATCACATAGAATAAAAAAAGCAATTCAATCATGTGTTTTGCAATAGGTTCTTTTTTTTATGTGGTTTTGTGTGTTATATTATGCAAACCTAAGCTAATATGCAAGGTGGAATCTAAGGATGGATGGCAAATGAGAATATTTTTGGTGATGAAATCCAAAAATATTGCTCATGGATAACTATGGTTTCTATGGGGTGAGATGATGGATGGATATGAAGCCCACCATCACCAATCTCAAACAATGGTTGGTGATGAAATCCAACTCACTATTTTTAAATGTGTTATGTGCAAAGTGTGTGATTCATTTTAAGGTTTATGTTATCTATAGTGTACACTCATTTCTAAAAACACCCTATTTCACCTATCTAAGCTAGAATCCAAGGAAATTAACACCATGCTCCTCAAAATAACTTAGGATACACCACTTAAGATCCACCTTGAACCATCAAGTGATTCCAATAGTGGAGGGTTTACCTAGTTATTCCACCCTAAATCATCAAGTGATTCCAATAGTAGGAGTGTACTCAGGTATTATAAACTTGTTCTAGATTAGAAAAGCAAAAATGAAAGCCTTTAACCCTAATATAAAACTATTTATGCTTTTATCATTTCAATTACGAATAACATACACAATAGTAAATGAAACACCATAAAATAGCAAGAATTGAAATCAAATGTGATGATGCAACTAAAACGAATGCATAAATGTAACTATATGAAGATTATATAAAAGATGATAATACCTAAGATATAAAATGAAACTACTTTTAAAAACAAAAATAGATTTTTTCATGTTAGTTTCATTGTTAAAAAGCTAAAAAATAACAACAAAATGGAGTTAGGGTTTGAACAAATCTTACCAGGAAGCCTATGTATTTCTTCCCCACTCCTCTAAACACCAAATAAAGTCTCTTGAATGCTATGATATGTCTCCTGAACATTGTGATGCATCTCCTAGACTCTACATGGCATTCTTTGAATGCTACAGGGCATCTATGCAACCATTGATCGAACTATGCAACTCAGAAACCCTAGTTTTCATGATTTTCATGCCATAGAACTTCTGGAAACCTACAAAATAGAAACATAAATATAAATCAGTTATAAGGTAAATCAAAATGAGGAACCCTTTTGGGATTCCACCATGATCGCCATTTTGTAAACCAAAAAATGAACAATACCAATACAAAGGAAAAGCACAAAAAGCACAATAACACCACAAAATGCAAAAAATGAATAATATTTATTGATATAGGTACAATGAGCCTGAATTTCCAAGTTGTACAATAAATATTCCCTAATGTGAGGTTATAAATTCTTTTGATACAATGATTACAGATAATAGGGTTTTGAAACCCTAGTTCAATGAATTGTTGGTGTCTTCTAGTTTGTCCTTGATACAAACAAGTGTGTGGGTGGGATTGTGTATCCTTAGAGGAGAACCCTAGATGTAACAACTTCCAAAAAATATGGTTCGTGCACCTACAAATATAAAGCAACATAAAAGGGTTAAAAGCACCTGTGAGGACTCCATTGTATGAGGCCCTTTGAATGATAAAACCTATAAACCCTAAATACTACAATGTTGAACTATAAACAAAAGGTGGAGAAATATGAATAAATGCAAAAAATATTTTACCTTGCCAATGCTAATATGTGCTCTTCTTTTTGTATTTGAAAGTCACATGAATGCTTGAAATCATCGAAGAACTTGAAGACTACAAATAGATTGTGAGAAATACCCAGAGGCATTTTGGGATAATTACAAACACCCAGAAGCATTCAAGAAACACTCAGTTATGTACTATAAACTATGGGAGGCATTCATGGGTGGATGGAAGCAACGCAAAACCAGATCTAGTTCATGAGGGTTTTGCGGCAGTAGAAATGGAGGATGCGAGGGTGACGGTGAGGGTTTTGCAAGTAGAAAAAATGTTCAAATTTGGGACCTCTAGTTTTTTGTGGATAATTTTAGGACCTTGATTCATAAAAATGAATCATATTTTATAATCTACCCTTGATCATGTTGGAAATTCAATGACACCAAAGGATGGTCAATGTTAAAACATGAGGAAGGGTTGAGATTGAACTTGATCATTCAACACAGATTAAGGTGGGTGGATGGCTGAGATTAAATTATGGTGGATGGCTGGGATTTATTCACATAAATACATATATTTTTATTAAATATATAAATATAAATATAAAATAGTAATATATATATATATATATATATATATATATATATATAAATAAATACACACACACACACACATATATATATATATATAATGGATGGCTATGATTTAAGGAAATGGATGGATGACAAGTGGCTAGATTTTGGTGTCTATAGGAGCTACCATCGAACTCTTTCCATATTAATAAGAGTTCATTTTAGCCACTATTTAAATTGATTTTATCCAATTTGATAAAGTTGATTAATATTTTGTCTACTTTGAAGGAAGTAAGACTTGGATTCTATTTTAAGGTCATATTGAATAGAAAGGATAGGGTCATTCCACTAGGTTGAAGGAAAACTAGTGAAGAATAAGACTCATCATATTGAAAGAGAACCAACTTAGAAGAAAGTTGGTCATTTAGGAAAGAGATATCCTGATATTGATATTGGTATTGGATTCTCTAGTAAGGAGGAGAATCATATTAAATTATTAGGTTTGACCTAAGACATTATTTATTTAAAAAAATAGTTACAATAGAGATTAAGTTACAAAAGTGTGATAAGCTTCCTATAGAATATAGAGAAGAGTTTCAGCTTCTAAAAGGAGCATATTGAAGATAGAAAATAAAGAAAGTAGCATCAGAAGAAATATGGTAGTGGATTAAGAAGCATTCAAAGCTTCCTAAGAGAAAAGAAAGAAATTAGAACATAATAAAGAAGATAAATATATCAATCTATGTTATATCAAAATCTTGGAGAAAGATAAATAAGCATCTAGCTTACTTTATATTGATTCAAGCATTGGATTAGAATCTACAATTGATAAGAGCTACAAGTTAGTATAAGGAAAGAAAGTGGGACTTATAGAGGAAAGAAAGAGGCCCTTATAAATTAGTTAAAGTAAGCTTATATAAAAAAAATAGGCCCTTATAAAGTAGTTATAGAGGACCATGATAAAAGAAAGAGGCTCATATTTAAAAATATAGAGTGGTCATTCTACCAACACTATAAGGGAAGGTAAAGCTCTACTCTAAAAGGAAGAAGAAAAGAAATATCATTCAACCAACTTCAAAAAGAAGTCCTATTTAGACTACATAAGGAAAATAAAGGCTTATTTATCCAAATCTACATTTGGTCTTTGAGCATTAAAGCTATTCAAAAAATGAGAAGCTCACAGAAAGAGCTACATGCACATAAGAAAAGGCTTGAACATCATTAAGTGGTTTGAACACCCTTACGCAACCTGAGCAACATCATACGATATATGCAATTACCAATGTGATGTTCTCTTACCAAAAAGCAACAAAAGCACCCAAACTATACATCTGAGAGAGGACCTAAACACTAGAAAATATTTTGAGCATCAAACAATGACACAACATAAGCTAGAGACCATAGAATCGACCTGTGTTCTGATTTGGAAGGCTTGATCAATAAAGAGATATTCTCTAGAAGAAATAGCATAATGAACATGAAATCCAAAGTGTTGGAGATGCATCAGTAGTAGCATAGCAGTGGTACAATGAGAGATAGTAACTAAAGCATGGTGCACTACAACAAGAAGTCAAAAAAATATTGGAAGCAAAAGTGGAGTAATGTAAGGACAATTATGAATAATATGAGCATCTAAAGAATAATCTGAGTGCCAAAGGATATAGTCTAATACCAAAGGAGATAGCCTAATGCCAAAAGAAGTAGCCTGAACATCAAGGATGTAACCTAAGTGTTGAAGGAAGTAACCTAAGCATCGAAGGGCATAACTTGAGCAAAGTATAAATATTGTAATGGCTAAGAAGGAAGTAAAATGTTTATCAAGCATTTCCCATGTAAGCTTACACATGGTAAAACTCTTTCAGTGCCTTCAATGTATGTAATAAAGAGCATTGAAAAATGCATGAGTAGCTAGAATAACAATGAGTAGGGATGTGCACATGCATAAGTCATTCTTGAAAGGTTAGTGATAATATTAAGGTTTTTTTAATTTATTTTAATATTTGAAGTTTAAGTTAGGATAAATAAGGTTTAATTAAGGTATTTAAGTTTGGAGTGATAAGTTTGATTAATTAAAGTTTTTAAGGTTTGGTGTGATAAGTTGTTTATTTTATAAGCTTGGAGTAATAAGGAATTTAATTGTTTTTTTTAAGTTTTTCAATAGTATTTTTTAATAAGTTTGGAGTGATAAGGAATTCAACTAGTTTATTTGATTTTAAATTTTTGTAGTCTTTTTGAAGAATATTTAATTTGGTTTTATTTTTTGAGAAAATAAAAAATTGAAAATCTTGAATTTTTGCAAATTTAAATATTTTGGAGATAAAAGGTTTTCAACATCAAAAGATTAGAAAAAAACAAAAAATTGTAAAATTCATTTTTATTATTTAAACTAGGGAGACATGAGGTTTACTACTCCAAAGTTTGAATCTAGGGGTTATAAGATATTGTACTTCATAAAGTCAAAGGCACAAGAATGGATAAGTTGCCAAGAGGAAATTTTTAATATAGGAAACATTATCAAAATACAAAGCCATATTTTATAAAAGGAAAAGTTCAAAAACAAAATCTATATCAAAGACAAGTTCTTGAATTTAATAGGCAACATCATAAGAATACTCTTCAAAACTCTTATCAAAGATGCAAGATAGTATCAAGTGAATCTAATCAAATAGTTCAAATAGAAAAAGATATTTGGTATATAGATTCAAGAGCTAGTCATCATATGACTAGTAATTTACATTGGTTTGAATCTCTAGAAGTCAAGGATACATTCTATTTAAATTTTGTAGATGATAAGAGATATCTAGTTCATGGAACTAATAGAGTAACACCTAGTATACCATTTTTAGATTTTATACTAGAGGATGTTATGTATGTTCTAGGATTACCAATCAATCTCATTTCAGTTACTCAATTGGTTGAAAGTGGAAGATCAATTGAATTTAAATGTATAAATGAGCACAATAAATGCATCATCAAGAATCAAAATATAATAGAAGATACAAGATCAATAAAAAATGGAATATATGCTTTAGATTCAATTGTTTTTTCTCATGAGATTATTAAATATTTGTCCAAGATGAAATTGATGATAAATTGCCTGAGTGTTCTGAAATACAAAATATAGGAAATAGGATTTAGCATTCCTTCTATCAACACAAGTATCAGGTGAATCCAAGGTTCAATATGATGAAACAAATACAAGAAAATCTTAGGCTCAAATGCATTGCAAGGTCACTTGAAGATTGAATATAAAGACAAAGACCATGATTAAAGACTAAAGTCTTCAATAACCAAATAATGTAATACAAGGAGGCATTGGTTTATATTATGTTATTTGGTACATGCTAATATACCCCTTGTACCTTCATTGTATATTTGTAAATAGTAGAATGGGGTTGAGTGATAGTTTAGTGTGTGAGTTATATTTCCCCTTTTATGTAAGTGTGAATGTGCAAGAAATGTACAAGTATCATGTAAAGTTGTAATGTTTAGGAAATACACAAGTGTCATGTGTGTTAGAGTGCAAGTGTAAGTTGAGTATATGTGCACAAGTTTAAGTGTCTTGTATAATGTTAAATATTGATTAATCAAACTTGGGTGTATACACTAGCTTATTACAATATATGAGCTTCTTTTCCAAGGTATGCATTCCTTGTTTTCTACTTAGTCATTTCTTGATTATTTTACCCACCACTCCATCCTTGAGTCATGTATATATCCTACAAGATATTAGATTTCATATGACATCCCTCTTACTCATGTTCATCCTTTGACTTGCAAATATTCATAAAATCTCTAAATATAATGCACCAACATCTAGTAAAAGGAACTACTCATCATTATATTTTCATAAAATGACTTAAATAAATCTTGATTTTCACTTATTTAGACCTATATTACATTTTTATTTATCTTGCTTTCATTTTCATGATTTACTGTATACATGACCTTGGTGCCCCTTATGGATACATTTGCACTTAATAATTTTTTTATTTTATAGGCTCATGTGTCTTTCTTTCCAAAGCATTGTTTTTTTATTCACTTCATATGAAAATGGACACTTTGTGGAGTAAGATATATATTAGATAAAATCCCAAGGTTAATTTTAAATATAAATCAAGTAAACTATGTAGGTATTTTTAAACTCTTGATTGATAATTCTCAAGAAAATAAAGGTAGTTCTTGAAGTACATAGTCCATAGATATTAATTAGGATTTTCATCCCTTTTATGAATATGAGGTTAGAAATAATCTAATCCACACACATAGGACCATCATGAAGACCTTACATAGATTTATATACCCTTATAAATTATCTCTTACCTCTAATTTCTTTAGAATTAAACATATCATAAATATTTCTTTGCATTTTCATAAAAGTGATGTCAACATTCTAAGAGATCTACCATGAACATTCCCTTAGAGAAACATCTTGTTGTAGACTAGTGATATCTCCAAAATAAAAACAGTTTTCAAAATTGACTTTAAACTTGACCTCTATGAATTTGACGGGGACCGGTACATCAACACATTCACAAATTCTGATTTCTCATTAAAATCTGCAGAAAAATATTTACATGCATCTAAATGGAACAGCCCGCAGGCTTTACAACGATCGAGCTCGGCTCCGGTCTCTATAACTGTAACTCCCTTCTCTTTTCTGGTCCACCCCCCCAACAGCAACTTACGGGGACCGGTACATCAACACATTCACAAATTCTGATTTCTCATTAAAATCTACAGAAAAATATTTACATGCATCTAAATGAAATAGCCCGTAGGCTTTACAATGACCGAGCTCGGCTCCGGTCTCTCTAACTGTAACTCCCCACTCTTTTTTGGTCCACCCCCCCGACTATTACAAAATCTCGAGTTTTTAACGAGGTCCCGGTCCTCTAGGCAATTAATGCCCCCGCCTAACCAAAATTCAAATTTCATTTTCCCCCTCTCCGAGTTTTCAAATCTTTCTGTCATAAATGGGCAACTGCCCAATCCGACATGGAGCTTGCATTAAACGCCTCCCTTAACCTGCACCCGTCGTTTTGTTTCGACTGTTATTTTGTACTGCTGTCTCAACCATTAAGTCCGTTGCCTGTAATTACGGTTCTTCCAGAAATAATAATAAAAGATACATATGCATGGTCGACATCCTTCTTTTCAGATCACGTGGTCCTCACTTTTGACTGAATACATGTATGCTTCCGCATGTCAAATTCAACCTTCCCCCCAACTGGTTGCGCTAACTTTAACCCACGTGGCAGCCACGTGCCAAATCCAGCCTTGCCTGGCCGTCCGCGTGCAAACTTCGGTCTGCCTTCCTATTGGCCGCGATATCGCGACAGGTCGCTAAATCATGACATGTCGCGATATCACGACCAAAATCGCCCTCACCTTGCTGAGCCCTTTGGGGTCACGATTTCGTGACATGTCGTGATTTCGCGACCCCCTCCTGCCATCGCTTTGCCGAGCCTCTTGGGGCCGCGATTTCGTGACATGTCGAGAAATCGTGACATGTCATGATTTTGCGACCCCCTTCCTCCGTCTTAACTTTGTCGTAGTCTTCGGCTCGTTCTCTACCTTTCTTCAGCTCTTGAAACTATCTCAAACTCCTACCACATGGCAGCCTCCCACTGGTCATGATACCGCGATGGGTCGTGATATCGTGACCCGTCGCGATATCGCGACGGGACTTCTCCTTCGCCTTAGTTTTAAAATACCGTCGCGATATCGCGACGTCGCGATATCGTGACAACATAGCCGCTCCACTCTGCTTTCCCAAAGACTTCACAATATCGTGACGTCACGATATCACGACGAAAACTCCCCTCGCTACTCTATAGCTTTTGGGGTCGCGATTTCATGACATGTTGCGAAATCGTGACATGTCACGATTTTGCGACCCCTTTTCCCCAAATTTTGCCTTGGAACAAAAAACTAACTTTTGCTGAACTTAAACTTTCCCCCTATTTTTCAAAACCTTTCTGTGATTGTTCTTTTGTCGTCGGATGCTCCTGCATCAGACATCCGGGGTAAATGGAGAAGTGACCTTCACTTCTATGCTGTTCGGTCTGCGTCCTTTGTAATATCTCCGAACACTCATCAACCTTTACAACCTGCTCAAATCTCGTTTCCTGGCAAGAAAATTTTTTGCCCTCTACCAGACAAATTCTGGCATTACTGCACATCTTCTCATCCACTATCTGCAATGGCTTCAACTTGTGCCGCACTCCATATTTCATCAAGGAGTACGTATTTGCATGACCATCATGCACTGCACTCCGATCAAACTACCATGGCCTTCCCAACAACAAATGGCAAGCATCCATGGGGAAAACATCACACAGGACCTCATCCTGGTATCTCCCAATCTGGAACGTGACTAAAAATTATTCACGTACCCATGCTCTGTGGTCCTTTCGCAACCATGCAATCCGATATGGATGTAGGTGCCTCCTCTCCAGCTGCAACTTAGTAACCATCTCCTCGAAAACTAAATTATATGTACTCCCATTATCTATAATAACATTATAGACCTTGCTCGCACTTTTGCACCATGTGCAGAATAGGCTTCTCCTCTGTTCTGACTTGTATTCCTCAATCAACATGGTCCTCTTCACAATAATTGCTTCTCCCTTTTCAACTTCTTCAGAATGTTCTGAGTCAGCATCTTCAACTGCCACAACTACTCTGGCAGGACCCACTTGTTTCTTGTTCACTCTCTCGAGGTGTTGGGGACACTCATATGCTCGATGCCCCTCTTCTCCACAGTGGAAACATGTTCCTCAGAACACTCCTCTCCCATACCCACGTCCAGATCTACCTCTTCCTCTTGGGTAGCCATTATTCTGAACTTGCGGTTTGGGTTCTTCATCTTCTTCTTTCTGACCTCGGCTGCTGCTCTCCTCTTCTTTCTTCTCTTCCTTTCCTTCCTCTTTCTTTCCACCGGTCTTTCCTCCAGGCCCTCTTCCCTTTTGCTTGTTCTCAAACCTTCTGTTCAGTTTTTCTTCAACCTTCAGAGCAAACTGGTAAGCATCTTCAATGGTGCTCACCCGCACTAAGCTTAATTCTTCCTGAACACTGGGTCTCAACCCATTAATATAACGGGCCACTTTTTCCTTGCTTGCTTCCAAATGACCGGTTCTGATGGAGATTTTATAAAACTCCTCCGTATATTCTTGGACAGTTTTATTCATCTGTCTCAAACTCTGCATTTTTTGTAGCAGGTCCAGTTCATAATCTACGGGGATGAATTGTCTTTTTAATTTTTCTACCATTTTGTCCCATCTTGTCATCCGCTCTTTTCCTCTTTGATTCCGTTCCAGATGTACTCCCTTCCACCATATGTTGGCATGACCTTTTAATTTAGTTTTGGCAAATCTGACCCGCTCGAGATCTTCAACCTCTTCGTATTCAAAATATTCCTCTAAGTCATTTATCCAATCTATTAATTCCTCCGGATTCAAGTTCTCGGAATACGTAGAAACTTCTAACTTCGACCTCTTCCCGATTTGAGATATGGCCTTGTATAGTCTGGCTTGTGCCGAATCCACAACTTCTTCTTCTTCTTCTTCAAATTGATTTTCTTCTTCATCCGCTTCATCCTCACTATCTGCATCTCTTCTCGGTTCATGTCCTCTGTGCAGTTCTTCTTGCAGGGCCTGAACTTGCCGCTGCAAAGCCCGGAAATCTTCTGCTGCCATGCCTCTGCCACCCACAGGGTTTCTTCTCGGAGGCATCTTCACCTGATCTCAAGCCCTCCCACAAGTCTTGGTACAACTGCCTCTCCTTCGGCGGTCTACTGTACGCTCAGGAACTCCTGCTCTGATACCACTAACGGGGACCGGTACATCAACACATTCACAAATTCTGATTTCTCATTAAAATCTACAAAAAAATATTTACATGCATCTAAATGGAACAGCCTGCAGGCTTTACAATGATCGAGCTCGGCTCCAGTCTCTCTAACTATAACTCCATTCTTTTTTCTGGTCCACCCCCCCAACAACAACTGATGGGGGCCGGTACATCAACACATTCACAAATTCTAATTTCTCATTAAAATCTGTAGAAAAATATTTACATGCATCTAAATGGAATAGCCCATAGGATTTACAACGACCGAGCTCAGCTCCGGTCTCTCTAACTGTAACTCCCTTCTCTTTTCTGGTCCACCCCCTGACTATTACAAAATCTTGAGTTTTTAACGAGGTCCCGGTCCTCTAGGCAATTAATGCCCTCGCCTAACCAAAATTCAAATTTGATTTTCCCCCTCTTAGAGTTTTCAAATCTTTTTGTCATAAATGGGCAACTGCCCGATCCGACATGGAGCTTGCATTAAACGCCTCCCTTAACCTGCACCCGTCGTTTTGTTCTGACTGTTCTTTCGTACTGCTGTCTCAACCATTAAGTCCGTCGCCTGTAATTACGGTTCTTCCAAAAATAATAATAAAAGATACATATGCATGGTCGACATCCTTCTTTTCAGATCACGTGGTCCTCACTTTTGACTGAATACATGTATGCTTCCGCGTGTCAAATTCAACCTTCCCCCCAACTGGTTGCGCTAACTTTAACCCACGTGGCAGCCACGTGCCAAATCAAGCCTTGTCTGGTCGTCTGCATGCAAACTTTAGTCTGCCTTCCTATTGGCCGCGATATCATGACAGGTCACGAAATCGTGACATGTCACGATATCACGACAGGTCACGAAATTGTGACATGTCACGATATCGTGACCAAAATTGCCCTCACCTTGCTGAGCCCTTTGGGGTCACGATTTCATGACATGTCGCAAAATCGTGACATGTCACGATTTCACGACCCCCTCCTGCCATCGCTTTGCCGAGCCTCTTGGGGCCATGATTTCGTGACATGTCACGAAATCGTGACATGTCGTGATTTCACGACCCCCTTCCTCTGTCTTAACTTTGCCGTAGTCTTCGCCTCGTTCTCCGCCTTTCTTCAGCTCTTGAAACTGTCTCAAACTCCTGCCACGTGGCAGCCTCCCACTGGTCACGATACCACGACGGGTCGCGATATCGTGACCTATCGCGATATCGCGACGAGACTTCTCCTTCGCCTCAGTTTTAAAATACCATCGTGATATCGCGACAACACAGCCGCTCCACTCTGCTTTCCCAAAGACGTCGCGATATCGCGATGTCGCGATATCGTGACATCGCGATATCATGATAAAAACTCCCCTTGCTACTCTACAGCTTTTGGGGTTGCGATTTCGTGACATGTTGCGAAATCATGACATGTCGTGATTTCGCGACCCCTTTTCCCCAACTTTTGCCTTGGAACAAAAAACTAACTTTTGCTGAACTTAAACTTTCCCCCTGTTTTTCAAAACCTTTCTGTGATTGTTCTTTTGCCGCCGGATGCTCCTGCATCAGAATGCCATTAAAATTATTTTTATAATTAATTTTACTTTTTTTTACCTTGTCTAACTAAAGCATTTCCCTTCGATTGGTGCTTTCAATCCATTAAATTTAAACATCAAAATATCTATAAGTCCTATGTCATTTTGACCATTTTCAAAGTGAATCCATCGATAATTTTTTTTTGCATTATATAGAAGATTCTTAATAGGTGAATGCATCTTCTTCTTGTCAAAAATATTCTTTTATCCCAAATTCTTCTTCTTCTCTATATCTCTTCCAAATCCATTATCAGATACTAAAGGAGGCAATAGGAAACCAATTGTTGTTTTTTCTTACACAATCAAAGGAGGACTCTTAGTTATTTGATATCTAGGTTAGTATTACTTGTAATGGATTACCCTACTTCATGACCATTATGGAAAATTATTAATCATGAAGTGTCTTGTTCTGTTGAATATTAAAATCATCTATGAAAAACCATCAAAGAAAGTGAGATTAATGTATAAATATCAATATGAAGGAGGAAATATTCATTAAAGGTATTCATGAAAATATCATAAAATGTTAGTACCATACAAGGGTGGTACATATTTTCATTTTATATGTAATAGTTACTTGCATATTAGGTTAATTGTTATCAATTACTTTGCTCCTTTATCATGGCCAAATGCTCTTTATTTTCTCTTGTTATTTAATAATCTTATGTGTATGGCATATACCTTTCCTATACTAATTACTTGCTTCCTATACACTTTATGTTACTTCTAGAAACATCTATATACTACATCTGACTTGACCATCCCTAATATTACCTTATTATTATTCTAAATTAAGGTTTTATCTAGGTTTAGCTTGAAATTGTGTTTCCATGGCCTATGGGGTTTAGTTACTTCCTTGGAATATCCAAATATAGGTAAAATAAAAATCTACATCAATCTAGTACAATTATATAAAGTAAGGCCTACAAAAAGAAACTAAGAATAAAAAGAAACAATATATTAACGTGATGAGACTCCATATTAATCCTATTCTAAGTGGAATAGATTGGTTGCCATGCTTGCTAAGGAATTTGGAATTAGTAGATGATGGAACTAGTGGCTATATGTCACCAACGTTTAATATTTGAGATAGGTCATTCATATTTGTATGGTTTATGAGTTCAATATATTGCTTTACAAACAAATTTTATGATGTATGCATTTAAAAAAAAAAATTCATTATTGTTTTTAGATATGGAATGTTCATCATGCATCTCAATAGTTGGATATTTTTCATAATGATATTCATGTGACTATTATATATCATTCTCTTTCTTGAAATAGGTATTTTCTCAATTTTATTGATAATTTTTGTAGATAGTTATGAATTTAAACTATTAAATTTAAAGATGATTCCTTTCAAAATTTTATTATTTTCAAGGCATTAGCATCAAATTATAGTGAAAATTGAATCAAATGTCCATGGACTAATGGTGGTAAAAATTAAACTAGTAATACCTTCCAGGATATCATGGTGGGTTATGGAATTATTTTATAGTAGTATATTCACTACACCTTTCAATAGAATAGGGTAACCATGCAAAAAAAATAAAATTATTTTAGAAATTTTTCTTTCTAGATGCATTCTAATAAAGTGAAGATAAATTTTAGGGTGAAGTAGTGACTTATATAGAATAAATTATTAATAGGATAACAACCAATATTGTTAAAGGTATAACAACATTTTATATATGGATGGTAGAGTGGCTTTTGTTTTGCATTATAATATTTGTGGATCAATTACAAGGAATAATATTCCTAAGGATAATTAGAACAAATTTTAAGGTAAGAAAATTCAATGCATTCATGTGGGTTATAGTGAGAAACCAAATCCATATAACCTTAGTAAAATTATTTATCAACAAATCCTCATTAATTGTGACATGGAGTTTGACAAGATTCCTTGTTTACATTCATCTAGTATTTCTTCCTACCTTTCTTATAGATTTTCCTTACTCCATGTGATATTGAAATGCATTTTTTATAAGCATGGTTCTATTTCATCTATGGACTTATTATATGTTTTCTACTATAATGGTTTTTCCATTAATATTATGTCCTTCTTAATTTTTATATTTCATTTTTAATATGATTGTGATCTTCTTATGTGTTATACCACAATGTTGGATGACTTCTTATATTTTGAGGATATGGTAGTATATGCGATTTATCATCATTATTGTCCCTTTGCCTATTGAGATCCTTATTTAACAAAAAATATTATGCCTAAATGGACTCAAATCCTTCTTCAATATGAAAATCATATATTACCATAGAAACATCATCAAAATCTCCTACATTATCAAGAATTGATATCTATATGGATGGCTCCATAAATCCTCTCACTTACTCATATGAAAAGGGATATTTTCAGGGAGAAGAGGTAGTATAGCTAGTGTATAATTTTCTCATGAAATATTAGAATTAAGAGTTTGACACTTTTACAAAGGACAAGAATTTGATTCATTATAAATGGTTTTACAAGATTAAGTTTGTTGTATATGGGCAACAAGACTAAATTTCTTCATGGGTATAATATATATCTATAGCCATATGGATTTGTTTTCCATGGTACTTTATCATTGGTTAATAGGCCCAAGAAGTTCTCATATGGAATTAAATAGGTACATTATGCAAAGTATGAGAGCATTCATTTATTTTTTTAATAGTGCTTTTTATCAATGTGGTGCATAGCATGATGTGTTCATTAAACATCATGTCAATCAAATTATAATAATTATGATATATGTTGATGAGATCTCAGCATACATGATTTAGTGTATAAACCTAGGGCTTTAAGATACTTTTGAGATGAGAAATTTAAGTCTCCTCCATTACTTCTAGGGAAATTTTGTTGAGTAGCCATGTTTAAGGATCAATTTATCACAACCTAAGTTTGTCTTAAACCTTTTATAGTATTTTAGGATGTAGAATTGTAAGCTAGGTTACACTCCATTTGTATCTAGGTTGAAGAATGATGTTAATTCCTCCACTCTAATAATTAACTCTACCTTTTATGGATCCCTTATTGGAGGTTTTTATACCTCACTCACACTCAATTAGATTAGTAGTTATTATTTCAAGTACACATAGGAACCATATTAGAGTCACTAAAAATTAAGTGAAATTTGTGATACTTAATAAGAACTTATCACATGGGTATTTAGTATTATTTTAATGCTTCACTTTTTTCATAGGGATAAGTTTGGTCAATGTATGTCTATTATTGATTTAGTGTCTTCTTTAGAATGTTTACTTGACTAATGCTACTATCAATGATAATATATCATATCTTAGTATTTTGTGGCAGATTAATATTATGTTGTGAATGAGATCATCATCCATGTTTCGTGTATGTTATTGATTCCAGAGCATTTAGATATTCCTAAAAAATTCCCTGTCATACCTTTTATGATAGTTAGAGTATAATTGTGCCTATTTAGTATCCAATGTTACATCAACAGAGGAAGAAAATTAATCCTTTGAGCACTATTATTTTTTAAAATTTTATATGTAGGGGATGCTTGAACATATTATTAGTGGAGAAAATAGCAAATATCTTGGTCATTGTTATGCTCGATTAATATTTATTTGGTTGAAAGATCATCCTCATGTATAAGAGAATATTTTAAGAAAGGATAAATCATGACGTTCTTTTTTTATGTATCTTATTCAATATATATAGGGATGTTGAAATAAGTATTAAATTTAACTTGAGGCTATGATAGAATCTATATTGTAATCAATGTAGTTATCCTATTGGATCATGTGTATCTTGCAAAGTGATAATTATGTATCATTATATTATTATCTAATGGTCTCTCAATATAATTAACATTGAGTAAGTTGTATTGTGGGGTAGCTATTTACACCTTCACTTGCCTAACCATTCTTCTTAAGGTTAATAAAAAATCTTTATATTTTAGTGAGAATATTAGTAAGTTTAAGGATACTTTTCATATTTATGCTATTTTATATTAAAAATATATGCTTTTTTTTAACTTAGTAATATATTTGAATAGATTTATTCCTGGATATAATAAACTCCTATAATGTTATGGCATTAAAGAGAGTATTATGTGGGATCAAATATGTATTTGTTATTATTTTCTAGTTGGTTATATAAATTGAAACAAGCCCCACTTTTATCACATCATTTGAATAATATGATATTATAATAAATGATCATTAGTGGGATATCCTTTCATAATAATTTCCATCACCATATAAGCATTTGAGTTTATATCAAACTCATATAAGTGAAATGAATCTCAAAATTCCTTGATAATGCCTTAGATAAAAATGTTAAGGTTAGAATTGAGATAGATCTCATAAAGAAGTTGATGGTAGGATTCAATCTATAATATGATTACACTCAACCTCAGGCCTATGGCAACTAAATCATAGGTCCATACATCATCATGAATTTACAATCTTCCTCTAGTGTACTTATGGACCATTTTATGTATTTTCTAATTTTAACTCCTCTATAAATAATATTTTTGATGATATTATTATTTTCTCCTAGAAATGATGACTATATTATGAATCACTCTCCCTATAAAATTGAAGCCTTTCACTTTGCATACACCTACATCCTTGCACCAATGTATCCAAAATATAGTGGTCTACACTAATACTACAAATACACACCTGATAAACCCCCATATATGTATATCCATATAACCTTGTTAATGTGCTTCACTTCACCCTAGGTCCATGTGTCCTCATGGATATGCAAAGAACCTATGCATGTGACTAGAACCTTAGATTATATTATGAAACTCTATGTCCCCTATCATTCTCCCTAAACTAGATGGTAAAATATAAATATTAAACTTATAATGCATCTCATAAAGAATATTAGGGGGATTTGATCCAATAATATTGTTACACCCAATCCTAGACATATGGCTACTTGACCCTACCTCCATAAATTGTCATACGCTCAAATCATTTATCTACATTTTCTCATTGTTATATTCATTTACTTTATAATTTGAACTTCTCTATGGGTGATAGTTTATTGGGTATTCTTCTCATACCCTTGCATCCTTTCACATATGTATCCTAAATTAAAAAATCTATAATAAGTACCATATACCTATACCATGTATACATCCATGTAGTCATATGATCTTATGACCATGGAAACAATCATTTATTCTTTGGCCCATGTGTCCTCATGGCTATACAAGATAATAGCTTGTGTGTTTAAACCTTAGTTTTCAATGTAAAACTCTATGATCCTAGTTATTTTTCCTAAACTCATTGCATAAACTATAAAGTTTAGCATTAGGATAAATCCCATCAAGAACATGAGGGTGGAATTTGATCCATTAAATGGTTACACTTGACCCTAGGTCAATGCATTAGTAAATGATCAATCCTTATGGTTTCGAGTCATTATAATGCAAATTGCGTTGTAACCCCCTATTTGTGCAAAATGATTTGAAAATATTTTTATGTTTAATAATTGGAAAAAATATATTATAAATGTGAGTACAATGTTTAATATATTTTTCGTTTAAACATGACCCTATTCCTATGTTTTCCCATTGTTATGTCCATGCATTACAATAAGTTCAAGACCTACATAAAGGTGTCCTCATTGTTTTACATGGTAATGACTTATATAATTTGGATGTTATATTATGGTGTGAGACTTTGCATTTTCTACTACTTTCACCACACTTGTAAAAAATATCAAGGTTAACATTGGAAAACAACTCATAGAGAGCATGAGGATGGACATCAATGTATAAAATCATAACAATTGACCATAGGTTCATGTATTTCCATGCTCTTCAATTTATTTGACTATGTTATTAAAACTTTGAATTATAGTGTAAAATTTCTTATTCCCCATATCTTACCCCAAATCTAGTTGGTAAAATATTTAGGTTAGCATTGAGACATAACTCATAGAGGATATGCAAGTGAGATTCAATCTATACTATGGTTTCACTATGTTTTAGTCCATGCATTCCCATAAGTTTGACCCTATCTCTATATGACCTCATGGATGTAAAATATGCAAGTCTATGGGATCTGACATGCAATAATAAAATCATCATTCTCACCTCTTATCCCAAACTTACAAGGTTAAATAGTAAGGCTAATTTTAGAGCAGAGTTGATAGAGAATATGAATGTGGAATCTCATATACACACTTAAACCTAGTCCTATAAGTCACAAAAACCTTATTAGTTTATAAGGTTCTCACACATGGATCCTCAACTATTACGCCTTAGTTGTTGGAAATATTATTTTCTTTCAAATAAAGATATTTGTAGATTAGTTTAGTTTTTAAGGAAAAACCATCTAATATGATAATTTTATGCACTTTCTAATGTTAACTTCTCACTAAACAATACGTCTAGAAATACTATGGTTCTATCTTGACAATTATGGCTATCATATGAGTCAAATCTATAGATTTAGAAAAAAATCATTTTTAATGGTTAAAGAGAAAACTATGTCTAATGATGTTATATGGATTTTGAAATTGATTAAATAACAAAATACATTTAAAATAAATATTTGACTAAGTTAAATGTGTTGCGCTCATTGATGCTTCTAGAATTTGATTCTTTCACATATGATATAGCACCTTTGACATCATCTTATAATATACAAGATATTCAGTTGTTGTGTTAATTTAAGTTTTCAAAAATCCTTCAATATTACTAGTTGGCTAACAAACTAGTAACTTTTGACTAGTTTAAAGTACTTATTATAATTTATATTTTAAAAGGTTGCATTTGATAATTTACCTTATACAAAACTATATCCATTCAAGTAAAAAAATATATAATTATTAAATCAAAATTTCAAAAATAAAAATAACATTAAAACCTATATTTATATAATTATACAAATTTATTTAAAAATCTTTTATAATATATAAATATATATTTTCATTTATAAACCTTAAAACCTATAACTTTAAACAACTTTTTTAACATATATCATATTTTCCCTTACAATTCTCCTTTTGTCGTTTGCAACTTATAGCATACCCACTTCCAGTTTATAATCTATGACTAACTCCTAATATCCCATGTATTTTGATGTAATTTAAGACATGACATAATAATTTAAGACAAACAATGGTGGTGCAGTGATGCTAACTTGTGTTATCTAACACTATATTTAGATCACACACAAAATACTCCCGGCTAAAACCTACTATGTTATCTAGACATAAGTGACGTTATTCCTACACGATTTATTATGCTACAGGACTAAGCATTAATTGTTATCCAAATTCTTAATACTTCACTTCTAAAACTAAAAATTAGAATACATAAATTATACTTAATTTGAAAATAGGGGATCTTTCAGGTGAGCAATGACAATCAACTAAAAACAACAATGCAAAATGAACACAACCTCACCTTGAGAGAAGCTGACCATCATTCCTCTGAGAAGTGGTCGTTTGACTTCCTTTATGTTTCGTGATATACTATTTATTAATTTTATAATTTTTAAGGAGGATTTAGAGTGATGGAGGGAAATAGGAACACACAAGGGAGGGGAAATCTGCATGGGAGAGGAAGAGGATTTGGGCATGGATCCCATATGGGATCTGATGGAAGCCCTATTGTATATTATGGTGATGGCTTTGTTCTAGATAGACACAAGGATAAGCATACAAATGAGTGTAGAATATCCAAAGATAGATCACATGAAGACCTATGTGGGTTTATTCGTGAGTTTACCGCATCTAAGAATCCTTTATTTGCTGATTCGATGCCTGATGAGTAAATTTTGAAGGATGGTGAAGGAGATATGAAACCTATTTGTTAAAATCGTCAGAGATTGTAGTGGAAGCCAAAGGAAAAAAAACTTGAAACTAAGATCATCGATAAATAAGACATAACCCATGCCTAGTATGTAAAAAAAGACGTCGATGATTAGTCATTACAGCTCAGTGGTTGTTTTAGAACCATCATGGGTGGATGATTTACTGCATGAGAATGGCACGAAAGGTGAAATTGCTGATGATTTCAAATTTGGGAAAGAAGAGGACATGCAACCTATTTCACCAAAGAAAGCTTCTTTTGTTTCAATTCTTAAAAAAGACAACCAACCCAGTGATGCTACTATCAAGGGTTTCAATGCAACAGACTAGCACATGTGTGAAGATCAGGGTGACATCAATGGGGTGCCTATGTATTCTAGTAAAGGGGAATAGGAAGAGGATTTGGCACTCAAAATGGATTGCTTGGATTTGGAAATGGCTGATGAGGATGACGAGTTTACATTCAATATTGAAGACTATGCAGAGTACAAGAATGCTAAGAAGGCTTTTGAGTCTATAGGCATTATTTTATTCTTCCTTCGAAGGGTTCCAGATGAAGCGGATTTTAAAAAACAGATTCGTTTCAATTGGGAAGAGAAAGGGTTGCATGTTAAATCTTATTGGGGATTAGGAGGGTGGTATGTTTTAGTTCTTTTTGAAATGGCAGATGTTGCCAGACATATTTTGTAATTTGGCAATTGGAATATTGCAGGATCCACAATGTTTTTTCAGACATGGTGGCCTAATTTTGATTCAAAAAATGATTCTTAGACCTGCTATCCTTTATGGATCAAATTTATCACCATAAAAATAGAGCTTAGATATATGCTACAATCAATGGCTCAAATTTTGGGAAGAATTCTATTGGATCCTTCCAAAAATATATCTCTTAGATTCAACCCATGGGTGTGTGTTGAGGTAGATCTGCAGTGCAAGTTGCCCAAGCATTTAAAGAGTATCACTCTAGATGGTCCAATATTACAAGAGGTGCATTATCTCAACCTAACCAATGCTTTCTTTAGATGTCAGTCCTTGGATCATATGATTAGAGACTACCCACTCTGCAAAAATAAACAATCAAAGAATATCAAGGAAAACAATGAAGTAGAAGAGACTTCCAATTTAGTGGAACAAGAAGGAAAGGATAAGGTATCCATGGCTCTAGATAAAGGGGAACACTCGTAGGGTGTGGTCCCTAATTTTGATCAACAGGAATAGAAATTTTTTTAGAACATAAGTGATTTAAGGAGTTACCCTTTTAGACAAAATAAGTCAAGGAAAGGTTGGGCTTCAGAAGGGAGTAACATTCCTATGCAAGGTGGTGCTTTAGAAGGAGAGATGAGTTTGGGCATACCTATTTTAGGGGAGGATTCTGGGACTCCACAATAGAACACTCCTATTGTAGCTATGGTGTAAGGATGTAGTGATAGTGCTAGTAGAGGAAGCAATAGGTTCCATGTCCTCAAATTCCTGGTTAATCAATGAATTTTGACATAGTTTCATGGAATGTTAGGGGGATGACACTCCCTACTCGTAGGAATTTGTTTAGCATTTTTCTCAGAACTATTTGTGCTGATCTAGTGTGCCTTTAAGAAGTCAATATCTCTAGTTTTGAGCTTTAAAATTGTTTAAGTAGTTCTTGGAAAGGAGCTTGGTGGAGTTTTTATCATTGGCATGGCTCTAGAGGAGTGTTTTTGGCTATTATACAATGGCTTGCTTCTCTTTTACTCAATTGGGGTGAAGATCCTAAAGGTCATATTATTTGGGCAACTTTTGATGTGGTTGAGCAGGTTGTTGGTATTTTTTTAGTGTATAGCCCTAATTTGGCTAGGGATAGGGCAATTTTTTGGTATTTTATGCATGCAAATATTCCTTATGCATGTTGGATTCTTGGGGGTGACTTCAACATGGTTGAATGGGAAGGTGATAGGGAGGGTGGCTCGAGCAGTTGTGTTGCTAGATATGAAAAATATTTTTGGTCTAGAATTAAGGCCACTCTTCACATTTTTTATGCTAAATTCAAATAAAATCACTTGGAGTTAGGAGGTTGGTTCACATGGTCCAATAGGAGAGCAAGAACTAACATGGTGTTTTCTAGATTTGACAGGTTGTATGTTGATAGTCTATACCTTGGACAAGTTGTATGTTGATAGTCTATTCACTTATGTTGGTAGAGGAATGAGATCAGTTGATGTAGATCTTGGAGTAACTAGTTTTGATCATGCACCCATTCACTCATGTATTCATGTTGGTGCTATGATGGTGGAAAAAATAAATTTACCTTTTAAATTGAGCATTTCTCATCTCGAATCTGGTGATTGTAGAGAGCTGATCAGATGTGTCTGGAATATTGAGCCCAAAACCTATGAGAAAGGATGGATTTCTTGGTGGGATGAAACTATAAAAATAATGGTCAAATTTCTACGAGGATGGGGCAGAATTTTGGTACGAGGCAGAAGAAGAAATATGAGATCTCTTCATCAGAATTTGGATACGAACAAGAATAAATTGGAACTTGATCCCTTCAATATGAATTTACAAGGGAAAATTGTGGCTGTAGAAGGGGAAATAAAAAATTTGGAGTATTACATAAGCATAGGAGCTAGAGTGAGAAGCAGGCTATAGCAGATGAAGGAGGGTGATGCCCGACACAATTTTTCTTCAACCATATTCGAAGTAAAAATGCTACTGAGAAATTTCTTGTTCTGCAGAAAGAATATGACACTCATACTGAAGATGAAACTAATATTAGGGACCTTTTTGAGAGACATTTCAAATATATTTTTGTTGCTTATGAAGATTCTATTTTTGTACAGCATGCTGGAGAGTTGGTCAAATAATGTTGGCTAAGAAGATTGCCAACTATGAGAATGATCGTTTATCTTATGATTTTTCTAAATAGGAGCTTTTCAATGCTCTCTCTAAAATGAAAAATGGTAAGTCACCCAGCCCTAATGGTTTACCAGCTGAGTGTTACAAATATATGTGGATTTTTATTGGATATTATTATACTAAGTTGATTAAAGATGTTTTTTATGGAGTTGGTTTCTCACCATGGTTAAATCAAGGGGTAATTAGGTTGATTTATAAAGGCAGTAATAAATATAAGATTGGTGGTTGGCATCCAATTACTCTCTTGAATGTCTCTTACAAAATTATAGCTAAAGCTCTTTCTCTGAGAATGAAAAAAATTGCTTCTAGAATTCTGAGAGAGGAGCAAACTGGTTTTGTAAAAGGCTGATTTATCCTTGATATAGTTTTATCTGTTTGGGAAGCTATGAAATGGACTGAGGAGACTGGACAACATGCTATTTTTTATAAAATTTATTTTGATAAGGCTTATGGTAGGGTGGATTGGACTTTCATTTTTAATATGTTGGAATGGCTTGGATTCAATGGTGCTATGGTTTAGAAAATCAAAATGCTCTTCTCTTCAACTTTAGCCATTGTAGTGGTTAATGGTAAATTATCTAAGATATCCAGTTGTTTAGATCCATCAGACAAGGCTGCCCTTTGGCTCCTCTGCTCTTTGTTCTCTCTTTTGATGCTTTAGGATACATGCTGGAACATAGAAGGATGGTTGGATGTATTAGAGGGATCTCTCTTCCTGAGGGATATTTTTTGAACAATCACTTTGCTCATGATTCCTTTCTTACTATACAGCTAGATAAGAACTTAGTTTTGGGTATGCAAGATTGTCTTCAGCAGTTCTTTCTTGCCTATGGTGCAGTTGTTAGTGAAGCAAAGTCTGATTTATCGCTTGTTGGAGCTGACTTTCTTCCTAGAGGAATTAGTGTTGGATGGAGAAGAATTGGGGATGGAGAGTTTGTAAGGTACCTAGGCATTCCCTTTGGCAAAAAGTTTTCTCTTAAGTCCATGTGGGACTGGTGCATCAAAAAATTTGAGAAGAAGATTCAGAGATGGAAGCATAAGATGATCTCCTTTGCTAGAAAGCTTACCATGGTAAGCAAAGTTCTTCAGGCTTGTCTTATGTATTATTCATCTTTTTGGTTGACTAATTCAACTCAATATAAGAAGTTGGAGACATGCATTAGGAATTTTTTATGGTCCAATATGGATGGTAATAAGAGGGTTACTCTTATAGCATGGAAATATTATATTATTCCTAAGGCGGGTGGAGGTCTTGTCCTATTAGACATTCAGCTTCAAGGTAAGATTATTGCTTCGAAGTAGATCATTATATGCTTAGATGATGATATTGGATGGTAATGTATGCTTAGGTACAAGATAACAAATTGTGTGAATCTTGATGGTTTTTGTGGGCAGTTCAACTTTGAGGATATTGTGGGACATCCTAAAAAATTCAAAATCAGAGGATGCATTTTCATTAAAAGAATCTAGGAAGCCTGGAATGTGGTTGTTAAAGGGTTTAATTGGGAGTATTTGGAGAACATAAGAGGACAGACACTCTCTTCCAAGGCAATTTTCCTTTGGAGGAAGAATGAGATTTATACTTCAGATATTCCCAATCTTCAGTGTAAAATATTGAGTAAGAAAGGAATTTTTAAATGGGTTGATCTCTAGGATGAGAATTCTGATCAATGGATTTCGTTGCAAAAACTGCTTGTTAAGTTTAAAATGAAGCCTTCAGACAAATTTGCGGTGCAAAAACATTAGGGTCTTTTGCCTTCTGAGCAACTTTATAAGCTTACAAATGGTCTTCTTAGTCCTATCTGGAGAGATTGGAGATGGCTTTATGGTAAGCCAATTTGGTGCTTCAAATTGACTAAGCTTTACCATTTGATGACTCCTATTCTCTTAGGGGATGTTTTGAATGCCATATGGGGTATTACTTGTCCTTTCAAGAAATTGAGGAAATGTTTGGCAGGAGTATGGAGGTTCCGAGTCTCTATGCAGTTAAAGGTGTTTTCTTGGCTGGTCATTATGCAGGCCTACAAAGTAAGGCTAGGCTTGCTAAATGGCTACTTTCTTCGAATAAATGCTCCAGTTGTAGACAAAGTGAAACCATTAAACATATTTTTTGGGATTTCCCAAGAGCAAGGAAGGTGTAGAAAGAGGCAAGTGGATATATAGTCTGGTGATTCAGGAACAGCTTAGGTGGAAGGTGATTTTGTTTGGGGACCAGCCCAATTGTGCAGCTTTGAGAATGATTTTCAGAAATACTATTAGACTCTCTGTTTTGTTCGTCTTATGGAATGATAGATGTAATTTGGTCTTCAATAATGAAAACTCTGTTGTTGCTCTCACTGTAATTTGGGTCCATACTTTAATTACTGAGCAGTTGAAAATTTTCAGGTCTGATATCTTTAAATATTGCCTTAGAATTGACAAGGGGCTTAGAACAGATTGCTTACTGCTTTTGCATAAACTGATATAAGTTTGAAAGTCTGTTGTTAATGTACTTTATTAATTATTTGTTAATATAATGTATTTTTCCAAATATATATATATATATATATATATATATATATATATATATATAAGATAATTTCTAATCAGTTGGTGAAACGTAACATCTATTGTAAAGACAATAACACAAGGGGAGGGGGAAGGTAACTATGCATTTTAATTTCATGTAAGTCAGTGGTCTTCATGCTTTTCGGTGATTTTAGATAATGCGGACACGTTTTATCGAGAGATTCAGGAGAGAGGACAGTGTTAAAGTCAAACGAAATTTAGGTATTTGTATAAGAAGAGTATCACAATCTTCTATGAATATATCAGCATGAATCACCAGTTTTAGATACAGACGATTCTATTAGTGGAATTAAATTCTGCAAAGAAATACTAATTTATTTAGATGAAGGGTGGCCAATTAAAGACAATGAACACATCCATCCTCTCAACTGCATCCTGTTACTAGTGATAATAATTTATCTAACAATACATTTAACAGGAGTCCACGTGATGGAACGGACTAATTCTTTTAATTATAAATATGAGCGGCGTCATTTGGCGACGCAGATAATTAAGTCCATAGTAGAAGCGGGTCCGCATGATCTTCATGCGTAAGATTTTCTTCTAACATGACGGGGGTGATGTCGAATGCATTCCCTACACCTTCTTTTCTACCACCAAATCCGACATTGAAAGTCAAGATTAGCCTGAGCTTTTAGAAGCTCTGCTTGCGTGGTTGCCAGCTGTGATTGCAGTTCTGAAACACTCTTCTGCAATTGACGTACGACGCCCGTGCAACCGTAGACTGGATCATGCAGTCTGCAAGTGGCTTCATATACAATGCTGTTTACTGCATCCTCTCTCTTCTCAGCCTCTACATCCTGTAACACCCAACAGACAGAAAATAATCATTACCCTGTTTCAATGAAAATTATTAATATTGGGTTTAATTTGTATAGAGGTTTACTGCTGGATTGAGATCTTCTTGAGAAAAGGAAATATCGAAACTTAACTCGAAGGATTTTGAGCATATTTCTGGTCCCAAATATTTTATGAGGAATTAAGAACTTTTGAGGGTTGTCCGGTGGAAAGTAGGGAGCAAGCAAACATTTCTCTCCGCATTTTGTTCTTAATGTCTTGCAAGCTGAACACGAGTATGAGATTTGACTGAGCTTTCCTGATTTGCGGTCCATCTGCAGGGATAAACACCAGCTTTGTATTATGAGTTTCTAGTGATTAATGTGCCCTATTTATTGCTACCATTACAGAGCTTCCCCTCTTAAAACATAAAGGATAGATTTATAATTCATGAAAGCTTACCTTGGCGGGAAAATTTCAGATCAGACGACTGTTTCGAGAAACATACAAGACGTCTGTAATTTGCGACCAAACAAAGGAAACATATACAGCTGTAGCGTGTAGTGCCTTGGGCCCTCTGAGTTTATGGAGGTCCAAGACTCTCAACCCATTGTTTTAAAGGCGAGCTCATGCATCGACCCATGTAGAGGTTCATGATTTGACGTGAGCATGACTGTCAATGATGGCGTAGTTTGGATAGGCTTCCTTTTGGAGTTTTTCATAACACAAAGATATCTCTACTAAATTAGGTTTGAATTTGAATGTGAAACGAAGTTATACAAAGAAGAACATAATTAAAATTAATAAACAAGGTTTATAACTGCCTAATGTACTTGCAATCTGTCAACTCGGGTAGATGGTACGGCAATCACATATTATTCAACGTAAGAATTAAAAGAACATTGTTCACACTGGAATGATAGCCATCATCTAGTTTAAATAGCATTTCTTAATCGGGATTTAACGAAATAATGTAACTTAACGAGTTTTAAAATATACATACGCTACCACAGGCACGACAGCCAGGTTTGACTGTTAATGGATGTAACTAATTCATGTTTTATTAATATAATTCTTTTACCTTTTTAAAAACAAAAGTATGATTTAGAAAACGACATATACGTCTACAGCTAAATTACTGCGAAGATCACGGCTACCCTAACAAGATGAACTACAAAGAAATAAAGCAAATGAACTGAAATGATTCTAATCAGGGTACCAAGAGTTTTAATAATACCAAATATACAATTTTATTTTTTTAAATTCAAACCTTAAGTTTATTATTCAAAATATTTAAGTTTCATATTAAAAAATCAGTTTTGGTCTATTCCTAAAAATAGACAAAGTACTGGTCGATTCATACAATAGAAAGAAAGCACGGACCGCCTTGGTGGTAACATGGCTTGTGACGTTAGAACAGTGCTCGCTTCTTAATGACAAAAGAAAGGACGGACCGCCTTGGTGGTAACGTGGCTTGCGAAATTAGCAACTGCCAAACGTTGTTTGGCTATTTCAATAAACATATACTACAGAGATAAGACAGTTGAAAAGATAGTTGATAGCAACCAAATGAACTACTTTATTCAATTCCTTAACCGGTCCAGATTTCACAAATAAAAAAATCAATACGCATATCATATCAATTACGCTTTAAATTCGACTTGTACGGACAGTGACCGCTCATAGAATCAGACCAGTATAACAATTCTCTTGCCAGCAGTAGTCTAGCCCACTTTTTAAGTCGAGTGTCGATGAAAATAAGATGCAGAAGCGTTAGCAGGACTCGTTTTCCCCTCAATACTGTCGTACCATCGACACTAACTGTTATAAATGTTTAAAAATATCGTGTGGTTTAACAGAAAATTGAGGCAGCAATTACCGTTAACAAAATAATTGTCAGCTCGTTATGGGCTTCATTAAAATTGCATGAAACCATCTGTACCGTGATGAGAGGTATTGGAACTGACTAGACGTGAACACGTTCTATGAGTGTGTTTAAAAGTGACCTTGTTGATGAGGGAACTGATTAGACGTGAACACGTTCTATGAATGTCTTTAAAAGTGCCCTTGCTGATGACTACGGAGCGTTTCTTCCTCGTCATTGCCATTCCACGAGTGTAACGATCCTTCTCGCACAGTTTTTATTGGTAAGTTGAATAGATAGTTTTGACTTGTTTTCTTTTCTTTTGGAAATGTGGTATTGTTAATGGTTTTGTGTATCCAGTATTATTTTTTTGGATTGATACAAGAACAGTTGAAAGTAAATGGTAAATAGAGAAGTGATGATATGGCTCACAGTACATGAAAACTCGCGCTTTTGCATATTATATAGTTGCATTACAATTTGTGTGAACCATGTTTTGATTGTTTATTGGTTGTTGGTATGAAATGAAGTATTCATATATATTCATATGTTTTATGTGAGGATGATGATGAGAGCCACTTTTAATATTTAAATTAATAAAAAAAATAGAAATAGTGATAATTGATGCAATAAAAAGTTTAATATAGAGTGGTTTTATATAAAATATGACCTTTCACCGCGTGAATGCCATTATTATTATTATGTTCTTCTTCTTTTTATTTTTATTTATTTATATATAATAATAATAATAATAATAATAATAATAATAATAATAATAATAATAATGGCATTTATACTTATATAAATATAAAGTGAATCGAATCCAATGGATAAATTGATATTATGGAGGTTCGCATCATTGTTATGTGTGCATAGTGTAGTGGCTCTTACTTCTTTGTGCTTGGCACTTCGCATGAAAACGGTATGACTGATTGTTTTCGGGTTTTTGGTAAGTTGAGAGTGAGGGAAGGAAAATGTCGTAAAGTGCATTGGGGTTACGGAGAGGGGAATGGTAGCTGTTCATGCATTTCTGCACTAATTGAAATTTGCTTGGTGTGCGTGTTGAAGACTGTATTTGAAATAGAACATAACAGTCGATCATCAAGATTTTCCAGGTTGGATTGATATTTTATTTGTCTTTTGTCCAAAATCACTTTGTATAAGACTTGTATTCTTTTCTTTCGTTGAAAAATGTTGAAGGATATTTGCTGAATAAATTAAATTCAAAAATCCATCTGTGTGAGTGATGTATGTTAAATGGTATGATTATGGTTATTTGTTTACCAAGAAGATTCAAGTTGCACTGTTACAATAGTTGTAACTATTATCAAGAAGAAAGTAGAAGATACAAAAACTTTTGCATGCCTTTTGCTTGCTTGAAAGAAGACAATAATTTGAAATTGCTAGTTTTGTTGTGTGAAAAAGAAAATATGAGGCACAGTAGTATAGTTGCAAACCAATAGATTGCATTCATTTCATTGAGCCGATTTTGATCCCTATCATCACTTAACTGATTAAGCAAAACATAGCAGGCCTCGCGATGATTATAGCAAAAGTCCTCAAGACCTATGACAGATGGTTTATCTTTTTCTGTGTTAACTCTATACAACCATATCAATGTATTTATACTTATTATTTTATAAAAAAATATATATATCCAGATAGATTTTATTAGGGAATGAAGCCAATAGGGGTTACATGTAATGCTTTTGATATTTTAATGAAAATATTATTGAAGAGTTTTGACGTTGGACTCTGAAAGGAGATTATGTGTAATTGCAGTACATGTAGCTTGTATCTTTTGCTATAGGGTTCATTTTGTGAATTATTAGATGAAACTTGTGACTCATTTTTGTTCTGCGTGTTCAAATTTTCTTTTAAATAGAACCAAAAACTGGTTAAAATCCCAAACTTGTATCCTCTAGAACATAGAATACTATAATGTAAAACTGCTGAAAATGATACCCTGTGATGTTGGTAAGATTTACCAAACATAAAATGTATAAGCTACAGATGAACAACCAATGTTTACATCCAAATGTATGAACTATTTTTGACTTCACAATAACCCAGGTATAATAATGGTAATGTTGACCTTTGTGTTAATTGGAAATGTTTCATTGTGCTCGATGAAATTTAAGGTTGGAGATGTTATAAAAATAGACACATCCTTTAGTAAATTAACTTGAGAAAACGTAACACTTCAGAGAATTACATTATTTGCTTCAATTCGTTAGATGGGGTAGTTTAATTGATTTGTAATTTAATTCAATAAAAATAGGTTAATAAAAATATAGTGGGTTATATTATAAAATTTTGTTAGTGCTCGAATGTGCGGAAGATTTTTCCAGTAGGAACCGATGAAAGAAAAAATAATAGATATAAAATTAAAAATTACGTTGTTTTATGATACACCTATTTAATTACTTGACATTACTCGATATTCGTAGTGCAAACCGGGTCGTGAGACGGAAGAGTCCATTCATCAGGAAAAGCATGAAACAAGAAAACTATAGAGGAGATTGGACTATCTTATGTCAATATTATGAAATTTGTATTTAGAAGGAATTGGAAATAAATTTCTAAACATAACTTAAAAATAGAAGTGTAGTTGAGCTCTTCGAGGGTATTAAGTTAGTGAAAAGAATTAACAAGAGTTTAATGAGTAGTAAATATTTAACTCTCGTAAAATATCTGTTTGAATTGGTTGAGAATGAATTAAGCATTTGATTGTGAAATCCACTCTTGGAATCAGGAAATATAAACTTTACATTGCTTAACAACCTCTTGAATAATTTATGATAGGTGCGAACCAATTAACATAGTTATGGAGTGAGTACCTAAAGTATGGGTTGTTGATTTGTTAAAACAATGTGGAAGACGCAGAGTTTATGGGAAATAAATGAATATGTGTAGATTTTATAACATATATTATGTTTGAGATAAACCCCGTGAGCTGTATTAGAGAACCATGATTGCTTTCCATGGAAATGGCGGCAATAATGAATAGTTTAACTTTTTATTTACTTCTATTTGGTTTTAGCTTGTTGAAGAAGCACAACAACAAAGATTGTGTAAGATATTTTAGATAATCTTTATTGATGGTTGAAGAATATATTTTGTTCAAATTTTCAATAAAAGTATTATTAGGGTGCATTATTTATTTTTGGTAATGACATCTTAGTGATAGCTTTATAAATGCATGATAGATAGATACATCAAGCTTTTTGGAAAGGGTTTACTTTTCAAAAACATAAAAAAAACTGGATTATAGTTGAGTGTGTACTTGTAAAAAGAAATAATAATTCTACATCCAAGCCTAGGATTGGAATATTAAAATGCATACAATTTGGTGAATAGACCTAAAAATCAAACTATCTTAAACTTGGATCATCGATTAGGGATGATCATTAGAATACACCCAATGTTGTTGAGGTGCAGACATGCACACAATGAGTTTCAAGAGCAACTATAGTCTGATAGAATCGGTCAGAACAAGTGACTTGGTTAGCGCTTGTAACGAGGGGTGGTATGGGACTCCACCTCTAGGTTTTTTCTCGGGTAGTACTATGATAAGTCCCATGTTCATTGAACTTAGCTAGTTCAGCCACGATGTTTGGTATGAGATAAACGATCATGAGTCATAATGGACATGTGTGATCAAGTCCAAGGTTAGGGTATTTATATGGCTCTAGTTGACTTCAGGTAGTGGATAATCAACTAGATACTGGGTATATGTATGCTAACCCCCTTACATACACATATTAGAACAAGTCAACCGGTTAGTCAAAGGTTCAGTATGATAAGGGATGAGGAAGTATGCCTCCACCCTCTAGGTGTTATGGACCCAAAGGATAATCCTAGCTATGGATTGACCCTCATGCCATAACTTGAGGATGTTAAATGAGACAAGTCATTTCCACATAATGGCACTATTTACAATATTTGGCCAATCTCGTCCACTTGGGTGGCTATTAGAGAGCAATCTTGAACCCAAAAGTGATATGAAATATTTGTAATAATTAGTAATTATGATAGTGATAAATTGGGTGAAACAAATCTACTATGAACATGAAAGCACTCTTAGGAACAAACCATGATTTTAAAATATAAAAAAAAATAACCTTGAGATATCACTTAACTTGTTTTTGTGGTGCAACCAAGCGAGTAGACTTGGGTTGTTATATATGGTATCAGATCAGAAGAGATCTTAAGTTGTAGACTTTGATTAATTTTTTTTTTCTCTAGATCAAGTAACTTACTTATTTTACCTATATATCAAATGGAACTAATGTTGCGAGCTGGATCTTCAGAAAATCCTATAGGAGGTAGGGTGGAAGAATCCATTAAAAGACCTGTAAGGGGACCAAGGTTAGGCATAAGATGATAAGGTCCTCAATGAGAAAGAAGAATGGAATGGTTGAACAAACCTCCACAAAATGAGCCTGGTAGGGAGGAAGGAAACCTTGCAAAGGTTGTGCAATTATTATAAACTCATATGGAGCATCAAAGAGAAGAAATGATCCAACAGAAAACTCATATGGTCCAACAATAAAATTTTATTGTTCAACAACATAAAGTCATAGAAGACTTAGCTAGGGGAAGGTAAATTGAAATAGGCAGGGCAAAGGAAGTACCTAGTGAACTTGTACGATCTAGTGCTAGTAGGACCAAAGTGAGTAAATAATTGGATAGGAACCTAAAGAAGGTTGTAATATCCAATTATAATGGGAAAGGTGACGGTGATGCATCAGAGAACTAGCTATGTGAACTAGAGTCATATGTTTCCTTGGTGGTTTTGTCATATGAATCTAAAATTGTATTGGTAGTTATAAACATGACTAAAGTAGCCCTCGATTTGTGGAAGTCCTATAAGAAAGAGCATGAAATTGAAGCTACAAACCTCAAATGAGAGGAATTCATTAAGGAATTCAGGAATGGATTTCCAACTAAGCAATATTATGTGGAAAAGTTTAGGGAGTTTTCTAATTTGTGATAAGAAAATATGGTAGTGCAAGATTATCATAAAAAGTATATTCAATTGCTAAAATATGCATATCAATATGAAAGTATTGAGGAGATGAAGGTTTAGAAATTCGTCCTGAGATTGCATCCCAAGATCATAACGGTGGTGAATATGAACAACCCTGTAGATCATCCTATTACTTTTGATTTAGCATGAAAAGAGAAAGTAAATCAAGATATGAGAAAAGTATACTTTAATTATCAAAAGATATTTGAAAAGGAAAAATATGAGCTTAATAAGTGGAAGATTGTTGGGTTTATGAAGTGGGAAAAAGAAAAAAATAAGAAACCTAAAGAGGGAGATCAGAATAGACAAGGAAGCATAAATAGGGCTAAATTTCAGAGTAATAAGTTCAAGAGGAATGACAAAGAGTTTTCCAAAAGACATGATTAGAGACTCACAAATCAGGAGAAGGCTAGAGAAACTATACCTTAGGGCAGGAACGATAATAATAATAGAGGAAATAGAGATCCTCCAAGTGGATGTTTAATATTCCAAGGAGCTAATTATACCAACAAGTGCTCCATAGAGTTGATCTTCATCAGAAAGATCTATAAAAGCTACCCTTAGGATATTTGTGGTGATAGGTATTCTTGTTATTGTTGGTCAATTTACTCCTTTCTTATTAAATGATTTTTTTTTTATAAATATGTGTGTATTTTGATAGATAGTGGATCAACTAATAGATTTATTTCCACTAGTTTAGTGAGGGACGTACCTGAAAGACCTAGTTTTTAGCTAATGGTTGGAAGGTAGAGTACAGGTCAGGACAAACCTACCAAGTCAATCAATGTCTATTTGACCCTCACATCATTTTTCCATAAGGAAAAACTAATTGGCATTTGTATGTGGCACCATTGCATGCTTTTGATATTATTTTTGGTATGGACTAGTTAAAATCCCGTAAGGCTCTTTTGAATTTTGAGGAAATATGCATAGAGTTTTTGGATGAGCCTAATCAAAGGATTAGAATGCATTTTGATCATGGTGCAATTGAGCCACATTTATTGACTGTAATGCATATAAAAAATGTCATTACGAAGAGGGGAATGATTTTTGTAGTTAAAATGAATAAGAAGGAGGAGAATGAAATGGAATCTGACCTATTCCAAAAGCATCATATCTTGGGATAATTCAAGGATGTGTTTCCAGAGGACCTTTAAAGGTTACCTCCACAAAGGAAATTTAATTTTCTATCAATTTATTACCTGGAGCTATGCCCATTGCAAGGGCACAATATAGGATGTATCCTATTGAGCTACAAGAGCTCAAAACACAACTTTAAATATTTTTTGGGAAAAGGGCTAATAAAGCCAAATATGTCACCTTGGTGAGTTTCTATCTTGTTTATTAAAAAGAACTATGGTATATGATGATGAATAAGGTTACTATCAAAAATAGGTATTCATTACCTAGAATTGATGATCTCTTCAATCAGCTAAAAGGAGTAACCATATTCTCAAAGATTGACCTAAGGTCTGGTTATCATAAGTTAAGGATCCGAGAAGAAGATACTTCTAAAACAACTTTTAGAATTAGGTATGAACATTTTGAATTCACTATCCTACCTTTTGGGCTAACTAATGCCCCAAACACATTCATGAATCTCATGAATAGCATTTTTAGAGAGCAATTGGACAAGTTTGTGCTCGTGTTTAGGTATGACATATTGATTTATTCTAAGAACAAGGAGGAAAATGATCATCACATGCAAAATTTACTTGAGATTATTAGAAGGAATCAATTATATGAGAAACTATCAAAGTGTGAATTTTACACTCCACAAGTATAGTATTTGGGACATATTATCTTTGTTGAAGGGATTGCAGTCGATCCCAAAAAAATAAAAACAATTATAGAATGGCCTGCACCTACTAATGTGATTGAGGTGAGAAGTTTTATGGCGATTACAGGCTATTATAGGTGTTTTTTCAAAGGATTCTAAAGAATTTCCCAACCCATTATAAAACTTCAAAGGAAGGGTAAAGCCTTCAAATGGATAGAGTAGTGTAAAGAGGCTTTTCAAATTTTGAAATAAAAGTTGACAACCACACAAATTTTACAATTACCTGATCCTAATAAATAGTTTATAGTGTGTATTGATGCATAAATTGAAGTATTAGGAGGGATTTTGACCCAATATGATGTGGTTATTGCCTTTGAATCAAGGAAACTTAAGAGACATGAGGTGAATTATGCCACTCATGACTTGGATTTGGTAGCTATTGTACATGCCCTTAAGATTTGGAGGTACTATTTATTGGGAAAACCATTTGAACTAATGACAGATCACTAGAGTTTAAGATACATAACTACTTAGCCCTTATTGAATTCTAGGCAATGACAATGGATGGAGTTTCTAGATAAGTATGATTTTGGCATTAAGTACATTAAGGGTAATGAAAATAAGGTTGCAGATGCTCTAAGTAGGAGAGGTCACATTGCTGCAATGACAAAATATCATTATGATTTGTTATATTGGATTAAATATCTATACAAAAAAGATGAATTTTGCTAGCCTTGTAATGTTCAAGTTGAGCAAGAACTTGGAAATGATACAGGATTTGTTTTCCAAGATGATTTGTTGTATTATAAGAATAGGTTGGTTGTACCAAATACATGTGGATTCAGAGAAATAATCCTTAAGGAGGCTCACAATACTCCTTATTCAACACAACTTGGAGGGGTAAAGATGCACAAGAGCTTGGGAAAGGCTTACTATTTTCTAAGTATAAAAAATGATATCAGTAATTATGTGGTAGGTGCTTGGAGTGCTAGAAAGTGAAAGCGAAGCATTTGCAACTAGTAGGTAAACTATATCCATATGATATACCTACGTAAAAATAATAGGTGATATCAATGGACTTTATAGTGGGTTTACCTAAAATAAGGTTCAAGCATGACACAATCTTGGTAGTTGTGGATAAGTTAATAAAGGTTGCACATTTTATACCAGGAAATGTACAAGATGATGCACCCACAATAGAGAGCAAGTTTTCCATGGAAGTGGTAAGATTGCATGGTTTTCTAGAAATCATAATCTGTGATAAAGATTCTCACTTTACCTATGAGTTTTGGTAGGCTTTGCATGAAGTATTGGGAACTAAATTGAACATTAATACTACCTATCACCCTGATATAGATGGATAGATTGAGAGGGTGAACTAGGTATTAGAGGATATGTTAAGAATATATTGCATGGATCAGCATAAAAAGTGGGAAGACTATTTATACCTAGTCGAATTTGCATACAATAACAATTAGCATGTTGTTGGACATTTTGAGTCAAAGTTGTCATTGATGTTAAGGAACAAAGTTGTCATTTATGTCAAGGAATATGTAAAGGAAAAACGAAAAGGTTAATGGCAAAAGATATTCATAATAGTTTTAATATTATGTGGAAGCATATGAAGGTGGTTTTTTATTAAAACCATGGATGAGCAAAATAAAATGTTTTTCATAAAAATCCAAAGAAGCATTTTGAAAAGCTAAAGGAGGTTTTAATATTTATTTTATAAAATATTTAAATTCAATTTGAATTTAAATTTTATAAATAAATTTTATTTATGCAAAGGGGTAAAATCAAAGAGGGCTTTAATAAGCCAAAAATGACTTAAGAATTAATTTATAAAATTTAAATTCTAAAGAATTTAAATAATTTATAAATTAATTATTCAAATTTCGAAGGCACCAACGTTCAATATTATTGGAGGTAATATGTATAAACACTATATGCCTAAATGACATAGAACTTACCCTTTGTTCGAAAGAAATAATAGTGGCATGTGTTGTGGTGAATACTCATGTGGAGAAGAAGACAAATATTTGTCTTAAGGCACCAACAAAAGTGTTAAAGACCATTGAGGGTAAAACCCTTATATCCACCAAGGCACATGGCCTAGTGGCAAGCGATCACGAGTTAAGTCTTGAGGGTGCAGACTGGTTCACGTTCAATTCTTGATGAGAGCGTTTTGGTGTGTTGTGCTTTGGCGTCGGAGGAAGAGACATGTTGACCTTTTTTGTTTCAGTGCATTGGGGAAGAACATAGAGCACATTGTGCTCTTCATTCCCCAATGAACGCCTAGCTCATGCGGCGGTTGGAGTCATGACTAGGGCATTGGGAGAAGCTACATCGAGGGTTCGATTCTCACCTAGGCAGAGGTAATAAATTTTGCATTGTTTTTAATTGCATAAGGTGTAAACATAAGGTTTAGGGAGTTATAAGGAGTTTTTGAAAGGTGATTATTTTAATTGTTAGTTTTTGATTAAATGAAGGAATAAGGTGTTGAAATTTATTTTTAAATAAAGTTATTGTGATTCTTTTGATTTATCAAAAAGCGAATTGAAGAGTGATTAAATTTAAGAAAATTTTTTGCCATTGAGTTAGTTTGAAAAGGAGATTGTATTGACAATATTTTTGATATTGAATATTATTTTAATTGGGAGATCATAAGGCTTATTTGGTCAATCATTTTTGTATATGTTGATTGATGCTTTCTTTAAGATGGAGTGATAAGGTGTATGTGTGTTTTGATATTTTGCATTGTATCTTTGAGAGAGTTTAGTATCTTTAACTCCTTGAGCTTGGCAAAGAAGTGTTTGTGGTTGTGGAAATTGAGGTTCCCTCATCATAAAGAAAAAGGTATGAGCACATTCTTCCATAGTTGAGTTGATTGGTTTGTTTTTTTGGAAAATAAGTTTGGAGTGAAAAGGAATTGATTAGGGTTTCCTTATTGAGAGTGTTGAGTTAATGCTTCAAGGCTTTTTGGAATAAAGTGTTATTTTTAAAACCTTGTCTTATAAGCATTGTTGTTGAAGCCATTTATTGTATAAATAACTTGAACTAGGGTTTGAAAAGAACATGAGTATCATTGTTATGTGAGAGTTGTTTTATAAGCATTGTTGTTGAAGTGATTTTTTGAGTGAAGAACTTGAAATAGGGTTTGGAAAGAACACGGGTATCCTTGTTATGTGATATTGGTTGATAAGTATTGTTAGAAATATTTTGAGTGAGTGTTCATATTTTTGGACTAGGGTTTGTTAGAAAGAATTATTTCATTAAGTGATTGATTGAGTAGAGTTGGTTGAGCCTAGTCAAGTGGATGTGTGAAGTGATTGTTCAAGTTCCATAAAATAAACTATTCTATATTCAAAATATATTTTAGAAAGTAATTGAGGTGAATGTGAAGTATATTTAGTCTCTAAAAATTCTCTAAATGTTTCCAAAATTGAGCATCGTGATGAGTATATGGCATATTGAGTCTCTAACAATTCTCTTTATGTTTCTATGAGATTGGACAAGTTCCAATGTGGACTTGTTGAGTAGATTCGAGGTAAGTATTTGAGAAGACTTGAGGACATATTTGAGTAGGCTTTTGTGGAAGCTTACAATACATATTGAGAGCATATTTGGATAAGTTCTTGTGAGGACTTATTGAGCAGATTTGTATAAGGTCTTGAGAGGAATTATTGAGCAGATTGGAAAAAGTTCTAGTGAGGACTTGTAGAGAAGATTTGGACAAGTTCTAGAGAGGACACGAGGATAAATTAGTGTGAGATTTTATGGAATATTACAAGGTATATTCGAGATAGGTCTTGGTGAAAGTTTGTGAGCAGAGTTGATTGATTGATTTGTTCAAACATTGTGTTGGGGTTTGGGATAAATCCAGCTGAGTTGATTTGATATTGATTCAAAATTTGAGTTAAGGCTTGAGAATAGATATTGACAATATATTTGTGCTAGACCTAAGTACTATGTTTAGTACAGATTCGAGGATATATTTTGGTACGGATTTAAGGACATATTTGTACCAGATCAAAGACAAATATTAAGGATAGATTTGTGCTAGAATGAAGGACTATGTTTAGTGCAGATTTGAGACAAAGCTTTGGAGGTGACAGAGTTGAGGATAGATATCTCTAGCCATAGTAGGGAAGATAGTTGTCTTTTATGGATAGAGTTCTATTTGCTAAGGGAACCTAAGGTAGAGGTCTTCTACAGGATCACTAACCAAAGCAGATATTAGGATATTTGTGTCTCCTATGGATAGATATCCATGAACTTAATTTATGGGATTGGTATATCATTTGGAAATAGGTCCATAAATATTGTAATAAGGAAAGGATTCCCAAGAGATTGATTGAAAAAAATTTAGTGAAATATTTTCTCCGTGGAGTAGCCCACATTGGGTGAACCACATCAAATTAGTGTCTCTATTGTGTATGATGATTTGTGCATTGTTTTAGTTATTGCTATTGATATTGTCATTGATTATATTGGATAATAATGTTTGGGAAATAAAAATAAAAAGTGGTCTTATACGGTTCACCCCACCTCTCAGTATAAGCTTATGTTCTTCAATTGGTATCAGAGCGGGTTCCTTCAGAATATTTTAACAACTTGAAGTAAAATTCAATAAGAACACAATGGATTCTAAGAATTGACCTTCAGATAATTCAATACTAGTATTTTATGGAAGTGATTATGTATATTGGAGTTTGAGAATGAAGATCTACCTGAAGGCACTTGGCAATGAGATTTGAGAAGTAGTTGAAAATAGATATGACCCCTCTGTTGATCCACCTATAGATAAGAAAGTTAAGCTTATACAACATTAAAATTATAAATTAATGAATGCACTTTTGAGAGGCTTGCATAGAACAGAGTCCATAAAAGTTATGCATTGTCAAAATGCAAAAGAAATGTGGGATAAGTTGCAAAATATATATGAAGGAGATAAAGGTGTAAAGAAAGCAAAGATACTAAAACTCAAAGGATAATTTGAAGAGTTAAGAATGAAGGATGAGGAAAACATTAGTACTTATCTACTTCGAATTGATGAGTTTTTTAATGCTATGCAAGGACTTGGAATGAAGGTTGATGAATCAGATGTCTATGATAAGGTCTTAAGATATCTTCCCAAAAGATTTAGTAAAAACATTTTTGCTATAGAAGAGTTAAAGGATGATGATTATTTGACAAGAGATATGCTGCTTGGTATTCTTACATCTTTTGAGTTAAGAACAAAATAACCTATTCCCCAGAAGGAAGCAACCTTCAAAGAAACCAAGAAGACAAAGGGTAAGAAGTCAGAATCAAACAATGAGTCATCTAGTGATGAAGAACCTAATTATGGTAGAAGGAATAAGGATTCAAGAAGTTCTAGATATACAATTTTTTTTAGATATTTCAATTGTAGAAAGTATGGTCATTATGCAACTAATTGTAAAGAAGTAATGAATAACAATGATCAAGAAAAATAGGATCACAGGAACAGGGAATCATAAAGATACAGGCATCAAAATAAAAGCAAGGATGGAAAAAGCAGGTAAGGAAATGAGTTCTTTCAAAGGCAAAAGAGGAGGTACTATGCAGATAAGGCAAATAAGTACTCAAGTGAAAGTGATGCTAGTTTTTCAGATAATGATTGTTGGCAATTTTGGGTACCTTAAGTTCTTTGCAGTTGCTCAAGTAAATAAGTTGTCATTGATGTCAAGAAGCTTTTCAAAGAATTTGATTTGATGTAAAATAATGTGTTTTTTTGAAGTTTCAGCTTGACATGTTCGAAAGAAAGTAAGTTGGAAAAATGTCGCGATATCGCGACATGTTGCATTTTTGTGACTTAAATAGGAGAGAGAAAGCTTTTTGAAAAAGTTTCACGATTTCGCGACATGGTGGAAGAAAAATAAGAAGCTAGCAAAACTGTCGTGATTTCGTGACATGTTCGAAGAGAGAGAAGAAGCTGGCAAAACTGTCGCAATTTTGCGACATATTGGCAGAGAAAGAAAGCAAGGTGGAAGATGTCACGATTTCGTGACATGTCGCATTTTTGTGACTCAAAAAGTGCAGGAAGGCAAAGAAGGAAAAATGTCGCGATTTCGCGACATAATGCAAGGAAGGTTGTACGGACGAAAAAGTGTCACGATTTTGCGACATAATGTAGAAGGGAGAGTTCATAGTGTGAACTGTCACGATTTCGTGACAATTTTGAAGAGAGATAAAGTATCAAAAAGTGTCATGATTTCACGACATGCTACAAAAAACAAAGTGAGGACTATTGTGATTTCATGACATGCTGAAAAACTCAAAGTGAGAACTGTCGCGATTTCATGACATGCAGCAAAGGGAAGAGTTTGAAATGAGAAGCGTCGTGATTTCATGATAAGCTACAAAGAAATTGTATGGATGTAGAAAGTGTCATGATTTCATGACAGGTTGAAGAGAAAGCTTGCGGTTGCAAAAAGTGTCACGATTTTGTGATAGTTTGAGATGGCAGCATACAGATGGAGAAAGTGTGCAAGTATTCAATAGAATAAGCATCACGATTTCATGACGAATTCAAGAAGGAAGAGCTCGAATGCAGAAGCATCATGATTTTGCAACATGTTCCAGTTTTGCGGGTGTAAGGCAAAGAGAAGCTCAAGGCAACGAAAGTGTCACGATTTCATGACATGTTCTAGTTTCGTGGGTGTAAGGCTGAGAGAAGCTCAAGGCACCGAAAGTCTCACAATTTTGTGACATGTTCTAGTTTCGTGGGTGTAATACTGAGAGAAGCTCAAGGTAGCGAAAGTGTCACAATTTCGTGACATGTTCCAGTTTCGTGAGTGTAAGATAGAGAAGATCTTAAGGCAGCGTAAGCGTCACGATTTCATGACATGTTCCAGTTTTGCTAGTGCAAGTCGAGAAGAGGTTGATAAAGCGAGAAATATCATGATTTCATGACAAAAGTGATGATGATGTCAGCAGAGGTAGAAGTGTCACAATTTTGTGACAAAAGCAAAGTTTTTGTTGACAAAGCGAGAAGTGTCATGATTTTGTGACAAGAACATAGTCAAGGCAGACAAAGGCAAAAGTGTCACGATATCGCGACATGTTGTAGTTTCACAAGAAAAGCTATAGAACTACAAATGTGGTTAAAGTTGACAAAGTTAAATTTGGGCCGACGTAGCTTAGGGTTTTGCAGCCGACGTAGTTTAAGGGTAACAACCGACTAAGACCAAGGTTTAGATCTTGATTATGTTAGTATAAAATGAGGGTTGTTTGAAGAGAACTGGTATCGATCGAAGTGTGCATTTGAAGTGTGATATTCATAGATAGAGTGTGAGGGATAAGTTCGATCGTTGAGAAGCAGAGTGTGTGAAGACTGTGCTGATGTGATTGTGTAGAGGTGCATAAGTTGATGTTCGATTGAGTGCTGCTATGTTTGCGTAGTCAATGCAAAAGTTGGTTTCGACCAAGTGTAGCTGTAACAGAATAGAAAAGATATTTGAGGACAGACTTGTGCCAAACCAAAGGACTGTGTTTGGTGCAGGCCCGAGAAAGAGGAAGAGGACAGACTTGTGCCAGACCGAAGGACTGTGTTTGGTATAGATCATAGAAAAATATAGAGGACATTTGTGCTAGATCGAAGGACTGTGTTTAGTGCATTTTTGAGGACCAGATTTGAGGTGATAGGGTTGAGGACAGAGGTCTCCAGCCAGAGCAGGGAAGACAGGTGTCTTCTGTGGATAGATTTCCACTTGCTAAGGGCAGCAGAGGAAGAGGTCTTCTAGAGGATCACCGACAGAGCAGAGTTAGGGGATTGGTGTCTCCTTTGGGTTGGTACCCATAAACATTGTAATCGGGAAAGGTTTTCCTAGATTTGGTTGATAAAATTTTAGTGAAAATTTTATCCGTGGAGTAGCCCACCTTGGGTGAACCACGTAAATTGTTGTGTCTCTATTATGGATGGTTTTTTCTGTATTGCTTTGATTTTTGCTTGATACTGCTTTCTATACACTGCATAATATTGTATTAAAAGTTAATTTGAAAGAAAAAGTAGAAAGTGGTCTTATATTGTTCACCCCCCCCTCAGTATAAGCTTGTGTTCTTCAATGATAGAGATGAAGTCCTATTTATGATTGAAGAATAAGAAGTGCAAAAAAGAGGACCAATAATTCTCAAGTGTTTTAGATGTGGTAACTTTGGACATCTAGAAGATAGTTGTACAAGGAATGGTTATAGTTTCAGTGATGATGATGAATATGAGGATACACTTGAAGGACCAGATGAAAATATTCTAATGGCTCTAGAGAAAGAAGAAAGTGATCCTATAGAAGACAAGTCAAAAGAAAATAAATATGTGGACAAAGGTAAACAAATAGAGGAAGAATCAGATAAATAAGGATATGATCTTAAGGGAGAACTTATCTATGCTCTTGAAATAGTAAAGAAGGTAAGAAAGCAAAACTCTAAATTAGAAGCTCAGTTTCAAGAATGTGATGAAGAGAGAAGAATGCTTATAGAGGATCTAGACAAATCAAAGGCTAAGACAAAGAAATTCAAGGATAAGCTAGAAGCAAAGGTCTTAGAATGTGAAAGGTTAGTACAAGAAGTAGCCCTACTAAGGGAATATTTAGAAGACTCCAAAGTCAAGCTAAAAGGATTCAAAAATAGCTCAAAGAATTTAGATAAGTTCATCAAGATACAAAAGCCTACATCAAGCAAGATAGGTCTTGGATTTGAACAGGAACAAAAGAAATGGGAAGGAAAGTCAACCTCAAGTTCTAGAGGAGAAGAAACTTCAGAAGAAGATAGTGTAAGAGAAAGTGAGACATCTGAGGATGAGTTGGACAATAGAAAGTTCAACAAGGATATGAATAATGCATAAAGAAGAGATAGATGGAACAACAATCAGAATAGGTCAAGAGAGACTAAGAGACCAATGAGGTCAAGACAAGGAAGTTTCAATGGAAGATGTTTTTCATGTCACATGTTTGGGCACATGGCTTCATAGTGCAGGACACATGAAAGATAGGAATATGGGAATAAATAACTTTTCCATGGGTATTGCTACTCATGTAATCAGTTTGGTCACAAGGCAATGAATTGCAGGGTTCATGACAGAAGAGGATATGGCTTCACTAGGAGAAATCCTAAGACATTTGCACCTCCAAGGAATAATAACATTAAGTGTTATAAGTGCAATAATGATGGACACATAACAAAGTGGTGTAGAGCAGACATTCCAGAATCAAGTATGAACAGGAAAGGAAAGGAATAGGAATATGGATATGAATAGGAACAAGAACATGGATATGAACAAGAAAAGGAATAGGAACATGAATAGGAACATGAACATGGACATGGAAAGGAACAATCAAAGGAATCAAAAGGATCATATAAGAAGAAAAGAGGATAAAGGTAAAGAATAGTGCTTGATGGGAGTAGAAATACTCCCACCCTAGAATTAACCACCTCAAGAGGAGGTGGGGGAGGGGCTAAGCTAAGAGGCTCATTCTTAGCCCCGAGCCCCAAAGGTGACCCTTTGCCATTGATGTCAAAGGGGGAGAGATTTGAGTAAGGGGGGAGAGATTTGGTATTTGAGTAAAGAGGAGAAATTTGAAAAGAGCATTGAGCCAGGGGGAGCAATGTCCCATGGGGAGCAGAATAAAGAAAAGGTTAAGTTTCTGGTAAAAATAATTTGGGTTGCCATCAATGACAAATGGGGAGATTGTTGGACATTTTGAGTCAAAGTTGTCATTGATGTCAAGGAATGAAGTCATCATTGATGTCAAGGAATATGTCAAGGAACAATGCAAAGGTTAATGGCAAAAGAGCTTCATAATATTTTTAATATTATGTGGAAGCATATGAAGGTGGGTTTTTATTAAAACCATGGATGAGCAAAATAAAAGGTTTTTCATAAAAACCCAAGGAAGCATTTTGAAAAGTTAAAGGAGGTTTTAATATTTATTTTATAAAATATTTAAATTCAATTTGAATTTAAATTTTATAAATAAATATTATCTATGCAAAGAGGTAAAATCAAAGAGGGCTTTAATAAGCCAAAAAGGGATTTAAGAATTAATTTATAAAATTTAAATTCTAAAGAATTTAAATAATTTATAAATTAATTATTCAAATTTCGAAGGCACCGACGTTCAAAATTATTGGAGATAATATGTATAAAAACTATATGCCTAAATGGCATAGAACTTACCCTTCATTCGAAAGAAATAATAGTGGCATGTGTTGTGGTGAATACTCATGCAGAGAAGAAGACAAATCTTTGTCTTAAGGCACCAACGAAAGTGTTAAAGACCATTGAGGGCAAAACCCTCATATCCACCAAGGCACGTGGCCTAGTGGCAAGCGATCACGAGTTAAGTCATGAGGGTGCAGAGTGGTTCGCATTCGATTCTCGACGAGAGCATTTTGGCATGTTGTGCTTTGGCATCGGAGGAAGAGACGCATTGACCTTTTTGGTTTCGGTGCATTGGGGAAGAACATAGAGCACGTTGTGCTCTTCGTTCCCCAATGAGCGCCTAGCTCGTGCGGCGGTTGGAGCCATGGCTAGGGCATTGGGAGAAGCTGCATCGAGGGTTCGATTCTCACCTAGGCGGAGGTAATAAATTTTGCATTATTTTTAATTGCCTAAGGTGTAAACATAAGGTTTAGGGAGTTATAAGGGGTTTTTGAAAGGTGCTTATTTTAATTGTTAGTTTTTGATTAAATGAAGGAATAAGGTGTTGAAATTTATTTTTAAATAAAGTTATTGTGATGTTTTTTATTTATCAAAAAGTGAATTGAAGAGTGATTAAATTTAAGAGGACTTCTTGCCATTGAGTTAGTTTGAAAAGGAGATTGTATTGACAATATTTTTGATATTGAATATTATTTTAATTGGGAGATCATAAGGTGTATTTGGTCAATCATTTTTGTATATGTTGATGGATGCTTTCTTTAATATGGAGTGATAAGGTGTATATGTGTTTTGATATTTTGCATTGTATCTTTGAGAGAGTTTAGTATCTTCTAACTCCTTGAGCTTGGCAAAGAAGTGTTTGTGGTTGTGGCAGATATTTGAGGTTCCTTCATCATCAAGAAAAAGGTATGAGCACATTCTTCCATAGTTGAGTTGATTGGTTGGTTTTCTAGAAAATAAGTTTGGAGTGAAAAGGAATTGATTAGGGTTTCCTTATTGAGTGTGTTGAGTTAATGCTTCAAGGTTTTCTGGAATAAAGAGTTGTTGTTAAAACCTTGTCTTATAAGCATTGTTGTTGAAGCCATTGATTGTATGAAGAACTTGAACTAGGGTTTGAAAAGAACATGAGTATCATTGTTATGTGAGATTTGTTTTATAAGCATTGTTGTTGAAGTGAGTTGTTGAGTGAAGAACTTGAACTAGGGTTTGGAAAGAACATGAGTATCATTGTTATGTGAGATTGGTTGATAAGTATTGTTGGAAATATTTTGAGTGAGTGTTCATATGCTTGGACTAGGGTTTGTAAGCAAGGATTGTTTCATTGAGTGATTGATTGAGTAGAGTTGGTTGAGCCTAGTCAAGTGGATGTGTGAAGTGATTGTTCAAGTTCCATAAAACAAACTATTCTATATTCTGAATTGATTTGAGAAAGTAATTGAGGTGAATGTGAAGCATATTGAGTCTCTAAAAATTCTTTGTATGTTTCTAAAAGAGTGATTGAAAGTGATTGAGCATTGTGATGAGTATAGAGCATATTGAGTCTCTAACAATTCTCTTTATGTTTCTATGAGATTGGACAAGTTCTAGTGTGGACTTGTTGAGCATATTTGAGGTAAGTCTTTGAGAAGACTTGTGGACATATTTGGGTAAGCTTTTGTGGAAGCTTACAATATATATTGAGAGTATATTTGGATAAGTTCTTGAGAGGACTTATTGAGCATATTGATTGGAAAAGTTCTAGAGAGGACTTGTGGATAGATTAGTGTGAGATTTTGTGGAAGCTTACAAGGCATATTTGAGATAAGTCTTTGAGAAGACTTGAGAGCAGAGTTGATTGATTGATTTGTTCAAACCTTGAGTTAAGGTTTGGGGCAGATCTAGCTGAGTTGATTTGAGATTGAGTCAAGCTTTGAGTTAAGGCTTGAGGATAGATATTGAGGATAGATTTGTGCTAGACCGAAGGACTATGTTTAGTATATATTTGAGGATAGATTTTGGTGTATATTTGAGGATATGTTTGTGCTAGATCAGAGATAGATATTGAGGATAGATTTGTGCTAGACCGATGGACTATGTTTAGTATAAATTTGAGATAGATATTTGGAGGTGATAGAGTATAGAGGATAGAGATCTCCATACAGAGTAGGGAAGACATGTGTCTTCTATGGATAGAGTTCCATTTGCTAAGGGTAGTGGAGGTAGAGGTCTTCTAGAGGATCACCAACCAGAGTAGAGATTAGGAGATTGGTGTCTCCTGTGGATAGAGATCCACGAACTTGATTTAGGGGATTGGTGTCTCCTTTGGATAGAGGTCCATAAACATTGTAATAGGGAAAGGATTCCCAAGAGATTGATTGAGAAAATTTTAGTGAAATATTTTCTCCGTGGAGTAGCCCACATTGGGTGAACCACGTAAATTGTGGTGTCTCTATTGTGTGTGGTGATTTGTGCATTGCTTTGATTATTGCTATTGATATTGCTATCTTTACATTGCATAATATTGATTGGGAAAGAAAAGTAAAAAGTGGTCTTATATTGTTCACCCTCCCTCTCAATATAAGCTTGTGTTCTTCAATTGGTATCAGAGCGGGTTCCTTCGAAAGAGTTTAACAACTTGAAGGAAAAGCTTACAAGAACACAATGGATTCTAAGAATGGATCATCAGATAATACAACACCAATATTTTATGGGAGTGATTATGTATATTGGAGTTTGAGAATGAAGATCTACCTGAAGGCACTTGGCAATGAGATTTGGGAAGCAGTTGAAAATGGATACGACCCCTCAGTTGATCCACCTATAGATAAGGAAGGTAAGCTTCTACAACATTACAATTCAAAAGCAATGAATGCACTTTTGAGAGGCTTGCATAGAACAGAGTCCATAAAAGTTATGCATTGTCAAAATGCAAAAGAAATGTGGGATAAGTTGCAAAATATATATGAAGGAGATAAAGGTGTCAAGAAAGCAAAGATATGAAATCTCAAAGGATAATTTGAAGAGTTAAGAATGAAGGATGAGGAAAATATTAGTACTTATCTACTTCGAATTGATGAGGTTGTTAATGCTATGCAAGGACTTGGAATGAAGGTTGATGAATCGGATGTCTGTGATAAGGTCTTAAGATCTCTTCCCAAAATATTTAGTGAAAATATTTCTGCTATAGAAGAGTCAAAGGATGGTGATTCTTTGACAAGAGATATGTTGCTTGGTATTCTTACAACTTTTGAGTTGAGAACAAAAGAACCTATTCCCCAGAAGGAAGCAACCTTCAAAGCAATCAAGAAGACAAAGGGTAAGAAGTCAGAATCAAGCAATGAGTCATCCAGTGATGAAGAAGCTAATTATGGTAGAAGGAATAAGGATTCAAGAAGATCTAGAGATATAAAATCTATTAAATGTTTCAATTGTGGAAAGTATGGTCATTATGCAACTGATTGTCAAGAAGCAAAGAATAACAATGATGAAGAAAAATAGGATCACAGGAACAAGGAATCAAAAAGATACATGCATCAAAAGAAAAGCAAGGATGGACAAAGCAGACAAGGAAAGAAGTTCTTTCAAAGGTAAAAGAGGAGCTACTATGCAGATAAGGCAAGTAAGTACTCAAGTGATAGTGATGCTAGTTTTTCAGATAATGATAGAGATGAAGTCCTATTTATGATTGAAGAAAAAGAAGTCCAGAAAAGGGCACCAATAATTCTCAAGTGTTTTAGATGTGGTAACTTTGGACATCTAGAAGATAGTTGTACAAGGAATGGTTATAGTTTCAGTGATGATGATGAATATGAGGATACACTTGAAGGACTAGATGAAAATATTCTAATGGCTCTAGAGAAAGAAGAAAGTGATCCTATAGAAGACAAGTCAAAAGAAAATAAATATGTGGACAAAGGCAAACAAATAGAGGAAGAATCAGATAAAGAAGGATATGATCTTAAGGGAGAACTTATCTATGCTCTTGAAATAGTAAAGAAGGTAAGAAAGCAAAACTCTAAATTAGAAGCTCAGTTTCAAGAATGTGATGAAGAGAGAAGAATGCTTATAGAGGATCTAGACAAATCAAAGGCTAAGACAAAGAAATTCAAGGATAAGCTAGAAGCAAAGGTCTTAGAATGTGAAAGGTTAGTACAAGAAGTAGCCCTACTAAGGGAAGATTTAGAAGACTCCAAATTCAAGCTAAAAGGATTCAAAAATAGCTCAAAGAATTTAGATAAGTTCATCAAGATACAAAAGCCTACATCAAGCAAAATAGGTCTTGGATTTGAACAGGAACAAAAGAAATGGGAAGGAAATTCAACCTCAAGTTCTAGAGGAGAAGAAACTTTAGATGAAGACACTTCATAAGAAGGTAGTGTAAGAGAAAGTGAGACATCTGAGGATGAGTTGGACAATAGAAAGTTCAACAAGGATAGGAATAATGCACAAAGAAGAGATAGATGGAACAACAATCAGAATAGGTCAAGAGAGACTAAGAGACCAATGAGGTCAAGACAAGGAAGTTTCAATGGAAGATGTTTTTCATGTCACAGGTTTGGGCACATGGCTTCACAATGCAGGACACATGAAAGATAGGAATATGGGAACATATAACTTTTCAATGGGTATTGCTACTCATGTAATCAGTTTGGTCACAAGGCAATGAATTGCAGGGTTCATGATAGAAGAGGATATGGCTTCACTAGGAGAAATCCTAAGACATTTGCACCTCCAAGGAATAATAACATTAAGTGTTATAAGTGCAATAATGATGGTCACACAACAAAGTGGTGTAGAGCAGACATTCCAGAATCAAGTATGAATAAGAACATGAACATGGATATGAACAAGAATAGGAACATGGATATGAACAAGAACAAGAATAGGAACAGGAACATGGACATGGAAAGGAATATTCAAAGGAATCAAAAGGATCAGATAAGAAGAAAAGAGGATAAAGGTAAAGAATAGTGCTTGATGGGAGTAGAAATACTCCCACCCTAAAATTAACCACCTCAAGAGGAGGTGGGGGAGGGGCTAAGCTAAGAGACTCATTCTTAGCCCCGAGCCCCAAAGGTGACCCTTTGCCATTGATGTCAAAGGGGGAGAGATTTGGTATTTGAGTAAAGAGGAGAAATTTGAAAAGAGCATTGAGCCAGGGGGAGCAATGTCCTAGGGGGAGTAGAATAAAGAAAAGGTTAAGTTTCTGGTAAAAATAATTTGGGTTGCCATCAATGACAAAGGGGGAGATTGTTGGACATTTTGAGTCAAAGTTGTCATTGATGTCAAGGAATATGTCAAGGAACAATGCAAAGGTTAATGGCAAAAGAGCTTCATAATATTTTTAATATTATGTGGAAGCATATGAAGGTGGGTTTTTATTAAAACCATGGATGAGCAAAATAAAAGGTTTTTCATAAAAACCCAAGGAAGCATTTTGAAAAGTTAAAGGAGGTTTTAATATTTATTTTATAAAATATTTAAATTCAATTTGAATTTAAATTTTATAAATAAATATTATCTATGCAAAGAGGTAAAATCAAAGAGGGCTTTAATAAGCCAAAAAGGGATTTAAGAATTAATTTATAAAATTTAAATTCTAAAGAATTTAAATAATTTATAAATTAATTATTCAAATTTCGAAGGCGTCGACGTTCAAAATTATTGGAGGTAATATGTATAAAAACTATATGCCTAAATGGCATAGAACTTACCCTTCGTTCGAAAGAAATAATAGTGGCATGTGTTGTGGTGAATACTCGTGTGGAGAAGAAGACAAATCTTTGTCTTAAGGCACCAACGAAAGTGTTAAAGACCATTGAGGGCAAAACCCTCATATCCACCAAGGCACGTGGCCTAGTGGCAAGCGATCACGAGTTAAGTCGTGAGGGTGCAGAGTGGTTCGCGTTCGATTCTCGGTGAGAGCATTTTGGCGTGTTGTGCTTTGGCGTCGGAGGAAGAGACGTGTTGACCTTTTTGGTTTCGGTGCATTGGGGAAGAACATAGAGCACGTTGTGCTCTTTGTTCCCCAATGAGCGCCTAGCTCGTGCGGCGGTTTGAGCCATGGCTAAGGGTTCGAGGTTTGATTCTCACCTAGGCGGAGGTAATAAATTTTGCATTATTTTTAATTGCCTAAGGTGTAAACATAAGGTTTAGGGAGTTATAAGGGGTTTTGAAAGGTGCTTATTTTAATTGTTAGTTTTTGATTAAATGAAGGAATAAGGTGTTGAAATTTATTTTTAAATAAAGTTATTGTGATGTTTTTGATTTATCAAAAAGTGAATTGAAGAGTGATTAAATTTAAGAGGACTTCTTGCCATTGAGTTAGTTTGAAAAGGAGATTGTATTGACAATATTTTTGATATTGAATATTGTTTTAATTGGGAGATCATAAGGTGTATTTGGTCAATCATTTTTGTATATGTTGATGGATGCTTTCTTTAAGATGGAGTGATAAGGTGTATGTGTGTTTTGATATTTTGCATTGTATCTTTGAGAGAGTTTAGTATCTTCTAACTCCTTGAGCTTGGCAAAGAAGTGTTTGTGGTTGTGGCAGATATTTGAGGTTCCTTCATCATCAAGAAAAAGGTATGAGCACATTCTTCCATAGTTGAGTTGATTGGTTGGTTTTTCTAGAAAATAAGTTTGGAGTGAAAAGGAATTGATTAGGGTTTCCTTATTGAGTGTGTTGAGTTAATGCTTCAAGGTTTTCTGGAATAAAGAGTTGTTAAAACCTTGTCTTATAAGCATTGTTGTTGAAGCCATTGATTGTATGAAGAACTTGAACTAGGGTTTGAAAAGAACATGAGTATCATTGTTATGTGAGAGTTGTTTTATAAGCATTGTTGTTGAAGTGAGTTGTTGAGTGAAGAACTTGAACTAGGGTTTGGAAAGAACATGAGTATCATTGTTATGTGAGATTGGTTGATAAGTATTGTTGGAAATATTTTGAGTGAGTGTTCATATGCTTGGACTAGGGTTTGTAAGCAAGGATTGTTTCATTGAGTGATTGGTTGAGTAGAGTTGGTTGAGCCTAGTCAAGTGGATGTGTGAAGTGATTGTTCAAGTTCCATAAAACAAACTATTCTATATTCTGAATTGATTTGAGAAAGTAATTGAGGTGAATGTGAAGCATATTGAGTCTCTAAAAATTCTCTGTATGTTTCTAAAAGAGTGATTGAAAGTGATTGAGCATTGTGATGAGTATAGAGCATATTGAGTCTCTAACAATTCTCTTTATGTTTCTATGAGATTGGACAAGTTCTAGTGTGGACTTGTTGAGAAGATTTGAGGTAAGTCTTTGAGAAGACTTGTGGATAGATTTGGGTAAGATTTTGTGGAAGCTTACAATACAGATTGAGAGCAGATTTGGATAAGTTCTTGAGAGGACTTATTGAGAGATTGGACAAGTTCTAGAGAGGACTTGTGGATAGATTAGTGTGAGCTTTTGTGGAAGCTTACAAGGCATATTTGAGATAAGTCTTTGAGAAGACTTGAGAGTAGATTTGATTGATTGATTTGTTCAAACCTTGAGTTAAGGTTTGGGGTAGATCCAGCAGAGTTGATTTGAGATTGAGTCAAGCTTTGAGTTAAGGCTTGAGGATAGATATTGAGGATAGATTTGTGCTAGACCAAAGGACTATGTTTAGTATATATTTGAGGATAGAGTTTGGTGTAGATTTGAGGATAGATTTGTGCCAGATTAGAGATAGATATTGAGGATAGATTTGTGCTAGACCGATGGACTATGTTTAGTACATATTTGAGATAGAGCTTTGGAGGTGATAGAGTTGAGGATAGAGATCTCCAACTAGATTAGGGAAGACATGTGTCTTCTATGGATAGAGTTCCATTTTCTAAGGGTAGTGGAGGTAGAGGTCTTCTAGAGGATCACCATACAGAGTAGATATTAGGAGATTGGTGTCTCCTATGGATAGAGATCCATGAACTTGATTTAGGGGATTGGTGTCTCCTTTGGATAGAGGTCCATAAACATTGTAATAGGGAAAGGATTCCCAAGAGATTGATTGAGAAAATTTTAGTGAAATATTTTCTCTCGTGGAGTAGCCCACATTGGGTGAACCACGTAAATTATGTGGTGTCTCTATTGTGTGTGGTGATTTGTGCATTGCTTTGATTACTGCTATTGATATTGCTATCTTTACATTGCATAATATTGATTGGGAAAGAAAAGTAAAAAGTGGTCTTATACTGTTCACCCCCCTCTCAGTATAAGCTTGTGTTCTTCACATGCATCACTAGGTATGTCACCTTTTGAAGCTCTATATGGAAGAAAATGTGTGACTCCCTTGTCATGGGATAAATAAAAATATTGGGTAGTTATTAGACCAAAACTTATAAAATATATGGAAGATCAATTGAAATGAATTCAATAGAAGCTAAAGGAGGTTGTAGATCACCAAAAGAGCTATGTGAATCTCTAAAGGACACCGAGATAATATTATATGGGAGACAAAGTGTTCTTAAGGGTGAAGCTGACTAAAAGTTCCATAAAATATTCCAAAATTGATTCAAGCTATGTGCATCCATTTGAAATTGTGGGCAAGATAAGCTTTGTTGCATACAAACTTGCTCTACCACCAAGCTCATCCAAAATTTTTAATGTCTTCCATGTGTTCCTATTTAAGAAGTACATCTTTGATCCTACTCATTTTTTGTATGTTTCCAAATTGCAGATGATATATCCACTAAAAATTAAATTTCGGCCTATTCATATACTTGGTTTTAGGACCAATAACTTGAGAAAGGGAAGCATAATGCAATATCGGGTCCAATGGGACCACTATTCGAGCAAAAATTTCATGTGGGATAATGTGGTGAACATGCAAAAATAGTTTCCATATTCGTTCGAGTAAACATAGAATTTTTAAATTATTTTATATCGTTTGATGATATATGTATATATGCATATGAATATGAGACTGGACATTGCATAGAGTAACTTGTGTATGTTTTGAGTTACTAGATAAAGTAGCTTTTATTTAGTAATGATTTATATTTTGGTTTATTCATGGATATTTGGTAGAATGCAATATTAAATATTAAGTGGTTTTAATCGTATGTCCATATTTGAATGATTTGTGATTTAATGATAATTTTTTTTTTTTATATAGGAAATGAAGTATGATTTATAAATTAATATGATTAATTTGGTATATGTGATAATCTATATTTTTATATATTCATTTTTTTGACCATGCCATGAAACACATGAACTGTGTTTGTTTCTAGTGGAGGAGAATGTAATGAGCCTCCTCGCACAAATTTTAATAGCAAGTTGAATAGATGGTTTTGACTTACTATAGATTCTAGTGGTGTAGTATTACCAATGGGAAGGTAGTTTAGAAGCTATAGAAATTATCCACAAGATCTCAAACCCAAACTTGCACAAGTCGTACAACCTATATGATCTTCATATTACACTAGTTCAACTTGCCAAAACAACTTGTACAATCACCAAATCATACATTTGTATGATAAAAATCATACGAACCTATACTTGGTATGATTTGGTACTCATCAAACTAACTAGAAAAAGTTTTTAAAGTCAAATCAATCAGTTTTGTAATCAATTTCCTCAAACTACCATTATTTCCTTATTTGGTATAATTGGGTTGCAGCTTTTATTACCAAACCGGGTAATCAAACAGTTTGTATAATTTGGTACTGTGCTTGTACGTTTTGTATAAAAAATTTCTGCAACTAAGATTCAGATCTATCACCTTAAATCGTAAATCATTACAAGACATTTTGTTAAGTTTCTATGTCTCAATTGCTCCAATTCTCAGTAAATAATATTCCAACTAAATCAATTACATGATACTTGACAAACTAACCATTATTAGATTCAATTATATATTTATTCAAATTAAAATAAATGTTTTAATAATTCCAAGGACTTAAAAAATTAGCAATCCAATAGTGATCCCAAAAGTAGAATTTGCTTTAACAAAATATACTAAGTGTTAAGTATAGCAAAAATGACTTAAAACAAAGAATACATGCATAAAAACTTACAATTCGATAATAATGGAGGTTAAAAAACTATCACTTCATTAATTAGTAGGAAAATTACATAGCAATAACAAATAATGACTATAGATCTAATCCTTGTAAGTGATGTCCCATGGCTTATTTATAGGTTACATTTTGAATCTTACAACATAAGATTTACAATCAGTTAAAAAATTGTTACAAACATGGCTTCATAGAAAAATTCTAGAAGTCATTGTGGTCATCTCAGATTTCATCCTACATTTAAATTTGAATTCTTGTGGAATGTGCTTTGTTGATCTGCAACTTCTTGTTACAAGTGGCTTGAACCATTAAAATAATTTTTAATGGTTATCTCTTTTATGCCTAGGTGGTAATTGGTTTGCCATCTAGGAATAACTAAGGTAGTTACAAAGCCTTATTATGGCTACTCTAGCTTCATGCAATGCTATTATAGCTTTGTGCATTATGTAACTCCAATTTCATGCACCTTGAGTCAGACTTGGAGATGGATGCACTGACATCGTAATTTAGGGAAGCCCAAATTTGTGCACCCTAATCTTATGCAATGGATATTTAGAACACTTTGCTTGCATTTTCTTAGAATATTCTTAGCACTTACATAATTTTTGAAGTAATCATGGATTTGTGCAACCTAGTTTCATGCATCATGGCTTTGTGCACTCAGCCTCTCGTACATCGCTTTGACTTCTACTGATGTCATCACTACGTGATCCTATATTTTTCACAATCATGGTTTTATACATTGATTATTACACATTATTGATGTTATATAACATCATGTTGACATTCACTAGAAGGGACCCAGTTTTTTGCAAGTGTTGCCTTAGCCTTTGACTTTGGATATCCTAGTTTTGTGCATTGACTTTGCACAAAATTAGGTTTCAAGGCATTTGTGGTTATGTCACTTTAATGAAGAGCCCAATTTTGTGCATTACAAATTTGTGCAGTCCTGAACCCATGGAAACACTTAGCCAATTTGCAAAAAAATGGGTCTAATTTTTGGACTTCAAATGAAGTCATGATTTTGACCTACATTCTAGGTGCCTCTTGGGATTTTTTTCTTGTAGAAAAAGATAAATCTAGATAGTCTTATTTTTTTATCAAAAACTTGTGAATAAAAGGATAATATGAAGGAGCTATAAAATAAGCTCACAAAAATTGAAAAAGAAAAAATGGTATTATGGGTGGTATTTACTGTAAAAAGTAAGAAAGGTGAAGATATAGGAAGTATAAGGACTAGAGATAATGAAGAGATATGTGGGTATATGGAAGGAGTGAAACAGATGGAGAATAAATAAAAAAAATAAAGGGGGATAGTGTTATATGTGGTTACTATAAGAGGTAAGAAATATAGGGATCATAGAAAGTGGAAAAACTAGAGTTTATGGAGTAATATACAAGTGAACAAGAGGAGGATAAGTGGCACAAAAATGAATATGGTAGAAAAAGAGAGAGAGATGGTGAACATGGACACCTGGACTATGGTATCCCCAAAGAAAAAGGTACCTCCATGAGCATACTTCATCATAGCCAAAAGTTGCTTTAGGTCCAAGCTAGATGCCTTCGGCAAATATTCCAAGCATTTTTAGGCTAGAATTTGCCATTATTGCTATGCATTTTCTCTACCTTATGCAAATGCATAGGAACCTCTTCTATTTGTCACTCACCACAACATGATGCTCTAATTTGTTTCTTAAAAATCATGACTACACTAGGGGGCTTATGTCTTGGATCCTCAAAATTGTAGTAGTTTTATATAAATATTGGGGAGTAGTTATGTCAGCTAACCTTTTCCTAATAATTACATGATGCATTCTTTTGACTTGGATATTTTTCCCAAAAATTTGGAGTTTGTGTGAATGACCCACTCACATATTTTATTTAATGTCTTCATGCCAACTAAGTTTTTTTGGCTCAGTCATTTCATGTTTTGCTTACATCATGTAACTAGAAGGGTATCTTGTAACAAATTTTATACATTCTTTGCTAGTTTAGCTCATGCCATATCATGATGCTTGAGTACTTATTTTGAAATTTGTTCATTCTCTTTATCTTATCCATTGGGCTACAGTGTCAAAGTAAAATGATGGATAAGAAATGGTGGATGGAATATGTGAACGAAATAATTAGTGGAGTGAAATGGGATGGGTGAGGGAATGATTATAGTACTTAGATATGTGTACTATGGGAAGGCAATGGTAGACAAATAATGTGACTTCCTTCTTTTCCAAGTTATACCTTAGTCTTATGTAGCTTGAAGACTATTCCTATAAAAGTCACTAGAACTGAAGCAAGTTTTCGACAATTTTCTTCAAAGTCTTTCTTTTTTGTTCTTACTCCATGCTTCACCTTGATCAAGTCTTACAATTGTTTTAGTCTAGTTAAATTAGAATATTGCTCACAATTACACATTTTTGAATATTTTTTCTATCTCGTGTAACTAGGAACAACCTTCAGATTTGGAAAGATAGTTGTGTGACTACTTTCCCTACAAGAATTTTAGATTCTTTAAGCCTCTACCATTGTGGCTCATTTGAGACCCTATGTAGACCCATAAATTAATCATGGGTGTTGATCTATTGGATAAGCTAAGGTGGGCCTCTTGTGCCTATTTTATGCTTACTTCCTAGAAGAAGACTTCTAAACATTACTACTACTTTCTTGATCGATCTACCACTGTAGTCATAGAGTTTGATTTCCAACATATCTTTATATGTTTCATTTTGCTACTTTATTAGCTATCTGCCTTATTTTTTAAAGTTGTATTTAAATTTTTTATTTACTTGCTAGCTATTTACACAAAAATATCACATGTATGGCCATGCTTGGTAGAAATTATTTTTTTTAACACATCCTTGAAATATGCAATATCTTGACCATATGATTCCAAATTTGAGTTTGTCTTCATGATCGGTTCTTTGGAACTCACAACTGTCATAAGATATTTTTGTATGTCAATCTATTTCCACTCTACTCCCAAGGTTTTTCTAGCTTTGGACTTGTGTGATAGCCATGGATAATTCTTTTGAAAAATGAAAATAGTTGGGCTCAACTTTTTTGATCATTAGTCCTCCCAATGTCACTTACAAAGTCTTTAGAAGAATATTTATCATCAACTCACATTCTATTTGGTTGGATTTTCTTGACCCATGTCACCTTCTCCTGGGTTCACCTTGATCCAATAACCAAAATTGTTGAAGCTTATGATCCTCCATATTTTGGAAAGAATTATAATGGATTACTAAATCTGACTATTCCTACAAAGAAATTTTGGGATTACGACCATTCTACCACAAAATTTGTCATGTTGAATCTAATTGTTCTTGTGATCAATCACTTATTTTCACCTATGCATCCCAAGAACCTTCCCTTGCAAAATCTAATTTTAATTTTCCATATTATTCAATACAAAATGGGTGTGGACCCTGATTAGATATTCTCACTATATTTCCAACACAAGAAATGGATATGTGACTTCTATCCAAGCTCAAGTATCCCCTGATTTGTTCCATAAAATATTAATAAAAACACACGCCAAACATAGGAGATATATCAAAAATCACTATATATTGTACTACCACAAGATATGGGTATCCATGTGTTATCATTGAATTTTTTTAGAAGATCAACTACATTTACTAATTTTCCTTTAAATTGAAACCACTAAAATTCTACTATTTTTATGGTTAATCCCATGTGCTTGCACACTTCTTGAGGCAAATTTTAGCCTTTTTTTTTGGATCTACTACACAATTATGTAGTATACATACCTCCAAGGAAAGAAATAAATGGAAAGGAATGGATTAACATTTTGTATACTTAAGGATGATATCTTCATTATTGGACTCCATGGATTGCTGCTTTTCTTTGATTTTTCAAGTAAAAATTTTGCTAAATCCACTCCTTCAACTACCAATAAATCTCTCCTCAAAATTTTTATAGACTTTGTAGGATCACTATTTGTTTCTCCTAAAAATATCTTATGTTGGGATTGATGCTTTGAATAAGCTTTGAAAATAGATTATTATTTCAAGCCTCTATTTTTAAGTCATAGTCAGGAAGTAAACGATCTTATACAACTTGATTCTCTATTGACCCAAGGATTTTACTTTTGAGCTTGATTATTAGGCATATGGATGTGTATCCTTATTTCCACTTTGTGCAACCAAATTTTAGGTATGATCAAGAATATCTACCACTTATTATTGGTTCTTAATAGGAGCCATTCCCTCTTAACATAGTCATTTCAACTCTGATGTAAGAGCCCCCATGTTTTCCATTACTAGAAATCCTTGAGGGTGCACATGACATGAACATATTTCATCAACATGAATTCTACTAGGTGACAGGAAGTCATGTGAGGCTGTAAATTTAAATATATTTTACATGTTACCATCGAGACATTCATTTGTCTCAAATTTACATAACACACATCTTGAGACCTTATCTTGGGCTATGTGTGTTGCTCCTTCATATTTCTGACATATTCAATCAACTTATGAATCAATGCCTTCAATTTGTGTTCTATTTGGAGCTAATATACTTGTATAGTGGGGATGCAATTTGTTATGAGAGATTGGGATGGATATGACCTAGAATATTCATGATGATGATGCGTGTAAGGACAATCTTGCATCACCAAGAAAAAACCTTTTTTAATGCCCAATTTATTCATTCATGATGGCATTTTTATTTAAATGCCCAATTTATCCATTAATGATGGTATTTTTAAACTCATAATTTATTCATTAATGATGGTATTTTTAGATTCTCAATTTATTCATTAAAGACGGTATTTTTAAATGCCCAATTTATTCATTAATGATGATATTTTTAAATGCCCAATTTATTCATTCATGATGGTATTTTTAAATGCCCAGTTTATTCATTTATTATGGTATTTTTAAAATGCCCAATTTATTTTATTAATGATGGTATTTTTAAATGACCAATTTATTCATTAATGATGGTATTTTTAAAATGCGCCCAATTTATTTCAAAAATGGATGATGAAAAAAGAGGAGTTACATTTTCTAGAATATTCTATGGAAGTTATTAAAGGGGGAACAAAGATTTATTGAAGGTAACTCAATATGACATATCATGGCTCTAGCTTGTAGTGTTCTGGTTGATTTTCTTTGTAATAAAATTGGCCCTATGGTCGCAGGATTGTAATATATGATTATGTAATTTTATTTCATTGAATAATATTAGAAGTTGGATTTCTTTTGAAATTTGTTGTGTTATTGAGTATTGTGTGAGTGTTGGGTGGAGTAGCCCTTCACCAAGTGGTATTAGAGTGGTAGTTCCTGAGTATATAAATAGATCGTTGAACATGAGGTAGTTTACACTAGGACTTGTGGTTGTGGGTTACGAGTAAAGTGATCAAAATGCATCCACGAAGAAACCATTATGGTGGGAGAAATATTGTGGTACCAGAAGAGGATTTTAGAGGCCCTACAAAGACACGTTAAAGCAATGCAAGAGGATATGCGTAGAGGGCTTGAACCAAGAAGAGAAGATGAAAGTGAAGATGAAGCTGAATAAGAATCCCAGTTCGAAGAAGAAAAAGATGCAGTAGAGCCTGAGCAAGTCATATTGTTTAAGGCCATCTCCAAGATTGGAAAAAGGCTGAATATTATTTTTTCTACATTTTTTGGGAATATTAACCCAAAAGAGTTTGATCAATTGGATCAATTATATGGAGGAGTACTTTGAGTATGATGTGGTGGAAGATCGTAAGAGGGTCAAATTTGCAAATACCAAGATGAAGAGTCACACTAATATTTGGTGGAAGGAAGTACAACTAGATAGAAATAGAAAAGGAAAATAAATAATAACAATATGGGATCGAATGGTGGAAAATTTAAAGAGATAGTTCATTCTAGTTGATTACAAGTTAGATTTGCTAAATAAAATGTAATATTTGAGGTAGGTAGGTAAGTTTGTCAAATATTATACATAATATTTCTACAAGGTCATGATCAGAACATACCATTATGAGGATAACAAGGAGAAGATAACCTATTATATAAATGGATTGAAGCCAAGTATTCAAGAGAAGCCAATTTTAATTAGAATGACTACCACAGAAGATGCTTATTAGTTTGCCTTGAAGGTAGAAAAGAATCTGAATAGAATATTTGAAATAAAGTAGAGATAAAAAGGTCATGGTGGAAGGACTAGTGAAAGACCATATGGAGGAAGAAATGAAGACCAAAAGAATATTGGAGAAGTTAGCAACAATTAGAACCCGAAAGGAGATAATGCCTACCTTCCCAATGAACAAAATAATGGTGACCAAAGAGGAAGAGGAAGGTTTGGACGAGGACCTGAAAGAGGAGGATTTTGTGGAACCTATTTCCAATATGGAGAAGAAGGACATTGAGCATACGAGTGTCCAAAACATCAAGGAAGTACAAATAAGATACCTAAAGATAATGAACGAGTTGCTTATATAGATGAAGGTTTTGAACTTGAGAATTCTAAAGAGGCAGAAAGAGAAGTTATTATCACAAGGAGAGCCTTGTTAAATGAGGAGAAAGATCCAGTTCAGAGGAATATTTTATTTTGCACAAGGTGCAAATGTGAAGGTAAAGTTTGTAATGTTATCATTGATAATGGTAGCACTGATAATCTAGTTTTAGAGGAGGTGGTTAAAAAATTATAGTAGGAGAGAAGGAGACATCCACATCCATATCAAATTGCATGGTTACATAAGAACCATAGAGCTTTGGTCAATGAGCAATATTTAGTAAATTTCAATATTGGGAATTACCATGATGATGTATTATGTGACATCATACCTATGGATGCTCACCATATGCTATTGAGAAGGCCATTGCAATTTAATAGATGTGCAATACATGATGGACCTGCCAACACTTATTCCCTGATAAAGGATACAGTTCGCCACAAGTTGAAGCCCTTGAAGGAGGTGGAAGAAAAGGTATATAATAGTGCAAAAATTTATTTAGTTGATGGTAGAAAAGTTTTGAATTGTATGAAGCACGATTATATGTGCTATGCATTGATTCCTAGAGTTAATGAAGAAAAATGTGAAGATATACCAATAGAAGTATGAAATCTGCTAGGATAATTTTAATATATTGTATCAGATAATGTACCTAAAGGTTTACCACCAGTGAGGAATATTAGTCACTATATGGATTTGATACCAAGATCCAATTTACCAAATAAGATAGCCCATAGAATGACTCCTGCAAAGAATGAGGAGCAGAACATATAAGTTCAAGAGCTATTGAAGAAAGGATTGATTTGGGATATTTTGAGTCCATATGCAGTACCTTTAGTACTAGCATGAAATTTAAATCAAAGGCACTTAAAATGGGTTGATTATTTGTAGAGTTATACTTTTGTGTTGAAGCATAGGAGTGGAAGGTCAAACAAATTTGCAGATGCCTTAAGTAGAAGGTAAAATTTATTGATAGAGATGAAGGTGGAGGTTTTTGGGTTTGACGAACTCAAGAGTTTGTACCCTGAATATGAAGATTTTATAGAAGCTTGGAGAGCTTTCTTGGAACCTGTTACTTTGGACATAATGAAATGGTTGAATTTCTTAATCCAAGATGGAATGTTGTTTAGAGGAAACCAGTTGTGCATTCCAAGGAGTTCTATGAGAGAGAACCTGATCAAGGAGAAGTATAGTGGAGGATTGGTTGGACACTTTGGCCAGGATAATACCATTGATCTTGTTAGTGAGAACTATTATTGGCCACACTTACAACAAGATGTGAAGTTTGTATAAATTTGTAGAGTACGCCATATGGCCAAAGGTGTAAGATAAAAAATTGGGCTATATAAACCATTACATGTACTAGAGAAACCATGGGAAGATATTAGCATGGATATTGTTCTTGGCTTACCAAGAACACAGAGAGAACATGTGATCGGTTGTAGAGCTTACATTTAATTTTTGTCAATCCGAGGGAAATCAAGGTTAGATTTAAAGAGTAGGAATCCAGTATAGATTGTACCATGGGGATTAATACTAAGCTTAGCTCAAGTCTCTTTCTGGTTTCATGTGTTACAAAAAAATAATAAACATAATTTAAACTGTGCAGAAATGAATAATGCAAAATATGATAAGTAATTAATACAATGATGAATTACTTTATTGATGAGCTAATTTATTTGTGAGGATCCTTGTGCAGTCTATTTTATTTGTCTATTTAAAATGCAATTTGATTTATTCTAAGGCTAACTATTTCTAACCTATTGTAGGGGTGAGAGCTCAGGGACTGACTATAGGAGTGGGCCCTACCTCCTAGAGGGTAGTGTAAGTCTTTCTCCCCTAGTTTACTTTATCTCAGTAACTAGATTTTATAACTAATACTAATATTATTTTCATTCTGTAAATGCAGGGAAAATACAAGTACAATTACATAACAAAAATTAAGCAATACGTAGAATTGACACAGTTACCATTTATGAAGAACAAAATGTTGCTTTTATTACTGGAGATTCAGTCGTACATGCTGGCACATTTCTTCATAATTGTAGACTTAGAACATTACATTCACAATATTTTCTTGCATTCTAGACCTTTTCAAAGGTCGCCCCTTTGTAATTTATAGTGTGACTAATACAATTCCAAACAATATTTCTCCATGTATTTTGCCATGTGGAATTTGTGGACTTCCCAATACGACAACTATGCATCAACCAAAATAATATAAACTTAACATAATACCTATTCCTACTTGGACTTGGTAAACATTCTGAATGGTCCAAGTGGCATCCTACAAACAAACCTAACAAGACAATACTATTTTGAATAATTTGCAAGATGTACATTAGAACAATATGTCCTATATTCCAGGAAAAGTTCTAATGATCTTGCATCCATATCTAAGAATTCTCATAATAGTCTGATTACAAAATTTATTAAATAAAGCAATAACGACTTTATCAACTGAAATATTCTCATGGATAATATGTGATAAATGAAATACTTTGCTGACTGGAAATGTTTGCTGTCATGTGAATACATCGTGTTGTCACTGATGTGGCATGCTACGTAAGTCAACAGAATTTATTCATCCTTCGGTAACTATTGGTGAAAATCCTTCGGTAACTTACTTCAGTAGTTACCTTCCGTAACATGCTTTGGTAACATACTTTTGTAACATGCTTTTGTAACCGTATTCTATAACAGAGGTCAACTACTATCATTACCATGCTCTAGGTTTCCTTTATCCCTGGTCCTTACGTTCATATTCTTCTCATCCGAGGCGTACTTCCAAAGCTTTGTGCTCCCTGCATCGTTCATCAACACTTTTCCTACATTTTTACTCAAGACTCGGATGAATTTTGCATAAATCAAACACATTTGTTAGATTACTACATTCAACATATTTTCTAGAATATACAATAATAATTCACATAAAACACATTATAATCACCATATAATCATAAGAATGAAACAATTTTGTTACAAAAATATGTGTCAAATATCCTCTCATCATTTCCCCCCAAACTGAAATCTATGCATGTCCTCATGCATATGGGAAGATAAGATAAATAGAATATGATAGTCTCATACATGCATCAGATGTTTATCATTCAAAATTTTACAAATAACTGAAGGTTCTAAATACATTTGTATTTCATAAACAGAACAATATGAATATCAAAATCACAAACATGAGATCCATAATTGAATCATTGATGCTAAGATTCTCCATAAATAGGGAAAACAAAAATTGTCTATAAATACACAATATACCTACCAACATACTATCAAAATATATCAAAATGTACAAAAACTGAGAATCAAACATTTGTACAGAATATATCAGCAAGTAACAAATTAAAATTTCTAAAAAAATGTCACTATTGTTCATGACTACTTCCAGAAATCAATTCTCACAATTTCTCCACAATTTCACATATATAAAATAACATCATTTTCCTAATCAATTTTTTCACAATATCATATAAACATATCAAATAACATCTATACAAAAGATAATATCATCATCTATCAAAAGAAATATTTACGTATGTCATCATAGAAAAATACAGATAAAACACTATACAAACATCACACTGATAACATCAATAATATATTAAAAATAAGTCTGAATAATAATAAAATAATAGTTTTTTAGTTTATCCAACTTGTGCTTGTCGAGAAGAAATTCGGGATGACCGTGGTCTTGGCTGTGGTAATCTACACTCACATTTTACTCATTGTACCTATTCTTTAGCCTTCTGTTCTGCAACTGGTGTTTCCACCATGACCGTCTTGATGTGCTCAACCTCATGAGAATCTTCTTTCTGCTCTGCATCCTTTGTCTGGGAAGGATGAAGTTCCTCAATAGATGCGACAACATTGTTTATCACTACATTGATTTTCGGAGGCATCCCCACATCCAAGACAAGATCCCTTGATGTCGTTCCTACCTTGGTGGGAATATCTGATTTCTTTGGCTGATTCTGTTGAGTAAAGCTAATAATCTGTTGATAATTCTCTTCCTCGAGGATATTTGAAAAGTCAAGTGGTTTATTGGTGTACACCTTTTTACTGAAGTTCACATATTTTTTAGGATTTTTATCGAAAGTGGAGCTTTTATGCAGAGAAATTTTGATAGGTGGTGGTCGGTTGATAGAGTCCATGGGTCTCATCACCTTATCCACTGAAGACTGCTTAATCAGTTCTATCTGCACAGTAAGGGCTTGCTGGATTAGTTTGGAGTGCTCTATAAAATCTTCCCATAATTTATCAACCTTCATCTATAAAATGGTATTCTATGCGTGAAGGTGGGACAAGATTGCTATAGTAGACTCAGTTGTAGGTAATTCAAATTCATGCCCTGGTGCATCCTCTTTTTCAAAAATTTCTATAGTCTTCTTCTGATGTCTGATGTTCGACTAGGGTTGTTTACTATTTTTCATAGGTCGACATTTTCATTTTGGGCTGTCAGGCTCTTCTTCCTGACTATCAGAGTCATTTTCCTCTTCTGTCGAGTGTTCCTCCTCGAATTCGATGGATTCTAAACATTCAGGTAAGTTAGATTCATTCACTATTCGATTCCAAGATAGTTTTACTTCATGGGCTTTTTTAGAACTATCAGTTTAATCAGACCGTGATGTGCAATTAAATGCAATCTCAATTTTTCTTGAGGGCTTCTAGGTTTAACTCGTAAAATGGTAGATTTCAGTGATTGAAATAGGAAATAGGGTAAATTAATGACACAATCACTATTTTCTAGGAATTTTAGGTTCATTAACATACGAATGTGATAAGCAACATAGACAGACATGCGTCCTTCTAAGGTGAAAATTTTGATGATGATGACAACTGCTTCCTACCATAGGAGGGGAAGTGTAGAAGTAGAGACTCCTTTTATCCATCCCTCTTTGTCTCTAATGATTGTGCATTTTTCTCCAAACTTTGTTACTAGTTGAGCGATGCTTTTGGATGGGTTTTTATAGTAGGGTAGACCAACTTCAGGTAAACCTAACACTTTAGAGATTAAGCTAGGGTTTAAGTCTAACTGGAGTCCTCCAACATGGGTAGACATCGTGTTGGGGTTACAGTTTAAAATGAAATGTCTAGCCACCCCTAAATCATGGCCTTTAAACTTAGTTAAAGCTTCCCACCATCGGGCATTCTAAAAGAGCTCGACTACAGAGTCGCTAGGATTCTGAGTTTCGATTGACGACGACTTGCTACGTTTTTGGAACATGGGATGAGGCATGGCGATCATTAGGGATTTTCCTTAAAAAGGGTAGAAAGGAGAATTTTAAGATAATTAAAACCAGGAACCCTGCAATTATTCAGAAATAGAATTTTATTTCATAAGTTGGCAGAGCCCTATTATCTGTAGAAATGAAAAACAAAATAAAATTTGAACTATTTTTTTTCTTTTTTTTCATTCCAAAGTTACCAAAAATTATTAAAAAAAATTGTTTTTGAAAAAAAACTCATAAATTTATCCTAGTTCTTATGCTATTTCTATGTATTTATTTTTATTTTTATCTTATGTATAGAATGAATTGAGGGTTTATATTTTATGTGCAAAAAGACCTAGGAAATGAATTTATGTTATATAAAAAACAATGTAATATTTTACCTGTCGCTTTCATCGTGGTCTCGCCACCTTCCTATGTTCTCGATGAAGTTATCCTCTGTTCACACAATTTTTTGAATCCTAAGGCTATCATCCATGAAATCAAATGATTTCGACCATCTTCATCGGAAAAACTAGAAAAATTTCACTCAGACAATGTTTTAGGGAATCATTTTTGCGTTCGATGCCTCAATCTAAGGGAAATTAGGGTTGGTTCTATTCTGCATGGTTGCATGCAACATTGATTAGTCTTATCCGATGGTAGATATGTTTCAAGTATCTCATCGATGATGAGGAGTTCTGCCCTAATATCAATGATGGATAGAAGTTTTAAATTAACAAAATGTTGTTCGTTGATGTGTTTCAATCGATGGCAAGCATCATGGATCCATGTCCTATCATTGGATTGGCTAGAAAAAGGGACACGCATCGGTGGTATTTTCCTTCTGAGACCGACGTGGCAAGGTTTAAAAATCCTTGTGTTTTCTCATTATCCCTTAAAACCCTCGATTCCATCTTCAATCGATGGTGAGAGATTCTGATCCGCGTAATCTCTTGTGATTGGCAGGAAGGACCCACGTGTCTTGCGCTGGTGTGAATTCCTAAGTGGCTTCACCATGTGTCTCCTTTGTATGGCCAATTTAAATTTTAAACTTACAATATTTTGCAATACAAAGTTATGGATGACATCTACAGATAATGTCTACATAAGAGTATTACTGAAGAGTGTTACTGATGATACCTTCAGATTTTGTTTACGAAAGATGCTTTATGGGAAACTTCTACAGAAGATAGCTATGAAATATATTTATGAAAGGTATCTACGAAATACATCTACAAAAGATATCTACTGAATATATCTATGGAAGACCTCTATGGAATATCTCTATAGAAGACATACTCCTATAAAGACATCTATTGAAGACATCTACGAAAGACATCTACTGAAGATATCTACCGAAACCACTATTTAAAGTCAAGAAAATACTTTACCTGTTTCTTCCCCCAAACTGTATTGTGAACTTTATATACCTTTGTTTACCTCCCTCCCAAACTGTAATTTTGGCTATATAGCCAAAACAAAATGAAGGGTGCTTTATTAATATTGATAGATAATATAATAATGGTTTTATTTATGGGGGTTTATTATAATTTTTGTGATTGTGCTTCCTGTATTTCATTAAGAAGTTTCCAAGTTAGAAGATAATGAATATAAAATCTGATATCAACCTTCAATGTATGCAAAAATAGATATCTATCAAAGACTTAGGATATCTTCAATCATGGGGAAAAATATGGAATAGATATTGAGATGGCTTTTTCTAAGAGATGCAAAGTTTGATGGACACAAGCCATGTTTTTGTAGGAAAAATGAACCATAGTATTTTCATGAAAGTTTGCTTTTGAATTTTGCCTGCTTATGATGTTCTAGAGTTATTCTTCAAGGACTTCAAACATTCTAGCAATTTTGAAATAACTTCATTTACTTATTTCACAAATCAATATAGTGTTAAAGTCATCCTAGTGTTTTCAAGCTTCTTTTAGGACCAACTGTGTGTGTAGTGAGTTATTCATTTCCCATTATGAGTAAGGATTGAAGAACAACAAGGGTTATCTATGCCAAAAAGCTAGCTTATCTTATGAGCATCTAGAGGTCTTATCCAGACTTAGTGCTATTGCATAAGGATACCTTAATAAAGAGTACCCCATGGTGTTCGAGATACTAAGAATTCCAGGGATTCAAGCTCTTTTACCCCTTGTTTTCTTTTACTTTATTTGGGATACTTGCTCGATTAGATGAGGAGCAAGGGATTTTTATTGCTTTTGGGGTTCTTGCTTATTTTTAGGGAAAGCAAGAAGATATTTTTGGGATACTTGCTCGATTAGATGAGGAGCAAGGGATTTTTTTTTTTGGAGTAAGAATTTTGGGGAGTTGGATTCCCAACCACTCTATCAAAGTTCTTATGGGAATTTAATCTCTCCTTTCTTTTTTTTTTAAGGGTGAAGGGCGAGCTTGTCCTTTTGCCAATTCATTAGTACTCTAGACCATGCGCATAAATAGATAAGTAGGGGAAACCATTCACTTATGGTAATAGTAACACATGAGTTAATTTTTCCAATACTTCACAATATTTTTATATGTGCAAATGTGCGTGGTCCAAGAAAAACTTGATCAACTAGGAGTAACTTATAACATTAAAATATTTGCTTCATTTTCAATGAAAATTTTGCTCAAAATACTAGATATGGTTGAGTAATTGAAAAACACCTAGATTTCATCTAGCAAACAAGGTATTATGCATCATGTGGTAGTCATCTTCCTACAAGACTTTTTAGAGAAAATGTCTTCTTGGGCTATCTTTGAAACATTAAGACTGAAAATGAAAGAGAATAAAAATATTTCAATATAGATACTTCATGATGAAACAAAGGAAGCATAATCATTTTTATTTTATATGTATATATATATTATATTTTTTTGAAAGAGAGAAATTATTTGATAGTAGTTGATTGCAGTTCAGAAATGCACTGCAAATCAGTTTGCTGCCTAAGGTGGTGTATGAATTCTTCCTTAGATAATGGCTTCTTATAAAGTTTAAGCCTATGTCCATTTACTAGTAGTTTCCTTGTTGAATCATCTATAGGCTTAAGCTTGACTGTACCATTTCCAAATATTTCTTCAATTTCATAGGGTCCTAGCCATCTTGTTCTCAATTTACCTTGAAAATCTTGGTAACGAGAATCAAATAACAAGGCCCAATCTCCTGATTGAAATGTGCATGGTACAATGTGTTTATCATGCCATTTATTTCATTGTTGTTGGGTTATTTCAGTTCTATGCAATGCTTCTAATCTCCTCTCATCCAGAATATTTAACTTTTCCAACCTCTCTTTTTGTGCTTTATCCAAATTCATGTCAAGTTGTACCATTGTGCGAAGAGTTTCTATCTCGAATTCAATGGGCATGATGGCTTGTTTTCCATAGACCATTTCATAAGGTGATAATCCTGTGGTAGTTTTCCAAGTTGTATTGTATGCCCATACAACTTCTTTCAATCTCTCAGCCCAATCACCCCTATTAATAGTTACAGTTTTTGTGATGATCTTTTCAAGTTCTCTATTTGTAACCTCGACTTGTCCATTGGCCTGAGGGTGATACGGTGAGGTTTTTCTATGTTTTATTTGATAGATGTCAACAAAATGTGCAATTACATTGGAGATAAATTGAGTTCCATGATCTGAAACTAATTCTCTAGGTGCTCCAAAGCATTGCATTATGTTTTCATAAAGAAAATCGGCCACTGGTTCGGCTTGAGCTCATGGGAGAGCTTTAACTTCAGCCCACTTAGTAACATAATCTGTACATACAAGTATGTGTTTGTTACCAGCACTTGGAGGGTCTATAGGTCCAAAAAAATCAATTCCCCATTTTTCAAATGGTTCAAGTACTATTTGTGGAACCAAAGGCATTTCCATGGATGGTGTAGGCTTACTAGTTCTTTGACAAGCATCACATCTATCAATAAATTGATGGACATATTTAGTCATAGTAGGCCAAAAGTACCCAGTTTGAAGTATTTTATTAACTGTTCTTTGGGTGGCATAATGACCTCCACAGGGTTCTTCATGTGCTGCCCTAATAATGTCATATACATCATTTTCTTGCACACATCTCCTAATGATTTGGTCGGGACATATTTTAAACAAAATTCCATGAATCCACATAAAATAAATGCTTTGATGTATTAACTTCCTACGCTCATGCGGTGTATAGTTTTGAGGCATTTTTCTTGTTACTAAATAATTTACAATATCAACATACCAAGGGATAAAAATAGAGAGAGCAAACAAATGTTCATCTAGAAAATTATCAGGAATTAACTCATTATCATCAAATATTTGCATGCGAGATAAGTGATCTGCAATAACATTATCTTTTCCTACCTTATCTATAATTGTGACATTGAACTCTTGTAGCAAAAGAAGCCATCTAACCACTCTACCTCCTACTGTTGCTTTGTTCATTAAGTATTTAATGGTAGAGTGATCAGTGTGAACAAATACTTCATACCCTGTTATGTAATGTTTAAATTTATTGATAGCATGGATTACAACTAAGAATTATTTTTCAGTAACAATGTAGTTAAGCTCGACTCCATGCAAATTTTTACTTACATAATAGATAGCATAAGGTATTTTGTTTTCTATTTGTTGCAATACTTCTCCTATTGCATAGCCTGAAGCATCACAATGTATATGGAATGGCAATTCCCAATTTGGTCCCCTCAGGATTGGAGCAGTAGTTAATTTTTCTTTTATTTCTTCAAAGGCTTCTTGACATGCTTCCATCCAATTGAATTCACTATCTTTAGTTAAGAGCTTAAGCATGGGAGCAACAACTTTACTGAAGTCTTTAATGAACCTACGGTAGTATCCTGCATGTCCTAAAAATCTCCTTACCTCTGTTTGTGTTTTTGGAGGTTGAAGGGTTTGAATAACTTGTATTTTTACAGGATCTACTTTAACACCTTCTTCTGATATATAATGTCCTAAAACAATACCTCCTTTCATCATCATGAAACACTTTTCATGACTTAAAGAGAGGTTTTGCTCTTGGCATCTCACCAAAACTTTTTGTAAGCTTGATAAGGTTTCTTCAAAGGTATTACCGTATACTGTGAAGTCATCCATATAGACTTCCACACATTCATTGATTAAATCAGCAAATATGGCCAATACAACTCTTTGAAAAGTTGCAGGTGCATTGCATAATCTAAAAAGTAGAACTTTATATGCATAGGTACCTATAGGACATGTGAAGGTTGTCTTTTCTTGATCTTCTTCAGCTATGGAGACTTGATTATATCCACTAAAACCATCTAGAAAGCAGAAATATTTCTTTCCAGCCAAGGTATCTAAGACTTGATCAATGAATGGCAAGGGAAAATAATATTTCTTTGTTACTTTGTTCAATTCCCTATAATCCACACAAATCCTCCATTTACCATTCTTTTTAGGGACTATCACAAGAGGTGACACCCATTGGCTATCATAAATTGGGTATATAAATCCTGCCTTCAAGAGTTTAATGATTTCTTCTTGAACTACTTCTTTCATAGTTGGATTCAATCATCTTTGGGGTTGTCTAACTGGATAACAACCTTCTTGGATAAATATACGATGGGTACAAATGTTTGGATGTATACCCTTCATATCCTCATAGTTCCATGTGAATGTTGATTGATGCTTTTTAAGCACATCTACCAACTATGATTCTTGCATGCTTGTGAGCTCATCACTAATATTGAGAGTTTTTCCCAGTATAATATCTATCTATTTGCATTTTTCTATGTTTGCATCTATCCCATTTACTTCATGTTCAAGAATGTTTAAGTCATAGTCATATGGTTTTGTTTGTTGAGATTGACTTGTGCTTGCCTCATTAATGGAAGATTGAGATGAACAACTACTGTCTTGACCTTGATTCTCTTGTTGATTTCCTAACAATAATGGTAGGGGTCCCTCAACCTCTTGTTGAAGATGTTCATTTAGAACATTAATTGATAAGGTTTGGATATCATCACATTCATGAGGGAAATCATACCACAATTGCTTTGGAAATTCTTCTTCTATTGTTGATTCAGGGAATAGACTAAGGTCTTTAGTATTCTTGCCATAAAAAATGGTCATATTTCCTGATCTACAACTAATGTAAGCATCAGTTGTTGCAAGCCATGGGCGCCCTAAGATTAAGGGATGTCCCCCTAACTTCTTCTTGGGTTGTAAGACTATAAAGTCTATAGGGTATTCCCATGAACTTACAGAGACCATGATGTCTTCTAATTTTCCTTCTAGCTTAATAGTAGACCTATCTGCGAGTTGGAGCACAATAGAAGTTGATTGGAGTTTATGCATCCCTAAGGATTCTATTGTTTCTTTGGTCATGACATTAATAGTGGCTCCTAAATCAACCAAAATATTTTGCAAGGCTATGTCACCAATATGTACTGTGAGTATAGGTATTCCAGGATCTGTGTATTTTGGCAATAACCTACCTCTTGTCATTATCTCAGATAATTGTCCAATGACTTGAATAGTTTGGGATTCATTCTTCTTTTTCTTTCTTGAGTTTGAGCATATGTTTTTGATAAGCTTGGAATAGATGGGTATATCCTTGATAGCTTGTAATAAAGGAATTTTAATAGTAACATTTTCTATTTCCTGAAGGAAGTTAAAAGTTGGCTTAGGTGGTTCTTTTGGTATTGCCAGTCTCTAAGGGAATGGTATTTCTACTTCCTTCCTTATTTGGACTTTTGGTTGCTTTGTTGGAATGTTTTCTGGTGAAATTTCTATTTCATTTTTATTGCTATCCTCCTTTTCAAACAAATTTTTGATAGGATCATCAAGTTCTGTGAGAGTGACATTGTTTTCCAACACCTTTCCTGATCTTAATTGAATTTTTTGATAGGGTGCTATAGATATAGAACATGTTTCACTAGTCTCATAGACTTGTTGAACATTCTTGTTGTTATTAGGATTAGGAATTGGTTGAGCTGGAAGAGGAGGTTGCTTAGGAGGATTATTATTATTAACTGGAGGTGGAAGAAGTCTATTCTGAGGCAGGTTTTGAGGGGCTTGTCCCCTAAATTGATTTTGAAAGTTTTGCTATTGTGACGGATTTTGAGACCAACCAGATCCTCCCTGGTTACTAGTATTCCAATTGTTTTGGTTGGGCATTCCTTGATTCCATGGTGTACTTCCATAGGTATTGGCCATAAATTGGGCCCATGGAGGTGTGTTCCAGTCTTGATTGTTTGAATAAGGATTCCAATTTGCCCAGTTTGGTGCATTAGACCATTGATTAGGCCTTTGCGAGTTGGAATAACTAGGGTTTGACCAATTTGGTGGTCCATTAAATGGACCATTTCATATTTGAGCTACAAAATAAACATCTTCTACCTCTTCCACTTCAGGTTCCTTTATGGCAGCTTTAACAATGGAGATGTACTTGCAGTTTTTCGTTTTATGACCCTTATCACAAATTTTACAAGTAGCAAAATATTGGAAATGTTGGTAATGTTGAGAGGGCATTCCCTCAAATTGTGCTTTTTCCTACATCTGTGATAGTAAATTTCTTCACTATCTTGTCCTTTTGGTTTTTATCCATTAAGTCCAAGGATGTGGTCAAAGTACTTAACAAATCAGTTTTTAATCCTTCCAACATGTTTCCAATTTCTGCCCTTGTCACTCCTCCATTTGTGGATGTATACTTATTACTTCTTAGAGGTTTGTTTCTTGAATAGTTTCTGCAAAGATTCACAATCTCCTCAAATGCCATAAGATGGATATCTCCTTTTTCCATGAGATTTAAAACCTTGAGGACATCCTCCTTCAGTCCTTTTAAAAAGAGTTCTTTTAAGATTTCTTCATCAAGGTCGATATTTACTCTAGACCCAACAAATAGAAATATCTCAAGGTAATCCTCCAAGGATTCCTCTTCTTTTTTATTCATGCGAAATAACTCCACTTTCTTGTCCCTAACTCTACAATAATCCTGGTATCATTCAAGGAATAGCTCTTTTAATCCATGTTCTCCATCCCATTGGTTGCAAATATTTTCTCCTAGACCCATGAACCATCTTAAAGCTGCATCTTTAAGAGTAGAGGGAAACAATATTAGCTTTTGTTCATCGGTAGTGTAAAAGTAAGCTTGACACACTACTTCAAATTCGAAGAGAAAAGCATCTAGATCTTCGTGTGGTTTCCCATGGAAGGTGGGTAATACAAAAATAGAGACTGACTTAGGTTCTCTTGTTGTCCCATCTGTGTGTAATATTGGGAAGGCAAATGTCTTCCTCTACCCATTTCTTCTTTGGTCTCTATTCTATCTTTGTTCATTCCCCCTTTGGTTTTCTTCTACTTCTCCTTGCCCACTTTGTTGATCAGCCATAGCTGAATATAAGATCTCAAGAATTGGATCAGGTATAGGTTCAGTAAATATAGAAGAAGGATCTATGTGATTGTCAAATTTTGGTTTAGGTAATAAGTATGAATCGGGATCTTGTTCTAGGATTTCAGCTTGATTGGTTGATGTTGTTGTTTCAAGTTCTTCTAACTTATAAATTCCAGGCTGCCTACTAAAGTCTCTTTGGAGATTTCCTTCTGAATTGCTGATCTTTATGAATCTTCCTTTAGAGTCTCTAGGTCTGCTCATGAATTTTCTAAGTTTCTTGTTTTTGCAACACGTCTAATATTCCTTGAATAGTCTATGAATATCGTTGATTGGATCAAGTTGTTCAGGTGTCATAAAGTGTTCTTCTTCAAAATTAAAATGATCTACCACCAATTGAATCAATTGAACAAGGAAAGCTTGAGTTGGAATGGGGTCAGGATTTTCAAATTGTAACTCACAACGTAGATCTTGACACAGCTCCCTAAAGTGCACAGCTCTAGGTATCCTCTGATATTTCTTGCTATATTCTAGGGCTACTTCTTTCTTTTCTAGGTCTCCAAGGAACCTGTGAATGAGGAGGGAGTCTTCAAAATATTGATTCCAAGCATAAATGGTTGGATTTACTATTGCTCTTCTATCCCAAAGCCAACGTTCACAGTTTCTTTTAAGATCTAGGTAATATGAATGGTGGTTTACCCCTAGAGTTTTAGCTATGTCAACCCTTTTGATTTACTTCAGTTCGTATGATCTTTCTTTAATAATGTCAATGCGTTCATACAAACTTTCCCACTCTTTACTAGATGCTCTATTTCCTTTCCCAAAAAGAAGGTCAACTTCTTGTTTAATCAATAGTTCTCTAAGGTCTATAAGTGCAGACTGACTATTTTCCACCATTTAGCAACTTATTATTATTATTATTATTTTTCTCTTTGGTTTTGATTCTCTGTTTGGGTTTTGATTTTCTATTTCAATCCTACTGTTTGCCAAGTTTAGATACAAATTTCAGAATTTATAACTATTCTTAACACAACAGAAAAGAAATAAATCAAAATTTCTGAACAATCCTAATGTTACTAAAATTAGGTGTGACCCAGTCAATGGATTTGTACAGCTAATTTCAGCACAATAGGAGGAAAGTAAAAATGCTTGAAAAATAAATTTTACTGGAAATGAAATTGCTGAAATAAAAGGTAAACTATTACTGTTTCTTTGACTGTTTAGGAGGGTTTCACTAAGGCTGTGTCACTCAACCTTACCTACTTCCTGCTTCTAACAGGGTCCTAAGCAAAGTTTAGGTTTTTTTCAGCGTTCACCTACTTCCTATTTTTCTCACAGGTCCTAAGCCAAATCATCAATAATAATCACCCAAAGCAAAGAAATTGCAGGAAATGAAATTTGCTGAAATAAAATGTAACTTATTATTACTTCTTTGATTATTAGGAGGGATTTCATTACAGTTGTGTCACTCAACGTAACTACTTCCTACTATAAAAAATAGGGTTTCTCTTTCAGCGTACACCTACTTCTTGTTCTTTCTCATAGGTCCTAAGTCAACTAAACAATAATAATTACCCAAAGCAGGAAATTTGTAGAAATTAAAATTTGCAAAAAATAAATTTTAATCTATGAAAGCAATAAAATGATTCCTTTAAGAGAAAAGAACCTAGCAACATCGAATGAAGGAGCTTGTTGGAACCATCATGGGCCACTCTAACTCATATGCACACCAAGGTCTCATACGTACCCCTTTTCACATACAAGTAAGCTTCTCTTTTTGCACTGCCAAATAACTTTTCTGATTAACCACTATGATGCTACTCTCCCTGGAAACAATGCCAAAATGATCGGTTGTAGAGCTTACATTTAATTTTTTTCAATCCAAGGGAAATCAAGGTTAGATTTAAAGAGTAGGAATCTAGTATAGATTGTACCATGGGGATTAATACTAAGCTTAGCTCAAGTCTCTTTCTGGTTTCATGTGTTACAGAAAAGTAATAAACAAAATTTAAACTGTGCAAAAATGAATAATGCAAAATATGATAAGTAATTAATACAATGATGAATTACTTTATTGATGAGCTAATTTATTTGTGAGGATCCTCGTGCAGTCTATTTTATTTTTCTATTTAAAATACAATTTGATTTATTCTAAGGCTAACTATTTCTAACCTATTGTAGGGGCGAGAGCTCAGGGACTGACTATAGGAGTGGGCCCTACCTCCTAGAGGGTAGTGTAAGTCTTTCTCCCCTAGTTTACTTTATCTCAGTAACTAGATTTTATAAATAATACTAATATTATTTTCATTCTATAAATGCAGGGAAAATACAAGTACAATTACATAACAAAAATTAAGCAATATGCAGAATTGACATAGTTACCATTTATGAAGAACAAAATGTTGCTTTTATTACTGGAGATTCAGTCGTACATGCTGGCACATTTCTTCAGAATTGTAGACTTAGAACATTACATTCACAATATTTTCTAGCATTCTAGACCTTTTCAAAGGTCACCCCTTTGTAATTTATAGTGTGACTAATACAATTCCAAACAATATTTCTCCACGTATTTTGCCATGTGGAATTTGTGGACTTCCCAATATGACAACTATGCATCAACCAAAATAATCTAAACTTAACATAATACCTATTCCTACTTGGACTTGGTAAACATTCTGAATGGTCCAAGTGGCATCCTACAAACAAACCTAACAAGACAATACTATTTTGAATAATTCACAAGATGTACATTAGAACAATATGTCCTATATTCTAGGAAAAGGTCTAACGATCTTGCATCCATATCTAAGAATTCTCATAATAGTCTGATTACAAACTTTATTAAATAAAGCAATAACGACTTTATCAACCAAAATATTCTCATGGATAATATGTGATAAATGAAATACTTTGCTGATTGGAAATGTTTGATGTCATGTGAATACGTCGTGCTATCACTGATGTGGTATGCTACGTAAGTCAACAAACTTTATTCATCCTTCGGTAACTTACTTCAATAGTTACCTTCCATAACATGCTTTGGTAACATACTTCTATAACATACTTCTATAACATGCTTCTGTAACATGCTTCTGTAACCTTCTTCTTTGATAGAGGTTAGCTACTATCATTACCGTGCTCTAGGTTTCCTTTATCCCTGGTCCTTACGTTCATCTTCTTCTCATCCGAGGCATACTTCCAAAGCTTTGTGCTCCCTGCATCGTTCATCAACACTTTTCCTACATTTTTACTCAAGACTCGGATGAATTTTGCATAAATCAAACACATTTGTTAGATTACTACATTCAACATATTTGCTAGAATATACAATAATAATTCACATAAAACATATTATAATCACCATATAATCATAAGAATGAAACAATTTTGTTACAAAAATATGTGTCAAATATCCTCTCACCAACATAACTCAATATTTGTGGTGGTTGATAGGTTTTCTAATATGGAACATTTCATTCCCTGCTAGAAAACTAATGATGCAGTTCATATTGCAGAGTTGTTTTCAGATAGGTGATATGACTACATGGTCTACCAAATAGTATAGTTTTAGATAGAGATACCAAATTTATTGGTTATTTCTGGAGGACCTTATGGAAGAAGCTAAAGATAAATTTGAAGTTCAGTTCTGCACACCATCGATAGACTGGTGGATAAACAAATGCGGTGAATAGGAATTTGGGAAACCTGTTGATATGCGTAGTAGAAGATAAGCCCAAGGGATAGGATTTGATTTTACCACAAGTAAAATTTGCTTATAACAATTTTATGAACATGAGTACTAGTAAATTCCAATTCCAAATTGTATATTGAAGTAGCCCAAGGAATGATTTCGAGTTGAGGAAGATAGAAAAAGGAGAATGAATAGTGCCCATGCCAAGGACTTTGTAGAGCACTTGAAAAACATGCATGAAGAGGTAAGGAAGAATATTAATAAGATGAATACTCAGTACAAGGTAAAGGCAGACCAGAAGCAAAGGTTTAAGGAATTCCAGGTTGAAGATGAAGTCATGGTTCATCTCAAAAAGAAATATTTCCTATTATAATATATAACAAGTTGAAAATGAATAATTTTAGACCATGTATGATCACAAAGAAACATGATTTAGGAAATGTATATGAGGTGGAATTACCAAGTGGAATTAACATATCACTTGTGTTCAAAATTTTTGACTTGACAAAGTATCATAAAGGAGACAATAAGGATGGACCAGTAGAAGAACGGTGGAATATTACAACATCTATACTAGAGAAAGAAGAGATAGAGGAAATCTTGGATAGTCGTATGGGTATAAGTACAAGAAAAAAGAAGTGAAGAATATCTGGTTAAGTGGAAAGGAAGGCCTATTGAAGATTCATCATGGTTGTCTAAGGTAGAGGTTGACTGTCTTGATTTTCCTCCAACACTAAAGAAGTGAAGGTCACTTCTCAATTTACCCTAGTTTTCTGATGTAGGAGCATCCAGTGGTGTGAGGACAATCTTGCATCACCCAAAAAAACATTTTTTTTATGTCCAATTTATTCATTATGATGTTATTTTTTATTTAAATTCCCAATTTATCCATTAATGATGGTATTTTTAAATGCCTAATTTATTCGTTAATGATGGTATTTTAAATGTGCAATTTATTCATTAATTATGGTATTTTAAATGCCCAATTTATTCATTAATTATGGTATTTTTAAATGCCCAATTTATTCATTCATGATGGTATTTTTAAATGCCCAATTTATTCATTCATGATGGTATTTTTAAATTCCCAATTTATTCATTCATGATGGTATTTTTAAATGCCCAATTTATTCATTCATGATGGTATTTTTAAATTCCTAATTTATTCATTAATGATGGTATTTTTAAAATTCCCAATTTATTTTGAAAATGGATGATAGGAAAAGAGGAGTTATGTTTTCTAGAATATTATATATAATTTATTAAATGGGGAACAAATATTTACCAAAGGTAATTCAGTATGACAGATCGTAGCTCCAACTTGTAATGTTCCAATCTATTTTCTTTGTAATCAAATTGGCCCTATGGTCTCCTGATTGTAATTTCTGATTCTGTAATTTCATTTCAATGAAGAATATTAGAAGTTGGATTTCTTTTGAAATTTGTTATGTTATTGAGCATGGTGTGAGTGTTGGAAGGAGTATCCCTTCACTAGATGATATGACATGTAAGACACATTTAACGATGAATCATATGGTTACATGGTGCTTCTAAGAAGAATTTTCCTTGTATGTCTTCTTGGAAAACTTGAGAGAACCTTTTCTCCTTAGACTATTAAATTAGTAGATTTAGGTCAGGTTGGAAGGCATGAATGTAGTAAATATATTCTTGGGCATGGGAGGGTTGAAATTCTCAAGGAATACGCTTCCAAGTCCTTTTAAAATGAACATTAAAATAAAAAATTATTTAATGGGAGGCTCTTCATATGGAGGAAAAATGGATAAGCAATAGGAATGGATCTCCATGGTCATCAAAATTAGAAATTAGAGCTCTAGCTAATTCAGTGCAAGTACTAATGCTCTTATGTTCTAAGAACCTATACCATAATAATGCTTTTCCCTTAAAATATTGAATGATTAATCTAATAATTACATCTTCAAATATAATAGCATACACAATAGCTAAAGAAGGCACGTCTTGAAAATGCTCATAAGAAATTTTTTCATTATCATCATAATTAGGAAGGAGTTTTAGGGTAAATTTTGGTATTTCATGAAATATTGAGATGTTAAGAGGACCAGTATCATACCAGGCTAGGTAAAATTTTTCGGCCATGAGAATGAGACTCAACTTATCTCTAAGCAATTCTAGGTTTTATCTTCAAGGGAGTCACTAGATGAACATACATTCCTCGCAAATGAGATCAATATTATTCATCAAATATTGAATTCTATGAGAAAGTGAGATGAAACAATAGATTGGTCCCATCATATTTGTCAAAAACTACTCTACTAATAGACTAAAATATTCCATACCTACAAATAGGCACTATGCCCTAGACATTAGCTAAAGTATATAATTGGATGAAATAATATTTTGAAGAACACAAGATTATACTGAGAGGGGGGGTTGAACAGTATAAGACCACTTTTTACTTTATATTTCCCAATCAATATTATGAAATGTAAATATAGCAATATCAATAGCAATAATCAAATCAATGCACAAATAACCATACACAATAGAGACACCACAATTTACGTGGATCACCCAATGTGTGCTACTCCACGGAGAAAATATTTCACTAATATTTTCTCAATCAATCTCTTGGGAATCCTTTCTATATTACAATATTTATGGACCTTTTTCCAAAGGAGATACTAATCCCCTTAATCAAGTTTGTGGATATCTATCCATAGGAGAACTCCTTTCTCCTCTTGGTTCGACTGGTGATATTCTAGAAGAAATGTTGCCTCTATTGCACTGGCTAATGGATATCTATCCACTGAATACTCTTGTCCTCACTAAAAATACATGTCCTCACTGCTCTGGCTAATGGATATCTATCCACTAGATACTATTGTCCTCTATACTCTTTTATGTCCAAAGCTTACACTCAGCTCTGTCTCAAATTTGTACTAAACATAGTCCTTAAGTCTAGCACAAATATATCCTCAATCTCTGTCTATGGTCTGGCAAAAATTTATCCTCAAATTTGCACCAAACTCTATCCTCATATTTGTACTAAACATAGTCTCTTGGTCTAGCACAAATCAGTCCTCAATCCCTATCCTCAAGCCTTAACACAAAGCTTGACTCAATATCAAATAAACTCTGTTGGATCTGCCCCAAAGCTTAACTCAAGGTTTGAACAAATCAATCAATCAACTCTGTTGGATCTGCCCCAAACCTTAACTCAAGATTTGAAAAATAAATTAATCAACTTTGTTCTCAAGAATTCTCAAATACTTATCTCAAATATACCTTGTAAGCTTTCACAAAATCTCACACAAATTAGTATACAAGTCCTCTCTAGAACTTGTCCAATCAGCTCAATAAGTCCTCTCAAGAACTTAACCAAATCTTCTCAATAAGTCCTCTCAAGAACTTAACCAAATCTTCTCTCAATCTATATTGTAATCTTCCACAAAAGCTTACTAAAATTTATCCACAAGTCTTCTCAAAGACTTATTTCAAATATGCTCAACAAGTCCACACTAGAACTTGTCCAATCTCATAGAAACATAAAGAGAATTTTTAGAGACTCAATATGCTCTATACTCATCACAATGATCAAACAATTTCAATCACTCTTTCAAAAACATACACAGAATTGTTAGAGACTCAATATGCTTCAACTCAATCACTTTCTCAATTCAATTTATAATATAGAATAGTTTTTTTTATGGAACTTGAACAATCACTTCACACATCCACTTGACTAGGCTCAACCAACTCTACTCAACCAATCACTTAATGAAATAATTCTTCCTTACAAACCCTAGTCCAAGTATATAAACACCAATTCAAAATGTTTCCAATAATGTTCAACAAAAAATATCACATAACGATGATAACCCTAGTTCAAGTTCTTTTCTCAACAACTGACTTCAACAACAATGCTCTTAAAAAAACTTTCACATAACAATGATACTCATGTTCTTTTAAAACCCTAGTTCTTTTCTCAACCAATGACTTCAACAATAATGCTTATAAAACAAGGTTTTAAACACAACTCTTTATAAGGTCCGAGGTGTAGACCAATTGGTTCATCCAAACCCCATAAGGGGGGCAGAGGTCCAAGGTTCAAATCTAGGTCCTCGTCGGACTGAACGCTTGTCCCTTTCCTGGTGCTTTCAGTGGCATAACAAGTTTAAAATGATTGTGGCATGGTGGTTATAGGGGCGGACTGCATGAAGATCTATGTGGCGGCTTCTAGGGCGGACAGTGTAGAATACTATGGCGGCCATAAAAGCTGGACAGCCTGCCCGAATTCATGGCGGCTACCGATTCCACCATGTAAATTCAAAAAAAAAACACACCTCTTTATTTCAAAAAACCTTGAAGCATTAACTCAACACACTCAAAAGGAAACCCTAATCAAGTCCTTTTCACTCCAAACTTATTTTCCAAAAAAAAAACCAATCAACTTAACTATGGAAGAATGTGCTCATACCTTTTTCTTGATGATGAAGGAATATCATAAATCTTCCAAAACCACAAACATTTCTTTGCCAAGATCAAAGAATTTATAACATAATAACCTCCCTCAAAAATACAATATAAATAGCAAGACACACATACACCTTATCACTCCATCTTTAAGAAAACATTCATCAACATTTACAAAAATAATTCACCACTTACACCTTATAATCTCCCAATTAAAATAATATTCAATGCACTCTTATTTTCAAAATAACTCAATGCAAGAAGTTCCTTTTATCCTTTTAAAACTTCAACAAATCAATGTGACACAAACACTTTACTCAAACATAAAGCTAACCCCTTATTCCTCCAATTTACCAAAAATAATAATCAAATAGAAATCCTTTTAAGAAACCCTTTTAAATCCCTAAGACCTCATGTCAAACATTAGGCAACACAAAACAATAATAAAAATTTATTACCTTTGGTTTGGTGGGTTTTGAACTTACAACGCAGCCTCAACCATCGCCCTAGCCATGGCTCCAACTGTCGCGTGAGCTAGGTGCTCGCTTGGGGAGTAAAGAGCACAATGTGCTCTAATAAGCTCCCCGCTTTGCCTAGAAAAATGTGTGTCATTTTCTTTGGTGCTTCCAACACAAAAACAACTACCAAAACATGCTACTGCCATGTTTTGAACATAGGTCACCTAGCACTCAAACACTCTAATTGTTGCCCTCTTGCCACTAGGTCACACTACCCAAATGGCTTTCAACTTTCATAAATTTTTGTTTTTATCTCTCTTCGTTGGCACATAACACAAGAAATTCACTTCTCTTTTTCCGTATGAGTTATCAACACAATTGAACGCATTAACGTTCGATAAAAAGGATAATTTTAATACCTCTAAGGTATGGGTTTTTATTTCAATTTCCTCCTTCACACATATACGTTGGTGCTTCAACTTTTCTTCAAACTTTAGACGTCGGCACTATGCTTTTCCTTTAAACTTATAAATTTATAAATTATTTAAATTCTCTTGAATTTAAATTTTATAAATTAATTATTTAAAACCCTATGGTTTTATTAAGACCTGATCTCATTGTACAAATTTGTATAAATAATATTTATTTATAAAATTTTAATTCAATTTGAATTTAAATGTTTTATAAAAAAATATTAAACCTTCCTTTAGCTTTGCAATAAGCTTCCTTGGATTTTTATGAAAAACCTTTTAACTTATGCTTCCACATAATATTAAAACTATTATGAAGCCCTTTTTCCTTTAACCTTTTCATTGTTCCTCTTGACCTTTTGAAATTATCGATAGCTCATTAATGACGACTTCGTTTCTTGACGTCAATGACAACTTTGACTCAAAATGTCCAACAATCTCCCCCTTTGTTATTTTTGGTAACCCAAATTACTTGATCTTTCCTTTGTTCAGCTCCCCCTAGAACATTGCTCTCCCTACTTCAATGCTCTCTTCAAATATTTCTTATTTACTCAAATACTAAATCTCTCCCCCTTTGGTGCTTGGGGCTAATAATGAGCCTCTTAGATTAGATCCTCTCCCACCTCCTATTGAGGTGGTTAATTATAGGGTGGGAGTATTTCTACTCTCAGAAAACACTATTCTTTACCTTTATCTTTTTTCTTTCTTGTCTGATACTTCTAATTCCTTTGTCTTTTCCTTTCCATGTCCATGTTCTTGTCCATGTCCACATTCATATTCCTACTCTGGTTCCTATTCATATCCATGTTTCTATTCCTATTCCTATTCCTGTTCATATCCATGTTCTTATTTCTTTCTTGTTCTTATTTATACTTGATTCTGGAATGTCTGCTCTACACCAATTTACTGTGTGACCATCATTATTGCACTTATAACACTTAATTTTATTATTCCTTGGAGGTGTAAATGTCTTAGGATTTCTCCTAGTGAATCCATATCCTTTTTTTTCATGAACCTTGCAATTCATTGCTTTGTGACCAAACTGATTACATGAGTAGCAATACCCATGGAAAAGTTATTTGTTTCCATAGTCCTGTATTTCATGTGTCTTGCATTGTGAAGTCGTGTGCCCAAAACTGTGATATGAAAAATTTCTTCTAATGAAGTTTCTTTGTCTTTACCTCATTGGTCTCTTAGTCTCTCTTGACCTATTTTTATTATTGTTCCATTTGTTTCTTCTTTGTGCATTGTTCTTGTTCTTGTTGAACTCTTTTTTGTCCAAATCATCCTTAGATGTCTCACTTTATCTTACACTGTTAGTATCTTCATCTGAAGTTTCTTCTCCTCCAGAACTTGAGGTTGACTTTCCTTCCCATTTCTTATGTCCTTGTTCAAATCCAAGACCTGTTTTGCTTGATGTAGGCTTGTGTATCTTGATGAATTTATCCATGTTATTTGAGCTATTTTTCAACCCTTTTAGCTTGGCTTTGGAGTCTTATAAATCTTCCCTTAGTAGTGCCACTTATTGTGCTAACTTTTCACATTCTAATATATTTGCTTCTAAATTATCCTTGAACTTCTTTGTCTTAGCATTTGATTTTTCTAGATCCTCTGCAAGCATCCTTCTCTCTTCATCACATTCTTGAAACTGAATTTCAAGTTTAGCATTTTACTTTCTTACCTTATTCACTATGTCAAGGGCATAGATAAGTTCTCCCTTGAGATAATATATATCTTTATCTGAATATTCCTCTATTTTTTTACCTTTGTCCATATCATCATTTTCTTTTGGCTTGTCTTCTATAGGGTCATTTTCTTCTTCTTCTAGTGCCATTAGAATATTCTCTTTTGGTCCTTCAAGTGCATACTCATATTCATCATCACTGAAACTATAACCATTCCTTGTACAACAATCTTCAAGATGTCCAAAGTTACCATATCTAAAATACTTGAGAATTATTGGAGTCCTTTTCTTAACTTGTCTTTTTTCTTCAATCATAAATAAGACTTCATCTCTATCATTATATGAAAAACTAGCATCACTATCACTTGAGTACTTACTTGCCTTATATGCATAGTAGACCCTCTTTTGCATTTGAAATAACTTCTTTCCTTGTCTACTTTGTCCATCCTTACTTTTATTTTGGTGTCTGTATCTTTCTAATTCCCTATTTTTGTGATCTTGTTTCTCTTCACCATTGTTATTCTTAGCTTCTTGACAATCTATTGCATAATTACTGTTGCATGTCAAAAATAGGTTAAATTTAATCCTATTTTGTCACTGCCCATTCATTAAAATTATCAGACCAGGGAGCACGTAAACTTTAGAAGTTTCTCATACAAGATCATTTACAATACCTACTTTTGATATGAGTCTGATAAATTCTACCATTGGGGGGTTTAAAATAACATCATTCATTCATCCACACCACAATAATTTACATATGAGTAATTAGATCATTGGAAATTAAATATTCATATGTGCATAATTAAATAGACATAAAAATAATTCGACTACAACAATAAAAATAACAGTACAAAAAGCAAACCTATTAAAGAAGGAAAGTGATCTAGGAAAGCACAAGTAAAATGGAACGAATACTATCTTGAAGTGGGCCCAAGCTCCAACAGCTCCCTTCCAACTGAAAACGTGATTAGGAACTCTCAAACTTTATTATAATTGCAAGATAATTATAATACTTCTATCTCCTTAGAATAATCAATAAATTCTAGATGTCTATTAGAGAGCTCTGTGTGTGTTTATATAGCACACACACAAATATTCTATTACAATGAAGTTACAACAGTAGTTCAATCCATACTAAACTAGGACAGTTTGGTAACCGTAATCGACATATACTAAAAATAGTCATCATTCCTAACGGTGGCACGTTCGCTGATTGGTTCGAGTTTCTTGAGTTAGATCATGCTTCACCCGATGTAGGTAAGACATCATCGTCCATTGGTGTAGCTCCCCAGGATTGTCTCATGTGACGTGGAACTGGTGCATCAGTCAACACTATCCACACTGCTCATTTGGTCAACTGGTGAAATATAGAGTCACCTTATCTATGAGGAAGGTGCATTCCTCAAATGCTTTGGCAGGTGCCTTCTTCATGTGAAAGGTGCCTAATGGTGTTGATCTCCTTATTCATGCGAAAGGAGCCTTGCCTTATGGGGGTGCATTCCTTATGAGGAATGCGCCTAGGTATGTCGAACGCCTTCTTTATACGAAAGACACCTACCTTCTCTTGGCGCCTTCCTTGAAGAGGAAGGCACCTAACCACCATGCCTTGATACTAGGAGAAACAAAGTGCCAAGTCCATGAAGGACCTTGACCGATCCAAATCTGTTAAAACCAACTAAATTTCCACACAAACACACTAAAACACACAAATTAGATAACACACACAATTCTATTAAATAATTACATAATAATTCATTAAAGTACACAGTTTCTATTATATTACCACATAATAATCAATAAAACCCATACAAAATATGAGAATTTTCGAGGTTCATCATCCCCCCATGCCTAACATATACCACACCCTCATGGCATCAAAACTGCAAGTAGACCTTCATACTCCTCATTGTCATCATTTTCCAATAGTCTTGGCTGTACTTGCACCCTGTAATCGATTTTGTTGTGGACCAACATCAAGAGGTATGATATTTCTTTTCCAGCATGGAACTATGGTGTTGGGGTGGTTAGCTTTTGTTGTCTGCCTTTGCTTAGTCTGCTAACTTTACCTATTCAGATTTCCCATCTTGGCTATCACTAGAGGTGGCATAACTAATGTGGCTCCTGCTGCCTGGAATGTAGCCTCCGTAGCCTACCATAGGTCAACATTCGAGGGTCTGACAACTACAAGAGGGATGTAAGAATTGTCCCTCCTGTGATGAACCACCTGAGCCTTATGTAACCAGGCTTCTTCAGGGGTAAATCCTACATTTTCTTTTACAATGGCAGTAACCTCTAATTTAGGCTCGAACATCCCCACCTCTCCAAGTATATTTGTATTTTAGTGGGGCATCCTCATGACGATCTGTAAATTTTCCAAAATTTATCATCATCTGCTGGATTGATGCAAATACCAGGTTCTCCATTGACCTTCATAGCATATTTCCTAGTCTCCTTTGCTACTACCATTTCTTCTCTTAGCTATTTAAACCTCTTTTGCATTTCCATGAATGATTGCATATCCTCATCCCATTCATCCTCTATCGGCTCGACGAAGGTCACATTAGCCTTCTTTAAAGCTGTATTGTGCCATTTTTCCCTATCCCCAATAGAAAGTACAATGGCTTGAACATGGGGTTTGTCCTCCCTACTAGTGGGTGTCTTTTCATCATAATGGGCTTGTAATGTCGACCCTGGAGTTGTCCCTCCTTTCTCTAGTTGCTCTGGTGTTGACCCAGCAGGTCCCTCGACCCATCCTTCCTAAGGTCTGGGGGATTCCTCTTTAACTCCTAATTCTGGTTGTGGCTACTACTCCATAATTGGTTCTGTGTCACTTAGCTCGATTATAGGGGGCTCCATTAGGCTCCCTCTCCCATAAATTTCAAAAACAAAGGAGTTATCCTCTTCCTTTGGGCTACCTTGTCGAGCATCCAACCAGAATTCCCCTGAAGAGATACTCGCTCTAATGAAATGGGGGAGTTCATCAGGACCTGCATCACCCAGTCCGTTTGGGTGGACGCATCCCTCTTCTCCACTTCCTTGGACCATAATCATTGATACTCATCCTGAAACTATTAGACCAGCTTCTCAAGCTAAGCTATCATTTTTTCTTGCTGCTCCAATTCTTCCCTATGCATCTCCTAGCAATCCTCAAAAAAAAATTGGGTCATCCAACAATCAGTTTTCCATTCTAGGGCTTCTTCTAGGGCTACGTCAACATGCTGGTTAATACCCTCAGAGGTCCCTGCACCTTGCGGGATTCAGGATATTAATTCTTGGAGGGTTTGGCATATGAGACCAACCTCTAGGTCTTCCTTTACCTCCTCTGATGATAGGAGCAGATGTCACAGGTACCTCCTCCTAGGAACTGGTTTAGTCTACCGTAAACTACACCCCTTCCTTCACAAAATTGGGCAATGGTGATTGTCGTCTCTATTCAACCTCCTATGTGGGGTCTTCACCATATTACCCTAAATCAATGGCAAAATCTATTATTTATCCCTGGCTACCATATCCTTCTCCACTCAAGCCTCCATTTTGTGCTTTTGCATGGTGAACCAGTGTTGTTATTAGCCCGTGGTGGGCCAAAGATGAAGGCACACCTCTCTGATATCGAGCCGCCTCATCCTTCAGGGAACTCACTAGGTAGAATGGCACATTAATTTTACTCCCATGCACTAGGTGTTCTAAAACCTACACATGATTGATGTGTAGGTGGGAATATTTTTGTGTATCTAAATAATCGAGCAATATCCTCGAACATATTTCGCAAATTCATTGGAAGTCTGCTTTTTGGTAGCCCTTCCTTATCTATCTGCACATTGTTCCCCTATAGCAGTATTTTGGCATACTATTTCAACATGTCGCCCTTGTATGTGCTCTTGCCTATTAGAGGTAGGCCGGTCACCTGGGAGATGTATGTTGGTGTGACCAGAATCTCTCTTCCATGCACTTGGGCTGTATCACCTCTCAAGGAGGTAGCAAATTCCTTGGCTAACTTCATATCCTAGTTTTGGATGACCAGGGTGTAGTAATCAAGCCACCCTTCGGCTTAGAACTAGGTTTTGAATGCCCCCTTGATCCCTTCCATGTTACTTAGCTCATTCTTCTTGACAACATGGTTCTTCGAGCGTCCTCCCAGGGTGCCTACCATAATTGCATCCACTATTTTTTGCCCTAGTTTTCTTTGGAAGGTGCCTTCTTATACAGAAGGTGCCTACCCCTAGAATTTAATCTTGAGGGTTGACAGGGTACACCTCTTGAGGCACAATGTTTTTGGTAATGGGGAGGGTACATGGTTTTTATGGCGATACTAATTTTTGGAACTGCATAGTTTATGAAAAATTATATAAAAAATTAATTTGAATTATGCGTGTACCTGATTGGATGCTTTGCGCATCACAAAAAAAAGTGATTCTTCGATCTGTGACATGGAGGATGCATGTTTTACATGTGTTTATTACATTGGACTCGTTGCTGCATTGTTCAAGGTTTGATGTCGAAGATAGGGTTGCGGATTGTATCAAATCCAATCCACAAGATATACCCCATAACTCCATAATATTTTCATTTGGGGTGGATTTCCATCATGTGGGATGATGGTGGTAATCTTTTGATGCCCACTCATGTGTTGATCTTGCTTGAATTGAGGTGCATGTTATACCAAAGTGCTGGATGTATGCAGAAGACGCTTTCAATTGATGGCACCTTCATGATATGGAAGTGCCTTGAATGAATGGTACCTTCTTGATGCAGAAGGTGCTTTCAATGAACGGTGCCTTCCATATGTGGAAGGCGCTTTGAATGGATGGTGCCTTCCTGATGTGGAATATGCTTTGAATGAACGGTGTCTTCCTAATGCGAAAGGCGCTTCAAATGGATGGTGCCTTCCTGATGCGAAAGGCATCTTCATTTTTTTTAGACACCTTATTGATGCGGAAGGTGCCTTCATTTTTTTTTAAGAAGAATAACATGTGTCTTCTTGATGAGGAAGGTGCTAACTTCTGTTTTGTGCCTTCTTCATAAGGAATGTGCCTCATTTTTGTTTGGGAACCTTATTTATAAGGAAGAAGCCTTATTTTATTTGGGCACCTTATTCATGCAAAAGATACCTTGCCTCTACTTGGACTCTTTTTCATGGTAGAAAACCTCCACCTTAGTTATGCACCTTCTTCGTGGAGGGAGGCACCATTCCTTAAGTGGAGAGTCTTCTTTGAAGATGAAGGTATTTTATAAGGTATTTATTTTAGCAGTCATGTCATGATCGTCCATGCAAGGGTGATCAAGCCTCCTTAGACTTACTTCATGTTGCCCCAACATATTCCTATCAGACCTGGCACATGATTTTTTTCCCTGGAGGAGAGTTTGTTGCCTTCATCCGAGATTGGATAGATGCTACTTCTAAACTATGTGCGTAGGTGTTGGGATGTTGAGTCGGTTCAGGCCTAGTTTCCTAGATAGCTATTTTTTGTGCTATCAGGTCCACCTATAAAAAGAAAACAAATAGAAAATAAAATACAGGCAGTTAGATGCAGTTCGTGCCTGTTAGGCCTTGGCCTCAGGATGCCTACAACTTGCATGCAGGTGTCATCTCTACAAAACACACTATAAGAAATAAACAAACCTAAACTAACTGATTTTGGTGGACACCTCCGTGTCCACCATATTATTGTTGAGAGTTTTGTCTAGACTTATAGGGATGGGGTCTCCCCCATGCTTGCTCTATATTCCACCAGTAAATTCTCATACATGTTGTAGGGCTACAGTTGGTGGCCATTAATTGTCAACATAGTTTTGCTATCGTCAATGGTCCTGACGTGCACATCACCATTTCTGTCAAGTTCTACCACCTCATATGGTCCCATCCACCTCTGCATTAATTTTATCTTCTATTCATGGAACCTAGAATCATAAAATAGCACCCATTCTCCCTCCTAGAACCGCTTCAGCTTAATGTGATGATCATGCCACTGCTTTATTTTCTTTTGTATGATCTTCGTTATTTGTAAAGCATTCATTCAGATTTTTTCCAGCTAATTTAACTACTAAAATCTTTCTTTTTGGGCTTCTTCCAAGCTCAGATTTAATTCTAAAGTAGTTCTCAATGTCTTGATTTCAAACTTGATGGGCATAATTGCATTATTCTCACAAACTAACTGGAATGGTGTGAAGCCTATGGTCAATTTCCACGTGGTGTTATATGTCCATACTGCCTTCAGTAATTGTGTAGTCCAATATGTTGTGTTGTTGCATGATTTTTATTAGGATATTCTCAATATCTCAGTTCGTCACTTCCACTTGTTCATTTGCCTGTGGATGGTAGGGTGTAGCCTTATTATGTCGAATCATATATTGCTTCATCATTTCTTCGATCAAATTGGAGGTGAATTGAGGACCTTGGTCTGTTGTAATCTCTCTAGGGACCCCAAATCATGTAAAAATATAAGCAAATAAGAATTCAATGACTGTTACCTCCTTCGAATCCCTTAATGCTTGAACTTCAACCCACTTGGTTACATAGTATGTACAGACTAAAATGAATCTTCTCCCTACTGAAGGTGGATTTATTGGCCGCATAAAATCCATGCCCCACTTATCGAAGGGCTCTAGGTGCACTTGAGGTTGAAGGGGCATTTCATCCCAATGAGTCGGTTTACCCATTCTTTGTCATTTTTCGCACTTGTTGGTGTAGGTGGTTGCATATTTAAATAGAGTGGGCCAAAAGTACCCAGCCTAGAGGATTTTATAGGAAATCATTTTCCCTACAAAGTTTCCTCCACATGGTTCATCGTGACAAGCTTTGAGTATCTCTAAAAACTCATGTTATGTAGTGCACCTCCTCATAATCTGGTCACATCCCATTTTAAATAGGAGGTCATCAACCCATAGAAAGGAGGTGCTCATCTCTATCACTGCCTATTTTTCTCATGAAGAAATAGCAAGTGAAGTACTTCTAGTGGCTAAATAGTTGGCTATGTCTGCATACCACGATTTTTGTTCACTGATGGTGAACAAATGTTCATCTAGAAACTGGTCTTCCACTACTGCATGGTCTGCTGGTATTAATATGGATAGGAAAGCTGCTACTACGTTGTATTTTCCAAGTTTTTCAACTATTGTTATATCAAATTCCTATAGTACTAGAAGCCATCTTATAACTCTTCCACCAATAGCTAGTTTGCTCATTAAATACCTAATGGTTGCATGGTCCATATGGATGAACACTTGGAATCTAGTGATATAATGGCAAAATTTATTGATGACATTCACAACCACAAGAAATTATTTCTTCATCACTTTATAGTTGACCTCAGTCCCTTCTAAGTTTTTGTTGACGTAGTAGATGGCATAAAATTCCTTGCTATCCTTCTGCTCGAGGACTGCTCCAATATCATTGTTGGATGCATCACAATAGATATGGAATGGTATGGCCTAATTTGGTCCCCTAAAAATAGGTGTAGATATCAGATTTTCTTTGAATGACTAAAATGCTCTTTCACAATCTTTCGTCCAGTTAAACTCCACATCTTTAGACAATAGAGTGTGCAGTGGTTTTGCAATCTTATTGAAGTCAGTGATAAATCACCAGTAATACCCAATAGATCCAAGAAAAATTCTCACTTCTCATTGCGTTCTAGGGCTAGGTAGGTCCTTTATGACCTCGATATTTATTTTTTCAAATTGTATTCCTTCTATGGAGATATGGTGTCCCAATACGATGTCTTCTCGCATCATCATAAATAACTTTTTGTTACTGAGGGACAAATTATTTTCCTCACTTCTTTCGAGCACTCTTTCCAAGTTCATCATTACTTCATCAAAGGTTTCTCTATAAATGGTGAATTCATCCATGTACACTTCAATCGCTTCCACTATAATGTCTGAAAATATGCTAAGCATCGCCCTTTGAAAGATGGTTAGTGCGTTGCATAACCCAAAAGGTAACACCCGATAAGGAAACATCCCCCATGGATAGGTGAACATTTTTTTATCCTGATCTTCTTCTTTGATCTGGATTTGGTTGTATTCACTGAATCCATCAAAGAAGGAGAAGTACTTTCACCTAGAAAGCGTATCCAAGACCTGATCGGTGAATGGGAGTGGGAAGTGATCATTTTTGGTTGGTTTATTCAATTCCCTATAGTCCACAGAAATCCGCCACTTCCCATTCTTCTTGGGGACCACCACAAGTGATGACACCCATTCACTATCAAAAATTGGATAGATGAATCCGTTAGACAAGAGTTTTTGTAGTTTCACCTTGATAATGTATTTCATTTCTGGATTCATTCTTCTTTGTGGCTGCCTGCTTGGAGTTGCCTATTATTTGAGGTATATTCGATGGGTAAATTTTTTTGAAATAATACCTTTTATATCTGAGTAGTCCCATGCAAACGTCCATTGGTTTTTTACCAGGAGCTCTTTTAATTTTGTTAGCTATGTGGGGGTCAAACCACTACTGATGTTTAATGTCCTTCTAGGCTCAACATTTATTTTTTGAACATGGTGGTCTTGGGCGCTGACCAATGGTGAATCAGGTGTTGTGATGGAAGATTCTCCTTGGAGGAATCCTGCGATAGCACCATCTTCATCCTCATCCACCACAAATTCCTCTAATTCCATCACTGACTAGATTATGAATAGCTCATTGTGTTAGTGCTTGGTCAATGCGATCTCTCCTAATGAATCCAAAAACTACACAGGGGATGAAATCATTAATATTTTGATGTTTTATCCATTGGAGATAGTGATTAGCCCATCATGGCAGCTGATGTAAGCATCGAATGTCACCAACCATGGCCTCCACAAGATAAATGGGTAGCCACCCAAACTTGTTTTGGACTGTAAAACCAAGAAGTCGATCGTATATTCCCATGCGTCAGCCATCACTATTATATCTTCGAGCATTCCTTTTGGTGCTATGGTTGATCGATCATCCAGTTGCAACACCATTGTGATGGGTCTTAGGTTTTTGAGTTGTAGCTTATGCATGGTCTCCCGTGCTATCACATTGATAGCTACACTGAGATCAACTAACGTGTTGGCCAAGGAATGTCCCTCAATTTTTACAGTCAACATCGGGCTGCCTGGGTTTGCATATTTAGGATGACATGAATTCCCCATCATTAAATCTACCAAATTATCCATGACATTGATAGTCTGGGTTATTTTCCATCCTGGTTTTCTTAAGAACATCTCCTTTATCACCTTGGTATATATTGGGATGTATCGGATAGCTTGAAAGAGTAGAATTGCTACTATAATATTTTTCAAGCTAGAAAGAATATCAAACTTTAACTACGTTAGTTTCTTCTATTCTTGCAGCTGATTAGGAAATGGAGCCTTTGTTCTCTTAGCCACTTCTTATTCCACCTCTTCTATAAGAGGTGTTTCTCCTACATCTACCTCCTCTTCTATTAGTGGAGGTGTCCCTACTCCTATTTGTCTACCTGATCTAAGCTAAATATGATTACAACTAATATGTACATCAGATACATCTCACCTTCTATATTTTATGTTGATTGGTTTACTTTATTATTTGGATTTATCATCGGTTGTGCAGGTAACTATGTAGGTCTACTAGGTTTTGCTAGGGGTGAGCTAGCTCTATGTTCTATGGAGCTGAATTTCATGGAGTATCGCTCCTCAACTACTGCCTAGAATATTGATATGGCATCTAGGGCTGCTGGTTCGACAATGTTTCTCCCGTGGGCGCGTTGGACCAAGGTGATGGCCCCCACCACCCAATGTTAGGTGTTTGAGGCTAGCCTTGTGGCATGTATCCCACATATGATGGATTTCTTGTTGGCATACTACCCACAAAGGGTTGTGGCCAATTCCTCTAATTTCCTACAAAATAGGCTTCAATGACATCAACATCCTCTTTGATACTAGGTAATTGTGGGCACAATCGAGTCTTATGATTTAGTTTATAGACCATGCATAATCTGACTTTGTTCTCTAGGCATACGTTTTTTGCATGCTTCCCTCTGCATTTTAGATAGAAATAGGCCAATGTTGTTTTTTTTTCTTGCTTTGTTTTTCTCCAACAGTAGTGTGTCCATTTGCAATGCCAGATACAAAAGCATTTTTCTTTTCAAATATTCTAGCATGTTGCCTATCTCTATTTTTGTGATCGAAGTAGTTTCTTTCATGGTTCTATAAGTGTTTTTACCTCTCCTTCTTGAGTATTTTCAGCATAATTATCAGATATCTTCCATAGTGTGCTAGTAGACGTCACCTCCAAAAATTATATTGAGAGTCTCTAATGATTTATTGTTAAGTCCTCTCAAAAATATGATTTTAAGAGACTTGTAAGCTAGATTTACGTGAGGATATCATTGAATATTGAAATTGAATCTCTCCTAGTATTCCTCCAGATATTCCTCTTCCTTCTACATCATTTTTAGGACCTCTTCTCTAGAGTCTCTTGCTCTCTCGAAGTCTTGATATTGCTCTAAAAATAGTTTTTTCATTTGATCCCATGTAGCAATGTGTTTATCTCCCAGATCGATGAACCATTGCAAAGATGCATCATCTAATGTGGAAGAAAAAATCTTCAACTTCTGCGTATCAAATTTGTAATCCATAGACCTGCACAGAACGTCAAACTTGAATAGAAATAGGTCGGGGTCTTCGATTGGGTATCTTTTGAAGGTAGAAAGGTGAGCAAGGGATATGTTCTTCATTTTGGTTTCTCCTACTCCTTTATCTATCGAGAAACTAAATCAATATGAAGTCTCTTATTTGACCATTCTTTCATGATATGTGGTCTCTAATGTAGTTTCTATGGCCTCACAATCATTCAAAACTTTCTAGGATAGGGCTTTGATGTTGGTTGATGTTATCATACGATCCTCTATAGCTTTCCATAGCAGGGCTTCCTCTGAGGGTGTCCTCTTAAACAATGGGTTTACAATGGTTTGTTCTTCCCCATGTTGGTGGTATGACAAAGCACTTTGCATAAGGTGAGGATTCTCACTCCAGTGGACTACTGGCGATGATTCGGGTGAATATAATTCAAATTCAAAGTGTTTGGATGACTCAGATTTCTGTGGAATTTGTTTTATGAAACAACCGTCAAGTCCTCTCTTCCTCAAGGGACTCGTACAAAGTTAGATGAAAGTTTTTTGGGTATTGTAATTAATCTAGTAGAGGCGCTTCCCCGGCAACGATGCCAAAATGTTGCGGGCTAAACACAGGTTAAATTTGATCCTATTTTGTCACTTCCCATTCATTTAAATTGTTAGACCAGAGAGCACATAAACTTTAGAAGTGTCTCTGACAAGATCATTTATAATACCTACTTATGAGATGATTCTGGTTAATTCTACCATTGGGGAGTTTAAAATAACATCATTCATTCATCCACACCATAATAATTTATGTATGAATAATACGATATTTGGAAATTAAATATTCATACGTGCATAATTAAATAGACATAAAAATAATTCTACTACAGCAATAAAAATAATAGTACAAAAAGCAAACCTATTAAAGCAGGAAACTGATCTAGGAAAGCACAAGTAAAAGGGAAGGAATACTCGCTTGGAGTGGGCACAAGCTCTAGTAGCTCCCTTCCAGCTGAACATGCGATTAGGAAATCTCAAACTTTATTATAATTGCAAGATAATCACAATACTTCTATCTTATCATAATAATCAATAAATTCTAGATGTCTATTAGAGAGGTCTTTGTGTGTTTATATAGCACACAGATAGATCTTCTGTTACAATGAAGTTACAACAATAGTTCTTTTTTGACTAAATTGGGATAGTCTGGTAATTGCAATCGACATCTGCCAAAAATAGTCATTGTTCCTAACAGTGGCATGTTCATTGATTGGTTTGAATTGCTTGATCTGGATCATGCTTCACCTGGTGTCGATAAGATGTCCTCGTTCGTTAGTGCAGGTCTCCAGGATTGTCTCATGTAACATGGAACTGGAACTACACTGGTCAACACTACCCACACCGCTCATTTGGTCAACTAGTGAAATATGGAGTCACCTTCTCTATGAGGAAGGTGCCTTCCTCAAATTCTTTGGTAGGTGCATACTGATGTTGAGAACCTTCTTCATGTGGAAGGCACCTACTGGTGTTGAGCTCCTTCTTCATGCGGAAAGTGCCTTGCCTTATGGGAGCGCCTTCCTTATGAGGAAGGCACCTAGGTATATTAGGTGCCTTCTTTATACAAAAGGTGCCTAACTTATCTTGGTGCATTTCTTGAATAGGAAGGCACCTAACCACCATGCCTTAATCCTGGGAGAAATAGAGTGCTAAGTCCATGAAGGACCTTGACTAATCCAAATCTATCAAAACCAGCTAAATTTCCACATAAACATAGTAAAACACACAAATTAGATAACACACATGATTCTATTAAATAATTACATAATAATTCATGAAAGTACACAGTTCTTATTATATTTTTGCATAATAATCAATAAAATCCATACAAAATATGAGCATTTTTGGGACTCATCAATGACCATACTTTCCACAATTGAAACATTTAATAGATTTTATATCTCTAGATCTTCTAGAATCCTTATCCCTTCTACCATAATTAGCTTCTTCATCACTGGATGACTCATTGCTTGATTCCAACTTATTACCCTTTGTCTTGTTTATTGCTTTGAAGGCTACTTCCTTCTAGGGAATAGGTTCTTTTGTTATCATCTCAAAAGATGTAAGAATACCAAGCAACATATTTATTTTCAAAGAATCACTATTGATTCGTCAAATAATAATGGTCACTTGAATGGTCGCTATCTATGCCACTCCATGAAACCCTATGTTATACAACCAATACCATTACCTATCATCCAAAACCTCCTTAAATCATCCAATAAGATCAAAATTGATGTATCAATCACACATTCTTGACCTAACATCATTCACCAATGTCACTTTTTATCCTAAAAAAATTGGTCCGTATGATCGTATGGATCTATATGATCATTACAATCTACAATCAAGCCATAAAGGGTATATTTGGATATCCATTTAACCAACACATCCCCCCTTATCAAAAAAATTCCTAATCTCACTCAAAAATGCATCAAAAATATACACTTACACACATCAAGAACACATGCACATTGAAAAATGTCTCACAAAGAAAACAATAATTCATAACATACATATATGCATACAAATCCTAAATTCATTCACCATTTATCCCACACAATACTAATTAGCCTACCATTATTCTACGATTTTATTTCACTACAAATTGGGCCCTAGGGTTCATTTTATTTCCAAAATAAAAAAATATGAGAAAAATTCAACTAACCAACATTGCACACCCTCCAATGCCAACACTCATCATGCTCTCATCCATCTCATAAATTTGAGTTCTCAATTTAACAACATTTCATGTCACACATTCACTCTCACCACTCTTCTCCTCCCAGTTCTACTCACTTACACAATGCAAATGAAGAGTGCACCCTACAATCACACCTTTCTAGGCATGTGAAACCCAATCATAATGATAGGTACATTCATCCCCATTCATACCCCTTTGTATGATCAAGAAATTTACTTTCAAATTTTGCTAAGCACCCCTAAATTTTGATCTTTACTGATTTCTCATATCATTTTTCACACCTCTCATCCAATGAACACTTTGTCAAGTGATTTTTCATTGTTTTTTGCTTCTTCACCCATAAACATATCGCTTGAGGGTGTATACATCACATACAAAAGCCACCTTGAGCATGATCAATAATAAAATACTCAATATTAGAATTTGTATTTATTCAAGAACCTTTGCCTAAGACTATCACAAGCCCTCCTTATTGGGGAAAACAAAAGCATAATTTATCTTCTCAATCAAACTCCAATCCAATTAAATTTGGTATGTTGTATGCTAGTAATTGTAGGCTTATTATATGTGTATGATTCATTGAGGTGGCCAATCGAGCCCATCAAAGCAATCAAGAGTGTACCAGCATATGGCTGACCAGTCTACCAACCCAAATGATCTCATCAATCTATCAAAGAAAAAGTTTCAAGGATACTCATCCCTTCCATAATTGGGACATCTTATATTGATCATGACTCAAGACAATCTTGTGTCTACTATCTTAAACAGTTGTTGTGACAAAATAAAGGCCATAGTCAGTCACAATCAATCACACCATAACATTTTAATTCTCCATCAATTTCTATAAACACTCATCATTTTCATTAGTCCTAACCACTATGTGATCATACAATGATATTTATTTCTAGTGTTTCATTGTTGTTTTTTTCTCTTTCACCCCTTAAATCATCACTTAAGGGGGTAGAGTCTAAAAATCACTATTGTGAGTATTACATTATTTGTTCTAATGTATGTTTCACTTTGTGAAAGTGAAATGTGTCAAAAGAGAGAGGAGTATGAAGAGTCACATTAACATGTGGTATGTTGAGAGCTTGTCTTAATGACAAGAATGTGAAAGGTTGCATTTCTTGGATTTGTAGGGGAGAGCAACAGTTTGAGGACTGAAAAGTCATGTATTGTATTATATTAGAAGATAACTTTCCATTGTTGTATCATACCTCGAACATGGAAGCATAATATAGTGAAGACCTCTCTTTTGTGATATATTTTTGTGTTAATATTTATGTGTGTGTTATTATTGTGATATTGTTATGTTTCAATGCATAATATTATGATCCTGGTTAATATTTTGTTAACATAAAATAGTGTCATGTTCCAACATGGTATTAGAGCAAGGTTGAGAGAGCTATGGAGAATGCAAGGTTGAGAGAGCTGTGTAGAAAACCAAAAAAATTAGAGAGCCAAGGAGAACCATTGAGCCAAGTTGTTTGCAAAGTTTTTTGGGAGAATCATCACCATTCGATGACAAACCCAAAAAGGAGGATCGAAGAGGCCATGAAAGCTTTGAAAAAGGAGAATATTAAATCTTGATGGAGAATTCGAAAGGTCATTGGACGAGTCCATGAAGGAAGGACAAAGTGCTTAAAATCCAAGGACAGATGTGAAGATTTCAGGATATGGGAATATTTCTCATACATAATAGAGATGAAATCTCGAAGAAAATGATCTACCTCATTAGTGAGTTAGAAGACCATTCGAAGCATTGTAAGAGGACAATGAATAACATCGATTTCCACCATAGTTACCACCATAGGAAATCTTTGATGACCAATGATTTTTTGAATTGCTATATCCACAATTTACTGATTTTCAGGGACTATGTAACAATCATGCAAGGTAGACAAATACCAGAGGAAGCTGTTGCATGAGGTTTTCTATTGATTCAAGGAAAAGTGTTATTCAGTTTTAGATGAACTAGTTATTGAAATTAGTAGATGTTACGAGTAGATAACGTGAAGGCTACAATACCAAGAGGGAAATAAAGGACTTATATGATTTTACAAATCTTATGTAAATATTTTTCAATCACTTGCAACTAGTATAATGAATAGAGGATGCTGACAGATTCACATGCAATAATAGAATGAGGTGCAGATGAAACATCTTTTTTTGGTAGAAGTGTAATGATTTGACTATTATTTTTTGGGAAGAGACGGGCATTTACGAGGTCACCTGTCATAGTGCAAACATTATCTCCAAACGTTCGGATCAAGCATTTTCTCATACGTGCTACGTGGAAGGTGTTTCAGGTGAAGGGCTCAATTTTAGGAGACGTCTGACAATAACGATTCATTTCCATTCATATTTTAACCAAAGAATGACATAATAAAGTTTTTCTAAAGACTTGGAATGCATACTTTAAAAGGAGGTAAAAATTCATTTGAAATTTAATTTTTTTTAGGGAGGAAATATTTTAAAAAGGAAAAAAAAAAAAAAAAATTTAACAAAGCTAATTTTATTTTGCAATTTGATAAAAAAAAATGGAGATAAAAGGTTTTTCACTTCAATGTTTGATAAAAGAAGGAAATTAAGTTTTTTTTTTTAATTGCTTTAGTTTTTTGGAAGGTAAAAGGTTTTCTACCTCAAAGGAAAAATTAAATCAAAAGGGGGAAAGAACAAGAAAAAAATGACAAAAGGCAAGAAACAATTTTTTTTAAAATATTTTTTCAAGAAGCCAAAGAAGATGAAAAATATGTGTCGGACAAAGTGTGGAAATATTTACATTCCATTATTGAAGAAGCCAAAAAAGGAGAATATTTATTACTTCAACAATGCCTGCTAATGATAGTAATGAAAATTTTATCACTATACCCATTGTTTTATGGAAAGCAATATACAAAGGAATAATTACTCTTAATGTTTTCAAAATCAAAGCACAAGGAAACAAGCCATTGATGAAGGATGTTTTTTGTGATACTAATGATTTGAAGCCCATGATGATGGATAAATGTTGTGATACTAATGATTTGAAGCCCATAATGGTGGATGAATGTTGTGATACTAATGATCTTTGTGAACAAGAAAAAGATGCATGTTGTGATGCTTTTTCAAATGAAAGTGACTTGCACATGGTTCGTGATTTTTCAGAGAGAGCCTATGCAATTGCAATTTATGAGGATATAGACTCAAATGATGATAGATACAGTGATGCTCAAATTTATGTTGAGAAATGTAATGATTGTTTTGGTCATTTTGAGAAGCACACTAAGGGAATTGGTTCCAAATTGCTACAAAAAATGGGCTACAAATAGAAAGGTTTGGGAAAGCATGAACAAGGTATGAAAGAACCATTTGTACCAATAATAAGACCAAAATATGAAGGTCTTGGGTACACAGGACAGGTGAATCAAAATGATTCAAGCACAAAATTTGTAACAGGTAATAGTGATAGCAAATTGGTGATAGAAAACATATGTGAGCATTGTGGTAAATATGGTCATAGGATAGAGAAATGTTGGAATCTCTATTCTTGTAAAATTTGTGGACATAACCATTCACATATATTTTATCTACAAGAAGAAATGAAAGAGTGTAGATTAAAAATGAATTATGTATTGATTGATATTAATGCTTGGGATAATCTAAAATACATGGTGTATGGTTTCTTCAAAAGGAAACCAAATATGATCACAAGTTGCTAAGATATGAAGATAGTGGCACATAGAGAATGAAGACAATTTTTATGAAGGGGGAATGTGTAGTCAACAAAATTTGTAAAAAGTTTTTTTACCAAATAATGTATTAGAGGGGGTGTTGTGAGTATTATATTTTTTGGTCTAATGGATGTGTCACTTTATGAAAGTTAAATGTGTCAAAAGAGAGAGGAGTATGAAGAGACACATTAACATGTGGCATGTTGAGAGCTTATATTAATGATAAGAATGTGAAAAGTTGCATTTCTTAGATTTGTAGGGGAGAGCAATAGTTTGAGGAGTAAAAATTCATGTATTATATTATATTAGAGATAACTCTCCATTATTGTATCATACCTTGAACATGGAATCATAATACATTGAAGACCTCTCTTTTGTGATATATTTCTGTGTCATTATTTATGTGTGTGTTATTATTGTGATATTGTTATGTTTCAATGCATAATATTATTATCCTGGTTAATATTTTGTTAACATGAAATAGTGTCATGTTCCAAAAATCACACAATAAGTTACCTTATGCATGATCAATATTCAAAAACTCAATATTGAAATTTACGTTTATCCAATAACCTTTACTTGAGACTATCACAAGCCCTCCTTTGCTAGGGTAAAAAAAAGTAGATTTTTTCTTCTCAATCAAACTCCAATCCAATCAAATTCGGTATGTTGTACATTGATAACTAAAATATTACTCATGTGTGTATGCTTCATCAAGGTGGCACATCTAGCCCATTGAAGCAATTATAAGTATACCTATATATGGTTGACCAGTAGACCAACCCAAATAATCTCATCAATCTATCAAAGGAAAAGTTTCAATGATACTCATCCCTTCCACAATTGGGGCATCTTACATTGATCATGAAACAAGGTAATCTTACGTCTACTCCCTCAATAATCATCATGGCATGACAAAGACCATAATCAATCAAAATCAATCATGCCATAATCATAATCACCCATCATCAATTCACTTCTCCCACAATCAACCACTAATCCAGTGTCATAAGTTTTTGCACTACATCGTGTCTTCACATAGTGTAGTACAAATAGGGGTAAACTTAGACACCTAAAAATGTCATATTTATCCTTGTGTAGTGCTAATGATTAATAAATTTACAAAAACTCAAACAATTGCATAATTTGCCTTAAAATACTATTCATTCACTTAAACCTCCTTGGTCACTTAAGCCCCTTCCTACGATTAGCCTTTGGTCACCATGTGACCACCCATGTAAGCCTAACCAAGGGATGCCTCATCCTAGTCTACCCTTTAACTAGTTTACCTTCCACATAATCCTAGCTCACCATAGCCTAACCTTGGTTAAAATTCTAACCTTGGTCAAACTTCAAACCAATGTAAACCTAACCCATGACCACCTCACCTAGTCTACCCTTTGACTAGCCTAGCCTAAGCCATCTCACTCTCTTGACCTCAACCTAACCATGGTCAAAGCTAACCCTTGCTCCCCACATATCCCCATGTGCATTCAATATCATAAATGAATTTTGAAGATTTTTTGAATTAAGGCATTCAAGGTATTGAAAGTATGGATGAGTCATCCTCCACCATGCCATAATGAGGAGAAGACTTTCATGTTCCATGTATTTATGAGGGATGGATCACCCATGCCCATTTAATGCATGTGGATGGATGAGGACTTCTCTCACCCAAACCCATTTATGAAGGATGACACACCATGCCACATCAAGGGACACCTTAGTCCCCCCTAACTTGGCCAAGTCTATAGATAAAATGTTATTTTAACCATTTGTAAGAATCACACATACACATACCCAAACTCTAAGAAAATCACTCTAGACTCTAAGTGCACTCAACCACCATTCACCATCAACCACCATGGATGCCCACATGTGTTTGTTGAAATCCCATTTTTCTTGGTAAATTATTCTCAAGTACAAGTATAGAAGACTATCCAACACATAAAAAAGCTCCAACAACACCAGAAGAACCTCTGCAACACAAACATATTATGTTTAGGTAACAACAAATCCAATTGTATAGATAGGTAAAGTCAAAAGGTTCACACCCAAAGGTACGATCCCATCTAGGGACCCATTTCTATCTAAAAAACTTGTAGAAAACTGCTAGGCTAGGTAAGTAACACTATATCACTATTTTCTATCAATTTTCAACATCTTTCTTTATGCATTAGGTTAGTTTCATTTGGTATTTTGTCTTCTATCATGAGGGGTTTGATTGAGATAGGCCCCCAAATGTTATTAACCATTTTTTTAGGGTTGTATAGTTTTATAATACCTATACAAATAATAGTAGCCCATGCGTAGTAAGCCCACTCCCTTTGAGAAGCCCACATAATACCTTTGGTGTTCTTTAACCATTCACTGAAAGAGGGCTTCTATCTTGGAAGACCTGTTGTGTTGCCCACGAGGCAATTTTGTGAAAAAGGACTAATCTTGCAATCCTTTTTACTTGTTAATGCAAATAACGCATTTTCCATTGAGTTCAAGTTATCTATTTCGTATTCTATTCATACTTTAAACAATTGATGATTATAGTTGCATACTTCAGTAATACTTGAAATAGAAAGCATGATAACCTAATGTTGTTGATTGTCATGGAGGATAAACCTTTTTTCAACACATTGACCTTACGATGATATTGATGGGTGTTAAGAAAAGAACAAATTGACCTTATATAGGTATTGGTGGGTGTTAATAAAAGAACATGTTAGCTTGATGGTGACATTAATGGGTTTTAGGAAATAAATACACACATACTAACTTTGCTAAACATGGATGGATGTATCAACTAACTTTTTAAATGATTAGATGAATATTGAAATGCATGTTGGTTTAGTAGATGTATATACATTGATGTAAGAAACTCAAAACTTGTAGAAAAATGGTTATAAATATTAAATATGAATATTTAAAAATATTCATAACTATTTTTCGAAACTTATAGATTTAGGTGTTATAATTACAACTTTAATAACACTACAAGAATAGAGTCGTCATTTAGTGTTCACTTTCTCTACTTTATTACACTCCATTATATACCAACATTTAAAAATATATATAACCATTTATATTTTAATGGTTTTGTTACTAGCAATAAATTCTATTTAAAAATATAAATAATTAAATCTATTATGTAGGGCTAAGGAATCAAATCATATAAGCAATGAAACTTGAGTAATACAATCACCCTAACCTTCTTCATCACATAACTCTCAATCTTCTTATCTTATTGACATTACCAATGTTTCCTATGTAATGCTTATATAAACCAACATTATTGTCTCAAGGTTAATTGGGCAAAGAAAATAAATTTATATTAAATTCAAACTTATATATTAAAAGAAACTAATCATTTAACTAATAATTTCGTAAATTATTTTTTATTTTATACTTGTCCACTAAACCGAAGGCATTCCTAATTGTTATATAAAATTATTAGAATATAAATTCATCAATTTCTTATTACCGTCTATTTTCCATTCTATTAAAATGACATTTATTTTATTATATTTTTTAATTAATTAACTATATATTACATAAACTTTAAACCTTCTATCATAAACTCTAAAATTCTTAGAATGGAAACACTTTAATTTGACTGAACTTATAGAAAGTTCGTCAATCCTTTCACCAAAGGTTCTTTTAAAAAAAATTGATATTTTGTCTTTTGACGATTATTTTTAGCTCTAAGGAATTTAGTCTCTTCGTATCCTTTCTTTTGGTTTAGCGAAGACCGCAAACACAACACGCGGCAGTTTGTATATTCTGCAATTTAATATAAATTTATTCTTTCAAAAATAATCTGCAGTTTTTAAATTTATTATCTATGTTTAAAATAAATATATTGTTAATATGGAAAATGTAATTTAGTATGGAATTTTTTTATTAAAGTAAAATATTTTATAATTAACAACATAGTTCCCTAATTTAAAATCTGGTCTCAATTTTAAAGCAAGACGACGGACCGACCACCCCATCCCACCCAGTCATAAAGATAAAGATAAACTTATTTGGTTTCCATGGCAAAAATGGATTTTATTATTATTATTATTATTTATTTAGTTAAAAGTTGGTCACAATCACATTATTTTTGATCATTTATAAGTGCAGCGTTTAAACCAAGGGTTACAGTTATCATCCATACCTATAGGATCAGATTAGACGTAGCCTTTGCAAACAAGTCACCGAAAGTTTGAACCTGCTTATCTTTTTGATAAATACCTCAAGCACTTATCAATCCACTAACCTCTTTAAGGAGTAATTATTCACAAAAACAATATAATATGGAGGATTAGACTTCCTAAGTTGCAACCTTGATCATTGGTCATCTCCAACTCGACACTGATAAATGTGTATTGTTACAGGCAACCTTTGATGTGTTAGGAGTAGAACGAATAATAAACATGAATTGATAATCAAGGGAGATATATACAATGTGTAAAGTCTAAAGATAGACTATAACAACTATATGCTAAATATCCCCAAATATCCCAAACAACTTAGGAATAATATTTGATCGATAAATAAATATATCATGTTGGCAAAGATAAAATAAATTAATATAAAAACAAACGAATTTACTCAAGAGGTATTACCAAATAAGGTAATACTACTCTAACATCCCCCTTTATTACATTATTTGGGTAATACATATAATTGTCTCAATATAGTGAAGAAGAAGAGAAATGAAAGAATGTTGGCTCTACTTTGTCTTTGGCTCTGGCTCTAAGTGTACCTCTTGATTTGTACCTCTGGGTCTATCTTAGGATAGGCCTGCGAATCGGCCTCTAGATCATTGCCTCTAGATCTGCCTGTAGATCTACCTCTAGAACTTTGTCTCTGGGACTGCCACTCGGTCTATCATTGGATTTGCCTTCGGGTCTACCATAGGTTTTACCTTTTCGGTAGAAGCTATACAACATTGTTTTCATCATGGTCCATTGTATGTGATCTATCCATCCACAATCTATATGAACCTTGTTGGCCATTTTCACTTTGTACCAATAACTAGAATAAGAGTGATTTGTACATCCACATGAATCACAAGGATGTAATTTCCAACATCTAGATGCAATATGTCCAGTTTTTTCACAATGACCGCAACAATGTTTTTTAGGAATTGTAGGAGATTTAGGTTTTACAAACATGGTATTACTAGTACTTGCTTGTCTAGAATAGCCAAGGCCTTCATTCTTTGTCTTGATATTTAGCATTATTGGAGTTTTAATGCCTTGTTCTTGTTTACATATTCTCTCACCATTGCATCCCATTTTCTTCATCAGTTTGGATCCAAATCCTTTGGTGTGCTTTTCAAAACATCCAATTTGATCATCTTGATCAATGTTTTTAACAATATGGCATTTTTCACTAGTGATAAGATTATGGAGCTCTTGTTGAGGACTATTAATTTTTAAGTCACTAGTGTCGCAAGCAAAGTCTACTTTTGAAATGAGATCACCTGTGCTACAACTGATATCTACCATTGAGGGTATGAGGTTGCCTATATCACAAGCATTTGCTACAATAAGCTCAAGGTCACATGTGTCACAACAAGTATTCACCACCATGGGCTGAAGGTTACTGGTGTCTCTACAAGCATCGACCATTAGGGGTTTGACCTATGTTTCCTCACTAATGTCTCTTTTTACTTTACGTTGAGCAATGTCAAGAGAAACAAATGACATGTATATTACCCTTACAAAGCCAACAGGGATTAGAACACCATTTTTCTGAATGTCTTCACAAGACACAGAATCATCGAGTATGGCATCTACACCATTGCGTAGTGTGAGAAATGTGCCATCCTCATAAAAATCTATCCCGTCCATGTATGGGGAAAAGTATGGGTCTTTAACTGATTTAGCAACATAAGTTGATTTTGGGGTAGTTTTCTTCTTTGATCTGCCCATTTTTAAGGTGTCGATCACTACGGAAAATGCACCTTTTACAATGAAATTTTACAAAAAATAAATGGGTAAGGTGTCGATCATTGCCGAAAATGCACCTTTACAAGGTTATCCCCCCTTGTTTTTACAAAATAATGTATCCCCATTTTGTTTATGTTGAATATGAGATGGTGGAGAAAAAAAAAATTATCGTCCCCTTTAGTGAAAAAAAGCATCTATGAAAGCCTCTTGGGCTTGTACAAAGCTCGCCTTCTTGTCAAAAGTCAAAAAAATATCAACAGTAAAAAATCTCCTCTCTTATGTCAATAACTCCAAACTCAGGAGTGTGCTATTTATGAAGTGTAAAAAACGTTGCTTTGGGATGACTGTTGAGTTCTAGACAATTTGTCAAATACATTCAAATTTAAGTGTTTACAATTTTGCAATAATTAGAATGAAAGAAAAAATTTGGTTCTCTTTCTGAAAGGTGTTTAAAATTTTGTTTTGAAAGAAAAAATATAATTTAATGAAAAAATTAATATTAATCAAATATAAAAATTCTTAAAAAAAATAAGAATAATATTTAATTAATAAGAATTAAATCATTAAAAAATAAAAAACTTAATCAAAAACAAAAAAAATTAAAAAATATATACCTTTGAAGAAGGAGGGAGTGGAACCCCCAACCTCTGGTAGCCTATGCACTATCAATGTCAAAATTTACCATGGAATCCAACCTCGCTACTGGGATTAAGAGGAAAAACCCCTTATTTCACCAAGGATTTATCTTTGTAGGGCGCGTCTGCTTCTCCTGTTCTCTGTGTAGCTTTTGGTGCTGATGGCTATGCTTGAGCGTGATTCACCGAAGATCTATCACTGTGTCAGGATACACGTCTCTTTGGTGGCTCTTGGCCTATGACTATTTTTGTTGATATCAAACCAGTCATGAGTATGGTGAATAACTTTGTTAGGAGTATATCAAATCCATCTATCCCGATCTATCATGGCGAATAACTTTGTTAGGAGTATATCAAATCTGCATATCCCAATCTATCCTGATCTGATACCATGTTAGGAGTTGTTAGTCACAAATCTGCCACAGGAAAGGATTTTATACGTATATGCACCCTAGACTTGGCCAACATTGAAAGGGCTAGAGAAAGAGAAGTCTCCTGGGCCAATCTCTAGAGAGGGCTGGATCCCAAACTAATCTAAACTTGTTTCAAGATAAGAGTGTGCGAAAGAAATGGGAAAATGCGAAAAGAAATGGAAATAATAGAAAGAGATGAAATGCCAAAAGAAAGGGAAATAATGGAAAGGGATGTAAATATGGTCGAAGCCGATCGTTGATGGGGAGAACAACCTTGAACAACAGATAACCCCAACTAGATCCTGAAGCTAAGCAGCAACTGAATCTTAGAATACATATACAAAAATTAGATCATGGATTAGTCATGAGTTCGCTTCCAATTGTAATCCAAATGCTCAAATGCAAATACAGCCAAATCCAAAACAACAGAATTTAACTTATATTAACACTGGACTAACAGAAGTGACTCAGACAGAAAGCAAAACATGCACAACAATTTAGATCACCAACTCTAGAAGACACTAAGAATAGAAGCAAATGCATCTAGGATTTTTGTTTTAATTTTTGCAAAAAGGTCCTCCTCCTTTGCTTGAGTTTTACATTGGTATTTATAGAGGCTTTCCCTCTTCCTTTCGTATTACAACATTTAATACATGAAATATATTTTGAAGAAACGGTTCCCTTAATCTGCCTCGAAGAAATGACAATTATCGGGGCAAGCCAAAAGTTGTTAAGAGATCACAAACATGAGCTTTTAATATTGGAGGCCTCTTTAATTTTGGCGGCATCGAAAACTGCTTCATGTTCTTTCATCTTGCGCACATCGGTAATCAACAACATTTAATCCTTGAGCCTCTTTGACCACGATATCACAATATGTTGGAGAGCCTTTACTTGATCCTTATCTTCTCATCACATTCTCCTATGTAATTTTGAAAGAAAATGCAGACTGAACTGTATCGGGCCTTTGTTGTTGCTTAGGTCATGAAAATGCAACATGTCACGATATCACGACACTTTTACCTTATTGCCTTCTCTTTCTACCACCAGTTGTGAAAACATGACATGTCACAAAATCGTGACATCTTTTCTTGCTTTGCCCTTGTCTTCATCTTTCATCGTGAAAATGCGACATGTCGCGATATCATGACATCTTCTCTATTTTTGCTTCTTCGCTATGACATGTTGCAAAATCGTGACATTCTCCTCTGTTTTGGCTCTTTCACCGCTCCTTATCACGAAAATGAAACATGTCATGAAATCACGAAATCTTTCTCTTGTGCTGTCTTTTTCGCCTTCTTACCTACGAAAATGCGACAGGTCACGAAAATGTGACATGTCGTGAAATCGTGACACTTTCTTGCTACCTTGTACTTCTCAGCTTTCATTCTATGAAAATGCGATAGGTCATGAAAATGTGACATGTCGCGATATCATGACGTTTTTCCATTTGGTTCTTTCATCTTCAACAAGTCGAGAAATTGCGACATGTTTCTCCATTTGGCCTTTTCTCCATAATATGTCACGAAATCGCATATTTTTTGTCTTCTTCTACTTTGATGTTGTTCGGCCACGAAAACATGACATGTCATGAAATAACGATATTTCATACAATCTGGCTGCCTCCTTGCTTTCTCCTCGCAAAAACGTGACATGTCACGATATCACGAGAGTTCTCTATCGTTGCCAATTCCTATCGCGATATCACAACAAATTTCTCTTACTTGGCCTCGTTTCCAAAAATGTCACGATATCGTGACATCTTTCTCCCACCTTGTGTTTATCTCTAGCTCTTGCACGATAACGTGACATGTCACGATATCACAACATTTCATACCATTTGTTCCTTTTCTATTTTTTTGTCGCGATATCGCGACATTTACCTTTGTCATTGCCCTTGGCTACTGTATGTCATGAAATCACAACATTTTTCATCACTCTGCTCTGTGGCCATCGCAAGTCACAAAAACGTGACATGTCGCGATATCGCGACAACTTTTCAATTAGTTCTCCCTCACTGCAACAAGTCACAAAACTCCAACATGTCGCGATATCATGATAGTTTGGCTTCTTTACTTTCGTTTACTATTTTGATCATGATATTATGATATGTCACGATATCGTGATACTTTCTTTACTTTGCTCTTTTCTGCATTTGGCATCGTGCAACTGCGATAGGTCACGAAATCATGACATGTCGCGATATCACGACAGTTTCACTTTTGCACAAACTTGGTTATTTTGCATGAACAGCAACAACAAAAATAATGTGGCAAAAATGTCAACATTCTTGGTGGCTCGTGGGGTATACAGTTCTACTGTATGCATGAGCCTCAGGACTTTATCCATTGGGCAACAAAGTCAAGCAACTGGAGGAGCAAAAAGAACTGGTGCTGGTTGATGCTAGACGTCTCTGCAAGCTGTTGCAACAAGTTCTTGCTGGTACTCAGATCTGAAAAATAAGACCTTCAACAAAAATTTGTGGAAGAACAGAACTTCCTTTATTTCGTTAGAACTACTACACTTGGCCAAGCTCGGATGAGCTGGGTAATCACCAGGTGTTGTATAAGGATCTCCATGGCAGTAGTGAAAAGCACCTAAACTACAAAAGGGGAATGAATGGAGTGATGGCCAACATATGTGCAGGTCATAGAATGGGAATGGTGAATGATGGAAGGATGGAATATGGAGTAGAAATAGTAGATACAACAACAGAGTGCTACTATGCTTCTAGCTGCTAGGATGCTATGAAACAGATAATGAAATGGAAATGGATGAAATGGAGATGATAGTAGAAACTATAGCTGTGATGAAGTACTCACAAGACAAAGGACTAGAAGAAAGGGAAAGTAGAAATGGGAACATCATAGGGGGGAGTAGAAACAATAGCAATGGCTTGATTATTTGCAGAAGAAGTAGCAGGAGAGGAAGGGAATGGAGTAGAGGGGAAGAAAGAAGTAGAAAATAAGCCACTAACTACTGGGAAGGGAAAAGAAAAAGAAAGAGAAATAAACATACCTGCGGGCTCGTGTGCAAAAGGAGCCAAAGTTGAATTTTTTTTTTTTTTCTCTATGTACACGGTAACCCCCGAGTTTAGGTGTGAACTCTCTCGAGAGGCATGTACCCAAACATGACTCTATGATCTCCTGGATGCCATACCTTGGATAGACACTCAGTGGTCTCCTGATTGATAATCAGCTTGGAGTCACCAAAGATTTGCAACTGTCGCACTCCAAGTGTCTCAGCCTTTGTGAGACCTAGGCATAAAGCCTCATATTCTGTTGTATTAGTTGTGCAGCTCCAGGTCAACTGGTCTAAAAAAAATGTTTAATGCCAGAAGGTAACATTAGGACAGTCCTAGTTCCAACGCCATTTTTGCATTGTGCTTTATCGAAATAAAGCTGATATTGACTTCCATCATTCTATTCTTGAGCCTTTTTAGTCTTGAGAATAGAATAACACCCCAGGTTGGTTTCTATCATGGCGTTAAAATTGAGCATCGAAAACTCATCCTCCAAGCAAATCTCATCTAGGACTTCACCCATCAAATCAGGATCTTCCAATTCCTTAGTTAACATATTGATAGAATGTTTGGATATTTCTTCTTTGTCCATCTTCTCTATATGAAAAGTACAAGGTTTCTAATTCCCAATATAGACTCTACTTCCTTTGAATGAAATCTCCAAGTGAGAATAATCCAGAGAAAGGTAGACTCCCAGCTTAGCAGTAAATTATCTTGACAAACACATACTGAAATATGGTTCCAAATCAACCACAACTACCTCTTGAATTACTGTAACCTGAGGTAGAATATGTAGGGCAATAGGAACATCCTTGATTACACCCACTATTTTCATGGGAGTTCCATCCAACTGCAAGACACTAGGACTACTTCTTTTATACTCCATACCCATGACTTCATAAACTGCCTTTGGCATGACAGTTGTTGTAGCACTAGAATCAATTATGTAATTGTGCATAATCCAACCCTCCATCCTAAGTGACAAATAAAATGGGGGTGGTCTATTCTTTCCTGTGGCTGAAGTGGTTAAAGTTTGAGACAAAACTATCTAGGCTGGAGCCTTCCCCTTACTTTGTATGGTCTTCAGGGATTCTTGTAACAAATCAATTTTCCCAAGTAGCTACAAGGTGTCATACAAGCTTATCTTAGCTGGTATCCGTTTGAGTTCTTCAATGATGTACTCCATCGAGATCTGCTCTTTCCCTCCACTAGCAGATTCAAATTTGCTTTTGTATTGCTGGGTTGCCTCCACTCGTTGTTGTTTAGTCAATGATGGATACCGCAATGCCTCTTTAGCTTGTTCCTTTATTTCTGCTTGCGGCTGGGAAGTAGAAGCTTTTCCATTCTCTTTTGCTTGTGGTGGAAGTGGATCCTTTGGCAAAATAGGTGGTTGTTGCAGAGCTGGAGGATCATGAGCCTTTGCAGGTATTTTTTGTTTTGTTTCTTGTACAGGAGGCACTTTCAATGGCTCCATCTTAGCCGGATCTACCAACATTGGTTTCTTGCCATTGTGTGTCAAGACTGCTATGTGTTCCTCAAGAGACTTCACGGAATTAAGATCCACCTCTCGAATCATGTTTACATGGCTCCCTGCAAGAACTTGCAAATAATTTTGGTGGACCATGCAAGTGGACTCATCATGTGGATCATTGCATGTAGAGCACCAATATGTTCCTTCTGCAAGGCCAACTTCTTCATTCGTCAACACAATCGAGTTCTTTTTAGGCACTTTGCTTGTTGAAGTCGCTTGTTCTCTAGTGATCAACGGAGGTTGAAATCTCCTGGGCTGGAAATCTCTCTCAGCCTGCTTTCTTTAAAGAACTGTGATTTTATTTCCCATCGCTCTTATAGCTGAATTAGCAGCTTTTACCACTTGTAATAGCATTGTGAAAGGATCAGGATTTGAGGGTGCAAGAGGTGCTGATATAGGTAGAGGTGCTGGCGGTGCAGGTAATGCTAGGAAGGAAGTGGGAGCTGGTAATTACGAAATGCTTGGTGTAGGCAATTATGGAATAGTCGAAGCAGGGATCTGGGGAACTGGAATGGATGCGATCTGAGGTGCACTTGAGCTCCATGATAGAATAGGATACATGGAAGGCATAGGCTATGAAAATGAACCAGAATACAAATGCTTAGGAAGATCAGATAAGATAGGCATTGTTACCTTTGGAGGAAGTCTACCTATGGCAATCAAGTCAGCTTATGCCTTTTGCGCTTGTTCAAACAGCTCTAGAAATGTAGTCATGTTGGACTACTGGACAGCCAAGCCGATGTTTGTGTTGAAGTCTCTAAGATAATAGAATGCAACTAGCTCATGAGCGGGCCGAAGACCATCAGGAATTCTCTGCCATATTCTGGTAAATTTGACATTGAAGTCAGCTATCCCCTCCTGTGGGTGCCTTTGGATCGCATTAAATTGATGCAACAAGGAGTACGGATCAGCTTGTTCATGAAAGTTCTTGACTAACAGTTCTCCTAACTGATCCCATGATGCGATGGTGCCTGGTTGCAACGTTCGATACCAATACAACAATTTATCTCTCAGTGATAACACCAACAATTTTACCATCACGTCTTCATCGGTTATGTCATGGATAGCCGCCAAAGAGGCTACATCGTTAATATGCTCATAAGTAGTTTTACTAGTACCATCATAGGTCGGTAAAGCTTTCAAAGCAGCTTGAGGTACTTGATTCTGTGTCGATAAATTCAAGGCTCCCAAATCATTCCATGCTGAGAACTTCCTTGGTGGAGGATGTTAGGCCATTTGGACTGGTGCGTATGGCTGTAGAGGTGGAAAACTAGTAGCAGTACTAGATGAATTTGAAGGAACATAGAACACACCAGTAATTTGTGAGGATGTTGTAGAGGATATAAGTGGTGGGGAGACCAACTTAGGGTGTTTGCTTAATCTTTGATTGTCAAGTTCAAAAAACTCAACAAGATTTTTAGATTTTTTGGCCTTTGATCTTGTGATCATGACGTATAGCTTTCACTGTATCCACGTTCGGAGGCTTCTGGGTAGTGCTGAGTCACCAAATGTTCTAATTATACAACATGAAGGCGAACATTAAACATTAATACTATTGGAAGTGAAACTTTTGTCACACTAGGCGTGCCAAAAACTGTTGGTCACAAATCTACCACAGGAAAGGATTTTATACGTATATGCACCCTAGAGTTGGCCAAAATTGAAATACCGAGAGAAAGAGAAGTCTCTCGGGCCAATCTCTAGAGAGGGCTAGCTCCCAAACTAATCTAAACTTGTTTCAAGATAAGAGTGCAGAAAAGAAATGGGAAAATGCAGAAAGAAAGGTAAATAATAGAAAGAGATGAAATGCGAAAAGAAAGAGAAATAACAAAAAGAGATGTAAATATGGCCTAATCCGATCGTTGATGGGGAGAACAACCTTGAACAGCAGATAACCCCAACTAGATCCTGAAGCTAAGCAACAACTGACTCTTAGAATACGTATACAGAAATTAGATCACGCATTAGCCGTGAGTTTGCTTCCAATCATACTCTAAATGCTCAAATGCAAATACAGCCAAATCCAAAATAGCAGAATTTAACTTATATTAACATTGGACTAACAGAAGTGACTCAGACAGAAAGCAAAACATGCACAACAATTTAGATCACCAACTCCATAAGACACTAAGAATAGAAGCAAATGCATCTAGGATTTCTATTTTAATTTTTGCAAAAAGGTTCTCCTCCTTTGCTTGAGTTTTACATTGGTATTTATAGAGGCCTTCCCTCTTCCTTTCGTATTACATCATTTAATACATGAAACAAATTTTGAAGAAATGATCCCCTTAATCTGTATCAGAGAAATGACAATTATCGGGGCAAGCCGAAAGTTGTTAAGAGATCACGAACAGGAGATTTTAATATTGGAGGCATCTTTAATTTTGGTGGCATCGAAAACTGCTTCATGTTCTTCCATCTTGCGCACATCGGTAATCAACAACATTTAATCCTTGAGCCTCTTTGACCATGATCTCACAATCTGTTGGAGAGCCTTTACTTGATCCTTATCTTCTCCTCACGTTCTCCTATGCAATTCTGAAATAAAATGTAAACTGAACTGTATTGGGCCTTTGTTGTTGCTTCGATAGCAAAAATGCGACATGTCGTGATATCGCAACACTTTTACCTTATTGTCTTCTCTTTCTGCCACCAGTCATGAAAACATGACATGTCACGAAATCGTGACATATTTTCTTGCTTTGCCCTTGTCTTCATATTTCGTCATGAAAATGCGACATGTCATGATATCGTGACATCTTATCTATTTTGGCTTCTTCGGTATGACATGTCGTGAAATCACGACATTCTTCTCTGTTTTGGTTCTTTCGCTATTCATTATCACGAAAATGAAACATGTTGTGAAATCACGATATCTTTCTCCTGCGTTGTCTTTTCTGCCTTCTTACCCGCAAAAACGCGACAGGTCATGAAAATGCGACATGTCGCAAAATCGTGACACTTTCTCGCTGCCTTGTACTTCTCATCTTTCATTTCATGAAAATGTGACATGTCATGAAAATGCGACATGTCGCGATATCATGATGTTTTTCCATTTGGTTCTTTCATCTTCAACAAGTCGCGAAATCGCGACATGTTTCTCCATTTGGCCTTTTCTCCACAATATGTCATGAAATCATGACATTTTCTATCTTCTTCTACTTTGATGTTGTTCGGCCACAAAAACGTGACATGTCATGAAATCGTGACATTTCGTACAATTTGGTTGCCTCCTTGCTTTCTCCTCGCAAAAACGCGACATGTCGCGATATCACGATAGTTCTCTGTCATTGCCACTTCCTATCGCGATATCGTGACAAATTTCTTTTACTTGGCCTCATTTCCAAAAATGTCGCAATATCGCGACATCTTTCTCCCACCTTGTGTTTATCTCTAGCTCCTCCGCGATAACACGACATGTCGCGATATCGTGACGTTTCAGACCGTTTGTTCCTTTTCTATTTTTTTGTTGCGATATCGCGACATTTACCTTTGTCATTACCCTTGGCTGCTATATGTCACGAAATTGTGACATTTTTCATCACTCTACTCTATGGTCATCGTAAGTCACGAAAATGCAACATGTCGCGATATCGCAACAACTTTTCAATTAGTTCTCCCTCATCGCAACAAGTCATGAAACTCCAACATGTCGCGATATCGCGACAGTTTGGCTTCTCTGCTTTCGTTGACTGTTTTGACCACGATATTATGACATGTCGCGATATCGCGACACTTTCTTGACTTAGCTTTTTTTTGCATTTGACACCACGAAACTGCGACAGGTCATGAAATCGCGACATGTCGCGATATCGCGACAGTTTCACTTTTGCACAAACTTGGTTATTTTGCATGAACAACAACAACAAAAACAATGTGGCAAAAATGCCAACAAGAGTATAGCAAATAATAACCCTGAATTGATAATCAAGGGAGATAAATAAAATGCGTAAAGTTTAAAGATAGACTATATTATCTATATGTTAAATATCCCATAATATTCCAAACAACTTAAGAAATAATATTTGGCCAACAAATAATAGTCGTAGACAAAATAATAATCATGGATAAAATAAACTAATGTAATAAACAAACTAATAAATAATATTTGGCCAACGAATAATAATCATAAATATCTCAAACAACTTAAGAAATAATATTTGGCCGACAAATAATAATCCTAGATAAAATAATGTGTAATAAACAAACTAATTTACCCAAATTTACCCGTAAGGTATTACCAAAATAAAGTAATATTACAATAAACTAATGTAATAAACAAACTAATTTACCGTTGAGGTAATATCAAATAAAATAATATTACAATAAACTAATGTTATAAACAAACAAATTTACCCATGAGGTATTACAAAATAAAGTAATATTACTCTAACATATGATCATCTCCAACTAGAGACCCCGATACCAAAGGCGTCATTTGAGAATAACTTCGTTATTGCCTGGGCTCATCTCTACTCCATAATACGGCAATCCCCACATCTGGAGTTTGCTTCGCTGGCTCATCATATGTGGCAATTGTACCATCATATTAAATACCAGAGCCTTGTTTTCCTCCTTCATATCATATCGAAAAGTGCCGTTTGAGATCTTCCAGGCGGATGTCCTCATAGGAGAAGGGAATTGCCATAGAGGCGGCACAGTCAGAAAGCCTTGATCTCGTTTCTCCCGTTGAAATTCCAAATCCATTGTGGACGAAATTGGAAAACTCATCATCATCCCATATGATTCCCGTCTCGTCTAATGATTGATTGGCCAGAGCTTCCATCAAAGGCGGCCACTGCAACTCCTCCATCACATCGAAATCATCAACAATATGGATTTTCTTTGTCTGTTGAGGGCTGAGTGTCTCGAGAATGCTCTGGTTGGCTGTAAAATGAGAAATCCTAGCATAAGGGTAGAGTTCATAAAGCGCATGGAACACTCTTAAACTACTTTGCATACAAACATCTTTCATAGAACTGCAACCTGCACTAGATGGCGTCTCCTGAGGCTTGAAACTCTCTAGAAGATAATAAGCCAACCTCTCCATGTGAGTTCTGTTGAAGACGTGGTCTACAAAAACAAAGGAAAAAAAAAAGAGGGGATCAAAATAAGTTTACAAAAACAAATACTTAACAAAATTGAAGGGAAGGTCATATTCATGATATTATTTTTAAAGAATATATATACATTTAATAGAAGTGATTTCTGTAGAGCACTTAGTGATCCGTCAATTAGCTTATTCAAATCAATCTGAGTATTAGAAATAAAACAATTACTTAATTTTTAATTTTTTAATAAAACTTAAGCATTTAACTTAAAAAAAAAATAACATATTCAACTTTTAAACTGCTACATCCGCTCTAAACTTTTTCATCTAGATGTGCTTCTAACATTAGCTTGAAACTCATTTTACATCACTTAGATAAATGGTGTCTTTGGCTTACACCCTAAATGGATTACCATTCAACAATTGAGAGACAACACCAACAATTCAGAGACAACACTAACATGCAATTTTTAACGAATTTATTTAACTAAAAACATAGAATGAGTATGTCTAACTAAAAACTTTGAATAAAATTTGGCTACAAGAAAGGACATTAATTGATTAACAGACCTATTAACCGATTCACAAATATTTAAAAATAAATAAATAAAAGCATCATTTCATATATATATATATATATATATATATATATATATATATATATATTTATATATATATATTTCTCATGTGTGGGACCTTGCTTCCACACATAACCTTCATCCAATGATTCTTATCACTCTTTTTTTTGTAATACTCTTGTTGTAGCTCTTTCTCTTTCTAAGTAGCTTTTTTTTTTGTTTGTTCATGTTCTTTTTTTAATTTGAATATTTATGCTCTCATACCCTATTAAAGGTATGAACCAACTAGAATTTAAATCTATGACCTCCATTTTTTGAGGTTGCTCTTCCATGAGCTTTTAATTCCTTGAACCAGCCTACATTTCAAATATAAGAGTCTTACTCATTGTTCCAACATTCTTCGTAAGTCACTTTGTAAGTACTTGTGACTCCTAACTTCAACACTAATTTTAAACTTTAACAATTGTTGAAAACAAAGCCTACAAAACAAAGCAATCTAAAAAAAGCACCAAAAGAACAACAACAATTTAAAAAAAAATACCCCAATTACATCCTCTTAACAAAATTAAAAAGGGAGACCATTTTCATGATCTTATTTTCAAATATCTTCAAAAAATAATAGTTATAAGCAGTTTTTATAACAAACAACTAACTTATTTATCACTTAAGTATCTAAATCAACTTACCTATTTTAAAACATTACAAATAAAACAATAACAAACCAACTTACAAATAAAACAATTACTTAACCTGTTCCATAGGAAACCATTCGTTGAAGTCTAGATACAATAACTTTCCATAAATCCCAAGTCTAGATACAATAACTTTCCATAGATCCCACTCCTCCTTAGACTCGGCCAGTGCTTTCAACATGCTTTCTAGTAGAAGTCACTCGCTCTAGGCTTCATCCTCAACATGACAAGGAAGCCAATTGTTCTCCGTTGCTCTAGGATACAAAGGAAACGCCATTTTCACACAGCGGAGTCTTTGGTCTCGGTTGCTCTAGGATACAAAGGAAACGCCATTTTCACATAGCGGAGTCTTTTCAGCCACTTGTTTGAGATTGAAGGCCAATTCCATAAATCTTATCGAATTGTACTATGGTATATGTTTAAAAATTTAAAAATAAATTTATTTCCTAATAAATACTTTTTGTTTTATTGTTGAAATTTAAAAAATTGGTTCTGAAATAGTCTGTTGAAGTTTAATACGAATAACTTATTATGTAACAATAATTTTTTTTAAATGAGATTGGTTTTCGGTAATGGTTTGGGCTTTGGCTCTTTTTCGGGAGGTCCAAGGTTCAAACCGTAGAGTGTGTTCATTTAAAAAAAAAATGAGATTGGAAGTGAATGAAATGAAAGATTTTAATTACAACCGTAGAGTGGGTGTGTTAGAGGGGGTGGGTGTGTGTTCATAGAAAAAAAATGAGTTTGGAAGTGAATGAAACGAAAGATTTTAATTACATCCGCTAGACCCAAATATGGTCTATGGGACCTTAAATATGGAAGTACAGCTACTCAAATCATATTATATGATATTTAATATCTTTGAGAAGGTTTTTCCTTCTCATGCTGATTTGGGTTAACAATTCCCCAACTTTTTTCATTTTACTATTTTCAAATAACTCTGCTATAGATCTGTTTCCAAGTGTTTCTTTGTATTTGCCATGGATATCTGAAAAATTGAGCATTTATAGATGAAGTGTTCCTCTATCTCTACTGCCCTTGTGCTGCATAGAGTACATATCCTTTCTTCCCATTGTTCTTTGGGCATTGTCCATATCCCTGTTTCACATCTAAGCCTATGAGAGCTAGTCCTTATCTGAGCAATGAGGATTTTTTCCTTCCACTTGATTTCAGTGCCTATATACACTTTTTCCTTGTGGTCATAAGTTGTGTTAAACTTTGCAATATAATATTGTCTTTTTCTGCTTGCATTTTTCCACATTCCACTTCTAAAATTTTCATTCACATAATTGTTTATGTCTTTGTTGACATTTGGACATTCATTTATGTTTATTTCCCAACATTTTGAGAAGGTTGTTCCTTCTCCTACTAATTTGGGATAGCAATTCCCCAACTTTTTTTATTTATATCTTCAAATAACTCTGCCATAAACATGTTTCCAAGTGTTTCTTTGTATTTGCCATGAATATTTGAAAAACTAGGGTATTTATAGATTAAGTGTTCTTCTATCTCTACTGCACCTGTGTTGCATAGAGTACGTATCCTTTCTTCCCATTGTTCTTTGGGAAATTTTCATCTCCCTATTTCACATATAAGCCTATGAGAGCTAGTCCTTATCTGAGCAATGAGGATTTTTTCCTTCCACTTGATTTTAGTGCCTATATACACTTTTTCTTTGTGGTCATACGTTGCATTAAACTTTGCAATATAATATTGTCTTTTCCTGCTTGCATTTTTCCACATTCCACTTCTAAACTTTTTATTCACATAATTTTTTATGTCTTTGTTGACATTTGGGAATTCATTTATGTTGATTTTTCAAATTTTCATCCATTTATGATTGTGTTTCATCCATGTATTCTTCCGCTTATGCAACTCTTCATCCCTAGATGCCCTAGGCCATCTGTTGTTTTTGATATTTTCTATTTTTTTCAAGTAACATAACAGCTTGGTCATAGCAATTGCTTCTAAAGAGAACATTCCAGTTTTAGCTAGAATAATTTCATAAGGGGTTGTGGCCTTAATTTTGAGGAAATTTGTGTTTACATATTTTTGAATCATTTCTATTTGCCTTCATTTTGCATTTGTTGTGCCACTATCCCACACCTCGCAACCATACAACAAAATCGATGTAACAAGTAGACCAAATAAGACCTTGGTGGTCTTCCAGTCCCACAACTCGATATTCCTACACCTATTTTGAAGTGCATATAGTGCTCTCCAACCACTTTGAGTTATTTTCATCCTACATGTATTCCAATTAAGTTTGTCATGAAATTATATGCCTAGGTATTTGTATTACACTACTACCTCAAGCGGTTCTCCTGCATACTAAAATTCGAGCTGTTGCTTATTTTTTTCTAAAAAAGTCATAATTTTTTTTTTGCTCATGTTTGAAGGCTATCTTCTAGATCTTTGGCTGTTTTGACTACAAGAATTACATTGTCTGTATACATGAGGAGTTTTATCACATATTTGGCTAAGTGCACACCCTCTCCCCCAAATTTGTTTACCCATTCTTCTAACTTGTCAATGTACAACCCAAATAAGATTGGATATAGAGGGCAACCTTGTTTGACACCTATGTCACTACCAAAACATTTAGATAACCCTTCGTGTGTTTTGATTTTAGCCTTTACATGCTCATATAGTCTATTAATTGTTGCCCTTTAGTGAATTGGAACCTTTAGCTCTTCCATTCTACTCCATAATTTTTTTCTTGGCACTATGTCAAATACCTTTTTGAAGTTTAAAAAACAACAAAAAATCTTCTCTTTTTTATCTCATATTTTTTCCACTATGTGTCTGAGTGTGATACAGTGATCAATAGTTGAGTGCTTGTGCCTAAAACTTGCTTACCCTGTTGCTCTCTTTCCATTTTATTCTACCCATATACCGATCCTATTCTCTATCATACTCTAAATTTTTTGCAAAAAGAGGGTTGATCATGATAGTTCGATAGTTTAAGGGATTATTTACATCTCCACTTTTAAACAAAGGAATGGTCAAGCTAGTTATCCAATCGGTAGGGAAGTCATTTTGTATGACCTCATTAAAAAATTCTTTGATCTACGATGCAAAAATGTTTACCCCCCATTTTATATGGTCTACCTGAAGATTGTCTATGTCACGGGCTTTAACCGTTGCTAACTTTTTTATCCCTAAAATAATATTTGCATTTGTGAAAAGTTATTTCTTGACAATGATTGTAGGGGTGTCTTCTGCTAGTTACTACGCTAATACAATTTTTTTAAATACTCCAACCACTAATTAACTATTATGCTATTTTTAGTTTCCATCCTTTTCATGCTTAGTTCCTTCCAAAATTTATTTGGTTCACGCTTCCCTAAGTAAATCTATTATTTTCTCCTTGTTCTAGTGTATTTTCTTTTGTTGCCCTTACCAGTTTCTCATATGTTTTACTATTTTCTCTCATTTTACCTGTTGGTTCCTTTAGTAATATTCTCACTTTTTTACAATCTTCATTGAACCATGGGTTGGTTGGGAAACTATTCCTTTCTTTTTTGCTTGTATACTTTCCTAAAAAAAATTATTTGTTCATCCCATTGCAAATAATCAAGTTGTGTATGTTGCATAGGACTAACAACTTTTCTCCATATTGCGTGATAGCCCCATGCTCATATTATGAAGTCCTGGTCCACTGTTGATTTTCCTCTTCTGGAATCCAAAGAGGATTAATCTCAATATCTTCATTACCTTCTATAATGTTAGCTTGCTTATTTGCTTGCATTGAAATATCTAATTAATATAATCACCCCCAACTTACTATATATCAAAATATCTCTTTTTAGGGAGAAGTATGGGTCTTCTCTGTTAAGGTCATGTTTCTTATAGATTTTAGAATTCTTGGGAGAAAAATAACAAGCTACTATGCTAATAACTAATTATTTTCTAGGATCTTTATCTAGATGTACTCTTTGTTTTCATCTTGTTTTTCAATTTTAATGACCCTATCTCATTCCTCTTTTATTAAAAATATAATACCCCCATGCCCTTTGCCTTTTTTTGCTGCTTTATTCCATATTGCTACTTTTTTATATCCCACAAATTCAAGAGTCACCCATCCATCATGTTCATGTATTTTCATCAGTATGATTATATCTTTGTCCCTAGAAATATATTGAAGTTTAATAGCAATGTGATTATAATAAATAATGTGTTGAATTTTAATATGAATAACTTATGTAACGATAAAAAAATTTAAAAGTAAGATTGAAAGTATAATTGGGGGTATAGCATGTGATTTTAACTTAGGTTTCTTTGATGAAAGTCCAAAGAGATATCAACTCCAAAATCTGGAAAGGTACATAATAGCAAATATAGTAGCAATAAAACAATAATACAATATTTAAATAATTCAAATAATAATATAAAATTGCATACACCTAAAAATATTATCATAGTATCTTTGTGGAGTACTAATGATTGATTTATTTGTAAAACCGTACAAAATTTGTAGAATTTGCCAAAAATTACTACTCATCCTCTTTAGCCCTTTTTCCTCGTAAGTCATGGGACCAACCTTTTAGCCTACCCTAGGGCCACCTCACGATATTCTATCCTTTGACTAACTTAGGTTTATTTGATGAAATTACAAAGAGATATCAACTCCAAAATCTAGAAAGGTGCATAATAGTAAAGATAGTTGCAATAAAAAAAATAATACAATATTTAAATAATTTAAATAATAATAATATAAAATTGCATACACCTAAAAATAGAGTATATTTGTGGAGTGCTAAAAATTGATTGATTTGTAAAACCCTGCAAAATTTGTATAATTTGCCAAAAATTACTACTCATCCTCTTTAGCCCTTTTTCCTCATAAGTCATGGTACCAATATTTTAGCCTATCCTAGGGTCACCTCAAGCTAGTCTATCCTTTGACTAACCTAGTATCCACCTCACCTTGGTCAACCCTAAACCCTAGTCAACATTTAACTCTTGCTCCCTCACATCCTCATGTGTATTTAATGCAATAAATGATATTTAAAGACTTTTTTATTCAAGGCATTCAAATAACACATTTTCTTTAAGTACACAAATATAAAATAATAAATATATTTAAAAATAATAATTGTTGAGTCTGATTACAATGTCCTAAAAGAGACCCAAGTTCAATTCATGAGGAGGATGGCGGTGCCCACAAATTTTCCCCTATTCAAAATAGATAATCTCTATTACAATACAAAGTTGAAAACAAAAGAACAAATAATATTATAGTTTTCAAAATTTTAATTTTAAATTAATTAATTAATATTTAAAGAATTTTTATTTTACTTAATTGATTGATATACATAATTTAAATATAGAAAAATTATAAAAACATATAAATGTAAAATTTTGATTTAAAGATAATTAATCTCTTTATAATCACTAATAATAGTTGTCATATATTTTTACTTATTTCAAATTTAAAAGATTAAAAAGTATCATTTCACTATAATAAATCCTTTAAACATTTATATATTTAAATATGCTAATGCAATTATAAATCATTCGTGTGTGAATTGTACTAAATTATTACTAAAATAAATATTGTTTTTTATAATAAATTTAAATATATATTGTTATACTTTAATTTAAATTATATATATTTAGATTTTAGTAAATTAATAAGTTTTAGAGAACTCATAAAATTAAAAAAATTTCATATATATAATTTAAAAAGAAATCAAATTATATATTAAAAATAAAAAATTAAATTTAATATTTAGTTTATTAATAAATATAAATTATTATAAATTAAAAATCTTTAAAAAATTATTAATGTAATTATAAATCATCGTGTGTGAATTGTATTAAATTATTACTAACGTAAATATTGTTTTTTTATAATAAATTTAAATATATATTTTTATATTTTAATTTAAATTATATATATTTAGAGTTTAGGTAAATTAATAAATTTTAGGGAACTCATAAAATAAAAAAAAATTCATATTAAAAAACAAATAAATTTATTAAAAAAAAATTAATGATATATTAAAAAATAAATTTTAAAATTTAACATTTATTTTATTAATAAATATAAAATTATTATAAATAAAAAACCTTTAAAAAATTAATAATACAATTATAAATCATCGTGTGTGAATTGTATTAAATTATTATTAAAGTAAATATTGTTTTTATAATAAATTTAAATATATATTTTTATATTTTAATTTAAATTATATATATTTAGAGTTTAGGTAAATTAATAAGTTTTAGGGAACTCATAAAATTAAAAAGTTTTCGTAATAAAAAAAAAAAATTAATTAAAATATAAATTAAATTATATACCTCAGGATTTATAAGGCTTAAAAATGAGCACGTAATCATTTCATGCTTGATTATTTTCTTTTGAAAATGAAGGTAAAAACACACTTTAGTAGGAAATAATCGTCTACTTGGAAGCATTTACGTTGTTTACACCGAGAAATATTCCTTTACTTTGTAGCATGCATCGGATTACAAATTTTCAATAGAGAACACGTCTTACATTAAACATTTTTTAATGTATAAAAGTTACATTCAGCTTGCAAAGTAATTCTCCTCGTTTTTTTAATTATTTTTTATTTTTATTTTACATCAATAATGTATAAAAGGTAAATTCAGCTTGCAAGCGTTGGCGTCTTTTCATTTTTATGATTAACATACGCGAAAAGGTTACATCCACAGCCATTTTCTACTATAAAGCAGGGTTCGAATCTTGGGCTGCCCCTTATAACCGCTGCAGCATCTCGTTTATTTTAACCTGGTGTGAGATGTCGATCCCCCGGTGTATTGTCGTCGGTCTGCCCATCAGAGGAGTCAGGTCGGTAGGTCGGTCGGTCTGCCCATCAGAGGAGTCAGGTCGGTAGGTCGGTCTGCCCATCAGAGGAGTCAGATAAGACTACTTTCTTTGGGAACAGGCACCACCAAGGTTTGAACTACTTCCTTTCTTTGAGATGGTTAATTTTGGGGTGGAAGTATAACTACTCTCAACTTTCTTCGAAGATACTCAAAAGTTTTTTTTTGGAAGACTTAGTGAAAATGTTCGCAATATGCTCTTCTTAGTAACATATTCCAATCTGAATTGCACCTTCTCTCATAACGTGATATTTGATCTAAATATAAAAGTGATATTTGATCTAAATATTCTTAGAGTGCATCACCCAATTCTTTGAAATATTTATTCTTGGTAAATGCCCAACCTAACTAACACTTACCAATCCGTAAAACTCTTTCTATCGGAGCTTGTTATTCAGCTTAAAGAATGTCAATGCGTCTTTGCATTTTTGTCTCTTTCACACGTTAAGTGCAATCCAATTTTCAAGTAAATTCTTTGTTTACATACCTTTAAAGCAGGAGACATTGATATTGATATGTTTTTTTGGCAACTATTTTTCAATTTGAGTCACTGGTAGTAGAAAATAACTTTTACTTTAAATTATTAATATTAATATTAATATTATATTAAATTAATTTTTTATTAATGTAGAACTAAATTTTAATATAGGAATAAGTATTAAAGTGAAAATAGTGAGTACTATGACCATTGGCTTAAAAAAGAAATTTTATCCATCTCCATTTGAGTAGACTGAGAGTCGCTCATTAGTCAACATTACCCAACATCACCATGAATGTGGTGGTTCAGCGACCCTCATCAGAAAGCAAAAGCAAAGTCATTCATTCGCCACCGGTACGAACATTTTAATGGTTTTAAAGGATCTTTCAGCTCCTAGTGCCGTTCATAGTACTGGCTAATTCAAGACTTCAACTTTTCTTTAAATAGGAGTCGCTGAAAGATCCTTTCAGCCATTTAATGTTCGTGCTGTTCATTCGAGACTTTGCCTTTTCCTTACATAAGAGTAAGTAGAAGTTACTTTCAACCGGTTATTCAATGTTCGCGCCGAATTCAAGATGTTGCAGGCAAAAGGAACTTTTAGCTTCTCTCATTTACGATAAAAGCAAAGTGATGAACTAGTCAGTATCCTCGTCTCAGGCAATTAAAAAAAAAGAAAAAACAAATTCCCCTACAAGTTTCTCCACGTGCAGACTATAGGAGTTCAACTTAGAAACAAGCTGCATCTTCTCTTCCTTGTATGAAGTCCGCATACAAGCCGTTCTTTGTGAAGAAGACGGCTATCCATCACAAAAGCGGATTCATCCAAACTTGCACTTGTGCTTTCTGTCAGGCGATATAGGACATCCACGAACGACTCATCTATAACCATGAAGAAGAACATTATCACGAGAAAGATATTTTTCTTTTACCATCTGGATTTCAAAAACCAGATAACCCAAAAATTAAAAGACAGTATTATTCTTTTTAATGCACACTTGTATACACGATGACGATGAAAGGAGTACACGCAATATTAAGTAAAAATCAGTAACTAGCAAGATCCTTTCGTCGATGATTCCATTTATCAATTTCATGGTAGGGAATGATTTTCCATTTATATTACATCCATGTTTAGGTTAATCATTTTAGTTCCTCAACAATGATAAGACTAACATTCAATATTCGTGTAATTATACACTTTCATTTTCTTTTTATTTTATATATGAATTTTAATTTTAATTTTTAAAATATTATTTACTATTAGTATAATTATAGATTTTTTAATTTTTTTAAAAAAATTATATAATAGTAAATGAGAAAAGTATTGGAGATTACTTCATAGATTTACTAATTAGTAGTTTTTGTGAGATTTTACAAATTATAAAACTAACATTATTGGAGGAATACAACCATAAAACCAACAACAAAGATCATCACTAAAACAATGTTGGTAATGTCATAAAAAATTTAGATCACCATCTATTAAGCGACACAACCATGAGACCATCAACAAAAAATACTCCAATGGAACAAAGCCTTTGACTCCATGAAGAAGAACATTATCACCAAAGTTAAGCGTCTAAACTCACGAATAGTAAAATAGCACGGCATCAACAAAAATTAGAAACTACCATTTCAAGCATCAAGAAATATTGAAACTATATTTTATAGCAACAACATTATAAGCATTGATAACCTCCATTGTTGTCACCATAAGCAAACCTCGCAGTAACCAACCACAACATCATGCATGTTTCTTGGGGTTTAAATATATTGAGCTAATGTATTTAGGTCTTTTAGCTTCATTTGTCATAGTAAGCAATTTGAATTTTCTATCTAATACATCAATTTCCATGTACAAAAGGAATTCTACATGGTTGTCTTTCAATTCTTTACATAAAATAGCTATTTTTTTAAAGCGAAAAACCCTTCGCGAGGCCGCCTTAGTCTGAGAGACCACGAACAGGGGTTCTACACCGTCAAAGCCACCCGGGAGTCGCACCCGACCCTGCCCGCACCAACATTATCAATTGGATTTTTTATATCCAATTCAGCTTTTTGGTAGGGTGGAGATTTGAACCTGGGACTTCCCTTGGAGGATTGCCCTCTCCTCTCCAACTCACCTACAACACCTGGGTACATAAAATAGCTATAAAAATTAGAAAAAAATTATAATTGGAAATGATTGTAACAAAGTATTAAAAAAATAACTCATCTCTACGATTGACCTAAAATTTTGACGAAGATCTTGGCTTCCTTGGAGGTTGCCTCTACGATTGTAAGGGCACATTTACTTCTCCATGTGGATCCTATCCTTATTATTTTTGTTGATAGGATTCTACCATGGAAAGAAGAGTTGCTTCTCCTTTCCCCCCTTCTATACCTTACTTTTTTGGTTCCTCTTTGTCTTTACTATTGGATCAGGTTGGTTTTAACCTTCTCAAGAGTAAGCTACATCCAAAAGTAAATGCTAGTTCTATTGGCTATGGCCTCTTACGACATGCTTCTTATTTGAACTCTAATACCTTTATTACTAGGTTGGGATTTACTCCAATGGTTGAAGTGATCCCATAAAATATTCTATATTTTGTTGCTATCCTATTTGATTGCACCTTGGTTGGAAGGTTTAAACAAATATGGTGAATCTTGACTACTCTGGAAAAGTGGATATCTAGAGCCTAGAGGTATAATATCTCCACTTATTAACTCCTAATTTTTGAAAGATGATATTTTTTTGTCATCCTAGAATCCAAAAAAGAATGTGATGCTATCTTTCAAGAGGCCCCTATTTATGGGTTCAAGTGCCTTATTTTATAATTTCTAGACAACCCACTTTGACCCTTAGGTAGATGTGCCTGAAGAAGTACCTATTTGGGTAAGATTGTCCTTTCTCCCTCTCCATATTTAGAATAAAATTTCTCTAGAGCTCATTAGAAATAATACTGACAAGTTTATTGTAACAATGCTCCTCGCATGACCATAGATAGAAAATAAAATAATGGGATACACTTATCTTTTTCTTTGGAATGTGGTACTACTAATGATTTTGTATACCCAAGACCAAGGACATTACTATGACGGACAAAAGAAAGTTAACAAAAAAAAGTAAGAGGGGAAGTGATAATTTGGCTTACGAGTACATGGAAATTCACACTTTGCATATCATATAGGTGAATTATAATTTGCATTATTGTATGAGCCATGTTTTTATTGTTTGTTGCTTGTTGACATAAAATTGAAGAACACAAGCTTATACTGAGAGGGGGGTGAACAATATAATACCACTTTTTACTTTTATTTCCCAAATAGTATTATACAATATAATCAATGACAATATAAAAAATAATAACCAAAGCAATGCACAAATCATCACACACAATAAAGACACCAATTTTACATGGTTCACCCAAATTGGGCTACTCCACGGAGAAAATTTTTCACTAAAATTTTCTCAATCAATATCTTGGGAATCCTTTCCCTATTACAATGTTTATGGACCTCTATCCAATGGAGATACCAATACCCTAAATCAATTTCATGGATATCTTATCTACAGGAGAACTCCTTCTCCTCTACTCCGACTGGTGATCCTCTAGAAGACTATCGCCTCCATTGCACTATCTTGTGGATATCTCTCCACTAAAGACTCTTGTACCCACTCAGAAGACTTGTCCTCACTGCCCTGGCTGATGGATCTCTATCCACTGGAGACCACTGCCCTCTTTTCTCTATTACCTCCAAAGTTCTGTCTCAAATTTACACTAAACACAGTACTTTGATCTAGCACAAATTTGCTCAATCTCTATCTATGGTCTAGCACAAACCTATCCTCAAATCTACACCAAAATTTGCTCCATAAGTCCACACATAACTTGCTTAAATCTTCTCAAAAAGTCCACTCAAAACTTTCTCAAATATTGTAGTGATCAACCCCGGATCAACACTGAAATTTCTGCCCTTTGTTTGTGTTTTGGAGTTTGTTTTTGTTTTTGGAAGGGGTTTTTGCAAATATATGATTTTTTTGTAATTTTTTTTGCAGATTAATAGTGACTGAAAAATAAATAACAACTATCTAGGAAAATCATTGAACTTCAATCTCTACGCTTCAATGCACATAAACCTCTCTACTTAGCACTTTTCATTAAACAAGAAAACACAGTGAAAATAAAGTACCAGGACTGTATTGGACTGATTTTCAGTTCTGTAATGATTACAACAGTCACAGAAGTTCACAAATATTCCTTGATTCGTCTTGCAAGTCTGGACTTTCCCACCATATTAATGCTGCTGAGTCATCCTCTCACAAATCCGCTACCTTAGAACTCAGAAAACCACCCAGAATGCAATCGATTTGGCCCCTATGTCTCACGCCTGGCTGACAGTGAGGATTCTGTGTACACGTGGGTCTGAAAAGATTAATTTCCCTTCTTCAGAACTTCTGATCTTCCCTTCTAACTGCCACGAAAATGACTTCTCCTATCTCCTGACGCTGATTGTGAAGTGCAACTTCATCAAACCCTTGCAATCTTGACAAATCGTACAGTTTGGGGTCTGTACTGTACGGCAGGCCTGGAATAGATAATCTGATGCAATAGAAATTATCAATGGCCCATAATCCTTCCAAACTCCTCAATTTTGAATGGTGTAATTGATCTGCAATTAGCTCCAAATCACCCCCACAGAAAATGAGAGTGCAACTGGCCAATGTAAGGAGATCTTTCACTCCCAGCAATGGCGTACCTGCATGTGGTTTTCGTCACAAGCAAGCCGAAATCTCTGCAAACCGCCTTCTACAAGAAACTGCTCCAAAATCATGAAATGAAATGCCAAGATATCCCCAAAAATGAAACCCAACGCCTCTATTTATTTCCTCTTATTTCCCTCTAGAAGAGTCCGCCAGGAAAAAGGAGGGAAAGGCCATTTGAATTTTCTTTTTTAATTATTAAGTGGGTCCATAATTGGGGTCTCACGTCTAGGACTTATTATAATAATATATTATTGCGTGACCTTTCTTTTAAGTGGTCACATGACCCCTTTACATCATTAATTTATAATGCCCAACATTATATATTATAATTTATTTAATTTATTACATTAATAACTTTCGGGCATTAAAATAATACATCTCCACATATCGGACCCATGATGTAAAAATGGAAACGGATACCCATTTTGCTGAACTATCCATCCATGGTGTCCGCTTCCCAAGAATCCAAAACCCTAACCGACTTACTAAAAATAGTAAGTCCCTACAATTCTGCTCAAAACGACCGAAAAAACTGGAATTTTGGAACACTGTCCGCCCTGACATCCACCAAAATATCACAGAGGGCTCCCACACAACTAATCCTGCCTACGGGAACCCGTGAGTAGGCAAGTCTCATTCTACACTGGTCAGCTGGCTAGGATGGGGACATTACAGTCCTCCCTCCCTGAAATTGCTTGTCCTCAAGCAATTGGAGTGCTGGATGCTGTAAGATCTGCTCATCTTCCCAAGTAGCATCCTCTTCTGGCAGCCCCTTCCATTTGATCAGGTATTCATTAACTGTCCTGCCCCTCAATCTCCTCTCTCTAACATTCAGTATTATCTCAGGAATCAAAATGAGTCGGCCTTCATCATCGAGGGGTGGTAACTCAGCAGATGGAATGATGTTATGCCCCAACGCCTTTTTAAGGCGTGACACATGAAAAACATTATGCACCTTACTGTCCATGGGCAGCTCCAACTCATAGGCCACTTCTCCAATCCTCCTGACTATCCTAAAAGGCCCATAAAACCGAGGCTTAAGTTTCTCCTTACCACTCTTCTTAAGAGTGGACTGTCTATAAGGCTGCAAGCGTAGATACACCAAATCACCAACCTCAAAACTGCGCTCCGACCTACGCTGATCCGCATATTGCTTCTGCTGGTTCTTCGCGTGCTGTATGTTATCCTTCAATGTCCTCAGAATGTCCTGGCTGTCCTGTAACATCTCCTGTGCCTTAGGCGCCCTGCAATCCTGAACCAGAAGATCAATGAAATCCGGTGCATCATAACCATACAGCACCATGAACGGAGTCATCCTGATAGACATGTGGTAGGTGGTGTTGTAACAGTACTCACATAGGTGCAACCATCTAATCCACGCCTTCTGCTGCCCGGAAATATAATTTTGCAAGTAGCCTTCCACCCATTTGTTTACAATCTCCGTCTGCCCATCAGTCTATGGGTGATAGCTAGTACTCGGAGTAAGCTGAGTCCCACTTAATCTGAACAGCTCCTGCCAAAAATGACTCATGAAACGGCTGTCCCTGTCACTGACTATAAACTTGGGCAAACCATGTAGCCTGAAAACCTCTCTGAAAAATAACTCTGCTACCTGCACTGCTGAGTAAGTGGCTGAGATGGCATAAAAATGGGCAAACTTAGTTAATCTGTCAACAACCACATAAATAGAATCCCGTCCCTGAACTGTGGGCAACCCTGTTATGAAGTCCATGGATATACTTTCCCACTTCTATCAGGAATGGGTAGTGGCTGTAGCAATCCTGCTGGTCTGGTGTGCTCGTCCTTATTTTGCTGACAAACCGCACACTCTCTCACATACTTGAGGACTTCTTCTTTGAGCCCCTTCCAAGTGAACCGCTCTCTCACCTGCCTGTATGTCTTGTAGAATCCCTGGTGACCAGCCATTGGTGAGTCATGTAGAGCTCCCAAAATAGTGTTCTTAAACTGAGAATTAGGTGTCAAATATATTCTATCCCTATACATGATCAATCCATTAACCACTGTGTATCTATCATCCTGTGTGGCTCCATCCAAAATGTTTGATGCCCATTTGTCCTTCGCATAATCAGCAAGTATCTGCTCTTTCCAATCTTCAGTTACAACTCCCAAGGCACACAAATGAGGTCTTCTAGAGAGAGCATCAACAACTATATTTTTCTTGCCTTTTAAATATACTATGTCAAAATCGAATGCTTGTAGTTTGCTCACCCATTTCTGTTGACGCTCATTGAGATCCCTTTGGCTCATGAAGTACTTCAAGCTGTTATGATCGGTTTTGACTGTAAATCTGCCTCCCACCAAGTATTGCCTGAATTTGACTAAAGCATGCATGATGGCAAGCATTTCCTTATCATAAATGGAATAGGCCCTCTCTGTTCCTCGAAGTTTTCTGCTCTCAAATGCAATCGGGTGCTTATCCTGCATCAAAACTGCTCCTATTCCCTCACCGGATGCATCACACTCTAGCTCAAAAGGCCTAGAGAAATCTGGTATAGCAAGTACAGGGCTAGAGCAAACCAACTGCTTAAACTTATCAAAACACTCCTGTGCTACATCAGTCCATATAAAGGCTCCCTTCTTTGTTAGATCAGTCAGTGGTGTTGCAACCTGTGAGTAGCCCTTAACGAATCTCCGATAAAATCCACATAAACCAAAAAAGCCTTTGAGCTGAGTTAGATTGGTTGGGGTGGGCCAATCCATAATTGCCTTAACCTTATCTGGGTCCATCCTTACACCCTCTGCACTGATTATATGTCCCAGATACAGTAATTCAGTCATGCCAAATTCACATTTCGATTCCTTAGCGTATAGGGGCTCACGCTCAAGGATACTCAAAACCTCATCCACATGCCGAAGGTGCTCCTCCCAAGTCTTGCTATAAATTAGAATGTCATCAAAAAATATGAGCACAAATCTGCGTAACTATTCTCTGAACACCCTGTTCATCAATGACTGGAAGGTAGCTGGTGCGTTGGTGAGACCGAATGGCATAACCAGGAACTCGAAGTGACCATAGTGACACTTGAAAGCTATTTTCTCTATGTCACTCTCCCGCATCCTAATCTGGTGGTAACCGGATCTGAGATCAATCTTAGTGAAAAATTTAGCTCCATGTAATTCATCAATTAACTCATCAATCCGAGGAATGGGGTACTTGTTCTTAATCGTCTTCTTGTTCAAAGCCCTGTAGTCTACACACATGCGCATGGTCCCATCCTTCTTCTTGACTAGTACCACCGAAGATGCAAATGGGCTCTTGCTTGGCCTTATGTGTCCCATTTCCAAGAGTTCCTTGATTGTTTTTTCAATCTCATCTTTCATCCTCTTAGGATGCCTATATGGAGTGGTAATTACTGGTTTTGTCCCCTCCTCCAGCTCTATGATGTGTTCTGCACCCCTCTCAGGTGGCCTCCCAGGTGGAATGCTCTCAAACACCTTACGATGTTTGTCTAAAAGGATCCGTATATTTGGACGATACTCTTTGCCCGACTGCTCCTCTGCTGTAGGCATAAGCACACACTCGGCTGCCCACTCAATCTGATCATGTCTGAACAACCGCTCCATACGCCTAAGCGATACCATCCTGAGGCTACCATCTAAAACTCCACGAAGCACAATCTTCTTACCTCCTGATTCAAATTTCATTTCCATACTGTTCAGGTTCATAGTGAATTCTCCCAAAGTGCTCATCCAATGCATTCCCAACACAACATCTGTATCACCAATATTAACACAGTAGAAATCATCCTGCAACTCATACTCACTCATCCTTATGCGTAGATTACAAATCCTCTTGGTGCAACTAATGGTAGACCCACTAGCAACCATCACCCGAAAACCATCAAAGGTCTCTATAGGAAGCCCCCGCTTAGTAGCAAGGTTCTCATCAATAAAGTTATGAGTAGCCCCCGTATCAATGAGAGTGGTTATGCGCTGCCCATTCAGGACTCCACGAACCTTGAATGATGCTACCCTCTGAAAACTATATAATTGTGCTACTGGTTCATCAACTACTGGTGCTGGATTAGGTTCTCCTTCACTTTCTGAACTGCTGCTATCAACTTCTACTTGCTGATCAACATCCTCATATTCTGATTCTTCACTTGTATAGTACCCCATTTGCTTCATTTTTGCCTTGTCACTACATTTATGAGTTGGGGTCCAAGGTTCCTTGCATCGGAAACAAAGATTCTTCTTCCTTAACTCATTAGTACTCTCGCTGTCCCCCCTTTTAAAAATGTCCTTCTGCTGCTCATTCCCTTTATGAAAGGTTTTCTTATCTTTGAATTTCTTATAGTCACCTCCTTTAGAAATAAATTTGCCCTTTGAAGTAGTGGTCTCCATGTCATGTGCTTTCCTAATGGCATCATGTAATGTAGGAGGATTGAAGGCTTTGACAAGCCCTCGCAAAGGATCAGCCAACCCATCTATAAACAGAACAATCAATCTCCTCTCAGATATATCCGTCACAACAACAGATAGCTTCTGGAAATCAGCAATGTAGCTATCCACCGAGCCCACTTGCTTGAGCTGGGCCAACTCCTTAAACTCAAGCTTTGGATCCCTCTTATCGAATTTGTCAATCAACCTGTTAGTGAACTCAGCATAGGTATGTATCTGATCATGACCAAGGGTCACCAACCCATGGTGCCACCACTCATGCGCCACACCATCTAGATGCAATGCTGCATATTTTATTGCCTCATCTTCTGTCGTCGGGTTAAGCTGAAAGTATGTATCCATTTTTTGCACCCAAGCACGTGCTGTGTTCTTACCAGAACCATCGAAGTTGGGAATAGTTAGTTTGCCCACCTTCCTCTGCAAATCATTACCCTGTGTGTTGGGTTGCCTTCCTCTCGTCGTAGGTTGTTGTCTCATCCGCATGTCAATGTAGTCACGGAAAGACATCCCTGCTCTAAACTCCTCACTAGCCTGGTTCCATTCCTGTGTAAATGCATCCTGCATCTCCTGGACTGTAGGCTCCCTATTCTCCTGAGGAGCTGCTCTGGGTATGAAAGTGGGCATCAATGGTCTTGAAATCTGCGCTCTATCTCTGTTAGCCTGATTGACACCCCTATTATTATTCACTGACCCTTCACCATCACCCTCATTTCTTTGGTTTCCATTGTGACCAGGGTTATTGTTCTGCATGTTCATGTTCATCTGCTGTGTCATCAATCCCAAAAGCTGTGCCATAGTCTGCTGTAACTGCTGCTGCCCATGCATGAACATTTCAAACATCTGTCAGTCCGGGTCATTGTTATCTCTGTTGTCCCTGTTATCCCTGTCACCCATTCTTCCTTCCTGCTGTTCACTTTCAGCTGCTGCTCTACTGCTCCTTGTAAAATAGTGATGGCCACTCATCTAATGAAGACCCAACAGGATGGCAGGATGAGCTGGCTCTGATACCAATGTAGTGATCAACCCCGGATCAACACTGAAATTTCTGCCCTTTGTTTGTGTTTTGGAGTTTGTTTTTGTTTTTGGAAGGGGTTTTTGCAAATATATGATTTTTTTGTAATTTTTTTTGCAGATTAATAGTGACTGAAAAATAAATAACAACTATCTAGGAAAATCATTGAACTTCAATCTCTACGCTTCAATGCACATAAACCTCTCTACTTAGCACTTTTTAATTAAACAAGAAAACACAGTGAAAATAAAGTACCAGGACTGTATTGGACTGATTTTCAGTTCTGTAATGATTACAACAGTCACAGAAGTTCACAAATATTCCTTGATTCGTCTTGCAAGTCTGGACTTTCCCACCGTATTAATGCTGCTGAGTCATCCTCACACAAATCCGCTACCTTAGAACTCAGAAAACCACCCAGAATGCAATCGGTTTGGCCCCTATGTCTCACGCCTGGCTGACAGTGAGGATTCTGTGTACACGTGGGTCTGAAAAGATTAATTTCCCTTCTTCAGAACTTCTGATCTTCCCTTCTAACTGCCACGAAAATGACTTCTCCTATCTCCTGACGCTGATTGTGAAGTGCAACTTCATCAAACCCTTGCAATCTTGACAAATCGTACAGTTTGGGGTCTGTACTGTATGGCAGGCCTGGAATAGATAATCTGATGCAATAGAAATTATCAATGGCCCATAATCCTTCCAAACTCCTCAATTTTGAATGGTGTAATTGATCTGCAATTAGCTCCAAATCACCCCCACAGAAAATGAGAGTGCAACTGGCCAATGTAAGGAGATCTTTCACTCCCAGCAATGGCGTACCTGCATGTGGTTTTCGTCACAAGCAAGCCGAAATCTCTGCAAACCGCCTTCTACAAGCAACTGCTCCAAAATCATGAAATGAAATGCCAAGATATCCCAAAAATGAAACCCAACGCCTCTATTTATTTCCTCTTATTTCCCTCTAGAAGAGTCCGCCAGGAAAAAGGAGGGAAAGGCCATTTGAATTTTCTTTTTTAATTATTAAGTGGGTCCATAATTGGGGTCTCACGTCTAGGACTTATTATAATAATATATTATTGCATGACCTTTCTTTTAAGTGGTCACATGACCCCTTTACATCATTAATTTATAATGCCCAACATTATATATTATAATTTATTTAATTTATTACATTAATAACTTTTGGGCATTAAAATAATACATCTCCACATATCGGACCCATGATGTAAAAATGGAAACGGATACCCATTTTGCCGAACTATCCATCCGTGGCGTCCGCTTCCCAAGAATCCAAAACCCTAACCGACTTACTAAAAATAGTAAGTCCCCTGCAATTCTGCTCAGAACGGCCGAAAAAACTGGAATTTTGGAACACTGTCCGCCCTGACATCCACCAAAATATCACAGAGGGCTCCCACACAACTAATCCTACCTACGGGAACCCATGAGTAGGCAAGTCTCATTCTACACTGGTCACTTGGCTAGGATGGGGATATTACAAATCTGCTCAACAAGTCCACTCAGAACTTTCTCAAATCTGTTCAACAAATCCACTCAAAACTTGCTCAAATCTTCTCAACAAGTCCACTCAGAACTTTCTCAAATCTTCTCAACAAGTCCACTCAGAACTTGCTCAAATCTGCTCAACAAGTCCACTCAGAAATTTCTCAAATCTACTCAACAAGTCGACTCAAAACTTGCTCAAATATGCTCAACAAGTCGACTCATAACTTGCTCAAATCTTCTCAACAAGTCCTCATAGAACTTTTCCATTCTGCTAAAAAATTCCACATAGAACTTGTCCAATCTGCTCAACAAGTCCACACAGAACATGTCCAATCTCATAGAAACATAAATAGAATTTTTAGAGACTCAATATATTCTATACTTATCATAATGCTCAATTAATTTCAATCATTCTCTTAGAAACATAAGGAGAATTGTTAGAGACTCAATATGCTTCAAATTCAACTCAATGCTCAATCACTTTCTCAACTCAATTCAAAATATAGAATATTTTGTTTTATGGAACTTGAACAATCACTTCACACACCCACTTGACTAGGCTCAACCAAATATACTCAATCAATCACTCAAGAAACAACCCTTGCTCACAAACCCTAGTCCAAGCATGTAAACATCAACTCAAAATGTTTCCAACCATGCTCAACAACAAATATCACATACAAATGATACTCATGTTCTTTTCAAACCCTAGTTCAAGTTCCTTGCATAACAACTCTCTTCAACAACAATTCTTATAAATCAATCTTCACTTAAAAATGATACTTATATTATTTTACAAAACCCTAACTCAAGTTCTTCACACAACCAATGGCTTTAACAACAATGCTTATAAATCAATCTTGACATAACAATGATACTCATGTTCTTTTGCAAAAAACCTAACTCAATTTCTTCACAAAACCAATGGCTTCAACAACAATGCTAATCAAACAAGGTTTTGACAACAACTCTTTATTCCAGAAAACCTTGAAGCATTAACTCAAACACTCTTGAAAAGGAAACCCTAATCAAATCCTTTTCACTCCAAAATTTGTTTTCCATAAATTCAATCAATCAACTCAACTATGGAAGAATGTGCTCATACCTTTTTCTTGATGATGAAGGGATCTCATAAATATGTCACACTCACAATCACTTCTTTGCCAATCTCAAAGAAAGGTTAGAAGATAATAATTTTCTCAATGAATCACAATACAAAATGATATCAAATAAAATACACCTTATCACTCCAGCTTTAAAATAATATCCAACATCTTCATAATATTCTCTTTGGAAAAAATCCCTTTACAAATAAAATCAACACTCTTAAAGTCTTACTCCTCCAATATGCAAATATAATAATTAAGACTTTATTTAAAAATAATATCAAACTCCTTATAACTCCAAACTTTATTAAAAAAAATTTCCAACAAACACCAATTTTCAACTAGCAACCCTTTCAACTATTTCCAACTAGCAAACCTTTTAACTCCCAACTTTAGGCAATATTAAAAATAATCAAAATTAAATTACCTTGCCTTCAGAGGGATTCAAACCCTCAATCCAGTCCACGACCAATGCCTTTGCCGTAGCTCCAACTGTCGCTCGAGCTAAGAACTTTCTTGTGAAGTGGAGAGCACAACACGCTCAATGAACCTCCCTCTCTCTACCAAATAAAAGCATGCATTGTTCCTTGGTGATTCCAACACAATGTAAATATTGCCATCGCATTTTGAATGCAGGCCACTTGGTGCCTCAACATTTTAGCCAATACCTCCTTGCAACTAGGCCACACTGCCCAGCTGGCTCTCAAAATTTTGGCGCTTTCGATTTGTTCTCAATTGCTGTCACACAAAATATGAATTTTCTATCTTTTCTCATGACCTCCTCTTCATTCAATTCACATACAAAATAGCGTTCTAAGCAAGGATGATTAAAATGCCTTTAAGGCATGGTATATATATATATATATATATATATATATATATATATATATATAGCCTTTCATCCTTTATGCAAACACATCGGTGCTCCTCCAATCTTATTCGACGTCAACGTTCAAATTAATTTATAAGTGATTTAAATTTAAATGTTATAAATTAATTTAATAAAACCTTTGGTTTTATTAGGGCCTTCTCTTATTGCACAACTTGGTATTAATGATATTTATTTATAAAATTTAAATTCCTTTTGAATTTAAATATTTTATAAAATAAATATTAGGCCTCCTTTTAACTTTGCAATAAGCCTCAGGTTTTTATAAAACAACTTTTAAACTAAACTTCCATATAAAATTAAAATATTATGGAGCCCTTTTACCTTAAAATTTTGCATTGATTCTCTTGACCATTGGTGTTATTTGAAGCTTCTTCCTGGATATCAAATGATAACCTTGACAACATTATTTATTGAAAAAGTCCTTGACATTAATGATGACTTCATCTGGTGACATCAATGATAACTTTTACTTAGGGACTCAAAATGTCCAACAATATCCCCCTTTGTCATTGATGGCAAACCAAAACCTTTTTACCGAAAACTTGACTTCTTCTTCTGTGCTGCTCCCCCTAGGACATTGCTCCCTCTGGCTCAATTATTTCTCAAATATCAAATCTCTCCCCCTTTTACATCAATGGCAAAGGGTCACCTTTGGGGCTCGAGGCTAAGAATGAGCTTATTAGCTTAGCCCCTCCTCCACCTCCTTTTGAGGTGGTTAATTCTAGGGTGGGAGTATTTCTACTCCTAGAAGGCACTGTTCTTTACCTTTATCCTCTTTTCTTCTTATCTAAATTTTTTGATTCCTTTGACTATGTCTATCCATGTCCATGTTCCTTTCCATGTCTACATTCCTGTTCCTGTTCTTGTTCCTGTTCCTGCTTGATTCTAGAATGTTTGCTCTACACCACTTTTCTATGTGACCATAATTATTGCACTTATAAAAATTATTGTTATTATTCCTTGGAGGTGCAAATGTCTTAGGATTTCTCCTAGTGAAGCCATATCCTCTTCTAACATTAACCCTACAATTCATTGCCTTGTGACCAAACTGATTATATGAGTAGCAATATCCATGGAAAAGATGTTTGTTCCCATATTCCTATCTTTCCTATGTCCTGCACTGTGAAGCCATGTGCCCAAACCTATGACATGAAAAACATCTTCCATTGAATAAACCTTACCTAGACCCCATTGGTTTCTTAGTCTCTTCTACCTATTTCCTATTCCATTTGTTCCTTACTTGTGCATTGTTCCTTTCCTTGTTGAAATTTCTATTGTCCAACTTATCCTTAGAAGTCTCACTCTCTCTTTTACTTACTTCTTTTGATGCTTCTTCTTTTCTGGTGTTTGAGCTTGAATCTCCTTTTCTTGCTTCTTGTTTCCCTTGTTCTTCTTTAGAACTAAGTCTTGTTATGGTGACTGATGACCTTTGTGCATTGATAATCCCGTCTAAAGTCTTTGAATTTTACTCAAACTTGTGTAGATTGTCCTTAAAACCTTTTACTTCCATCCTTAGTGAAACTATCTTATGTTATAATCTTTCACACTCTAGATATCCTACCTTTAATTTTTTAGCCATACCTTCTTCAATAATTCTTGCCTCTTCAACCTTGGTTCTGAAGTTGGTGAGTTCTTGTAGAAACTTTGATTTTGATTTCTCATATTCTTTAGCTTGAAATCTTAATCCCGAGTTCTCCATTTTTAATTCTTAAAGAATAGCCATAAGTATTTCAAATTCTGTCCTTTTTAACTTTGACTTTTCAATCATACCTTCTTCAACTCTTCTTTCTTTTCAACCTTATCTCTCAAGTCAGAGATATTGTAGAAGCTTTGTCTTACATTTCTCATCTTCTTGTATTTGAGCCTTCAATTCTAAATTCTCTCTTTTTAATTCAACAACTTCCTTAAGAGTGGCTTCCTTGTTTTTTTTTCTTAATATTCCTCTTATTTATTTCTTTGATATTCTATAGGAGCATTTTTAAAAGTAGATTTTTTACTTCATATATGTTTTGATTATCCCTTTTATCCTTTCTTGAACCAACCTCTATGATTTTATTTTCAAAAATATCATATTCATCTTCACCGCTACTAAACCCATTGCAATAACCTGCATCATGGCCGAGTTGACAAAAAAAAAACATTCTTTACCTTATTGTAGACAATAAGCTGCATGATGACCTGTATTTCTACATTTGGTACAAAACTTTATCAATCTGATATTTTCTCCACTACTTGATTCATCTCTTGAATCTATTTTCATTCTTCCTCCCAAAACAATAATATCAAATTCATCTTCTTTTTATTTCATTACCATGTGTGTTATTTTCTTCTTGTGTCTCATGGTTCTACTTTTGTCTTTCTTTGCCATTTGTGTTCTTGTAAGATCTTCCTTCAAGTTGTTAAACCTTTTTCCAAAGGAACCAAATCTTATACCAATTGAAGAACACAAGCTTATACTGAGATGGGGGGTGAACAGTATAAGACCACTTTTTACTTTTTTTTCCCAAAAAATATTATCTAATATAATCAATGGCAATATCAAAAATAATAACCAAAATAATATGCAAATCATCACACACAAAATAGAGACACCAATTTTGCGTGGTTCACCCAATGTGGGCTACTCAATAGAGAAAATATTTCACTAAAATTTTCTCAATCAATCTATTGGAAATCCTTTCCCTATTACAATGTTTATGGACCTTTGTCCAATGGAGATACCAATCCCCTAAATAAAGTTTGTGGATCTCTTATCCACAAGAGAAATCCTTCTCCTTATCTCTGGCTGGTGATCCTCTAGAAGACTATTGCCTCCACTACACTGGATTATGGATATCTCTCGACTCAAGACTCTTATCTGCAATTAGAAGACCTGTCATCACTACCATAACTGATGGATCTCTGTCCGTTGGATACCACTATCCTCTTTTATTTGTCACCTCCAAATATTTTTCTCAAATTTGCACTAAACATAGTCCTTCGGTATAGCATAAATCTGCTCAATATCTATATCTAGTCTAGCACAAACCTGTCCTCAAATTTGCAACAAAATTTACTCCACAAGTCCACACAAAACTTTCTTAAATATTCTCAAAAAGTCCACTCAGAACTTGCTCAAATATTTTCAACAAGTCCACTCAGAGCTTTCTCAAATCTGCTCAACAAGTCCACTCAGAACTTGCTCAAATTTTCTCAACAAGTCCACTCAAAACTTACTCAAATCTGCTCAACAAGTCCACTCAGAACTTGCTCAAATCTGCTCAACAAGTCCAGTCAGAACTTGCTCAAATATGATCAACAATTCCACTCATAACTTGCTCAAATATGCTCAACAAGTCCACATAGAACTTGTCCAATATGCTCAACAAGTCTACACAAAAATTGTCCAATCTGCTCAACAAGTCCACACAGAACTTTTCCAATCTCATAGAAACATAAAGAAAATTATTAGAGACTCAATACTTTTTATACTTATCACAATGATCAATTACATTCAATCATTCTCTTAGAAACATAAGGAGAATTATTAGAGACTCAATATGTTTCAAATTTAACTCAATGCTCAATCACTTTCTCAACTCAATTCAAAATATAGAATAGTTTATTTTATGGAACTTGAACAATAACTTCACACACCCACTTGACTAGGCTCAACCAACTCTACTCAATAATCACTCAAAAAACAACCCTTACTCATAAACCCTAGTCCAAGCATGTAAATATCAACTCAAAATATTTCCAACCATTCTCAACAACAAATATCACATAACAATGATACTCATGTTCTTTTCAAACCCTAGTTCAAGTTCTTTGTATAACAACTCTCTTCAAAAAAAATTCTTATAAATAAATCTTCACTTAACAATGATACTTATATTCTTTTGCAAAATCCTAACTCAAGTTCTTCACACAAACAATGGCTTTAACAACAATGCTTATAAATCAATCTTCACATAACAATGATACTAATGTTCTTTTGCAAAAAAACTAACTCAAGTTCTTCACACAACCAATTGCTTCAACAACAATGTTAATCAAATAAGGTTTTGAAAACATCTCTTTATTCTATAAAATCTTGAAGCATTAACTCAAACACTCTTGAAAAGGAAACCCCAATCAAATCCTTTTCACTCCAAACATTGTTTTCTAGAAATTCAATCAATCAACTCAACTATGGAAGAATGTGCTCATACTTTGTTTTTATTATGAAAGGATCTCATAAATATACCACACTCACAATCACTTCTTTGCCAATATCAAAGAAATATTAGATGATATTGATTTTCTCAACGAATCACAATACAAAATGATATCAAACAAAATACACCGTATCACTCCAACTTTAAAATAATATCCAACATCTTCATAATAATCTCTTTGGCAAAAATCCCTTTACAAATAAAATAAACACTCTTAAAGTCTAACTCATCCAATATGCAAATATAATAATTAAGAATTTATTTAAAAATAAAATCAAACTCCTTATAACTCCAAACTTTATTAAAAATAATTTCCAACAAACACCAATTTTCAACTAGCAACCCTTTTAACTCCCAACTTTAGGTAATATTAAAAATAATCAAAATTTAATTACCTTGCCTTTGGAGAGATTCAAACCCTCGACACAGCCCATGACCAATGCCTTTGCCATGTATCCAACAACCGCTCGAGCTAAGCGCTCTCTTGTGAAGTGGAGAGCACAACATGCTCAATGAACATCCCTCTCTATGCCAAATAAAAACGTGCACCATTTCTTGGCGCTTCCAACACGATGTAAATACTACCATCGCCTTTCGAATGTATGCCACTCAGCACCTCAACATTTTAGCCAATGCCTCCTCACCAATAGGCCATGCTGCCTATCTGGCTCTCAAACTTTTGACACTTTTGATTTATTCTCAATCGCTATCACACAAAATATGAATTTGTTGTATTTTCTCACGAGCTCCTCTTCATTCAATTCGTATACAAAATAATGTTCGAAACAAGGATGATTAAAATACCTTTAAGGCATGGTATATATATAGCCTTTCATCCTTTATGCAAACATGTTGATGCTCCTCCAATCTTATTCGATGTCGGCGTTCGAATTAATTTATAAGTGATTTAAATTTATTTAAATTTAAATGTTATAAAATAATTTAATAAAACCTTTGGTTTTATTAGGGCCTTCTCTTATTACACAACTTGGTATTAATGATATTTATTTATAAAATTTAAATTCCTTTTGAATTTAAATATTTTATAAAATAAATATTAGTCCTCCTTTTAACTTTGCAATAAGCATCTTTAGGTTTTTATAAAACACCTTTTAAACTAAGCTTCCATATAAAATTAAAATATTATGGAGCCCTTTTGCATTTAACTTCTGCACTGATTCTCTTGACCATTGGTGTTATTTGAAGCTTCTTCCTCGATATCAAATGATAGCCTTGAAAACTTTATTTCTTGACAAAGTCCTTGACATTAATGATGACTTCATCTGGTGACATAAATGACAACTTTGACTTAGGGACTCAAAATGTCCAACAAAAATAAGGTATTCAAATGGTTTATGTGGTGATGATGATGGAAGCCACTTTTTAATTAGTTGTGTATATGTTCAATAGTTAAAATATAAAAAAATAGAAATAATGATAATTGATGTAACATAAACTTTAAAATTTTAATATAGAATGGTTTTATATAAATTATGGCCTTTGACCGTGTGTTACCATTGTTATTATTATATTTTTAAAACAAATATATGAAAGTGAATCGAATCCAATGGGAATGATGTTATGAAGGTTCGGGTCATAATGATTGTTATGTGTGTAGTGTAGCTTTGTGCTTAGCATCTTGCATGAAAACGATTTGTGTTTTATCATTCTGGATTTGAGGGAAGTGGGGAAGAATAATGCATGGCATTTTTGGTCGAGGAGGATCTATTTCGAATGTAGCATACGTTTTAAAAATATGGACATAAGAAAAAATGAATTGCATTACATTGGAATTTATTGGGGAAAAGAAAACATAATTGGGTAGAAGAATAGCGTCAGAACATTTTTATAGGTTGGTTTATGCCTTTTAAGTATTTGTATAACATTATTATTACTTGAACGTTTCTTTACAAAAGTAATAGTTTGCCATATATTTTAGAATTGTCATGCGACAATTTAATTTATATATCTGAAATTGAATGTTAATAGGAATTGATATATTATGGTTTATTGAACATATGTGATTCTAGAGTGAGTGCAAATGTTTTATTGTTATGAATTTTAGGTTTGGGCATAAAACATAAAGGATGGGTGACTTTATTGAACTCGAGTGTGATGTTGAGAAACTGTGATAAAGTTTACCTCTATTACATGTTGTAAGGTAGAAGGAAAATTGGAGCTTTCATATTTAGAATGATTTCAAAACTAAACCCATTGTGTTCCTGTTATGTTTGTGTGTCTAATTGTTTTCAACTATTTAAACTTTTGATAACTCATTTAGTATGCATTGTAGAGCATAGTATTTTATTAAAAGAGCTGCATCTAATCCCCAATATATACATGTATAATTGAGTTGGTGAACACGGAGATAGAAGATGTATGTTCTATTTGCAGGTTAACCTAAAAAAATCTAGTAGAGAGACGACAAGAAAACTTGTGGAGAAGTCTTGAGGATTTCATATGTGTACTGACATGTGTTAAAATTTGGATACTTAGATTAATGAATATAATACTTTCCAAATTGGAAGCCTAAAAGTCATTCTTTTCTATAACTATAGTTGAAATATATCCCCAAGGGAAGATTTAATCATGCTTGGCTCGTTGGTGTTTTTTTACCTTATATGTGATATTCAAAAATACTGTATTCTTTTACCTTATTGGTGAAGTTGCAAATTTAATAACTAAATTATAATTTCTAAAAAATAATAAATGGTATATTACCATATTGTACTCCTCATTTTGAAAATAGTCTTTAAACTGTGCTTGTATTTAGAACTTGGTATTTGGTCAAATGTAAAATAGAACATTAAACAATTTCTAGACCCAATTTTATTTCAGTCCAAGATGAGGTTGAATTGTTGTTGCTATATTTTCTTGAGCAATATATTAAATTATAATTTAAAATATAATTAATAAAGCTTAAAAGTATCTTGGATATCACAATAATCAAGAAGGTCGTGAGATGCCATATTTTCTTATGTCATCAACTTTTTTGGACTGAAAATTTATGAACATGTTGCCTTCCTGGAATAATAACTTATGAAATTATTAAACTTAAAACATTAGGTGTATTTAAGACTTTACCTATAAAGGGATATTCTTTTTATATGTGAGTTGGATGAATGTGGAACCATGGGTTAAGTTTTATCTAGTCGTTGGTCCATCCTTGATGTTGTGGGGTATGTAAACTTGTTAAATGTAAATTATGTGTATCATACCACCATGTACATATATTAGAATATCTTGATTCAACTTGGTCAATCAAATTTTATGTAACTGGGTTTGAATGTAGAGTCATTCAATCAATGGTTGATAAGAGGAGCATTCAAAAAAACTTGAGGTTCGAAAGTAAGCCTTTGTCCTTATAAGTATGGTTGTGTATCAAGTCGTAAGCTGATTGGCTAATGTTACAAGGACAAAATATATTAGCCTTTTTTGAAACTACTTTATAGAAAATAATTATAGAGATGCAAGTTAAGATTGAATTGTTTCCATAGGATGATTAACTTAAATTTAATACAATATGGTATATTATTTAGTATTTTCTCCTCAAATTGAGAATTAGAATGTGTTGAGATTTTGTGGTTAGATAGTTTAAGTATAGACAAAATTAGAAAAAAAAACTCTTAGCAAACAAAAGGAAAATCTTAGTAACCAACCATGGAAATATGGTAAAATTATCTTAAAGTAGTATGGATTTGGAAAAATATATTAGAAGAAGTATGAAAAGGATGAATGGAATTTTTTTTGCCTTAGCAACGGTACATTAGTGAAATAAATAGCAAGGGTTGACTTACCTTTTTGTTTCTATAGATAATAAAAACTACTTGCCAATTCCTTGCATAGTGTAAAGGAAAATTGATTAAAGCCCTTATGGGAAAGTTAAAACTTGGACATTGGATAGATTGTTAAGAGTATGGAAAAGAATCTTAATTATTATATATGTGCAAAATAGTTGTTTTTGTTTGCTTCAATGTAATAGGTTGATTTTCTTGTATTAAAGGGATTTACATTAGTGAAGGGCAGATATAGCATCTTGATGTATGAGAATATCTCGTATTGAGAGTTAGAACTATTAAATCTACATAAATTAGGGAAACCATTAAACCATAAAGAAACAACCTAAAACCTCAAATAATAGTTTATCAAGGAGGATAAACAAAATTTATTTCTATTTAAAATGAATGACTTAAATACCCAATGTCATTGAGGTGTGGGTATGCACATAATAAGTCTCAATAGCAATCATAGTCTGACAGAATTGGTCAAAACATGACTTGGTTAGAACTGATAACAATGGATGGTATGGGATACAACCTTTACGTTGATGCTCAGGTAGTTTTGTGATATGTACCATGTTCATTTGACTTATCTAGTTTAGCCATGATGTTTGGTATAGGATAAATGATTGTGATTCATAATGGGTATGAGTTATCAAGTCCAAGATCAGGGTATTGACATGGCTCTATATGAATTCGGGTAGTGGAAAACCAACTAGACATTAGGTATATACACTATTTCCTTTTATACAATCATTAGAACAAGTCGATCGATTAGTCAAAGGTTCAGTAATATAAGGAATTGGGAAGTAAGTCTCCACCCTTTAGGTGTTATGGGCCATAAAGGATAACCCCAGTCATGGATCGATCCTCATGCCAGAACACAAGGATGATAAATGAGGCAAGTCGATTCCACAAAATGGCACCATTTTATGGGATTTGGCTAATCTCGTCCACTGGGGTGGCTATCTACAATATTCTTGAATCAAAAAGTTGTATGATATACCTGTAATATAATATTGATTCATTGGGTAAAAAAAAATTGCTATGACCATGAAAGCACTTTTTAGAGTTTAACAATAACTTGGCTTATTTTGTGGTAAAACTAGGTAAGTAAACTAAGGTTGTTACATATGATATCAAATTCAAAAAGATCTTAAGTTGTAGAACTTTTATTAACTATATTTGACTAGATCAATGAAAACTTATAAACTGACTTACTTCTTTCACCTACAGGTCAAATGACATGGATGTTGCGAGGTGGGTATTCAAAAATATTATGGGAGGTAGGGAATAATAAGCCACCGAAATACCTATAATGGGACCAAGGTAACGTATAATATGAAAATATCATCAATGTGAAAGAAGGATGAAACGATTGAATGAGACTCCACCAAATGAGGCTGGTAGGGAGGAAGGAAACCCTGTAAAGGTTGTGCAATTTTTACAAAATCATATAGAGCAACAAAGAGAATAAATGGCCCAATAGAAAACTAAAATAGCCCAACAACAAGATTTTATTGTTCAAGAACATAAATTCATAGAAGAATTAGCTAGGGTAAGAGAAACTAGAATAGGCAGGGCAGAGGAAGCATCTAGTAAACCTACATGATCCAGTATCGGTAGGGCTAAAGTGAGTAAAGATTTGTATAGGAACCTTAAGAAGGTCATAATATCCAAGTTTAATGGGAAAGGTGATGGTGATGCAGTATAAAATTGGCTAAGTGAACTAGAGTCATACTTTTCCTTGGTAGTTTTATCATCTAAATCTAAAACTTCAATGGCCATGAATATGATTGAAGTTGCCCTATATTGGTGGAAGTCTTATAAGAAAGGACATAATACTGAAGCTGTAGACCTCAAGTGGGAGGATATCACTAAGGAATTCAAGGATAATTTTTTTACTAAGCAATATTATATGGAGAAATTTGGAGAGTTTTCTAATTTAAGACAAGAAACTATGGCAGCACGATATTCAACTAATAAAATATGCATCCCAATATGAAAGTAACAAAGATATGAAATTCTAAAATTTTATTTTGGGATTGCATCCTAGAATCATGATGGTGGTGAATATGCACAACCCTATGGATCTTCCTACAACTTTTGATTTGACACAAAAAGAAGTAAATCAGGAGACTAGAAAAACATGCTTTAATTATTAAAAGCTATATGAAAAGGAGAAAGATGAGCTCAGGAAGCAAAATATCACTCAGTTTATGAAATGGGAAAAAGAGTAAAACAAAAACACAAAGGATGAGATAAAAATAGATAGGGAGCAGAAATAGAGCTGACTTTAAAAGTAATAAGTTCAGGAGGGATGGTAGAGAATTTCACAAAAGATAGGACAAGAGACCATAAAATCAGGAGAAGACTAGAGAAAATGTACCCCAAGACAGGAACGATAATAATAATAGAGGAGATAGAGCTCCTCCAAGCAGATGTTACATATGCCAAGGAGATCACTATGCCAACAAGTTCCCCTATAGAGTTGATCTTCATTAGAAAGCTCCAAACAAAGTTACCCACAAGATATTTGTGGTGATAAGTAGTCTAGTAGTTAATGGTCAAGTTACTCCTTTCTTATTAAATGGTAAAATATTTGATAAATATACACGTATTTTGATAGATAGTTAATCAACTAATAGCTTTATTTCCACTAGATTAGTGAGGGATATACCTGAAAGACCTAGTTTTTTGGCTAATGATTGGAAAGTAGAGTACAGGTCAAGGCAAACCTACCAAGTCAACCAATGTCTATTTGATAGTCACATCATTTTGTAACAATGAAAACCTAATTGGCATTTTTATGTAGCACCTTTTCATGCTTTTGACATCATTCTAGGTGTTGACTGGTTAAAATCCCATAAGTTTCTTCTAAATTTTGAGGAAATATGGGTAAAGTTTATGGATGAGTCCAATCAAAGGATTAGAATTCATTGTGATCATGGTGCAATTAAACCACATCTATTTTCTACGATCTAGATAAAGTCATTAGGAAGAAAGGAATTATTTTTGTAATGAAAATTAATAAGAAATAAGAGACAAAAATGGAATCGAACCTCTTCCAAAAACATCCTCTATTGGGAGAATTCAAGTATGTGTTCCGATAGGACCTTCTAGGGTTACCTCCTTGGAGAGAGTTTGATTTTTCTATTGAGTTTTTACCTGGAGCTGCACCCATTGCTATGGAACCTTATAGGATGACCCCTATTGAGCTACAAGAGCTCAAAATACAACTTTAGGATTTGTTGGAAAAAGGGTTAATCAAACCCAATATGTTTCCATGGGGATCTCCTATTTCATTTTTAAAAAGAAAGACAGTACCTTGAGGATGTGCATATATTACCATATGTTGAAAAAGGTTATTATCAAAAATATGTACTCGTTACCTAGAATTGATGATATCTTCGATCAATTGAAAGGAGTAACCATATTATCGAAGATTGACCTAAGGTTTGGTTATCATTAGTTAAGGATTCAGGAAGAAGACACTTCTAAAACAATATTTAGAACAAGATATGGATAGTTTGAGGTTACAGTTCTACCATTTGGGCTAACTAATGCTCCAATCGCATTCATGAATCTCATGAATAGCATTTTTAGGGAGCAATTAGATAGATTTGTGCTCGTGCTTTTGGATAACATATTGATCTATTCCAAGAATAAGGAGGAAAATGATCATCACATGCAAGTTGTACTTGAGATTCTTAGGAAGAATTAGTTATTTGGAAGCTATCAAAATGTGAGTTCTACACTCCACAAGTAGAATATTTAAGACATATTGCCTCTACCAAGGGAATTTCAGTCGATCCCAATAAAGTATAAGTAATTATTGACTGACATACACCTACTAACATGAATGAGGTGCAAAATTTTATGGGGATTGTAGTCTATTATAGGTTATTTTCAAAGGGTTATCAAGAATTGCCCAACCCATTACAAACCTTCAAAGGAAAGGTAAAGCCTTCAAATAGACAGAACAATATGAAGATTTTTTTTAAACTTTAAAAGAAATGTTGACAACCGTACTAATTTTATAGTTACTTGATCCTAATAAGCCATTTACAGTGTGTACTGATACATCAATTAAAGGATTATGAGGGGTTTTGACCTAGGATGATGTAATTATTTCCTTCAAATCAGGGAAACTTAATAGGCATGAGATGAATTATGCCACTCATGACTTGGAATTAGCAACTATTGTACATGCCTTTAATATTTGGAGGTACTATTTGTTGGAAAAAACCATTTGAGTTGAAGATTGATCACCATAGTTTAAGATACATATTTACTCAATCCTTATTGAATACCAGGCAATGATGTTGGATGGAGTTTATAGATGAGTACTATTTTGGCATAAAATATATTAAGGGTAAAGAGAACAAGGTTGTTGATGCTCTGATCAGGAGAAGGTGTACTGCTACATCGACAAAATATCAATATGATTTTCTAGATCAAATTAGAAATTAACAACAAAAAGATAATTTTTTCTAGTCATGCAATGCTCAAACAAGGAAAGAACTTGGACATGATATAGACTTTGTAAATAAATATGACTTATTTTATAAGAATAGGTTGGTAGTTCCAAATACAAGTGGATTGAGAGAAATAATACTTAAGGAGGCACATAATACTCCTTATTTTGCACACCCGATAGGAGTAAATATGCACGAGAGTTTGAGAAAGGCCTAATATTGGCCAAATATGAAAAAGGATATCATGGAGTATGTGGCTAGGTGTTAGAGTACCAAAAAGTGAAAGTGAAATGATTGCATATAGTAGGTAAATTGTACCCACATGAGATACCTGCACAAAAATGGTAGGTGGTATTAATGGACTTTATAGTGGGCTTGCCTAAAACAAGGTTTATGCATGATGCAATATTGGTAGTTGTGGATAAGTTAACCAAGGTTGCACATTTATACCTAGTAATATGCAATATGATGCACCTGCTATAGTGAGTAAGTTTTTTATGGAAGTGGTGAGACTATATGGATTCCTAGAAATCATAATCTCTAATAGAGATTCTCGCTTAACCTCTAAATTTTGGTAGGATTTGCATGAAGCATTGGTAACCAAATTGAATATTAGTACCATATATCACCTTGATATAGATTGGCAGACTGAGAGGATGAATCAGGTGTTAAAGGATATGTTAAGAATATATTACATGTATTAGCATACAAAGTGGGAAGACTATTTATACCTAGTTGAGTTTGCATAAAATAACAATTATTATGCATCACTAGGTATGGTAACTTTTAAAGCCTTATACGGAAGAAGATGTATAACTCCCTTATCTTAGGATAATTCAAAATATTGGATAGTGATCGGACCAAAAACTATAAAAGAAATGGAATATCCATTGAAAAGAATTTAGCAAAATTTGAAGGAGAGCACAAACCACCAAAAGAGCTACGCAGACCTAAAAAGTACATTGAGAGAAAATTATATGGGAGACAGAGTGTTATTAAGGGTGAAGCCAACTAAAAGTTCCATAAAATATTCCAAAATTAACTCAAGATATGTAGGTCCATTTGAAATTGTGAAAAAGCTAAGTCTTGTTGCATATAAAATTGCTCTACCACAAAACTTATCCAAAATCCATAATGTCTTCCATGTGTTCCTCTTTAGGAAGTATACTTTTAATCCTACTCATGTTTTAGATGTTTCCAAATTGTAGATGACCCATCCAATAAAAATTGAAGTTTGGCCTATTCATATACTTTGTTTCAAAATGAAGAAACTGAGAAAAATAAATATAGAGCAATTTTAGGTCCAATGGGACAACTACTCAGAAAGAAACACCATGTGGGAGAATGTGGTAGATATGCAATAGTTATTTCTTTATCTTTTTGAGTAGACATAGATATTTTAAAATATTTTATATGGTTGATGATGTATATATGGATATGTGATTGGATACTGAGTAGATTAGCTTTGTGTATATTTCAGGTTATTGAGTAGAGCAGCTTTGCTTGTGAGATAATGTATGTTTTGGTTGTGGATGGATTGTTAGTGAATGCAATATGAGCCATTATGTGGATAAATTAGATTTTCATGCTTAAGTGAAATAAGAATTGAAAATGATTTGTGACATAATAAATGATGCATGAAAATAAAACAACATGATTAATATTGTGTATGTAAAAGGCTCTATGTGTAATGCATTTGATTTACTTGACCATGCACTAAATACAGGTATTGTGTTTGTTTCTAGTGAGGGAGGATGTAATGACCCTCCTCGCACGACCATATATAGCAAATAAAATAATGGGATATACTTACCTTTTTTTTTGTAATGTGGTACTGCTAATAATTTTATGTATTTAGTACCAAGGACATTCCTTCAACAGATAGAATAAAGTCGATGGAAAAAGGTAAATGGGGGAAGTGATGATTCAACTCGTGAGTACATGGAAACTCGTGCTTTGCATATGATATAGGTGCATTACAATTTGTATTGTTGCGTGAGCAATGTTTTGATTATTTGTTTCTTGTTAACATAAAATGAGGTATGCAAATGGTTTATATGGCGATGATGATGGGATCCACTATTTACTTAGTTGTGTATATATTCAATAGTTAAAAAAAAAAAATAGAAATAATGATAATTGATGTAACATAATATTTAAAATTTTAATATAGAATGGTTTTGTATGAATTATGGCCTTTGACCATGTGTTACAATTATTATTATTATTGTTTTAAAACAAATATATGAAATTGAATCGAATCCAATGGGAATGATGTTATTGAGGTTTGGGTCATAATAATTGTTGTGTGCAGTGTAGTGGTTCCTACTCACTTGTGCTTAGCATATTGCATGGAATTAATTTTTGTTTTGTGGTTCCAGTCTTGAGGGAAGTAGGGAAAAAATTATGCATGGCATATTTGATCAGGGAGGGTCTATTTTAGCATACATTTTCAAAATATGGACACAAGAAAAAAGGAATTACATTGCACTGGAATAGATTGGGGAAAATAAAGCATAATTGGGTAGAAGAATAGTGTTAGAACATTTTTACAAGTTGGTTTATGCCTTATAAATATTTGCATAGCATGATTATTACTTAAATATGTATTTGCAAAAGTAATGGATTGTCATGTATTCTGGAACTGTGATGCAACAATTTAATTTATATATTTGAAATTGAATGTTTAGAGGAATTGATATATTATGATTTATTCAACGTCTGTGATTCTAGAGTGAGTGCAAATATTTTATTGTTATGAATTTTGGGTTCAAACATAAAACATAAAGGATGGGTGACTTTATTGAACTTGAGTGTGAAGTTGAGAAACCGTGACAAAGTCGACCTCTGTTACAGGTTGTAAGGTAGAAGAAAAATGAAGGTTTCATATTTAGGAATTTAAAAATAAACCCATTGTGTTCCTGTTATTTTTGTGTGTCTGATTGTTTTCAACTATTTGAAATTTTGATAACTCATTTAGTATGCACATTAGAGCCTATTAATTCGTTAAAATAGCCACATATGATCCCCAATACATACATCTATAAACTAGGTTAAGATGGAGATAGAAGATGTATCCTCTATTTATAGATTAACCTAGAAAACTCTAGTAGAGAGACAACAAGGGAACTTGTGGAGAAGTCTTGAGGATTTCATATGTGAACTAGCATGTGTTAAACTTTGGATACTTTAATTAAAGACCATAATATTGTCCAAATCAAAAGCCTAGGTGTCATTATTTTCTATAACTGCAGTTGAGATATATCCCTAAGGGAAGAGTTAATCATGCTTAGCTTGTTGGTGTTACTGTACCTTTTATGTGATATACAAAAATACTATATTCTTTTACCTTATTGGTGAAGTTGTAAATGTAACACTGAATTACAATTTCTAGAAAAGAATAAATGGTATATAACCATATTGTACTCTTCATTTTGAAAACAATGTTTAAGTTGTGCTTGTATTTAGGACTTGGTATTTGGTAAAATGTAAAATAGAACATTAAATAATTTCTAGATCCGATTTTATTTTGGTCTAAGATGAGGTTGAATTATTTTTGCTATGTTTTCCTAAGCAATATATAAATCATAATTTAAAATAAAATTAATAAAGCATAAATGTATTTTTGATATCCCATTAATTAGGAAGGTTATGAGATGTCATATTTTATTATGTTATCAATGTTTTTGGGCTGAAAAGTTATGAACATGTTGTCTTCCTGGAAGGCTAACTTCTGAAATTTTGAAACCTAAAATATGAGGTTTTTTAAAGACTTTACCTGTAAAGGGATGTTCTTTTTATATGTGAGTTGGATGGAACCATGGGTTAAGTTTTGTCTAATCATCGGTCCGCAATTAATGTTGTAGGGTATGTAAACTTGTTAAATTTAAATTATGTGTTTCATACCATCATGTATGTCTATTAGAATGTCTTGATTCAGCTTGGTCAATAGAATTTTGTGTAACTGGGTTTGAATGTAGAGTCATCCAATCAATGGTTAATAAGAGGAGTATTCAGAAAAACCCTACCTTTGCCCTTATAAGTTTGGTTGTGTATCATGTTGTAAGCTGATTGGTTAATGTTACAACAGTAGAAGATCTTAAACTTTTTTTAAACTACTTTATAGAACAAAATTATAGAGATGCAAGTTAAGCTCGAATTTTTTCCATAGGATGATTAACATAAATTTAATACAATGTGGTATCTTCTTTAGTGGTTTCTCCTTGAATTGATAATTGGAATGTGTTGAGATTTTATGGGTAGATATTTTAAGTATAGATAAATTTAGTAAAAACTCTTAGCAAACAAAAGAACAATCTATTGGAAATTTTGAGTAGTTTTGTTGTCATTGATGTCAAAGGAATATTGGTTTAATGTTGTCATCATTAAGGACATCAAGTGGTTTTTCCAAAAGAAATAAGGTATTGGAAAGGAATAGGATATAATATGTTTTTTTAATATTATAAGCCTAAAAAGGGCCCAAAGGATGAAATTCCAAGATAGAGGAAGCAAGCTTAAATTAAATAATAATATTTTATTATTATAATATTTCAGTCCAAATTAACAAGGTGAAGAAAAACGAAGTCCAAATTGAAAAGACCCATGAGCAAATTTTCAAAAGTTTCTTTTAAATTATAATTTTAATTTAAATTAGTAAAGGAGGCAAAGGCTTTTAAATTTAATATTTAAAAATTAAATTCGATTTTTAAAATTCGAAAAAAGGGCCAATGTGAGAAATCAAAAGAGGAATGAGTATTTATATAGGAAATGATTTTTTATTTCCTAATTCTTTTTTCATCACACCTTCGAAGGCTAATTGAGGATATCGTGTGATATGTTTAATAAGAGAGCAATTTGAGTTTAAAGTTTATTGGACGCAAAAAATAAAAATAAAGGCTACACATTGGGTTGACTTCCCACCATCAGTGGTAGCGCAAATGGTAGTTGGGAGAGTGTTAATCTTTACGTGAAGGATATCACAGTTTGATCCACATGATCATCATTTTGGAAGAGAGAGCCCTTCATCTGTTTTGCTTGGAATTTTTGAGATGTGATAATATTTGACGGACAACATGCATGTTGTGTTTCATGTGGGCACATAGCCCACTTGGTGGCCTAGATAGGAGCTAGGTCGTTGGGAGTGCAAAGGTCACATGGTCGAATCTATCGAAGTCTTCTTTTGTGTGCAGAACAAACAAAAGGTATGCCATTCAATTTTTGGTGTTAAAAATTAAGTACTTTGACATTATCATGGATGTTAAGTGCTCAAGGAAGTTATAAGGTAAAGAAAAATTAGAATATTTTTATTTTGGAGATTGAAATTTATAAAGTGTGGAGTTTATAAGGTGTATAAGGGTTTTTCTATGCATGTTGTTTTTAATGAAATTGTTGAGTTGAATATTGTGAGTTTAGAAATTATAAGGTGTGCAAGGAAAATTGTTAAGAGTTGTGTTATGATGAAATTATTGAATTGAATATTGTGAGTTTGGATATTATAAGGTGTACAAAATGACTTGTTATTTTGTATGAAGAATAATCTTTGAGAAAATTACTTTGTGGAGATCTTGAGAGATGTTGTGGTAACCTAACCCTAGTTATGGTAAAGAAAATTTGATTGTGGTTAAGACAAGTTTTGAAGACATATCTCTATAAAAATAAAAGGTATGGGTACATCTTCCTTGTAAGAAAAATATTATTGGATTGGATGTTGTGAATGCTAAGTTGGAGTGAAAAGGATTGTTTGGTAAGCATTGTTGAGTTTGGTTTTGTGATATCCAATATTGATGCTTAAAGGTTTTTCTAGAATAAAGGTTGATGATAGAAACCTTGTTTGATAAGCATTGTTGGAAATATTGAGTGAGCCTTCATGTGCATGGTTAGGGTTTATGAAAGATCATGAGTATAATTGTTATGTGAAGCTAAGAACTATATTGAACTACGATTTATGAGAGATCATGAGTTTCATTGTTATGTGAGGTTTGTTTGATAAGCATTGTTGAAAAACCATTCATTGAGTGATATGTTGAGTGGAATTGATTGAGCCTAGTTAATTGAAAGTGTTGAAGTGATAGTTCAAGTTCTATGAAACAAATTGTTATTTAAATTTTGGATTGAGTTGAAGGAGATATTGAAATATATTAAGCATTGTTGTGAGTTTGAAACATATTGAGTCTCTAACAATTCTCCATATGTTTCTGTGATAAAAAGAGAGATTGAAAGTGATTGAGCATTGTTGTGAGTGTAAAGCATATTGAGTCTCTAACAATTCTCTATATGTTTCTATGATATTGGACAAGTCTTGGTGAAGACTCGTCGAGCAAATTGGACAAGTTCTAGTGATGACTTATTGAGAAGAGACAAGTCTTGGTGGAGACTTGTTGAGCATATTGGACAAGTTCTAGTGAGGACTTGCTGAGCAGATTTGAGATAAGTATTGGTGAATACTTGTTGAGCAGATTGGACAAGTTCTATTGAGGACTTGTTGAGTAGATTTGAGGTAAGTCTTGGTGAAGAATTTTTGAGCGGATTGGACAAGTTCTAGTGAGGAGTTGTTGAGCAGATTTGAGATAAGTCTTGGTGAAGACTTGTTGAGCAGATTGGACAAGTTCTAGTGAGGACTTCTTGAGAAGATTTGAGGTAAGTCTTGATGAAGACTTGTTGAGCATATTAGACAAGTTATAGTGAGAACTTATTGATCATATTTGAGGTAAGTCTTGGTGAAAACTTGAGAGCAGTGAGATCAAGTTCTAGAGAGGACTTGTGGACAAATTTGAGGCAAGTCTTTAAGAAGACTTGTGAGCAAAGTTGATTGAATAATTGATTTGTTCAAACCTTGATTTAAGATTTGGGGCATATCTAGGAGAGTTGATTGTGATTGAGATAAGCTTTGTGTTAAGTCTGGAGGACATATTTGAAGATAGAAATTGAGAAAATTTGTGCTATACTGAAGGACTATATTTAGTGCAGATTTTAAGATAAATATTGAGCAGATTTGTGCTAGATCGAAGGATGATGTTTAGTGTAGATTTTAAGGTAGAAATTGAGAATATTTATGCTAGATCGAAGGACTATATTTAGTACAGATTTATGATAGAGTTGAAAGTAAGCTTTGGAGGTGACAATGTATAGAGTATGATAGTCTCCAGTGAATATATGTCCATTAGCGAGGGTAGTGAAAATAGGTCTTCTGAGTGAGGGTAGAAGTCTTTAGTGGATAGAGATCCATAAGCCAGTGCAGTGGAGGCAGTGGTTATTCTAGAAGATCATCAACTAGAGCAGAGGAGAAGGAGTTCTCTTGTGGATATATTTACATGAACTTGATTAGAGGATTGGTGTCTCCTTTGGATAAAGTGATGAGGATAAACAAACATGAACAAAAAAAAAAATCCAAGGAGTTAAATTAGAATTATTTTCATAATGCCAGCCTAAAGGGACAAAAATTACAATGCCAGACTTGTTCAATAGTGGAACCCAATCCCAGATCAAAGACCATATTTCCAGATCCAAAATCCCATTTTAAAATCTACCTTCCCCACCCAACTGGCGGCTGACAAAATTTTAAATTCTACTTTCCCGCCCAACTGGCGGCTGACAAAATTTTAAATTCTACTTTCCCGCCCAACTAGCGACTGAAAATTTAAATTCTACTTTCCCACCCAACCTACGGCTAAAAATTTAAATTCTACTTTCCCGCCCAACTGTCGACTGACAAAATTTAAAATTCTACTTTCCCGCCCAACTGTCGGCTGAAAAAATTTTAAATTCTACTTTCCCGCCCAACTGGCGGCTGACAAACACCAAGGCAAAACACTTAGAATTTTTTTTTTGTTTTTTTTTTTGTTGATGCAAGATTGCTCTGCTGCCACTAGATGCTCCTGCATCAGAAACCTAGGGTAAGTTTGAGAAGTGACCTCACTTCTTTGTTGTTGGAGGAAAACCAAGGTGGTCAACCTCGGACTTGGACAACCAAGTCGAATCTTCTACAGGCCTTCCCTTCCATTTCACAAGATATTCTTCATACTGCCTATTTATTTTAATTCTATCGATGCAGATATCTAGGATTTCCTCTATCTCTTCTGTCACTGGAGTCGATGTCAGAACACTCCACAACTCTGCAACTAGTTCCTTAAAACTATCACCTTCATGATACTCTATCAAATCAAAAATATTGAACACATGTGATATGTTAAATCCACTTGGCAACTCCACCTCATATGCATTTCCTGAATCTCTTTTCTATATGATCCTGCATGGTCCAAACTTCTTCATTTTTAGCTTGTTATATGTTTTAGCAGGAAACATCTCCTTTCTCAAGTGCACCATGACTTCATCACCAACCTGGAACTCCTTAAACCTCATTTTCTGATTAGCCTTTGTCTTGTACTGAGTGTTCATCTTATTGATGTGTTGTTTTACTTCTTCATGCAAATCCTTTAGGTGCTCTACAAAGTTCTCAACTTCAACACTATTCTTTTCTCCCCTATCCAACTTCCTCAACTTAGAAGCATTTCTTGGACTACTCCCATATACAATCTAGAATGGTGATTTACCAGTACTCCTATTGACAGTCCTATCCAGAGTAACTAGGGTTGTACAAACTCTCCAAGCTTCAACAAAATTTGGGTCTTCAGGGTACAAACCCTTAAGTTCTTCGAACCCCACAACTTCCACTCTCATTGTTGTCAACAAACTCTTTTCATCCATCTCCTTCAGTGGATTCATTTTATGGCGCACTCCTTCCTTTTTTAGGGAGTAATTATTGGCATGTCCATCATGGACTAAACGACGATCAAACTACCATGGTCTTACTAACAGCATATGACAAGCATCCATATGCAGGATATCACATAGGACCTCATCCTGGTATCTCCCAATATTAAACTTGACTAAGCACTATTCACTGACCAATGCCCTATGGTCCTTTTGCAACCATGCAATTTGGTATGGATGTGAGTGTCTCATCCTCTCTAGCTATAACTTAGTAACCATTTCTTTAGAGACCAAGTTATCAGTACTTCCATTATATATAATAACATTACAAACCTTACCTGAACATTTGCATCTTGTGTGAAACAAACTCTTCCTCTGGTCTGGTTCCTTCTTCTCATTCAACAAGGTTCTCCTTGTGACCATAACTTCTGTCTCTGCCTCCTCAGAGTACTATGATTCAACTCTTTCATCTACAATAGCAGCTCTGGCATTACCCGTTGGCCTCCTATTTGGCTTCTCTTGGTTTTGTGGACACTCATATGCTCGATGTCCTCCTTATCCATAGTTGAAGCAAGTTTCATGAAACCCTCTTTCTCCATTTCCTTGACTAGATCTACCTCTCCCTCTTGGGTATTTATTCTGACCACGGGATATGTAATCATTATCTCCCTTCTGATCTTGATTGTTGCTAGCTTCTTCTTTCTTTTCATCTTGTCCTCCATATGTTCTTCCACTAGTTTTTTCTCCATGACCTCTTCCTTTCTGCTTACCCTCAAACCTTCTATTTATCTTCTCTTCAAATTTTAGAGCAAATTGGTAAGCATCCTTAATGGTGCTCATCCTAACCAGCGTCAACTCTTCTTGAATACTGGTTCTCAACCCATTGATGTAACAAGCTACCTTCTCCTTGTTAGCCTCAGAATGGCCGATTCGGATCAAGATCTTGTAGAAATCCTCTGTATATTCTTTGATAGATTTGCTTGACTATCTCAAACTCTACATTTTCCTCAACAGATCCAATTCGTAATCTGCAAAAATAAACTGCCTCTTCAACTTCTCTACCATTCGATCCCATATGGTTATATTTTCCTTTCTTTTCTATTTCTTTCTAGTTGCACTTCTTTCCACCATATGCTAGCATGGCCTTTCAACTTCATTTTTGCAAACTTGATCCGATCTGGATCTACAACCTCCTCATACTCAAAATACTCCTCCATATCATTGATCCAATAAATCAACTCCTATTGATTGAGATTTCTAGAATACATGGAGATATCAAACTTTGGCCTCTTTTCGATCAGATATATGGCCCTAAATAATCTAGCTTTTACAGGATCCACTACTTCTTCTTCATTTGATGGATCATCAACCTCCCAAGCTTCATCTTCACTACGGTATTCTCTCCTTGACTCAACCCCTCTTTGCCACTCCTCTTACAGGTCTTGCACTTGCATCTACAAAGCTATGAAATCTCCTTTAGGTACCACATTTCTCCTACCACCACGATTTCTTCATGGAGGCATTCTTCCTCACTCTCTTCTCACAACCCTTCCATAGATCTTGGTGCAAACTGCCTCACTTTCGACGATCTACTCACACACTCAGGAACCCTAAGCTCTGATACCACTTGATGAGGATCAACAAACATGAACAAAAAAAATCCAAGGAGTTAAATTAGAATTATTTTCATAATGCCAGCCCAAAGGGGTAGAAATTATAATTCTATACTTTTTCAATGGTGGAGCCCAATCCCAGATCGAAGACCATATTTCTAGATCAAAAATCCCCTTTTAAAATCTACCTTCCCCGCACAACTGGCGGTTGACAAAATTTTAAATTCTACTTTCCCGCCCAACTGGCAGCTGACAAAATTTTAAATTCTACTTTTTCGCCCAACTGGTGGCTAAAAATTTAAATTCTACTTTCCCGCCCAACTGTCGGCTGACAAAATTTTAAATTCTACTTTCCCGCCCAACTAGCGGCTGACAAACACCAAGGCAAAACACTTAGAATTTTTTTTTGTTTTTTTTTCTGTTGATGCAAGATTGTTCTGCTGCCACTGGATGCGCCTGCATCACAAAGTTCCATAAACATTGTAATAGGGAAAGGATTCCCAAGAGATTTGTTGAGAAAATTTTAGTGAAATATTTTCTCCGTGGAGTAGCCCACATTGGGTGAACCACGTTAAATTGGTGTCTCTATTGTGTGTGGTGATTTGTGCATTGCTTTGATTACTGCTGTTGATATTGCCATTGATATATTGCATAATATTGATTGGGAAAGAAAAGTAAAAAGTGGTCTTATACTTTTCACCCCCCTCTTAGTATAAGCTTGTGTTCTTCAATTGGTATCAGAGGGGTTCCTTCGGAAGAGTTTAATAGCTTGAAGGAAAATCTTACAAGAACACAGATGGATTCTCAGAGTGGATCTTCAAGAAATTCAACACCATTGTTCGATGGGAATAATTATACACTATGGAGCACAAGGATGAAGTTTCATCTAATGGCACTTGAAAATGGATACACACCACCGACAACTCCACCTACAGATAAAGATGGTAAGCTTCTACATCATTACAATTCAAGAGCAATGAATGCAATTCAAAAGGGCTTACGTGAAACAGAGTTTATAAAGATTATGCATTGCAAATCAGCAAAGGAAATTTGGGATAAGTTGCAAGGCATATATGAAGGAGATAAAAAGGTCAAAAGGGTAAAGTTGCAAAATTTCAAGAGAGCATTTGAAGACCTAAAAATGAAGGATGAGGAAAACATTGTGGAATATCTACTTCATGTGGATGAGGTTGTTAACTCCATGCAAGGACTTGGGCTTGAAGTTACAAAACTTGATGTGTGTGATAAGATTCTAAGGTCACTCCCAAAAAGGTTTAGTGAAAATATTTCAGCTATAGAAGAGTCAAAATATATTGATATTTTGACAAGGGATGAATTACATGGCATTCTCACAGCATTTGAGATAAGAATAAAAGAGGAACCTATTCCCTAAAAGGAAGCAACCTTCAAAGTTACTAAGAAGACAAAGGGTAAGAAGTCAAATTCGAGCAATGAGTCATCCAGTGATGAAGAAGCAAACTATGGTAGAAGGAACAAGGACTCAAGAAAATATAAAGGTACAAAATTAGTTAGATGTTTCAATTGTGGAAAATATGGTCACTATGCATCTGATTGTCTAGAGGCTAGAAATAGCAATGATGAAGAAAAATATGATCATAAGAATAGGGAAACAGGAAAATACATGTACCAAAAGAAAAGCAAGGATGGACAAGGCACACAAGGAAATAAGTTTTTCCAAAGGTATAAGAAGAGTTTCTATGTAGACAAGGTAGGTAAGAGCTCAAGTGATAGTGATGATAGTTCCTCAGATAATGATAAATATGAAGTTCTATTTCTGGAAAAAGAAAAATAAGTTAAGAAAAGGTCACCAATGATTCTCAAGTGTTTTAGATGTGGTAACTTTGGTCATCTTGAAGATAGTTGTACAAGGAATGGATTTAGTTTCAGTGATGATGAATATGAAGATACACTTGAAGGACCAGAAGAGAATCTTCTTATGGCATTAGAAGAAGAAGGAGGTGATCCTATAGAAGATAAGTCAGAAAAGAATGAAGATGATCCCAAAGGTAAAAAAATAGAGGAAGAATCATAGAAAGGAGAAGTTGATCTTGAGGGTGAGCTTATTCATGCCCTTGATGCATTAAGGGAGGTAAGAAAGAAAAACTCAAAACTCAAGCTTAAATTTCAAGAATGTGATGAAGAGAAAGGAAAGCTTATAGAGGATCTAACTAACTCAATAGCTAAGACAAGGAGATTCAAAGAGAAGTTAGAAGCAAAGGTTTTAGAATGTGAAAGGTTAGAGCATGAGGTAGCTCTACTAAGGAAGGAAGTAAAAGAGTCTAAGGACAAGTTACACAAGTTTGGAAGAAGCTCAAAGAACTTGGATAAGATTATCAAGACACAAAAACCAACATCAAACAAGACAGGTCTTGGTTTTGAACAGGTACAAAAGAAACAAGGAGAGGAGTCAATCTCAAGTTCTGAAGAAGAAGAAACTTTAGAAGAAGAGAGTGTAAGAGAAAGTGAGACTTCTGAGGATGAGTTGGACAATAGAAAGTTCAACAAGGAAAGGAACAATGCACAAATGAGGAACAGATGGAACAAGAACCAACATAGGGTAAAAGAAACTAGGAGACCAATGGGGTCAAGGCAAGGTAGTTTCAATGGATGATGCTTCTCATGTCATAGGTTTGGGCACAAGGCTACACAGTGCAGGACACATGAAATATAGGAATATGGAAGTTTCAGAAACAAGCATATTTTTCAAGGGTATTGCTACTCTTGTAATCAGTTTGGTCATAAGGCAGTAAATTGCAGGGTTCATGATAGGAATGGATATGGCTTCACCAAGAGAAACCCCAAGACATTTGCACCTTTAAGGAATAACAACATTAAGTGTTATAAGTGCAATAATGATGGGCACACAACAAAGTGGTGTAGAGCAAAAATTCCAGAGACAAGCAGGAACAGGAATAGTCAGAGGAATCAGAAGAATCAGTTGAGGAAGAAAGTGGACAAAGGTAAAGATCAATGTATGCTGGGAGTAGAAATACTCCCACCCCAGAATTAATCACCTCAAGAGGAGGTGGGGGAGGGGCTAAGCTAAGAGTCTCATTCTTAGCCCCGAGCCCCAAAGGTGACCCTTTGCCATTGATGACAAAGGGGGAGAGATTTGAGTTAGGGGGAGAGCATTCAGTCAAGGAGAGCAGTTTCTCAAGGAAAGTAGCTTTTGAAAAAGAAAAAGGAATGGTAAAAATAAAGGGGTTGCCATCAATGACAAAGGGGGAGATTGTTGGAAATTTTGAGTAGTTTTGTTGTCATTGATGTCAAAGGAATATTGGTTTAATGTCATCGTCATTAAGGACATCAAGTGGTTTTTCCAAAAGCAAGAAGGTCTTGGAAAGGAATAGGATATAATATTTATTTTTAATATTATATGCCTAAAAAGGGCCCAAAGGATGAAAACCCGAGAAAGGAGAAGCAAGCTTAAATTAAATAATAATATTTTATTATTATAATATTTCGGGCCAAATAACAAGGTGAAGAAAAACAAAGTCCAAATTGAAAAGACCCATGAGCAATTTTCAAAGGTTTAATTTAAATTAAAATATTTTAATCTTTGATTAAAATTTTAATTTAAATTAATAAAGGAGGCAAAGGTTTTTAAATTTAATATTTAAAAATTAAATTCAAATTTTTAAATTCGAAAAAAGGGTCGACATGAGAAATCAAAAGAGGAATGAGTATTTATATAGGAAATGATTTCTATTTCCTAAGTATTTTTTCATCACACCTTCGAATGCGAATTGAGGATATCATGTGTTGTGTTTAAGAAGAGAGCAATTTGAGTTTAAAGTGTTTTGGAGGGAAACGAAAATAACAAAGGTTGCACATTGGGTTGACTTCCCACCGATGGCGGTAGCGTAGATGATAGTTGGGAGAGTGTTAAGGTTTGCATGGAGGAGATCATGGTTCGATCCACGTGATCGATGTTTTGGAGGAAGAGCCCTTCATCCATTTTGTTTGGCATTTTTGAGATGTGGTAGTATTTGTGGGACGTGTGCATTGTGTTTCATGTGGGTGCGCAGCCCATGTGGTGGCCTAGCTTGGAGCTAGGGTGTTGGGAGTGCATAGGTCACGTGGTCGAATCCATCGAAGATCTTCTTTTGTGGGCAGAACAAACAAAAGGTATGCCATTCGATTTTTGGTGTTGAAATTTGAGTGCTTTGAGATTATCATGGATGTTAAGTGCTTAGGGGAGTTATAAGGTAAAGAAAAATTAAAATATTTTTATTTTGATTTTTGGTGATTGAAATTTATAAGGTGTGGAGATTATAAGGTGTATAAGGGTTTTGCTATGCATGTTGTTTTTAATGAAATTGTTGAGTTGAATATTGTGAGTTTGGAGATTATAAGGTGTGCAAGGAAAATTTTTAAGTGTTGTGTTATGGTGAAATTATTGAATTGAATATTGTGAGTTTGGAGATTATAAGGTGTACAAAAGGATTTGTTATTTTGTATGAAGAATAATCTTTGAGAAAATTATTTTGTGGAGATCTTGAGAGAGGTTGTGGTAACCTAACCCTAGTGTTGGTAAAGAAAAATTTGATTGTGGTTAAGACAGGTTTTGAAGACATATCTCCATCAAAATAAAAGGTATGGGTAAATCTTCCTTGTGAGAAAAATATTGTTGGATTGGATGTTGTGAATGCTAAGTTGGAGTGAAAAGGATTGTTTGGTAAGCATTGTTGAGTTTGGTTTTGTGATATTCAATATTGATGCTTAAAGGTTTTTATGGAATAAATGTTGATGATAGAAACCTTGTTTGATAAGCATTGTTGGAAATATTGAGTGAGCCTTCATGTGCATGATTAGGGTTTGTGAAAGATCATGAGTATCATTGTTATGTGAGGTTTGTTTGATAAGCATTGTTGAAAAAAAATTCATTGAGTGTTTGGTTGAGTGGAATTGATTGAGCTTAGTTGATTGGAAGTGTTGAAGTGATAGTTCAAGTTATGTGAAACAAATTGTTCTTTATTCTGGATTGATTTGAAAGAGAGATTGAAAGTGATTGAGCATTGTTGTGAGTGTGAAGCATATTGAGTCTCTAACAATTCTCTATATGTTTTTGTGGTAAAAAGAGATTGAAAGTGATTGAGCATTGTTGTGAGTGTGAAGCATATTGAGTCTCTAACAATTCTCTATATGTTTCTATGAGATTTTTGTGAGATTGGACAAGTTCTAGTGAGGACTTGTTGAAGATTGAGGTAAGTCTTGGTGAAGACTTGTTGAGTATATTGGACAAGTTCTAGTGAGGACTTGTTGAGCAGATTTGAGGTAAGTCTTGGTGAAGACTTGTTGAGCAGATTGGACAAGTTCTAGTGAGGACTTGTTGAGTAGATTTGAGGTAAGTCTTGGTGAAGACTTGAGAGCAGTGAGAGCAATTTCTAGAGAGGACTTGTGGATATATTTGAGATAAGTCTTTGAGAAGACTTGTGAGCAAAGTTGATTGATTGATTGATTTGTTCAAACCTTGAGTTAAGGTTTGGGGCAGATCTAGCAGAGTTGATTTGTGATTGAGTCAAGCTTTGTGTTAAGGCTTGAGGATAGATTTGAGGATAGATTTTGAGTAGATTTGTGCTAGATCGAAGGACTATGTTTAGTGCAAATTTGAAGATAGATATTGAGTAGATTTGTGCTAGATTGAAGGAATATGTTTAGTGCATATTTGAAGATAGATATTGAGCAAATTTGTGCTAGATCGAAGGACTATGTTTAGTGTAGATTTGAGATAGAGCTGAGAGCAAGATTTGGAGGTGATAGAGTATAGAGGATGACAGTCTCTAGTGGATAGAGGTCCATTAGCTAGGGTAGTGAAGATAGATATCTTGAGTGAGGATAGGAGTCTTCAGTGGATAGAGATCCATAAGCCAGTGTAGTGGAGGTAGCAGTTCTTCTAGAAGATCACCAACTAGAGTAGAGGAGAAGGAGTTCTCTTGTGGATAGAGATCCACGAAATTTATTAGGGGATTGGTGTCTCCTTTGGATAGAGGTCCATAAACATTGTAATAGGGAAAGGATTCCTAAGAGATTTGTTGAGAAAATTTTAGTGAAATATTTTCTCCGTGGAGTAGCCCACATTGGGTGAACCACGTTAAATTGGTGTCTCTATTGTGTGTGGTGATTTATGCATTGCTTTGATTACTATTGTTGATATTGCCATTGATATATTGCATAATATTGATTGGGAAAGAAAAGTAAAAAGTGGTCTTATACTGTTCACCCCCTCTCAGTATAAGCTTGTGTTCTTCAATTGGTATTAGAGCGGGTTCCTTCGAAAGAGTTTAACAGCTTGAAGGAAAAGCTTACAAGAACATAGATGGATTCTCAGAGTGGATCCTCAGGAAATTCAGCACCATTGTTTGATGGGAACAATTATACACTATGGAGCACAAGGATGAAGTTTCATCTAATGGCACTTGGAAATGAAGTATGGGAAGCAGTTGAAAATGGATACACACCACCAACAACTCCACCTACAGATAAATATGGTAAGCTTCTACATCATTACAATTCAAGAGCAATGAATGCAATTCAAAATGGCTTGCATGAAACAGAGTTTATAAAGATTATGCATTGCAAATCAGCAAAGAAAATTTGGGATAAGTTGCAAGGCATATATGAAGGAGATAAAAAGGTCAAAAGGGTAAAATTGCAAAATTTCAAGAGAGAATTTGAAGACCTAAAAATGAAGGATGAGGAAAACATTATGGCATATCTACTTCATGTGGATGAGGTTGTTAACTCCATGCAAGGACTTGGGCTTGAAGTTACAGAACTTGATGTGTGTGATAAGATTCTAAGGTCACTCCCAAAAAGGTTTAGTGAAAATATTTCAGCTATAGAAGAGTCAAAAGATATTGATATTTTGACAAGGGATGAATTACATGGCATTCTCATAGCATTTGAGATAAGAATAAAAGAGGAACCTATTCCCCAGAAGGAAGCAGCCTTCAAAGTTACTAAGAAGACAAAGGGTAAGAAGTCAGATTCAAGCAATGAGTCATCCAGTGATGAAGAAGCAAACTATAGTAGAAGGAACAAGGACTCAAGAAAGTATAAAGGTACAAAATAAGTTAGATGTTTCAATTGTGGAAAATATGGTCACTATGCATCTGATTGTCCAGAGGCTAGAAATAACAATGATGAAGAAAAACAAGATCATAAGAACAAGGAAACAGGAAAACATAGGTACCAAAAGAAAAGTAAATATAAACAAGGCACACAAGGAAAGAAGTATTTCCAAAGGCATAAGAAGAGTTTCTATGCAGACAAGGTAGGTAAAGGCTCAAGTGATAGTGATGATAGTTCCTCAGATAATGGTAAATATGAAGTTCTATTTCTAGAAAAAGAAAAAGAAGTTAAGAAAAGGGCACCAATGATTCTCAAGTGTTTTAGATGTGGTAACTTTGGTCATCTTGAAGATAGTTGTACAAGGAATGGATTTAGTTTCAGTGATGATGAATATGAAGATACACTTGAAGGACCAGAAGAGAATCTTCTCATGGCATTAGAAGAAGAAGGAGGTGATCCTATAGAAGATAAGTCAGAAAAGAATGAAGATGATCCCAAAGGCAAACAAATAGAGGAAGAATCAGAGAAAGGAGAAGTTGATCTTGAGGGTGAGCTTATTCATGCCCTTGATGCATTAAGAGAGGTAAGAAAGCAAAACTCAAAACTCAAGCTTAAATTTCAAGAATGTGATGAAGAGAAAGGAAAGCTTATAGAGGATCTAAATAACTCAATAGCTAAGACAAGGAGATTCAAAGAGAAGTTAGAAGCAAAGGTTTTAGAGTGTGAAAGGTTAGAGCATGAGGTAGCTTCACTAAGGAAGGAAGTAAAAGAGTCTAAGGATAAGTTACATAGGTTTGGAAGAAGCTCAAAGAACTTGGATAAGATTATCAAGACACAAAAACCAACATCAAACAAGACAGGTCTTGGTTTTGAACAAGTACAAAAGAAACAAGGAGAGGAGTCAATATCAAGTTCTAAAGAAGAAGAAACTTCAGAAGAAGAGAGTGTAAGAGAAAGTGAGACTTTTGAGGATGAGTTGGACAACAGAAAGTTCAACAAGGAAAGGAACAATGCACAAATGAGGAACAAATGGAACATGAACCAACATAGGGTAAAAGAAACTAGGAGACCAATGGGGTCAAGGCAAGGTAGTTTCAATGGATGATGCTTCTCATGTCACAGGTTTGGGCACAAGGCTACATAGTATAGGACACATGAAATATAGGAATATGGAAGTTTCAAAAATAGGCATATTTTTCAAGGGTATTGCTACTCTTGTAATCAGTTTGGTCACAAGGCAATAAATTGTAGGGTTCATGACAGGAATGGATATGGCTTCACCAAGAGAAACCCCAAGATATTTGCACCTTTAAGGAATAAAAACATTAAGTGTTATAAGTGCAATAATGATGGGCACACAACAAAGTGGTGTAGAGCAGAAATTCTAGAGACAAGCAGGAATAAGAATAGTCAAAGGAATCAAAAGAATCAGTTGAGGAAGAAAGTGGACAAAGGTAAATATCAGTGTATGCTAGGAGTAGAAATACTCCCACCCCAGAATTAATCACCTCAAGAGGAGGTGGGGGAGGGGCTAAGCTAAGAGTCTCATTCTTAGCCCCGAGCCCCAAAGGTGACCCTTTGCCATTGATGACAAAGGGGGAGAGATTTGAGTTAGAGGGAGAGCATTCAATCAGGAGGAATAGTTTCTCAAGGAAAGCAACTTTTGAAAAAGAAAAAGGAATGGTAAAAATAAAGGGGTTGCCATCAATGACAAAGGGGGAGATTGTTGGAAATTTTGAGTAGTTTTGTTGTCATTGATGTCAAAGGAATATTGGTTTAATGTCGTCGTCATTAAGGACATCAAGTGGTTTTTCCAAAAGCAAGAAGGTCTTGGAAAGGAATAGGATATAATATTTATTTTTAATATTATATGCCTAAAAAGGGCCCAAAGGATGAAAACCCGAGAAAGGAGAAGCAAGCTTAAATTAAATAATAATATTTTATTATTATAATATTTTGGGCCAAATAACAAGGTGAAGAAAAATGAAGTCCAAATTGAAAAGACCCATGAGCAATTTTCAAAGGTTTAATTTAAATTAAAATATTTTAATCTTTGATTAAAATTTTAATTTAAATTAATAAAGGAGGCAAAGGTTTTTAAATTTAATATTTAAAAATTAAATTCAAATTTTTAAATTCGAAAAAAGGGCTGACGTGAGAAATCAAAAGAGGAATGAGTATTTATATAGGAAATGATTTTTATTTCCTAAGTCTTTTTCATCACACCTTCGAATGCGAATTGAGGATATCGTGCGTTGTGTTTAAGAAGAGAGCAATTTGAATTTAAAGTGCTTGGAGGGAAATAAAAACAACAAAGGTTGCGCATTGGTTTGACTTCCCACCGACGGTGGTAGCGCAGATGGAAGTTGGGAGAGTGTTAAGGTTTGCGTGGAGGAGATCGTGGTTCGATCCACGTGATCATCATTTTGGAGGAAGAGTCCTTCATCCATTTTGTTTGGCATTTTTGAGAGGTAGCAGTATTTGTGGGACAGTGTGCGCATTGTGTTTCATGTGGGCATGCAGCCCACTTGGTGGCCTAGCTTGGAGCTAGGGCGTTGGGAGTGCAAATGTCACGTGGTCGAATCCATCAAAGTCTTCTTTTGTGGGAAGAACAAACAAAAGGTATGCCATTCGATTTTTGGTGTTGAAAATTAAATGCTTTGAGATTATCGTGGATGTTAAGTGCTTAGGGGAGTTATAAGGTAAAGAAAAATTAAAATATTTTTATTTTGATTTTTGGGTGATTGAAATTTATAAGGTGTGGATATTATAAGGTGTATAAGGGTTTTGCTATGCATGTTGTTTTTAATGAAATTGTTGAGTTGAATATTGTGAGTTTGGATATTATAAGGTGTGCATGGAAAATTGTTAAGTGTTGTGTTATGATGAAATTATTGAATTGAATATTGTGAGTTTGGAGATTATAAGGTGTACAAAAGGATTTGTTATTTTGTATGAAAAATAATCTTTGAGAAAATTATTTTGTGGAGATCTTGAGAGAGGTTGTGGTAACCTAACCCTAGTGTTGGTAAAGAAAAATTTGATTGTGGTTAAGATAGGTTTTGAAGACATATCTCCATAAAAATAAAAGGTATGGGTACATATTCCTTGTGAGAAAAATATTGTTGGATTGGATGTTGTGAATGCTAAGTTGGAGTGAAAATGATTGTTTGGTAAGCATTGTTGAGTTTGGTTTTGTGATATCCAATATTGATGCTTAAAGGTTTTTCTGGAATAAAGGTTGATGATAGAAACCTTGTTTGATAAGCATTGTTGGAAATATTGAGTGAGCCTTCATGTGCATGATTAGGGTTTGTGAAAATCATGAGTATCATTGTTATGTGAGGTTTGTTTGATAAGCATTGTTGAAAAAGCATTCATTGAGTGTTTGGTTGATCGAAATTGATTAAGCCTAGTTGATTGGAAGTGTTGAAGTGATAGTTCAAGTTCTATGAAACAAATTGTTCTTTAAATTTTGGATTGAGTTAAAGGAGATATTGAAAGTGATTAAGCATTGTTGTGAGTGTGAAGCATATTGAGTCTCTAATAATTCTCTATATGTTTCTATGAGATTGGGTAAATCTTGGTGAAGACTTGTTGGGTAGATTGGACAAGTTTTAGTGAGGACTTGTTGAGTAGAGAAAAGTCTTGGTGAAGACATGTTGAGCATATTGGACAAGTTCTAGTGAGGACTTGTTGAGCATATTTGAGACAAGTCTTGGTGAAGACTTGTTGAGAATATTGGACAAGTTCTAGTGAGGACTTGTTGAGAAGATTTGAGGTAAGTCTTGGTGAAGACTTGTTGAGCAGATTGGACAAGTTCTAGTGAGGACTTGTTGATATATTTTAGGCATGTCTTGGTGAAGACTTGAGAGCAGTTTGAGAAAGTTCTAGAGAGGACTTTTGGATATATTTGAGGCAAGTCTTTGAGAAGACTTGTGAGCAGAGTTGATTGATTGATTGATTTGTTCAAACCTTGAGTTAAGGTTTGGGGCAGATCTAGAAGAGTTGATTTGTGATTATGACAAGCTTTGTGTTAAGGCTTGAGGATAAATTTGAGGATAAATATTGAGCAGAATTGTGCTAGACCGAAGGACTTTGTTTAGTGTATATTTGAAGATATATATTGAGAAGATTTGTGCTAGACCAAAGGACTATGTTTAGTGTAGATTTGAAGATAGATATTGAGCAGATTTGTGCTAGATCGAAGGACTATGTTTAGTGTAGATTTGAGATAGAGCTGAGAGCAAGATTTGGAGGTGATAGAGTATAGAGGATGATAGTATCCAGTGGATAGAGGTCCATTAGCCAGGGTAGTGAAGATAGGTCTTCTGAGTGAGGGTAGGAGTCTTCAGTGGATAGAGATCCATAAGCCAGTGCAGTGGAGGTAGCGGTTCTTCTAGAAGATCACCAACTAGAGCAGAGGAGGAGTTCTCCTATGGATAGAGATCCATGAACTTGATTAGGGGATTGGAGTCTCCTTTGGACAGAGGTCCATAAACATTGTAATAGGGAAAGGATTCCCAAGATATTTGTTGAGAAAATTTTAGTGAAATATTTTCTCCGTGGAGTAGCCCACATTGGGTGAACCACGTTAAATTGGTGTCTCTATTGTGTGTGGTGATTTGTGCATTGCTTTTATTATTGTTGTTGATATTGCCATTGATATATTGCATAATATTGATTGGGAAAGAAAAGTAAAAAGTGGTCTTATACTATTCACCCCCCCTCTCAGTATAAGCTTGTGTTCTTCAAAATCGTAGTAACCAATAGTGGAAAGATGGCAAATATATCTTAAAGTAATATGGATTTGGCAAAATATTTTAGGAGAAATATGAAAAGGATAAATGGAAATTTTTGTGCCTTAGCAATGGTAAATTAGTGAAATAAATAGAAAGGGTTGACTTACCTGTTTGTTTCTATAGATAATAGAAACTATTTTCTAGTTCCTTGCATAGTGTAAAGGAAATTTATTAAATCCCTTATGGTAAAGTTAAAATTTGGACATTGGATAGAATGTTAAGAGTATGTAAAAGACTATTAATTATTATATATGTGAAAAATATTTTTTTTCTATTTCCTTCAATGTAATAGGTTGATTTTCTTGTGTTAAGGGGATTTACATTAGTGAACGGTAGATATAGAATCTTGATGTATGGGAATATCTAGTATTGAGAGTTGGAACTATTAAAGTTGCATGACTTAAAAAAATAATTAAATCATAAATAAACAACCTAAAACCCAAATAATAGTTTATCAAGAAGGATAAACAAAAGTTATTGCTATTGAAAACAAATGACTTAAACACCCAATATCGTTGAGGTGCATGTATGAACACAAGTCTCAAGAGCAAGTGTAGTCTGACAGAATTGTTTGTAACATGTGACTTGTGTTAGAGTTAAAGTGCACTCTGCCTTCACCTTGACACTTATTAGTTTCTCTTGACAACTGTCATGTGTTGAATATAGGCTTATGCCTATATATTGTAACCATTTGTATCAATAAAGTTAATCCCTTTAGTTTCAGTCCCAACATTTTTGGACTGAAACTGAAGGGATTAATTTTATTGATACAAATGGTTACAATATATAGGCATAAGCCTATATTCAACACATGACACTTGTCAAGAGAAATTGACAAGTGTCAAGGTGAAGGCATAGTGCACTTTAACTCTAACATTCCCCCTTAAAGTGCACTATCCTAACTAAATAAGAAACAAAACAAGTCAACATTAGGTAACATTCCCCCTTAATGTTGACTTTTGGAAAACAACCTGTCATTCTCTCTCATTGCTAATTTGTTCTAGGCTCGTGCTCTTTGCACTTGGCTCTACAACTATGAATAATTCTAGATTCACTATGTGTACATCTCGGTTTGTTGCCTCAGGGTCAGCCACTTCCACGGGTCTATTGCCACTGGGTCAGCTGTCTAAGTGCCTCAGGGTCATCATGGGTGCCTCAGGGTCAGCCAATTCTAGGTTTGTTGCCTCTGTAGGTCATCCTCAAAGGATTTTTCCTCTCGTAGGTCACTGACTAGTACCACCATAAATATCAAATCCTTGCTTATGGTGAACTCAATCTAGAAGGTGTCGGTCTCTGCCGAAAAAGCACATTAATACAAAGGAAAAACGAGCCATATAAGAGTGTCGGTCTCTACCGAAAATGCACTCAATACAATAAAATGAGCCATAGATCAAAATATGGAGGAGAAGAAGAAAATAAGAGAATCTTCTAAAGTGTCTTCGTCTATAGTCTTCAGAAGTAGATCCGGAAAAACCTCGGATAGAGTCTAGGGTGTCTATGTCTGTAGTCTCAGAATAAGTGTCCTTATGGTGACCATGTCATCCCATTAAAATACATGGGTAACCAGTCGCTGCATTCGCCAAGTGTATAGAAAATATCACTAGGTACAAGGATCACATATGAAATTACCTTGGGAGTGTTAGGTACAACCGAAAGTGCACTCCAAGGTAAAAAAAAACTTTGAGGCTAAAAAATTCAATTAAAACAGCCTCAAAAAAACAATATGATATCACCGTTGTGTCCATCGCAGAAAAACATTTCCAACGACTATAAATACCCCTATACTTGTTTGTGATTGGGGCCTTCAACTTGCTCGAAAACAATACCATGCCTATCTAGGCAGTAAATAGACAACTTTGCCTAATGATAGCATCGCTTCAGTCAGAAAAAAAGGCATTAAATTTCCCATGCAGGGGAATTACATAGACCTTTCCATCTCTAAAATATTTATAAAACACCCTTCATAGTAGTTTCCATATAATTTAAAAAATACAGTGGCTTCTTCACCTTTTCATAAGATGCGATCGAAGACTAATCTGGAGTGGCCAGCCACATTTCCCAGTACTTCTTGAAATAACATTCGACCATCATCTATAGTGTGTTTTCAAAACATGGGTTTGATTAAATTGATGGTCACGATCTTAACTATGTGTTTTGGCACTCACAGGCAGTTGACGAAGATTACAATTGCTACGCAGATCCTGAATCCCAACATCATTGGCTCGGGTGTCGACATTCTGGCCATGTGTACAAGAGCCAGTGTGCCCATCGGCTTGGAGGCAGACACGCAAAGGGTGCAATTCAATATTATTTCAGGGACCTTGATGTCATGCCCCCACGTTAGCAACATCGCGGCCCTCATCAAGATGGCGCACCCAGATTGGAGCACTGCGGCAAGTCGCTCCACTCTCATGACCACTTCCTACACGAGGGACATACTTGGCTGTAGATGAAAATTCTCTTACGGATGGCCTACTTCTCGAGATTCTAGCTTTGTAGAACTTGTGACATTTCAAAATTTCTCACAACAAAATTTTTGGTGGCATTTCTGTAATTGTGACATGCAGTAACTCTCCTTAGGAAATTAATTTATCAATTGCAGGTTTTGTTAGAACTGAATCTCTCAGAAAACTCTCTTGACGGCCCCGTATCCCCTCACCATGTCGTGCTCTTATTTGGATGTATTCCATTGGAATGTAGACAACATGAATGAACTTCATCCACAGATTTGAAGAAACTCCACCATTCTGTTTCAACAACTAGAATTCAAAAATTTTCTAACTACAAGTTGAGCACATTCAAATTAATTAGACATTGGTTTATCTGTCCATGCCCCGAACACATGCCCATTCTCACAGATAAAAAGCCCTCACTCTGTTTGTTCTCTTTAAATTGTTCCTTTGCGCAGGCCATGAGGAGACGCACACATCGGCCAGATTTCCATCAGGTTCATGACAATGCAGTCCGGATTGAAAAATAGGTCTCGATTTAGAAAAAAAAAATATCAAAAACACTGGGTTTTAGAGAAGGGGGGATTTGCATGTGCTTCGACATCTCTGACGTGGTAAATTCATGAAACACCGTTTGTTTTCTGCTCTGAGAGTTAGATCTACAAGCAAACTGATTTCACAGAGAGCAGTGATCGTGGGGGTTTTTGAAACTCCTCCACTGCACGATGATGGAGAAGATCCTTCGGATATTTCGAGTACAGTGATCTTCAAAATATTTAAAAAAAAAACTTTAGGGGGGTCAGAAATCAGAGCCACACCCTCTCGTTCTACCGTCAACCCTGCGATGTGCCTGCCTCCACCTCCTTCGCCAAGAGATTGATCACGGACATTCTAAACCAGGTCCGCCATCAGATCCACATCACCACATTTAAAAAAAAATGTCTTCAAGCTCAAAAACCACAATGGCAACAATCTCAATATTCCCAACACGAGGCATCACCACTCAAAAAATAAATAAAGGGCTACGCCAGTAAAAAATACACTGCGAGAAACATTTCATTAAAGGACCTCCGAGGGCATCGAATTTCACCCAGATTTCGTCGGGCCATAGCTTTTCCAGGCTAATTGTCGCGTCGATTAGCCAAATGCAGTTGGCCCCTCCTTCTACCCTCATTCTTTCCCTTCACGGACATCGTCAAAGGAAACGTCGCATCTACTCTCTCCTCTACCACCGACACCCACGACAAACTCGAGGTACATCACCAATATTTTTTCATTGTGTACACCATGAAAAATAGGTGTGCGGCTGCCACACGATGTCTCCCACCAAAAACTACACATCCAGCCAGCAGAATGTTGCGTTCCAACAAAACTTTGATCTGACTAGTGTCCTGATTGGACTGTACCTCTGCCCGAATTCTCCGTCGGCAGAATACAAAACCCTTGAAGGCCACTATAAAAAAAATAAAACTTTTCCAGAGCACAAAAAAACTTCATGGATTTTTTTTTTTTCAACTTCTGGTTTCTGATCCATCCAGCAAGGGATGGAGAGCATACTCCCTCAATATCCAAAAAAAAATGAATGAAAAAAAAAGAGGGGGAGGGAGGATTTCCATGAGGGAAATCCCCCCTCAAGGGTTTCACAGGGCAAGGAAAGCCTGCTTTGATACCAAATGTTGGGACTAAAACTGAAGGGATTAATTTTATTGATACAAATGGTTACAATATATAGGCATAAGCCTATATTCAACACATGACACTTGTCAAGAGAAACTGACAAGTGTCAAGGTGAAGGCATAGTGCACTTTAACTCTAACATTCCCCCTTAAAGTGCACTATCCTAACTAAAGAAGAAACAAAACAAGTCAACATTAGGTAACAACTTGGTCAGAACTGGTAATGAGAGGTGGTATTGCATGCCACCTATAGGTTTTTGCTCGGGTAGTACTATGATAGGTCCCATGTTCATTTGAATTAGCTAGTTTGGCCATGATGTTTGGTATAGGATAAATGATCATGAGTCATAATGGGTATGAGTGATCAAGTCCAAGATCAAGGTATTGACATAGCTCTAGCTAACTTCAAGTAGTGGAAAACTAGCTAGACACTAGGTATATGTACACTATTTACTTTTATACAATCATTAGAATAAGTCAACCAGTTAGTTGAAGGTCCAGTATGATAAGGAATGGGTAAGTAAGCATCCACCCTTTAGGTGTTATGGGCCCCAAGGATAACCCCAATCATGGATCAACCCTCATGCTAGAAAATAAGGATGAAAAATAAGGCAAATTGATTCCACAAAATGATGCCATATTACGGGATTTGACCAATCTCATCCACTTATGTGGGTGTCTACAGTAGTCTTGAATCCAAAAGTGGTATGAGATGCATATAATTATTAAAGAGTATGCTATTGATTTATTGGGTGAAACAAATTTGCTATGACCATGAAAGCATTTTTAAATTTTAACAATAAACTTAAAACAAAAAAATATCCTATATAATAGCTTGGCTTATTTTGTAGTACAACTAGGTGAGTAGACCGGAGTTATTACATTTATTGACTAGATTTCTCCCAAAAATGTGAATGCTTAATATGCTCGTATGTGTGTTCACATTAATATAAAAAATGAATTTCATGAATTTATTGGGATTAAGGTTCTACATTGGATCCACATAAGGTTTTAGTTTATGAACATTTACCTTTAAAATGCTTATATTTCCATGATTATGGCCATTTTCAAAGATTGTCCACTCAATAAAAAACCATAGAATAAGAAGGATCAAAATAACAATGAAGGATTTCAACAATACCGAACCAAAAAGAGGAATATAATTTCTAGAAGCCAAAGGCGTAAACTTGCTAATTCTAAACCCCTTGATAATTGTAGCAGGCGTGATGCTCTAAACTCTGGAAAAAAAATATCTCCAAGCTAACTCTAAATAGGAAGAAGCAAACCTTGAGCAAGCCTCTCTTGATACAGAATTTGTAGATTAGGCTTTATAGGAAAGGTCTAATTAAGAACCTATTGAGGAGCCACCAAAGAAATATTGAACTAGGAAAAGACATCATACTACCTAGAACCTACCCTGAGCCTATTATAACATGATCATCTTCTAAGTTAGGAAGGAAATCTAACCAGGAAATAAGTACTGAAGAAGCAAAAAAAACGTTGTAGCTAAGAATCAAGCTACATTGGAGGGTCTCTCTAAAGGAAATAAATCCACCAAAAAATTATAATGCCCTCATGGAATTGTAGAGGCTTAGGTGGGGCCCTTACAAAACCTACCTCAAGGGTCTGATAAAGGACTTTTTTCCTTGTTTAATATAAATTTAGGAAATAAGGTTAGATAAAAAATATGCCTTTGAAGGATGGAGATCTATTTGGAGCAGCTATGAAATTGATGTTGTCTATGTTTGAGGAGCCTTAGGTGGTCTTATTATTGCATGTGAATTTTTTGTCCAAAATAGGTAGTCATCAAAGTGAATTCTAGCTTTCTCTTAATTTTAATGTTGGAGATATATATTTCACATATTTGAATATGTATGCCCCTACATCCTCAATTTCCAAGAAGAAATGTTAGCTTTCAATTCTTTCCTATGAAAGTAAGCCAAGCAATTTGATCATAGTTGGAAATTTTTATTTTGTGCTCTTCCCCTACGGAAAAAGAGATAACTCAAGTATTAGAGATCCATGCAGGGATTATATGGAAGATATCACTTCTCTTGCTAGTCTTCAAGACATAAAACCTTCTAAAGGTCTCTATACTTGGACTAATTTAAGAGCAAATAATTGACTACTTATGAGCAATGTAAAGACACTAACTATATTTATACATACCCCAACCCATGGTGTCCCTCAAGTTTTTATGGGAAAGCCAAATTAAATCAACAAAACTCGATTTAACATTGATCCATAGGTGACTGGTGATAAAAGTATTTATGAGAGAGAGGAAGGAAGGTGAATTGATTAATATTGGGAAGGATACTAGGTTAATATTTCAGGATTAATAGCTAATGCTCAAGTAGAGACAATGTAGGAACAAGAAGGGAATGGTTGGAAATAGAGGGAATGATTTAGATAATATGATAAGAATTGACTTGAATTATGTTTGATTTATTAGATTACCTTTGAAGTTATTTTTCTCCCCCTAGCTAGGGGTTTATGTTAAAACTTTGTTAAATTACCCATAATCATGGTAACTATTTATCTTTAAGAGGTGGTCTTGTAGCCTGATTATTGGTCAAGCATCTAAGCAATGTGAGATGTGTCAAATTGGAAAGTTTGTCCAGATAGGGCCCAAAATATTTAATGATTATCAGTTAAGACCTAGAATATTAAACAACAATTAGTTAAGGCCTATTTGAACAAGTAAAAATGATGACCACTTAAAGCCTATATTTAACAAGTTTGAACAACAACAAATTAAGGCCTATTTTGAACAATGACCAATTAAGAGCTATATGAACAACATCCTATTAAGGTCTAATTAAACGAGTTTGAATAGTGTCTTGTTAAGGCCTATTGTGAACAATGACTAGTTAAGGCCTAAAAAAAACAATGGCTAGTTAAGACCTAAATGAATAGCGACTTGTTAAGGCCTAAAAATTGAACAATGGCTAGTTAAGGCCCAACATTTTGAACATAGTTATTTAATGCCTAGACGTTTGAAAATTGGCAAATTAAGGCTAAATATTTTTAACAAGTTTGTATACTGGCCAATTAAGGCCTAACATTATGTGCAATATTGATAAAATTAGATACAACAACGTTTCAAATGATTATACTTTAGGCAAGGACCTAAAGGGCACTTTTGCTAAGAGTTGTTTGAAGAACTTTATCAGCATTTCCCATAGGGCTTAGTTAGCATGTGCCTAGAGGACTTAGCATGTTCTTGGAGGAGTTAGCATTTCTCAAAGAACTTAGTTAGCATTTGACATGATACAAAATATATAAAAATCACATGCCCAAGCAGTAAAATATGTACAAATGGCTGACAACACTTGAAAAAAGCTTCAAAATAAAATATGTACAATTATTTACCCTTATGAAAGTGCCTAAGGGGTTTTTAGGTGATCACTTGAAACGGGTGTTTCAAACTTTGATATGATATAAGATAAATATGTACAAAAATTAGTTCTTTTTAAATAATCTTAAAAGTAGGACAATTGTTTTGATTGCCTCAAGGGGGAATTTTGTGATGGTGTACCCAAGTGGAAATATCAGTAATTCCCCTTTTAATGGAATTCTTAAATGGTGTTGCAATTCATGATAAAGTGCTTCAAAGTAATAAAAGCAAGTTATTTTTAGATAAATGTCTAAGTCATATTTTGATATATTTGTTTTACCCCCATATGAGGATCAAAAGGAAATAATGCTTAGATAAAATAGATGTGATATATATGTGTTTGATGAACCTATGAAAGGATGATTTATTTATGAAACATAATGATAAGTATAATATATTTTTATATATTCTCCCATGTGTAAGTAGGATATGGAGGAATAAGATATGATAAGGCTATTGTGGTGCCAATTTTTTAGCCTTTGTGAAGAACACAAGCTTATACTGAGAGGGGGGGTGAACAATATAAGACCGCTTTCTACTTTTTCTTTCGATTCAACTTGCAATTCAATATTATGCAGTGAATATATAATAGTATCAAAAACAGAAATCAAAGCAATGCACAGAATATCATCCGCAATAGAGACACAACAATTTACGTGGTTCACCCAATGCGGGCTACTCCATGGATAAAATTTTTACTAAATTTTATCACCTCAAATTCTGGAAAACATGTCCCGATTACAAAGTTTATGGGCATCAACCCAAAGGAAATACCTTCCCCTAGCTTTGCTCAATCTAGTGATCCTCTAGAAGACCTCTGCCTCTGCAGCCCTTAGCAAGTGGAACTCTATCCACAGAAGACACTTGTCTTCCCTACTTTGGCTGGAGACCTCTGTCCTCAATCTATCATCGTATAGTCAGTCCTCTTATCTACACCAAAACAAAGTCCTTCGGTCTGGCACTATTGTCCTCAAACTTGCACCTCTACGCAATTATAGCACTCGATCAAATATCCACTTATGCACCTTTGTGCACACACAGCAGCAATGTCTTTGCACACTCTACTTTTTGATGATCGAACTTCTCCCTGCACTCTGCTTCTATGAAATTCGCACTTCGAATGCACACTTCGATGGATAATCAAACTCTCCGAACAACCCTCCTTTTATACTGACAATCTCAAGATTAGATTCTTGGTCTTAGTCGGCTATATATCCCTAAAACAACGTTGACTGCACAACCCTACACTTCGTCGGATCAAGGTTAACTCTGTCGACTTCAACCACCTCAGCTGTTCTATAGCTTTTCTTGCAAAACTACAACATGTCATGATATCGTGACACTTTTACAGTCGTACACCTTCTATAGCCTGCTGTCACGAAATCGCGACACCTTGGCCTTTGTCGACTTCCTTTGTGCTTTTGTCATGAAATCATGACACCTTTGCCTCTTGCTGACGTCATCTCACTTCTGTCACAAAATCGTGACCCTTATGACTTCATGGCCTACTTATTTGCTTTTGTCACAAAATCATGACATTACTGATGTCGTACAGTCTCTCTCCTCTTAGAGTCACGAAACTATGACATGTCACGAAATCGCGACATCTTCCTGTGCTAGAGTCTACACTTGCCTTCTGGTCGCAAAACTATGACATGTCATGAAATCATGACATCTTCATCCTATTGGCTTCTTCACTTTTGCCTGTCATGAAATCGTGACACTTTCTACATCCATACATTTTTCTTTCATCCTGTCATGAAATCGTGACGCTTTCAGCTTTCGAAAGCTTTTCCTATAACCTACCATGAAATCGTGAAACTTTTGGCTTTTGTACGCTTTCTCCACTACCTATCATGAAATCGTGACACTTCTAGCTTCCGTACGCTTTCTCCACTGCCTGTCATGAAATTGCGATGCTTCTCATTTCGAGCTTTTTCAGCATGTCGTGAAATCACGACAGTCCTCAACTTGACCTTTGTAGCATGTCATGAAAACGTGACAGTCCTCACTTGGAACTTTGCATCATGTCGCAAAATCATGACAGTTCCTAAATAAATTTCTCTCTCTTCGATCTTGTCGCAAAATTGCGACAGCTCACACTGCGGCCTCTCTCTTTTGCAACATGTCACAAAATCGCAACATTTTTTTGTTTGTACAACCTCCTTTACAGAATGTCCTGAAATCGTGACACTTTTCTTTCTCTGCATTCCTGCATTGTCCAAGTCGTGAAAATGCGACATGTCATGAAATCGTGACACTTTTCATCTTGCTCTTCTTCTCTGCCAACATGTCACGAAATCACGACAGTTTTGCCTACTTCATCTCTACCTACCAGCATGTCGCGAAATCGTGACACTTTTTCCTAAACTTTCTCTCTCCTCAAACATGTCACAAAATCGTGATAGTTTTTCCAATGCTTTCTCTCTCCTGAAACATGTCGTGAAATCGCGACAGTTTTTCCAGCCGCCTGCATAATTTTTCTTACTTGTCTTTTTCTTGATCTTTTGCAACTAGGCAACCCTGATCTTCTTGGAAACTCACTGTCCATGCTGAAACCTTCATCAAGACACATTCTTTGACATCAAACCAAATTGCTTCAAGACCTTCTTGAAATCAATGACAACATCTACACATGAGCAAAGGTAATGTACCCAAGGTACCCAAAATTGCCAATAATCTCCCCCTTTGTCATTGATGGCAACCCTTAACTGAAAAACACTACTCAAGAGCCAAAACTAAAACCAACTATGCTCTCAACTGAGAATATGCCTTTGAAGTTTTGCTCCCCCTGACTTGAAGCTTTCCTCTTCACTTGAAGCTCTCCTCCTTACTCATATCTCTCCCCCTTTGTCATCAATGGCAAAGGGTCACCTTTGGGGCTCGGGACTAAGAATGAGCCTCTTAGCTTAGTCCCTCCCCCACCTCCTGATGAGGTGATTTAAAAAAAGGGTGGGAGTGAAACTCCCATTAGGCACTCATCATCATCAGTGTCTTCAATTTCTTTGTCGGGCCTTCTCTTGAACTCTTTGTCAGTGTTTCTATTCTTGTCACTTTTCTTGTTCTTGTTCTCATCTCTTTTCTTTTCCATACCTTGATCCTTGGACCTGTTTATACCACTGCTCCTGTTCCTGTACCTTGGAAGATCAGATTTGCACTGTCTGGCTATGTGACCTGCATTGTTGCACTTATAGCAAGTAACAGTATTATTTTTTTTGGGCATATTTGTTCTTTGAATCTGACTGTTCTAACTAACCCAGTTCCTGTTATTTGCCTTGCAAAAAATTGCTTTGTGCTCGAACTGTTGACAAGAGTAGCAATGTCCTTGAAAGAAACTAAAACTTCTGAAATTGTTGTTTACCCTTTTTATTTGATCTATGCACTGTGAAGCCATGTGACCAAATCTGTGACACGCAAAACATCTGTCGTAAAATATTCTTTTAATCGACCTTTTGGGTCTTGAAAACTTATTCTTCGCATTCAGAATTCTGTTTTCTATTTCTGTGCATTTATCACTCATGGAATCTTTCTCTGAGATAATCTCTTCATCAGAACTCTCTTCTTTTTGAAATCTTTTACTGGATTCCCCAACCTGTTCCTTGTGTGGTTTGACAAAACCAAGACCTGTTTTATCTGTTGTCTTTCTTTGTCCTTTGATAAGAGATTTAACCTTTTTGGAGCTTTCTTGAAACCTGTATAGTTTATCCTTGTATTCTTTATTTTCCTCTTTCAAGGCAACCATTTTCTGTTCTAATTCACTATACTCAAGCATCTTAGATTCTAACTCATTCTTGAGTTCTTGTGTCTTAGCCATAGAGATGTCAAGACTTTCTATGAGTTCATCTCTCTCCATACAACATTCATCTAATTTATCCTTGATTCTAGAATTCTTATTTCTATCCTTTTTCAAAACACTAAGAGCATTAGTAAGTTCACATTCAAGATCCTCTATTTTATTGCATTTTGAATCATCAAGGCCTTTTTCAGATTTCTTATCACTAGAGGTGCTACCCTTTTCAAAAACCATCCAAGCATCTTCCTTATCATTTTTTGAAGCATCCTCATACATAATAGCAACCAATTCATTATTTGTGCAATCATCATTAAGGTGCCCAAAATTTCCACATCTAAAACATTTCATGACAATGAATTTATGTTTCGGTTCTTCCTCTTTTTTTGAAATGAACAACATCTCATTTTCATCATCACTAGAAGAACTTTCACTATCACTGCTAGAACACTTACTTGCTTTGTCTAGGTAGAAGCTCTTCTTATTCTTGTGTGAATGCCTATTTCCTTGATTGATGTGCTCATCTTTGTTATTTCTGTAATACCTATGCTTTTTAGAATCCTTGCTCTTAACATCCTGTATATCTTCATCACTTTCATTCTTGGAAACAGTACAGTCAGTAGCATAATGACCAAACTTTCCACAGTTGAAACATATTATGTTTTTCTTGCTTTTGTGTTTTCTATAGAACTTGCCTTTCTTGCTGTAATATGCCTCTTCATCACTAGAAGACTCATCACTCTTTTGAATCTGTTTGCCCTTTGATTTCTTGGTAGCTTTGAAAGCTGCCTCTTTCTTGACATCAAATTTCACTTGAGTTCTCAGCTCAAATGCTGCAAGAATAATATGGAGCTCATCCTTTTTCAATTTATCTAAATCTTTAGCTTCCTCAATAGCAAAAATCTTTTCACTAAATCTATTATGAAGAGATCTTAAAATCTTATCACACACATCATTTTCAGCAACCTCAAGACCTAGGTCTTTCATGGAGTTAACAACCTCATCCATACGAAGCATGTAGTCACTAATATTTTCATCATAATTCATTTTGATTTGTTCAAACATACCTTTAAAATGTCTTAATTTTGCCTTTTGGACATTTGCATCACCTGTATAAACCACCAGCAATTGTTTCCACATTTCACTAGCTGTCTTGCAGTGAATAACTTTGGTGAGATCTGCTTTCTGTAAGCCTCTCAGGATTGCATTCATGGCTTTTGAATTATTGCGAAGCATAAGCCTGTCTTATTTGGTATAAGGACCATGTTCAGGAATAGTGTATTCGTCCTCAATCACTTCCCATACCTCATTACGAAGTGCCATTAGATAAATTCTCATTCTTGCACTCCACAGACCAAAATCTGATCCATCAAGAATAGGTGTTGTATTGCCATCTAAAAAATCCATTGTGTTCTTAACCAGTTCTTCCTTTTGGATGTTAAACCTTTTCGAAGGAACCTACTCTGATACCAATTGAAGAACACAAGCTTATACTGAGAGGGGGGGCTGAACAGTATAAGACCGCTTTCTACTTTTTCTTTCGATTCAACTTGCAATTCAATATTATGCAGTGAATATATAACAGTATCAAAAACAAAAATCAAAGTAATGCATAGAATATCATCCAAAATAGAAACACAATAATTTACGTGGTTCACCCAACGCGGGCTACTCCATGGATAAAATTTTTACTAAATTTTATCACCTCAAATTCTGGGAAACATGTCCCGATTACAAAGTTTATGGGCACCAACCCAAAGGAGATACCTTTCCCTAGCTCTGCTCAATCTGGTGATCCTCTAGAATACCTCTGTCTCTGCAACCCTTAGCAAGTGCAACTCTATCCACGGAAGACACCTGTCTTCCCTACTCTGGCTGGAGACCTCTGTCCTCAACTCTATCATCGCACAGTTGGTCCTCTTATCTGCACCAAAACATAGTCCTTTGGTCTAGCACTATTGTCCTCAAACTTGCACCTCTACGCAATTACAACACTCGATCAAATATCCACTTATGCACCTCTATGCACACACAACAACAATGTCTTCGCACACTCTGTTTTTCGACGATCAAACTTCTCCCTATACTCTGCTTCTACGAAATTCGCACTTCGAATGCACACTTCGATGGATAATAAAACGCTTTGAATAGCCCTCCTTTTATACTAACAATATCAAGATTAGATTCTTGGTCTTAGTCGGCTGTATATCCCTAAAACAACGTCGACTACACAACCCTACACTTCGTCGACTCAAGGTTAACTTTGTCGGCTTCAACCACCTCTGTTGTTCTGTAGCTTTTCTTGTGAAACTACAACATGTCACAATATCATGAAACTTTTATAGTCATACACCTTCTATAGCCTGTTGTCACGAAATCGTGACACCTTGGCCTTTGTCAAATTCTTTTGTATTTTTTTCGTGAAATCGTGACACCTTTGCCTCTTGTTGACGTCATCTCACTTCTGTCATGAAATCGTGACCCTTCTGAATTCATGGCCTACTTCTTTTCTTTTGTCATGAAATCACGAAATTATTGATGTCATACAGTATCTCTCCTCTTAGAGTCATGAAACTATGACATGTCACAAAATTGTGACATCTTCCTACACTGGATTCTGCACTTGCCTTCTGGTCATGAAACTGTGACATGTCATGAAATCATGACATCTTCATCCTGTTGGCTTCTTCACTTTTGCCTGTCATGAAATCATGACACTTTTTGCATCCATACATTTTTCTTTCATCCTGTCGTGAAATCGCGATGCTTTCAGCTTCTGAAAGCTTTTCCTACAACCTGTCGTGAAATCGTAACACTTCTGGATTTTGTACACTTTCTCCACTACCTGTCATGAAATAATGACACTTTTGGCTTCTATACACTTTCTCCACTACCTGTCGTGAAATCGCGATGCTTCTCATTTTGAGATTTTTCAGCATGTCACGAAATCATGACAGTCTTCAACTTGACCTCTGCAACATGTCACAAAAATGTGACAGTCCTCACTTGGAAATTTGCCTCATGTCGCGAAATCATGACAGTTCCTGAATAACTTTCTCTCTCTTCGATCTTTTCGCAAAATCGCGATAGCTCACACTGCGGACTTTCTCTTCTGCAACATGTCACGAAATCGTGACATTTTTTCGTCCGTACAGCCTCCTTTGCAGAATGTCACAAAATCACGACAGTTTCTAAATAACTTTCTCTCTCTTTGATCTTGTCGCAAAATCACGACAGCTCACACTGCGGACTCTCTCTTCTGCAACATGTCGTGAATTCACGACATTTTTTCATCCGTACAGCCTCCTTTGTAGAATGTCGCAAAATCGTGACACTTTTCTTTCTCTGCATTCCTACACTGTCCGAGTCACAAAAATGCGACATGTCGTAAAATCATGACACTTTTCATCTTGCTCTTCTTCTCTGCCAACATGTCACGAAATCACGACAGTTTTTCCTGCTTCGTCTCTGCCTACCAGCATGTCACGAAATCATGACACTTTTTCCCAAACTTTCTCTCTCCTCAAACATGTTGCGAAATTGCGACAATTTTGCTAGCGCTTTATCTCTCCTAAAACATGTCGTGAAATCGCGACAGTTTTTCCAGCCGCCTGCATACTTTTTCTTACTTGTCTTTTTCTTGATCTTTTGCAACTGGGCTACCCTGATCTTCTTGGAAACTCACTATCCATGCTGAAACCTTCATCAAGACACATTCTTTGACATCAAACCAAATTGCTTCAAGACCTTCTTGACATCAATGACAACATCTACAAATGAGCAAAGGCAATGTACCCAAGGTACCCAAAATTGCCAACACTTTGATGAGGAAAGAGAAGGTAACATTGATGTATTATTTGTATCACATATATTGATTTTTTTAGTTATAAAGAATTGATAAAATGATGATAATGATTTGTGATCTAGATTTCTAGACATGAATGATTATATTTATAAAATATAAATATGGTTGAGTGGGTATATGTGAATAAAGATTTGATAGCTAGATTAAGTTGATAGGAATATTAAATTGATAAGAATAGATAATGGGGGTAGATGTATTAAATTGATAGTTGGATTAGGTTGATGAAGATATGGTTGGGTGAACCTTGATTTATCTTGAAGACTAGGAGGATCCAATAGCATAAATTACATAGTACAAGTGAAATGCATGTGAGGTATCCCTAACTAGGATCATCATTGCATTTTGATGAATATATTGACTCAATATACAACAAGTAATATAGGAAAAAACAAGAATACACATGCAAGCAAATCATGATAGCATGCAACCATACAAGAAAGTAGCCAATATAAATAACCATATGAGCAAACACCCAATGCAGACTCATGTAGATTCAAATGTTAATTAAGATGCATTATGGGGGAAGTTGAAGCCAATATAATCATTAAGGTATGTGGATCAAAAAGAGGAAACACCTTAAATAAGTGAAGGTTCCTCAACTATTACATACCAATCTGATCTATTTATAGGAATGGTATGATCGTGGGGCCTTGAAAATAAAGAAATTAAATTCATATTTATGGTTGGAAATAAGTAAGGAAAGAAGAAGCATACTATTACTAGGGACATATTATATCTCATAGCATGCTATCCTATTATATTTATGGAGGTGAGTACTCAAAATTAAAAGAAAATAATGCACCATAGATTTGCAAAGGAACTAATAGATTAGGAGATTAAAAATTTCATTGTAAAGGTTTATCAAAATATTTATAGTATTCCCATTGTACCCTTAATATGATGGTGGGACATTCTTGAAGCCAACATAGTATGTTTCCCCTTGGCTATGGGAAGGTGATGGATCTTGGATAATTCTAATATTTTGATCGAAAGAAGGTTGGGAACTATAATTGCTAAATATGAGTTTTCCATTATCTATCAAGTCTTGGATTAAATTTTGAAGGCCTTTACATGTATTGGTTGTATGACCACTAATGCGGTGGAAAGCACAATGTTTATTAGGGTAGAACAAATAAACTCTCCCATTTACAAGGTTGATAGGATTGATAGGTGGAAGTTCCACCATATTGGGTTCAAAGAAATTGTGTTAGGATAACAATTAGAGATTGATCTAATTTAGTGAAATTTTATTAAAATTTTTGTTGTACAATAATTTTTTGAAGGGTTGTAGTACCATTGACATTGTTGATTTGGTGGGAATTAATGACCTTATCATTTATAAGGTGCTTATTCTTATTCCATCCCTTTGGGTGTGAGGAATATTTCTCCTCCTATTAAGGATTTTTGGTTATTAATAGTCCCCTTCTATAGAGGGTAGTTTCTACCCTCTTGGACATTGGGATGACATATTTCAAGTAAGACACATTGGACTTCTCTAGGGGAAAGGATAGTTGCTCATTAATGCTTTGTATAAAAAATGTAAAAGGCATTTTGGTGGCAGGACATGTTGAAGTATTCCTACCAAGGTGTTCCACCTTACCATGAAGTTGTCAAATTTTTCTTCTTTCACTTGTTTGATATCAAGAAGGTCTCTTATTTTGGGTGCTTTCTTTGATGTAGATAGTGAATTATTTGATGAACATTTTGACAAGGCATTTGAATCTTTTAAGGAAATTTCTTGGTATTTGGTAATACCACTCTAAGGTAGGGACCCTAAGGATTTTGTAAAAGGTATTGAATAGCAACACTTCATCTTAGGTGATGCCATTACATGCTATTCTAAATAGTCTAAGGTGATTGATGGAATTTTCTTTTCCACTATACATTTGAAACTTAGGAGTTTTAAAATAAAGATAAAATGGGTGACTAAATATAATAGGGTCTAAGGGTTGGTTGTACAAGTATTCATAAGAGTACTTGGAGTGGGAGGAGGATATTTTGATAGAGTCTAATTGTTTCTCTATTTGCACCAATTGTGAGGATAGAGAATAAATTTTAGAAGTGGAACGAGATGGCACATGGGATATGTACAATGGGATACAAATACTTTAACAATTATAGGGTTGAGAGGTTGGGGTATATACCATTTATGATGGAATCATGTGACCTCTTCCCAAATTATTTGGATAAAAAGGTTTGATGGATGTAGGGCAAGTTGTGGAAGGAATAAAGTTTTGAGCAAAAATCATATTTGCACTAATGGGATTATAAGAATAGTTGATGAAAGGATGAGATATTGGAACACTAGTGGATACAACCAAGCTAGGAACACATATCATGTTGGCTTGTTTACCTCTAAGTATTTCATTATGAGGTAATAAATGATGGTGTATTCAGGGTTGATTATCTTGGGTTCTAATATTTTTAGAAATATTATTGATAAGAAAATCTTGATTAGGTTTAAAAGCATTAAGGTTTGTAGTTACTTGTGAGTGATTGAGATTAGATATTAAAGGGTAATCCCTAGAAGAATATTTCTTTAAGGGAGTTCTTTATTTATTGTTATAAATTTTTGTAGTAGTGAGGGTAGGATGATAGGGTAATTGATCAAGATTAGATTTTGAAGAACAATATGTAAGAGAGTCTTCCCTTAGGGAATATTTTGTTCTTTGTTAATATTATTAAGAAACCCAAGGATGATATCTTCATGTTCTTGCAAAAATGTTATCATATGGTTGATGGAACTAGGTGTTGTTCTCTTTTTTTTATTATTAATGAATTTTTGGATGATTTTCTCATATTCTTATGAAGAGGCTATTGTATGACCAGGAATCTTAGGGGTTATTCTCTTGATCGTTATTAAGAAATTTACCAAGGCATTCATTTATAATGTCTTTATGTTCTTGTAAAGAAGATATCATATGATTGAGATCATCATGTGAGGGAATTAGAGGGTCCAAATGAGTAGCACCTTTATTTTATTTATCGTAATTAGTGTTTTTGTAGGTGGAAGGTTCTTCATAATCTTCCACTAAAGGTTTTGTATGGGTAGCTAGTTGAGGGGTTACCTTGCAAGTTGTAGGGTTCTTTTCAGATGCTAAAAGGATTTGGAAAGGGAAGAGGATAGATTTTAATAAGTTTTTAAGGTCTTGGGTTTTTAATTAATTAATTTTAGTGTTTGCTTATTATGAGAATTAGGGAGATATGTCATCTAAAAAAGAGTAGAAAATACGTGCACAAGTCTACCTCCTCTTGATAGACTAAATTTGTTGATATACCTAATGGTTTCCTAATATACCTTAACCTACCCCATATACCTACTGTCTCAATATACCCATCGATACATGGAAGAATATTGATCCCTTCAATATAAATATCCATACATGAGGGTAGACCTTGAGGTATGTGGATAAGAAATTGTACAAGTATCAACCACACCTAGATACGAGCCTTGGAATGATACATGAGAGGGCAACACAGGTTCTCTTTTGTTAATCTTAGTTAATTTGGGCTCATCTATACAGACAAATTATATGGTATTGATTAAATTTTAATTAAACTTATCTCTAATTACATTTGAATCTAAGGTTAAGTAGGTGTTCATGTCGATTTTGCCAAATATGTAAGATGTGAAGTTAGGGATCCAAGACTACTATTGTGTCTCACCTCAAATATGGTATATGTTATGGGGAGGGTTTCATCAAGAGACCTAAAAAGTAAGTTTTGTATGTTTATTAACGAAAAATTAAGTTTTAAGGTTTCTAAAAGATTTACTACTAATTATTAAAAATTGCAAACTAAACTAATGCATCAAACCAATGATGCAAACATGCAAATCTATCTGGGAATGATTTTTTCTTGAATGAAAATAATAAAGATAGAATTTTTTTGTTTTTATTTTAAAGCAAAGGTTCAAGGAAATGTGCAACATACAAATATATCCTAGTGTATAACTACATGCTCTTTTATCTTGTTGCCTAATAAGACTAAATACTGTAAAAACTAGCTAATATTCTTTGATTTTCTCCTTAGTGTGTTAAAAAAAAAAAACTAATTATAATATAGAAAAAAACAAGCAATCTATCCTACTCAATAGAAAAATAGAGTGTAGGGATCAAGGTTACCTAATTCTATTATTAATGCAAATTCATTGCCTACGGGTAAAATTTATGCCTATAAAATTCATTGCCTAGGACAAATTAACAAACTGAACTATATGATCAACAAATTCACCTAGACCTATAAAATACCAACAATAAAGTGGTAGTCAATATTTGGGGGTCTACCAAATAAAATGAAAATAGTGAGCTTATTTTTTTACACAATTAGACCACTGTGGTTCATTTACAAAAAAATGAAATATGCTCAAAAAAGAAAAAAAATAGTGCATGGGAAAACTTCATTGTCTAATAGTTTATAGGCAAAGAATCTGCTCTTATAAAAATAGTAGAATAATGACAAGCCCAAAAGAGGTTACAAAGAGTTTAAGAAGATATGGTAGAGTGGTATACTACATTATTGGGTAAGGCAAGGTGCTCTGTATTCAGGAACCTAAGATTAAAGTTGCAAGTGGTGAATTCAGTACCTACAAAAGATAGGAAACAAATTTGCTTCTATGTGTAGCAAAAAGACAAAGAAAGGAGAAACTAAATGCAATCATTGGGAAAGTTGAATGGGGTCCTCAAAGTAATATTTTACCCTAAGAAGTCCTTGAAATATAACTTGAAAAGAGAGGTTAAGGATTTTTTCCCTAGTAATTGTTATTTTTAAAATGAAATAATGCCAAAGACATAAACAAGTAAATCATATTCTAAAAAAAAAGGAATATAATCATAAGCATGAATGAAAAATGGAAAGGTGATAAATATTATAACCAATGCAACTATGTCATTTGCCTCTCCTTATCTTGCCGCATTTCTTCTTTGAAATTTCCCAAAAATGTTTGAAGTTGGATGCCAAGAAGAACCTTGCCAAGAGCATTAAGAGAGAGAGAGAGAGAGAGAGAGAGAAAGAGAGAGAGAGAGAGAGAGAGAGATTTTGTGCTTGAGAATTTTTATTGTGAAGGGGACCTCAAGACCTTAATTTATATAGTTCATGGTCTTGGAAGGGGGATTTTCATAGGATTTGATGAGATTGCATGGGGATTTGATAAAATTTTAAGGAGAAATAAATTTAAAATTTGAATTCTAGGTTTAGTGAAGTGTCCCTAGGAGGAATTCTTGGCCATTGCAAGGGATAGTAGATATGATGCACCATTAACTACATAGTACTCAAGGGCAACTATAATATTGGTTTACATGAGTGAAGAAATATTACCACTTGCAAAATTACTACTAGCATATTCAAAGATGAAAATTTTGCAAATTTTGAATATTATTGGTCAAACTTAGTGAGAAGAATAAATATTTGGATAGGAAATATTGATAGAGTTAATTTTTTGCCTAGGGAAATGAAATAACTACCTACAAAATTTTCTACGAGGGTATAAAATTACTACCAACACTGCTAGACATTATTTTTACAATTTTGAGTCATTGATTGTAATAGGAGTATAGACATATATATGCTTGTTGGAAATCTATTTTCAATACTATTTTAATGGTGGTATTTTTATAAAATCTTACGAATATTTTATAGGGAAATTAATATCCCAAAAATGATGTTACTTTTTTAGAGCGATAAATGCTCCAAGTTTGGGTCTAAGAAATATATATTTTGTTAGTTGATTAGAGGGCTAATGTATAAGGATTAGTTATTGGAATTTATGAAATTATGAGCTATATAAGTGTTCAAAAACTAGATGTCTACAGTGGTAGGAGAATTAAATTGGTTGACCAATTTGTGAGTGATACTATGAGTTTCTTAACATATTTCATCCATGGCTAGAAAGAATGTTAAGGATGGGATGTATAGAATTTTTTATAAGTTTATAGAGTTGATTAAAGTGGGAATATAAGATTTTTTAATAATATTATTTCTATTTATCTTAATATATCAGTCCATCCTATATACCTTAAAGTCCTCCCTATTTACATATGACTCCCAATATCCCTAACACCTCTCAATCTACATATTGGAATGTGAAAGTTGTGTGATGCCAAAAAGATGTAAGGGGGTGTTGGCCTTGAATGCGTTCCTTCTAGGGTCATCGACACTCTAGTGGAAGAGCATTTCTACTAATCCATCATTGTGACTGTACCTTTTGCATGTAATATTTTTATCTTTTATGGGAGGTTCAGATTCACTAAGGGATTTATATATTTCTTAATCTGGTTCAATGTATTCAATTTAGCAAACACTTAGGTACGTTTTCTATACTAGAAGCTAATGTGCAAGATGAGGATGCAATGCAATATGAAGACAAAAGTGCATAAGACAAAGTGCTATCCTATATGCAAGTTTGATTTGATGAATGTTAACTAAGATAAAAGTTATAAGAGATAACAAATTTCTTTTCTTTTCTTAAAATCAAAGGTGCAAGATGGAAGAAAACATGAAAATTATCCTAATGCAATGCTAAATGCGATATATGTTTTGAATGCCTAAGAAAGTGAGATAAAATATTAAACTAAACTAAAATTTCTTTTTCATTTTTTTTTTTAATATAAGCTAATAGGTTAAACAATATATATAACAAGTTGAAACCCAAGAAGATTGGTCCTTGTCGTATTTTCATCATTTTTTGAGAATGCCTATGAAATCGAGTTGCCTAAAGGGTTGGATATCTCATTGATATTCAACATATATGATATATAGATTGTTTCTTTTTCATTTTTTTTTCTTTTTTTTCTAATATAAGCTAATAGGATAAACAATAGAACAAATAAGGATAACACAATCTATATTACAAAATTAGAAGTTGAAGGATCAAAAGTACCTACTTATCTTGATGTTTGGAGAGAATAAATCATTTTAATGTGAATGTGTGACCTATGCCAATTGGAGATATTTCTACTTACAGATTCATGAAAACCTACAAAATTGACAAAAAATAGAGATTATGATTTGGGGATCTGTCAAATAGCAAGAAGTGTGAAACTACCCGATTGGCACAGTCAATATCCATGTTAATACAAAAATTCAAGGTGCCTTTCCTTGGATATGGATGTTGCCTAAATTATGGTGAATACGCTAGTTGGAAGTATTCTAGTCAGAAAATCCAATTATATTATTGAACTAATTTAACATCAAATAGATTGAAAACCAAGTTATAGTATATCTTGTTAAAGAAACACAAAGATGATTTTGATTTAAATGGATGCTAGGTTGATTGGTAGTATGATACTTTTCAAACATATGGGTCATAAATAACACATGGATATAAGTTACATCCATAAATACCTAACAACCAAAGAGAGGAAATATTTCAACCAAAATAATATCAATATCAAACTACTTAATAGTATTTATTTTTGTAAAAATATAACAATATGATCTTGAGGTGCATTGAATAAGGAAGATTAGTATATTTTCTATGCGAGTATCATAATGAATATGACCATTACCAAATTTATAAATTACACATAAGATTCTAAAGGTAGGATAATATTATCCCATAATCTTCTTAGATTATTTCTAATGTGTGAAGGAATTTAGAGCTTATTACATGTTTTTGGGAGAAAGAAGAAAACATACATGTCAATACAACTTATAATTGTGATATATTCATTCTAATAGTGGGGATTGGACTTCATAGGAAAATTTTATCCACTTTCCAATATGGAGAATGGTTGGATATTAATTATAATTAACATTTTTAGGAGATGGATGGAATCCATTCTATTGAAATTTGCCAATCAATAAATATTCATACATCTCTTGGAAGGTATCATTATTAGATATGGGGTACAATTAGTACTAATTATACATAATTACATCACATTCAATGGGGAGAATTTGATAAAATATTTACTAGAACATGGATTCATTTTAAATACTTATTATAATTATAACCTAACGAGCTATAAATTCATATGTGAAATATTAAAAATAAAATTGCAATCCCATAAAGGAACTAGAGACCAAAATACATTCATTCTAGTACTTTGACTTATCAAAATTGTGATCCTTTATCAATTATAAATATAGGGTTGTTCAAATTTATACCAAGGAATATGCTATATACACCATTACACAAGGAGAATTCTAATCTAGTACATCTATAAGGAAAATGTAATAAGGAAAATGAATTTACTCTAAAATATTATTAATACCTCCTCCTTTATATACAAGGAGGCTCTTCCTTCGCTATGACTAGAGGATATCACCATATCCTTATCCTATTCTACATGTTGGGATAGTATAGATTTGTGGAAATCTACTATTGTTCAAGATATATTTCCAAGTACATGCCCTTGGTGTTTTGAAGTAGTCCCTTTACAATACTTAGATAGTATAATAGGTATATAATAGATTGTCAGAGTTTTCCAGTGAGCGGTCGTTGATTTTTTTTTTTGTCAAGGAATATATTGAGATGATTTATGCATTTTTTATGCTCCTTCTTCCACTTTGAAGTAGTACCAGCGCATCTTTTGAAATGGTTGTTATTATATATTTTCATGTAGAAGGAGAAGAAATACTCGTCAACATGGAGTTCAAGTAGTGTGATAACCATTAGGTGTAGTGGAGGACGCGACATTTTTTGGCTCGATTAACAAATATTCCCAGACCAAATCGCATGACTGTGAGTGCATGGATCTAGTTATTTTTATCTAATCCAAGTCTTCCAAGTTGTAGTTGTTTGTAAAATTGAAAACGAAAGTCATCTGTAGATAAATGTGAGTGAATAAAAATCAAATCGCTAAGGTTTTATTACCAATTAATGAAGCTCTTTGATCTGTGTAGATTTTAGAATTTGGAAACAAGCATTTTTTCATCCTCCTAGCTCTGTGGTGCTCTCACCTCTTCTCCAGCTCAAGTGATTCTCCCAAGCATAACAAATATCAACAAGAAAATCAGTTATGGAATGCATGAGCTACAACTGGTAGTGGGTAAGCAAGCTCAATAACATCGAATTCTAACTGGGTGAACTTATTGAAATGAAATAAAAAGTCATTAGGTTGTTTTTTTCACTGTTTGGTACCTATTTGAGCTCACGCAATAATGGAGAAGATATCATGGTTCCCATACAGAGACAATCACATTTTATTTCACAACTATTGTGGAAGCCACTACAAAATAGATCTGCAAAAAAAATTCAAATTGTAGCTCCTCCAAGGATTACCACAAATCTAGAATATGGTTTGAAACACAATAAGAGATCAAAAATAAATAAAAAATTAATTGTCCCATTTTTTATTTTTCTTTTGAAAATTTACTTTTACGGACGGATAACTCAAAAATAGGCAGTAGGCAGCCATTAATTTTTCCAATCTTCTTGTTTCTGATCCATCCATCAAGGTATGAAGAGCATACTCCCTAGCTTGAAGAAAAAAATGGAGAAAAATGAAGGAAAAAATGGATCGAGGGATTTCCATTAGGGAAATCTTCCCTCAAACCAATAGGGCATGGAAAGCTTGCTCTGATACCAAATGATAAGAATGGAATAGATGAGATATATTACAAATAAAAAGAGTACAATATATAGGCATAATCCTATATGAAAAATATGACAAATATCAATGAATATGACAAGTGTCAAATTGAAACTGAAGGTATAGTGCACATTAATATTATGACACAAAATTGTTCTTTATCTTCAAATCATGTCCACTATGCCTTTAGTTTTAGTTTGACACTTGTCATGTGCACTATGTCTTTATTTTCTATTGTTGACATGATACCACTTTTTATAAAAGGATTTTGAGATCGACGAGCTAGAGTAAGGTAGGCGTGCAGTTTATGGAGTAGATACTCAAAATATTAAAGTAAAGTTTTGACTAATTTTGTCACCCGATATTCAAGATTTCTATAGATTGTGATGGTGATATGGTGATTTTATATTTTCTCTAGTGTTCTTTGATAGACCCTCATAGTCATCCCTTCATGTGTTTTTTCAGTGCCAATGATGGTGCAGTTCGCGTGGCACACCCTAATACATGGTGCAGAAGCGAATCTACTAGAACCCCAGGGAATAATATAAATTCCTCGACAATATGATGCGTCACTCTGTTTTTATGTGAAGAGTTTTATTTTAAAATAATGAAGAGGGAAATTATTAAAATTAATCCATTGTTATTTTTTAAAAGTGGAGAGAGGCCACTTTTCTTATTGTATGGGAAAATAAAATGAAACTAGTGACAAAGGTTGGGTAAGTGCGCAAAATTGTTGAAGGACACAAAGATTAGAGGACCATTGACCTGACATTGCCCAAATTGTAGCTACATGTCGAGGCACATGTGATAAGCATGTCTTCCTCTCTAGATGGTGGAGTGTTATGTTCCTATGCAATGATCAAAAGCAAAATGTATACATCTTTGCTAGTGTTCCTTATCCATAGAAGTAGACCATCGTAACCCTCCCATCATTATTGGAAGATCTGTCAATGACCACATATGACTTTCTAACACCCATTCACACAAATATTTTTCATTTTTTGTATTGGAGGAGAATATTTTACCCATTTAAATATTTTCATTATTAAATTACCTTTTTTTATTAAGTGAAGGGGACAATTATGAGTCAGGCATTTTTTTTCAAAAGGATTTTATAATTTAGGGGGGAACACTTAAATTTTTAAATTGTAAATGGTGGACGGACAAAGGTCCAAGTAAGGAGAGGGACCATTTTTTTTGTATGGGGATTTGGCAATATTTGAGAGTGCTCATGAAAAATGGTTGAGCATATAGATACATTGGGTATATTTTATGATTATCCCACATTGATTGTGGGTGGGGTATTTTAATTTTTAGGCATGTAATTTTAATTGGAAAGCTTTTTATAGAACCTTGGTGTGGTTCTGCGTGTAGTCCAGTGCTCATGTGACGACAACATAAAGCAAACTCTTAACATCACCATCCAAATAATTTAACATACCCACATGGCCCCTTTATTGTATTCAACAAATGAAGGCCCCATTAAGAGTAGAACATAGGGGTATTTATAGACATCGAAAATATTTTTCTGAGATGGACACATTGGTGGTGTCTAATTATAATTTTGAGGTTTTTCCATTTAAATTTTTTAGCCTCAAATATTGTTGTATCATGGAGTGCACTCTCAGTGGAACCCGACACTCCCAAGCACTTGTATGTGATCCTAGTATTTAGTTATTTTTTGTATACACCTAGCAGATACAGTGGTTGGTTACCCATGCATTTCAGTGGGATGAGGAGATCACCATAAGGAAACCTAATCTAGGGACTATGACATAGACACCCTAGACTCTATCTGAGGACTTTTTCAGATCAACTTCTGAAGACTACAAAAAAAGACACTTCAAAAGATTCTATTCTCTTCTTCTTCTCCTCCACATTTGTATCTATGGCTCAAATTATTGTATTTTTTAAGTGTATTTTGGTAGAGACCGACAATATTATATGGATCATATTTCTATTGTATTAAGGTGATTTTTTGGTAGATATCAACACCTTCTAGATCAATTTCACCATGACGGGGGATGATATTCATGGTGAATCTAGTCAGTGACCTATGAGTGACAACATACCTAGAGGATGACCTACAAAGATAATATATCCCAAAAGTGGATGACCCTAAGGCACCTAGGATGACCCTAATGCACTGAGACGGCTAACCCAGAGGCAATAGACCCATGTAAGTGGTTGACCCTATGGAAATAGATTGAGATGTATACACCGTTTATCTAGATTTGTTCATAGTTGGAGAACCAAGCACAAAGAGTATGCGCCTAGACAAAATCATCTAATAAAGGAGGATTTTTAGGGTTCTTTTATTGAATTCAACATTAAGGGGGAATGTTACTTAATTTTGACTTGTTTGTTTCTCTATAGATTAGGATAGTGCACATTAAGGAGGAATGTTAAAATATTAATGTGCTCTATGACTTCAGTTTCAATTTGACACTTGTCATGTTCATTGATATTTGTCATATTTTTCATTTAGGCTTATGCCTATATATTGTACTCTATTCATTTGTAATATATCTCATATATTCCATTCCTAACAAAAATAGGAATTATAAAAACTAAATATTATTATGGTTGGATCTATGATTTTACTATTCATGTCATGACTATAACCCAATTGCATCATACCTTCTAACTACAATAGACTAACTACATCACAATAGGTTAGTTGGTTGACTAAAACAGGACTAGTTGGTTAACTACAATAAATAATTTGACTTTATTGTGGTTACTATAGAAAATAAAGACCAGACCTATGACCTTGCATTATAGTAGCTCCATCAGCTCCAACGCAAATTAACTTTGTTGCTATGTCTATATTATTCATTTCCACAATATTATTTAAAATTTTGACAACATTATAAATATTTTATGTAGTTGAATTTTCAAACATCTTATGAATTCCCAATAAAATAGTCCTAATATGATTTTGAAATGTGTACACATGCATGCAAATACAATATGTGTTTTCCATAGTTGTTACCTCATCAATAGATAGTGAAATGAATCTGGCAAGTTTTACTTGCTCCCTTAGGTCTTCTTTCTCAACCAAAGATAGACATTTTGCCATTTCCCAACCACTTCGGTATGACAAATGAGAACTAGGAAGGTTTTGAACATTAAATAGATGTAATAGCTACTTATAATCAATAAAATTAGATATTGGTCTACCTTTATTGAGAATATTATAAGCAATAGCAAACTGCATACTTTTTGAAACTGAAATAGTCTCCTGTATTTTATGAATTTGCACTGCAATTGTTCCACCTTTCTCAACAAGATAATATTGTTACTTTAAGTGATTTTCATATTCTATAGCATATCTTAAATGCATACATTTTGATGCATACTTCCACTTAACTTCTTTACTAACTTCACCATTACTTTTTATAACTTTTACATAAGCTTTTCCAGAATGTTTTTCAATTGTATCAATCTTGTTTTGAAGCCTATGATCCTTACCAAATATTCAACTGCAAATTTTGCATCTACATTTTTTATCATCGATTTGGTTATCGTCATTCAGGACAGACTCAATATAGGGAAATATTTCTGCCCATTCATTCTTAAATCCCCTTCCAAGTATCTAGTTAGACACTTTTCTTTTTTTAGAATTTTTTCTTGAATCTTCATATGAAGTTTGTAATGATTTTGATTTATCATTTTCATTTTTAATTGTGATGTCATTTTGAGTGTTGTCTTCAAGTGTTTGTTGAATATCATTGTTAAGGGAATTTTCATTAGAAGGTATCTCTTTTTGGGGAATATATTCAAGTGGAGGCATATCAATATCGATAGGGTATTATGCATAGTAGCATACAATAATATTTTTTATCGTTATTGGATAAAAAATATACAACAAAAATATTCAAATCGTCAATCAAGCACATACTTGGAAGTCAAAAATCATTTGTACCTTGAATTTGCAGGGATGGTTTTGGCTCATTGGATTTCGAATTTTGGCTAAAATATTTGAGGATACTCTTTTTAGAAAAATATTTGGTGCCCTTCTTTCCATCATTGGGTGACATTTTACCTGTTACAAAAAATGTTTTTCATTATAAAATGTTGAAGAGGGTGCACATTCTGGAGGCCTAAAGATAATATTTTAAATAGAATAAAAAATTGTTTGTGTGGTAGATTGTACATACTTGTTTCCTACCATTCTTTATTGTGATTTTATCAGTTTATGTCACTGGTTCATTTTCTGGTGAAAACACTTTAACTGACAAGAGCACAAAGATAATTAACTTTCAAATTGAAATAAATTTAAGAAAACTATTCTTTAATGAAAAAATAATTGGTGAAACGTATGTCAAAAAATATCATATTATAGTACAAAATGGTCTAGAAATAGAGAATCAAAATGTGTTCAGAGAAATAGAGCATAAATATGTCTTTAGAGAACCAAAGCATTTACACATATAATATTAGCAAGGAAAAAATATTTGAATAGAAACTAAGAATCAAAGAGTTTTAAAACATTCAGAATAGGTTAAAACAGAGAAAACATAGGAAAAAAGCAATGACATTTCGAATGCAGAAGAGGGCTCAGATATTGGTGTGGTGTAGAACAATATTGAAAAATCATTAAATATGCATGTTGAAAAATATAAGATTATGATACAAAATGGACTAGAAATAGAGAATCACAATGTGTTCAGCTCACCTATTCATAAAGAATAAAAGAGTTTTAACAGAAAGAGAGAAAACAGGGGATAACATGCAAAACATGGCAAAATAGAGAAAAACATGACAAGCATAGTAGTGATAGAGAGCCTGGTGTAGAAAGAGATCTGATGTGGAACAGGATCAAGGTAAAAAAAAAATTCAGTTGCAAAAATTGTTCTGGTCGAATGTAGAACATGACCTGCTTGCAAAATGGTTTTTTCCAATTGCAGAATAGGGTTTAGCTATGAAATGGTTTCGCCTGATTGCACAACAGGTTTCGGCTACAAAAGTGGTTCAAGATGGTTGCATAATAGGTTCTGGCTATAGAAGTGGTTTCGTCTAGTTGTAAGAGAGGTTCCTACTACAAAATTGGTTTTGAACAGTTGCAAAATAGGTTTCAACTACATAAGTGGTTCAAGACAGTTGCAGAATAGGGTCCAGCTATAGAAGTGGTTCCATCCAGTTACAAAAGAGGTTTTTACTATAGAAATGGTTCTGGACAGTTGTAGAACAGGGTCCAATTACAGAATTTGTTCCATCTGGTTGTAAAAGTGGTTCCTAATACAAAAGTGGTTCCAGATGATTGCAAAATAAGATCCAACTACAAAAAAGGTTCCTTCTAATTACAAAAAAGGTTCCTTTCGATAGCATAACTGGTGATGACCAGTCGAAGAAAAGGTTCTGGTCTTGTGCAAAATTGTGTTGATATATTCGTTAAGTATAGAACACGGTCCAAAAATTAAAATATATCCCTAGGTGTTAATTATATATAGAGGTATACTTGGTGAGTTGGGTAGGATAATTTAGAAATTTTAAAATTTTAGGGAAAAAAGGTACTTTTTTAAGCAGGATTGCTTGCAAATTTTTAAAAATAAACATGATACTCTTATCAAAGTATGGCGAACCGACACCTTAAATATATATTTTTTGAAAATTTTTGGCTAAATGGCTGAAGTTCAACTCCCCCAAATTTTGAAAATTTGAATTTTCAAAAATTGTACTTTTCACCCAAATGGCAAAGTTTCACCGCTATGCATAACCCTGTAGACAATTATTTTAATATAGAAATTGTTCTCTATGATATATTTTTTCTTATATTTTACATTATGCATTGGAAAAGAGTTGAAAACCTTGACATTTTTAAGAAACCTATCTTAGAATGTCACTTATGCATTCCTTCTGTTATTATATGTGTTAGCTTTAGTTATATGTTATACTACTAGTATATATTGTAGGGTTTTACAGACAACCTTGGTGAGTAAATCCAAAGATTGGTGCTCACAGTTGATAGCATGATTTGGACATCATACTTTAAACATTAGCACTAATGGTTCTAATGTTTTAGCACTGCCAATAACTCACACTTTTGAAAGGTGATCTTCTATAGTTAGTTTGAAAGTAGCATAGATAAAACAAAGGTATAATTCACTAATGTATATGTTGCCTTATCTTTTGTTACATTATTCAACTATTATAATTTGTAAACTTAAGTGAATCAAGAGATTGAAAGAGTCAATCCCAAAACCCATCATCACTATTTTTTTTTTTTTTTTGGTTATTTATATGTCGATTATACATCTAAAACAACAATAACATCAAACATCATAGATTATGTATGTTATCTCTAATATTCCTTTTTTGTGTTTTAGGCATATGCTTAATTAAGGCAATAAAAAAAAAACATCTAATTTCTTCATATGAAATTACATTTCTTTATTAAATAAATCCTTTCTTTGAAGCATAGATTAAAGTGAAATCTAAACTTTATTTGCAAATGTACACATTACATGTCAACATTAGTTTTGAAAACTAAAATTATCTTTGGATTATATTTTCTATAGGGCCTTTGAAAATAAAACTAAAATATATTTCTTCTTAGTTGCATCTTAATGCCTTTACTCTTTTGAAAATAAAAAAACATACATTTACTTCCCTTGCATTTTTATATTTTACTATAGTCAAAGCATCCCCTTGAATTTTTATCTATTGAAAAACTATAGTAAAAGCATCCCCTTTTCTTGCATAATAATGTTTTAAAAAGTAAAAGTGAAGTGTTCATTTTCTTTGCATTTAGAATTTATTTTTTGAAAATAATATCTAAAAGAATTTTTCTTATTGCATATTAGTATCATTTTAGACTTTGAATGAAAAATACTTCATTAGTTGGATTTAGATTTTGAAAAATTAGATAACAATTTACATTGCATTGAATCCTATAAATATTTTTGTTTAACTTCAAGAAAATTTGCATTTTATTTTTTTATATTTATTTTTTATGTCTCAAAAAGAAAAAATAAAATTATAGTGATTTCATAAAATTCAATTTATTATTATTTTTTACTTCACCCTTGTAATTCTTCAAAAGTAAATAAAAATTTATATTTTAATTCATTATATGTTTTTTCATTTGGTACAATAAGGGGTTTTGAAAGGTTTCCAAAACCTTAAAAAAAGTAATAAATGCTTCCAAAGAGAAACCAAATAAAAACCCAAAAAGGTATGACCCACCCATGGGGAATAGAAACCAAACACCATTTAAATTTAAAAATAATCTCAATCGACACCTGCCTAGACTGAACCCAAAGCACCCATAATTTATTCAAAATTCAAACTTTGAATTCCTATAATAGGCACACATGCCCAATCACAAAGTTGAAAATCCACACAATAGGAAAACCAAACCCCACAAAGAAAACTAAAATAAGATCTACCAAACTAGGATCTAGGATGGATCTTGAAGGACAAAACCAAACAACTATCAACTAAGGGTTAAATAAATCTTAAATGCTAAGGAAACCTTAGAATCCATAAATCCATAAAAAATTACCCCCCTAATTTTTTTGCCCTCATCTCAGAAAATTAAAATTCAAAATATAAATTCTCACCCAGCCAAGAAGTGCACATCTTCTCTAATAATCTGAGCTAAGAAAATTTAAAAAAATTCTTCCCAAATTAAGGGAGGAAGGGGCTCATTGTAATACTACTAGAGAACCTAAAATTAATGCTACAACCAACAACACAAACCAAGAAACTCGACTGAATCAAGACTACTAAAAGGACCCATAAGAAAAGACACCAGATTTCAAGAGAAGGGAAAATGAGCTAAGAACCACAAATACCACCCCCAAAATGAACCTGGGCCTAAAATAGAGGAGGAGACTCCAACCCTCCCCAAATTAGGATAAATAAAATATAAACAATTGCAAAAATTCTGATAATTAAGGATATGATACCTCTAGTAACAAAACATCAAAATGAGATCCCAAAAATAGGAGGAAGATCCCTTTAAATCCCAGTGGGTACAACATCCACTATCACTCCAAAAAAAGGAACAATGGGCAAAAGCATATCTATCAGTTTTAGAGGTGGATCGACCCCACCAGCTAGAGGAACACCCAAACCATTCAATTCATAAAGTTGTTTACCACCACCAATAAGTTGGATTAAGTAGGGTTCATAATACAAAAGACACAAGTCCAAACTACATGAACCACCATATTGTTTAGCACCATCAGACATATAATCTAAGCAAGATCTATAATACACAAGTAAATCTCTTGATCCATCCACTCTGCCCAAACTGACATTCACCAACTTCCCACCCTCCTTCAGGTCAAATTTCCATGAGGCAAAAAGGACTTGTAATTCATATGGAAAAAACTTGAATCCAAAGAGAATTCCAACAAATCCATCATAAAAGGATCCCATGAAGCAAACAGGGCTTCTAGTTTAGATGGATAAAAGTGCGAGTTCAAAGAGAAATTCATCTCTCAATAGGGTTGGGAGGAATCAATTCATTATATGTTTCTATTAAAATAATACATATAAATTATTTTAATTTATTATATGTTTTTAGTAAAATAATTTATTTGTATTATTTACTTAAGTTTCTGTTCCTTTAGTAAAAATTAGAATCATGCTTGATATAGATATAAATATGTACAAATTGTTATGATTTTTTGATATTACGCTAATAGATAGTATTAGGTAGTTGTAACTGATACAGTTACAACAACAAATATCCTCTCTTGTGTATACTATTACAATAATGAACGAAAGTGCACAATTGATTATCTTCAACATTTGGTATTAGAGCATGATCATCCTATGCAGAAAAACAAGATGCATGGGTGTTGCAAGTGGATTGGTGCTCAATATTAGTTTACTATATTTTGCATTTTATGAGGAGGTGATACTTTGAAAGGATGAGACTATGTAAATTTGTTAAAAAAATCAATTACAAAATAATTAGAATTTTTTTGTTCATGCTTATTTGTGTTTGTAGGTTTGCAAGCATTTTATTTTAATCTCAAAGAAACATTAGCTAAAAATTTGAGGTTAGATCTATTTGAGAAGCACTTTGTTCATAAGATTTATCATCATTATTTTTGCTACATAAAGTAATACATTAGATATATTTTAACGTGGCTTGGTGTATTCATCCTCTTTATATCCTATTCAAATTGGTACATATTGAAGTTACATTAGAGTGAAGGAAGTTTCAAGGAAAGGTCATCTGAATTGAGTTATCTATTACCTTGAATGATTCATATGAATGTGGCATCATCTAAACATTGGACCATCTAGAGAAAGACCATCAGAAGAGGATTGCAAGTGGGTTGTCTAAGCTATAATATTTTATAGGTCGTTGAACTTACGTTGCATGAGAATTTTGCATGATGATGTGGACATAAATTACACTTGATGAAGGTTATGAGCAAAGGCACACAAAACTAATAAAAATAAATATATTTTTGCATGTTGGAAATATTTTTGCTTTAGGTAAAATTTATACATGTAATTTATTAAGAGTGTGCTTGCAAAAAGGTGCAAAACAAGTGTAATTCAAGACAGGTAAATGTTAGAGAACAAGTTATTTCTTCATCAAGTAAATTTGTGTGAAGACCTAGAGTCTAAGTCATTAGATGTAGAGGAGAACATGCTTTTAGTAATGCACCATTTGTTAAAGAAAATATACTATGACATCTAGAGAGAAAGCATAATTGTCCCACAAAACTATAAAACTAACATATTGTTATCTATTACACAAATGATGTGTTGTCAAATTTATTTTCACTAGTACATAAATATGTTTGAAGGTGAAGGAATATGCTGAATTGAGGCATTACATGCTAAAACCAATCAAGTTTCATATCTCATCCACTGCAGAGTTGTACAATAAAGTTTGCAGTGCATGCAACTTATGGTGGACTAAAATTTATGTGTCGTCTAGCGAAAGAATATGAAGGAAATTCATAATGGAAGCATGAACTAAAAATAAATAAATGAAACCTCATTAAAACTTTAAATATTCCAATATTGTCCAACTTTTATGAAGATATTTTGAAGGGTATGGTATTGAACGTTGTGGCATGTTTATGAAGCTTTGCATATAAAGAGGATGTTTGCACAAGATAAGCCATGTTGTACATGGGTCAACCAAAAGAAGTTTCTTAACAACTTTAAAAATTATAAGGTTCCAAAACTCCATGTCAAAAGTGTAGTTGTCATATTTTTCGAAAGTAAAACTGCAATGTTGCATGTAATTTTGAATATCACATTGGAAAAAGGTATCATTCCATCATTTTTATCTATATTCCCCAACATCAAAAATGTGAGCACATTGTTTTTGTCAATTCTACATGCAACATGGGAATGGATTTTGAACCATTAAAACTTGCATACTATCAATGAAAGTATTGAAGAATCTAGATGGGAAGCTTCCTACCATATTTAATTCTAGAAATTATCAAATAATTTGACAACGCCTACCCATATGCTTGTAATTATATTTTTTGAAAAGACATTTAGATTTTTTTACCATTATGAAGATAAGCATGACAAAAAATTCCTTCACTTAAATGTGTAAGTCATATGTTTATTGATCATTGGTGCAATTGATGATCTGATTGTTATAAGTGACCATTAGAGAAATTATTATAGAGAGAAGCATGATAAAACATTATTTCACTTAAATGCGTAATGATATGATTTTTAGAAGTGACCATTGGAGAAATGAATTGATTACAAGAAAAAACTTGCAACCTTTTTTACTGCCTTAGAACATATATTGCAATCAATCCATAAAACTAAATTTTTTCCTTGACAAAGTATCATAGTTTTGAAGAATAGTTTATGTTACAATTATATGCATATATATACTCATTATATAAACAAACAATGTTTGGATTGAATATGGTTGAAGATAAAAACATAGTTGAACACATAATCAAGTTTTATTATCTTTTGAATTATCTTTCGATAATTAATGCCACAAAGAACAATAATGATGATCAAGTTATTTTGTTAAACAACATGCCTACTACTTCTGTTGGTATGGTATTCACATTGAACAAGATAAATACTATACTAGAAGATAATATTTATTAATTAACTGATCAATAAAATCAAATCAAGAAACACGATGCACTTACAAAAGAAACAAAATTTCTAAAAAAGAATAAACTTAATGTTACCTTTAAAACTAGTTAGTCATCCTCAAAGGAAAATAAAATGCCAAAGAATAGGCTTATGTGTTTTTATTTCAAGAAAATGGGTCATGTTATAATTAATTATATTCAATAAGAAAAGGATCTCATAGAAGAAAAATTAAAGAAAGACAAGGTAGTGGTGACTACTGATAATAGTGAAAGTGATTATGAGGAATGTGGATTTGTGACAGATACCGAAGACTCTTGTGATGAGGACAATGAAGGAGAATATATATTTTAAATTGAAATAAATAATGTACTAGTGAATAGTTATGTGTGTCCCTATTAATAATATGAATATATATTTGTGATTGTTTGAGTGTGTCCCTAATTATGAAGGTGTTGCAAATGGTCATGTGTGTCCTTATTTGTAACCTTGGCAAATATATAACGCGTGTCCCTATCCATAGTTGACGTAAAATAAAGGATAATTGTATTTTTTCTTATCCTTGATCATATGTTGAACATATAAGTATGTTCCCATTATAAAAAATTGATTTTATTTTTATTTAGTCATGGATAATGTGTGTCCTAATCCATGTATTTTGGAGTATTGGATGAACTTTTGTGTGTGTCCTAGTTTATCATATAAGCCTTTAAATTGCTATGTCTACTTCTACATTGATCTAATAAGGAGAAAATCATATGTAATAAGGGTAAAATATTATGATTTTTTGATAAGGAGGCACTAAAAAATGATTAGTAGTTGTCACCGATTTAGTTACAATAACAAATATCCTCTCTTGTATATATACTATTACATCAGTGAGTGAAGATGCGCAACAAATTATATACAACAAAAATTCATATTATTTATAAACCCCATCTAAGCTAATTTTACATGTTAATGCATTATAGAAAGAAAATTTAAAGAGCACAACAAATATAGAAATAGAGTATACCATAACAGTAAAACAACAACTACAAAAATACCTAATTTTTTTATCTTCTCATGTATATAATTAATAAAACATCACATATATAATTACACTTCCTTATGAAAAAAAGAGGTTGAAAAACTCACATAAAAAACAACTAACATAAAAATAAAACTTGGTCCTAAAACCATATTAGAACCAAAAATTAGAAAACAACAGTTGTAAAATCAACGACTGGGAAAATATATATTTCTTGATCAAAATTGAAGGCTGAGCTCCAATTTTATCAATTTGCATAAATCCTTTTATTCTCACCCTTGATGTTAAATTTCATTACCCTAAAAATCACTCTCAACTTTTCAAAGTTATTAGTATCAAGATTTTATTAAATATATCAGATAATAGTTCATATAATTTGCAAAAATATAACTATACTTGTCCATATTCCATAAGTTGTCTAATAAAATGATATTTGATATCAATGTGTTTTATTCTCCCATGAAACACTAGATTGTTAGTCATTGAAATTGCACTCATATTTTCATAGTGTATGATAGTTGTATCCTTTTATGGCATCAATAATTAATCTAAAATTCTTCTTAGCTAGATGGCTTGACAATAAGATGATGTGGTTGCTACATACTCAAATTATTTTGATGATAATGATACCGCTAGTTTCTTTTTAGAATACCATGAAATAGCACCACCACCAAGTGTAAAACACTGACCAAAAGTAGACTTTTTATCATCTATTGAACCTATCCAATCACTATCTATATACCCAACTAACTCACAACTATCGATAGAAGAATAACATATGCCATATTTAGAAGTTCCTTTAACATATATCAATATTATTTTAGCTTCCCTCTAATTAATTTCATGTGGATCCTCCATACAATTTTAAATTAAAGTCATTGCATACATTATGTCAGGTCTAGTTGTTGTTAAGTGCATGAGACTCCCAATCATACTTTTTTATAAGGTAGAATTTACCTTTGCACTATCATCCTTTCTGGAAAACCTTTCTCCAAGAGCAATTGGAGTTGCAACTGCTTTGCAATCTTTCATATTGAATTTTTTCAATATATATTTTTTATACTTAGTTTAAGAATAATTTTTTTTATCATGCAACTGTTTGATTTCCATACCAAGAAAATAATGCATCAAGCCAATATCAGTCATTTCAAATTGTTTCATCATAGCATTTTTGAATTCTTGCATTAATAAGCCACTAGTACTAGTATAGATGAGATCATCAACATACAATCAAATCATTAAAAATTCTTTACCTTGATTCTTTGTATACAAGTTTGGTTCAGATTCGCTCCTCTTGAAACCATTACAAAGAAGATAATTATTTATGCAACTATACCATGCTCTAGGTGTTTGCTTGAGTCCATAGAGTTCTTTCTTTAGCTTGTACACTTTATTCTCTTGACCAATATTCTTATAACTAGGTGGTTTTTCAACAAACACTCTTCAATCAAAGGTACCTTAAGAAAAAAATATTTCATGTCCAACTAAAATACGTTCCATTTAAACTAGGCTACTAATTCTAAAATAGTTCTAATGGTGCTCATCCTAGCAACCGGTACATAAGTTTCATTATAGTCAATACTTGGTCATTGTGTATAACCCTTTTCCACCAATCTAGCTTTATGTTGCTCAACTAAACCATTTATGTTGTACTTGGTCTTATAAACCCATTTCACACTAATGATATTTTTACCAGGAGGTAAATCTGCAAGTTCCCAAGTCTCATTTTTAAAAATAGTATTCATCTCATAATTTATAGCATCAATCCATATTTACTCTTGTAATACTTTTTATTTGTTGTTGGATCATCTCGTATATGACCAAGTAAAACAATTTCAACAAATTTTGTTTGACTAAGAATTTATGTTAAGATTCTAATATTTCTTGTAGAAGAACTAGATGTAGAATCTGGAGTTACACTACCATGTGAGGAAGAAATTGTAGCATATCCTAAACTTGTAGAAGAAGAATTTGAACCCTCATGTGATAAATCCATCATTATTGGTTCCTTCTAATCTTTTTGTCTATCTTCATTCCATTTCCACACTACTCCATCATAAAATATTACATTACAACTACTTACAACCTTTCTTGTAATTAGATTATACAATTTATAACCTTTTGTTTCTTCAGTGTATCCAACAAGAATACATTTTTGACTTTTATCATCAAACTTATGCCTATTTTCTTTAGGTATGTATGCATAAGCAATGCAGCCAAATACTTTAAAATGAAAAATACCAAACCACCTTCCACTCCATGTTTTTGAGGTGTCATATCCCAAACACTTGTGGACACCTATTTAATAAATATATAGTAGTACAAGCAACTTCAACCCAATAGTAATTTGGCAAACCTTTGGTCTTCATCATGATTCAAGCCAATTCAAAAATTATTATATTTTTTTTCAGCTACATAATTTTGATATTATGTGTATCTAGTGGTTAACTACCTCCTAATTCCATGTTCATTGCAAAAATTATAAAATTCATCAGAGGTAAACTCTCCCCCTCTATTTGAGCATAATATTTTTAAATAATGTCCATTTTCATTTTCAAATTGGGCTTTAAACTTTTTAAATGTATCAAATGCTTTTGATTTATGTTGCAGGAAATAAACCTAAGTCTTTCTACTATAATAATCAATGAAAGTAATTGTTGACACCTTAAAATATCACATTATCCCTTGTTTAGTGTTAATGTTTAATTATTTTGCAAAATGCTCCAAAAATACAATTATTTTGTATTATTATATTAGCTTACCTACCTTAGCACCTTTTCCCCACTAAACCCCATCCTACACCTATCCCATGATCATAAGGTGACCACCCCACTTACCTATCCTAGGTGCAAATCACCCTAGTCTACCATATCACCCTATTATAGGTCAAAATCATGACCTCATTTGAAGTTCAAAAACAAAGCCCTTTTTTCTACAAATTGATTGTGTCTCCACGACTTTGGGATTGCACAAATCCACAATGCACAAAATTGGGCCCTTTGTTGAAGTGACATCAACATGAATGCCTCAAAACCTAATTTTGCACAAATTCAATGCATGAAATCGATATCACCAAAGTCAAAGGCTAAGGAAACACTGCACAAAATTGGGCTCCTTTTGGTGATAACATTAGTATGACATCATGTAGACCTAAGAATGTGCAAGACTCAATACATAAAACTATGATTGTGCAAATTTAGGATCATGTAGTGATGATTTCAATAGAATTCAATGGGATGCATAAGAGGCTAACTACATGAAGCCATGATGCATTAAACTAGGTTGCACAAAGTTGTGATTACCTCAACAATGACATAAGAATTAAGAAGAGTCTGAGAACATGCAAAAAAAGTGTTCTAAATATCCTTTACATAAGACCAATATGCATAAATCCAAGCTTCCTTTAATTATGACATCAATGCGTCCATATCCAAGATTAAATTTTTGTAAGGTGCATAAAACCAGAGCTTCCCATTACACAAAGTCTGAGTAGCCATGAGAAGACTTTGTAACTACCTCATTGCTTCCAAACTAGTAAACCAAGCTCCATCCAAATATGAAAGTGATAGCCATGATAAATTTGTTACAATGGTTCAAGCCACTTGCAAATATTGATAGAGCAAATTCCACAAGAATTCAAATTCAAATGTAGAACAATATCTAAGATGACCATAGTGGCTTTTAATTTTTTTTTCAAAGTTGTCTTTGTAACAATTTTTAAAACTAATTGTAAATATTACATTGCAAGTTTCAAAATATAACCTATAAATAAGGCATGGGACCTCAATTACAAGGATCGTATTTGTAGTCATTTCCTGGTATTGCTATATAATTTTATCGTGGATCAATGAAATGATAGTTTTTAAGCCTCAATTACTATCTAATTGTAGGTTTTTATGCATGTATTCTTTGTTTTAATTCATTTATATTACACTTAACACTTAGTCTATTATGTTAAAGCAAATTCTGATTTTTAGATCACTATTGGATTGCTAATTTTTCAAGTCCTTGGAATGATTAATTTTTTTTAATTGTGAACAAGTCTATAATTGAATTTGGTAATGGTTGGTCTATTAAGTATCATGTAATTGATTTAGTTAGCATATTATTTAGTGAGATTCAAAGCTATTACACTATATCCCATTCACCTTTTAATATATCTTTCTAACATTTACTCCTTTATAATATTTTTCCCTCAAAAATTTAATCATTTCAAGGAGTTGGCCTTCTCTAGAGTTTAAACATAGACAAATCTGTTGGACATTTTGAGTCAAAGTTGTCATTTATGTCAATAAATGAAGTTGTATCCGCTCATGTAGAGGAGTTGGAGAGCAAGTGGGTAGTTAAAACTCTCTAGTTATGGAGAGGCCCAAGTTCAAATCTCTCCCCTCACATGTTGCGGATATGTTGTATATAAAAGGTTCCTCATAAAAAAAAAAAAATTGAAATTATCATATGTAAAAAAAATAATAAATAATAAAAAAATAAATGAAGTTGTCATTAATGAGTTATCGATAATGTCAAAATATCAATAGGAACAATGCAGAGGTTAAAGGTAAAAGGGCTTCATAATATTTTTAATATTATGTGGAAGAATAAGTTAAACGGTTTTTCATAAAAACCCAAGGAAGCTTATTGCAAAGCTAAAGGAAGGTTTAATATTTTTTATAAAAAATTTAAATTCAAATTGAATTAAAATTTTATAAATAAATATTATTTATACAAAGTTGTACAATGAGATAAGGTCTTAATAAAACCAAAGGGTTTTAAAGAATTAATTTATAAAATTTAAATTCAAGAGAATTTAAATAATTTATAAATTATTAAGTTTAAAGGAAAATCATAGTACTGACATCTAAAGTTTGAAGAAAATTTGAAGCATGGACATATATGTGTGAAGGAGGAAATTGATATAAAAACTCATACCTTAGAGGCATTAAAATTATCCTTTTGCTCGATTTTTAATGCATGCAATTGTGTTTAGAACTTGTGCGGAAAAAGAGAAATGAATTTCTTGTGTTATGTGCTAGCAAAGAGAGATAAAAATGAAAAGCACCGAAATTTAAAATCCATTTGGGAAGCATGGCCTAGTGGCAAGAGGGCAGCGGTTATAGTGTTTGGGGGCTAGGTGACCTACGTTCAAAACATGGTGGTAGCATGTTTTGGTGGTTGTTTTTGTTTTGGAAGAACCAAAGGAAACGATGCACATTTTTCTAGACAAAGTCGGGAGCATTATAGAGCACATGGTGCTCTTTAGTCCCCAAGCGAATGCCTAGCTCGTGCGACGGTTGGAGTTGCGGCTAGGGCACTGGTTGAGGTTGCGTCGTGAGTTCGAAACCCACCAAGGAAAAGGTAATAAATTTTGATTATTATTTTGTGTTGCCTAAAGTTTTACATGAGGTATTAGAGAGTTAAAATGGTTTCTTAAAAGGATTTTTATTTTATTATTATTTTTTGTAAATTGGAGGAATAAGGGATTACATTTATGTTTGTGTCACATTGATTTGTTGAAGTTTTAAAAGGATAAATGGAACTTATTGCATTGAGTTATTTTGGAAATAAGAGTGCATTAAATATTATTTTAATTGGGATATTATAAGGTGTAAGTGGTGAATTATTTTTGTAAATTTAGATGAATGATTTCTTAAATATGGAGCGATAAGGTGTATGTGTGTCTTGATATTTATATTGTATTTTTGAGGGAGTTTATCATATTATAACTTCTTTGAGCTTGGCAAAGAAGTGTTTGTGGTTTTGGTAGATTTATGATATTCCTTCATCATCAAGAAAAAGGTATGAACACATTCTTCCATAGTTAAGTTGATTGGTTGTTTTTTTGGAAAATAAGTTTGGAGTGAAAAGGACTTGATTAGGGTTTCCTTTTGAGTGTGTTGAGTTAATGCTTCAAGGTTTTCTGGAATAAAGAGTTGTGTTTAAAACCTTGTTTTATAAGCATTGTTGTTGAAGTCATTGGTTGAGCAAAGAACTAGGGTTTGAAAAGAACATGAGTATCATTGTTATGTGAGAGTTGTTTTGTGAGCATTGTTGTTGAAGTGAGTTTTTGAGAAAAGAACTTGAACTAGGGTTATCATTGTTATGTGAGATTTGTTGTTGAGCATTGTTGGAAATATTTTGAGTTGGTGTTTATATACTTGGACTAGGGTTTGTAAGGAATAATTATTTCATTGAGTGATTGGTTGAGTAGAGTTGGTTGAGCCTAGTCAAGTGGATGTGTGAAGTGATTGTTCAAGTTCCATAAAAAAAATATTCTATATTATGAATTGAATTGAGAAAGTGATTGAGTTGAAGGATATTGAGTCTCTAAAAATTCTCCGTATGCTTTTGAAAGAGTAATTGAAATTGTTTGAGCATTGTGATGAGTATAGACCATATTGAGTCTCTAACAATTATCTTTATGTTTCTATGAGATTGGACAAGTTCTAGTGTGGACTTGTTGAGCAGATTTGAGGTAAGTCTTTGAGAAGACTTGTGGATAAATTTGAGTAAGCTTTTGTGGAAGCTTACAATACAAATTGAGAGTAGATTTGGTTAAGTTCTTGAGAGGACTTATTGAGCATATTTGGTTAAGTTCTTGAGAGGACTTATTGAGAAGATTGGACAAGTTCCAGAGAGGACTTGTAGACTGATTTGTGTGAGCTTTTGTGAAATCTTACAAGGTATATTTGAGATAAGTATTTGAGAATGCTTGAGAACAAAGTTGATTAATTGATTTTTTCAAACCTTGAGTTAAGGTTTGAGGCAGATCCAACATATTTGATTGATTGATTTGTTCAAACCTTGAGTTAAGGTTTGGGATAGATCCAGAAGAGTTGATTTGATATTGAGTCAATATTTGTTTTAAGGCTTGAGGATAGATATTGAGGACTGATTTGTGCTAGACCGAGGTACTATGTTTAGTATAAATTTGAGGACAAAGTTTGATGAATATTTGAAGATAGATTTATGCCAGACCAGAGATAGGAATTGAGTATAGATTTCTACTAGACTGACAGACTGTGTTTAGTATAGATTTGAGATAGAGCTAAGTGTAAGATTTGGAGGTGATAAATTAGAAAGAATGAAAATATCTAGTGGATAGAGATCCATTAGCTAGAGTAGGAAGGATAGGTCTTTTGAGTGACGACAAGAGTCTTTAGTGGATAGAGATCCATTATCCAGTGCAGTAGAGGGAACAATTCTTCTAGAAGATCACCAACTAGAGCAAGAGGAGAAAGGAGTTCTCCTGTGGATGGAGATATATGAACTTGATTAAGGGGATTGATATCTCATTTGGATAGAGGTCCATAAACATTGTAATAGGTAAAGGATTCCCAAGATATTGATTGAGAAAATTTTAGTGAAATATTTTCTCTGTGGAGTAGCCCACATTGGGTGAACCACATAAATTGTGGTGATTTATGCATTACTTTGATTACTACTATTGATATTGCTATATTTACATTGCATAATACTGATTGAAAAATAAATAGTAAAAAGTGGTCTTATACTGTTCATCCCCCCTCTTAGTATAAGCTTGTGTTCTTTAATTTGTATCAGAGTGGGTTCCCTCAAAAAAAAAAATTAGCTTGAAGGAAAACATAAAAAGAACACAATGGATTCTAAGAATGGACCTTTAGATAATTTAGTACCAGTATTTGATAGAAGTGATTATGTATATTAGATTTTGAGAATGATGATGAGGCCTAGAAATGCCTCAATCATAACATGTTTTGAACACTAAAAATGCCTATAAAATCTTATGTTTTATATGATATATTAGTTAAGTTGATTCAATATGTTGTATATTAACCATTTTGCATGATCAATGTATTTGAAATATTATATGCTGATTTTACAGCTTTTTGCATAGTTTTGTGTTTCTTTTGCTATGATTTGCTAAAATGGGATATGCTTAGAATAATAGCAGCATTTCACTAATCATGTTTTGATTTGTCAAGCATTTATTTCATCTAAATCTGGCAACAGTGCAAGCAAATTGTTGCTGTGCAGCAAAAACTAGTCTTTCCCATGTAAATTCCAGCCAGCTATCCATAAATAGCAAGGCATGGAATTCACATGAGGAAAGGGATGAAGACCATTGGAATTTGATCTTAAGAGATAACCCACCTGAGAGATGCAGAAGAGATCACTATAAAAGCATACATTTGTTCATTTTGAAGTATCTTTGGAATGAATAGATATCTTTGAAATGAAAGATCACAACATCTTCGAAATGAGCGAATCTTTAGAATGAAGAATGTAGTATCTTCAGAATGAGGGGATCTTCAAAATGAAGCATGCAATATCTTCAGAATGAGCGATATTTGAAATGAGAATGCAGTATCTTCAGAATGAGCAATCTTCGGAATGAGAATTGCATTGTCTTCGAAATGAAGCCACTTATCTTCGGAATGAAGAATAGAATGTGTTTCTTTGACCTGTTGACTGATTTTTGAAGCCAAAAAAAGGGAAATAAAGGTTGAAAAAGGTAAATAGAAAGATATTCCATCTGTCTTTGCCGTCATTGCCAACCAAAGCCATCATTAAGGGAAAGATCAAGTTTTAGTCCTCTTCTAGGATAACACCAGAATTTGTTGCAGCATTGTAGGATTAGATCTTTTGAGATATTCTTTGTTTGTAATCAGATTATAGGATAGCTATAAATATTGCTCCCATTCAAGTTGAGCATATAAAGGAAGTATATAGAAGGAAGTATATAGAAAAGGAGGTAGCAAATAGTGTAAGAAAGCTAGCAGAAAATACAAAGTATAGGTAGAAATTGACTGTTACAGTCCTGTAACAGTTTTTCAGTAGAATTAATGTAATCATGTCTTCTAATCAATAAAGTGCACCAGTTCTATTTCATATTGCTTATAAATGAGTGTTATTAAGACTTAGAAAGAGAGAGAGACTTACACCTTCTTCTAGACAAAGAGGTTGGCCACTTCCAGACCTAGGAGGAGGACTAACAAGCAGGTTTTTATTCTAATTTTGCTGTAGCAGAATGAGTTGTAGAACTTGTTATTTCAATTGCTTATAAACAGTTGACAATAATTGCAGTCTTAGTTTATTTTTATATTAATCTTGTGCTTAATGTTTTAGCTGTAATATTTACCTTCAGCAAAGCTTCCACTTTATTTCAGACTGTTATTTCCAGAATTTATTGTTTTTCAGCAATTTCCTACATTTTATGTTTTGCTGTCAAAACTTGCACAAAAGATTGACAACCTTCTGTTATAGAACTTTGACAATTTTTATTTCCACATTAGATCTAGACTTTCATTACTACAAAAGTAATTAGATTTCCTTTCTGCAATTAGGATCAAACTTTCAATTTTGCAACTATTATTTATGTAATATAATTAGGTCTCATTCTGCAATTGTAATTAGGACTTCATTTCTGTAGTTAATGATTAGTTTCCAATTATACAACTTAGATTAAGATTTAATTCATGTAATTTAGAGATAGGAATGTTCCAAAACCCCCCACACAACTAGTTCCACCAATAAAACCTGATGCTCTAGATTGACCTAAGTTATAGTTATTTCACTTCTTCCATAGATAGCCTTGTACACTACCCTGGATTGACAGATTCATTAATAATTAATGATGGTATAACGACTATGCATCAAATGAAGATCTACCTAAAGGCACTTGGCAATGAAGTTTGAGAATTAGTTTAAAATGGATACATACCACCAATTGATCCACCTATAGACAAGGAAGGTAAGCTTCTACATCATTACAATTCAAAAGCAATGAATGCACTTTTGAGAGGTTTGCATAGAACATAATCAATGAAAGTTATGCATTGTCAAGATGCAAAAGGAATGTAAGATAAATTACAAAATATATATGAAGGAGATAAAGGTTTAAAGAAAGCAAAGATACGAAATTTCAAAGCACAAATTGAATATTTAAGAATGAATAATGATTAAAACATTAGAACTTATCTACTTTGAGGTGATGAGGTTGTTAATGCTATGCAAGGACTTGGAATGAAGGTTGATGAATCAGATATTTGTTATAGCTACGAGATGAATCTAATAGAGATATATTGTATTATAGAGGTTATTTGGTTTTGGTTGGCAAGCAATAGAGTAAGGGAGTGAGGGTGTCTTGTATGAGTATTATTGGTGTATCTAGATATTGCCATTAAGACACACTCTAAAAATTATCTTTATTGATATTTATGTGTTTCCAAACTCTTCAAGGGTGATATTTCTCTAGAACATGATTAATATCATATGTAATATGGTGGAGAGGGATGTACGATTTGCATAGGCACCAGATTTGTTGGCATAGACATACAAGGAGTTGCATGGAGCGAGGATGACTCGATAAACATGATTGAGCTATAGTTTTTTGGTACATTTATGGGTGTGGAAGCATATAGCCATGATGAAGCTAGTGGGACTATCATATTAGGCACATATCCTAATGGTGGAGATGTGCCATATACCTTGAGATGGTGGATAGATATGGAGGAGCAGGTGAAGAGGCCACATGAGGGTAATGCACTATATTATCAAGGTGGTTTTGGGAGATTGGTTTTCCAAAATATTATCTAGAATCCATGGAGAGGAGCACTAGTGTGGGTAGATAATGTGGAGGATTTAATTTGAGTTATGTGAGGCATATAGGTTTTTGGTCACTATCTATCCCAGATTGAGTTATTTCTATTTTTACATGTTGAGAGTATTTGGTTTATGATAGATATTTCCTAATCCACTAGTGGTGATCTAGAGGGTCAAGGGAGATCATGGGATGCAACCATGAGTGGAATTATTGGATATCAGTTTAGATGAGGATATGGTGATACTAGATGTAGATTATGAAGGTACCATGCTAGAGTATGATGCATGGTGGTTGATATGGAGGTGGAAGCCTAGAGTTGGAGTGGTTTATGGTGTATGTGATATAGGGGAAACAATAGCTAGAAAATTAGAGTAGGTTTTAGATGGTACAAAGGCAACAACTATTCGATCAGGGATAGGAGCAGTTAGTCTAGATATGATGATAGATGTTGGTGGTGATGAGGAGAGGGAGGAGGACAAGTCACCACTTAGGTGATGTGTGTGATGATATATGGATATAATATTTGGTCCATTTAGAGAAATAGTGGAAGAGGTAGAAAAGGTTCTAGGAGAGGAGGTATTAGCATTGGATTTTGGGGGACCATATTTTGGTGATACCATTTAGTTACAGGATATTTTGGATGCTATGAATAAGATAAATATGTTGAAATATAGGATGCAACTAATAGAGAAACAAATGAAAAATTGAGAGGTCACATAGATCTTGGAGAGGATGGGGTTACTAGCAAAGAGATATGGAGCTTTGGCTGATAAGACTAGACTATACCAAGAGTTATATCTATAGGAGAAGAGGGCAACAACAGATAGGGCAAGGTGATAAGATGAGATAGATGATCTTGATAGATGGGTATCTACTCTAACATCTACACAAGATAAAAATTATACAAAGAAGGATATAGTGATGGTGGAACTAGATATAGCCACATAAGAGGTGTAGAGTTTGTAGAGTGAGCAAGTTGTTATGATAGCTAACATGGCCAAACTCTGAGAGGAGGTAGGACAACTAAGGGTATAGAGTGTCAATATTGAGGACTTACAACAAGCATGAGATGATGTGGAGTCTATCTATGACCAAGAGAGGTATAGGATATAAGTGTTGGAGTTGGATATGGTGAGACAAGGATTATCAATCCCATCGTATTTAGGGTCTCAATCACATTCACATTCATGATGAATTTGGAGGAGCACACAATTCGTGGTCCTTGTAATACCTCAAATTATGGATCCCACAACATCATAGGTAGATGGATCCACCTGAGAATAGGGTGGAGAGGGGATGTAGATGAGATCCAAGGAGGATCCTAGGGTGCATGAGTGGAGTGGGGAGACTCCTAGTGTTCAACATGACTGATGTCCTTTTTGGCATGGCAAATATGCCACTAATTTTATATGTTTTTATTATACATGTATGAGATGAAGATGATATGTATAGTGTGTCAGGTGATATAACCTATGTGCAATTTTGATTATATGCAATAGGTGATGTGGCCCATGCACAATTTTTATTATGTGCGACATGTGATATATCCTACACATAATTTTTATTATGCGTATATCATTTTGATATATGATATATGTGATGGGTATTGATGATGCTGATTTGATGTGTATTTATTATTTATGGTGTATAGTTCTGGATGTTTAATATATGTAACCATGTAATGAGATATATGAATTTATAGATGGTATGTGAGGAGTAGCATTCTGTTGTTATTTGTTAATGTGTAGGAATGAAAAGGTATGTATATGAAAAATGTATCATATGTATACTTGATATATGCTCATGCAGTCATAGTTTTGTATGAATGCATTGATATTTGATAATCATAAATGGTTTTTATTGATCAATGATAAATTAATAGTCACACATATAGACATAATATGATGCAAATAGACATACAATGCGTATGATGAATGCAAAGCTAACAAGATACGTAGGTGGGCTATGCAAATGATGGTTTAAGTAGGCACTAAATGGCTATTGATAATGATCATGATGACCTATTGATTATACAGTGGAAGAATAATGTGAAGAGAACATTATTATTTGGCATAACTAGTTGTGATGTTGTTTACTCATTCTTACAAGTGGTTTTGGATTCTAGAAGAATTTCTAGAAATTCAAACACCATAGTTTGAACAATCACACTCATTTATTTGTTAGCCAAGGTTCTATAGATATATTGACTAATATTATGCATATCATGGACCAATGTGTGTGCATTTATTTTCATTTATTAAACTTACCCAATATAAGCTAGATCATCCATGAGTGCATAATTTTTTGTACAAAATAAGGTTGCTAATGTGATAGACATGTCACCACTCATAAGGCATACCCCATTGCTAGACAAGATTTTATAGCCATTATCCCTATAATTTTTCAGCATTGCTCAACTACTAGACATGAATCTATAGTCATAGTGGAGACATCCAAAATACTTGAGGATACCGAGAGCAAGATATTTGGTAGTTATATTTTTGTTCTTTTGCTTTTGATTATTTTATGTTATTTTTTATTTTTTTTGATAGCTTGTCCTATTTTGGATTCTTAGGATTAGTGTTTTATATGTGATTGGTCCATGAAAAAACTCAAGTTAGCTAGGGGAAGCCTTGAAGTGCTTTAAAATTTTGGTAACGTTCATTAAAGGTTTATTGGATCAACTAAAAATGGTTGAATAACAAAATATATTTATTTTTACCAGGCACCTAAGAATAGGATTGGACATCACTATAGTTGTGCTAAGTAGTGTATGCTTATGTCTTCTTCTTTGTGTTTTTGTGATTTTTGTGTTGTTGTTGTTGTATCCAAGATGATGGATGCGTGTGTATAAGTTGATTATCATGAGAAGGTGACATAGAGCAATGTAGTATAATGATATGCATGATGATGTGACATGAAAAAATACACATGGATGTGTACTGACATATGTGAACAAGGTATTACTGATAAACCAAGTGCTATAGGTTAACATGTATGCATGAATCCAAAATTTTGATGCAATCAACACATTAGGAGGATTAATTGGATTTTATGTATGAATATAATGAATGAATTGAATGTCAATGTTTGGTGGTATAAACATGAATAAATAAGTAATGGAAAATATAAATGTTCATGAAATAAGCATTTTGAGACAAAATAAAGTAGAATGAAATAAGTATGAAAAATAAGGAAGAAGAAAGTAAATGAGATAAAGAGAGAAGAAGAAGCAGCCAATCAACGGTATATAGCCACTCATGCATGGACCTACATAATTGATAGGTAACTTGTAATGAAGTCATCAAAATTATGTAGGATTTAGGAAGAGCCCTCAAAATGATAGAGATCAAGACTTGGTCTTCCACTTTTTCTCCTAAGGATTGTAGTTTTGTTTTCAATTTTGCCACTCTATAGAGGAATAACTCTACCATTTATCTTGATTTCATATGAAGAGTATGAAGCTATGTTTGGAGGTGAAGAATCATTGATTTATTCTTCCCTACAAATATGGTTGTTAAGGCATCCTATGCATCCTTACCATTCTTAACTTCACTGATATGAGGTTGGATATCATCAGTAATAGCTAGCAAGATCATTAAGGATAATTTTCTATCATTTTTATCAAATGTTGTTTGATCTACTCTTGCTGATTGAGGTCTAGTTTCACTTCCATCCACTATAGACCATAGATCCTCTACAGTTAAGATAGATTTCATTTTAGTCTTCCATGCAGAATAATTTGAACCTTTGAGGAGTTGGTTCTTAGTGAGATACTTGTGCATCATGGCCACGATGAAGGTTTCAAATTGATAGGACTAAGATGGTTGTATCTTGCACTATACCCTCAAAAGAGTGTATGGAAGATGTTTAATTTGCTTCTATAAGATATTTAATGGCACCTGCCTTAACACCCTTAACAAGGGATGAAAATTTTGAGTATTTTAAGCTAAACAAATAGAGCAAATTAAAGGGGTAGGTTTTGAAATACTTTTGATTGCGCTCTCTAGGATATTTAATGGCACCTGTCTTAATACCCTTCAAGAAGGATGGAAATTTTGAGGAAATTAAGCCAAACGAAGAGAGTTTATCAAGGTGTTTTTAATTTTTACTTTTTATGGGAAATAAAATTGACTTTGTTTTAACCTGTGCAAGGTGTAGCACGATTTGGAGTGAAGTTTGGGTTTTGTGAAATGTTCCTTCAATGTTCTATTTGATTGTTTAATTGCACACAAAAAACATGATTTTTAGTGCAATAATAAAAAACAAGAGATAAACCCAAATTATTATCACTCTAGGTGTCGGATGCAACCGAAAATGCACCTAGTATAGTCAATTTTTAAGAGAAGATGTCGAGTAAAATAGAGAATGCACCTTTCTTGCTTTGAAATATCTCCCCTTTCTCTTTACAATTTTGCAAAAAAATAGAATCACAAGATATGACTTTTATCCCCCCTTAATTTTTATAAAATTGAAAAATTAGAGCACTCCTTTCAAGACAAGTCGAAACACGATCCGCATTTGAAAGGCTTCCATACCAGTCGACACACGACTTTGGTTTTTGTCTTCCACACTCAAGCATGAGGAGAAAAAAAAATAGGATTGAATAGATCTCAAGTTTACAACAAAATATTGCTATTTTATGTTTTATGTCTCCTTTCTTTAAGGAGAGAACAAAAGCAAAGTTTGAAGGTTTGTGGAAAATGAGATAACCTTTATGCTTCCTCAATCATGGCATGCTATGTGTTTTGCAATAGAATTGTTGAGTTTCTATGTCTTATATCTCCAAAAATGAATGAAGAAAACTATAGAAATCCTATGGAGTTTATTGCAAAAAAATGTTGAAGCAGGTTTTTAAAATTTTCCAAAAAGAGGTTTCTATGTTTCGTTTGTCTCCAATTGAGAGAAAACACTTTTTCATTTTTGGAACATTTAAGGCAGAATTTATGTTTGGATTTCAAGTTCTCTAAGTTTGATAAAGCAAAAAAAAATATGTATGAAAGATGAAATTTCTATAACTTAGGAAAAAATTGGAAAAAAATGGTCCAATTTAATTAAAAATTGAATATTTTATTCCAATTTGAAAATAAATTATATAAAAAAAATCAAAAAATAATATTTTCAATGCTGAAAAAACTATAGAAAATTAAAAATTTTCAATTTTTTTTTATGAAATCGATTAAAAACCTTTGCAATTGGAGGTGATGGGAATCGAACTGGTGCCTCCATGGATGCTAGGTGACCGCACTAGCCAATCGAGCCACTGCCTGGTTGGATATGTATTCAGCGTGGCTACAACTTAAGGTGGCTGTGATGGTGATGAGCCTTTGTGGGATTTATCCCACATGCATCCCAAAATGGGATGCATAAGGCTTTATAAGTCGTGACACTCCCATACAACATCGATTGCATGTGGGTAATTGATGAGTCTTGCCTGCCCTTTTTGGACACCGCCACATGGCGCTAGGGGTGGGCCTAATCGAGTCCAAGTTAGTCTTGTCGTCCAATGGTTGTCCAACACATGTCAAGTTTGAGTTAGTCCTCTGATCCAGTCAGCATTCAGGTGGCACATGGTCGTTATGCCACATATTTCCTAGTTAGTATCCATGTGGCATGTGGTCGCGATGCCACATGTTGCCTAGTCAATGGTCGAGGTTATGCCTCAAGGTGCATGTAGTCTAGAGATCATTAGATCTCACCACTTGTCATGTCACGATTGGTTAGCTTTAGGGATCAGAGGGCCTCCTACCCTCATGGATCTCGAGGTGGTTGAGGATCGAAGGGCATTGCTACCCTATCAGATCAAGAGGTTGTGGCCCACATGCGTCCAGCTGGGAGGTGAGGATGCTTCTGCCTTGTCGACCCTCCCAAATATATGGAGGTCACATGGATTTATAGGTAGGCCTATGGGCCTACATGATGTGTGTGGGCCTGAAGGGCCTACGTGTCGCCTATAGGGCCAGCAGGCTGCTACAGGGGGTCTAGTGGTCTTGTGCGGTGCATGTGGTCTTGTTGAGCCTATGCGTCGCTTATAGGTCTTGGATGGCCTACGAGTCATCTATGTGGGGGCCAATAGAGCTTCTCCTATGATCTGAACCTACGAGCCTGTGATCCTCATGGAGAGTGGTGGAGATCCAAAAAATGCCTAGGAATCCATGCGAGGAGACAGCAGGTCTGACGATGCAGAAGAATCAGTAGGGAGGAGGCAACACAAATGCCAGGTAACCAGGTGGAACAAGCGATGCTCATGTTATCCACCCTAGCGAGGATACCAATGATGTAAAATGAATGAGAATTAGATTAGGAAATAATCAATCGAACATTAGGATTTGCCATTAAATTCAAAGTATAAATAGGTTACAAAATAGATTATTTAATGACTTAGCATTAGAAGCGCTAACATCGTTTAATAATAGATTATTCTAAAAAACTAACTAAATATCATAATATATTTAGTTATTAACCATAGTAACTAGAAAGTAATTTGTAGCATAGTAACTATCTCCTATGGTAGCAAAGTAAATGTAATAACCTATGTAGTATACTGCAATATACTACCTATTTCACCCTAATAGCTAATGGATCTTTATCCACTGGATACTATTGTCCTCTATACTATGTTACCTGCAAAGCTTTGTCTCAAATCTATAATTAACACATTCCTTAGTTCTAGCACAAATATACTCAATATTTGTCTCTAGACTGGCACAAACCTATCCTCAAATCTGCACCAAACTCTATCCTCATATCTGTACTAAACACAATCCTTTGGTCTAGTACAAATATATCCTTAATCTCGATCCTTTGATCTACACTAAACACAGTCCTTCAGTCTAGCACAAATATATTCTTAATATCTATCCTCTGATATGCACTAAACATATTCCTTCGATCTAGCACAAATATGTCCTCAATCTCTGTCCTCAAGCCTTAACACAAAGCTTGTCTTAATCTCAAATCAACTTTGTTGGATCTACCACAAACATTAACTCAATATTTGAAAAAATCAATCAATCGAGTCTACTCACAAGTCTTATCAAAGACTTGTCTCAAATATACCTTGTAAGCTTCCACAAAAGCTCACACTAATCTATCCACAAGTCCTCTCTAGAACTTGTCCAAATATTCTCTACAAGTCCTCACTAGAACTTGTCCAAATATGCTCAATAAGTACTCACTAGAACTTATCCAAATCTGCTCTCAATATGTATTGTAAGCTTCCACAAAAACTCACACAAATCCATCCACAAGTCTTCTCAAAGACTTGCCTTAAATCTGCTCAACAAGCCCTCACTAGAACTTGTCCAATATCATAAAAACATAAAGATAATTGTTAGAGACTCAATATGCTCTACATTCATCACAATGCCCAATCACTTTCAATCACTCTCTTAGAAACATACAGAGAATTGTTAGAGACTCAATATACTTCACATTCATCACAATGATCAATCACTTTCAATCACTCCCTTAGAAACATATAAAGAATTGTTAGAGACTCAATATGCTTCACATTCATCTCAATACTCAATCACTTTCAATCACTCTCTTAGAAACATATAGAGAATTGTTAGAGACTCAATATGCTTCACATTCACCTCAATACTCAAAACACTTTCTCAACTCAATTCAGAATATAGAATAATTTGTTTCACATAACTTGAACAACCACTTCACACATTCAATTGATTAGGCTCAACCAACTCTACTCAACCAATCACTCAATGAAATAAACCTTTCTCACAAACCCTAGTCCAAGCATATTAATACTCACTCAAATATTTCCAAAAATGCTTTATCAAGCACTCTCACATAATAATGATACTCATGTTCTTTGCAAACCCTAATTCAAGTTCTTCACTCAACAACTCACTTCAACAACAATGCTTATAAAACAAGGTTTTATCAACAAATCTTGATTCCAAAAAACCTTGAATCAATAAATCAAAACACTCTCAACAATGCTAACCAAACAATCCTATTCACTCCACCTTTTCATACACAACATTCAACAATCACTCACTAGGAAGAATATGCCCATATCTTTTGTTGGATGTCAAAGTTCCTTTGGAAAAACCTATCTTAATCACAATTTCCTTCTTTCCAATTTCAATGGTTAAACACAAAAATATCACTTCAATACTTTCTTAAAAATATTCCCTTAGACACAAAATAATCACAACTCAATTTATGCCTTATTTCTCCCTTTTAAAAAAAACACACATCTTAACTTACATAAAAAAAAATTCTTTGATACACCTTATAAACTCCAACTTAAAATAATATCCAACACCATGAAATATCAACCAAACACCTTACAATACTTTCAACACCTTTGAGTAAATAACATTAAAAAATTAAATTTTCAAAACCCTTATAACTCCCTTAAAACCTTTGAACCAACTAAAAATATGCAAAAATTAATTTTAAATGCCCAAACTATATTCCCAAACTTTTTGGTGAACAATATCAAAGCATACCTCTTAATTCCCCAAAAAGGGGATTCAGCGAGATTCGATCTGTCGTATCCTCTATCATAAGCACCTTAGCACTTGGTAGCCCACCATGTGGGATACTAAGACTAATGTGAAGGAATGTAAAACCCCTTCCTCTTATGCCTTTGCCATCGTTTATCTTTCCACAAATTCACACATTGTTTCTTCCTTGGACGTAGCGCAAATTACAAAGCTTGCAATGTATTTCAAAGGCATGGTAATCTTTGGTAGTGTGGGAGTTCCTCATTATATACATGTAAACTTCACTCCTGTCGGCACTATTTCATTCGAAATCTAATTTTTAATTTTATTTTTAGTAACCCACCTTAGGGTTATTTAACCTTAGCTTAAATTAATTTATAATTAATAATTAAATTAAATAACTTTATAAGTTAAATAAATTAACTAATAAATTAATTTAAAATTAATTTATAATTAATTTTAAACTTCCTTTGTATAATATTATAAAACAATATTATAATATTATTCATTTGGGATTTTTCTTGCACTTTGGACCTCATCTGACTTCTTGTAACCGGGTCTTGAAACTGAAACCGAAACGGATGCTGCCAACTGAAACTACCACTTACTAGTGTTAGTTAGAAATAAAAGACCACTTACTCTTGACATCAATGACAACTTATCACTCAAAATGTCCAACAAGAGTCTTTTGAGTGTGAAGCATATTGAGTCTAACAATTCTCTGCATGTTTCTAAGAGAGTGATTGAAAGTGATTGAGTATTGAGGTGAATGTGAAGCATATTGAGTCTCTAGCAATTATCTATATGTTTCTAAGAGAGCGATTGAAAGTGATTGAATATTGAGGTGAATGTGAAGCATATTTAGTCTCTAAAAAATTCTCTATATGTTTCTAAGAGAGTGATTGAAAGTGATTGAGCATTGTGATGAATGTAGAGCATATTGAGTCTCTAACAATTCTCTTTATGTTTTTATGAGATTGGAAAAGTTCTAGTGAGGACTTGTTGATCTGATTTGAGGTAAGTCTTTGAGAAGACTTGTGGACAGATTTGTGTGAGCTTTTGTGAAATCTGACAATATAGATTGAGAGCAGATTTGGATAATTTCTAATGAGGACATATTGAGAATATTGGAAAAGTTCTAGAGAGGACTTGTGGATAGATTGGTGTGAGCTTTTGTGGAAGCTTACAAGGCAGATTTAAGACAAGTCTTTTAGAAGACTTAAGTGTAGAGTTGATTGATTTATTTGTTCAAATATTTAGTTAATATTTGGGAAAGATCAAACAGAGTTGATTTGAGATTGAGTCAAGCTTTGTGTTAAGGCTTGAGGACAAATATTGAGGATAGATTTGTGCTAGATCGAAGTACTGTGTTTAGTGGAGATTAGAGGAAAGAGATTGAGGATAAATTAGTGCTAGACCAAAGGACTATGTTTAGTGTAGATCAGAGGACAGAGATTTAGGATATATTTGTGCTAGGCTGAGGGACTGTGATTAGTGTAGATTTGAGATAGAGCTTTGAAGGTGACAGAGTATAGAGGATTAAATTCTCTAGTGGATAGAGATCCATTAGCCAGGGCAGTGAGGACAAGAGTCTTCAGTGGATAGAGATCCATTAGCCAAAGTAATGGGTGCAGTAGTTCTTCTAGAAGATCACTAGTCAGAGCTAAGGAGAAAGGAGTTCTCCTATAGATAGATATCCATGAACTTGATTAGGGGATTGGTGTCTCCTTTGGATATAGATCTATAAACATTGTAATAGGGAAAGGATTCCCAAGAGATTGATTAAGAAAATTTTAGTGAAAAAAAATTCTCCGTGGAGTAGCCCACATTGGGTGAACCATGTAAATTAGGTGTCTCTATTATGTTTGGTGATTTGTGCATTTATTTGATTAATACTTCTGATATTGTTATTTATACATTGTGTAATATTTATTGGGAAAGAAAAGTAAAAAGTCTTATACAGTTCACCCCCACTCTTAGTATAAGCTTGTGTTCTTCAGTATGCAAAGGTTATGCAAAGGTTGAGGGCATTTATTTTGATGATATGTTTACTCCCGTTGCATGACTTGAAGCTATAAGAATATTTTTAGCCTTCTCAAGTTTTAAAATTTTTAAAGTATATCATATGGATGTTAAATCAACCTTTCTAAATGGTGTCCTGGAAGAAGATGTTTACATTGAACAACCTGAGGGATTCAACCTAATTGATAAACCAGAATAAGTATGTAGATTAAAGAAGCTACTTTATGGGCTAAAGCAAGCTCCTAGAGCTTGGTATTCAATATTGGATAAGTATCTTCAGGAATAGGGTTTCAAAAAAGGAATAGTGAACAGTAACTTATACATAAAAAATGAAGGAACTGACTTACTAATTGTGGTTGTTTATGTGGATGATATCATTTTTGGAGGTAGTAATGATAAGATGTGTCAAAAATTTGCAAAGAGCATGCAAAGTGAATTTGAAATTTCAATGCTTGGTGAGTTGTCCTTCTTTCTTGGACTTTAGATTTCACAATCATAGAAATGTGTATTTATCTCACAAACCAAGTATATAAAAGAGATGCTAAAGAAATTAAAGTTAGAAGATTACAAACCAATAAGTACCCCCATGGTTACAGGATGCAAGTTAACTAAACATGATGAATCATTTGAGGCAAATCATAAATTGTACATATCTATGATTGGAAGCTTACTATATGTCATAGCTACAAGACCAGATATAATGCAGGTAGTGGCACTAGTGGTAAGGTTTCAAGTAGCACCAAAGGAAACACATGAAGTAGCAATAAAAAATATTCTCAGATATTTAAAATGGACTATGGATTTTGGGCTTTGGTACCCCAAAAATGATAATTTCACTCTCATAACATATACAAATGCAGATTGGACAGGCAGTATTGATGATAAAAAAAGCACAAGTGGAGGAGCATTCTTTCTTAGAGATTGTTTAGTCTCTTGGATAAGCAAGAAATAGGCATCGATATATTTATCCACAGTAGAGGCAGGGTATATTGTAGTGGTTTCTTGTTGTACACAAGTGTTATGGATTAAGTGAACTTTAAAGGACTTCAAGATAGAGCATGATCACCCTATCCCCATATTGTGTGATAATACAAGTGCTATAAATATCTCAACTAATATAATGATGCACTCCAAAACCAAGCACATATCGATCAAATATCATTTTATGAGAGAATAGGTGATAGATAAGCAAGTCAGGTAGGAATATGTTACTATAAAGGAGAATATTACAAATATTTTCACTAACCCACTTCCAAAAGAAACTTTTGAGTATCTCAGAAGAAAATTGGGAGTAGTTTTACTCCCACCCCAAAATTAATCACCTCAAGGAGAGGAGGTGGAGAGAGGGCTAAGGGTATTATATTTAGCCCCAAAGGAGTCCCTTTTCCATTTATGATAAAGGGGGATATATTTGAGTTAGGGGGAGAGCATTCAGTTAGGGGGAGAAGTTTCCTAGGGGGAGCAGACTTGGAAAAGGGTTGCCATCAATGATAAAGGGGGAGATTGTTGGAAATTTTGAGTAAGTTGTGTTGTCATTGATGTCAAAAGGTTTATGTCAGAGAGCACTTTGTATGGAAATAATATTATTCTATGGTTGCTATGGTTGAAATTGATCAAGGCAAAGTTCATCCCAAAAGCAAGGAAATTGGTCGAAAAGAAGAGGCCATGGTTTAAAAGGAAAGACAAATATTATTAAAATATTTATCAATATTATAATAATTGGGTCCAAGAAATCATTAAAAAAATGAGATACCCTTGACAAGGTTTATTGGTATTTTATAAAAGGTTGCAAAGGTTTCTTTTAAATTATTTAAATTAAAATATTTTAACAAAAGTTAAAATTTTAATTTAAAATAATTTATGGCACCAAAGATTCAAATTGATTTTGAATTCAAAGAAAGAGAGAGCCAATGTTTTTTAAACCAAAAAAAGGGTATTAAAAGGAAATGATTTTTCATTTCCAAAGGTTCATTTATTTGAATGCCTAATTGAATAGATAATTCGTGCACTCGATTTTCAAAACAGAGAAGACATTTGTGAGTTCTAAAGGAAAGGGAGGTAGAGTTGCATTTTAAATTTGACTAGAGCAAAAGATATATCCCATAGCATTGGGTAGCATATGTGGTAGGAAGAGTGTGGCTAAGGTGCTTGCGAAGGGAAGGTTTTAGTTTCGAATCCCATTGAGTTGTTTTGCAAGAGGGTAAAACTTTTCTTGTTTTTAGCGAAGGCAATTTCAAATACAAAATCATGGACATGTGTTTACGTGCGGGTGTGTAGCCCAAGCAGTAGCCTAGCCTTGGGCTAAGGCATTGTGGTGTCTTAGATCATGGGTTCGATCTTGAGCACTGGTCATTGATATTTGTGGAATATTTTTTGCAGGTAGAATATTAAAGGTATGCTTTTTAATTTATGTGCTTATATGGTCTTGGAATACATGATTTGACTTTGAGGCTTCAAAATCATGAAAAGAATATAAGTGAAATTGATTATGGAGTCATAAGGTGTGTTAATTAAATATTTTATTTTGGGTTCTTGGTAAATAAATAAATCATTAGAGATTATAAGGTGTAAAAAAATGGATTTTATTTTTGATATGTGTTGAATATTATTTTTGAAAGAGAATGAGATTATAAGGTGTAAACAAAGGGACTTTATTTTTTATATGTATTTAATATTATTTTGAAAGAGAAGGAGATTATAAGGTGTAAACAAGGAACTTTATTTTTAATGTATGTTGAATATTATTTTGAAAGTGAAGGAGTGATAAGGTGTACTTCTGACTTGACATTTTATTGTATTTGTATGGTGAAATACTTGTTGAGTAGATATTCATTTTGAGGTTTTGAGATAGACCATTTTTATATTACCTCAAAAGTGAAACAAAAAGAATTGATTATGAGTAAAACATGTTTTGAAGACATATCTCCATCATAGCAAAAAGGTATGAGCACATTATCTTTTTTTTAGAGTGGTTCGAATGTATGTTGTGAGATATAAGGTGGAATGAAAAGGATTGTTTGATAAGCATTTTTGGAAATATTTGAGTGAGTTTTTATATGCTTCATAGGTGAATGTTTAGAGAACATTTGAGATAGATATTGAAGATTATTTGAGTTAGGGTTTGAGACCCACATTGTGCACATTGTTTGAAGAAGTATGAAAAAAAAAATTAGAGTTTGTAAGCAAGTTTTGTTTCATTAGTTGAATAATTGAATAAAAACTTTGAATGTTGGTTTGAGTATGTTTATTATTGAGAAATTTCTTGAGAAAACTTGAAGGTAGATTTGAAGCAAGTATTTGTAAAGACTTGAGAGCAGATTGAGAAAGTTCTTGAGAGGACTTGAAGGTAAATTTAAATAAAGTCATGGTGAAAACTTGAGAGTAGATTGAGCAAGTTCTAGAGAGGACATGAAGGTAGATTTGAGGTAAGTCTTGGTGAAGACTTGAGAGAATATTGACCAATTTCTAGAAATGACTTGAAGGCATATTTGAGGTAAGTCTTTGTGAAGACTTTAGAGCAGATTTGATTGATTTATTTGTTCAAGTTGTGTGTTAATTCTTGGGGTAAATCTAAGAATGTTTATTTGTGATTGGATCAAGATTTGTGTTAAGAATTGATAAAATATTTGAGGGCAGAGTTTGGTATAGATTTGTGAGCAGATTTTTGCTAGACTTGAGATAGATTTAGATCAGATTTATACTACACTTGGGATAGAGTTTGGTGCAGATCTGAGATAGAGTTGAGAGTAATATTTGGATGTGATAGAGTAGAGGATAGCAATATCCAATGGATAGATATCCATTATCCAGGGCAATGAGGATAGAGGTCTTCTATGGAGAGAGATCCACAAGCCAGTGCAATGGAGGAAAATGTCTTCTATAATATCACCAACCAGAGCAAATGAGAAAGATTTTTTCTATGGAGAGAGTTCCACAAAAAAGAGTAGCAACCAAAAAAATGAATTCATAGGTTTGTAATCAGAATATAAGAAAATGCAAGTCTGATGCAAACGTCCCAAGTAATTATCCTATTAATTTGCAATAAATATACAATAGTAGCACAAGCAAAAATTTTAGATTCAATATTTTGAAAGGAGGATATGGTATCTATTTATAGTTTTTTACGATAGATTCAAGAAAATAAGAGAATTACAAGGATGTTAGAGTGACAAACCAGCAATATTATGATGTGGAAATCTCTTGTTTAATCATAAAAGAAGAGCAATATTTTTCCATTGATATTATGCAACTTGTTCGACCTTCATGGATTCTAGCTGCACAATCTTTCTAAGAATGCATCCAAGTCATCCCATATTCTTGCAGTTGTTTCTTTTTCATATATTTGAAACTAAATAGTTGGGTGTTTCATCTTCCCAACTCAAACCTTATCTCAGAAAGAGATATTGAGTTTATCATATTTATGTCATGATGAAATATTCATTAGATGAATATATTAAGCTAAATTCAATGTCACACATTGATATACCCTTGAAAGGCTAAGATCAAATCCTTAGAAAAACTTGGTGCGTTTTAAATGGATGCAACCAAAAAATGTTCATCATTCTTAAGAGTCTCAAAATTGTGACTATTTTTTGGTTTAGAAGATTTTGACCATGTGGCATAGATATAGTTGGCACTAGGACACGATTTATGTTGCCAATTTGTGAGTTTGACCAATTTTGACTATGGTCTAGAGCTAGCTTACGACCTCAAGACTTCCTAGAGATGAGATTCACTTGAATAATTTTTATTTTGCATTGTCTTCATCGTTTGTTGCATAGAACTGGCTCTAGGTCAGGATTTGATTTCCAAAACTTGGTCTTTTGACTTCTTTGATCATGGCATGGAGTAAGGGATGTATACCACATAGCATAAAATCCTGTTGTAGACCTAAATTCAAATTGTATAAATAGATAGTTTGACTATGTTGACTGCAACATAGAGCCTGCTTGAATGTTGCATGAATTGGATCTCTACTCTCGACCATGATTCAAATTGTAAAGTTGGTCATTTTGACCATGTTGACTATAGCCTAGAGACTACTATCACTAGATCATAATTCAAATTTCAAATATGGCCAATTTTATCATGCTAACTATGGCTTGGAGCCTATTTACATGGTGCATGGTCGCATACTTCACCTCTTATTTTCTTCAAAATAAAATTTGATCATGATGTAGAAATTCTACTCTAATCCACAATTCAAATTATAAAATTGGCCATTTTGATCACACTGACTACACCTTGGAGAATACTGGTTTTGGGATACAATTACGGCTTGGAGACACCTTTCAAAACTTAGAAATTACAAAATTTTCTAAGGATGTTGCCTTTTGGGCCTATAGCTCCTCATCACCTTCTCTTATTTCTCTCACTATGTCCCCTTGACTAGTTCCTCTCATTTGTTTTCTTCTTCCCCTCTACTCATATTTTCTACTTTTTCTCTCTTCTTTTTACTCTTCTCGTTCTTCTCCTTTTTTCCCCACTCTTCTATTATTCTCCTATCCTACCTGCATCATCCATTTTCTATCCCATTTTCCCACCTTACCATAAATTCATCCCATAATGATTTTATTAATTTTTGGATCTATTTTTACACTTTTCTTACTCGTACTTTGTGGAATTATTCAAGGGCATCCACATGTGAAGAAAACAAGCTTATACTGATAGGAGGGGTGAACAGTATAAGACCACTTTTTAGTTTTCTTTCCCAATAAATATTATGCAATGTATCAATAGAAATATCAATAGCAGTAATCAAAGCAATGCACAAATCATCACACACAATAAAGACACCAATTTAACGTGGTTCACCCAATGTGGGCTACTCCTTAGAGAAAACATTTCACTAATATTTTCTTAATAAATATCTTTGGAATACTTTCCCTATTACAATGTTTATGGACCTCTATCCAAAGGAGACACCAATACCCTAATCAAGTTCATGGATCTCTATACACAAGAGAACTTATTTCTCCTCTACTTTGGCTGGTGATCTCCTAGAAGAACCACTACCTCCACTACAATGGATAATGGATATCTATCTACTAAAGACTCCTATCCTCACTTCGAAGACCTATCCTAACTGCCCTGGCTAATGGATCTCTATCAATTGGAGACTGTCATTCTCTATAATCTGTCACCTCCAAAGCTTACTCTCAACTCTATCTCAAATTTATACTAAACACAGTACTTTGATCTAGCACAAATCTGCTCAATATTTGTCCCTAGTCTAGCACAAACTTGTCCTCAAATATGCATCAAAATTTGTCCTCAAATATACACTAAACACATTACTTTGGTCTAGCACAAGTCTATCATAAATATTTTTCATCAATCCTTAACACAAAGTTTGACTTAATCTCAAATCAACTCTATTGGATCTACCCCAGACCTTAACTCAGGGTTTGAACAAATCAATAAATCAACTCTTCTCACAAGTCTTCTCAAAGACTTGTATCAAATCTATCTTGTAAGCTTCCACAAAATCTCACACTAATATATCTATAAGTCCTCTCTAGAAATTGTCCAATCTGCTCAATAATCTCTATCGTCAAATCTATATTGTAAGCTTCCACAAAAGCTCACACCAATATTTCCACAAGTCTTATCTAAGACTTACCTCAAATATTCTCAACAAGTCCTCCGTAGAACTTGTTCAATCTGTTCAACAAGTCTTGATCAAGACTTACCTTAAATCTGCTCAAAAAGTCCTCACTAGAACTTTTGTTTGATGAAGAAGTTCCCTTAAAAACCTGTCTTAAACATATTTTTCTTCTTTGCCAATTTCAATGGTTAGATGAAAAAATATCACTCTTTAACACTAGCCAAAAGGCCTTGGTGGGTTTTGAATGTGAGGCTTGCTCCTGTCAAGCACCTTATCGAGTCACTAGACCAACACATGGGCTATGAGTCTCCATGCGAAGGGGAATGCATAAGCCTTTACTTTATTTCCTTATGAATGACATGATGCAAAAAATAGAATATGCTCTTCCTTTGAAAAATGACACTCGACAGGTTTCAAACCTTGTTCTCCCACCTACCACACACCTTGCTCCTACTTGTCTTTGTTGTTGTCGTTGAAACATCAAAACACACAAAAATCACTCTTCTTCCCTTGCACACGAATCTAGGAGGCATTAACTAAATCAAATTCATTGGGGGACTTTAACTTAGGATTTGCCCTACTTTTATGCATGAAGGCCTTATGACATAAATGTTGGTGCTAAATTGAATTTCAAATTTGATTTTAATTAAAACCTTATAACCCACTTTAGGGTATTTTAAATTAATATAAATTAATTTATAATTAAATTAAAATTAAGTTATAATTAACTTAAATAACTTTGGAAATTAATTAAATTAATTAATAGATTTATTAATAAAATTATATTAATTAATTTATAATTAAATTAGATTTCCCTTTTTTATATTATAATAAAATATTATAATATTATTTGCTTGGGCCTCTTCTTTGCACTTTGGACCATATATGACCATCTGGAACCAGATCTGACCATCTAGAAGTGGACTCTCCTTTTTACATTGATTGTGAAACTGTTTCTTCTTGCACTACTCACTGAAACTGACTTTTGACATCAATGACCACTCACTCTTGATATCAGTGACAACTCATCTACTCAAAATGTCCAGCAATCTACCCCTTTTCATTGATGGCAACCCAATTATCTTTTCCAATTTCCTTAACCTTTTTTTTTTTGCTTCCCCTAGGAAACTACTCCCCCTAACTCAATGCTCTCCCTCTTACTCATTTTCTCCCCATGACATCAATAACAAAGAGTCACCTTTGGGGCTCGGTGCTAAGAATGAGTATCTTAACTTAGCCCCTCCCCCACCTCCTCTTGAGGTGGTTAATTCTAGGGTGAGAGTATTTCTACTCCCAGCATGCATTGATCTTTACCTTTTTTCACTTTCCTTCTCATCTGATCCTTTTGATTCCTCTGACTATTCATGTCCCTTCTTATCTCTAGAATTTCTTCTCTACACCACTTTGTTGTATGTCCATCATTACTGCACTTGTAACACTTAATATTGTTACTCCTTGGAGGTGCAAATATCTTGGGATTTATCTTGGTGAGGCCATATCTATTCCCATCATGAACCCTAAAATTCATTGCCTTGTGACAAAACTGATTACATGAGTAGAAATACACATGAAAAATATGCCTATTTTTGAAGTTCCCATATTCTTGTCTTTCATGTGTCCTACACTGTGAAGCCTTGTGCCCAAATATGTGACATGAGAAACATCATCCATTGAAATTTTCTTGCCTTGACCTCATTGGTCTCTTAGTTTATTTTACCCTATGCTGGTTCTTGTTCCATCTATTTCTACTTTGTGCATTGTTCCTTTCCTTGTTGAAATTTCTATTGTCCAACTCATTCTTAGAAGTCTCACTTTATCTTACACTATCTTCTTTTGAAGTTTCTTCTTCTTCAGAACTTGAGGTTGACTCCTCTTCTTGTTTCTTTTGTACTTGTTCAAAACCAAGACCTATTTTGTTTGTTGACCGTCTTTGTACCTTGATCATATTATCTACGATATTTAAGCTCTTTTCAAACTTGTGTAACATGTCCTTAGACTCTTTTATTTCTTCCCTTACTAGAGCCACTTCTTGTTCTAACTTTTCATATTCTAAGACCTTTGCTTCGAACTTATCCTTGATTTTCTTCATCTTAGCCATTGACTTATTTAGATCCTCTATAAGCTTTCCTTTCTCTTCATCACATTATTGAATATGAAGCTTAAGTTGGGAGTTTTGCTTTCTTACCTTCTTTAATGTGTTAAGAGCATACATAAGCTCTCCCTCAAGATCAACTTATCCTCTCTCTGATTCTTCCTCTGTTTATTTACCTTTGAAAACATCTTCATTATTTTCTAAATTGTCTTCTATAGGATCACCTCCTTATTCTTCTAGCATCCTTAGAATATTCTCTTATGGCCCTTCAAGTGTATCTTCATATTCATCATCACTAAAACTGAAATCATTCTTTGTACAACTATCTTCAAGATGTCCAAAATTACCACATCTAAAACACTTGAGAATTATTGGTGACCTTTTCTTAAATTATTTTTCTTCTGTCAAAAATAGAACTTCATATTTATCATTATCTGAGAAACTATTATCACTATCACTTGAGTACTTACTTGCCTTGTCTACATAGTAACTCCTCTTATGTATTTGAAAGAAATTATTTCCTTGTTTGCCTTGTCCATAATTACCTTTCTTTTGGTACCTATATTTTTCTGACTCCTTGTTCTTATGATCCTATTTTTCTTCATCATTGCTATTTCTAGCTTCTTGACAATTAGTTGCATAGTGACCATACTTTATAGAATTGAAGTATCTAACATATTTTGCATCTTTAAATCTTCTTGGATCCATATTCCTTCTACCATAATTTTCTTCTTCATCACTATATGACACATTGCTTGAATCTGACTTCTTATCCTTTGTCTTCTTAGTAACTTTGAAGGTTGCTTCCTTCCGGAGGTCAAGTTCTTTTGTTTTCATCTCAAAATATGTAATAGTGCCAAGTAATTCATCTCTTGTCAAAAGATCACCATATTTTTATTCCTCTATAGCTAAAGTATTCTCACTAAACCTTTTTGAGAGAGATCTTAAGATCTTATCACAAAAATTAGATTCTTGAACCTCAATTACAAGTCCTTGCATGGGGTTAACAACCTCATCTACACGAAGTAGATAAGCACTAATGTTTTCCTCATCCTTTATTCTTAATTCTTCAAATTGTCCTTTGAGATTTCATATCTTTTATTTTTTGACACTTTTATCTCCTTCATATATGCTTTGCAACTTATCCAAAATTCCTTTTGCTGATTTGCAATGCATAACCTTTATGAACTCTGTTCTATTCAAGCCTTTCAAAATTGCATTCATTGATTTTGAATTGTAATGTTGTAGAAGCTTACCATCTTTATCTGTAGGTGGAGTAGCTGGTAGTGTGTATCCATTTTCAACTGCTTCCCATATTTCATTACCAAGTGTCATCAGGTGAATCTTAATTCTCATACTCCAAAATATATAATCGCTTCCATAAAATACTAGTGTTGAATTATCTTTGAATCCATTGTGTTCTTGTAATATTTTTCTTCAAGTTTTTAAACTCTTCCAAAGGAACCCGCTCTGATACCAATTGAAGAACACAAGCTTATACTGAGAGGGGGGTGAATAGTATAAGAACACTTTTTACTTTTATTTTCCAATCAATATTATGCAATGTATCAATAGCAATATCAATAGTAGTAATCAAAGCAATGCATAAATAATCACACACAATAGAGAAACCAATTTAACGTGGTTCACCCAATGTGGGCTACTTCACCAAGAAAATATTTCACTAATATTTTCTAAATAAATATCTTGGGAATACTTTCCCTATTACAATGTTTTCCTCTATCCAAAGGAGACACCAATTCCATAATCAAGTTCATGGATCTCTATCTATAGGAGAACTCCTTTCTCCTCTGCATTGGCTAGTGATCTCCTAGAAGAACTGCTACCTCCATTGCACTGGCTAATGGATCTCTATCCACTGAAGACTCTTGTCCTCACTCAAAAGACATATCCTCACTGCCCTAGCTAATGGATATCTATCCACTATAGACTGTCATCCTCTATACTCTGTCACCTCCAAATATTTCTCTCAACTCTTTATCAAATTTGTACTAAACATAGTCCTTTGGTATAACACAAATTTTCTCAATATTTATCTCTGGTCTGGAATAAACCTGTCCTCAAATATACACCAAAATATATCCTCAAATATGCACTAAACACAATCGGTCTAGCATAAATCTATCCTCAATATTTTTCCTCAAGCCTTAACACAAATCTTGACTTAATCTTAAATCAACTCTGCTAGATATACCCCAAAACTTAACTCAAGGTTTGAAAAAATAAATCAATCAACTCTACTCACAAGTATTCTCAAATGGTAAGGAGTAAGCCTTCCCTTTCTTTCCTTTTGAATGGTGTGGCATAAAAAATAGAATGTGCTCTTCCCTCACAAAATGACACTCGACAAGTTTTGAATCTTGTTCTCCCGCCTGCCACATGCCTTAACACAACCTGTCATCACCAACTACGCTACATAGCACTGTGTGAAATAAGAGAAGCCTTGATCCTACTTGTCTTTGCTACTATCTTCGGAACCTCAAAACATGCAAAACTCAATCTTATTCCCTTCTGCACGAATCTAGGAGGCATTAATTAAATCGAATTCATTGGGGGACTTTGACTTAGGATTTGCCCACATTTTATACACGAAAACCTCGTGCCATAAAATGTTGGCACTAAATCAAATTTCAAATTTGATTTTAATTTAAACCTTATAACCCACTTTAGGGTTATTTAAATTAATATAAATTAATTTATAATTAAATTAAAATTAAGTTATAATTAACTTAAATAACTTTGGAAGTTAATTAAATTAATTAATAAATTAATTTATAATAAAATTATATTAATTAATTTATAATTAATTTAAATTTCCATTTTTAATATTATAATATTATTTGCTTGGGCCTCTTCTTTGCACTTTGGACCACCTGGAACTGGATCTGACCATCTAGAAGTAGACTCTCCTTTTTGCACTAATTGCGGAACTGCTTCTTCTTGCACTGCTCACTGAAACTAACTTTTGACATCAATAACCACTCACTCTTGACATCAATGACAACTCATTTACTAAAAATGTCCAACAACACATTCATTTACATGGTACTTGTCTCTTTGTCTCACATGTTATCCTCATATCCTTTTTTCTCATTTCACTTTTTCTTCAACTTTCGATCATCCCTTCCACTTTTTGACACATATTACCCCTTTTATTAACTTCACCATCATGACCTATTTGTCTTAGGATGATGGAATTTCAAGGTCCTTTTGATTATTCAGCCATACCTAGTATTCCACTCAACCCTTTATTGATTTTCATTAGGTCTTCCAGTGATACAAACATCCCTTCACTACTTAGAGTCCTCTCATGTACGACAAACATATCTCACATTATAATCATAATTTGAGTTTCAGGAATATGAGTCCCTACATGGATATTACCATTAATAGAATGGTTTCCCTTACTCATCCTATCATGTGCATAATCTAAATCTAAGGATCCATAATGTATGCAAAAGAAAGTAATATTCATAATAATGGATCCTTAGGCATTTTAGATGCCTCCACTAGGGCTATAGATGCTTGAATAGTAGTGAAGCTACATTAAATAATTATGGGGCTATATCCACTAGGGCTATGGATTCTTAATTGGTAGTGGAGTATACCCTTAGTGTGGTGATATGTCTATCACTTTAGTGACTTTCTTTTGTATAGACCTTTGACTGTTTATGGATGAGATAGCTTATCTTGGCATATACTACACTTGGTTTGTCCAACCTCACTCAAAATTGGGCAATGAACATCACTACACACACATTGGTCCATAAGTAGCTTGATATTTTACAGGATAGTCTTCGTCTCTCAGGGATACTATTTGACTACTATATAAGTTTGATGGTATCACTAGGGTGTTTGAGTTTCCTGAAATTTTTTTTGATCCCCACTTCCTAGGGTACTTGAGACGCCAATTTTTATTGTGATCCTCCCTCATTGCATTATTGTATCTATGTCTTGTTTATATCCTTACCATACATCCTTTGGTCTCATTCACTACATTCATATCATGTGTTATTCTCCAATGTTTCTACCTTATCATTGTGTTATTATGATTGTGTGTTTGCCCTTGATTAATTAACCCAATCATCATTTATTACACGCATACAAACATTCCTAAATGGTGATAAAATAAGTATTTATAATACTATACTATCACATCATAATCATCACATTTTATGTATCACTTATCTCTAATCACATCTAACTATATCATCCATAATAATCATCCATCAATCATTAGACACCCACAACATAAAAACACATAATATTCACAAACATCATCTATCTATATTATCCATTAAAATATTATACATAATAAGATAATTCCCATAGGATAAATCATCATGAACCTTAGGCCCACCACCCAAAATCATGGCTTCTCAAGCCACATACTCCAAAACCCTCACTATTGTCCACCAGTCATCTCACCATTCCCTAACCATTTACCTTTGGACGACCTCTCCTTATCAAAATTTTCTCCTCCAACCAAGCCTAGACCTTCTTCTCTTTCCATCTATCCTTGTATTTTTTACTTTCTCACACACATTTTTTCAATTGGTTCACTGTTCACATATATTTCTTCCTTAACCTACCTATCACTTGGGAGTAGATATCACCCATAAATTTTTTATCCAAAATCAGGCCAATACCCAAAACATACAATTTTAGGATTGCAATTGTTCAATAACATTGATCAAAAATCACCATTAGCCTTCCTATACTAGGGCAAAAGTAGAACTTTCCTTTTAATTCAACTCAATCAATCCTCACCCATCATGCTTTGACAAGTCGATCAAAGTGTCATGAGGACACTTACCAATAGCTAGTCAGTATACCACAACAAATCGTCACTTTGGGTTCTCCCAAAGGCAAAGTTTTAAGGCCATCTGATTCTTTTCTAATTGTTACATCTTATACAATATTTGATTTGAATTAAATATTATACCCTCCATAAAAACCATACTCATAACCTATCAATCATCATAAGCCATCCACAACCAGTAGTTGCTAGTTCAGCTAACCTAGTGTTATCTATGTTTGCACCACATTGCATTCACACACAATATGGTACAAAGGGGTAAATTTAAATACCAAAATGCATTATTTTTTAATTACCTAAATTCATCCTAACAATTATCATCCTAAAAATCCTATAAAATTATAATATCCCACACCATAATATCACAAAAAAGCTAAATTTCCCTTCTCATCCCCCTAGTCTATGTGCACACACCCCCCTCTAACTTCCCCCTTTCACCCTATAGGCCCAACTCATCTTATCACATTCCCCATGCACTTTCACAAGTGTGAACATGTCACTTGGGTGGGGAAGACTTTTCACACCCAAGGTGCACATTCCCCATGCACTTTCACAAGTGTGAACACACCACTTGGGTGGGGAAGAATTTTCACACCCAAGGTGCACATTTCCCATGCACTTTCACAAGTGTGAACACATCACTTGGATGGGGAATACTTTTCACACCCAAGGTGCACATTCCCCATGCACTTTCACAAGTGTGAACACACCACTTGGGTGTAAAAGACTTTTCATGCCCTGTCACCACCCTCTCTCCTTTGAAAATAAATTATGAGTACACCCATATTTCCCTTCATATGAAGGTGAATAAAAAATCTAAAAGATATCAAAACTCTATCAAAATACCTTTCTATATTTGTAGCCCCTTTTGTTATCACCCCCACTCTTATGTGTGCATTGTATCCATGGAGATGAATGTGTGTGGAATTATACACATACCCAATGACTAAATTTGTTCATAGATGGGATATTAGATCTGTGCCAAACTATCGTTAGAGACTCTTAACACCCTGTTGGAGGTCCACGATCAATTTCAGTAGCATCTGATCATCAAGGAAGAGATTGTCCACCCCTATATGGTTAGGTTCTAGAACCTGATATAGTCAAGCATCAACAAGGTAATCAAGGTAATGTTATCTAAGTTTTTCATGTCATCTTGAGATTATATTTTTGTTTTAACCAAAATCTGTTAAGTTTTTATTGTTTATCATATTTTATATAGTTTAGGACTAGCTAAGGTAGGCCCTTGATGCTACTAATTTGTTGTTTTATTTTATGTGCAAGTATCATGGAGGAGAATTAGACTATGATATGGTCAAGTTAATGACACTCTAAAACTCATCCAACTTTTGAAGTGGTATAGGAGACCTATGGAGCACCATTTGCTACAATGTTTTGAAAAAAAAATGGGACATTCTCCACCTTGGAGATCCCATTGTAAAACCCCCAAGAGGGTCATTTATAAAATAATATTCATTGTAATATCTCTTTAATTTGTTAATAAAATGGTTTAGTTTTCTTACCACAACTATCACTATAATAGCACTATAGTGCTAATGACTATGAGATAGTAATTTTTGTGAAATATGGTGAAGCTTATTCATGGTTAGTTTACTTTAAGTTTATCATAATGTTTGATATTGTTTTAAAAGGTTTGATATGTAATATATAATGTTAAATCTTGACTAATCACACTTGGGTGTCTACACTAGCTTATTACAATATATGAGCTTCTTTTTCAAGATATGCATTCATTGTTTCCTACTAATTCATTCCTTAATTTTTTTATCCACCACCTTATCCTTGAGTCACATATATATCCTTCAAGTTATTAGATTTCATATATCATCTCTCTTATTTATGTGTTTCATTTGACATACAAAGATTCATATAATATTTAAATATAATGCATCAATGTTAATTCAAAGGGACCATTCATCATTCTATTTTCATAAAATCACTTAAATGAATCTTGATTTTCACCTATTTAGACTTATATCACTTTTATTTATGTATCTTGCTTTTATTTTTATAATTTACTTTATATATGACCTTGGTTCCCATTATAGAACCATTTGCACTTAATCATTTGTTTTATTTATAGGTTCATATGTATTTACTTCCAAAGTATTGTGTTCTTGATTCACTTCATAGAAAATGGACACTTTATGGGGAAAGATATATATCAAATAAAATTCCAAGGTCAATTTTAATTGTAAATAAAGTAATCTAAGTGGGCAATTTTGAACTCTTGATTGATAGTTATCAAGAAATGAAAGGTAGTTATTTAGGTACATAATCCATAGGTATTATTTAGGATTTCCTTCCCTTTGACCAATATGAGGTTAGAAATAACCTAATCCACACACATAGGACCATCATGAAGACCTTAGAAATATTAATATACCCTTACAAATTATTTATTACCTAAATTGTTTTAGAATTCAACATATCATTAATATTTATTTGCATTTTCATAAAAAAATTATCAAAATTCTAAGAGATCTACCAAGAAAATTCCTTTAGGACATCTTGTCGTAAACTAGTGATATCATCAAAATCAAAGAAGTTTTCAAAGTTGACTTTAAACTTGACCTTTATGATTCCGAGTAAAATTCTTTCTATAATTAATTTAAATTTATTTCACTTGTCTAAATAGACCTTTGCCCTTCAATTGTGCTTTCAATCCATTAAATTCAAGCACCAAATTTACTATAAATACCATGTCATTTTGACCATTTCCAAAATGAATCCATAATTAAATTCATTTTACATTAGATAGAATATTCTTAATGAGTGAATTATTCTTCTTCTTCTTCTCCATGATCTTCTTTTTATCCTGAATTTTTATTCTTCTCTATATATTATGCAAATTCATTATGGGATACTCAAGGAGGCAATATAAAACTGATAATTATTGTTTCTTAGACAGTCACAGGAGGAGTCATAGTCCTTTCATGCCTAGGTTAGTATTCCTTCTAATGGATTACCCTACTTCATGGCAATTGGGAATTAGTTAATCATGAAGTGTCTTAGTTTATTGAATATCAAAATCATCTAGTAAAAACATAAAAAATGAGCTTAATGTATAAATATCAAGATGAAGGAGGAATTATTCATCAAAGGTATTTATGAAATTAACATAAAAATGCTAGTACCATACAAGGTTAGTACATATTTCATTTTTATATGTATTAGTTACTTGCAAATTGGATCAATTGTTATCAAATATTTTCTCCTTTATCATGGTTAATTGCTCTTTATTTGCTCTTATTATTTAATACTAGTCTTATGTGTATGGCATATACTTTTTTTACACTTGTTACTTACTTCCTATACACTTCATGTTACTTCTAGAAATATCTATATACTATATTGGACTTGATAATCCCTATTATTACCTTATTATTTTTCTAAATTAAGGTCTTATCTTGGTTTATCTTGAACTAGTGTTTCCATGACCTATGGGGGTTTAGTTACTACCTTGGCTTGTCCAAATATAGGTTTAAAAAATCTACACCACTCTTCTACAATTATACATGAGGGTGCAATTTGATCCATTACATGGTTACACTTGATCCTATGTCAATGCATTAATAAATGATCAACCCCTATGGTTTTTGGATCATTATAATGTGAAATGTGTCATACCCCCTATTTGTCCAAAATGGTTGGAAAATACTTTTATGTTTAATATATATATTATGAATATAAGTACAACATTCAACATATATTTTGGTTAAACATGACCCTATTCCTATGGCTACTCATAGTTAGGCCCATGCATTACAATAAGGTCAAGTCTTACATCAAAATGTCCTCATTGTTTAACATGGTGTTGACTTATACAATTTGAATGTTATATTATGGTGTGAAATTCTCCATTTTCTACTACTTTTACCACACTTGTAAAAAAATGTCAAGGTTAACATTAGGAAACAACTCATAGAGAGCATAAGGATGGACATCAACCCATAATATCATAACAATTGACCATAGGTTTATGTATTTCCATAAGTTTAATTCCCTACCTCTGTGTACTCTCATGGCTATTCAAGGTACTTGCTAATATAATTAAAACCTTTACTTATAGTGTAGAATTTCTTATTTCTCGTATCTTAACCCAAATCTATTTGGTAAACTATTTAGGTTACATTGAGACACAAATCATAGAGAATATGAGAGTGAGATTCAATTTATAATATGGTTACACTATGTGTCGGTCCATGTATTCCCATAATTTTAACCTTATATCTACATGATCTCATGGATGTAAAAGGTGCATGCCCACGGGATTGAAACCTTGCCATGCAACATGATAATCATCATTCTCACCTCTTATCCCAAACTTACTAGGTTAAATATTAAGGCTAACATTAGAGCAAAGTTGGTAGAGAATATACAGGTGGAATCTCATATATACACTTAAACCTAGTCCTATAAGTCACTCAACCCTCATTAGTTTACAAGGTTCTCACACATGGATCCTCAACTATTCCACCTCAGTTGTTGAATAATTTTTTTCTTTCAAATATAGATATTTGTAGATAATATTTAGTTTTGGAGGGAAAACCATTTAATATGACCATTCTATGAACTTTATAATGTCAGATTCTCAATAATAATTTTAAAAATCCTATGGTTCTATCTTGACAATTATGGCTACTATGTGAGTCAATCTATAGATTTTAAAAAATATAATTTTTAATGTTTAAAGAGAAAATTATGTATAATGATGTTATATGGATTTTAAACTTGATAAAATAAAAAAATACATTTAAAATAGATATTTGACTAAGTTAAATGTGTTGCGCTCTTTTATGCTTCTAGAAGTTGATTTTTTCACATAAAATGTTAGGAACCTACTATTAAAAATAAGATCACTCACACAAAATACTGAAATTAAACAAAGATTCATGCAATAACACAATATCACATTACAAAAAAGTAAATGTAGAATTAAACACTCTCACAATAAACATAAAATTGTAGGTCTCTTTGAGGGGGCAACCTCCTTCAATATTTCACTAATTGGTAAAAAGATACATTTGTACATGGTTCAATGTATTTTAAAGAAAATGTTCATGCAACCCTAACCCTATGCTCAAGATTTGGATTACATATAAAATTTCACTTGAGCTAGAATATTCTACCAAACATCGGTTACATTCTTGATAACGGTTACATGAAATGACCCCACTTGTCTAGGTGCCTTACTTGCCACATGTCATTAAAAAAGTATTACAAAATAACATTATAAGGGGGTATCCATGTTGAAAGTGGGCCACTACATAATCAAATGAGAATTACAAAATTAATATTAGGATGGGATCCTAACATGTACTTCCCCTTGAAAAAGCTTTCTTTTAAAAGATGTATATGAGGAAACTGGTGTTGGAGCTACAGGAGAGACTCCCATGTAGCATATTCCAGTTGTAGACCATACCACTGAATAAGGACCCTAGTAAATGCTTGGTTGTGAAGAATGTGCATCCTAAAATCCAAAATTATTCTAGATCAAGCAAGATAGAACCTTTTTCATCCAAATTTTGAGAGGGTAAATTGAACCTGTACCTAAGTGCCCATAACCTTCTTGAGAGAGGATACATGAAAAAGAATATGGAGATTTAATGTCGATGGTAGGGCCAGTTTGTAGGTCATGGTACCAATTCATTGTAAAACTTGGTAGGGTCCATAGTATTAGAGAGCATTTTTCTAGAATGTGTGAAGTTGGAGGGATGATTTTTTGTATGGATGCATGTGAATACCATATCACCAACATCAAAGCTATGCTCAAAATATTGTTGATCAGCTTGTTGGTACATCCAATTTTGGGTTACTTTCAAATTCATCTTTAGTTGACAGAGGACTTTGGCATGTTGGTTGAGTGTAGTGTTGACTACATGGACCTTGGAGCTACCTAGAATGTAGGAGGAGGGCATGAATGGAGGTCATCCATAAACTTCTTCAAAAGGTGTGACCTTCATCATCATGTGATAAGAAGTATTATACTACCTCTCATCCAAGGAAAGCCACTTTGGCCACTGTGTAGGATGATCAAAGGTAAAGCAATGAAAGTATATATTTAAACATTTATTGACAATCTCATTCTGGTCATCCATTTGTGGATGATAAGTTAAGATCATTTTGAGTTGAGTTCCCTGTATCTTAAATAATTCTTGCTAGAAATTACTAGTGAATTTAGGGTCATGATTAGACACAATGGAGGCAGGTATTCCATGAAGGCATAAGATAGAATCAAGAAAAATTTGGACAATTGTTGTAGATAGTAAATCCACCTCCCAGAATAAGAAGAAATAATAATACTTGGATTTGCTCAATTTTATCAAATATCCAATTTTATCTAATTATACAATGTAGGGTTTTAAATGTACAATAGTGTAATTGTACAATTAGAAGTTAAATGAAATAAAGTAAAATACACATGAAAGGTAATTTGATAAAAATCAAATTAAGACTTAGTAAAACCTTAGTGCATTAATTGTTTTAAGATATTGCAGGAAGGCGGTTATGAATGATGCATAGCCTCAAGAACCACTTTGGAATGGTCTGTACAAGAATTATAAATCCCCCCATTGATTTTTTAGATTGTTCATCATTGTTCAATAATTTTGATAATTATTGGCATGTTTTGCATACATTGTACAATTTTTGGAAAAGGATAGTAAGCAATGTTAATGGAGTTGCATGTTAGAAGACTAGTTTGGTAATTCTACACTGAGGGTTAGCAAATTCATTGCCTTGTCAAATTGGGTGTATAATTGGATAGATCTATAATAGGATAATTGTAGCAAGGGTTTGTAGCAATTGTATAGTTAGTCAACCTAACTTTACATATGATCAATTGCCTTATCTTGAGATTGCAATTGCATAGTTGAACTTGCCAAAGGTGGAAAATGAAGGCTTAGAAGTGAATGATTGCAAAACTGTCAAGTTTTACCTATAAAATGACTTTTGGTATATTGCACAAGTAGGAAATCACATAGTTTAGGGTGTTGTACAATTAAAACTATACAACTATATGATTTAGAATACAGTCCATTTTTGTGAGTTTTGTAAATTGTATAGTTGCAAACCATACAACTATATGATTTGGACCAAAATAGATACAAAATATTGGAATTCATCCCAAAACCTCCCATTTAACCTCCTCTTCCAGGAATACTCCCCTCTGTGCTACAAATGTGGAGTCCATGTAAGGATGAAAGAAGGAAAAAAATGAGCATACTTCAAAATATGATCTAGTACCACAAAAATAACAGAATTGTGTTTGGACTTAGGTAACCCTTCAATAAAGTCCATCGAAATATATGTCCAATTTTTTTTGGGAATAGGTAAGGATTGTAGGTTCTTGGAGAATGCATTGTTTCACCTTTCATCTATTGAAAGGTGTCACATGCTACCACAAAATTGTGTGTATTTCTTCATACCTTTCCAAGAAAAGGTATGCTTAATATTTTTATAGATTTTAAGGAACTCAAAATGGCTTGTAGTGGGAGAAGCATGCATTTCCTTTATGAGAATTTTCTAGAGCGAAGCCATATGAGGAAAAACAAGGTACACGTGGTGGCATAAATCTTAGCCATCCCAAGTGTATTTGGGAGATGAGCTAGGCTCTATTTCAAGGTAGGTAACCAAAATTTACAAGCCTAAATCTGTATGCACCTCCTCATGAAGAGAATTTATACACTATAGAATGAAGGAATAAATGACACATAGTATACTGTGAGGCTCAAATTTGTGAGAGAGGGCATCCACCACAATGTTCTCCTTTCCCTTTTTATAAGTAGTATCATAATAATAGCCCATGAGATTAGAGACCCATTATTTTTTTAGGGTGGTGTTGGTCAAAATGACCACATCAAGGGGAGTAAGGAGTGGTCTTCTCAAAATTTCACTAAGTATAGAAAAAAGGTCATGATGACACGATATTTTTGAGCCCGAAGGTCAAATGAAGGGAAAAATTCATGATGGCAAAAAAAATTTGAGCCTGAAGGCTAAGTCAGAGGAAAATGTCATGATGGCATGACATTTTTGAGCCCAAAGTATGAGAAAAGAGAAAAAGGCATTATGGCATGACATTTTTGAGACCAAAGGTTGAGCGAAGAGAAAAAGTCACAACGACACAACATTTTTGAGCTCAAAGGCCAATTTATAGGAAAATGTCATGATGGCATGACATTTTTGAGGAGGAAGGCCAAATGAAGGGAAAAAATTGTGATGCCACAACATTTTTGAGCCCGAAGGCTAATTCAGAGGAAAAGGTTATGATAGCGCAATATTTTTGAGCTTGAAGGCTAAGCGAATAGAAAAATTCATGATGGAATGAAATTTTTGAGCCCAATGGTTGAGCAAAGAGAAAAAGTTATGATGGCACAACATTTTTGAGCCTGAAGGCCAAGTCAGAGGAAAATATCACGATGGCATGATATTTTTTGAGCATGAAGGCTGAGTGAAGAGAAAAATTCACAATGGCATGACATTTTTAAGCCCGAAGGCCAAATAAAGGGAAAAATTTGTGATGATGTGACATTTTTGAACCCGAAGGCTAAGTTAGAGGAAAAATTCATGATAGCACAATATTTTTGAGCCCAAAGGTTGAGTGAAGAGAAAAATTCATGATGGTGCGATATTTTTGAGCCCGAAGGCTAAGTCAAAGAAAAGGGTCATGATAGTGCACCATTTTTGAACCCAAAGAAGAGCAGTGAAAGACATTTAGGTCACGATACCTCCAAGAAGATAAAGGTAGATTACAGTAACAAGAAGATCCTAACCATTTCTAGTTGAATATCCCATGTTCTCTTAATTGCCACTCTACCAGAATGAGCCTACGAGCATATTATTGTAACAAATTTCAATTTTTCTATATGTAAAAATATATATAGGATGAGCGACCAAAAAAAGGGTATGCTCTTGGATTTTTAGAAGGCAATGTACACATTATTCTGAAAGCAAATAAAGATTATCTATTTTGGTTTCTGGCTCACTGGTATTGTTATCAAGTATGTATGGGTTGTTAATTGTTGTATAAAGTTATAGGTTGAATAAAAACTACTTTAATTCTCATTCTGAGTTCCAGCATTTGAATATCTCTTAACTATGAAATTAATAGTTCCAATAGGCTTATGTTTGATCAAATATGCACTAGAGGATTAGTTATTCTATTTTTATGGTATAAGGTTATAGAAAATACTTTGCTATTATCTAATATACACCATTTAAACACTCCTAGAAAAGCTATAGTTCCCTATCTTTATGTATTTTATTCTCCCTCCATTTTCCTTAAAAAGAAAGGAACTAGCCTCCTATGGATATTGAACTAGGTAAACTATATTTTGAACCTGGTCATTCAATTTTGGCAAAGTCTTGGGCACAAATGTAACCAAAGGTAGATTTTGCACCAATAGTTTTTGGCACACCCAGTGGGACCCAGTCCTACGATATATATATAGATCAAAGTTCTGGTGATTACCTTTGCCCTGTTAATATTTTAATGAATCACCTAGGGACTCCACCCAAGAGAGGAACCCTAAGAAAGCCCTTATCTAATTTTTTGTTAAATACCATTTTTATATGATAACTAGATATAAAGCAAAAAATTCTGAAGAGCCCATTGAATTCTTTGAATTACACCTACATAGCCTCAGAGCTAATATTGTATTAGTTTCTAGAACCACTTCTTCATCTACCTTCAATACATTATACACAAACCTTTCCCCTAAAACCTTCCCTAGAAATGCTACTAGCATAACGTTAAATATAGCTACCCATATACCTATAATATTAGGTAGAACCATAATTGCAATGGTTTTGAATCAATTAAATTTACCCTATCCTTCATGGAACCATACAGACCCCTTGAATCTGGTAGCTCAACACCCAATTCTAGCAACAACTTTAAAGGTGTTACCCGAGTATGATGGTACTAGAAAAATAGCTTATGAATATTATCAAGATGTAGCGACACTGGCACCAATACATGACATCATTGAGGAAGATTTTATGATAAGACTTAGTCATTTCCTTGAATGGAAAAATGCTCTACTAGTATAGAGCCCTTGTCAATCAATCCATATCTACTTAGGCCCAACTTATCGGTAAGTTAGTAGAAGAGTTCAATGAACATGCCAACCCATTTTTGTTGCTAACCCAATTTACTATCATTTAGAAGTAACCTTAAGAGGAGATAGTTGACTTTAATATCAAATTCAATCAAACTTGGTAGAGAGTACCTAAAGGATTGAGGCCAAAAAATAAACAATCAATGTACTATAATTTGAGAGCTTTTAACTCAGAAATAAGTATGACAATTAGGAAATCCCAAGTATTTACTTTCCCAAATATTTTCCAAGAATCTCAAAAAGCAAAAAGAGATCTAATCACTATTGGAAGGTTCCTTGAAAATATGATAATTCCTATATTCCTGGATCTACCACAAGCATCAAATACTTCTTTCCCAACTCTTGCTCCCACTTTTAATACAAGTCTCCCAAAATGGATTGTGCAACCTAATATCCTAGTAATACAGGTACCCTTTGCTCCTCCAATGCTTCCTACCATTCCTGCAGTTCCTATGGAAAATGTTTCATTGAATTTGGATCCTCAACTCATAGCTCTACAAGATCTGCAAGCATCATTGAAAACTCTAATGAATAATATGACCTCAATGGAAAGAAGAGAAGCAAAAAAAATTTTCAACCAAGGATATTCCCACAGGTAACAAGATATCAAGCCTTCACGAGTGATATAAACCACAAAAAAACTAACGTGGTTTATGCCAATGAAGATAGTGAACCCACTAACACTTTAATAGAGTTAAAATTTTGGTGTTCTACATGTAATGATCCACACAGTGAAAACTCATGTATGATCCATCAACATCATATCCATAATATAGCTATTAAAAAAGTTGAGAAAACCCTCAAGGGTCAGGTTAATATGATCAAGGAAGAAAATCAAAATTTCATGATGCCCTCTGTTGAACAAGTGGTTGTTCTAAACAAATCAGGAAATAAACCCTTGCAGGTTGACCCAGAAGATCTTAACCCCTTGAAAGTACCCTCACCTATAAGGGACCTATTTGAAAAATAAACCTCCTACAAGAAAGCTCCCTAGATTTCAGGTCAAAAAGGAGAAAAAATGTGTAAAGAACACCCTATAAGAAGGAAGTGGAGATGCAAGAACAAGAAATATATAAATTAAGATACCCCTCGCTAAATAAGAGTCAAAGGATATATTCTACTCAGGGGTACATGAATAAGTATGATACAATTGTAAAAGAGAAAAGTGTCAAACCCCTCCCATTCAACATAGTCGAGGAGATGCAGAAAACTCCCTCCAAAGCAACTATGTATGAAGCTTTGTAGTTTCCAAGAAGTATTGATTTATTGCAAGAATCCTTGAGATATATGAAAAACAAGAATAGAACTCTAAATAAGTTAGATTCTGCACAAGCTATCCTGACATCTACTTCAAGAAAAAATAGACCTCCTCCCTTCTATCTATATCTTCAAATGGAAGGATGGGTGGTACACAACTATATGATAGACTCTATAGTTGCAACCACTATGATACCCAAAGATATATGTAACATAATGGGAATGGAATATACAAGCATAAGTCCTGGTGTATTGCAACTGGATGGAACCCCTATCAAAACTTTAGGGGTAATTAAAAATATTCCAACAGTTCTTCATAGACTAGCTCAATTCATAGTTATACAAGAGGTAGTGGTAGTGGATCTAGAACCTTATTTTGGCATGTGTGTCTCAAGAGAATTCACTACAAAAATAGGAGGATATTTATCATTATATTTCTCACACTTGAAATTTCCATTCAAGGTCAAAAGAGTGAAAATATAAAATGAGATACCCTTAACTTTTCACATTGAAAAACTTGAATAGGATGGCAAACAAGCCACTATAGTAAATATGATGACCGAAGAACTGGGAGACTTAAACTAGATGGAGGAAGCTCTAAATGTGTTGCAAGAAGAAGACTAGTTTTCTCTCCAAGAATTTAATGCCATGATCAAAACATATATGGGAAGCTATTCAATTTTAAATCCTAAAAAAAGCAATCCTACTCCTCTACGCCAGGTAGACCCACCTACAAATCAATTATGGAATATTTTATTTGATGGTGCTAGATGTAGAAATAGAGCTAGATAAGATGTTATTTTAATATCTCGAACAGGCAAAGAGAAATTTTTTTCTTATCGATTAACCTGGAGTTGCACTAACAATGCAGTGGAATATGAAGCACTCTACTTAGGTCTTAAGAAATCTGAAAATATGGTTATCAAATAGCTTCAAATATTTGGATTATTCAGAATTAATAGTCAACCAAGTCACTGAGAAATGTATGAGTAAATAAAATTACCTTAAAGCTTACAGGAATAAAGTTTAGGACTTGCTAGAATCCTTTGAATATTTAAACCTCAAAGCAATTTCCAAAGAAAATATCTTTCATGCAGATTTATTGGCCTTAGTAGGTGCAATTTTTTCCCTATTAGCAATGTCATTTAGAAGTCTAAAATAGTTATACTAATCTATAGGCCATTTGTACCAGATAGAGATACTTTTTGTAGGTATTCAAAAATGATGAACATATAGTAGATTTTCTTGTCCATGAGATGAATTTCTCGAATGATAGAGAGTCTAAAGATGAAGAAGATTTAGGCATGATCCAATTAAAGGAAAATCATATGCTAAAAGGATTAATCACTCTTGAAATTATGTTTGATAACAATGAAATATCAACTAGCCACAAAATGAAGTTCTACAAGCACAGATACAAAGAGGCCTAAATGGGATTAGATAAATCCATTAAAGTAGGAGTAAATACTATAGAAGGAGAACTGGACCAGATTCAAGGATTGTGTAAGGAATTCCCTGACATCATCGCCTAGACTTATGGTGACCTTAAAGTCTACTCAAAAGAAATTATCCAGCACACAATCAAACTCAAAGAAGGTGCAAAATATTTTCAAAAAAAACAAAGGCCGATGAATCCCAAGATCGAAGCTCTAATGAAATAGAAACTGCTCAAATTTCTCGAAGCCAAGATTGTCTACCCTAGAAAGCATTCTACTTGGGTGGCTAACTTGGTTCCAGTTAGAAAAAATAACAGAGATATTAGGTTGTGTGTTGAATTTTGAAATCTAAACAAGGGTTCAATAAAATATCATTATCCTCTCTCACAGATCGACCAAACTCTGCATAAAGTAGAAGGAGCGAAAATATTCTCTCTCCTGCATGGTTACATCCTAAAAATTTTATTTCCTCTAAGTTGAAGAGTTGGTTACATCCACAATTTTTTTTTTCTTTCTTTCTATGATGTTGTTCTCCTCTAATTTAATACTATCATGTTAGGAATGTTAGGAGGTGTTGAATTTGTTCAACTCTAACTATAATAAAGTATTTTTAAGACCCAATCATAATGTTGCACAATAATTTAGGGTTGAATGACTCCATGTACACACCCAAAACTAGTTTAGGGATTCAAACCTAAATTGTTATCTTCACAAATTTTCTAAGCTTAATTAGAGTTATATTTGCTTTAAAAAAACTAGGCTATAGGCATTTCGGAATAAGCGGCTAGATGAAACTAGATAAATGCCAAATTGGAGGTCATTGAAAATCTAGCCAGCTAACAGACCAAACAACATGTTTGAACACACATCCATAGCTTTCAAGGATTTTATGGTGAGAATAAAGCACCAGATATATAATCAGGTATGGGTTAAAGATGAATATTAGTTCAAAACCATATTCACCATAAAGTGGGGTACATTTTCTTATCAGAGGATGCCTATCAGATTATCCAATGTTGGGGTAACTTTTCAAAGAGCAATGGATGTGGTCTTTGGTGAACTTGCAAATAGGATTATAGTGATATACCTAGATGATATGGCAATATTATCTCATTGAAAGGAATACCAAATTGATCATCTCAGAAGAATTTTTGAGAAATACAGAGAGTTTGACATCTTTTTAAACACGAAGAAATCCATTTTTACTATGGAAGAGAGGATATTACTAGGTCACATAATTTCCAAGTTTGGGATGGCTATAGATCCCAACAGAGTGAAAGCACTATTGGAACTCCCCCTACCCCCAAACAAAAAGTCTTACAATCCTTCTTCAGCCAAATCAACTTCGTATGCAAATTCATAGTAGATTTTGCACAAATTATCAAACCCATGATCGAATTTCTGAAGAAGGATGCTGAATTCAAGTGGACAAAATTAAGAAAACAAATCCTCCAAAAATTAAAGGAACAAATAGACCAAGATCCTGTATTAGTGAATCTAGAGTATTCCAGAGGTTTCATCTTATATGTTGTAGGTAAAAAAGAGAGCTATGTCATAGTACTCACTTAGAAAGGGCCTGCTAATGAAGAGATACCTATAGAATTCCTAAGTTAGACTATGTAAGAACATGAAGAGAAATACAACTTCATCAAAAAATAAGTTTATGCAATAATGAAGTCTTTAAAAAATTTTAGGCATTTTCTTTCACACAGTAGGACCAGTATGTATGTGGTCCACAACGATGTTAGAAATTTCATCATACAGGGGAAACTTGGCAAAAAAAGAGCTGGTTGGTGTCGAAAATACAAGAATACGATGTCAAGATTCATCGAAATAAGCTAGAAAGAGGTATAGCACTATTTCAAGAACTCACTAAACATGCCTCATCAAATTATGTGGCTTTACAAACTTAAGAAGCAGCCTTAGAGGATGATCAACCCTTGGATGAGCCTGACTAGAATGATAAATTGATTAGTTACTTCCATATTAGAAAGTGTCCAACAAGTTTGAACACTTCACAGAGAAGGAGATACAATATCCTGACTTTAAAATACACCCTGTTACCTAAAGGGTTGTACAAAAAATATCTGGATGGAGTATTTCTTTGGTTTATAAAATATGATCAAAAGTAGAAGATTTTGGATGAATTCCATGGGGGCCTGTCAGGAGGACACTACTCAAGAATAACCACTACTTTAAAGATAATCAGAACTAGGTGCTATTGGCCAACCATTTTCTTAGATACCTTCAGAATGATAAGAAACTATGAGAAGTTCCAGAGATACATTGGGAGAAATATAAACGCTTCAATACCTTTGAAATCCATTCAATTTGAAGAGCCTTTTCAATAATGGGGGTTAGATTTCATCAGAGTGTTAGAACCCAACTTGTCTTTTGGACACAAATGCATCCTGGTCACTATAGATTAATTAACTAAGTGGGTTGAGGCAACACATACTAAGAAAGTGAACTAGGAAGTTGTGATGAAATTCATGGAGAGTTTGATCACAAGATTTGGTATCCTAAATGATTAGGTCATAGAAAATGGTACATATTTTATAGGCACAAAAATTATTGATTTTGTGTGCAAATATGGGATCTACTTGAAGACATCCTCAAATTACTACCCACATGGAAATAGATTAGCTGAATCTATGAATACAAACTTACTTCTAATCTTAAAGCGGACTTTGAAAGACAATAAAGAGAAGTTGACACTCTTTTATAAACCAAGCATTGTGGGCTGATAGGATAACCATAAAAAATTCTATCAACATCTCTCCCTACTCTTTAGTCTATGGTAAAGAAGTAGTTCTCCCAATACACATAGAAATGCTACCTTTAAAGTTGCTCAATAAAACTAGTATAGAAGAGGCAGAGCCAATGGAATACAGGTTGATCCAACTCCTATAATTAGAAGAATAGAAATAACAAGCCTACGACCATTATCAAAAACATATGGTCACCACGAAGAAATGGTTTGACAAAATGTCTACCATTAGAATTTTCAAGGTAGGAGACTTGGTTCTAAGGTGGAACAAAAGGAAAGCAAAACCCAAAAACCACCAAAAATTTGATGCATTCTGGGAAGGACCCTTTGAGGTAGTCGAAGAAAAACAACATAACTCTTTCCAGTTAAGAAAAAAAATAGGGTCATGTCCAACCCATTCCCGTCAATGACTTCCATATAAAGATGTACTACAAGTAAAATTTTTATCACCACTTCATATGTATTATATGTAAATATGTTCTTATTTCTTTCCAAAGGCCACCTCAAGGAAAAATGTCAAGTTTTCATGACATTTTGGCATCCAAAGGCCACTTCAAGGAAAAATGTCGATTTTTCATGACATTTTGACGTCCAAATACCACCTTAAGGAAAAATATTGATTTTTTATGATATTTTAGTGTCCAAAGGCCACCTCAAGGAAAATGTCAAGTTTTCACGACATTTTGGCATCCAAAGGCCACTTCAAGGAAAAAAATCGAGTTTTCACAACATTTTGGTGTCCAAAGACCACCTCAAGGAAAAATGTTAAGTTTTCACGACATTTTAGCATCCAAAGGCCACCTCAAGGAAAAATGTGGATTTTACACGACATTTTGGTGTCCAAAAGTAATATCAAGGAAAAATATCATGATTTTGTGACATTTTGGCATCCAAAGGCCACCTCAAGGAAAAATATTGAGTTTTCATGATATTTTGGTGTCCAAAGGCCACCTCAAGGACAAATATTGAGTTTTTACAAAATTTTGGTGTTCAAAGGCCACTTCAAGGAAAAATATCGAGTTTTCATGACATTTGGCATGCAAAGGCCACTTCAAGGAAAATTGTCATGATTTCATGACATTTTGGTCATTCGATGGTCAAAATCAAATCAACCATGCCTTTTGGTAGGAAAATCAAATTTCTTGTATTTTTAAATCCTGGCCTCTCAAAGTACCAGTGTACCAAGTTATTGGTCTAGAAAAGAGGTGATTCAAATTTATTGGCCTAGGATAGAGATGAAGTGATGCCATTGGACTCAAAAAAATGGTAATTCATGGTAGTTGGTTTTCATGAAGGTGGCACATGAAACAAAGCATTTGCTAATGTTTGAAATTGGTCATGGGGTGTGCACCACCAACCATAATTAATGTATATCACCTTGGTGCATGCATGTGTGTCTACTTATGCCACAAAAGGTTTTTTATTTCTTCTCTATTCTCTAAAATCTCTCCCCTACTTACAACGTTCTTGGATTTCCCTAAAGATCTCTGAGATCTTTTGGGTGCCTCTCAAGTTTTTTTTTTGTATGCCAAAATAGCAGCGAGCAACCATGATGGCCTCTCCTCCAGCCACTAAATAAAAGTGCAAGGTAACTAAAAGTGAAAGTGGTTTCATAGACCCAGATTCACACATCACTAATACCAGAGTAACATGGAAAAATCCAAAGAAAATTTGAAAATATGTGGAAGCTAGGGTAGCAAAGCGTGTCACACCATTGTGCTCAAGCGCATTCTCCTACCACTCCCTAATATATCGGTATGTTTTCACCCCTTACCTAAATTAATCAGAGTCTTGATAACTTTTTATGACGTAAAGCACATAATTGTCAGGAATTCCATGGGTGAGGTTGTCTTTACCCTAGACACCGATGCAGTTAGGGTCACCTTCTGTTGTAATAGAAGGCCCACGGTAAACCCTATCCCTTTTGATCCAATCAAATCATCCAAGTTATATATCCTTACCCTAAATATAAAATTATTTATGTAAGAGCATTTGTCAGAACCTCCTCCCGAGGGGACCATGCCAAAATATTAGATTTCCCTCTAAAAATTCAAGAATAAAGAGCTTTTCTCCATGTTGGATATGGTAGTGGGACTAGAATCTTACATGCAGGTCTATGAATGGTAGATTATAGTGGCATAGTGCATGTTGAACCCTAAGTTCTATGATGATTCATGTGTAGATAAGAAGGCAGTGCCACTTTTATTCGACTGACTGACATATCTGGATCAGTAGATACATGTAGGTTTGTTCAGGATATAAATATATTCCCCATAAGCTTTTAGGTTTTCTTCTTACCTAGTATGGATTTTATTTTTCTCTCAATTAAAACATTTGGAATTCATCTCTACAACAACTGAGGATCAAGATGGAAATAAATTATCTGTATACGAGTGGACGTTGGTTATCTCAAAATCAGAATCATACTACTTCTTTAATATGGAGTTCCTAGATCCTGCATTAAGAATTATGTATGGCACTATGCCAAGAATTCCCAAAAAATGTGGGATACCCTGCAACACACTCATGTAGAAGAGGGATATTGGTTCATATTGACACAAGGGGTAGTCGTGATATTGTATGGATTCATAGAGAAGCCCTTATTTCTTCCATATTATGTCACTAAGTGATTTTTCACAAAGTATGTGAGGTAGATTTAATATATAAAAAATAAATTTAGCATAGGGATTGGAAAGATTGGAACATGTCTCGTGCCTTTCTAATTTGTAGGGATATATGTCTCAAAAAATGATATCATGAGCGAACCACTCAAACTCTAAAGAACCTAAAGTTAATTGAATTGCCACAAAAGTGGAAGTATGATCATATTGGTAGATTTTGTCAAAAATAGGCCACCGTCAATCAAACTCCCTTTAAGTAATTTCATGCATCAAATAGGAAAGTTGATAAACATGATAGAAATAACGAAGAAGACAAAGCATTAGAATGGCACGTTGAGAAAATGTGTTGATAAAATGTAGCCATTAGCCTTGTGGCATGGTTTCTATGATAATATGACTTAATGGAACCCTGATGTTAATTTGAGCCACAAGTTAGATGAAAAGGTTATTAAAAGGATGATGAAAAAGGGTAAAGACTGGACACATGCAAAAATCCTAACTGGGTGGTAGATGAGGTGCCAAATAAAAACACACACCAAATATAAAATAAAACTTGATCATGAGTTTAGCAAGAAGTATGTCAATCATCATGCCATATGGTATGAAACTCTTACAGATAAAATACAACTAGGTATCAATGGTGTCCCTATTCTGCTCATCATAAAAAAGGTGGTGAATAACCAAGACAAAGGCAATGATACTGTCATTGAGAAAATAGAAGCCCCAAAGAAGGCAACTCGTAAATTCATCTCCCCTTCCACATCAAAAATAGAGTCTGATGATGATGCTTATATCTTATAGAGAAAGAGAAAATTAGAATTAGTAAAGGTAGGGGAAAAAATAAAAGGATATAAAAATAAGCACACTCCGAAGAAACAAGGGTCCAAGAAGAAATAGGGGACCAAGAAAGAGACACAGGGGAAATAATCGAACAATTATTTAGGCAGTAAGAGACAAACAACAAAGTAGTGGTTGAAACAATTGAAAAATTTATCTCCACTGGAGAATCCCCTAGTGAAGAAATTATTAGTCTTACAATGACACTGAGAGGGCTGGGTGAATCAGTGTAGCTCTTTAACCTTGAATTTATAGCTCTTAAAACTGAAATAATGAAACCTTAAAATAGATATAGCAAGTATAACAATAGAGCATCACACAACACAAGATTTAACGAGGTTCACTAATGTGGCTACTCCTCAAAAATGACTGCTTGGACTACCATACAAATCCAGCATTTATAAAGCACCAACTTTACAATCAATTTACCAGCACCCACTGGAAGGAGCACCAACCCCTGATTTATCTGCACCAATAGAAAGGAGTACCAACCCCTTATTTATTTGCACCAACAGAAAGGAGCACCAACCCCTAATTTATTTGCACCAAAAAAAAGGAGCACCAAACCCTAATTTACCAGCACCTTCTAGAAGGAGAACCAACCCCTGATGCCAAGCTGCAACCTGGATTTCAATTTTGAATCTAGAAGTTTAATAGAAAATACCTTCGCTTTTACAAGACCTTGACTGATCTATTTCACCTTTGCATTCTCTATGCACTCTGCTATCTCTATGCAATCACTTCACACACTCTACTTCATTACAGTCAAACTTCACGATCGTCTTCTCCCTTTTATGCACTCTACTTTCTTTGTGAGTTTCACATTTAGCATGATTCGACACGACTTGCTCTCTACGCACTGCGACCGAACTTCACACATATCAACATGCATTTGACTATCTATACAACTTTTTCAATTCTCCAAACAACTCCCCTTTTATAACAATATTTTCATGAAGGAAACCCTAATCTCAATTGGTTGTAAACCCTAATCTTAGTCGACTGTAAACCCTAATATTAGTCGACTGCAAACCCTAATTTTTGTCAGCTTACACCAACCTTCGTCGGCTTCAACTGCCCCTATAACTCTTCTGTGCTATTGCCACAAAAACACATGTCATGATATCATGACATTTTTTCTTTCGTACACTTTATCTTTGATTTGGCCTGTGAAAATACATGTCACAATATTGCAACACTTTCGCCTCCTTGCAACTTTTCTTGGCTTGCACCCGCGAAAACATAACATGTCGCGATATCGTGACACTTTCACCTTCATACTCTCCTTCTTTACTTTTCTCATGAAATCACGACACTTCTGCCTTCTTACTTTCTCTCTCCTCATTTAGTCGCGAGAATGCGACATGTCGCAATATCGTGACACTTTTGCTCCTTGCGCTTTCTTTTTGCTTCGGCCCCCAAAAATACATGTCGCGATATCATGACACTTTTTTTTATCCTGCCTATCTGCCCTTCTTGAGTCGCAAAAATGTGACATGTCGCAATATCGTGACACTTTTTCTCCTTAGCACTTTCTCTTGCCTTCGGGTCGCGAAAACGTGACATGTCATGATATCGCGACACTTTTTCTCCTTAGCGCTTTCTCTTGCCTTTGGGTCACAAAAACGCGACATGTCGCAATATCATGACACTTTTTCTCCTTAGCACTTTCTCTTGCCTTCGGGTCACGAAAATGCGACATGTCGCGATATCGTGACACTTTTTCTCCTTAGCGCTTTCTCTTGCCTTCGGGTCATGAAAACGTGACATGTCACGATATCATGACACTTTTTCTCTTGGACTCTCTTTCTTGCAATATGTCACAAAATTGTGACACTTTTTCTACTTGCCTCTTTTTATTTCAACATGTCCCGAAATCACGACACTTTTTCTACTTGCCTCTTTTTCTTTACTTTTGTCACAAAATCACGACACTTCTGCCTTCTTACTTTATCTCTCCTCCTTTAGTCACAAGAATGCAACATGTCGCGATATCGTGACACTTTTGCTCTTTGCGATTTCTTTTTGCTTCGACCCCCGAAAATACATGTCGCGATATCACGACACTTTTTGTTATCCTGCCTATCTGCCCTTCTTGAGTCGCGAAAATGTGACATGTCGCTATATCGCGACACTTTTTCTCCTTAGCGCTTTCTCTTGCCTTCGGGTCGCAAAAATGTGACATGTCATGATATCGCGACACTTTTTCTCCTTAGCGCTTTCTCTTGCCTTCGGGTCGTGAAAATGCGACATGTCACGATATCGTGACACTTTTTCTGCTTAGCGCTTTCTCTTGCCTTCGGGTCGTGAGAATGTGACATGTCGCGATATGGTGACACTTTTTCTCCTTAGCGCTTTCTCTTGCATTTGGGTCACGAAAATGTGACATGTCGTGATATCGTGACACTTTTTCTCTCGGACTCTCTTTCTTGCAATATGTCACGAAATCATGACACTTTTTCTACTTGCCTCTTTTTCTTTCAACATGTCATGAAATCACAACACTTTTTCTACTTGCCTCTTTTTCTTTCAACATGTCGCGAAATCACGACACTTTTTCTACTTGCCTCTTTTTCTTTCAACATGTCGCAAAATTGCGACACTTTTTCTACTTGCCTCTTTTTCTTTCAACATGTCGCGAAATCGTGACACTTTTTCTACTTGCCTCTTTTTCTTTCAACATGTCGTGAAATTGCGACACTTTTTCTACTTTCCTCTTTTTCTTTCAACATGTCACGAAATCGCGACACTTTTTCTACTTTCCTTTTTTTTCTTTCAACATGTCGCGAAATCATGACACTTTTTCTACTTTCCTCTTTTTCTTTCAACATGTCATGAAATCGTGAAACTTTTTCTACTTTGTCCTTTTTCTTCCAACATGTCACGAAATCGCGATAGTTTTTCTTCCTTGCCCTTTTTCTTCCAACATGTCATGAAATTATGACAGTTTTTCTTTCTTCGTCTCTCTCTTCCAACATGTCGCAATATCGCGATAGTTTTTCTTTTTTCTTCTCTCTTCCAACATGTCACGATATCATGACAGTTTTCCTTGCCTGTTGTATATGTTGTGATATTGCGACACTTTTCTTACTTGTCTTTTTCTTTGATCTTTTGCATGTGGTCCACTTCGGTCTTCTTGGAAAATCATTGTACATACTCTGAGTAACCTTTGAACTCCTGTTTTCTGCATTTGACTAGCTTTTGAACTTCCTGTCCACTGCATCAAAAAATCTATCTGACTATGTTGACAACAATGACAATATTGTTGTTGTACCTTGCTCAATAATCTCCCCCTTTGGAATTGTTGGCAACAAATGTGCAATTTCCTGTAACTCTTCTCCCCCTTTGAAAATAATACCAAAGGGCTACTGCAGACTCCCCCTGAGTCCATGCACAACATTCTCAGGCACAATTTATTACACTTAGCAAAAATCATGAACATGAGCAAAAAGATAATCAAATACTTAAATGATCCCCCTGAGAATGTGATCTCTATAGCTAGTCAATTATTGGGAAGTGTGACCACTCCCAATTTATTGCTAAAGTACTCAAAAACTTCCTTGGGAAATGGTTTTGTGAAGATATCTGCTACTTGCTCTGTAGTTGGAACAAAATCCAACTTAACCTCACCTTCCGCAACTTTGTCCTTCAAAAAATGATACTTGATAGCAATGTGTTTTGTGCGTGAATGCATCACTAGATTCTTGGAGATGTTAATGGCACTGGTGTTATCACACTTAACTGATATTGGCTCACTGAAGCTAATACCAAGATCTTTTAGGGTTTATTTCATCCACAATACCTACGTACAACATGTTGTTGCTGTAATATATTTTGCCTCTACTGTCGATAGAGAAACTAACTCTTATTTCTTATTGTGCCATGCGACCAATTTGTCTCCAAGATAGAATGCACCTCCACTGGCACTCTTTCTATCATCTACACATCCTGCCCAATCTACATCTGAATACGAAATAAGGGTGAAGTCTTTACCTTTTGGATACCATAACCCATACTCCATAGCACCTTTGAGATACTAAAGAATCCTCTTCACTATTGTCACATGAGTCTCCTTGGGATCAGCTTGAAATTGAGCTACCATGCATACTGCCTGCAAAATATCTGGTCTGGTGGTTGTCAGATACAGTAAGCTTCCAATCATAGATTTGTACATGGTTTGATCAATAGTTGGAGATTTTTCATCCTTGCTCAACTTGCAACCTATTGTCATGGGAGTGCTAACTGGCTTACAATCCTCCATTGTGAACTTTTTTAACATCTCTTTCACATATTTAACTTGAGAAATAAATATGCCCTTCTTATTTTGATTAACTTGCAACCTGAGGAAATACGAAAGTTCACCAATCACTGACATTTCAAATTCTTTCTGCATCTTATTTGCCAAATCTTTACACGACTCATCTTTGTTGATGCCAAAAACGATATCATATACGTATACAACAATAACAATAAGATGCCCATTTTCTATTTTGACATACAAATTACTATCCACCATACCTTTCTTAAACCTTTGTTGAGTGAGATAGTTGTCTAGCCTTGCATACCATGCTCGGGGTGCCTGTTTTAAACCATATAATGCTTTATTCAATTTGCACACAAATTTGGGATCATCACCAAGTTGGAAACCATTTGGTTGTTCAATATAAACCTCTTCTTCAAGTTTCCCATTCAAAAATGCTGATTTTACATCCTTTTGATAAACCTTGAAATTCTTGTAGACTGCTAAAGCCAGAAACATTCTAATTGCCTCTAGTCTAGCTATTGGTGCAAATGTTTCCCCAAATTCAATGCCTTCAACTTGAGCATAACCCTTGCATACCAATCTTGCTTTGTTTCTGACTACCTGTCCATATTCATTCAATTTTTTTCGAAAAATCCATTTAGTCCCAATTATATTTTTGTTTGCAGGTCTAAGTACTAACTCCCAAGTTTTGTTTTTCTCAATCTGATCTAATTCTTCATTTATTGCCTTCATCCAGCTCTTATATTTGCTTGCATCAACAACATTTTTGGGCTCAATGTTGGATAGCAGAGAGTAGTTACTTACTATTCTTCTTCTTGTTTGAACACCAAATTTGGGGTCTCCAATTATTTGCTCTCTTGGATGATTTTTCTGCCAGTTGCTTGTTTTGAATTTCTTATTTTCTTCCACTTTTGAATCATATTTTAAATCATCTGAGTCAATTTTTTGTATATTTTCCATTTCGTTTTCCTCATATCTTTCAATAACCTCTTCAAAAATTCGTTAGTTCGTTTCATAGCTAATTACTCGTTCTCTACCTTCATCAAATTTAACATTAGCACTATACACAATTTTCTTTAGCTTCTTATTGTAGCATTTGTAAGCTTTGATTTTTGATGAATAACAAAAAAAAATACCTTCATCCGCTCTATCTTCAAACTTACCAAGATTATCTTCAGTTCTTTTGATGTAGCACTTGTTGCCAAACACTTTGAGGTATTTTGTTGTTGCCCTTTTTCCGAACCATAACTCATAAGGAGTTTTTATTTCATGTGTTCTTAGCATGTACCTGTTTTGGATATACACCACAATATGGACTGCTTCTTTACAAAACCTGTCTTCTAGACTGCTTTCAGCCAACATAGTCCATGCCATTTCTTGCACTATCCTGTTCTTTATTTCTACCACTCCATTCTGTTGAGGTGTCCTGGCTGCTGAAAACTGTCTCCTAATACCGTATTTTTCATAGTATTCTGTAAACTCCTCTGAAATGAATTATCCTCCTCTATATGATCTTAAACATTTGATCCTCTTACCTGTTTCATTCTCAACCTGGTTTTTGAAAATCTTGAACATATCAAAAGCTTCTGATTTATGCTTTAAGAAAAATATCCTTGTCATTCTGGAATAGTCATCAATGCACAACATAAAATATTTGTCACCATTTATGCTTTGTGTTCTCATGGGTCCACATAAATCAGTGTGTATTAGTTCCAAAGGTTTGCTTCTGTAGTATTCTTTAGTTTTGAATGTGACTCTAGTTTGCTTCCCATTTTGGCATGAAGCACAAATGTTGTTTGCAGGTTTGCTAATGGTGGGAATATCTCTTACAACCCTTTTTGAGGTAATTTTTACTAGATTATCAAAATTGATATGACCGAGTCTCTTGTGCCATAACCAATTTTATTCTTCCTATCCAATAAAACAAGATCCTTTTGAAGTCTTTGAGAGCATGTACAGGTTTCCGGATGTCCTTGATCCAGTTGCTATCAATTTTCCACTGTTTGTTTTTCTGACTTCATAACCCTGCTTCATGAAAACTACTTCATGACCTTTATCACAAATCTGAATTACGCTCAATAAGTTATGTTTCAACCCATCTACAAACAGGACTTCTTCTGACTTAATTTTTTTGTCACTAATTTTGACAGAGCCTTTGCCAACTATCTTAGCTCCATCATTGTTTCCAAACTTTACTGAACCACCTTCATATTTTTGCAACTTCTCAAACTTTTGTTTGTCACTTGTCATATGACTGGAGCATCCACTATCAAGTATCCATGGTACATATTTATTTTGTGCTCTAAATGTTGTTTGTACTATTAAGGATTCATTTTATTCCTTAAGTCGCTCCTTTTCTTTCCACTCCATTTTGATAGTAGATTTGAGCTCTTGTTTTGCCTTTCCCTTATCAATAGCTTATGATTGTTTTTCAGGAAGTTTTCTATTTTGTATCATCCTGTTTGGTTGAATTTTTCTTCCCTGAAATTTATTTGAAGCAAATGTACTTCTATAGTTTCTTGTAATGTGCCCAAAATTGTGACAGTTATAACATTCTACTGTATAATTCATCAAAGGAGAGAAAGCATTTCTACTGGTGAAATTCCTTGGTCTTACATTATATTTGCAGTTTGAAAATTTATGTCCATAGCCATTGCATTTAAAATAGAAACCAAAAAAGGGATAATTGAACCTGGGTGATGGTCTTTGCCATGTTGCCGTAGGAGCCCTAGGTCTTCTTCTTCTTTGATGAGTGACATTGGTGAATCCATCATTGTCAATTTTCCTTTCATGCCGGGCATTATTGCTTTTTGTTGCTTGAGATGTTTTTCCCTGATCAACCTGTTTCTTATCTTCATTCTTTATGGACTCTACATTTCTAGCCTTTGATCCATTAGATGATTCTCCTTCGATGAAACCCAGACCAAATTTGATGCCTGCAGGACTTTGGTCATTTATGATCTTATCCAGCTTCATAGAAATTTCTTCACGTTTGTGATAGCAACTGATTTTCTTATTCATCTCTTCTAGTTGCATTCTTAACCCAACAATCTCTTCTTCTAGCTTGTTGCAATGATCTATTTTCATGGTTATTTGCACTTCCAGATCTTCGAAGATTTTCTTGGATTCTTCTATCTGTACTTTCAAACTGGATATGGTTTCATTTGCATCCTCAAGCCTTTATGAATTTTTTTTATTCTTTTTCTTCTCTATTTTCCACTCTTCAAGAGCAGAGATAAAATCACCTTCTAGATCTACTTCAGCCTTAGGGTTTTCACCACATACTTTAGAGTCCACTCTTTCTTCCTTTTTTGATTCTTCAAATTGCATGAAAAGAGCTTCACTACCTACCATTGTGTTACTTCCAAGATCACCCTATCCAGTTAAGCTTGTATAGGAACTTAGCTCTGATACTGATTATTAGTCTTACAATGACACTGAGAGGGGGGGGGTGAATCAGTGTAGCTCTTTAACCTTGAATTTACAACTCTTAAAACTGAAATAATGAAACCTTAAAATAGATATAGGAAGTATAATAATAGATTATCACACAACATAAGATTTAATGAGGTTCACCAATGTGGCTACTCTTAAAAAATGACTGCTTGGACTACCATCCAAATCTAGCCTTTATAAAGCACCAACTTTACAATCAATTTACTAGCACCCACTGGAAAGAGCACCAACCCCTAATTTATCTACACCAATAGAAAGGAGTACCAACCCCTTATTTATCTATACCAACAGAAAGGAGAATCAACCCATAATTTATCTGCACCAACAGAAAGGAGCACCAACCCCTGATTTACCAACACCTTCTAGAAGGAGCACCAACCCATGATGCTAAGCTACAACCTAGACTTCAATTTTGAATCTAGAAGTTTAAAAAAAAATACCTTCGCTTTTAAAAGACACTGACTGATCTATTTCACCTTTGCATTCTCTATGCACTCTGCTCTCTCTGCGCAATCACTTTGCACACTCTGCTTCATCATAGTAAAACTTCACGATCATCTTCTCCCTTTTGTGCACTCTTCTTTCTTTGCGAGTTTCACACTTAGCATGATTCGACACGACTTGCTCTCTGCGCACTACGACCGAACTTTACACATATCAACATGTATTCGACTATCTATACAACTTTTTTAATTCTCCAAATAGCCCTCCTTTTATAACAATATTTTCATGAAGGAAACCCTAATCTCAGTCGGCTGTAAACCCTAATCTAAGTCAACTGTAAACCCTAATATTAGTCGGTTGCAAACCCTAATCTTCGTCGGCTTACAACGGTCTTCGTCGGCTTCAACTGCCCCTATAACTCTTCTATGTTATTGCCATGAAAACATAACATGTCGTAATATCATGAAATTTTCACTTTCGTACGCTTTCTCTTAGCTTTGGCCTGCAAAAATACATGTCGCGATATCGTGACACTTTTGCCTCCTTGCTACTTTTCTTGGCTTGCACCCATGAAAACATAACATGTCACGATATCGTGACACTTTCACCTTCGTACTCTCCTTTACTTTTGTCACAAAATCGTGACACTTCTGCCTTCTTACTTTCTCTCTCCTCCTTTAGTCGTGAGAATGCGACATGTCGCGATATCGTGACACTTTTGCTCCTTGCGCTTTCTTTTTGCTTCAGCCCCTGAAAATACAACATGTCGCAATATCGCGACACTTTTTGCTATCTTGCCTATCTGTCCTTCTTGAGTCGCGAAAATGTGACATGTCGCGATATCGCAACACTTTTTCTCCTTAGTGCTTTCTCTTGCCTTTGGGTCACGAAAACGCGACATGTCACGATATCGCGACACTTTTTCTCCTTAGCGCTTTCTCTTGCATTTGGGTCACGAAAACGTGACATGTCGCAATATCACGACACTTTTTCTCCTTAGCGCTTTCTCTTGCCTTCGGGTCGCGAAAATGTGACATGTCGCGATATCGCGACACTTTTTCTCCTTAGTGCTTTCTCTTGCCTTCAGGTCTTGAAAACGTGACATGTCATGATATCGTTACACTTTTTCTCTTGGACTCTCTTTCTTGCAATATGTCCCGAAATCATGACACTTTTTCTACTTGCCTCTTTTTCTTTCAACATGTCGTGAAATCGTGACACTTTTTCTACTTACCTCTTTTTCTTTCAACATGTCACAAAATCGAGACACTTTTTCTACTTGCCTCTTTTTCTTTCAACATGTCGCCAAATCATGATACTTTTTCTACTTGCCTCTTTTTCTTTCAACATGTTGCGAAATCGTGACACTTTTTCTACTTGCCTCTTTTTCTTTCAACATGTCGCGAAATCACGACACTTTTTCTACTTGCCTTTTTTTTATTTCAACATGTCACGAAATCGTGACACTTTTTCTACTTACCTCTTTTTCTTTCAACATGTCGCGAAATCACGACACTTTTTCTACTTTGTCCTTTTTCTTCCAACATGTCACGAAATCGCAACAATTTTTCTTCCTTGCCCTTTTTCTTCCAACATGTTGCGAAATCATGACAAATTTTCTTTCTTCTTCTCTCTCTTCCAACATGTCGCGATATCACGACAGTTTTTCTTTCTTATTCTGTCTCTTCCAACATGTCGTGATATCATGACAGTTTTCCTTGCCTACTGTATATGTCATGATATCGCGACACTTTTCTTACTTGTCTTTTTCTTTGATATTTTGCATGTGGTCCACTTCAGTCTGCTTGGAAAATCACTGTACATACTCTGAGTAACCTTTGAACTCCTGTCTTCTACATTTGACTAGCTTTTGAACTTCCTGCCCACTGCATCAACAAATCTATTTGACTATGTTGAAAACAATGACAATACTGTTACTTTACCTTGCTCAACAATGAACAAGTCCTTGCCAAAGATGTAATGGATACTAGAGATACTAGCCTACAAAAGATAGTAGAGACTTATATTGAAGACCAGGCCCCTCCTAAGAATGCACCAGGTATTGGAGACTCAAACCTGCAAAAGAAACATGGTATGTATCCTATTAACCTTACTACATCTTCTTCTTCTTCTTCTCATCCCTAGAGGAATTTCCCTTTCCATTCTATAGATCAGGGTGATGCCTCTTCTCCCTCTATTCAGTAGCCTCCACCATCGCCACCATTAGCCCAAACTAACTTGAAAGAATCCTCAGTTGTACCCCAAATACACTCATTGAACAACCAAATGTGGATGCCTCCATAGCCACAATTCCCTTCCCTTATACCACCAACTTCCCAAACTTCCAATCCATTCCTACCTCTTCTTTCAAAAGTCACCCCATAATTTCTAAATTGAAAAAATTAAAAAATGTAACCATAATTGCTTATGCCTAGTTGAAGTCACACAACACGCAAATTTCCAAGGATATAGCTCACACCAGGGAAGGTATAGCCCTAGCCCTTATCAATATGCAACATTCTGCCTTAAATATGATGTCACTGGTCCAAAATCCCAAAGGGGAAATGACCTTGGAAGATTATCAAGTTGAGGTAACCACTGATGATATCACTCAACTATCGATGGAGGATGAATGAGAAAAGCACAAGCTTACATGGGGACAATATACTTGAATATCGAGTATTACAAAGAAAAATACCTTAGGGCTGAGCAGACTAGGAAACGTTAGGAGGAAGCCTTGAATCAACAAAAGATAATTGAAAAGGCATTGAAAAATAAAGCAAAGAAGTGGGAATAAATTTTCAATGAAGAATCCCCTTATAAATAAGAAGCAAAAAAGGCCATAGAACAAATCTAGCAATTGAAAAAGTAGGTGGAATACATTCAGAATAAAATCTCAAATGACACTAGCAAGATCAGTGGGATATCCAAGGAAAAATCCAAGGCATTTAGAAAAGAAATGATTGGAGACATTCGAAAGATGAGCTTAAAAGCAATTCCCATGTTATCATATTTGGCCAAAAATAAGGAGACGTTGGGTCAGGTAGAAGATGAATTGACTGCATCCTTCAATTTCTTAAACTCAAGACTATCTACAACAACCAAAATCCAGGTTCTAGCAGAAAGCACATAGGCAATATTTGGATATAGATCCAAGGATTAAAAATGATCCCAAGCCAAAATTGTTTCCAAGATTTTCTTCAAAAGATACAAGTTGGTGACAAAAAGTGCCAAGATAATGTAATAACTTAAGGTAGAGGTTAAGGAGATTTTGAAGCATGTAAGTATAGCAAAACATTACAGCATGCCAAGATTTTGGGACAAGGATTCAAAATTCTTAGAGGAAGATGAGTTGAAGGCTTCCTAGAAAACCTTTGTAGAAGATAAATCAAAGATAGATAGCTAGGAAGAGACAATCCAGGAAGAAAAAATATTTAGTATGGATCAAGACCTCACTCAGATCAATACTGTTTGCATGAATTATACATGAAGTCAAAATTTCTGTCATATGACAAAGTAGAACTAGAATACCTATACTTAACTTTCACGAAAACTTCAGACCCAGATGAGCAGACTTGGAAAAAGGCCTGCGCCACTTACAATGAAGTTGTCCAAGAAAAGGAGAAGCACAAAAAATATAAGAAAGCTTCAAAAAGGAAAATAGAAGCACCTGAGCAAGATGACATAGAAAAATCCATAGAGGAAGACACTCCCAATGAATGACCACACAAAGCAAGAAACATATTTTTTCTTGGTATCACTCCCCTTTCTCCCCCTTTTTTTTTAGTTGTCATTTTTACTCTATTCCCCAATGGATAAATGTTCTCCCCAGGAGGCACCAATAATATTGGTCAAAATGACCACATCAAGGGGAGTAAGAAGTGGTCTTCTCAAGATTTTTCTAAGTATAGAAAAAGGTCACGATGGCATGATATTTTTGAGCTCGAAGGCCAAATGAAGGGAAAGAGTCATGATGGTGCGATATTTTTGAGCCTGAAGGCTAAGTCAAAAGAAAATTTCATGATGGCATGACTTTTTTGAGCTCGAAGGCTGAGCTAAGAGAAAAATTTGTGATGGCACAACATTTTTGAGCCCAAAGGCTGAGCTAAGAGAAAAAATCATGATTGCACAACATTTTGAGCCCAAAGGCCAAGTCAAAGGAAAAGGTTGTGATGGTGCAAAATTTTTGAGCTCGAGGCCAAATTAAGGGAAAAATTCATGATGGCACAATATTTTTAAGTCCTAAGGTTAAGTTAGATGAAAATATCACAATAGTGTAACATTTTTGAGTTCAAATATTGAGCTAAGAGAAAAAGTCATGATGGTGCAACTTTTTTGAGCTCGAAGGCTGAGCAAAGAGAAAAAATAATGATGGCATGAAATTTTTGAGCCCGAAGGCCAAGTTAGAGCAAAATGTTTTGATGGCATGAAATTTTTAATCCCGAAGGATGAGCGAAGAGAAACTTCATGATGGCGTGATATTTTTGAGCCTGAAGGCCAAATGAAGGCAAAAAATCATGATGGTGTGACATTTTTTAACCCGAAGGCTAAGTCATAGAAAAGGGTCACAATAGCACAACATTTTTGAACCCGAATAAGAGCAGTGAAAGATAGTTGGGCCATTATGCATCCAAGAAGATAAAGGTAGATTATGGTAACAAGAATATCCTAACCATTTCTGGTTGAAGTTCCCATGCTCTCTTAACTGCCACTCTACCAGAATGAGCCTATGGGTATATTATTGTAACAAATTTTATTTTTTCTGTTATGTAAAAATATATATATATAGTATGAGCAACCTAAAAGAAGGGTCGGCTCTGGGATATTTTCAAGGCAATGTACATAGAATTATGAAAGCAAACAAATATTATCCTTTCTGGTTTCTGGCTCACTGGGGTTGTTATCAAGTATGTATGGGTTGTTGATTGTTGTATAAAGTTAGGTTGAATAAAAACTTATTTAATTCTCATTCTAAATTCATGTGTTTGAAGTTCTCTTAACTCTAAAATTAACAGTTCCAATAGGATTATGTTTGATCAAATTTGCACCAGAAAATAAGGTATTCTGTTTTGATGGTTTAAAGAATGCTTTCTTGTAAAATATGTAGAAATTGCTTTTTTGTTGTCTAATTTGCACCATTTAAATGCTCCTATAAATAGCTATATTTCCATCTCTTTATGAATTTAATTCTCCTTACCTTTTCCCTAAAAACTAAGGAACCAACCTCCTCTGGATATTGAACTAGGTAAACTATATTTTGAAACCGGTCTTTCAATGTTGGCCAAGTCTTAGGCACAAACATAACCAAAGGCAGATTTTGTACCAACAGGTGGCAACTTGTTGCTCTAAGAAATATTTAAGACTTTGATAATCTATTTTAATGAAGAAATTATGCCTAATGAGATAAGGTTTCCAATGAGTGATAACATGCAAAATAGAGATCATTTCCTTAGCATACATTGATTTGTCAATATTGTGATTGGAAAGTTCTTGAATAGTAAAAGCCAAGGGGTGCCCTTCCTACATAAACACTGTGCCAATACCATTGCCTAAAGTATCACTTTTAATTACAAAATGCTTGAAAAAATCATGCATTGCTAAGATTATAGTGGTTTTATAGCATGCTTCAACTCTAGGAAATCTTGTTCAGTTGGACCAGACCAAGTAAAAGAATATTTTTTTAACATGGATATTAAGGGAGTGGTAATTTTTCCATAAGTACGAAAAAAATTTCGGTAATAGCCTACAAGCCTCAAAAATCTATAAATATATTTTAGAGTGTGAGGTTTTGGCCACTTTTGAATTTCCTAAATCTTATAGAGTCAACTTGAACTCCATATTTGGTCATAATGTGTTTCAAAAAACTCCACTTCTAACAACCCAAAAGAACACTTGGACCACTTAGCATAAAGTTGATGTTGTGCAAAGAACACTTGGACCACTTTGCATAAAGTTGATGTTGTGCCAAAATTTGTAAAGTATAATCCACATGAGAGAGGTGCTCTTCCCAAGAGCAACTATAAATTAAAATATTATCAAAGAAAACCATAATGAATTTATAAATAAATAGACAAAAAGTATTGTTCATGAGACTTTGAAATGTGGATGGTGCATTGGTCAAGCCAAATGGCATCACCAAGAATTTATAATGACCCTTATGAGTAGAGAATGTGGTCTTGGGATTATCTTCATCCTTGAGCCTAATCTGATGGTACCTAGAGAAAATATCTAATTTGAAGAAAAACATAGTCTCATGCAGCTTGTCTAGTAATTCATCTACCACAAAAATAGGAAACCTATCCTTAATGGTGAGCTTATTGAGCTCACAAAATTTGATACATAATCACCAAGACCCATCTTTCTTTTGCACCAATAAGACAAGAGAATAGTAAGGGTTGTTACTTGGGTGAGTGACTACAATTTTTAACAATTCTTGCACTAACTTCTATATCTGTAACTTAAGGACATGAGGGTATTAGTATGACCTGATGTTCGGTAGTATACTACCAGGTACTAATGGAATGGCATGGTCATGAGAGCGACATGGTGGCAAGTCAAATGATTTGATAAAAATTGCATTGTGCTTTATCAAAACAAGTTGTAAATCTTAAATAATTTGGTCCACTTCTAAAGTAGGTTGACAGATTACAAATATCTACAAGATGGCCCCAAGAGAATATTTTTTAACAACTTCTCCATACGATTTGAGCTAATAATCTGTGAAGGTCCTGGTTTTGAACCTCAGAGTATAAGACTATTCATTCTATGAAAATTGCATTCATAGCTATGTAAAATTTCATAATATGGTTCTCAATGTGCCTAACCACTGATCTCCTAGTACAATATCACATACCCCTAATTGTAGATCAAATATATCAATATTGAGCTTATAATACCCTATTTTTACAAGGCAAAGTCCCTCCATTGACCACCAAAACCTCAAAGGAATTACATGTGTGTATATAATAATTGGTTACTTGGTGATTCGAGGATCAATAAAATTATCTGTACTTCCTGAATAGATAAGTATTGTAAGATGTTGTACTTTGAAAAAATCCACAAATTTCATGGTTTATGGTGTAGAAATCTCGGTAAAAGCATGGACAAGAAAACATTGCTTGTGGTTCTTCTTATATTTCTTCCTCATTTTGAGGTGGGTCTTCTACTAGTTCTATTTCATCATAACTTTGGTCACTATTTATAGGATATTTAAAATCTATAAGGAACAACTTATTTTGTGCACACCTATCCCCTCAAACATATTTTTCCTTACAATTATAGCACAAACCTTGAGAACATTGAGCATCCATTTCTTCTGTAGTCAAAAATTTGTGGGGAATGGTTTTATTTTCATTATGAGTTGGAAACTTGGGAGGAAATGACAATTTAGTCTACAAAAAATTATACATCCTCCTTTGAGCTAAGAATTTGGATTTGGTCAATCATGCCAAGCTTATAGCTTACATCATTGTTTGTGGTTTAAACATTTTAACCTTGGCATGGAAGTCATCATTCAAGCCACTAATGAAACAACTCATAAAAAACCCTTCATTCAATCCCTTAATTTTGTTATCCAATTTATCGAATTGGGTTTGGTAATCCTAAATTGTAGAGGTTTGTCTCAACTTTGTAAATTCTCCTTGAAATTCATCATATTCACTAGAGTTAAATCGAGTGAGTAATTCAACTCAAAATCTTCCCAAGAAGCATTGGGCATGGTGTGTTGCAACCATTGTTACCACTGTAACACTTCAGATTCCAAATTGAAAGAAGCCATGTGGACCCAATAATATCTAGGTATATTATGGAGTTTAAAAATTTGGTCAACATGACATAACCACCTATTGGTATCCTTCCCATTGAACTTGGGAAAGTACAACTTAGGTATCTTAAAGTTTGGATCATGATCAAATAAATGGTGAGAGTTTGTTACTTCCTTTCCTTTTGCCCAACTTGATTGTTTAGTCTGGTAATAAAACCCCTTTGGGATGCCTTAAATTTTGGACTCAACCTCGACAAGTTTTTCTTCCAAGTGTTTTTTGGAGTTAAGGTATTCACTTCTAAAGCATTGGATATCTTACTTTATGATGCTATTATCATGGATAAGGGTATCAAGGGAGATTTTTATTGTTTTAAATATTGAATTGTCTTATTCTACCTGATTTTGATGTTCACGAATGCCACCAACCATTTTGGAAAGTCTTGAACCTCTTTCATTAAGTTACTAAAAGTAGAAGTATGACTACATGAGTTACTATGTTAGTGAGTCCAAAAAAATGCTTGGGTGTTATATATCAAATTGATCATCTTGAAAAGATGGTCACAATGAGATATATATCTCAACATTGATTTTGGATACCCTAGAATTTTTTCATTTGTTGTTTTGATGAGTCTACTAGTGTGATTATTTTTTACTTTGGAAGTTGGGTTCAAAAAATGGGTACTACATCAACCAGCTTTGTCCTATCTATTTTTGACCTTGACCACTTCGAACATTGTACTAGCACCTATATTACAAAATTGATACTATTATAGAATTCCCTATGCTAGTCAGTTAATAACACCATCTGATTTATTTCTATAACTAAAAACCTTGACATTATCTATTTTTATCATCGATGATATTGTAATCATTGGTTGTTACACAAATGACTATTATTACCACTAATAAGAATGATTGTTCAGTTCTAAATTAGGGATTCCCTGCAATATTGAAAACCCTATAAATTACTAAATTTTATGAATGAATAACTAACTATTATGGATACTTGTAAATTATTCCTTGACTATTTTTGCATGCAAGTTTTTTTTTGTGATAGGTAAGTCTTATTCGTATGCTCACTTTTGTGGGATGAGTTTTGGTTACAAGTTACAGATTCAGCAAAACAAGAAGTCTTGTTTATTTTTACAAGTTAAATTTTTGATAAAACCAAGATATGTTAGGCAAAGGTGTATATAATATCCATAGGCACTTTGTTATACTGCAACGATGAACAATAGTGCTCATACCAATATTTAAGGCCACTACTTAAGGAGGATTCCACACATACCCTTGGGTACACTACCTGCCTCTCTAACCAGTACAAGAGGGTAATATTTTAAGATGTGTTCAATGTACTATGTATAATACAAGGCCAAAAAATATTCCTAGGGATAAAGGTTTTTAATCCTATATGGTCTCTTTATATACCCAAAGATATGTGGGAGCTCGGTCCGTGGGTGTTGTTTGAGGCTCGGGTTCTCACTTCATTAGATTCTTTATGGGCTATATAGCTTAGCCAAATCCTTCACGATATTTTTAAATCCTCGACACAACGTTTCTAACCTACATAACTACTATAGAAAAAATGGACTTTATTTTTTGCTGGTTTTTATTTATTTTTAAATAAGGGACAAACAAAAAAATGAAAAACATAGGAAAATTATACCTAACAGTCAGAATGAATGGATAAAAATTGTTGTAGTCATAGCATAACTTGACTCTAGAAAGCACTCTGATACCACTTGTTAGGAACCTACTATTAAAAATAAGCTCATTCACATGAAATAATGAAATTAAAAAAATATTCATGCAATAACACAATATCACAATGTGTAAAAGTAAATGTACAATTAATCACTCTCACAATAAACATAAAATCTGTAATGACCCTCCTCACATGATTATTGGTTAATAATAAATTTACCTTTTTCTTGTGAATTGTGATACTGCTTATAGCCTCTGTCAGTGAAGGACCAAATTCAAGTTTTAAATAAATGTAAGCAAGTCAATGGAAAAAGGTAATAAGGGAAGTGATGATTTAGCTTGCGAGTACATGAACATTTGCACACTTACATATCATGTAGATTTTATAGTTAATTGGATAGTGTGTGCATTTATTTTTAAGATTTAATTGTTGTTTGGATTGTCATAGAATATGGTTTGCATATATTTTTGTGACGATGATGAAGGGAGCCACTTTCTATTTGAATTGTGCATATATTCTATAGTATAATTTAAAGAGAAATATGAATGTAAAAATTATTATAAATTATGCGAAGCATGTATGAAAATATTATTTTTAGGTGCATTTCACACGGGAATGAACTAGAGCACTTCTTCACCTTAGTGACATGGTGAAAATAATGTTTTGGTGTTTATGTTGGTTTAACCACACAAAAATATGGGTGTACGTGTCTTTATGAAAATACATTCTCCATATCCTGTAAGTGAAAAGAAAGGAAATGCATGATTGTTTGGAGTGTTGTGTTAGTGGTTGTTTTTAAGGAACACCACCTTGGAGAAAAGGGAGAATTTTTAGTGTGTGCTAGGGGGAAAAGAAAAAGAACACACAACCAGACTACACTGCAATAATTTTCTTAAAGCGTTGGAAGAGCATTTAGCAGCTTTAATATAGCTCTAATTCCTAGGTTGGAATTCTCCATTTAATTATTTAAATTTTGTTTTTAAATGAATGGGTAATGAAATATTGAAACTTTGCATGAGATGCGTTGATCATTTACTTGTTGTGTGAAGAAGTTATATGGATGATATTGTAAGAATGCATTGACATGCAAGGAAAAGAAAGTATATTATTGTACATAGTTGTATTAAGGATTGTCTTTTATGGACATATGAATTCCACCGCACTGCTAGAAAATCTTATATCCAACATTGTTTTGCAAATCTTTTGCTATTTGGAAAATGTAGACGACTTAATAAGGAAATTATGTAAAAATTTTACAATGTGTTGTGTAAAAATTTTGAATGGAATATGAATATTATTTTAGCTGCATGTAGTTAGTTATGCATCCATTGATTGAAGAGCCGATTATGATCCCTTTGGTTTAAAACTTCAAAATTCAAGGTAAATTAATAAATGTTCGAGTCAACACTAGATATGGAAGTTGTAGATAATGGTAGTGGCTAGACATGGTCTAGTGGAATCATAATCTGAAGCCAAAACAATCTATCAGTAGCTTTATAAATTTCATAATTTGTACCTATTAGACATTGTAGGTAGAAATATTTTTTGGTATTAAAGTTGGTATAAGGACTGCGAGTAGATGTTCTTTGTTGGGTACTGATAGAAGCATTGTATTTATTTTCTAGGAAAGCCCAGCTATATTATATGCTTGCAAAAAGTATTAATGTAAATGTATTGGTTGCTCCAGAATGAAATAATCAATTAAATACTTATCTCTATTCATATAAGGGTATATGATGAGGCCAATGGAATGGTATAAATTTATGCATGGAAGTGTTTATATAAAAGAAAAGAGTAGACTTATGTTTCTTATTTTATGATAATGAACTCTTGAGAATCATTTTGGAAATAGAGTTACTTAAATATGTTAAAGGAAATGTAACCATTTAAGGGTTGCAGTACTTAGTGTTTTAATATTTAGCTATTAAACCTTTTATTGCTTGAAAGATTATGTTAAACCATCTTTTAAAAAATAAGAAATAGAAAAAATATATTTTCCTTGGTTTTAGTTAGTGCTTTAATATTATGGAAAATGACTTATTCTATTAGCTAAATAAGGATTTTTGCTGGAAGTGCTTTACAAAGCACAATAGGACAACCTGTTCAAAATGTAATCTATGAAAACAAAAGTATTTTGGGATATTTGGATTAAGACAAAGACTATAATTTTTACCCCTTTTTAGAATAACTTTAAGAAGGTAGTTGACCCAGTTGGTCTCAGCTAGCCTAGTAGTTTGAGTTGTGTTTAACCTTTTATAAAACTAGGTGTAATCCAAGAAGTGTAAACAAAGCTTTACTTTATGCATTGAAACATGATGGGGTAGAACCGAAGGATTATAAATTTCTAATTAAATTGGGTGGTTCAATTTGAAGTGTTCAATATTGCATAGAGAACATATCCCATACCCAGAAAGTGTACTAACCAAAATAAAGTATGGGAAACCAAATCTCATAAGAACCTAAATAATATTTAAAATCATATTACATGATGTTTTCATAATTTATTGGATATATATGTATATAAGGTTTCAATTATTGAAGGCTTATAAATGTGAGAACTTACATTCTAAACAAGACTTGTGATCAAATAATTGAAAAAGCATCCATAATTTAGTTAGTGGTTGTCATATTTTTTTACAAAAAAATAGCTTATGCAAAAAGATCTTGGTTTGTGTGTTTATGAGGTGTTATTTTATTTTAAAACAAAATAGGATTATGGAAGGTTGGATGTGTTTTAAGAATTCTCCATTGCTTATAGTAAACAATTTAAACCTTATTTTACCTTTTACTAATAGGGGGTGGTTACCTTAGGAAAGTTAGATTGGGATTGGAGACCAAAAACTAAGTTGACTTTTATTTGTGTAATCCATTAATAATTCCTTAAAATTCTATATATAAATGTATATATGATGGTATTAATTTGGCATTTATTTTCCTAAGAAAAAGCAAAGGACTTGGTATAAGTGATTTTAAACTTTTAAGACAAAATAGTTAGAGGAGCCTAAGTCCATAAGCATGTTAAAATTATTCATCAAAATTTTTGAGTTATTCTTGAAATGTTTGCATTACGAATGAAGGATGCTCTAAATCACTCAAAGATATTGAGGTGCAGGGCATGCACACAACAAGTATTGAAGCAATTGTAGTCTAATAGAGTTTGTCTAGGTAGAAGACCCGATCAAATCTAGTAATGAGGGGCAATATGGGATGCCACCTCCAGGTTGCTGCTGGGTAGTACTGTGATAAGTCCCATGCTTGTTTGACTTAAATGGTTAATATACAACATTTGGTATAGTATAAACGCTTGTGATTCACAACGAACATGTGAAAAAAGTCCAAGATCATAGTATTGACATGGTACTAAATGTTGCCAGGTAGAGGGTAACCAGTTAGTCACGGAGGCATATGAACACTAATTCCTTTTATACAAATAATTGAACAAGATGACAAGACAACCAAAGGTTCAATATGGAAGGGATAGGGAAGCTAGAATCCACCCTTTAGGTATTATGGGCCCTAAAGAATAACCCCTATTTTCGATTGATCCACATGGCAAAAACAAGAGGAATGTTACTATGGCTAATCAATTTGATAGAATTATAGCTTTACAAGATTTGGCCAATCTTGACCCCTTGGGTGACTGTTTGCAACAATCTTGAACTCAAGAGAGGTAAAATATGCTTGTACTAAATAACAACTATACTAATAATTTATTGGGTGAAATGAATTTTGCTATGAACTTGAAAGTATTTTTATGTACAAACTATAGTTAGAACACGAAAAAAATAGACCCCCTTAATAACTCTTGCAATTAAATGGTACAACCAAGTGAGTAGACTTGGGTTGTTACAAAATCGTAAGTCCTTTCTATTGAGCAAGGTACAACAACAATATTGTCATTGTTGTCAACACAGTCAGATAGATTTGTTGATGCAGTGGATAGGGAGTTCAAAAGCTAGTCAGATGTAGCAGCTAGGAGTTCAAAGGTTACTCAAAGTATGTACAATGATTTTCTAAAAAGATCGAAGTGGACCATATGCAAAAGATCAAATAAAAAGACAAGTAAGAAAAGTGTCGCGATATCGCGACATATATAGTAGGCAAGAAAAATTGTCACGATTTCGTGACATGTTGGAAGAGAGAGAAAAAATAGGAAAAACTATCACAATTTCGTGACATGTTGGAAGAGAAAAAGGCAAGTGGAGAAACTGTCACGATTTCATGACATGTTGGAGGAAAAAAAGGCAAGTGGAAAAAGTGTCGCGATATCGCGACATGTTGAGAAGAAAGAAAAATTGTCACGATTTCGCGACATGTTGGAAGAGAAAAAGGCAAGTAGAAAAAGTGTCATGATTTCACGACATACTGCAAGAGAGTTTGTATGAAAGAAAAAGTGTCACGATTTCGCGACATATTGCAAGAAAGAGAGTCTGAGAGAAAACATATCGTGATATCGTGACATGTCGCATTATCGCGACCCGAAGGCAAAAGAAGAGCAAAGTAGAAAAAGTGTTGTGATTTCGTGACATATTGCAAGAGAGATTGTACGAAAGAAAAAGTGTCACGATTTCGTGACATATTGCAAGAGAGAGAGTCTGTGAGAAAAAGTGTCGCGATATCATGACATGTCGCGTTTTCACAACCCGAAGGCAAGAGAAAGAGCAAAGGAGAAAAAGTGTCACGATGTTGCGACATGTTGCATTTTCATGACTAAAGGAGGAGAGAGAAAGTAAGAAGGCAGAAGTGTCACAATTTCATGACAAAAGTAAAGAGGAAAAGTACGAAGGCAAAAGTGTCATGATATCATGACATGTGTTTTCGTGGGTACACGCCAAGAAAAGTAGCAAGGAGGCAAAAGTGTCACGATATCACGACATGTGTTTTGATGGTTACAAGCCAAGAAAAAAAGCAAGGAGGTGAAAGTGTCACGATATCACGACATGTTGTATTTTTATGGGCCAAAGCAAGGAGAAAGATAGAGAAAGAAAAAGTTTTGTGATATCATGACACGTGTTTTCACGACAACAACAACAAAAGAGTTATAGGGGCAGTTGAAGCCGACGAATACCGATGAAAGCAGACTAATATTAGGGTTTGTAGTCGACTAAGATTAGGGTTTATAGCTGACTAATATTAGGGTTTACAACCAACTAATATTAGGGTTTTCATCATGAAAATGTTGTTATAAAAGAAGGGCTATTTGGAGAATTATGAGTATCAAAGTGTGCAAAGTTTGATCGTTGTGCGCAGAGAGCAAGTCGTGTCGAATCGTGCTAAGTGCAAAACTCACGAAGAGAGCAAAGTGCACAAAAGGGAGAAGATGATCGTGAAGGTCGACTGTATTGAAGTAGAGTGTGCGAAGTGATTGCATAGAGGGAGCAGAGTGCACAGAGAATGCAAAGGTGAAGAAGACCAGTCAGGGTCTTGCAAAAGCAAAGGTATCTTATTGTTAAACCTATAGATTCAATTTGAAGTCCAGGTTGGTACTTGGCATTAGGGGTTGGTACTCCTTCCAATTGGTGCTAGTAAATCAAGGATTGGTGCTCCTTCTAGTTGGTGCTGGTAAATCAGGGGTTGGTGCTCCTTTCTGTTGGTGCAGATAAATCAGGGGTTGGTGCTCCTTCTAGTGGGTGCTGGTAAATTGATTGTAAAGTTGGTGCTTTATAAAGGCTAGATTTGGGTGGTAGTCCAAGCATTCATTTTTGAGGAGTAGCCACTTTGGTGAACATCATTAAATCTTGTGTTGTGTGATGCTCTATTGTTATACTTGCTATATCTATTTTAAGGTTTCATTATTTCAGTTTTAAGAGCCATAAATTCAAGATTAAAGAGCTACACTGATTCACTCCCCCTATCAGTGTCATTGTAAGACTAACAATTGGTATTAGATCCAGGTTCCTGTTCAAGCTTAATCGGCTAGGGTGATCTTGGAAGTAACACAATGGCAGGTGGTGAAGGCTTCTCATCAAACAAAGCACCATTGTTTGATGGATCTAATTACACATTCTAGAGAATCAGGATGTAGACATATCTCTATGCTTTGGGATATGGCATCTGGGATTCAGTAGTTAGTGGATACACAATACCCATCACTCCTCCAAAAGAGGCTGACGAAATGAAACTGTTTGAAAATAACTCAAAAGCAAAGAATGCTATCTTGTGCGAATTAGTAGATAGTGAACTAGTAAAGGTCATGAGTTGTAAAACGACAAAAGAAATATGGGACAAACTAAGTAACATTCATGAAGGAGATGATAAGATCAAGGAGGCCAAGTTACAGACACATAAAGCTTAGTTCGAAGCATTAAAGATGAATGATGATGAAAACATTGAGGCATATATGCTGAGATTTAATGGAATCATTAATGTGATCAGAGGACTCAGTGAGGATATCGAAGACTCTACCATCATGAAAAAAGGTATTAAGATCTCTTCCTCAAAGGTTTGATTCTAAAGTCTCAGCGATAGAAGAAGCTAAAAATCTAAATTATTTTAGTATGGATGAGATGTATGGTTCTTTGACTGCATATGATATGAGGATAGGAAGATCTAAACCCACAAACAAAGAAGCAGATTTTAAAGCCCTTAAAAATAAAAACGTAAAATAGGAGTCTGAGGAAGAAGAGACATCAGATGATATGGAAGCTAACTTTGTTAGAAAACTAAAAAGGGGAAAAGGAAAATACAGAGGAAAGCTACCACTTAAATGTTTCAACTGTGGAGGCATTGGGCATTTTGCGACTAAATTTCCACTTAATGAGAAGAAAAAAAATGATGAAGGATCGGGCCAAGAAAGAAGTGACTGGAAGAAGAAAACGAATTTCAAAAAAGGTAACTTCAAGAAGAAAAGTTTCATCTCTAGGAATGTTAGTTCATCAGAAGACAACTCCGGTGAGGATTCTGATGAGGAAACATGTGAAGCTCTTTTCATGGCATTTGAAGAAGAAAAGGAAGAAGGAGTGAACTTTGAAGTATGTGGTGAAAACCCTGAGGCTGAAGTAGATCTAGAGGGTGAGTTGATCTCTGCTCTTGAAGAGTGGAAATTAGAGAAGAAAAAGAATAAGAAACTTTCAAAAATGCTTGAGGATGCAAATGAAATCATATCCAGTTTGAAAGTACAGAAAGAAGAATCTAAGAAAATCTTTGAAGATCTTGAAGTGCAAATAACCATGAAAATAGATTATTGCAGCAAGCTAGAAGAAGAGATTGTTGGCTTAAGAATGTAGCTAAAAGAGATTTATAAGAAAATTAGTTGTTATCACAAACATGAAGAAAGTTCTATGAAGCTGGATAAGATCATAAATGACCAAAGGCCTGTAGGAATCAAATTTGGTATGGATTTTGTCGAAGGAGAATCATCAAATGGATCAAAGGACAGAAATGTAGAATCCATAAAGAATGAAGATAAGAAACAGGTTGATCAAGGAAAAACATCTCATGCAAAAGAAAGCAATAATGCCAGGCACGAAAGGAGAATTGACAATGATGGATTCACCAATGCCTCACATCAAAGAAGAAGAAGACCTAGGTCTCCTACGACAACATGGAAAATACCATCACCCAGGTTCAATTATCCCTTTTCTGGTTTCTGTTTTAAATGCAATGGCTATGGACAAAATCTCAGACTGCAAATATAATGTAAGACCAAGGAATTTCACCAGTAGAAATGCTTTCTCTCCTTTGATGAATTATACAGTAGAATGGTATAACTATCACAATTTTGGGCACATTGCAAGAAACTATAGAAGTACATTTGCATCAAATCAATTTTAGGGAAGAAAATTTCAACCAAATAGGATGAGACAAAAAAGAAAACTTCCCGAAAAACATGCACAAGCTATTAATAAGGGAAATGCAAAACAAGAGCTCAAAACAGAGTGGAAAGAAAAGGAGCGACTTAAGGAATAAAATGAATCCTTAATAGTACAAACAAAATTTAAAGCATAGAATAAATATGTACCATGGATACTTGATAGTGGATGCTCCAATCATATGACAAGTGACAAATAGAAGTTTGAGAAGTTGTAGAAATATGAAGGTGGTTCAGTAAAGTTTGGAAATAATGATGGAGCTAAGATAGTTGGCAAAGGCTCAGTCAAAATTAGTGATGAAAAAATTAAGTCAAAGGAAGTCTTGTTTGTAGATAGGTTGAAACATAACTTGTTGAGCGTAAGTTAGATTTGTGATAAAGGTCATGAAGTAGTTTTTATGAAGCAGGGTTTTGAAGTTAGAAAAATAAACAGTGGAAAATTGATAGCAACTGGATCAAGGACATATGGCAACCTGTACACGCTCTCAGAGACTTCAAAAGGAGCTTGTTTTATTAGATAGGAAGAAGAAAATTGGTTGTGGCACAAGAGACACGGTCATATCAGTTTTGATAATCTAGTAAAAATCACCTCAAAAAGGGCAATGAGAGATATTCCCACCATCAACAAACCTGCAAACAACATTTGTGCTTCATGCCAAAAGGGGAAGCAAACTAGAGTCACATTCAAAACAAAAGAATACTACACAAGCAAACCTTTGGAACTCATACACATTGATTTATGTGGACCCATGAGAACACAAAGCATAAATGGTGACAAATATTTTATGTTGTGCATTGATGACTATTCCAGAATGACAAGGATATTTTTCTTAAAGCATAAATCAGAAGCCTTTGATATGTTCAAGATTTTCAAAAACCAGGTTGAGAATGAAACAGGTAAGAGGATCAAATGTTTAAGATCAGATAGAGGAGGAGAATTCATTTTAGAGGAGTTTACAGATACTGTGAAATATACGATATTATGAGACAGTTTTCAGTAGCCAGGACACCTCAGCAGAATGGAGTGGTAGAAAGAAAGAACAGGACAGTGTAGGAAATGGAACGAACTATGTTAGCTGAAAGCAGACTAGTAGACAAGTTTTGGAAAGAAGTAGTCCATACTGTGGTGTATATCCAAAATAGGTACATGCTAAGAACACATGAAAGCAAAACTCCTTAAGATTTGTGGTTCAAAAAAAGGGCAACAGCAAAATACCTCAAAGTGTTTGGTAGCAAGTGCTACATCAAAAGAACTAAAGATAATCTTGGTAAGTTTGAAGATAGAGCGGATGAAGGTATTTTTGTTGGTTATTCATCAAAAATCAAAGCTTACAAATGCTACAACATGAAGCTAAAGAAAATTGTGGACAGTGTCGATGTTAAATTTGATGAAGGTAGAGAACGAGTAATTAGCTATGAAACAAACTACCCAATTTATGAAGAGGTTATTGAAAGAGATGAGGAAAATGAAATGGAAAAGATACAAAAAATTGACTCAGATGATTTAAATTGTGATTCAAAAGTGGAAGAAAATAAGAAATTCAAAACAGGCAGCTGGCAAAAAAATCATCCTAGAGAGCAAATAATTGGAGACCCTAAAGTTGGTGTTCAGACAAGAAGAAGAGTAGTAAGTAACTACTCTCTATTATCCAGCATTGAGCCCAAAAATGTCACTGACACAAGCAAATATGAGAGTTGGATGAAGGCAATAAATGAAGAATTAGATCAAATCGAGAAAAACAAAACTTGGGAGTTAGTACCTAGACCTGCAAACAAAAATATAATCGGGACTAAATGGATTTTTTGAAACAAATTGAATGAAGACGAACAGGTAGTCAAAAATAAAGCAAGATTGGTATGCAAGGGTTATGCACAAGTTGAAGGCATTGAATTTAAGGAAACATTTGCACTAGTAGCTAGACTAGAGGCAATTAGAATGTTTCTGGCTTTAGTAGTCTACAAGAATTTCAAAGTTTATCAAATGGATGTAAAATCAACATTTTTGAATGGAAAACTTGAAGAAGAGGTTTATATTGAACAACCAGATGGTTTCCAACTTGGTGATGATCCCAACTTGGTGTGCAAGTTGAAGAAAGCATTATATGGTTTAAAATAGGCACCTCGAGCATGGTATGCAAGGCTAAACAACTATCTCACTCAACAAAGGTTTAAGAAAGGTATGGTGGATAGTAATTTGTATGTCAAAATAGAAAATGAGCATCTTATTGTTCTTGTTGTATACGTAGATGATATCATATTTGGCAACAGCAAAGATGAGTCGTGTAAATATTTGGCAAATAAGATGCAGAAAGAATTTGAAATGTCAATGATTGGTGAACTTTCGTATTTCCTCGGGTTGCAAGTTAATCAAAATAAGAAGGGCATATTTATTTCTCAAGTTAAATATGTGAAAGAGATGTTAAAAAAGTTCACAATGGAGGATTGTAATCCAGTTAGCACTCCCATGACAACAGGTTGCAAGTTGAGCAAGGATGAAAAATCTCTAGCTGTTGATCAAACCATGTACAGATCTATGATTGGAAGCTTACTGTACCTGAAAACTACCAAACCAGATATTTTGCAGGCAGTATGCATGGTAGCATGATTTCAGGCTAATCCCAAGGAGACTCATGTGACAGCAGTGAAGAGGATTCTTCGGTACCTCAAAGGTACTATGGAGTATTGGTTATGGTATCCAAAATGTAAAGACTTCACCCTTATTTCGTATTCAGATGCAGAGTGGGCAGGATGTGTAGATGACAAAAAGAGTACCAGTGGAGGTGTATTCTATCTTGGAGATAGATTGGTCGCACGACACAGTAAGAAATAAGAGTCAGTTTCTCTATCGACAATAGAGGTAGAATATATTGCAGCAACAACATGTTGTACACATGTATTGTGGATGAAACAAACCCTGAAAGATCTTAGTATTAGCTTCAATGATCCAATATCAGTTAAGTGTGATAACACCAGTGCCATTAACATCTCCAAGAATCTAGTGATGCATTCATGCACAAAACACATTGCTATTAGGTAGCATTTTTTGAAGGAGAAAGTTGTGAAAGGTGAGGTTAAGTTGGATTTTGTTCCAACTACAGAGCAAGTAGCAGATATCTTCAAAAAACCATTGCCCAAGGAATTTTTTGAGTACCTTCGCAATAAATTGGGAGTGGTCACACTTCCCAAGAATTGACTAGCTATAGGGATCACATTCTTAGGGGGAGCATTTAAGTATTTGATTATCTTTTTGCTCATGTTCATGACTTTTGCTAAGTGTAATAAATTGTACCTGAGAATGTTGTGCATGGACTCGGGGGGATTCTGTAGTAGCCCTTTGGTATTATTGTGAAAGGGGGAGAAGAGTTACAGGAATTTGCACATGTGTTGCCAACAATTCCAAAGGGAGAGATTGTTGAGCAAGGTATAGCAATAGTATTGTCATTGTTGTCAACACAGTCAGATAGATATGTTGATGTAGTGGACAGGAAGTTTAAAATCTAGTCAGATGTAGAAGCCAGGATTTCAAAGATTACTCAGAGTATGTACAATGATTTTCCAAAAAGATCGAAGTGGACCATATGCAAAAGATCAAAGAAAAATACAAGTAAGAAAAGTGTCACAATATCGCGACATATACAGGAGGTAAGAAAAATTGTCACAATTTTGTGACATGTTGGAAGAGAGAGAAAAAGCAAGAAAAACTATCACGATTTCGTGACATGTTGGAAGAGAAAAATGCAATTGGAGAAACTGTCGTGATTTCATGACATGTTGGAAGAAAAAAAGAAAGTGGAAAAAGTGTCATGATATCGTGACATATTGAGAAGAAAGAAAAACTGTCGCGATTTCGTGACATGTTCGAAGAGAAAGCGCAAGCAGGAAAAACTGTCGCGATTTCGTGACATGTTGGAAGAGAAAAAGGCAAGTAGAAAAAGTATCACAATTTCATGACATATTGCAATAGAGATTGTACGGAAGAAAAAGTGTCACGATTTCATGACATATTGCAAGAAAGAGAGTCCGAAAGAAAAAGTGTCGTGATATCGTGACATGTCGCCTTATCGCGACCCGAAGGCAAGAGAAAGAGCAAAGTAGAAAAAAATTCATGATTTTGTGACATATTGCAAGAGAAATTATACGAAAGAAAAAGTGTCATGATTTTGCGACATATTGCAAGAGAGAGAGTTTGTGAGAAAAAGTGTCGCGATATCGCGACATGTCACGTTTTTGTGACCCAAAGGCAAGAGAAAGATCAAAGGAGAAAAAGTCTCACAATATCGTGATATGTCACATTTTCACGACTAAAGAAGGAGAGAGAAAGTAAGAAGGCAGAAGTGTCAAGATTTTGTGACAAAATTAAAGAGGAAGAGTACGAAGGCGAAAGTGTCACAATATCACGACATGTTGTGTTTTCATGGGTACAAGCCAAGAAAAGTAGCAAGGAGGCAAAAGTATCACGATATCGCAACATGTGTTTTTGCGGGTACAAGCCAAGAAAAGAAGCAAGGAGACAAAAGTGTCACGATATCGTGACATGTTGTATTTTCGCATGCCAAAGCAAGGAGAAATACAGAGAAAGAAAAAGTGTCGTAATATTGCGACATGTGTTTTCGCGACAACAACAATAGAAGAGTTACACGGGTAGTTGAAGCCAACGAAGACCGATGAAAGCTGACTAATATTAGGGTTTGTAGCCAACTAAGATTAGGGTTTACAGTCGACTGAGATTAGGGGTTTCATCATGAAAATTTTGTTATAAAATGAGGGCTATTTGGATAATTATGAGTATCGAAGTGTGCGAAGTTCGGTCATTGTGCGCAGAGAGCAAGTCGTGTCGAATCGTGCTAAGTGCAAAACTCACGAAGAGAGAAGAGTGCGCAAAAGGGAGAAGATGATCATGAAGGTTGACTATATCGAAGCAGAGTGTGTGAAGTGATTGCATAAAGGGAGCAGAGTGTGCAGAGAATGCAAAGGTGAAGAAGACCAATCAGGGTCTTGCAAAAGCAAAGGTATCTTATTGTTAAACCTATAGATTCAATTTGAAGTCCAGGTTGGTACTTGGCATTAGGGGTTGATGCTCCTTCCAGTTGGTGCTGGTAAATTAGGGGTTGGTGCTACTTCCAGTTGGTGCTGGTAAATCAAAGGTTGGTGCTCCTTTCTGTTGGTGCAGATAAATCAGGGGTTGGTGCTCCTTCCAATGGGTGCTGGTAAATTGATTGTAAATTTGGTGCTTTATAAAGTCTGGATTTGGGTGGTATTCCAAGCAGTCATTTTTGAGGAGTAGCCACATTGGTGAACCTTGTTAAATATTGTGTTGTGTGATGCTCTATTGTTATACTTGCTATATCTATTTTAAGGTTTCATTATTTCAGTTTTAAGAGCTATAAATTCAAGATTAAAGAGCTACACTGATTCACCCCCCCTCTCAGTGTCATTGTAAGACTAACATTTTCAAGGATACAACCTCCTTCAATATTTCATTAATTATAAAAATATATATTCATACATAGCTTCATATATTTTAAAGAAAATCTTCATGAAACCCTAACCCTCAGCTCAAGATTTGGCTTACATGCAAAATATCACTCGAGCTAGAATCTTCTACCAAACATCGATTACATTCTTGATAATGATTACATGAAATGACCCCACTTGTCTAGGTGCCTTACTTTTCACATACGATTAAAAAAATATTACAAAATAACATTATAAGAGGTACCCAATTTGGAAATGGGTCATTACATAATCAAATGAAAATTATAAAAATAATGTTAAGATGAGGTCCTATCAATATTACTCTAATTAAGCAACAAACTAATAACTTTTTTTTTTGGTTACATAGATGAATTGGTTACAATCATAACTAGTTTAAAGTTTTTATTGTTTACTTAAAAATAAATTTTGCAATTTATATTTCAAAATATTCATTTTATAGTTTATCTTAGAAAAAACTATATCCACTCAAGTAAAAAATATATAATTATTAAATCAAATTTTCAAAAATAATCTATCATTAATATATATATATATATATATACCTACCTACCTGGAAACCTAAAACTTTAAACCTAATTACATACATTTTCTAACATATATCCTATTTTCCCTTACAATTCTCCTCTTGCCTTTTGCAACTTATAGCATACCCACTTCCAGTTTATAATTTATGACTAACTCTTGACATCCCATTCTTTAAATTTATAATAATTGAAGATTTTTAGTTTTAAAGGTTGTGGATTGGTAAGTTTTATTAAGAAAAGATTAAGTTTAATTTTTGCAAGAAAATTTTATTGTAAAACAAACAACATGATATAAATGATTATAAAAAATAACTCTAAAATTTAAATCTTACTCAATTTCCTTATCTATAAAAAATAATAATAATAATTAAAAAAATTTAATATTTCAATCTAATATTTCACTTTGTGTTGTGTAACACTGTATTTAGAGCACAAAAAATACTCCCGGCTAAAATGTATAATGTTATCTGGACACAAGTGACGTTATTCCGACACGATTTATTATGCTATATGACTAAGCACGGATTGTTTTCCAAATTCATGTAATTTTAATTTTAAAATTAATACTTCACTTCTAAAAAATAAAAAAAAAGAATACATAAATTATTCTGAAGTGGAAAGGAGGCGATCCTTCGGGTGAGCGATGACAAACTAAGAAAAGGGGAAAAAAAAACAATGCAGAAAAAACACAACCTCACCTTGAGAGCACCTGAACAACATTCATCTGAGAAGTGGTCATCTGACTTCCTTTATGTTTCCTGATTTAGTGTTTATTAATTTATAATTTTTAATCAGTTGGTGGAACGTAACAATTATTGTCAGGAGAGAGCACAGTATTAAAGTCAAACGAAAACGAAATTTAGGTATTTGTTTAAGACGAGTATCACAATCTTCTATGAATCACAGAAGATTCTATTTGTCGAATTAAATTCTGCAAAGCAAATACTAATTTATTTAGATGAAGGGTAGCCATATAAAGACAAAGAATCCATCAATGCATTATTTTACAAGTGATAATAATTTATCTAAATATAGATTTAACAGGAATCCACGTGAAGGAACAGCCTAATTCTTTTAATTCTAACTATGAAAGCGACGTCTTTTGGCGACGCAGATGATTAAGTCCATAAGGGCCCCCATAGCAGAAGCGGGTCGGCATGATCTTCATGCGTAAGATTTTCTTCTAACATGACGGGGGTGATATCGAATGCATTCCCCACACCTTCTTCTCTACTACCAAATCCGACATTGAAAGATGCAAGATTAGCCTGTGCTTTTAGAAGCTCTGCTTGCGTGGTTGCCAGCTGTGATTGCAGTTCAGAAACACGCTTCTGCAATTGACGTACGACGCCCGTGCAACCGTAGACTGGATCATGCAGTCTGCAAGTGGCTTCATATACAATGCTGTTTACTGCATCCTCTCTCTTCTCAGCCTCTACATCCTGTAACACCCAAAAGACAGAAAATCATTAGGCTGATTCAATGAAAGTTATTAATATTGGGTTTAATTTGTATAGAGGTTTACTGCTGGATTGAAATCTTCCTGAGAAAAGGAAATATCGAAACTTAACTCGAAGGATTTTGAGCATATTTCTGGTCCCAAATATTTTATGGGGAAAGAAGAACTTCTGAGGGTTGTCCGGTGGAAAGTAGGGAGCAAGCAAACATTTCTCTCCGCATTTTGTTCTTAATGTCTTGCAAGCTGCACACGGGTATGCGATTTGACTGAGCTTTCCTGATTTGCGGTCCATCTGCAGGGATAAACACCAGCTTTGTATTATGAGTTTCTAGTGATTAATGTGCCCTATTCATTGCCACACGCACAGGAATTCAGGAATTCTCCTACTAAAACATAAATGATAGGTTTATAATCCATGAAAGCTTACCTTGGCGGGCAAATTACAGATGACTGTTGCGAGAAAAATACAAGACGTATATAATTTGCGACCAAACAACGAAAACAATATAGCTGTAGCGTAGTGCCTTGAGCCCTCTGAGTTTTTGGAGGTCCCAGACTCTCAACCCTTTATTTTAAAGCAGAGCTCATGCATCAAGCCATGTTGGGTCCCCACAACGGGGGCAAAAAGTTGCTACGTGTTCTGTCCCCGCATGTGCTCTAGAACCCTCTAGAGGTTCATTACTGTCAATGATGGCGTAGTTTGAATAGGTATAGGTATCAATAACGAAGTAGAAGATAGAAATCTAAATAGATATTAATAAATAGATATTAATGTGGAATGGAATTTTAATAATGAAATATTATTAGACTTGTATTATCATATTAATTGGTTATGTTAATAGGAATAAGGATTAAAAATTTATAGACATGGTTTATAATCAAATCCAATAGATGATACTACATTAACACATTTTTTTTTTCTAGGTTACCTTAGTCACAACCACACTATTTTTAATACTGACTACAGTACTATAATTACATATTATTTAACATAAGAATTAAAAATACATTATTCAAACTACCACACTATTTTTAATATAATAATGACTACACTACTACAATTACATATTATTTAGCATAGGAATTAAAAGAATATTGTTCAAACTGCAATGATAGCCATCATCTAGTTTCAAATTCATTTCTTAATCCGGATGATCACGGAGCGCTAGTTTCAATATCATTTCTTAATCGGGATGATCACGGAGCGTTTCTTCCTGGTCAGTGCCATCCCACGAGAAAACAAGCTGCTTAGAATTGTCAGAATCTGTCAAATCTAGTAAATTCTGAATATCGTCTATGACGTTAACGTTTCAAATTAGCTTACTTAAAACACTAAGAATATCCGCTATGACGTTAACTTGTCAAATTAGCCTAGATGGGGTTTATAAACAATATGAATATGTGTTGTAGATAATTCGTTGCGCATCGTCATTCACTACTTACAAGGATTTTTTTTTCGTTGTGCATCGTCATATATATCTCCTTGTAGTATATATACAAGGATATTTTTTTTATTTTTTTTATTTTTTATTTATTTTTTTTCGTTGCCAATCGTCGTATATATATCCTTGTAGTATATAGATAAGAAAAATTAAGGTACAAACAAGTATTGTATATTAATATTATTATCAATTAATTATAAGGTAATAAAACCAAAAACATAAGACGATTATTAAAGATGCCCTACCAAAGTTGCTTCATAAATGTAATATTTGATATCAAACAAGAGAGATAAATTATTTAATTAATGTTGATACTACAAAATGTATAATTTCCATTATAGATTATGAGAGTAGACACCTAAAATTGATCCCATTGTATTCAAGGCATCTCCATTATTGAGCATCATATTAGACTAATCAAATCATACTAAATTGAGTCTCAAACAAAACATATCATTGATATTGAAACATCTACCAATTATTCATAATAAAATTCAAACCTTTATTTAACCTCTACCAATGATCTCAAACACATTAATCTAAGTTAACTTGATCAAATATAATATTTTATTTATCAATTAACATTATTGTTAAACAATTTTAATAATATTAAAATTTAAAAATCCTTCAATTGGTCTCATGTCCACTTACAAATTTCCAACTCAAGCCCCTTCTAATACAAGCACTATTTTTACACAAACACCATAATGCTTTTCACATAGTAACACTTTTGTTTAAAAAGGAATGACAGAAAAAATCAAAAGCAATTGAAATTGACTCCTGCATCCTAGTTATCCAAGCATAGTTGTACATCCACCTCAATGAATATTTATAAAAAACAATTTTATATTCAATTTGGTAACTTTCCACACTATTCATAGAGCAATATTAACTTGAATACTTTATACTTTTCAACAAAGAAACCTCATTCCATCCAAGTAATCTTTAGTGAAGGATAATATTCTCTCTTTTTTTTAATAAATTAACAATAAAGATATCCACTCTTAAAATTGTATAGCATATGAAGGATGTTGGATATTGAATTATTAAAATTTGACATTATTGATAATTGCTAATCCATTCACAAATTACTCTTGAAAACTAGCATTAGCTCTCATAACATCTTAATTTTACAACTATCTACCATACCTTTTTAGGTGTTTTAGATTTTAGAGTGTTAGAATTAATAAAATCATAGGTAAGAGGCATACACAAAATGTTTCATGAGTTTGTGGATGTGTATGAGACCTCTCTTAACCATTTTTACTCTTAACATTTGATTTTAATTGCATTGCATTTTTGTAATGTGTATTAACTATAGCATTATTATTAAATATTATAGGATCTTATAAAGGATATCCCATTTGGATAGTTTGACGTTATAATAACAATAATATATTTAAATCTACCTATATTTGAGTGCTATTATATCTATTTCATCGTTGGATTCACTTAATTATCATTTTATTGTAAATCCTTGATCATTGAATTAAATTAAATATTTCCTTTAATCATTATATTTTAAATAAAATTTAATGTTCTTTATTACCATCATGACAAAATTTTTAATATTTTGGCATAAGGTTGTAGGTTGTAGAGGCAAGTTCCCATGTGCAAGATCTGTTTGGATCCATAGTCTAAAACTTCTCTTTAAAAAATACATCTACCATGGATGGTGTTTCTATTAACATGGTCCTAGATCTATTAGTTCCACTTTTCCTCAATTTTATTATCAAAAAATCTTCAAAAATCATCTTCTCAAATATAATATTATAAATTTGTGCATCCCTGTCTTTTCCATATCTATAGCTACTATTTTATTATTACATTCACATAATATTTCAATTTAGTTAAATCTTGGTCATTTAATTAGGTTGTTTTAGATATTATGAACATAAATCAAATTTATTCTTATTTTATTTTATTAATTATATAAATTAAATCATCTTGCATATATTTTAAATATCAATGGTTGTAATTACTAGTTGTCTATTATGATATAAAATGTGATCATAAATCTATCATAATCCTTAGGCTCATAATTATGTGCTTGCTTTTCTACAGTATTAGTTTAGGTTAGTATTCATTATGTGACTATTTTTTTATTTTAAGTATTAATTACTTCTATCTAATCAACATTCAAAGGTAGCATTATAATCAACTTGATCACTTTCAAGAATAATATCACTTAATAGTAGTAATTTTATTATCAACATATAGGTAAATGGATCATGTATAGTTTCTAACCTTTTATTTTTACCTAGTGTGTTCAAGAACTTAAATATACTATGGAATTGCTTGAGGTAGGACCCCAAAAGAATATAATTTCTTTTTCGTTGGAAAATATGTCAAATTATCTCACAGGTAAATTTCTCCAGGATAAAATTTCATCACATAAAATATCATCAACAAGTAACAGAAGTATTGCACAACCAAATACTTCTCTTACATCCATAAATCATAGAAAATTACATATAAAAGTTACCAAAGATAACAGTGCATGGAACTTTATCTCCAATATATAAATCTCATGATTTCTGCTCTCCTCATGGGAGATGCATCCTCTCACATGCTTCACATTATGACAAAGACTATCCTAATTCCATAACCTCCTACTTCACATCTTGACACATCTTATGACTCTTCAGTTCCATACTTGACACCTATCACCTATGACTATTCACTTGCTCATTGGACACCTTGCACACTTATAACTCACACATTACACTTGCACAGTTGCACTCTTGACACCTTGCACAATCATAACTCACACCTCACACTTGCACTCTTGAAACCTTGTACACTTTATTACATAACATATAATTACTGTTAACACTTTGACATATACTTTAGACAAATATTAAGCATACTCTATAAACTAGCATTTGCAATAATACTTCATTGTACTTCAATGTACCAAATAATGTAATATCTTCAACCAAGATGTTGCAGGTTTGGCTATTATCTTTAGCATTTCTATTGAATATGTTATGGTCAGACTCCTAGCTCACTCTTTCTAAGGGAAGGTATTGAAATGGTATAGATATTTGGAATATAACAATATTAAGTCTTGGGAATACTTGGTTGTACCTCTCCTATTAGTGTTTGATGATCTGGGTGATGTCTTCAAATTGCACAAAGATTTTTAACATCAAATTCAAAAGGTTGTGGGATAATATTCCTTGGGAGGTAAGACCATCTTAAGCATAGGTATATATGTATTATGCATGAGCTCTAAACTCATATCTGAGCCTAAAAATCTAGAATTATAATAAAAAATGGTTTTTTCAAGTTTTCAACCAGTCATCAAGGCTAATAACTTGTTGATTGTTGTAGGGAAAATTCCCCCAAGAGTTGGTAATGTAGATTCCCCAATAGTATATTATATAAAACCATAGTTATATTTTATTAATCCTTGGTTGTTACATTTCATAACTCTTGTATATACAGTATCTTCATCCAGTACCTCAGATACAAAGAGTTCATTGACAACCCATACGACTTAAGAAATTATAAGTGTTATCCAACAACTTACAAAAGATCTAGCTGAAATTGATCATCAATATTATGAGGCACAACAATACAAGTATGCTCAAAACAAAATCTTCTCTGGGAATCATATTATGGGTGCAAATGAAATTTATGAAGAAAAATTTTAATGCACTAGCAAGGATCAACTAGATAAATTTTTTAACATAGGTTCAAAATTCATGGGTGGTCACCACTCAAACTCGATCATAAAAGGAAATCTACATCTAGAGGAAGTCATAGATCTCATCATACATTTGGATCAGTTACTTACCAAAAGGGGATCTATCAAATGGAATCTAGATGACTCAAATTCAAAAGAGGATAATCAAAAGTAACCTAATGCTCAAATCATAGAAAATATTGAAGATGAAGTAGAGCAGAAGGAATTTGAGCTAGAAGAAAGAGCTAAAAAGCCAGAGATATGTGGGAAAAAAATGCAATCCAAAAGCACCATGCTTACATTGCCAAATTAAACAGGCCTACCAAAAGTTGTATTATTTAGCCATAATAAGATATCAAACGGAAGATATGGCAAAAACCTAAGGGAAGGCACCTCAAAAGAGGGTTGAAGCTAGAGAACTACAAGAAGATCTACTATCATCTAAATAAGTAAATCTAGTTGAAGTAGTTCCTCAAGGAAAGAGGATCAACTTAATACATGACAAATCAACATGCAATCAACTATCCATTGGCTCTGGTAAAAATTATTGAGTCATTTTATATTGTGATTTGTTTGGAAGGTTGGGTGCTACACAACTACATAATCAATCCAACAGTTGATGTTTCCATTATACCTCGATCAATCTATGATACAATGGGATTAGAATATTACATAATTGATTGTAAAATACTACAAATGAAAGGAGTAGTGGTCCCAAAGATAAGAATAATCAAAGAAGTCTCAATATTGTTGCAAAGGTTGCTAAACCTAACAAGAATTCAAGATGTGGTGATTGTTGATTTACCACCAACATTTAGGATAAAATTATCCTTATATTAAAAAATATAAGAGGATATCTAGCACAAACCCAATTATTGTTCATTGTATTCAAAATATGATCCAGGTTCAAGATAAAAGGCCTTGGCCCTACCACATTGGGAATTATCAAGAGGAAATCAACATAAAATTGATCAAAATAAAATTAATTGATTGGTCAGAATAAGCAACAACTAATCAATGGAGAATCTCTCCTCGATGTATTTCAAGTCCCTTAGTTGACTGAAATTGTAAGTTGGCACAATCCACAAAGAAATCATCTTTTACTACATCAATCAACCATCTACTTGTTCCAACAACCAAAGTTAGTAATTATGGGACAAATGCAAGAGGGCACTCTACTCAAAAACATCCCAAGCAACATCACAAAGAAAAATTTAAGCTCCTACCCAAAAATATTCAGCTAATCAAGGATGTGATACACTAATCCATATGTATCGGAAAAGCAATTAGTCATCTGAATAATAAAAAAAATTTATTAGTGTTTATTTTTTATGTTAATTTTCAATCAACCTAGGAAGTTGACACAAGTTTAGAACCAAATTGGTGGTAGGATCCTATCAGAATTAAATGCAACTTCCAAAGTGGATGTTAAAGGTAAAATTACAAATTTGGCATCATCTGGTTAATTAGGCCACTACATAATCAAATGTAAAAATTGAATAACTGAGTATAGTTGGTATATGTTGTTATACCATAATTTTATGTAAATAGGTTGGCTACTAAATAAAAGTTGAATATCAGCTCAAAGCATAATTTAATTAATTTATTGGGATAACAAAGAAATTTTGGAAACTTGTAGGGCATATCACATGCTCTCAACATGTTTAGAAGGAGATGTTTCTTCTTGGAATTTGACAAGATTAAAATTGGTGACATGAACTAGACTAAAAGAAACCTTCAAGAAATAAGAGCTTATAAAAGGGACTCCTATCCTTAGTGGTTACACACTCTTAAGGAAGAATTTGTTCCTAAGGACCTATATTGGATGGGTGATTAGTAAAATAAAGAATAAAGAAGATGTATTGGCTAAAGTTGTAGTCAATTCTAAATAGCCTTGTGCCCAGGAGAGGTAAAGTAATACTAAAATAAAATGATCAATCTTAGTCTTTCTAGTGTTAGCTAAACCTGGTGTGTTAATTGTTGTCAGCCTAATAACCATCCCAATGTTAGCTAATATTATTCTAGTGTTTTTTGGGCCTGCTTATCCATTGAAAATGTCTTCCTTCTCCTTGGTCTATGAAGTTTTTCAACAATAGTAGCCATAACCTCTTGGTCTATGGTTTTTACCATTTCTCAAGAACATATTGATATTGTTTAGAAGTTGAGAACCACAAGCAAGGGAGGAAAAGAATAGGATATTGGATCTAAATGATTTCAAATGTTGGTAAGCCTACAAATCATCATAATTCAGTAGGATTGACTAATTTTTAGGATCACTCCAAGCCATTCTTCAATATGTGGAGGTCTACTAATACAAACTTAGGATAATAGAAGCAACAATATAGAAATTCCTTGAAAATGGGAGATGCTTCGCATTTTGTACTATATTTATGTTTGAAATTAACATAGCAAACACAAATATAATGTAAATGTGGAGCAAGCATCTAGGCATATGCATTAAACAACCAAATCTAGTAAGGAAGTTCTAGAGCATGTGATGTGCAGATATGAATTTGTTATACTTTTTTTCTCATCCTTCTTATTTCCCACAATCTTCACATCCTGCTCATATTCATCCTCCACTTTCCATAATTCATTTTATTTCTCCCATATTTTTTACTCCATGACCCAATAGAAAATTTGGCTCAAGTCATCTTTCACAATATTGAAGTCCTTTTCCATGACTATGATAATATGCAGAATTGTTGCTCCAAGTATTATCATAATGAAGGTGGGTGTAAAAGGGAAGCAAAAGGACATTATGAAGCGCATTGGCATGTGTAAGCTAAATGCATATCATGCTTGGTGATAGGCTTAAAAGGATAGATAAGATACAATTTCAAAGTGATGAAATCAAACACATAATTCATCAATGAAATAGCTACAACTCAGAGCTTTGATTGGATGAATTAATAAAGAAACAACAATGATCACATGAACAACAAAATCCAAGGAATGAATGCTAGCATGGGCAAAATACCAGTTCAATAAAGGATCTAGTTGTCACTTACTTCAAATTAGCTATAAAGGAATGCTTAGGATCTTCTAATGCATGTAGTTTCATGATAATTCTGAGCAACCATGCATTTCCTTGAAGCAAGATGCCAAATGGTGTATAATGATACAGAGAAGACTTACCTACACAATTTTGCAAAGAAAAAGATATAGGAAGAAGGAAATATTGTGAGAACTTGGAATATTTTTCGAAGGTGGTTTGCACATGTGAATATTCACCTAAAGCAACCACTATCGATCTAAAGAAATACCCAACTATAGTGAAAGATGCTCATAAGATTTTCAATTTTGTTGGACTTACTTCCACATAGGTATATCTATATTTTCTTCTTTTTCTCCTCTTCCTAGTATCCACCTTGTCTTTGTGAACCCTCACCTATCTACATGAATATCCTACCACTAAACTCCAACATTCCAAAACCCAACTTCTTTTGACCCCTTGCACTTATCCATTTGATTTTTGTTTATATCTAGACCATGTCTCCCTAGTCACCCACTTTGAATGTGGACTCCCATGCACCCCAAGTATCCCTTCCTTTGATACTTTTATCCCTTCAAATGTTGCAGTGCATCATGCATTTTGTATGCAAATGGGATGGACTACACGATATCACTTGTTTCAAGGTGTATTTCAAAAGCCTCATTGCAAATATAGAATTCTCTAACATCTCTTACATCTACAGCTTAGTTTCATAAAATTCCTTTTCTAAACTTATCCATTTTTATCTATTTTTTCCCACATATAATCATTTTATTTTCTAGTTTCATTTCCTTCCTACACCCTATCATCCCATATATAAGGTATACTAGGTTCTCAATTTTACGAGCAAAAATATTCGTAAGTCTCCAATTATGTAGGTGAATTTTCTCACCTACATCCACTATATGGTATAGTTTATACCATATAGTTATTTTGCTAAAATGTAATGCAACAATGAGATTTCAACATGTCCAAAAGAGACTACTCAAGTAGATGAAGCAAGCCAAAATATGTTTGAAAGATGTAAAGTGAAAATAAGTGTGGATAGATGCAAAACAAGTCTAGGGAGGTAAAAGGGACAAGCAAATGCCTCCTAGATAATATGTTGTGCTAAGGCATTAAACCCATCACCCAACAAAAGTAGATCAAAATTTGGCTATGTATGAAAAGCCTATCATATATATGATAAGTTGATGTTAGCAATAAGACAACAAAAGTCTAGATTCTGACATTCTTCAAGGAGGAGCAAAAGCAAAGGCACAATACCTAATATCCTTCACTTGACATTCGAAAAACAAGTATTGAGTAAAATAAAATAAAGCTAGTCAAACAAACCATAATGTTGATGTTAGCAAGAGGGAACAAAATGTCTAACATGATAAAAAATAATGTTGAGTGAGAAATATCTAAGATATTAAGCCAAAAACTTGGCATCTGATGCAATAACCCATTGAGCTTCCAAGAGTGTTGAATTTTAGAAGGAGATGATGTTAGTATCAGGAGCTTAAAATTCCAGCAAGCCAAATGTACTCCTAGATGTAAAATAACTCTAAGCATGGCCATATGGAAATTAAGTAAGCAAGGACCAAAGACTCTCAGCATTTGACATAATCCATGGTTGGAATCTTCAGTCAGAAAATGATCATCAAGAGTAAAGACATCATCTAGTACCTAGCAAGGGGAAGTCCAATTTAGCATAAGGAGAAAAAAACAATACCTATTTGGGATGGAAACTTGATGATAAATAATATATCTCTACAAGTCAAAACTATCCAGGCATGTGCATGCCGATCAACCACCAAGAATCATCACTGTCAAAAGTTCTCAATGAAAAAATCCCTCTAAACCACACACCTACCCCTATTCAGTTGTCTATGCATAACAGAAAGGAGTGGACCATGACCCGATGGTTACAATCCAATGATGCAACACACAAGATAGTCTCAAGATAAAATATTCATCATCGACATCAACATAGCATGCCTGAGGAGGTTAAACACAATTGAGCTAAATGTGATGGCCAATCATATGCCTACCCTAAAATATACAATATGCTTTCACAACAATCATTTTAGAATAAATGAATACATTGTAAAATATCTATATATACTAGAATGCAAGATATTTTAATGATCAACTCTTTTGGTATTTATAATTGACATAATTATACTGATCAAGGACTATACATATTTTGAATGAATATTGGATTGTTGTTTAGACTTTTGCTCATCTCTATTTGTTGAACATGTATGTATGCCTTACTGAGTGCTAATGATTTTTTGTTAAAGCTAGGAATGGATAATTCTGTTATAGTTATTCTACATTTTGGATTTCTCCTTGGATTTACCATTATAGTTTTGGAATAATTTAGTGAATACTCAAAGTTCTTCATGTTAAATGTTCTAATATCATAAAGTACGTAAAGTGTTATGTTAGGTAGTTCAATCTAAGAATGAATTTTGAGACTCTCTGTAGTATATCTCTTGATTTTACAAATTCTATACCACTTTTATCTTGTATTTATAACCCTTTGTATCTTTTATTCTAGTCTACAACCCCCTTTTAGTTATATTAGCTAAGCACAAGAACTGGCCTTGTCTAGCGGTTAGATCAAAAACCCTTGTTTTGAGTCTTCCAATATCTTGGCTAAAGTCTTGAGGGTGCATCTCATCAACATAGGTGTATTTTAAAACCAATAGGTATTAACTAATCACATTAAAAATGTTGATCCTTAACTAGCCATTGTTCAATGTTTAGGCCTTAACTAGTCATTGTTCATTTAGGCCTTAACTAACCACTGTTCATTTAGGCCTTAACTAGCCATTTCTCAAAATAGGACTTAACAAACCATTGTTCAAACTTGTTCAATTAGGCCATAATAGAATGTTGTTCATATAGGTCTTAATTGGTCATTGTTCAAAATAGGCCTTAACTGGTTGACATTCAAACTTGTTTAATATAGGTCTTAAATGTTATCATTTCTACTTGTTCAAATAGGACTTAATTGGTCGTTGGTCAATATTCTAGGTCTTAACTAGCTATTGCTCAATTTTTTGGGCCTTACCTGGCTAATTTTTCCAATTTGACACATCTCACATTGCTTAGATGCTTGACAAATAATCAAGATACAAGACCACCTCTTAAATATAAATAGCTACCATGATTGTGGGTAACTTAATTTTTTTTAACATAATCCTCCAACTGAGGGCATCAAAATAATTTTCAGAAGTAATATGATAAAGTACTCAAACATAATTCAAGTCAATTCTTATCATATTATCGAAATCATTCCCTCTATTTCCCACCATTATGTCATGTTCCTTCATTGTCTCTACTTAAGCATTAGCTATTAATCCTCAAATCTTAACCTATTATATAATAAATTCACTCAAGTCTAATCCATTATTAATCTTAATCAAGTCATCTTCCTTCCTCTCTCTCCTCAATAATTTTATCACCACTCACTTATGGATCAATGCCAAATCAATTTTTTTGTTGATTCAACTTGGTTTTACCATTAAAACTTGAAGGAAACCATGGGTTGAGGTATGCATAAATACAATTAGTGTCTTTAAATTATTAATAAGTAGTCACTTCCTTGCTCTTCAATTATTCCAAGTATAGATACCTTTAGAAGGCTTGATATTTTTAAGACTAGCAAGAGAAATTATATCTTCCACATACTCCATGCAAGGATATTTAATACTAGAGTCACATCTTTTTCATGGGGGAAGAGCACCAAATTAAAATCGCTAGCTATGATCAAATTTATTGGCTTAATTTCGTAGGAAATAATTGAAAGCTAACATTACTTCTCGCTAATTGGGGAGTTAGGGGCATACACATTCAAATATGTGAAAGAGAAGCCTCCAATATCAAAAATAATAGAAAGCTAGTATTCACTTTGATGACTACCTATTTTGGACAAAATGTGCTTTTCTTATGCAATAATAAGGCCACCAAAGGCTCCTTGGACACAAACAACATCAATTTTAGAAATAATCCAAATAGATCTCCATCCTTTAAAGGCATATTTTTAAAATAATTTTGCTTCTTAAATTCCTATTAAACAAGGACATATGTCCTTTATCAAACCCTTTAAGTAGGTCTTATTAAGGTACCAACCTAAGCCTCTACAATTCCATGAGATAATTATCATTTTTTGGTGGATTTCTTTCCTTTAGATAGACCCTCTAATGTAGCTTGAGTCAGCTACAACATTTTTCTTTGCTTCTTTAGTTCTTATTTCTTGGTTAGATTTCCTTCCTAACTTAGAAGAGAATCGTGTTATAATAGGCTCAAGAAAAGAGCCAAGTAGTATGATGGCTTTCCCTAGTTTAATATTTATTTGATGACTTTATCAATAGGTTCTTCATTGGTCCTTTCATATAAAGCTTGATTTACCAATTCTACATCAAGAGAGGCTTGCTCGGTTTCCTTCTTCCTATTCAAATTCAGCTTGGAGATATTTTTCCTGATCTAAATTTAGAGCATAATACCTATTAGAATTATCAAGGGGTTTGGAATTAGCAGGTCTGGACCTTCAAATTCTAGACCTATTCCTCTTGTTTGTTTGGGCTTGTTGAAAGCCTTCATTGTTAGCTTGATCCTTCTTATGTTGTGACTTCTAATTAAGCAAATAATCTAATAATCTAAAACCTATTCCCTAGTGTAATATATGCATTTGAAAGGTAAATTCTCATAATATAAAACCTATATGTGGATTCAATGCAAAACCTTAGTCCCAATAGCTTTAGATAAGCCATTTTTTAGATTAACTTGAACACAAATATAAGCATAGGAAGCATTTAGATCTTTAGGAGAAATTCAGTCAAAAAACTTATCAATATTATTTCTAATGAGCTCTAGAGAGGGTTTATACCAAATATGGAGAGGAAGAAAGGTCAATCTTACCCAAATAGATACTTCCTCAAGCACATCTACCTAAGGGTCAAAGTGGGTTGTCTAGAAATTCAAAAATAAGGCACTTGAGCCCATAAATAGGTCCCTATTGAAATATAGCATCACATTCTTCTTTGGATTCTAGTATGACCATAAAATATCATCTTTTGCAAAGCAAGAGTTCATAAGTGGAGATATTAGACCCCACGGCTATAGACATCCACTCTTCTAAAGTAGTAAAACTTGGTAAAATTTCGATGAACCTTCCAACCAAGGTGCAGTCAGACAGGATAACAACATGATGTAGGAGCATCCAATGGTGTAAGGAAAATCTTGCATCACCCAAAAAAAAAATTAATGCCCAATTTATTCATTAATGATGGTATTTTTAAATGCCCAATTTATTCATTAATGATGGTATTTTTAAATGCCCAATTTATTCATTAATGATGGTATTTTTAAATGCCCAATTTATTCATTAATTATGGTATTTTTAAATGCCCAATTTATTCATTCATGATGGTATTTTTTTAAATGCCCAATTTATCCATTAATGATGGTATTTTTAAATGCCCAATTTATTCATTAATGATGGTATTTTTAAAATACCCAGTTAATTAATTAATGATGGTATTTTTTTAATGCTTCATTTATTTCATTAGTGATGTTATTTTTAAATGCCTAATTTATTTTGAAAATGAAGGGTGGGAAAAGGGGAGTTACGTTTTCTAAAATATTTTATGGAATTTATTAAAGGGAGAACAGAGATTTACCAAAGGTAGTGGTGGATGACAGATTGTGGCTCCATATTACATATTTTTGGTCATATTTTCTTTGTAATCAAATTGGTCATTGTGGTCATACTATTGTATTTTATGGTTCTATAGCCCTTTATCAAGTATTGTTATTGAGTATTGTTATCAAGTATTATTATTGAATATTTATGTATTGTAGGAGTGTTGGGTGGAGTATCCCTTCACCAAGTGGTATTAGAGTGATAATTCATGAGTGATTAAAAATATCATTGAACATGAGGTAGTTTGCACCAAGACTTGTGGTTTTGGATTGTGAAAAACGTGATCATAATACCTCCAAAAAGAAACTATGGTGGTGGGATAAATATTGTGGTTCCAAAAGAGGATTTTAGAGCCCTACATACACAAGTTCAAGCACTTAAAGAGGAGATATGTAGAGTGTTTTATCCAAGAAGAGAAGATGAAAGTAAAGATAAAGCTGAAGAAGAATCCTAGTTTGAAGAAGAACAAGATGCGATAGATCTTGAGCAAGTCAGATTATTTAAGGCCATATCCAAGATTGGAAAAATGTCAAAGATTGATGTTTCTACATTTTCTAGGAATTTTAACCCAAAAGAGTTGATCGATTGGATCAATGATATGGAGGAGTACTTTGAGTATGAGGAGGTGGAAGATCTTGAAAGGGTCAAATTTGTAAATATTAAGCCAAAGGTTCAAGCTAATATTTGGTGGAAGGAAGTACAACTAGATAGAAATAGAAGAGGAAAAGAAAGAATAACAAGATGGGATTGGATTGTGGAAAAATTAAAGAGACTATTCATTCCATTTGATTACGAGTTATATTTTCTAAAGATAATGTAAGGTTTGAGGTAGACAAGTAAGTAAATCAAAGAGTATACAAAAGTGTTCTACATGAACATGATCAAAATAGGCCATTCTGAGTCCAACAAGGAGAAGGTAGCCCATTATATAAATGGATTGAAGCCAAGTATTCAAGAGGATCTAAGTTTGGTTAGAATGACTACCATAGAATATGCTTATCAGTTTACCCTGAAGGTAGAAGAGAAGTTGAATAGAAGATTTGAATGCAAGCAGAGAGAAAGAGGTCATGGTGGAAGGATTGGTGAAAGACCGTATGGAGGACAAAATGAAGACCAAGATAAGAATGGAGAAGTTAGCAACAGTCAGAACCAGAGGGATAATGCCTACCACTCCCATGAGAAAAATAATGGTGACCAAATAGTAAGAGGAATGTTAGACATTTTGAGCTCATTTAGTTGTCATTGATGTCAAGGGAAAAAGTTGGCATTGATGCCAAAGTGAATACATGAAGTTGTCATTAATACCATGAAGTACATCATCATTAACACCAGGAAGCAATGCAAAGAGATGGAGAAAATTTATCCAAATATGTGTTTATAAAGGGTTTTGTTAAAACCATGGTGGCATATTAAAAAAAAAAATTATTAAAAACATAATTATATTTTCTAACATTGTGATGGCAGAATTAAGATTTTTATTAAACCAAGATGGCAGAATTATTTTTCATCAACCTAGTGAAGTGCAAATGACAATTTGATATTAACTCAAAGAGGGCTTTAATTTTTTATTAAAGTCTAAAGTTTATAAATTAAATTTATAATATTTAAATTCTTTTGAATTTGAATTAATTATAAATTATAATATATACAGGCCAACATCATCAAGTCGAATCATCTTTTGACGTTGTATGCAAAGCAAATGAAGGATATTTAAACCCTAATACAAACCTTAGGGAAGATTGTAATTCGAATTAAAACACAACAAAAAATCTGGAGCCTTCAAAAATTGTGAAAGTGAGGTATTATAGAAGCAAAGCAGTGTATCATGATCAAGGTAGTGCATCATGTTCGAGGCAGTGCATCGTGTTCAAGCAAGGAACAAGGCAGAGGGAGTAGTGCTCATGATCTAGCTTGGTGCTAGACATAGGAGAAGGCCAAAAGATTTGAAGAATTTTTGAAAAGGTTTAAGTAACCTTAGGGCTTAAGCTAAACACGTGGAGCACTTAGTTCACACGACTAGCTAACCTAAGCTAAGACGCCAGTCGAGGGGGAAGGCGCAAGGTCAAAACTTTGAAAAACATAAAAGGGGGTTTCACCAAAGGTTTTTATGATTTAATTTTGATTTTTGCATAATACTAAGGTTTAGGAGGCATAAGGGAATATTTGTGATATTTGATCATTGTGCTAAGGTTTTAAGGGTGTTTGTGGAATTTGATTAATTGTGCTAATGTTAGGGAGTTATAAGGTGATATTAATTTATTTACCTAAGTGGTAAATAGGTGCTTTATTACGGTAATTTCTATGAAGATATTATTGTCAAATATTCCTATTGAGAAGAATATATAAGGTGTATCATGAAATTGATCTATTCTTGTATTTTATGAAGTACAACACTTGTTATCTAACCCTTGGCACTTGGTAAAGAAGAAGGTATTCTCTAAATACAATTTTGAAGATCATCCTCCAATCAATAAAAAGGTATGATCATATTCTTCCATAGTTGAATTGATTGATCGGTTTTATGAAAAATAAATTTGGAGTGAAAAGCACTTGATTAGGGTTTCCTATTGTGTTAAGTGAATGCTTCAAGGTTTTCTAGAATAAAGAAGTGTTGTTAAAACCTTGTTTGATAAGCATTGTTGTCGAAACCATTGCTGAAAAGAACATGAGTATCATTGTTATGTGAGAGTTGTTTTATAAGTATTGTTTTTGAAGTGATTTGTTGAGCAAAGAACTTGAACTAGGGTTTGAAAAGAACATGAGTATCATTGTTATGTGAGAGTTGTTTTATAAGCATTGTTGTTGAAGTGAGTTGTTGAACAAAGAACTTGAACTAAAGTTTGAAAAGAACATGAGTATCATTGTTATGTGAGAGTTGTTTTATAATCATTATTGTTGAAGTGCATTTTTGAGCAAAGAAGTTGAACTAGGATTTGAAAAGAACATGAGTATCATTGTTATGTGAGATTTGTTGTTGAGCATTGTTGGAAACATTTTGAATGAATGATCATATGCTTGGACTAGGGTTTGTGAGTAAGGATTATTTCATTGAGTGATTGGTTGAGTAGAGTTGGTTGAGCCTAGTCAAGTGGATGTGTGAAGTGATTGTTCAAGTTCCATAAAACAAACTATTCTATATTCCAAATTGATTTGAGAAAGTGATTGAGCATTGAGTTGAATTTGAAGCATATTGAGTCTCTAACAATTCTCCTTGTTTTTCTAAGAGAGTTATTGAAATATTGAGAAGATTGGACGAGTTTTGTGTTGACTTGTTGAGCAGATTGGACAATTTCTATGTGGACTTGTTAAGCATATTGGATAAGTTTTATGTGTACTTGTTGAGCATATTGGACAAGTTCTATGTGGAATTGTTGAGCAGATTGGATAAGTTTTGTGTGGACTTGTTGAGTAGATTGGACAAGTTTTGTGTGGACTTGTTGAGTAGATTGGATAAGTTTTGTGTGGACTTTTTGATAAGATTTGAGCAAGTTCTGTGTGGACTTGTTGAGCAGATTTGAACAAGTTTTATGTGAACTTGTTGAGGAAATTTGAGCAAGTTCTATGTGGACTTGTTGAGCAGATTTGAGCAAGTTCTATGTGGACTTGTTGAGCAGATTTAAGAAAGTTTTGTGTGGACTTTTTGAGTAGATTTGAGAAATTTCTAGAGAGGACTTGTGGATAGATTACCGTGAGATTTTGTGGAAAATTACAAGGTATATTTGAGATAAGTCATTGAAAATACTTGAGAGCAGAGTTGATTGATTTGTTCAAACCTTGAATTAAGATTTGAGGGAGTTCCAACAGAGTTGAGATAAGCCTTGAGTTGAGGCTTGAGGACAAATATCGGGGATATATTTGTGCTAGACCAAAGGACTATGTTTAGTGTATATTTGAGAGCATAGTTTGGTATAGATTTGAAGATACGTTTGTGATAGACCAAAGATAGAGATTAAGCATATTTATGCTAGACCGAAGGACTATGTTTAGTGTAGATTTGAGACAGAGCTTTGGAGGTTATAGAGTAGAGAGGAAAATAGTCTCTAGTGAATATAGATCCATTACCTAGGGCAGTGAGGAAAGGTATTCTGAATGGGGATAAGAGTCTTTAGTGGAGAGAGATCCACAAGCCAATGCAATGGAGGTAGTAGTATTCTAGAGGATCACCATCCAGAGCAAAGGAGAAGGAGTTCTCCTATGGATAGATATCCACTAACTTGATTTAAGGGATTGGTGTGTCCTTTGGATAGAGGTACATAAACATTGTAATAGGGAAAGGATTCCCAAGAGATTGATTGAGAAATTTTAGTGAAATATTTTCTACATGGAGTAGACCACATTGGGTGAACCATGTAAATTGAGGTGTCTCTATTATGTGTGGTTATTTATGCATTGCTTTGATTAATGCTATTGATATTGCTATCTTTAAATTTTATAATATTGATTGGGAAATAAAAATTAAAAAGTGGTTTTATACTATTCACCCACCCCTTCTCAGTATAAGCTTGTGTTCTTCAAGGAAGGTTTGGATGAGGACCTGTAAGAGGAGGATTTGTGGAACCTTTTTTCAATGTGGAGAAGAAGGAAATCGAGCATATGAGTGTCTGCAACATCAAGGAAGGAAAAATAAGAGACCTTAAGGTAATGAATGAATTTATTATGTAGATGAAGGTGTTGAATCTGAGCATTCTAAAGAGTTAGGAAGAGGATAATTTCTTGTCACAAGGAGAGCTTTGCTAAATGAGAAGAAAGATCTATTTTAGAGGAAGAGTTTATTTAACAAAAGGTGCAAATGTGAAGGTAAAGTTTGTAATGTTATCATTGATAATAGTAGCACTTATAATATAGTTACAGAGGATATGGTTAAAAATTTATATTTGAAGAGAAGGAGACATCTGCATCCATATTAGATTACATGGTTGCAAAAAGACCATAGAGCTTTGGTCAATGAGAAATATTTAGTTATGTTCAATATTGGAAATTACCATGATGAGGTATTGTGTGACATCATGCCTAGGGATGCTTATCACATGCTATGGGGGAGATCTTGGTAAATTTATCAACATGCAATGGATATGCCAACACCTATTCCCTAACAAAGGATGGAGTTTGCCATAAGTTGAAGTTCCTGAAGGACGTGGAATAAAAGGTATGTAGTAGTGTAAGAATTTATTTGGTTGATGGTAGAAAATTTCTGGATGGTATGAAGCACGAGCATATGTGCTATGCATTGATTCTTAAATTTAATGAAGAAAAATGTGAAGATATACCAATGGAAGTCTCATATTTACTAGGAGAATTCCAAGATATTGTATTAAATAATGTACTTGAAGGTTTACCACCAGTGAGGAAGATTAGTCACCAGATAGATTTGATACTAGGAGCTAGTCTACCAAATAAGATAATCCATAGAATGACTCATGCAAAGAATGAGGAGCTGAACAGATAAGTTCAAGATCTATTGAACAATGGATTGATTCAGGAGATTTTGGGTCCATGTAGGAGTGGAAGGTAAAATAGAGTTGCAGATACCTTAAGTAGAAGGTAAAATTTATTGATAAAGATGAAGGTGGAGATTGCAGGGTTTGACGAACTCAAGAATTTGTACCCTAAAGTTCTGGATTTTACAGAAGCTTAGATATCTTTCTTGGAACTTGTTACTTTGTATAGAATAAAATGATTAGATTTCTTAATCCAAGATGGGATGTTATTTAGAGGAAACCAGTTGTTCATTCCAAGGAGTTCTACGAGAGAGAACCTGATCAAGGAGAAGCATAGTGGAAGGTTGGCTAGACACTTTGGTCGAGATAAGACCATTGCCCTTGTTAGTGAAAACTATTATTGGCCATAGTTACAAAAAGATGTGAAGAAATTTGTACAAATTTACAAAGTATGCCAGATGGTCAAAGGTGTAAGACTAAACACCGGGCTATATCAACCATTACTTGTACCAGATAAACCATGGGAAGATATTAGCATGGATTTTATTCTTAGATTACCAAGGACACAAAGATGACATGACTCAATATTTGTGGTGGTTGACAGGTTTTCTAAGATGGCACATTTAATTCTCTCTCAAAAAAATAATGATGTAGTTCACATTGCAGAGTTGTTTTTCAAAGAGGTGGTATGAGTACATGGTCTACCAAAGAGTATAGTTTCAGACAGAGATGCTAAATTTATTGGCTATTTTTGGAAAATCTTATGGAAAAAGCTGAAGATAGATTTGAAGTTCAGTTATACGCACCATTCATAGACTGATGGAAAAATAGAGGTTGTTAATAGGATTTTGGGTAACCTATTGATATGCTTATTAGGAGATAAGTCTAAGGGATGGGATTTGATTTTACCACAAATAATTTTTCTTACAACAATTTTATCATCAGGAGTACTAGTAAATTCCCATTTCATATTATATATGGGAGTAGCCCAATGAATGCTTCTAAATTAAGGAGTATGGACAAAGGATAAAAGAGTAGTGCTGATGTCGAGGACTTTGTAGAGCACTTGGATAACTTGTATGAAGAGATAAGGAAGCATTTTAATAAGATGAATACTCAGTACAAGGTAAAGGTAGACTAAAAGCAAAGGTTTAATGAATTTTAGGTTGGATATGAAGTTATGGTTCATCTAAGAAAAGAAATATTTCCTATTAAAACATATAACAAGTTGAAAATGAAGAAATTTGGACCATGTAGGATCATAAAGAAACATGATTCAGGAAATGCAAATGAGGTGAAATTACCAAGTGGAATTAACATATCACTCGTGTTCAATATTTTTGACTTAGCAGAGTATCATGAAGGAGACAATGATGATGGACCAATAGAAGAACAGTGGAATATTCCAGCATCTACTCTAGAGAAATAAGAGATAGAGGACATCTTGGATAATCGTATGGGCAAGAGTTCAAGAAACAGATAGTATGAAGAATATCTAGTTAAGTGGAAAGCAAGGCATGTTGAATATTCATTATGGTTGTCTAAGGCAGAGGTTGATCGTCTTGATTTTCCTCCAACACTAAAGAATTGAAGTTCACTTCTCAATTTACCCCAGGTATCTGATGCAAAAGCATCCAGTGGTGTAATGACAATCTTGCATTATGCAAAAAAAACATTTTTTTTAATGCCCAATTTATTCATTAATGATGGCATTCTTTTAAAATGTCCAATTTATTCATTAATGATGGTATTTTTAAATGCTCAATTTATTCATTAAATATGGTATTTTTAAATGCCTAATTTATTCATTAATGATGGTATTTTTAAATGCCCAATTTATTCATTAATGATGGTATTTTTAAATGCCCAATTTATTCATTAATGATGATATTTTTAAATGCCCAATTTATTCATTCATGATGGTATTTTTTTAAATGCCCAATTTATTCATTAATGATGGTATTTTTAAATGCCCAATTTATTCATTAATGATGGTATTTTTAAAATGCCCAATTTATTCATTAATGATGGTATTTTTAATGCCCAATTTATTTCATTAATGATGGTATTTTTAAATGCCCAATTTATTCATTAATGATGGTATTTTTAAAATGCCCAATTTATTTCGAAAATGAATGGTGGGAAAAGGGGAGTTACATTTTCCAGAATATTCTATGGAAGTTATTAAAGGGAAAACAAATATTTACTAAAGGCAATGGGGGGTGACAAATTATGGGTCAGCTTACAGATTTTGGATCATTTTTTCTTTGTAATAAAATCAACCATTGTGATCATAAGATTGTATTTTCTAGTTCTATAGCCCCTCATCAAGTATTGTTATTGAGTATTGTTATCAAGTATTATTATTGAGTACTGTTATTTTAAATTGATTATGTTTTTGTGTATTGTGGGAGTTTTGGGTGGAGTAGCCCTTCACCACAACAAAATGTAGAACATTTTTTGGGGCCACTTCAACCGTTGGTGTAGATTCTAATCTAGTAAAAAAGGTATTAGAGTTCAAATAAGAAGTAGGTTGCAAGAGGTCATAGCAAGTAGAACTAGTGTTTACTTTTAGAGGTAACTTACTCTTAAGAAGATCGAAACCAACCTGATCCAACAATGAAGGAAAAAAGGAGCCAAAAGGAAGGCATACAAGGAGGGAAAAGAGAAGCAACAATGCTTCCCAACATAAATAATAAGGATAAGACCCACATGGAGTAGTAAACATACCCTTGCAATCGTAGAGGCAACCAAGATCTTCATCAAAATTTTAGGTTAGTCGTAGATATGAACTTCTTTTTTTAAATACTTAGTTACAATGATTTCTAATTATATATATATATATATATATATATATATATATATATATATATATATATATATATATATATATTTATTATATATATTGTTATAGCTATTTTATGTAAATAATTGAAAGACAACCATTAGGAATTCATTTTGTACATGCAAATTGATGTATTATATGCAAAAATCAAATTGCTTACTATGACAAATGAATCTAAAAGACCTAAATACATTAGATCAATATATTTAAACCCCAAGACACATGCATGCTCTTGTGGTTGGTTACCCGTAGGTTTGCTCATGGTGACAACAATGAAGGTTATCAATGCTCATAATAGTGGTCATGATGTTGATGCTATCAAAGATAGTTCCAATATTTATTGATGCTTGCAATGTTAGTTCTTCATGTTTGTTGATGTGGTGGTATTTTGCTATTTGTGAGTTTAGAAACTTAATTTTGGTGATAATGCTCTTCTATATGGTGTCAAGACTTTTTTTCATTGTGGTCTTTTTTGTTAATGGTATCATGGTTGTGTCGCTTAAGGTTGTGTCGCTTAAGTGATGATGGTCTCAACCTTTATGACATTAACAACATTGTTTTAGTGGTGATATTTGTTGTATGTGGTTTTATGGTAGTAATCCTCCAATAATGATAGTTTTATAATTTATAAAGTCTCACATAAACTAATAATTAATAAATCTATGAAGTGATCTCTAATACTTTTCTCGTTTATTACTATATTTCTTTTTTAATACCTTCTAACAATATACCAGAAATTAATAAATCTATAATTATACTAATATCAAATAATATTTTAAAAATGAAAATTATTATTTATATATATTTTAAAAATATTTAATTACAGAAATATTGAATGTTAGGTGAGGAACTAAAATGATTAACCTATACATGGATGTTAAAATTTTTTGAAAATCATTCCTTCCCATGAAAATGATAAATGGAATCCAACTATAAAAGGATCGGCCAATTCCTCGTAAGTGTGCTACTTAATGGGTTTTACTTAATCTTGCGTTTACTCTATTCACCGTCATCGTATACAAGTGTGCGTGCTCTTTTTCTGCATTGTAATGATGTGCATTAAACAGAATAGTATTGTCTTTTAATTGTTGGGTTATCTGTATTGAAATCCAGATTCGAAAAGAAAAATATCCTTCACGTGTTAGGGACCCATACTAGATACTTTATACATAAAAATTATGTTATCTAGATAATTGGCGTATAAATTAAGTTATCTAGATAATTGGCGTCAGTAACAAGTCGTCCTGGTAGTCTCTGCGGCAGACCAAATAATATAATATGGAATTAAATTAAAAATATGTCACTTAAAATAAATAACCTCTGTTAAAAATCAACGGACTTTGCCAACTGGCACTACGAAAGAAACCAGATGGTTATACATGAGTCGTTCGTGGATGTCCTACTTTCTCCTGACAGAAAGCAGGAGTGCGACAGAAAGCAGGAGTGCAGCTTTTGTGATGGATAGTCGTCTTCTTCGCAAGCAAATTAGATTGCTACTATAACCCTACTAGTGTGGTTTGTGTTCATACAGTCAGTCAGATAAATGTGTATTTAAAGGATTCAGATCAGATTATCTTCTTTACTAACACCACAAAAATTTAAACATCAATGTGTATTTAAAGGATTCAGATCAGATTATCTTCTTTACTAACACCACAAAAATTTAAACATCACTAATCATTGAAAGCTAAAAATTTTAAATTAAAAAATATTATAAAAGATATAAACATTATTATAAACGGTACCAACAATGAAAAATGTTCCTTTCACCCTAACAACCATTTCAAAACTTTGCCTTTTTACTTATATCACAGTAGCTGAAAGTTTCCATTTGGCTAATTCAAGACAAAGGCACTGCCTTTATCTTATATCAGAGTAGTTGAAATTTTCTTTAAAAACATTCAGTGTTGCTACAGTACTTCAAATTAGAGTAGCTGAAAGTTTCGATTTTGTTTATAATACTGGCTACTTCAAGACGCCGCCTTTATCTTATATTAGAGTAGTCTTTATCTTATATTAGAGTAGTCTTTATCTTATATCAGAGTAGGAATTTTTAGTGCTGACTTTAAAGAAGGGTAGTTGAAAGTTCCTTTAAAACCATTCAAATGTTCGTACGAATGAATGACTTTACCTTAAGGTGGTAATGAGCCACCTTCATATATGGAGACAGATAGAATTTCTTTTTCGTTATAAATCCTTCGTACTAACTGCCTTAAATGAGAGTAGCTGACGTAAAGTAACTACCTTAAATAATTTGATGTAAAATAAAAATTTAAAATTAAACAAACGCAGATAATTTGTCTAAATTAGTTTAAAAACTGCATTCAAATTATTTTCAAAGAATAAATTTATATTAATTTGCAGAAATTACAAATTGTCACGTATCACATCCGATGACGTTTCTCAACATTGCTATTGCTAAACCAAAAGAAAGGATAGGAAGAGACTAAATTCCTTAGAGCTAGAAATAATCGGAAAAAACACATATCATAAAAGTTTTAAAAAAATTCTTTGGTAGAAGGATTAACGGAATTTCTATATAAGTTCAGTTAAATTAAAAGTGTTTCTAAAAAAATAGAATTTACAATAAATTTAATAAAATAAATTTAAATAATTTTATATTAATATAAAATATAATTATTAAAAAAATAAAATATAATTTAAAAAACTTTATGAAATAAAGGTCACTACAATAGAATGGATAATAGATAGTAATGAGAAAATGATAAACAATAACTTCGATACTTTTGGCCTAGTGGACGGGTTCAATATCAAAAATATTTTGCCAAAATTTTTAGTTCAAAGATATTAGCTTATTATAATATATAATTTTTATCTTAATATAAATTATTTTTCTTTGTGAGCATAGATAAGTATATGGGAAACATTGGCAATGCCAATAAGAGAGGAAGATTGAGAGTTAAATGATGAAGAACGGTGGGATGATTGTATTACTCAAGTTTTATTGTATAGATGATTTGATTTCTTGGCCTTAAAGAAGATATGTTATTCGATATATTTAATTATTTATATATTTTTAAATAAGTTTTATAACTAGAAAAGATAAAAATTGTTAAGACATAAATGGTCACGTATATTTCCAAATGTGTGTATGTAATGGAAAGCAACAATTTAGAGAAAGTGAACATTGAATGAGGACCTAAGATTGAAGTTTCACCAACTTTACTCTTATAGTGTGATTAAAGTTGTAATTATAACACCTAACTCTATAAGTCTCCAAAAATAGTTATGAATATTTTTTTAATATTCATACTTAATATTTATAACAATTATCTAAAAATTTTGAGTTTCCTACAACACCTATATACACATCTACTAAATTATCATGCATTTCAATATTCATCTAATCATTTAAAAAGATAGTTGATACACACATCCATGTTTAGTAAAGTTAGTATATATATAGTTATTTACTAACACCCATTAAAGTCGTCATTAAGTCAATGTGTTCTTTTCTTAACAGCCACCAATACCAACAAAAAGTCAATATCTAATTTTATTAACACCCATCAATATCATCATAAGGCAAATGTGTTGAAAGGAAGGTTTATCCTCCATGAAAATCAAAAACATTGGGTTATGAAGATTTCTATTTCAATTATTACTCAACTATACAACGATAATCATCAATTTTTTAAAGTATTAATAGAACAAAAACTAGATAACAATCCAATTTCAAGTGTAACATAGGTATCAATATTTATTTTGATGAACAATAAAATGTATGACAATATTACAACTTAATAATGGCATAACATCACAACTTCATAAATCAACAAATTCTGTTATTTAGGTGACAATACCATAACATTTTGTCAAGACATAATGGTACAATGCCACAAATTTCTGTCAAAAATATATAATACCACAATTTTAGTGTTCAATCACTTGGAATAAAATATTCAACATACTCTTTTTGAATATTTTTTATTTTTATAGTAATACATATATATAAAAAAAATTTCTAGTTCGATTACATGAAATTATTTTCTTTAAGTATTGTTCAACAATCACTCTAAAATATTCTTGTCAAGTCTAATTATCATGGATGTCTATCTTCAATTGGGAGAGTATCATCAAAGCATTTATTAGCCCAACCAAAGTTGTATCTCTAACTTGGAATAACCCTTATCTCAACTCCTTCCTTTGGAGTTTTGACCCACTATCGAGGGAGAAAAATCGTAAGGTTGATTGGTAGAGAATGAAAATATTCTTGTAAATATATCTTAAGAAATTCTATTGTAGATGAATGCAACATTAAATAATGAATGCATAATAATATAGTCATTACTAGGCCTAATTTTGTAGCTATAGTGATTAGTTACATTTAGATGAATTTATCTTAAATATTTCTATTAACATTCATCCATATTTGTCATCTAGCTTGTTATATGCAATCATTTAATGTATACACAAATCAACATGTTTATCCACTATAAATATTTATCAATATTTTTTATGCAGATGCAAACACATTGTTCCTATTATAAGCATTCCATTATTGTACGAATAAATTAACATGTTTATTCCTATGCTCAATTGCACTACACATACATCTAAACATTTCTCTTACTATGATACCCTATACTAATTTTCAGTTTGGTTTCATACTAGTGAGGTTAATGTTTATAGATAGGCTAATGCATCAATGCATGATATCAATGATACTTTATTTTATGCATATGAAATCTAATATTAAAAAATTCTAAATCAAAACTTAAAAGCTAAATGTTGGACAACTTTTATTTATGCCTATGTGAACTGCAACAACCTTCACTCCTTTTCCAAATCTACAACTACCTCATTTTTATGTAGGAAATCCAAATGAAGCATCAAAAATATTTTTTCCAAGTAGAACTTGCATATGCATGTGAAATGTTACAATATAAATGGTAATTGCCTATCCTACATCTAAAAAATATATTCAAACAAAAATAATAGTTGCCTCAATCAATAGTAGCAATTATTTGTATGAAGTCACAACAATTCAATTCTTAAAAGAGTGATAACACCATGTATTCATTTTTAAGTATTTCATTTTAAGAGTTACAACAACTTTCATGCATAAGATATGATGGCTATAAGTCTAATATTAACTTTATCTTAGATTGAGTGCAAATGCATTCATGTAGCATATACTTTATTCACCCTGAGTATATATAGATATTAAAAATGTAAATATTTACATAAATTCTACAAGGAATAAAGTATCATCAAGAGTATTTGAATGCCAAGCAGGATAGCACACAATTACCTTATCTATATATTGGTTGGATAGAGATAGTTTTTCAACATCACACTTCAATAACCCAATCAAACTCATTAAATCTTAGAATATATGAATAAGTCCACTAATAGCCCATGTTGAAGAATTTTCAAGGCTTACCCCTCTTAAATACTTAGCTATGTATACAAATATATTCCCTACTCTAGATCAACAATTATTCACAACAAGGGTATAAAATAAAATTATGCCTATAAGTTATAATAAAATAGATAAGTAAAATTAATAGCCAGATTATGCTTTGGGCTTATAAAGAATAACAAGAGATAAGTTATTATTTATTAAATCCTATTGTATAGTTCTCTTAGTCAAGGAATTACTTAGAAAGAGATAGTTTTATAGATATAATCATGGTTCTAAACCTTAAGTTCTATATCACTTAAAAGCAAGCAGAATAAAAAAAATCAAAACCAATTTTTAGTCCCACAATTAACTGTTCGTTAAGCCAATATTTCCATAATATATTATCTAAGAGTTTATGGTGTAAACATAAATCATCCATATTCACTTTTCCATAATGAAAAGACCAACTTTTGGAACCATAAATAGTTCTAGATGCCAAAAGAGAGAAAGCTATAGAAATACTAATTTCATTTTTTGAATGAATGCAAAGATTAACACTTTAAATTTTATTTCTATGAAACAAGACATATTGTATTTTCACAATTAAGCTATTCAATCATCAAAGCAATTAATATTTTTCCAAACCAAAACCCATCAAAATATTCAAACATGCATCCAAAAGTGTTTATATATATAAACATCCATAAAATTCAAGGAAACTCATCCTTTTTTTTTGCAACCAAGAATTTTTCCATGAGGTAAACGATATTATCATTTTAAAACCATAACATAAGCCCAACCACCCTTCTATACCTTTTCCAAAGATAAGGTATTCTTATAGGTAAATTTTTCATGGTGAAAGGCGTACCCTCTAGTTGCTCCTCCTTTAGGCAAAACATCGTAGGAATTCCTAGCATTGCTCCCTAAAAACTTTTTTTACTCTTATTTTTAATGCACTCCCCCACTAAAAAACACTCTCAAGAATGCCAACTTATACATGCATCTACATTACACTTTTAACTTAATATAACTTCTTCATATGAAAAAATCATTTAATACAATTATATCATTATTAAGAAAATTCATATACAATAATACTCCATATTTTTTAACCACATTAAACTAATATATGTGATAAACATTCATAATTATAAAAATGTATCTAATAGTTGTGTGAGTGTGATTCCACTTTCTACATCCATCAATTTTAGCCATATATTTCCCTCTCCTTAGTCGCAACATCCCTTACTCACCTGGTGAAGGGGTAACCCTGTCAATATCTACACCATAAAAGACCAATAAATCAATATCAATTATCATTCAACCATACATAAAATTAACTAATAATAACTCAATAGTTAATACTCTCATTAAACATAGATGTTGATTTATATAATACCATAGCCATAATTTAAGTTACATTTCTTATGACACTAACTCCACTTTTGAAATTATAATTTGTTTGTGGTACCGACTTCTCTTCTAATGCCAACCTCAACAACCTTAGTAGTAACCAGTAGACTTGGCACCAATCCATATGGTGCCAACATCACAACATCATGTTGAATATTGTTTGACCTAAAAATTTCTCTTATGAATAAGGTATTTTCATAACTATTGAATCATAGTTGCAATATAATACATCTAAAATAAGAAATAAATAATATATATTAACTACTTAAATTTTGAGGTATGACACCCAATTATCAAAATATGGTTTGAAAGTCATGGATCTATTCTTATAGTATTGTTCATGGTTCATTCCTACATAACAATAAACTATGAAAGTATGATACAATAGATATTTGTACCCCATCCTCTTAAGAGAAGAATCAATGCAATAAACTTCTTCTAGGATCCTCTCCTAAATCAATCATATTCACAAGAGAAAATTTTAGTAGTTTCGAATTGAGCTAGAAATCCTTATAGGACTAAAGTTATGGATTTGATTTATAAAATTTGCCCCCTCATTGCTATTACTTCTTGGATAATTTAAATTATCTATACTTGAAGTTCTTCTAATTGATGGTTGATATCCATAGTTTTGGTTACCTCTAATGAAATTTATCTGGATAAGGTGGACATTTGTGAAGAAATGTTATTGTATATTAAAGAGGCTTCTACTTTGAATAACATATCAATATTAGAGAAACATGCCTTACAACTTAAAACCAAAATATATTTTATAATTACTTGCCTAAAATTTTCTTAAATAATACTATAATTATTGAAATTCTCAAATGTAAGTTTTTGAAATGATTCAATTTATCAATCCCAAGGTGAATCATAAACTAAAAAAAATCCTTAGAAATGGAAGACATTAAGGGCTTGTTACCAAGAAAATGATATTCCCAACACCTAATGCTATTACCATTTCTTGGGCACCAAGAGATGTTTTTATTTGGTAGTTAAGATATATTATCATTAATATCGAGTTTTATAGGTTAACCTAAAACCTATTACAAAAATCAGCATTATGTTGTTACGGATCAAAGCCTTATTAGGGACAATTTGTCCACCGCTACTAGTAGCCTTCTTAGAACATACATCCGAGGGAGCACACCGCCCCTTACCAATATTTACATACACAAAAAGCCACTGACAGTAAAAACAAGCTATATTGCTTATCTCCTAGACCATATTCATAACATCAACATAACTATTGAAGACCTATTGCCAAAATGAAACCCCTTCCCCAATACATAGAAAAACAAAAACTATCACCAGATGGAGCATAGTAGATCTGACAAACCAATATTCTTCTGTACTAGGAGACTCCAATGAGGACCCTATTCTTCTTCTTATTCGTCCTTGATTTTATTTCCAATAATTTTGTCCATATCACTTGGGACCCCATTTTCCCAAGTGACAAGCCCATCTGCTTCCACCCCTATATTGGCCAATCTATCAGCTATTTTATTAGCTTCTCAAAATACATGTTGGGTTAGCCAGTCAATCCTAGCCTGGAATAGGATCATTACCTCTTCAATGACTGTCTTAGCCTGCCATGGAGGATTTTTCCCATTGTTGAGGAGATTTATGATATGTAGTGAATCACCTTCAATTATTAATTTACCTTAAATCTCCTAAGCCATATGAAGACCTCTCCATAATGCTCTTGCTTCTACCTCATTATTTTTCCTTATTCCCAAATGCTTAGAAAAGGCCATCACTAGGTTTCCTTCATGGTCTCTCACTATTCCTATAGCCCCTGCTCTTCTAGGATTATCTTTAACAGCCCCATCAAGGTTGAGCTTGAGCCATCCAACCGAGGGTGGGATCCACCTAACACCTATTCTGGAATTGGACTTAACAGACCTAGGATCCTCTACCAAGGTAATGTAAGGAACGAGCGATCTAATTTTCCATAGGGAAAGAATTTCAACTATCATGAGGGATAAGGTTGGCGTTTTCACGGGCAAAGGCAAGAATCTTAGTGGTAATGGAGGTGACATCATGGCTTGACTCATGGAATGCTCTATGATTTCTTTCTAGCTAGACCTGCCATAGAAAATGATGAAGACATATTTTCCACATAAACCTAAGACTAAGGCTGACAAAGGGATTTGGCCATTGGTCGAACAGTTCAATGATGGTGGCTGGACTGACCCAGGAGATGTTAAATGCTTGGAATACCCCATTGAGAATATTCAAGGAAAAAGGGTATTCAAGGAAAATATGACGGGTAGACTCCCAATTTGCCCTGCACAAAAAACAATGATTAACAACTATTATACCTTTCCTTATCATGTTGTCCATCATAAGTATCCTTCCTTGGATTACTAGCCACAAGAAAATTGTAACTTTAGGAATTATTTTTTTGACCCACACCAACTGAGTCGGAAGTATGGGCTCCTCAGGATTTAGCATTAGTTTGTATGTAGATTTGACTGAGAACTACCCATTTTTTGTGGCTGCCCATATTAATTAATCATGTCCTAGTATCATAGGTATGAATTTTTGATGTAGAATGCTTTGGATCTCTTTTGATTTAGCTTCAAATACTTGAATCATTAGATATTTCCATTTAAGTCTTCCTTTGTCCTATCTCATAAAATCAGCTACTCTCCTTCCAATGAGTTCATTTGTGGTTCTTTTGATCCTAACTAAGTTAGGCACATGAGATAGAGCCTCCTCCTTAGGCCACCTATCATACCAAAACCTAATATTTTACCTATTACCAATAACCCATCGCATCCCTTTCTTTATGACCTCCCTTCTGGTCAAGATTGCTTTCTAGAAAGCTGATCCTCTGTTGTGAATACTGTCATTTAGGAAATCAATGCCTTGGAGATATTTTATTTTAATGATGGTTGTCCATTCATTCTTCTCATTTTTTATGATATTCCAATCTTATTTTATTATTAATATTGTATTCAAGAGAGCAATTCTTTGCAATCCTAGCCCCCCGTTTTCTTTCGGCCTGCACACCTTGCTCCACTCCACCAGGTGGATCCTCTGTTTTTCCTCCGACCCGGACCATAGAAAATTATTTTGGAAATTTTCAATTTTTTTGTATACCTTTGTTGGGGCCTTAAAAATGGATAAGAAATAAAACGAAATACTCTATAAATATGCCATAGTAAGAGTAAGTTTCCTTGCCTGAGATAAAAAGTGTCCTTTCTAGCTAGCCATTTTTTTTTGGATTCTTTCTACCACTCTATCCCACATAGAATCACTCAAATAGCTAGAGAAAAATGGAAGGCCTAAATAGGAGGTAGAAAGAGTTGCTACATAACATCCCAAAATCCTCGCTATTATGACTTGTCTCTAGATTGGGGTGTTAAGGAAGTAAAGCTTACTCTGGTTAAAATTCATTTTCTGATCTGCTACATCCTCATAGATTTGGAGAATATGTTTGATCCTTCTAGCTTAAACCACTAACAACTGGGTCAAAATTAGAGTGTCATCGACAAATTGTTGATGACTTACTGGGTTGGTGAGGGAGGTGGATTTGATCCTGATATTAATCCTGCATTGCATGCTACATTTATAGTTCTACCTAGAGCCTCTACCACTATAATGAACAACATTGGGCTGATCAGATCTCCCTTCATGAGTCCTCTGTGACTTTGTAAATACCCAACTATTATGTCATTGAACAGGATTGAGAACCAGGGATTGGATATGCACTCTTTTATCAGTTTGACCCATTGAGGATGAAAGCCAAATTTTAGAAGTACAACTAAAATAAAGTCCTAGTTAATGTGGTTGAACAATTTGTTCATGTCAAGCTTTAGGGTGAAGACTACATTTTTTGTTTGCCTAGCGGAGTGTAGAGCTTCATGGACCGTGATCACCCCTTCTACGATTGATCTCCCCTCAACTTAACTCCCTTGACACTGGTTAATAATGAGGGGTAAGATTTCTTTCATCCTATTAGCAATGGCTTTTGTCAATATCTTGTAGGACACGTTACATAAAATGATAGGTCTAAAATATGCCATTATCTCAGGGGTTGGGACCTTAGGAATCAGGGAAATAAAGGTGGAGTTAAACCCTCTTGGGATATGTTTTGAAGCCTGAAACTCCTTGATATCTGAAATGACATCCCCTCCCATTATATCCCATAAAGTTTGATATAACCGAGAAGGGAACCCGTCAGGGCCAGGAGCCTTATCGGGTTCCATGCTAAATAAAGCATTTCTGATTTCTTCATCAGTAAAAGGAGCAATAAGCCTTCCATTAATGGGCTCATCGACCATATTAGGAATGAACTGAAGGAGAGAGTCCTTAGCTTCCTATTTACATTGTGATTCTTCCCCGAGGAGGGAGCTGAAATAAGCAACCGCTTCTTTGATCTCAATCAGATCTTGGGTTTTGGACCCGTCAGCTTTGGTTAACTCTTTAATCTTGTTATTGCTTATGTTCCTCAATGTTGTGATGTGGAAAATTTTTGAATTTGAGTCACCATAATTTAACCATAAAGCCCTAAATTTTTATCTCCAATAAATCTCTTCATAAGCTAGGATATGATGATATTATGAGAGCTTTATTTGCTCCTCCTTCCTGGTAGCTTCGTCACAGGTACCATTTTAAATCATGTTGTTAATGGTCTTCATCTCCCACACTTGTTTCTTGTTATCAAACAGGTTTCCAAAAACTTCCTTGTTACATATTCTAATGTTTTCCTTGACTAATTTCAAATTTTGAGCAAGTTTGAAAGCTAAACTTCCCTGAAAAGGTTGTTGCCACCATATGGGAATGTTTTCCTTTAATTTTGGGTGCCTAATCCACATTGACTGGAAGTGAAAGGTTTTGTGAAGAACTTTGATTTTCAAAAGAGTTTGCATAATAGAATCTCCAAATTTCGCAATAGCCTCCTTTGATAAGAAAAATCTGTCAAGTATTTCCTAGATAAGTTGATTTCCTATTTGCCTATTACTCTAAGTGCACTTTTCTCCTCTTAGCCTCACATCCATTAATTTATTTGAGTTTACAAATTGATTAAACTCTTCCATACTTTTTTTTGGGAGCCCTGCTCCACCATTTTTTCCTGAGGGGTATAAGGGAGTGTTGAAGTCGCATACCACTACCCATGGAATGTCATTTAAAGCATCACCTAATTTGCCCAAGTACTTCCACAAAGACACTCTCCCTTGAAATGAATTGGGGGCATTAACATTTGAGAAAATCCATGATATATTGTTGTCAATGTCATGGAAAAAACACTCAACACCCTATCATCATCCTAGATAATGTTCCCTTCCACCACCTAGGGACCCCAAATAACCATAAGCCTCCCTAAAGCTATTTTTTCCGGTTTGCATACCATATCCCCTTGACTCCACATTTTTTTTGCTATTATTTTTTATTGAGCTTTTTTTATTTTTGTTTCTTGCAACATTAAAATTATTGGGTTATATTGCTTTCTTATTGAACCAACCACCCTCTATTTGGGTAGGCGATTGAGGCCTCTCACATTCCATTAGAGAACCTTCATTTAGATTATTTGGAGTCTTTTGCTTTCCCCATCCCTTGAGGAGGTTTCCCTGATTTGTTATCTTCCTGTCCTAGGATAACTTGTTGTATCAGTATTTTTGGTTTACCACTAGCAATTTCATTGTCAGTCCTCATTTTGTTGTGTTCAGAATTTGAAATCATACCCCTCTTTTTCTCACCGTCGTAGTCATGTGACTTGGTAGTGCTCCTGGTCTGATTGGGGCTAAAATGTGGAGGAACGATCTATTGAAGAACCAAACTAAAATATTCATCAATCTCATTCGTTTATACCACATCAATCCTTGATTATAACTCCTCCATATTTTTCATGTACTCTCCTAGTTTTTGCACTGAGTCTTCTATATGATTTTACGGGCTTCCGGTTATGATGTTGGGAAGGACTATTTCCTTTTATTCTAACCCCTCCACACGTTTCCTATATTCTTCAAGGTTTTTATTTATGCCTACCTAGTAGTTTGAGGGACTCTTGATTATGGTATTATAAGGACCCTACTTCAAAAAGGATTCTAGGATTTTAGGTAGTCTGAATTGAAGGTTTCCTTCTTCTAAAACTTCAATCTCTCCTTCTACCTCTAGATTAGCTAAAATTTAAAACTGATTTGAGTTCAGAATTTTAGGGCTTACCTGATTTTCCTATCCATCGGTGATTTGTTTCTTTCCTTTATTCTAAGGTTTCCCTTCACCCTCATTTGATTTCTCCTGATATGCATAGTTATTTTGACATGGCCTAAACCCTCCTTTGCCAAGTGGGCCCCGTCTCGAAGGGAAATTCCTAGGGTAACCTTTATCATTTGGTCTTTTAACTTTTGTCCTCTGGTTTTCTCTACTAGTTGCTATATTAGGGCACTGACTTTGCAGATGGCCTTGGGTTTTACATTCTGAGCAAAATGCTGGCATGTTTTCATTCTCCACCACCTATTTTCTCAAGTAGTCACCGAACCATAGTTTGACAAAATTTGGCAGCTCAGATTCTAAATTAGTGTTAACACATATTCTTGCATGTGTCATCCTTGTCCTAGCCAATGTTGCATGATCTATGGTTACCAGCTATCCAATAGCTCTATCTATACCTTATAGCCAATAATCGATGAAAAACTGAGCTAGTAGGTTAGGAAGGCGAACCCAAATAGGGGCTATATTGATATTCCATTTTTTAGGGTCGAATTCCTAGGCACCAAGATATGTTATCCTTAATAATCTATACTGATTAAACAATCAATGCTAGATTTTTAGAGGTGTGTAGTGTTTGATAGATACTATTGAGTAGAAGCATGCCATGATTTCCTTCACCATACTTGTGAATAAGAAGTTATTTTCTAAGAGTCATTGAAGGTTTTATTAAACTCTAGACAAATTTTCCCCTAAGAGTATTCCTCATAAAGAAGTATATTAGATACCCAAGCCCCCATGACATTTTTCTTTTATCACTTGACTCTAGATGACAAGATGGAATTTATTCCTATGATATTGTCTCCCTCCTTGCCATAGAAAGTTCCTGAATTTTTCATATAGTTGCTTTCTAGGGATGAAACCTCCTTTCTCGTTAGAGATGAATTTAACCAAATGTTTTTTTATTCTTGTGACTATGATTTTGGTCATAAATTTATATGAAAATTTGCACAAATAACTAGGTATAAATTGGTTGAAGGTTGAGGAATTCCTCTCCTTTGGGATGAGAGGTAAAAAGGTAGACTTTAATAACACCAATCAAATTTCCTTTCTTATAATCATCTTTGATTATCTGAAGAGATCCACAACTACCATATCAAAGAATTTATGGTAGAATGTATTAGTGAAACCATTTGAACTAGGAGATTTATCTTTCATAGAGCTAAAGATAATATCCTTACATTATTCTAAAATGACTACTTGGAAAAGAGAAATTTTTATTTCCTCAATTATTACTTTAGAAATATTTTGTTGTAGCAAGGTCTCAATGACATGATTTCCATCAATTTTTTTATAAAGTGATTCCTAGTGGCTAAATACAACTTCTTTGATATCCAAAAAATTGGAGACATTGTCACCAATTTCATGTTGAGCTTCATGAATCATAATCCATTTATATATCTGATGAGTCTTAGTATGAAAGAACCTAGTGTTGTAATCTCCTTGCCATATCCAAGTCATTCATGACTTAAGTCTAAACAATTATTCTTCTTGCCTAGATTTCACCTGAAGCTAGTAGAGAATGGAATCTCTATCAAATTTTAGTGCTTCATGGGGAGGTGCTACCTTTGAAGGCTTTTCTAATTCTATTATCTTAATAAAGAGGAATTTCTAAGACCAACTTTTAGTCTATAAATTTTGATCTTCCATCTATCTTGAGCATTGTGGGAATGGCATGAATCTCTCCAACTATGTTGGGTCCCTCTAAATTACATTCAATTTAACCTAGTTTGTGTTATATTAGAAGGGAATGGGACCCAAAATTTTGTTGTTGCCACTATATAAAAGGATAGGCTTATGATTAGAGACTATGCTCTAGATGATATTGTTGGTTATTGAAGGAAAGCATGTGAGAATATCTTCTTGGACAAAGAATATTTTTAATTTTTTTGGTAATGAAATGGTTTCTTGCTCTTCAACTATCCCAAGTATAGAGACCTTTAGAAGGATTGATTTCTTGAAGACCAATAATATAAATGGTATCTTCCACATACTCCCTACAAGGATCTCTAATATTAGATTTATCTCCTTTTTTGGATGGGAATATCACCAAATTAAAATATCTAGATATGATTAAATTGCTTGGCTTACTTTCTTTAATGTAGGAAATAATTAAAATCCAACATTGCTTCTTATAAATTGTGGAGTTAGGGGTATATACATTCAAATAGGTGAAAGATAAACCTACAACATAAAATATAAGACAAAGCCATTGTTGGCTTTCATGACCACTTATTTAGGATAAAATAATTTTGTCTCATGTAGTAAGAAGGCCACAAAATTCTCCTTGAGCACAAGTAAAATCAATTTTAGAGCTAATATAAATAGATATCCACAGTTTAGAGGTACCTTTTTTATCTAACTTTGTTTTGTGAATTCTAATTAAACAAGGACAAAAGTCCTTTATTAGACCCTTGAGGTAGGTTTTCTTAAAGACCCTACCTAGGCCTTTACAACTCCATAAGAGCATTATCATTTTTTGGTGGGTTTCTTTCCTTTGAAGACACCCTCCAATGTAGCTTCAGTCTTAGTTAGAATATTTTTATTTGCTTCTTTAGTTATTAGTTCTTGGCTAGATTTCTTGCCCAACTTAGAATAGGATCATGTTATAATAGGGTTAGGGTCGGATCCAAAGAGTATAAAATATTTCCCTAGTTCAACCTGATTGTCTTTGGTGGCTTCTTAAATAGGTTCTTCATTGGTCCTTTTTTATAGACCCTAATCTACCAATTCTACATCAAAAAATTCTTGCTCATGGTTATCTTCTTCATGTTCAAAGTTAGATTGGGGATATTTTTCTTGATGTAATTTACAGCATCATAGTTGTTAGAATTATCAAGGGGTTTGTAAATTAGTAGGTCTAGTATTTCAAATTATAGACCTTTGATTCCTCTTCTTAGTTTGGGTTTGCTAAAATCCTTCATTATCAGTCTGATCCTTCTTATTCTGTGGTTTCTAAATAAGCAAGAAATCTCTAAAAAAATAGTCATACTCATGGCAAGATAGGCATTTGTATGTGAATCCAATCCAAAACCTTAATCCAAATATATTTAAGTAATCCATTTTCTATATTAACTTGAACACATATATAAGCATAGGAAGCATTCAAATTTTTGGGTGGAATCCAATCAATAGAGTTACCAATATTATTTTTAATGAACTCTAAAGAGGATTTATTCCAAATATGGAGAGTGAAAAAGGATAATCTTACCCACATATATACTCCCTTAGGTACATCTACCGAAGGGTCAAAGTGGGTTATATTGAAATTAAAAAATAAGGCACTTGAACCCATAAATAGGGTCCTTTTGAAAGATAGCATCATGTTCTTCTTTGGATTCTAGGATGACCATGAAATATCCTCTTCCATAGAGTAGGAATTCATAAATGAAGATATTAGATCCATAGGATGTAAATATCCACTTTTCCAGAGTAGTTAGGCTTGGCCAGATTTCAATGAACCTTCCAACCAAGGCATGATCAGACAGGGTAGTGATGGAATCTCTCTAATAATTTAGTGCTTCATTGGGAGGTGCTACCTTTGAAAGATTTTTTAATTCTCCCATCTTAATAAATATGAGTTTCTTAAATTTATTAGTATTATGATCCAATTTTATCTTAGCTTCTAAGATCAACTTTTAGTCTAGACATTTTGATCGTCCATCTATCTTGAGCAATGAGGGAGGGGAACCAAGATTTATAACTCTCATAAACTTCCTCTAAAAATTCATTCAACTTAACCTAGTCTCGGTTATATTTCAAGGGAATAGGACCTAAAATTTGATTGTTGTCATTATTCAAAAGGACAGGCTTATGATCAAATACTATGCTCTAGATGATATTATTGGTTATTGAAGGAAAGCATGTAAGAATATCTTCCTATACCAAGAATCTATCAATTATTTTATAAATGCAATGATTTCATTCTCTTCAATTAGTCCATGTATAGAGAGATTTAGAAAGCTTAATTTCTTGAATACTAACAAGAGAAATGATATCTTCCACATACTTATTTCAAGGATATTTAATACTGGAGCACCCTTATTTTTGGAGGGGAAGAGAACCAATTAAAATATTTAGCTATGATCAAGTTGCTTGGCTTACTTTCTTCAATATAGGAAATAATTAAAATTCATCATTGCTTCTTGGAAATTTAAAAGTTAGGGGCATACAAATTCAAATAGGTGAAAGAGAAACCTTTAAAATCAAAGATAAGAAAAAACAATTATTTAATTTGATGACCACATATTTTGGATAAACTGATTTTTTCCCATGTAGTAGGAAGGCCACCAAATACTCCTTAGGGACAAATAACACCAATTTTAAAGTTGCTCCAAATATATCTCCATTCTTCAAATGTGTCTTTTTTTATCTAACTTTGTTTCCTGAATTCCTATTAAAACAGGGAAAAAGTCCTTTATCAAACACTTGAGATAGATTTTCTTAAGGAGCAACTCCATGAAAGCATTATCATTTTTTGGTGGGTTTATTTCCTTTGGAGAGACCCTCCAATGTAGCTTGAGTCTTAGTTGCAACATTTTTATTTGCTTCTTTAGTTCTTATTTCTTGGTTAGATTTCCTACCCAACTTAGAAGAGGATCATGTTATAATAGGCATAGGTAAATATCCAAGGAATACGATATATTTTCCTAGTTTGATATGACTTTATTTGGTGACTTTTTTTTATAGGCTCATCACTTCTCCTTTCCTATAGAGCCCGATCTAAAAATTTTACATTAAGAGAGGCTTTCTCATAGTTTTATTTTTCGTATTTAGAGTCATCTTGGAGATCTTTTTTCTGGATTTGGGTTTAGAGAATCATGCTTGTTAGAATTCTCAATGTTTTTGGAATTATCAAGTCTGGACTTTTGAGTTCTATACCTTTTATTCCTCTTCTTTTTTGGGATTTTTGAAAGCCTTCATTGCAAGCTTGATCCTTTTGATTATGTGATTTATAATTATACAAGAAATATCTATAAAAATGATCACACTCATGGAAAGATATGCATTTGAAAGGCACTTTCTCATAATATAAAATATGTATATGGATCCAATCCATAACCTTAATCCCAATAGCTTTAGGTAGGCCATTTTTTAGATAAACTTGAACATAAGTACAAGTACAAGAAGCATTCAAATTTTTGGGAGGAATGTAGTTAATAAACTTGCCAATATCATTTTTAATGAGCTCTAAAGAGGTTTAATTCCAAATATGGAGAGGTAGAAAGGGAAATATTACCCAAACAGGTACTTTCTTAGGCACATCACCTAAGGGTCAAAGTGGGTTATCCAATAATTAAAAAATAAGGCACTTGAACCCATAAATAGAGCCCTCTTAAAAGCTAGCATCATGTTATTATATGGATTCTAGGATGACCTTGAATTCATTTCTTTTGCAAAGCATAAGTTCATAAGTAGATATATTAGACCCCCAGGCTATAGATATCCACTTTTCCACAGCAATCGGGCTTGGCCAAATTTTTATGAACCTTCCAACCAAGGAGCGATCATGGAAGGTAGCAACATAATGTAGAATGTTTTCTAAGGGTACTTCAATCATTGGTGTAGAGCCCAAATTAGGAATAAAGTTATTAGAGTTAGAAGAAGAAACATATTGCTAGAGACTAGAGACAACATAACAGAGTTTATTTTTCAAGGCAACTTACTCTTGAGAAGGTTGAATCCGACGTGATCCAACACTGAAGGCAAATATGAGCTAAAAAATAAAGGTATAAGATGGATTAAAGTAGAAGAAATAGCCCTTACTACCATGGTATAATCCTATGAACAAAAATAATAAGGATTGGACCCATGTATAGCAGCAAAGGCACCCTTACAATTGTAGAGGCAGTCACCAAGGTAGCCAAGACATTTTTCAAAACTCTAGGTTTATCGTAGAGATATTTTTTTAAAATATTTATTTACAATCATTTACAACTACAATTTTCTTTATTGTTATAGCTATTTTATGTAAATAATTAAAATACAACCATGTGGAATTCCTTTTGTACATGAAAATTAATTTGTTAGATGCAAAATTTAAATTTATTACTATGACAAATAAAGCTAAAATACCTAAATACTTTTGTTCAATATATTCAAACCCAAGATACATGCATGATGTTGTAGCTATTTTTTGGTAGGTTTGCACATGGTAGAAATAATGGAAATGATCAAAACTCATAATTGTGGTCACGATGTTGATGTTATCAAATATTGTTCTAATATTTCTTGATGCTTGCAATTATTATCCTTAATGTTTGTTGATGTGGTGGTATTTTGCTATTCATAAGTTTAGGTGTTTACCTTTGGTGATAATTTTTTCTTCATAGTGTTGAATACTTTGCTCCATTGTGGTTTTTATTGTTCATAGTATCATGGTTGTGGAATTTAAGTGATTATGATCTTAATCTTGATGGTATTAACAACATTATTTTAGTGGTGGTATTTGTTGTTCATTGTTTAATGGTAGTATTACTTAAATAATAATAATTTTATCATTTATAAAGTCTCTCAAAAACTAATAATTACTAAATATATGAAATTATCTCCAATTATAATTTTCTTGTTTATTAATATATAACTTTATAATACCTAATAACAATATATGAGGAAATTGAAAATTTGTAACTATTTTGTTTTGATAAGGTTGGAAGAAGGGGTTTTTGAAAGGGTCCCAACCCTTTTACATTGTCACACAACACATATATACCTTATTTTTATTGCAAAATAGGATAATACATAGGTCCTATTATAAAATTACAACCCATATTAAACTACATGAACTATCCCATATATCCTTAACTATATAAGATGATCTATTATAAACTTAGACATAAATATAACACTAGCACCACTAAAAAAATTGAGACCAAGACTATAGCAAAACATTGATGCAAGATATTAAACACCATTAACAAAACCAAACATACTAAATACCATATTGACCAACCCAATATGACATAGAATATTCATTTTGAGTGTTTTCCTTTTAGGTGGTCAACTTGATTTTGGTATCCATTACAAACTCCTAAATTTGATAGATGAGCCCATTAAAGTATTTGATATTGCATTGTACTAAGGAGGCTAGATTGGTACCTAAAATAGTCACAACACTAAATATTTTAGTATCACCTTCAAAAATCTTAAGCTCCTTAACATGAACCTCTTCCTACACCATGGACTTCACAATATTGTAGTTCCCATCCTTAGAATGATTCATAAAATTTGGTTCCATGCCCTTTGGATTCTCCATTTGAAAATTATCATGACCATCCTATAATAAAATCTTAGGAAATGCAATAATCTACCACATACACTAGATGGTGCTTTGAAGGGGCATTGAGACACCTTACATTCCAAGAAATGACCTTAATTTCTTATTTCTAGCAGGTTGCTTCTTTCCACTTAGATTGAGAATCATTTGGGTTCTATTAGCCATATCCATAGTTTTTTATCTTTGTGAAACTTCTTATTTAAAGGTTTTTCAGGTGGTTTAGATTCTCTCCCTACATCAATTCTAGTCTTCTTACTATTCCTTATTATTTTGGATGTAGTTTTATTCCCCTTTTGTGATAACATTTTTTGATCAGATCCATGGGGTATCACATTTTCTTTTCCTCCCTTGTTAACCTTAGGTGTTATAAGCTCTTTTCCTAGCACTTCATCAGTATTTTCATCCCTATTTTCAATAGTTTTATCCATTTTCTTTGTAGAGAGAAAAATACACTACCATGTACAATTCCCAAAAGGCTAGATTCACAAATATAGAAAGCCTTATGGGGTGAACCACGGGAGCTATGTTATTCTCAACACTCGATGCTAGGGGGAAGGGTTCATTAGGAATGATTTAAGGACTCACTCCAAGTCATCAATATTTCAAGATAGTTTTATGTATTAAGTTTCAAGAAATCACCTAAGTTTGGATTTTATAGATCTATGCTATGAAAGATAAAGGAAAATATAGAAAACAAAATGCAATAATAAAATATCTAACCTAATATGATTCTTCCTTTGAATGCTTTCTAACCTAGGGGTTTATCCAGAAAATATTTAAAGCAAGGGCACAAGATAAATGTACAATATTAACCCTATATGCACACTATATGCTTTTCACTTTCAGATGCCTAAGAATCAATATTCAAATAATATCTTCAACAAATAAAAAATAAGAACACTTATCTTGATCGATGGTTGATCTAGCCTTTTCTACCTCTTTTCCAATGATATAAAAAATACTTGTTTCTGCAATATAACTTATGAAACACTTAAAAATGAGATTAGAATTAGGGGGTCTGCTTAAGCCACTATACAAAAATGCTTGGAGGCATAGCAATCAAGCCCCCTAGGTCCTTTTATATGACCTTTTAAAACAAAAGTGAAAATTGACCTTTGGAGAATTAACCATAAAACAACAATGCAACAGTAAAGAAATAGAAAATAGATTACGTTATCATACCCTATATGTGATTTAGAAAATACTCATGCAATCAAAATCTAATAGATAACCCCAATTTAGTCCTAGGAAAAATCATGCCTTGTAGATAGTGGGTGTGATAACGCTATAGGCGAAGTCACGCTCCATTAGAATGGGGAATGATCTCACTTCTATGAGTGAAAATGCTAAATTAGGGTTAGCGAAGTCAGACCTCGTCTGGGCAGAGCATGATTTCCATTCAAAGACAAAAAATAAAATATAAATTTAGAACGTAAATAAATACAGTAAACAAAGTATGTAGAACCATATGGATGATGCATAAGTAGGCAGAATAGATCGAGGTATCCAAACGGGTACTCTCTTTCCTTCGAACCACAACACAAATACACCAACCACACAACAATCTAAATCAATGTAATAGAATATCAAATCCAAAATTTGTACTTTAGGGTTAGCTTGTAGAAGAAATAGGAAGCAAAACAAAAGTAAAAATGTGAGTAGAAGTCAATCATAAGAATTTCGAGCTTAATCATGTATCCAAAAATCATTCATTGTTCCTATGAAAAATTGATATTAACCCCTTCTTTTATAGATGCAATTTTAGGTAAAAGGGGTGGGAAAACAAACACAAGCCAACACAAAACATGTTGGAAGAGTTAAAACCTAGTTTTTAATAATTAACACCCTAAAATAGCAAAAACATACCTCATGTTCATGGGGTGAGATATCGCTTCTATCAAGTCGCGCCCCATCGTAACCAGGTAAAATTTTGCTAAAAGGCTAAAGAAATGCAATGGAGGGGGAAAAGAGGTTTACCCTTATCTAAGGTAAGGGTTAGGGAACTCTTAGGGGCTCTACAGAATATTGCCCACTAAAAGTGGGTCAATTTTTTGTGTCTAGATTTTACCCCTTCTTTGATACATTTAAGGCCAAGTGAATGCGTCAAATAAAGATGTAGACTCCTGAAAGGCAAGAAGACAACAAGCACGAATAAGGGGTGACCATGTTTGTATAGAGGAGTGGTGAAATAAGGGTATCACAGAGGTATACTCTAGACTCATGCACACTGGATGATGCATTACTACCATTAATGCCTCTATGGCTAGGGTACCCCCTCAAGTTTTGAAAGGAAATGATATTTCCTAAGAAACTCGAAAAGGTAAAGAACAAAAATTAGAACATAGAAACACAAAGAACAAAACAAATAAGCAACAAAGTAAATATTATTGGGTACAAGATGAATCTAATACAACTAGAATGAAATACATTGAAGAAATGGAAAGAAGAAAAAAAGAAAAGAAGAATGAGAAGAAAAAAAGAAGCTCCAAAGGTAAACCATCTGAAAGCAAGAAGAAGGTTAAATCAAAACTTTGACTAGAGGGTGTTATGCTCAAAATATGGTCCATATATGGAGGGAAGAACCTACTATGGGTGATTGTACGCAATGAAAAAGCAGTTGGAGTGTAACCCGCTATGGATGATTGCTCACTAGTTACTACTATGGGGTGATTACCCATTATGATGTATGCCAAGGCTTGCTAAAATGGCCATAGACCTAATCTTGTAATGGGGTGTTGAGCTTGTTGATTCAAGGAGAGATGTAACCCGATAGGGGTGATATATAATGTATTCTGATGTGAATGATGTATATGCTAGTATTACCTGATAGGTTTTATGCATAAATATGTATGAACCAATCAATATGATCATAACATGACATGAGTGTGTGAATGTGTGAGAAGAAAAAAGAGGAAGAAAATGAGGAGCAAATAATTGTGCATGTGTGCCCCCAGCTTAAAGTTTCAACTATTGAAAAATCAAGAGGGAGGAAGTGATCAAACAAATAAGATAAGAATGCATATTCTTGTCTAAACAAATAAAATAGAGGAGAAATAAAAATCAATGCAGATTTCAAGGATATACCATACGAGGATTGCATTCCTTGACTTTCGAGAGAGGTGATATTCATTGGAAAACTTTCAAATTCAAGGGATACAAGAAGAAGAGAGAAGAGAAGGAACGAGCAAAGAAATATGAGAAGAGAATAAGGGATGAAAAATGCATGGGCCCTACGTTAGGGCTTCGTTAGGCATCAAAACCCTAGTGAATAGTGCAATACATTTGAGCTATGACCTAACTAGGTATCATCACCTACCATTATCGTGAATCCCTAGAAACTATATGAAAAAGCAATTATGAGCAAGCAACAATGCAAATATGATAAGCAATATGCAATAACAAAATTTCAAGCAATCATGCATAATATGATAGGCAAGCGTGCAAAATATGTTAGAAAAACATGTAGTATGATCTAGCTAAATGCAGGTGAATCAAGCATAATACATTTTTAAATGCATTATATTCATTGGTTATTTGAAATCTTTACCATACATAGAAGCTAAACTATAAGCACTTGATCCAAAATTAGTTATTATGATAAAGGTCCCCAACCAATTGGATTGAAACTTACCTTGAAGATCAACACAAGCATTAGTGTTTTTCTAGTTTTCCTTGAGGACAAGGTCCCCAACCTCAAAATAATGGTTGCAAAATTTATTAGAGTAAGATCACTGGAGCCTACCCTGATAGTCTTACAAATGATCTAAAGTATGAATGTGCTTCTCATCCAACAACTCCAATTGGTGCAAATAGTCTGCATGATATTCATCGTCGACCTTAGTATATTGCAACAATATGCGCAAATAAGGAACCTCCAACTCAAAAGGAAAAACTGCCTTAGACTGATATACCAAGACATATGGTATGGCCCTTGTAGGAGTACGCATGCTAGTACAATAGGCCCACAAGGCAAGATAAAGTTGGGTATGCCAATTACGACCGATCTTACTAACCAGATTTTCAAAATCCTGATCAAAGATTTGTTGGATGCTTCTGCTTGTACATTACCCTGAGGGTAATAAGTAATTCACCATCTATGTTGAATCTTGTACTTAGCACAAATATTAAGGACATACTTATTCTTTAAAGGAGTGTCATTGTCAAAAATAATTATCGAAGGAATCCCAAACATACAAAGAATATGGTTGAAGATAAACTTGTAAACCTAAGTTCTAGTCACCGTAACCAGGGACATGACTTCAACCCATTTAGTGAAGTACTCTATTACAATAATGATAAAATTGTGACCATCATATCACAATGGGTTAATTTTCCTAATAATTTCCAATCTCCACATGGACAATGTCCAAGGGAAAGAAATAACCTAAAGGTCTTGATAAGGAGCATGAATAAGGTTATTGTGGTGTTGACACTCTTCGCAGTGTCGAACATAATCGTATGCATATTTATCATTGGAAGGCCAATAATACCCCATAAGAAGGAGATTGTTTACAATAGCATTACTGCTAAAATGGCCTCTACATGATCCTTCATGAACATCACTAAGAGCAAGTCGGGATTCATAAGAGTTAAGACATCGCAAGAGGATGCATTCAAAATAATGTCGATACAAAGTACTTCTAATTATTACAAATTGGTACTCTATTTTACACAATATCTTACATTTATTGTTATCTAAACCATTAGGCATTGATCCATCTTTAAGGAAATTAAATATGTCTTCATACCATGGTTTAGATTGGGAATCTTCGATGGTAAAACACTCTAGGGGATCCAAACAAGAACTCAAAGACACAAGTTCCTAGAGTTGATGAATTATAATCGAAGCTTGATCATCTTCCAACTCTAAAAGGAATAAATATGCAATGGCAGCTATGGGATCTACATGGCAATTTGAGGATCTAGGGATATACTCTATGGTTACTTGCTCAAAAGAAGACAACAACTTGGTAACAATCTTCTTATATGGTTTAATTTTATCATCCCAAGTCTGATAAACATCGTTGATATGATTAACCACAAGTTGAGAGTCACCAAAGACTAAAAGGAACCTAACCTACAAAGCTAAGGCTTCTCTAAGACCAAGGATCAAAGCTTCATATTATGTAGTGTTATTTGTGCAAGAAAAATGAAGCTTGAGGGACAAGGGGATGACATATTTTTGTGGTGTAACTAGAACGACTCTATCTCCAGTACCCTTCATGCATCAGGCTCCATAAAAAACAAAGTCCAAGACTTAGACTCTTAAATTTTGACATTGAAGCACTCATCGAAAAACTTAACTATATGATGGGTAGCTTTTAGGGGAGCGAAGGCTAAATGATCAAAAATCACCTGAACCTTGATAGCCTTATGACCTATGAAATTCAAGTCAAACTCACTAAGGTCCAGCACCCATTTAGTAGCCCATCCTGATAGGTGGGGCTTAGACATCAAATAGGGCAAAGGATTAAAATTTGCAACCACTAATGTCTTATGGCTAAGCATGTAGTATCTTAACTTCTGGGAAACAAACGCTACAACAAGACAGAGCTTTATAAGGGGGCGTACCTAGTTTTATATCTAACCAAAGTTCTACTAATATAGTATATAACTCTTTCTTTATTATCATCATCATGTTGATCCAGTATGACTCCCAAATCACAAGCAGTGGCTACTATGTAAAGCAATAAATGCCTACTAGATACAAGAGGAACTAAAATAGGCAATGAGTTGAGATACCTTTAAAGGTCATCCAAAGCTTTTTGACACTCAGAATCCCATTGAAAAACCACATCCTTCATAAGGAGCTAAAGGAAAGGTTGACACTTATCAGCTAACTCGGTAATGAACCAACAAATAGACTACAAATTACCTTGTAGACCACGTAATTTGGTTAGGGTGCGGTGATGGCATATCGATGATATTTTCTATCTTAGAAAGGTCCACTTCAATGCCTTATCTAGACATTATGAAGCCTAGAAAATTGCTATATGTAACTCCAAACACACACTTAGCAGGTTTAAGATAAACTTTATATTGCTGAAGCTTGTCAAATATTCGTCTTAAATAATGGACATGATATTTTCATTCTAGTGACCAAACCAAAAGGTCATCCACATAGTCCTGTAGAATATCATGCATCACGTAATGGAAAATATAAGTCATGGCCCACTGATAAGTAGATCCTACATTTTTCAAGCCAAAAGGCATGAGTTTCTAGCTAAAGGTACCCCATGGAGTAGTGAATGTTGTCTTGGCCTGATCTTCAAGAGCAATCATAATATGATTGTAACCTGAGAAACCATCCATGAGTGAAAGTATTCCACATTTTGTAATGAAATATACAATATGGTCTATTTTGGACAAGGGAAAATTGTCCTTGGGATATGCTAAGTTAATGTCCCAAAAGTTGGTACATACTCTGATTATTCCTTCTTTCTTAGCTACAGGAATGATATTAGAAATCCAATCAGAATAGTTGATGGATTTTATAAAACCAACATCTTGGAGCTTCTCCTTGAATGAAAGGGTGACCTTCGGATGCATGACCAAGCAAAAATATCTTTATATTCTTTTAATAAATTGGTCAATTACTCCCGTCTGCTCATGGTTAGAGATTTTCCTAACCTAAGGATTCTAGGGGGTTCCTCAGAACCTATGTTCACATCTATGGTATCCTCAATGAGGATAGACAAATCATCCTTAAGAAGAGGTGGGGCAAAAATTACCCCTAGTTTCTCAAGGTCCTCGGGAGACATAGAACCAAAGTCTACTTGAGAACTATAAGACTCAGCCTACGCTATGTAAGGGATAAACCCATCAAAGAATATGATATTATAAGGTAAATCCTAATTTATAACATGTGACTCTAGGGTTAAGACCATAGGATAGGATGTACCCTCATCCTCAACAGTCCACTCAAAACCTTGATGAGATTTGTTTAAGAGAAGATCTAAACAAGAAGAGTCATCTTGATATTATGAAGAAACATTTGTAGAGAATTTATTATAGGAGGATTGTGAGGAATGAATTTGGACTAAATCCTTTGGTGAGAAAAATTCAAATGGGTGAGGATTTCCCATGATAGAAATTATTTGATTTTAAAATTCAAATCTCACACATTGATGAAAAGTAGAAGTGACAAAATTCATTGCATGAATCCATGGTCATCCAAGAAGAAGATTAAAATATGTAGGACAAGACACCATGTAAAACATTGTATTCAAAATTTTAGTTCCAACTCTGAGAGGGAGTGATATAGTACCACAAGCCTTTTGAGACTCATTGTTGGAAATTTTAATATCACTAGTTACAATTAAATCATCCTCTTTCAATCTAAATGTCTGAAAGAAATGATGTGTACATATGTTAAGTGAAGAACCATTATAAATCATGAACCTTTTGATGAGAATATCCCCAATAAAAGTAGTGATATATAGAGATGAATCTTCTTGTATTTATAAGAAATACATATCATCATATAAAAATGTGAGACAAGGTATTCTAAGAGAACTTACAACCTTTGCTATATTACTAGGAGAAATATTTAGAGGTACTGGCTACTGCTTCAAAAAAATTACCATAGCTTCTTCACAGACTTGAGAATTTTGTAGAAGTTCAAAGAGATAAATATTTGCTGACACACTCATCTCTTGTTGAGATCATTGAATTTGCTATGCACTAACTTCTCTGGAGTAGCTATTATCATTCCAAAAATATTATTATCGTATTGATATGGCACATTATTATAAGACACTTTGTTGGTTTATCTAGTTCTATCCTGACCCTATTGGTTTATTGAATATTGAAAACTACCGGTGTCAATATGACCATCATCAATTAAATCCTGAACCACATGTTTCAATATTTTACAAGAATTTGTCCAGTTTCCTTCCACTCTATGATATGTACAATGTTGAATTACCTTATACCAATTACTTGTAGTATCTGGTTGTCTTACAAGAGGTATTTCAATTTCCTTATCTTCTAATAATTTCTTCAAAATTCTTCCATAGATATGTTAAGACAGGTAAAATTCCTTTGAGGAGGTTTCTGAAGTATAATATTTTTTAGGTTTTTAGTGACATTATTAACAGGCCTACTATCATTATTACCTCCTGTATGCTTATTCTTATGTTGAGACTTAGTAGAATTTTCCTCTTTATTCTTAAGCTGACATCTTCTAATGAGAGCTTCTTCCATTTTTCTGGCTAACTCAATTTCTTGGTCAAGAGATGTAATAGTAGTGGTTTCTAGTGCATAACATATCTATTCTTGCAAATTATTAATGAATATATCAAGCATGTCTTTTTGAGACACTGGCTGTCTTAATTAGCTAAATAGACTTCTCCAACGAGCTAAGAATTCTGAAAATATTTCTTCTTTACTTTGATTTATATTATATAGGTCTCTCATTATCACTTCCTTTTCAATTTAAGAACTAAATTGATGAAAAAACATCTCTCCAGTATTCCCAAATCTCTTTAAATAATAGTTGAGCAACCGATAATACCATTCTAATGCAACTCTAGCGAGACTCTTTGGAAATTTTTTCAATAGAAGCTTATCATCATAAACAATATCATAGCAAGCTATCCTAAATCCTCTTAGATGATCTATTTGATCTTCCATCCCTTTATAGATTGGTAAAATTGGCATAGGAAAATGCTTGGGATAAGGTATAGCAACAACAATAGGATTCAATGGCTGACTACACATTTCCCTGTAACTATATGTAAACCCTGAAGGCTAAATCATATCCATCCTTGAAATCAACTGATTCACTATATTTGCCAAATTTTGCATTTTTGGATTATGTGTGTTTATTATATTCCCTTGACTTAGGTTGGATATGATAAGGTTGGTGTTATATGTGGTGCCTTGTGAGAATGGAAGATTAAATTGTGGTGGAATAGAAGAAATAGTGTTGACATTAGAAGATGGAGGAAATTGAAAATAGTTTTGAGTGCCATTACTAGTTGGAGGAACATGCAAATTCCATCCAATGCTAGTTGTCACAATAGTGGCATAAGTAGGTTGACAGGTTCGATTATCATGATTCGAAGGTTCACTCAAAATATTTCCTTGAAATGGGTCATCCATTTCAAGTAATGCTTCTTCATATAATGCTAGATCCAATGCATGTTTATGATATTTATATAAATTCCATCCATGGTAAAAATATTTAAAGATGAGATTCCCATTGCGATCTCAAATAGGATCAAGATGATTATCAACCTCTTCTTCTACTTTATGATTTTATCTATCAATTTGATCATTATCTTGAATATATCATCAAACCTAATGAGTCTGTGTCCTTCCCCAAGGTCAAAAACCATTGAGAAAATGGAAAAATACAATAATAATACCAAAGAGACCTACGTACTCATGCAAGGGAATTATAATTTTAAATATTTGGCAAACAAATTGATGATCTTGCTTATAATTTCTGACATAAAAGAGGTGTTCACGTCGAGTTCACCAAATATGTAGAGAGGGAAAACTACCCTACCATGTACAATTCCCAAAAGGATGGATCCATAAATATAGAAAGCCTTATGGGGTTAACCACGGGGACTATGTTATTCTCTACACTCGGTGCTAGGGGGAAGGGTTCACTAGGAACGGTTTAAGGACTCGCTCCAAGTCCTTAAGATTTTAGGATAGTTTGATGCACTCAGTTTCAATAAATCACCTAATTTTGGCCTTTCTAGATATATGCTATGAAATATAAAGGACAATGCAAAAAATAGAATGCAATAATACAAGAGCTAACCTAATATGATTATTCCTTTGAGTGCTTGGTAACCTAGAGTTTTATCTAGAAAATATTTAAAACAAGGGCACAAGATAAATGCACAATATTAAACCTAGATGCACACTATATGATTTTGACTTTCATATGCCTAAGAATAAATATTAATATCAAATCTTCAACCAATAAAAAAATTAGAATACTTATCTTGACTAATGGTTGATCTAGATTTTTCTGCCTCGTGTCCAATGATATCAAAAATACTTGTTTTTGCAAGATAACTTGTGAAACACTTAAATATGATATTATAATTAGGGGGCATGTTTAGGCCATTGTACAAAAATACATGGAGGCATAGCAGTCAAGCCCCCTAGGTCCTTTTAGATGACCTTTGAAAATAAAAGCAAAAATTGACCTTCGGAGAACTAATCATAAAACAACAATGCAACAGTAGAGAAACAGAAAATAGATTATGCTATCATACCCTGTATGTGATTTAGAAAATACTCATGCAATCAAAATATGACAAATACCCCTAATTTAGTCCTGGAAAAAATTGTTCCTTGTAGATAATGGGTGTGATAACGCTACAGGCAAAGTCACACTCCATTAGAACGGGATGCAATCTCACTTCTATGAGTGAAAACCCTAAATTAGGGTTAGTGAAGTCGTGCTTCATTGGGATAGGGCATGATTTTGCTTCAGAGACACAAAAAATAAAAGATAAGTGTAAAACATAAATAAATGCAAGAAATAAAGTATGCAAAACCTTATGGATGATGCAGAAGAAGGCAAAAGAGATCGAGGTATCCAAATGGGCACTCTCTTTCCTTTTGGACCACAACGTGAATCCACCAACCACACACCAATACAAATAAATGTATTAGAGTATTAAATCCAAATTTTGCACTTCAGGGTTAGCTCGTAGAATAAACAAGAAGTAGATTCAAAGTAAAAATTCAAGCACAAGTCAATCATAATAATTTTGAGCTTAATCATGTATCCAAAAATCATTTATTGTTCCTATGAAAGAGTGATATTAACCCCTCATTTTATAGATGAAATTCAAGGTGAAAGGGGTGGGAAAAAAAACACAGGCCAATGCAAAACATGTTGGAAGAGTTTAAACATGGGTTTTAATAATTAAAACCCTAAAATAGTGAAAGCACATTTCGTGTTAACATGGTGTGATATCGCTTCTGCAAAGTCGTGCCCCATCGTAACTGGGTGCGATTTCACTAAAAGGATGAAGAAAGGAAAGGGATGGCGAAAATAGGTTTACCCTTGTCGAATTCAAGGGTTAGGGACCTCTTAGGGGCTCTAAGGAAGATTTTCCACTGAAAGTGGGTCAATTTTTTGTCTACATTCTCATTCAATTTTCTTCTTTTTCTCATCTAGGTTTTCTAATGAATCAAATGGATTTTTGGTAGGAATTTAATTTATAGAAATAAATTGAATAGAAAGATAAGGGCATACCTTAATATGACTATCCATAATATCACCCTATACAAACAAGGCAATACCTAATCCACCATCTTCCTTATAGGAATTTATTTGGTCTCCATCATTTAGTTCTTGCTTTCGAAGATCATCTTTCATCATTTCACCGAAATTTATCTTTTTCATATTTGTTTCTCTTGTTTCTTCCTAGGATGATTAGAGCAAAAAATTCCAACATGACCAAATTTAAAACACACATTACACTTGATAGGCAAATTCTCAAATTCAATGACTTGCAACCACTTGCCAAATTTGGATTTAATTTTGACAGTATTTGGTAGCTATTTTTCCAGATTGATACTAACATAAAATATTGCATAAATAAGCCTAGATCTCACAATAGTGGTCAAATAAATCTCTATAAGTTTTCCAAAATCCTTTGCAATAACTTCAAAAATATTCTCCTACCATAAATGTAAAGGAATTCTAGGTAATTTGACCCAAACTAGAGCTTGCAAGATGTTTTGGCTATAAGGATAAAAATCCAAAGTCCATTGCTTCAGAAACAAATTCCTTCTACCAAAAAACAAAGGACCCTTTTGAAAAATGTGATCCATATCCTCAACACAATTCAATTTAACCAAAAAATGTTGTTAGGAAGGGTCACAATCTCCATAAACCCCAATGGTTTCCATTTAGCATGGGACCATTTTTGAATTGAATCCAAATCAGGTCTAACACCTAAATGTTTCTAGTTAAACATTGATCACATTGTGTTGCACCTATTTTAGCCAATTTTTTTGGTATAAAATGTTTCCCTTTCTTCATTGCTAGATTTAAATTCTTATTTGACATTTTCTACTTTCATCTAACGACACCCAACCATGGTCTAGCTTCATAATTAAAAACATGAGAATGAACACACTTCTCTTCAAATGAATACCCATAATATCTAAACCCATCCTTTGGTAGGGACTTCTCTAGTGAAACCATTGAATCTCCAACTTCACCATGAGGATGACAATGCCCCTCATCATTCCAATCATAAAACTATGAATCCTGCCCTAAGTCATGCGCCTTTATTATGAATCATTCCAATCATGAAACTCCAATTTCATGGTACTTGCAATATTATTGCAATTTTATGTGTTGGTGATATGACAATGATGGTGGATCAACCATAGGATTATGAAGTTACAGATCAACCATAAGTTGTTAAGGCTATGACGATGATGATGGATCAACCACAAACTACTATGATGACAATGAAAACAAATCAACCACAAATTGTAGAGGAGGTAGTGATGGTAGATCAACCATAGGTTTCTAAGGTGGATATGGATCAACCATAGACAATTGCAATAGTGGCATATCAGCCACAGGTTATTGTGATGAATCAACCATATGTTGTTGAGGTGATAGATAAACCATAGGTGGCTATGATGGTGGTGGATAAACCATAGGCTATTGAGGTGATAGATCAGCCATAGGCTACTGTGATGATGACACAAATATATAACTATACTAATATTAAATAATATTATATATATAGTATAATTAGAATAATATATGATGTTACTATTATCATTGGTGAAGAACTAAGATGAATAAACCTAAACATAGATCTAAAAAACATTGAAAATTGTTCCCTCCTATGAAGTTAATAAATGAAATCCTACTACAAAAGGATTGACCAATTCCTCTAGTTAATGATTTTTACTTAATATTTTATGTACTCTCTTCACCATCATCATATACAAGCATGCATGATATTTTTCTACATTTTTAATGATGTGCATTAAAAAGAGTAATATTTTTTGGGGCTCATCTAGTTTTTAAAATCTATATGCAAAAATAAAAATGCTAGGGACCCATACTAAATACTTTATACATAAAATTTAATTTATCTAGATAATAGGCCTTAGTTTACTACTATAACAAGTTGTTAACAAGTTAGTGGTTAGGGTTTTGGTTTTTTCAAAAATCTAGGTTCAAACCAAGATAAAGCTTTCGGTTCTCTTCATAAAACTCAAATTCAAACCATGACTAGATATAATTTATCCTGATCGTCTATACCGTAAAAATTTAATATAAAATAAATCACAATAAGTAAGAGGTATTAACACTTGCCAACTTCTTTGTAAAGCATTGTACACTCACGATAGAAACAAAAATATGGGTATTGTAGACACAAAAAATTGACCCACTTTACTGGGTAATATTCCTTGAGTCCTACTGGGAGACCCCTTACAATTGCTAGGATAAGGGCTAGGTCTCTCCCCCCTTTTTCTTTTGTTTTTCCCCCTTTATGTGAAATCCCAGTCACCCTTGATGGGATGCAATTTCACATAAGGTAAAATGATGATCGACCCTAATAGGGCATGATTTTGTATTCTAGGGTTTTTTCTTAAGTAAACCCTAATTTCTCAAATTTGGTGTGTTTGACATCGACTCTCTTCGGTTTTCCCACCCATTCTGCCTTCAAATATACTATATAAGGAGGGTTTGAAATCATTTTTAGAGATGTAATAAGACAACAAGTAATTTTGGAATACCATTCTCACGCAATATTTCTTCTTCAAGTGATTTTAAAGTGCTTGCTAAATGATATATATTATTCTTCTTCTCCCATAAACAAGGTAAATTGCAATTGTGAAGTGTGATATGTTTTCTACTACATTGGATTGTTGGTTGTCGTTGCTCACTTTGGTGGATTTGTGTTGGATACCTAAGGAGATATCAACTATCTGAGAGGTCTCAACCCTTTCGTTTGCTTCTGTACTATCTACCTGTTGTTTTTATCTTATTTCATGCATGTATTATATTTATCTATGATGTAATAGGCTTTTCATACTTTTATTTCTTTTCACATAAATTCTACAAAATTACACCTAGTCTCTACCGGGCACGATTTCATCGATGCAAAATTGTGGTTGCCTATTGCAGGGTGGAATTTCATGCAGACTATTTTTGGGGGTATGTTACTATTCCAAGACCCTAGAGTTGCATTCTAGGCTGCATATAAGACATATTGCTACATTATGTTTTTGTGGTTTCATCATTCTATTCTACTATATTGTGATATGCTTGTTCACTTTTTAAAAGTTAACTTTTGTTTTTCTTTTCAAAGGTTAGCTAAAATGACCTAGGGGTCTTGACTGTTGCACCTTTAAGAAATATTTTATAGAGGCCTCAATAGCCCCCCTAATTTTGATTATATTTTCTAAGGGTTTGCCAATTTATATTGTAGAAATAATAATTGTTGATATTGATGGAAAAAGGATAAAAGCTTAGTTCAACCACTAATTAAGATAAGTGTCTTGATTAGTCATTAGGTTGTTTCTTGAATTCCTTCTATTTATGTTATAAGCCCTAGATCTAATTTTAAAATTAATACATTTAACTAATTATTAGGAATTAAAAGGATAAACATCATATAGTGTGCACTTAGGGTTAATGTTGTTTGTGTATCTTCTCTTGAGCCCTTGATTGAAGGTTTTCTATCTTAAAACCCTATGGTTAGAAAATAATTCAAATAAATTATTATTCTAAGGTTAGATTTTGTCTTCTTGCATACTATATTTTTGCATTATCATTTATCTTTCATAGCATAGATCTAGAAAGACCAAACATAGGTGATTGTATTGAATCGAATACATCAAACATTCTTGAAAACTAGAGGACTTGGAGCGAGTTCTTAAAATGTTCCTGGTGAACCCTTCACCCCTATTTTACATTGAGTTTAGAGAACAACACAGCCCCCACGGTTCACATTAAGGCTTTCTATTGCAGATCCATTTTTGAGAATCATATGCGATAGGGCAGTTTTCACCCTCTACGTCTTTGGTTAACCCAATGTGAACACCTCCTTTTCTTTTAAAATATTTAGTAAGATCACTAATTTATTTATGTGGTTGAATATCATTAATAATATCTTTTAAAAAATTGTGTGTGCTTGTTGTTAGTATTCTCTTCTGCCCTGTCACCTCTTCTAAAGGCTCATTTTCTTAGAAGTCAACGAATGTGCCTTAAGTCTAATTATGTTCTCCTGAAAGATGATCAGATTGATAGAGAGGATCCTCACATAGATACATAAGAATAATATAATATGGAAACTAAAATGATTTTTTATCCTTATGAAGGACCTAATGGTGAGTTCATTTTCTCATAAATTGAGCATATTTAGGGTTTCATGAAAGCTAATATAGATAAGATATTGGAGGGTATGGAATGGAAAGATCATATTGAAAGAGGTGAGACTCCCCCACCTCATCCCCAATAAGCTCTCTTGTGCTTGATAAAAATATCCCCTTGCCCAAATAAGTGCATATTGATAATTTAAGAAACTAGGTAATTGATGCCACTACTATAACCACCAACATTGGTAGAAATCTACAAGTTCCTCCAATTAGTAGTGTCACTCAAAATTGTTTTCAATTTCCTCCTCAATATTATAATTTCAACACTTTTGCTCATATCCCACCAAATTTTGGCTACCCCTTTTCACAAGGTAACACATATAAGAATAGTATACATGCATCCAATATAAGCCAAGCACTCATTTCCCAACACACATCCCTAATTTAGATATTATGGGGACATTGTATAACAATAATCCAAAAGTACAAAATTTAACAAATATGTTAAAGCCGTTAGTTTTAAAATTTGAGATGACTCAACCTTGAAGTCTCACTTACAGTTATAAGGAAATGTGTAATCAACTATTGGATCCTATTGTTGCTATAAGGCCTTATCCTAATAATTTTTCTTTGTCATTTTTGCCTATATATAAAGGGACAGAAGATCTGATTGAGCATTTAAGAAGATTTAGAACAACATATCATGATATCATATATGATGACATGTTATTACTAAAAATATTTCCTAAGAGTCTTGGTGGAATGGCATTAGAATGGTACTATCGGGGTCCTAATTATTCCTTGAAGAGTTTCAAAGAAATAGCAAAATTATTTGTTCAACAATTTGGTGCTTATATTGAAAAAGAAGTAACAATGAAAGATGTCTATAGTTTAAAACAAGGTAAAGATGTTTTTTTTTTAAGAATTCTTGGCTCTTTGAAGAAGTTTAGTTGGACGCTTGAGATATACTTTACCCACAAAGGATATGCATGAAATATTTATTGGCAATTTACAAGAGCATTTATCTTATGCGCTAGAAACTACTACTATCACATCCTTTGATCAAGCAATTGATTTAGCAATAAAAGTAGAACAGGATCTTATCAGAAGAGGCCAACTCAAATTTAAATAAGAGAAACATTAATAGATCTCAACATAAGAATAAGCACACAGTAGGTGATCACAGAATGAATAGTAGGCCTATTAATAATATTACTAACAACCTACAAAAGATAATACTTCAAAAACCTTCACAAAGGAATTTTACAAAGCTTAATATATCCATGGAAATAGTTTTAAAACAACTTTTTGAAGCCAATGCAATTGAATTACCTCTCATAAGGTAGCCATATGCTACAACTCATTGGTATAATGTAGTCAAAATTGTGCATATCATAAAGTGGAAGGACATTGGATAAATTCTTGTAATAAGTTGAAACATGTGGTTCAAGATTTTATCGATGCAGGCCATATTGATATAGGGAGCTCTCAGTCATCAAATAATCAAGCTCCTACTCAGTGATGAGTGTCATCAAATCTTCATCATTTAATAATTATGTGTCAATCCAGGGTGGTGTCTAAGGCTATATACGAAAGCAAGGGTTAACATACTGATTTTTAGTTCATTTAGATCATGGCTTTATTCATGGAACAGTTAGAGATTGGGGTGTTTGGGATCTCCTTTCTTACTCCTAAAAACTGAAACTAAACTCCTACTTATCCTTGCAGAATTGAAATTCACATTGTTGCAAAAAAATAAAACAAAACTATTACAAAGCTGAAAATAGCATAATTTAATTGATAGGAAATTACTAAATTAAAATTACAGCATTAACATTCAAACTGGTAAATAATGAAACTTTCTAAAATTGTAGAAAACAATGTCACTTTCTGAAATGGAAATAACATTCAAAAATTGATAAATAAAGTTGCACAATTTGTAACAAATTAGGCTGATAAGAAATTATGGAAATATTGCAAATTTTGAAACAAATTAGAAATAGAAAGTACTGTGTTAAATTCTACCCTAGATGAGTTACCTACCATGCATTCAAATTCCACATTATCCTAATCACTAACCATGCAAAAACTATTAGATCTCTGCTAACCTACTACAACCATAAATAGCAGAATTCTATCAGGTAATGTATCGCTCCAAATTTTTCACACCCTTACCTTCAGACTATAGGATCTGTGCCCGGAAGGGGGATGTGAAAATGATGGCGCGGTACCTCAGACTGAGAAGCCTTTGCGAAGGTCTCACCTCTCAAGGGAGGTGTATTATGGTGATTTTTCGACGGATGGTGGGTTCACCAGGAAACGTTTGAATGGCAGTTTCCATGCCTAGGTTGGGAATGTGTTTGATGTGTTCAGTTTTAGCTTTAAACATTCAAGTCCTAGGTTTGGCCAAATGAATCTAAATTGTTCTATATGAAGATGCAGATTAAATGAATACAGAAGACCAAATTAGGACAGAAAATAGAGAAAGTAAGCAAGATTAAAAAGTCATACCTGATCCGGATGTCTGATGAAGATTTTGATTCTTGAAGAAGTTAGGATCACCTTTGATTTGATAGGATCGTCTGCTATCAGACAAGATCATCTGAGATTTGATGAATTCGTCAGACGAATTCGTCAGAGACCTGCAATTAGAGAAGTAGACACAAAATGCAAAAAATGCAACTATTCTAACAGAGGGCAATGATGTAGAATAATAGGAATAACATTAAAATGATGATAATAAACAAAATACGAGTGTACTACAATGACTTAATGACAATTGGTGACTTAATTATGCATTTAAAGCTACATGGGTGAACTCCAAAATGCGAGAATAGCAAAAAATAATAAATAAACTAGCTAATTGCAGAATAAAATAGTAGATTGAAAAGAAGAAAATGCAAACTCTGGGCACTGATTTCCCCCAATGATGATTGCAGTCGAAATCGTCTCTGATTTGAAAGGATGGTCTCCGATCTGAACAGGATCGTCTGTGACGATGTAAGCTTGCTTCGACTAAAAAATGATAAGGTTCCTGCAAGAAAATTGGATGCAACAAATGTAGATGGTAATACAAATTATTCTAATGCGTGTGAAGGTCGATTTATAGGAAATTTCAACCAAGGGAATGCTAAGGGGAGGGCCTAGGATTAAATAGGCTTAGGAGGGAGGTTAGGAGGTTGGAGATCATCCCTATTTGGGAGATCTCCAACGGAGAGGGTCTCTAATGGCACAGACACGCTTCTGCCCAGATTAGAGACACCGTTGGAACAGAAGCTAATTGTGAAAAATCAATTTTGGGACAAAATCGTCTGGACGTCCTAGCCTAGACGAAATCGTTCGATTTGAGGCGATATCGTCTGATCGGTGACGATATCGTCAAATGGTCAAAACAAACTCTAAAAATGGCATGAGAAACGAGGAAACGGATTAAGCGGCGGTTTGGGAGCGGTTTTGGAGGTTGAATTTTGAATTTGAATATTTACTAGAGTAAGTGTAATTATTAAGGTTTTACTGCACCAATTTTAGGGTGCTACATTTTGGCCCCTCTTTAGTGAATTTTCCGAAGAAAATGCGTTAAAGATGAGTTCTTCTTGATCTACGAGAAAGCAAAAATTATTCCCATTTTTAGGCGACGATTCTTGGTTGAATCATACGATAGCTTACTATGGTGCCCCCTCCGTGTTTTTACCCAAATCAAACGTTTGAGGTAAAAACGCGAAAAAGCAAAAAAAATGTTTTTAATTATGTTGAATAAAATTAAAAAATAGGGTAAAAACCCTAATTCATTTTTACTGTTCATTTTTAGTTTCTGGAGCTCTGTAAGCAAAAATGGTGGAGACAGCGCACAGATCGATAGAGGTCCAGCGCGGGCTACGGGTAAGAGTCTAAACTTAGTTTAGAATGGTTTAAGTTGAATTTACATGCTTTTTAGATTGATTTTAAATAAATTTTGAGCATCGCGGCCATTTTTGGGCCGTCGACGTCGTCGGGACAAAATCGTCCCGATTTCGATGAAATCGTCTCAAGTTTGCCGATTTCTTCTAAGGGCAAAATCGGCGAAAGGGGGACGATTTCATCAAATAAGGGACAATTTCGGCTTGTGAAATCGGAGACGAGTTTGCTCAAATTTGGGACGATATCGTCCAATTGTGGACGATATCATCAGTTATAAAATTGAACTTATTTTAACTTGCATTTTTAATTAATGATTTATTAATGTTTTTTATTGTTGATTTTGTTTATGTTGTAGAGAGGATTGCTAAAGAGCAGAGAATGGAAATACGATGGGTTGAGAGATGACTTGGCCGCTCTATCTCAGGCAAAGCGAGATCAGCTTGCACAGGTCAGCTTACAGCATGTGACAGATATGCCACAGGTTGCTACAGACATGGGGCTACTGACAGACCTAGCAAAGAGGTGGTATCCAGGTTCTTCCTATTTTTGGTTACCCACAGGGGAGATGACTCCCACATTGGAGTATGTATGGAGGATTCTAAGGATCCCCATACAAGGACGGTTGATCACTCCTGTGGCCAACCAGGGCCGCACTATGATGCGATTGTGTGGTGATCCAAACTTCGCCTAGGGCATCTAGACTCACATGGGTTTTGGCTGGAGTGGTAGGTGGACTTCTGCTGTGCCACCAGAGTGGATGCAGGGTACCATGGATACTGGCAGATGTGGTCTATGACATGAGAGACCATGGCTATAGGTTTGCTTAGGGCAGCTTTGTTCTATGTTGATTGTATAGGATCTTGCATGGGGTCGTATACAAGGGCGGCTGATGTCTGGTTATGACATCACTACTGTAGGTTTGGTGCTAGGAGCACATTGCGGTGCGGAGGCCGGTAGGGCTTCCTTTGATAGGGATTGATGGGGAGAGGCCCCGAGTTTTCTACTGGTGGCTCCGAAGAGGGTCACAGTGGTGGATTGATCTATCGATGTCCCGAAGACTGTTGGATGACCTTGTCCCAGACCAGATCACCTGGAGGCCTTGGAGGGACCATCCAGGGTGGGCCGAGGATGGACAGGAGCTGGCTCACATCAAGCGAACTTGCTGGCTAAGGATGGATAGGGGAGAGGTGGAGCTCCATCGCTACGATCGAGTTTTGTGATAGTTTGGTCTACAGCAGGGGATCCCATCTCTCAGGGATTACAAGTTTTCTTGGACTATCCGAGATAACACTACGATCAACGGGGCTCCAGATATGTAGCGCTTCTGGAGTCAAGATGCAGATGATGCCCCCATTCAGCCAGTGGATGGGGACGATGTTGGGGTAGCCGGCGGCTATGATTCCTGGTACATAGGAATCCATCCTCCTTGGATGACGAGGGCTTAGGGTACAATTCATGCAGTTATGCGTCGGATGGGGAGGCGGTGCCAGGCAGCCATTGAGGTAGCATAGGGTCATGATAGGAGAGAGCAGAGGAGACCAGAGGCATATCAAAGGTCATGACAGTGGGAGAGGAGGGAGGAGAGACCCCCTTCTCCATAGAGAGAGAGGCCACCATCGCTCGATAAGGGCAAGGGTGTTGACACTGGGGAGAGCAGCGAGACAGCGACTCTCCGAGCTGAGGTTGCCCGCTTGTGGGCTTAGGTGCAGACATTGCAGGATGAGGCTACATGGCTTAGAGCTCGGGGTGAAGGAGTGAGCACTCGGGATTTAGCACGCGCTATTGCCTAGGTTACATTCTATCAGGCTCTATACTACCAGGTGGTGCTAGCAGAGCAGAGGGTGCCATTATCAGCTCATATTGTAGAGCCTGTCGTGATGGGGTCATCTAGGACATCATCACGATCGGCATCTAGGACTCATGGCACCACATGAACGGTGATGGGGCCACCTCCTCCACCTTAGGGCGGGGGAGGAGATGAGGCTGAGAGCTCGAGGGGTTCTCGAGACACTGCACAGAGGATATATGATTGAGAGGATTGAGTATGCCAAGATGTAGATTGTGGCATACCAATCTATTTTTGATATGATGTACATATATTTGATATATATATAGATGAGATATTTTTTTATCATATGACTTGTCTTATGTATTTTTATGATGCTTTTAATGTTTTGATTGATTGATTTGATGATTCATGTAATTACGTCATTGGAAATATTAAAATGTCATGCTTGAAAAAATTTAAATGAAATAATCTAATAGAACAAATTGGTTGTTTGTGATGTGATGATAAAAAATAAAAGGGGACTTTTAACAATAATTTCAAAGGACATTGTCGCTATTATAGACCATTTCATGGAGTCGCCGCTCACTCGGTCGTCAAGCTAATCCTGGTATAGAAATATTGCTAAAAGTAAAGGAGTGCTTAAGAGACTGTCTTAAGACTTTGGTGCAATGGTGCAAATGATGATGATGATGGTTTGTTTTTAGATTTTCATAAAAATAGTATGCATGAAATAATGTTAAAATGATTTTTGTTAGGCATAAATTCCTAGGTGTGATAAAATTTTTGGATAGGTCCCTAGGAATTATACCATCATTGCAAAATTGAAGGTTGACATAATGACATGAAATAGTGATAATGTGCATGCTTTTTGTCAAAAAACATAATTGTATAATAGAATGATTTAAGTCATATGGTTTTCATGATTTTCAAATAAATGGGGAATAAAAATTGGTACAATGGTTTGCGCTAGGCATAGAATATGTAGGTATAGACTTATACCATCATCGTGAAATCCAAAAAGAGAGATAGTTTTATTGCATGGTTGATTTTTAATAAACAAAAAATATGAAGAGGAGGACTTGCGCTAGGCATAAAATTCCAATTTTGGTTTTGGAACTATACCATCGTCGCGAAAGTCGACAGTATGTGTTTTGATTGTCTGGTTTTGAAAGAAATTTTGATTTTTTTTGTGTTATGTATGTAGTTGTATTTATACTAAACAACTGTACTTTAAAGAAGAAAATGAATTATTCCAGACAATTTGCAAAAAATATTTCAAAGTATCTTAAAGACAAAAGTTAGATTTATAAGGAATCCCATGTGCATATGTGAATTCATTTCCAATCTTGATTTATCATAATGATACACAAAATATCTCAAATACAAAATGTGTGTGCAATTGCTATGTTCGTTTACCAGTTTTGAGCAAGATAATATGATACAAGTGATTTGAATGAACCAAATAAGTGTTCATTAACCATGATGTAGATGCATATAACCATACTAGACTACTATGTAAATCGGATTATCAAGAGCTAGCTAATCCATAAGCAGACATAGGTCTGTACAAAATAAGGTCGCTAATGTGACAGACATATCGCCACGCTAGGAGTTACCCAAGGCCAAGCAGGTTGGGCACAAACCACCTGTTATGGGGCTTACCTCACAGTTTTCGAATAATTGAGAATTCTAGGGATTCAAGCTGATCAACCCTTCTTTTCTTTTCAAAGGGTAGGGAAAGGGATTTTATTGCTTTTTGCTTTTGCTTTCTTTTGCTTTCTTTTTTTTATTTTTGCTTGATAATGCTTGGAACATTGTTGTAATGATATAAAATAACATTTTTCTTTTTCTCTTTTTCTTGAACTTTGTTTTTTCTTTTTGTTCTATGCTAGGGATACTTGCTCGGATTGGCTGTAGAGCAAGGGATTTTTATTCCGGGTAGGGGTGAGCTTGTCCTTTTGCCAATTCTCAAAGATTCTAGACCATGTGCATGATAGGATAGTAGGGGAAACTTTTCGCTCAAGAAACCACTTCTACTATGTAGCAAAGCATGGAAATTACAAATATAATCATTTTATTGTGAAAGGATGTGCTTGGTTTAAGTAAATAACAAGATCAATTCTCTATGCTCAAACTTTATTTAATTGAATTTTTTGGACTTTGATATGAGAGAGATTAGTAATCATGCCAGATAAAATCAAGATATTTATTTTTGTGTTTGTGAAAGTGAGGGATTCCAAATAAATGCTAATTTATCCAAAATAATTTGAAACATATAACTGCAACATTTGTAAGAAGATATATATAAATACTTTTTGAGAAGTTTTGAGAATGTTGACTCTCTCTTTCTTTTTTATGTTGTTTTGGTTTCGAAAGAGTCAAGAATATTGCTATTTTTATTGTTATTATTATTTTTTTTGTTTTTGAAAGAATTAACAAGTGCCATAAATAAATACAACAAATAGTTTTGAATATTTTGATGATTATGAATGTTTTTGGTGTTTTTGAATTTATAAATTGAAAAAAATACAAGATAGTGATTTTGAAATATTTTAAACAAATATATACAAGGATGAAATGACCAAATTTATACATAGTAACGTTTAAGATGCAAAATGTTCATGGGTTCTTTAAGTTCTTTACCATCTAAGGTAGATAATTTGTATGCTCTTGATTCAAATTTAGCAGTGATAATGTATGGTCCAAGCCAGTTGGGATCAAATTTACCTTTAAGGTCCTTAGTTGCATTGGTATTTTTTTTATTTTCTTTTAAAACAAGGTCGTTGATCTCAAAGGATCGATGACGAACTTTTTTAGCATATGATCTTTTAAGCTTGTTTTGGTAGGCACGGAGATGCTCCAAAGAATTGATGTGTTTTTCATCTAAGAGTTCTAGCTGACTAAGTCTGCCAACTCGATATTCATCTCCTACTTCGGTATCTTGAAGTAGTAGAGCCAAAGAAGGAACTTCTAATTCAAAGGGAAAAACGGCTTCAGCACCATAAACCAAAACAAAAGGTGAAGTTCCAGTGGGGGTTCGAACACTAGTTCGATAGGCCCACAAGGTCGGATATAACCGAATGTGCCGATCGTGGCCGCTTTTATTGACCAATATTTTGAGAATTTTGATTAAGGTTTTGTTAGATGCTTCTGCTTGACCATTACCGTGAGGATAATAGGGAGTGGACCAGCGATGTTGAATCTTATATTTTTGGCATAATTTTTTAACATCTTTATTTTTGAAACAAGTTCCATTATCATAGATGAGATTTGCAGGAATTCCGAACCTACAAATGATTTGATTAAAAATAAATTTAGAGACTTGTGTGCCAGTGCAGGAAGCTAAAGGCATAGCTTCAACCCACTTCATGAAATACTCGATGGCGGTTATGATGAATTTGTGTCCATCAGATGACACAGGATTGATTTTGCCAATAATATCTAAACCCCATTTTGAAAAGGGCCAAGGAGATGAAATAGCCTGCAGCTCTTGTGCAAGGGCATGGACAAGGTCAGCATGTTTCTGGCACTTGTCGCAATGGCGCACATAATCATGTGCGTCATTCTCCATGGTAGGCCAAAAGTATCCTATCCTAAAGAGCTTTTTAGCAATGACACTACCACTGAAGTGTCCTCCACAAGATCCATCGTGGGCTTCACTCAAGGCTGATTTGGATTCTTCTAAATTCAAACATCTTAATAGGATACCTTCAAAATATCTCCTATATAAAGTATTGCCAATTATTACAAATTGACTTGCTCGTCTACGTAATAACCGATGTTGGTTTCTATTAGAATTGGTAGGGAAAGTCCCATTTTGGAGAAAATCAAATATATCTATATACCAAGGTTCAGGAGTAGTTTCGTTGATTAGAAACACATCCAAAGGTTCTAAGCATGACTTATTTGAAGCGGGTTCCTGGAGTCGATGAATAATGATAGTGGCATATTCGTCATCTAACTCCAATGGCAGGAGAGATGCAGCTGCGGCCATAGCATCAGCTACACGGTTGCAAGTTCGAGGAATAGCTTCCAAGGTAACTTGATCAAATAGAGACATTAATTGTAAAACATAGGCTTTATATGGGCATAATTTATCATCTCTGGTCTGATAAAATTCATTAATTTGGTTTATAACAAGTTGAGAATCACCAAAAACTAACAGATGTTTAATTTTTAGTTCCAAGGTAGCTTGTAATCCAAGGATTAGAGCTTCATATTCAACAGTATTGTTGGTGCAAGCAAATTTTAATTTGAAGGATAGAGAAATAAGATGTTTTTTTGGGGATATTAAAATAATACCCGCACCAGCCCCACTCATGCATCGAGCTCCATCAAAGTATAAGGACCATTGTTCAATATAGTCTGCCTCTAATTGAAGGCATTCATCAAGAAACTCAATGATGAGGGGATGGGTAGACTCTAAGGGTGCAACAGCTAATTGATCTGCTATGATTTGACCCTTAATAGACTTCTATCCTATGAATGTGAGATCAAACTCGCTTAGAGCAAGAACCCACTTGGCTGTGTGACCCGATAAATAAGGTCGACTCATGAGATATCTCAAGGGATCATATTTAGCAATGACATAAGTTTTCTGACTAAGCATATAATGGCATAATTTTTGCGTAGCAAACATGACTGCTAGACATAGTTTTTCTAATGTTGTGTAGCGGGTTTCATAACTGATGAAGGTTCAGCTAATATAATAATTAGCACGTTCTCTCTTTTCATCAAGTTGAGCTAACATAGCTTCTAAGGCAAAATCTGAAGCTGAAATATACAGGAGAAATGGGCGATCAGGTCTAGGCGGTGAAAGCACAGGTGGGTTAAGGAGGTATTGTTTGAGAAGTTCAAAAGCTTCTTTACATTCGTCATCCCAATTAAAAGGGACATCCTTCTTAAGGAGTTTAAGAAAGGGACCAGTTTTGTCCGCACGACTTATCGATGAAGCGACGGATGGCTTGAAGCTTACCTTGTAAACTTTGTAACTCAGATATATTAGTAGGTGCGGGCATATCAGTGATAGCCGCAATCTTGAGAGGGTCGATTTTGATACCATGTAAAGAAACTAAAACCCCTAATAGTTTATCGGACTTAACTCTGAATATGCATTTGGCTGGATTTAATCGAATAAGATATTCTCGTAATAATTTTAAGTGTTAATAGATGGGTCTATAGGTTTTGAAATTATAGGGATAGAACATGAAGGATTGGTTGTAGATTGAAGATCTTTTTGAGGTTCTAGAGTGGTTTGTTTAGAAGATTGTTGATCTATATATGAGGGTGAAATGAATGGAGGGGAAATAGGTGAAGCTATGGGTGTGTGTTTCACAATTTTAGATGAAAAATAAGAATTAGGATGTGTGGATGACAAAGCAAGGCAAAATTGCACTCCAACAGGTTCTACCAAAGCACACATATAAAAGGGTCTAGGGTCACCGTGAATAGTGACCACCTGATTTTTAAATTCAAATTTAACACATTGGTGTAAAGTTGATGGGACAGCTCGCATTGCATTGATCCAAGGACGACCCAAGAGTATATTGTATGATGCGGGGCAATGTACAATAAACACGGTCGTATCTAGAGTTCTAGGACCAACATGCAATGGGATGGTAATAACTCCACATGTTTCTTGTGTTTCGTCATTGAAAGCTTTGATAATCATGTCAGTTTTCTTCATTTCATCACTTCTAAAGCCAAATTGTTGGTAGAAGTCAAAAGTGCAAATGTTTAGAGATGAACCATTATCAATCAGGACTCGTTTAATGGCTACATCTCCAATTAGAGCAGTAATATATAAGGGATTATCCTTATGTAAACTGTGTTGTGGGATATCTTTATCCCGAAAGTCAATACAATCAACTTCTCGAGTGATGATAGTATTGGCCATGGCTTCAGGTTGAATATTTTGAGGTACCATCATTTGGCTTAATGTAAGCATCAACTCATCCCTATGGGTAGGAGAAGATCTTAATAAATCCAAAAGGGAAATTATGGCTGTAGTATTGGATAATTGCTCATTAATATTGTAAGGGGGTTTAAGTTGAACATTGGAAGCATGATTCCCTTCATTGGGATTTTTCAAAACGAATGGAGCTGATCCATCATTCTGGTTTGGTTCTTGTTGAGAATTTTGAGCCTGTTGTCGAGTAACGACTCCAATGGTACCTACACTATTATATTGAAGACGTTGAACTGGTCTCGGTCGAGCATTTATGGCTTGTTCATTTGGGAGGAATTGATTAGAAGAAGGTCGAGTAGTAACTCTTCTAGGAAATGGTTCTTCTGGAACCATAGCATCTGTGATGGGTTGAATAGGATCTGATTCGTTTTTAGAACTATTCGATTGGTTTGAGGTGATGTCTATTTCACTTTCAATATCTGATTCTATATCACTAGAATCTGGAGTTTGAATATTATGTAGGGGCCTGGTTGTGACCAAGGATAAGGTTGTGTCAAATATTTGAGGATCTTGAACAGGTAATTGTCTGCTAATAGTTCCTACATATCGGGTAGAAGGGGGAACATTATGATGCTCAATTTGATTGGCCACCTCTTTACCATGTCTTGGTAAAGGGTGTTGAAATATGTCTAATGTTTGATTAGCATTTTGATTTTGATTTTGAGGAATGTTCTTTTGAGCGTTATTAGGAGCATTTTGTTTAGGTTGGAAGGCTTGCACCTCCATTTCATTATTATCAATCAGATCCTATATTTTATGTTTCAACCTTTTACAAGCATTGGTAGAGTGTCCAGGCCCTCTATGGAAATCATAGTGTAAGTCAGCTCTGTATTCGAGTATAGTTGGATCAGGTTCCTGGATAGCTGGTAATTGGATCAAACCTCTTTCGAGTAATTGAGATAAAATAGTTGATAACGGTTGATTCAATCTAGTAAATTCTCGAGGAGGCTTATCAGGCGATTTCAATATAAATTTTTTTGTTGTTTTTGTTGCATTGATATTAGCAACATTTCTGCTGTCAATGACTCCGTCACCTACAACTTGTTTGTTTTTATACTGATTTCTTGATGTTTTCTCATCATCCTTCTTCCTAAGTTGGCCTCTCCTAATGAGGGCATCTTCTACTCTTCGAGCTAAATCTATAGCCTGATCGAAGGTAGCTAAAGTAGCAGTTGATAGCTCATAAGATATTTGTTCTTGCAAATTATTGATAAAAATGTCCAACATTTCTCTATAAGGTAGCACAAAGTGCAGTTTTCCTGTCAAATGCCTCCATCTAGCTAAGAAATCGGCAAAACATTCATCCTCGTCTTGTTTTAAGTTGTATAAATCTTTAATGGTTACATGACTCTCGATGTAGGCACTAAATTGATGGACAAAAGATTCAGCTGTTTCTTCAAAGTTTCTCAAAAAATGAGTGGGAAATTGATAGTACCACTCTAATGCCATTCCACCTAAACTTTTCGGGAAAATTTTTAGTAATAGCAAGTCATCATGTGATATATCATGACATGCTATCCTAAACATGCGAAGATGCTCTATGGGATCTTTGGTTCCTTTATATATAGGCAGGATGGGCATTGGAAAATGCTTAGGGTACGGTTGTGCTACAACTATGGGATCCAAAGGTTGACTACATATCTCTCGATAATTGTACGAGGGACGGTAAGGATCTATCTGGTCCATACGCGAAGCTAACTGTTTCACCATGGCTTCCAGATTACTAGTTTGCCCACCATATTAGTTTGGTAGGGCATTGATATGGGATTTGTGAGCATATGATGGAGGGACATGAAGATTAGATGCTATGTTTCTATTGTGTAAATTGTTGGTAGGAAAGGTGTTATGAAGGAATTTTGAAGTTGTATTATGTTGTATTTCGGATTGTTGAAAATTGGTGTTTGGTTTCATTTTAGGTTTTTGTTTACTTGAAGCATATTGATCAATATTTTGGTGAAGTAAAGTAGTGAAGGAAGTTTTATTTTGTGTGGTAATGACTTTAGGCGAATAACAGGTTCCTTAGGAGGTTGGGTAACCTGTTGTTTTGGCATGTTTTGAATCATAGTGACCATATCTCTATTGGATGGTCCAGCCTTATCACTTTCTTGATCAATGAAAGACAAGGGATTAGTGTGCACATCAAACGTATGTTCCATGGCTGCTTGAGTGTCACTAATTTGCCCTTTATCAATACGAACTGCCATATTAAGAGCACCAATGTTATTATTGAAAAATTTCCAGAAATGATCTAAGTTGTCAAAAGTAATAGTTCCATCTAGAGCTACTTTAGGGGATGAGGATCCATCATCTTTAACATTTTCTTCTTGTTCATTGTCTTCACCTAGGTCATCTTCTGGTTGATCTAGAGTTTCTCCTTCCGAAATTGGATCCTTAGGAAGGAGATTTGGGTTTCTTGTTTTATCTTCTAACCAATCTTCTTCTTCTCCTTCAGTTTGTTTACCATTCCTAAGTTTAGGCATTGTGCTCAATTTAGATTTCAGCAAATATATATATATTTATATATATATATATATGCAACAAGCTTAAGAGGTATATATTAATTGTATACCTACTACAATATTTAAAATGAAATGCTTTGGTTTTTTTGTTATGTTTTTTAGTTTTTCTTGTTTTTTGTAATAATATTGTAAAGATAACAAACAACACAATAAATGCAATAACTAATACTGAAAGTAATGATCTAGTTTTCTACAAACAATTTATAAATATCATTAATGGGCTCGAGTTCTTCAGGAGTCATGAAGTGTTCTTCTTCAAATTGAAAATTTTCTTTCAAAAATTTAATGAAAAGAGCTATAGTGATATTATCTGTCTCAGATTCTGGTTGATAGAAGTAAAGCTTGTGGCAATACTCTCGATATAACACAGCTCGAGGAACTCTATTCCATATTTCCCTATCCATAAGAACAACCTCTTGGTCTTCTACACGACCTAGGAACTGGTGTATAATGGTTGTGTTCTCGAGGTATTCTTCGAAGGTGAACAATTCTCCTATAAGCTAACCATCTATGGCAGGCTCTCTGAAGTTCATGATAAAATACGAGTTGATGAGGATCCAAAATTCTATCTAGGACAAGCCTCTTGATTTGTTTAAGTTTTGTTGACCTAGATGAAATTGCATTTAGTATTCTATCAAGTTCGTCCCACAAAAGTTGATTTCTATCTATTTCAGGCACACTAAGCACAGAATTGATTTCTAGGGCTGCTAATTAGTTTTCAACATTTATAGTAACTGCTAATATTTTCTTAGGAGCTACCATCTAAACATGATATGCAACTTATTAGTTTTAGATGATGTGAAATGCATCTATGTTTTAGTTGTTTTATTTTTTTTTTTTTTTCAAAAGGTTTTAAATGCATTCACGTCGGGTTCACCAAAATGTATCGCTCCAAATTTTTCACACCCTTACCTTTAGGCTATAGGATCCTTTCCTGGAATGGGGATGTGAAAAGGATGGCACGGTACCTCGGACTGAGAGGCCTTTGCGAAGGTCCCGCCGCTCAGGGGAGGTGTATTATGGTGATTTTTTGACGGATGGTGGGTTCACCAAGAAATGTTTGAATGGCAGTTTCCACGCCTAGGTTGGGAATGTGTTTGATGTGTTCAGTTTTAGCTTTAAACATTCAAGTCCTAGGTTTGTCCAAATGAATCTAAATTGCTCTATATGAAGATGCAGATTAAATGAATACAAAAGAACAAATTAGGATAGAAAATAGAGAAAGTAAGCAAGATTAAAAAGTCATACCTGATCCGGATGTCTGATGAAGATTCTGATTCTTGAAGCAGTCAGGATCGTCTCTGATTTGATAGGATCGTCTGCTATCATACAAGATCGTCTGAGATTTGACGAATTCGTCAGAGACCTGCAATCAGAGAAGTAGACACAAAATGCAGAAAATGCAACTATTCTAACAGAGGGCAATGATGTAGAATAATAGGAATAACATTAAAATGATGATAATAAACAAAATACGAGTGTACTACAATGACTCAATGACAATTGGTGACTTAATTATGCATTTAAAGCTACATGGGTGAACTCCAAAATGCATAATAGCATAAAATAATAAATAAACTAGCTAATTGCAGAATAAAATAGCAAATTGAAAAGAGGAAAATGCAAACTCTGGGCATTGATTGCCCCCAATGATGATTGCAATCGAAATTGTCTCTGATATGACAGGATCGTCTCCAATCTAAACAGGATCATCTGCGATGATGTAATCTTACTCTGACTAAAAATGATAAGGTTCCTGCAATAAAATTGGATGCAACAAATGTAGATGGTAATACAGATTATTCTAATGCATGTGAAGGTCGATTTACAGGAAATTTCAACCAGGGGAATGCTAAGGGGATGGCCTAGGATTAAATAGGCTTAGGAGGGAGGTTAGAAGGTTAGAGATCATCCCTATTTGGGAGATCTCCAATAGGGAGGGTCTCTAATGGTGCAGACACGCTTCTGCCCAGATTAGAGATGCTGTTGGAACATAAGCTAATTGTGAAAAATTAGTTTTGGGACAAAATCGTCTGGACGTCCTAGCCCAGACGAAATCGTCCGGTCTGAGGCGATATCGTCTGATCGGCGACGATATCGTCAAACGGTCAAAACAAACTTTCAAAATGGTGCGAGAAACGAGGAAACGGCTTAAGTGACGATTTGGGAGCATTTTTGGAGGTTGAATTTTGAATTTGAATATTTACTAAAGTAAGTGTAATTATTAAGGTTTTACTGCACCAATTTTAGGGTGCTACAGGTAAAAACCCTCCTCTGGACCTAGAAGTGGCCCTTGCTTCTTGTACCAAAAGAGGGCAAATAAACTTACTCTAAACTATTAAGTCTTCACACTCAACTCAGAAGCAAACATGAATGTCAAATATTGCACCTTTATTTCATCTCAACAACATGATAGCAGTGTAGGGGAAGATCTACAGGATATTGTACTGCTGCAATACACAGTTACAACAATTCAAATAGTTCTAACTCTTATCACTTATTTTCTATATTATTATATATATGCTCAACCAAACGGGAGAATTTTATTTATATATGTAGGGTACAACATTGATAAGGTTTTGTGCTGCCATGTAGGAATGTTACAATTGTTACAGGACTATTTTCCATAATGCAGGTATTAGGTCTATTATATCTTATCCATTCCATCTATTGGGCTTCATCCGTTGAGGGACATGTGTTGGAAAATATAGGGATATCCCTAAAATAGTTGTAACCACTATTTACCACCCTCTGTTACAATTAAAGGTATTTTTGACCCAAACTATTGCTTCTGTGCTTATTCTGGAGCTGCTTCGAAATATCAGGCAGTAGAACAGAGTTTATATTAATTCATGCTCTATAAGCGCATGAGAATAGTTGTGATGGCATCAATAGTCTTTATAAGTTCCCAGAAGACTGATTCCATCTTTTGCATGAGCTAGAGTGGACAAATTCCAAGCCATGTTGTATATGTATAGCTGACTGGAATTTGTATGGAAAAGTTCTTATTTTCTACATAGTCAAACTATTGACAAATTTTTGGTGTCTTTTGGTTATTTAAAATGGTTTATATGGTGGTGAAATCTTATGAAAGAAGCACAAAACAAAATAGATAGCAACACCTTAATATTACAATATTAACTTAATGTAAAATAGACTAAATAATACAGCTGAAACAGACTATAAAATATAGAAAAATAGTCAAAACAGGATATATGCACTTTAACATTTACAACATATAAACATCAATACATAATGCATTATATCACTATAATTAGAATCAAAACATAACATAAGGTGTTCAAAAGTGTTTATAAGTTATCAAAACTAGTCCATGGATGAGGCATTTGTAGGCCTCATCATTTCCCCCCAACCTATTTTAATGCATGTCCTCATGCATTCTGTGCAGCCACAATAGCACAGAGATATACATCCAGATTCCATTCTCCATAACTTAACTTTGGTCTTGGAACCTTATAATATCCTCTGATTGCTTGTATTTTCTAGAGCCATTCCTGGAACTGCTCATCTGATTGGGGATCACTATCAAAGAAATAAGGAACTGGAGTTATCACATTTGGTAGCCTATACCTCAAACCTACCCAATGATCCTACAACTTGTGGATAACCTGTACTATGCCTTCTGCTCTCCTTCTGGACCATAATAAATTGGTAGGTGAGATAGGTTCCCTCTTCTGAAGTGATATTAAAAATTCTCCCCACCTAATTTTACAAGCTAAGAGAGCATTACCAAAATGTTGATTACATAAGACCTAAATTTTTTTGATACAATCAGTAAGATTGCTCTTATATACTTCTCTGATTTTTTATTCTCTCATCATAGTAAAATGTTGATTGATGTACTTCTTATAATTAGTATGGGTTCTTCTGATCAGTAACTCAGTTGTTAACTCCATTTCCTTGCTTGCCTTTTTCTCCTACCAATAAATCTGATTTTGTACTAAAGATATAAAAGCTCTCAGTTGAATATCTCCTGTAAATATGTGTGGAAAGAAGGTTCCATTTTTAGGTAAGAAGAATTTATGCAAAAATAGTTCACAAAGAAGATTCCTCTATTTCTCTAGACTATGCAAATATGTTTCCACAAATTCTTCAGTAGTGTCCAGTTTATATGGTAGTTTGGAAATAATTCTCATTAATTGCAAGTGGAGGTATTTTTCCTTTAATATTAGATTATAAAACCTTGCAGGCTTTCTGCACTGAACTAAGTACTTTGTAATTTGGCACATATCTTGTATTTGTTCCTGTAACTTAGTTATATCTGCAATTTAGGCTTCTAGCTTCTGCTTCAAAGGTTTTAAGGCTAAAATTTGTGCCTCCATATGTTGAAACTATAGCATCCAATGTGCTATGTCCTCATTATATTTTATCATTGTAACTATTTATGGGAGCCTTATAACTGGTTGTATTTTTGGAGGCAAGTCCACTTGTATACCAACTTCTTATGTGTTAACAGTGAATAGATCTACTTGCACTCCAATTTCTATTGTTTCAACTTGAGGTGATTCAAATGTAATTAATTCAATATATAGTTGAGGAGATTGTATATTTACCTATTCTTGCACTTCCTCCTATTCATTGGCCTCCTCAGCTACTTGTATTTTTTGTGCCCCCTGCTGTGAATTTTTAAAATATTCTGAAGAGGCTTCTAAATCTGTCATGCTGACATCCTGTTGGAAAATTTGGGTTGTTTTTTCTTCTATTTCCACTCCTATGATGGGTGATTCTTCCTCAGGTAAGGCCAATTCTCTATGATCTTCTACTAATTCTAACAGAATTCTGGCCAATTCATCCTTAGAACCAGTTTCTATAGACTGTTGCTCTAGAGCGGACAACCAATCCCTTAGTTTATTCATATCTTCCTACAAATTAGCAATAAGCTTATATTTCTCTATGTGAGAGGCTTCATGTTGTTCAATCCAAACCATTTGTGTCTTAATGACACTTCTAGAAGCATGTAACTATATTTTTATATCAGGATCTTCCTATTTTCTTATTGATTCTTTCTCAGAATCAGAATCTTCAGAGTCTGAATAGTCAACAAGTGAGACTGTAGGTATTTCTATATTTGTGACTGTTGTCTCTATCTCCAATTCTTCTATGTCCATATAAAATTCCTCTGATCTCTCTTATGTACATTGTGGAACACATTTTGATGATTTTGGAGCAGAACCTGCTTTAGGTATTTCTTTCTCTATTTGCCTTTCTTTACTTGAACTACCAGACTGCTCGACAGGTTGTGTTCGACAAATAGTTACATTCTCAGAAAATGTAATTTTCCTTATTTTTCCCATGGGACCAGACTTGGACCATTTTTCCCTTTGTTTCCTAGTCCTAGAGGATGGATGTCCTTGTGGTGATGATGGGATTCCCTTGTCAGAGGATTCAGTTTCAATTTTAGGTTCAGATCTTGTAATTTTTGCTTCATCTTTAGATTCACCTTTTGCCTCTCCTTCAGATTCGGGACTTTCACTCTCTAATTCATTCCAGGCAGAAAAGAACCATTCAAAAATCCTAGGGTTTCCTCTAAAGTGATGTTTGTAGATAAGCTTGATAAGCCCATGGTGTTTGGGAGTGCCCCTTCCTTATTGGTATTTTCTAGCCATATTGCTCAATTCTTGATGAAGAAATAAGGGCAGATTTATCTTGACCTCTGGGTTTGAATTACCATGTCATAGATGATTCATAATTTTGATATGATGTCCAGATAGAATAGAAAATTATCCATCGTAGACTAAAAACCTAATAACCCACACAACTACTTCATTCCATGGAGGTGGTAGACTAGACCGTTTAACCCCTTTACAAACATTTTCGCTCATTAAAAATTCAATTGGCCTGTCCCCTTCTCTAAATTGATTTGCAATTTCTACCAGGGTATTCTTTCTAGTTTTTACAATTTGAACCCCTTGCAAAGGCATTTCAGTAATAGAAATAAGAATTTCTAGAGTTACCTAGATGGTCATGCCGCTAATATGGACTTGTTTGTTTATGAATGTTCAGGAGAATTTGGATGCCAACCCTTTAGAGTTTCCATTGAATTTTCATAGAAACAACATAAACCCTTCCATCGTGAAGATATGCAGTGATTCAGGATCTCCCTGTAGGCAATATGCATTTTTTATCTCAATCCAATTCTTCTTACCCCCCATTTTTATTTTTCTATGTTCTATCTCCTCTTAGTTTCAAAACAACAACATTGTGCCTAAGTCTGGATCAAATTATTTGTAATTCCAGGGTAAAAATGGCTTCTAGGCTATGGAATTAAAATTTTACAACGTCAGAAAAATACTTTAGAATGTGTTGAAGCGGTTAAAAAATTAAATTTTTCCTTTATGTATCACGTGGCAAATTTCTATTTCTCTGAGGGAACATGATCCGCTACATTTGATTAAATGATTACGATGCATTGATGTGGCAGTCATCTATTGGTCGTGTCATGTACCACGTACAGAGATTTCCTTTTTCCTGAAGTTCTTGTGAAGTGTGCCAAATATTTTTGCTTATCGGAAAATGTACGATGATTCCCAACACCTTCATTCCCATCGTTGTGTTGGAAACCTACGTCTTAAAATTTATGTCATATTTTTTCCTCACTTCAAACAATAGGAATTATAATGCCACATGTATTTTCATTTTTATCTTTATTCATTCCGAAGTTTTTTTCTTCAAGGTTTGAACAATTTTTATTTTGAAGCACACCCCTTTTTATGCTGAAGCTGATTTTGTTAAAACAACAGTTTTTCATTCCAAATCTTCCATCATTTCGAAGCTGAACTGAAATTTTATTTCGGAGCATTATCATGCTGAAGCATTTGAAGGTAAAAAATTTCCTATTGTTTTCACAACTTCCATTGACTAGATGGATAACTTTTTTTAAAATAACCTTATGTATGCCTCATATACTAAGGATATTATGCACTACATACTTGATATCAACAATGTTCTAAAATGAGAAAGGCACATACCTGATATAACCATTTATCTACAATCGTACAGTGGTTGTTTCTGCTGATTCTTTATTGGTTGGTCTACTGATTAAGACAGGTGCAATCTGAAAATAGGTGAAACAGAGGTGAGAATGAATAGAATGGTAAATAGTGAAACAATGGTGAGAATGAATGGAATAGTGAATAGTGAAACAATGGTGAGAATGAATGGAATGATAAATAGTGAAACAATGGTGAGAATGAATGGAATGGTGGTGACTCCATGAGGCAAACATGCCAAAAAAGTTGATTTTCATGTAAGCCCAATTCAAATGGGCCTCAAAGAGGTTTTCACATTCTAAATTATTATTATTATTTTTTATTTTATATATATATATATATATATTTATTTATTTATTTATATATTTTGGTTCATGTCACTTGATTGAGTCCATCTTGGAAGAATTGGTTTCTTCCAATACCGATACATCCAAGTTTCCTACTTTCTTGAGAAACTCCTCCTTGATTAACGGTTTGTGATATTTCAGAAGATGATGACCGTTAAACACCATTTTCCTTATTGAATCATCTATTGGTGAAAGACATACAACTCCATTTGCAAACACTTCCTCAATATGATATGGTCCAAGCCACCTAGTCTGCAATTTTCTAGGATAGTCTTCATAACGTGAGTCAAACAACAAAGCCCAGTCACCTTGTTGAAACTTCCTTTGCTAAATGTGACTATCATGCCATAATTTTTTTTGTGCTTGGATCAGTTCATTCTGATGCAATGCATCCCTCCGTAGCTCATCCAATGTATTGAGCTACATAATTTGGTCTGTCTGTGCCTGTGACAAATAAAGACCAACTTCTAAAGTAGTTCGAAGAGTTAGTAATTCAAACTCAATAGGCAAAAGAGGTTTTTTTCCATAAACCAATTCATAGGGAGTAAATCTAGTAGTGGATTTCCAAGTGGTGTTATAAGCCCAAATTGCTTCAGGTAACTTCTCAACCCAATTCCTCCTATGGGCTACTACAGTTTTGGTTAAGATCCTCTCTAATTCCATATTTGTCACTTCAACTTGGCCATTGGTTTGCGGATGGTAAGGTGAGGAATTTTGGTGTTTGATTTCATACAACTTTGTAAAGGCTTCAAAAAATTTTGAGGTAAACTAAGGTCCTTGATCAGTGGTGATAGAATGTGGGGCTCCAAATCGTAGAAATATTTGTGAATATAGGAAATCAACAACTTTCTCTTCTCGAGCATGCTTAAAAGCACGGGATTCTACCCACTTGGTTACATAATCAGTACATACCAAGATATGCACTTTCCCTTGGGAAGGTGGATCAATGGGTCCTATAAAATCTAGCCCCCACCTTTCAAATGGTTCTATACCTAATTGAGGTTGTAAAGGAATTTCACTAGTAAAAGTAGGCTTACCCATCCTTTGGCATGCATCACAATTTTTGACATACCTTTTGACATCTTTGTGCAAGGATAACCAGTAGTAACCAGTAACCAAAATATTTTGAATGGTACTTTTCACTGAATAATGCCCTTCTGATGGTTCATCATTACATGCTCGCAAGATGTCATATACCTCGTCCTTGCAAACACACTTGCATAAAACATGGTCAATACTACATTTAAACAATAAACCTCCTATCCATTCAAAATAAGAACTTTGTTTGATCAATTGTTTCTTTTTTTTAGGAGTAAAGTGAAGAGGAATCTTCCCTATAGCTAAATAATTAGCTATATCTACAAAGCATGGAGATTGTACAGAAACAACAAACAATTTCTCATCAGGAAATGCATCCTCAACCAATTCCTCCATATCTGCATTTGACAATCTTGACAAGAAATCTACCACTACATTAGACTTCCCTAGTTTATTGACTATAGTAATATCAAATTCCTGCAATAGTATTAACCAGTGAATAATTCAAGCACTAACCAATGGTTTATTCATTAAATACTTTATAGCAGCATGGTTTTTGTGGATGAATACGGGATATCCTATGATATAGTGTCAAAAATTTTTAATAGCATACACCACAGCTAAGAATTCCTTCTCAGTTGTGGTATAAATCTTTTTAGCTCCAGTAAAATTTTTACAAATGTAGTATATGTCATAATGTTTTCCATCTTCAATATGCCCTAATGCAGCTCCAATAGCAGTATTGGAAGCATCAATTTGAATATGGAAGGGTAACTCCCAATTAGGACCTCTCAATACAGGTAGAGTTGTTAAATTTTCCTTTAAAACTTCAAAGGACTATTGACACCCAACAAGACCAAACAAATTCAGAATCCTTTGTTAACAATGTGAACATTGGATTAGCAATGGTACTGACATTAGCAATAAATCTGTGATAAAAGCCAATATGTCCTGATAAAATACGAACATCAGTTTGAATTTTTGAAGGAGGAAGGTTCTTTATGACCTCTACCTTTTTAGGATCAACTTTAATTCCATAAGAAAAATATGATGTCCAAGAAAAATTCCTTCTTCCATCATTAAGAAACATTTATTAGGATTCAGATACAAATGATATGTTTTATAGCGTATTAAAACTTTTTCAAGTTGTTCTAAAATATATTCAAATGTATCTCCAAACACTGTGAAGTCATCCATATAAATATCTACACTTTCATTTGTTATATCAGAAAAGATAGCCAAAATAACTCTTTGAAATGTTGTTGGTGCATTGCACAAACCGAAGGGTAATACTATGTAAGAAAATTTTCCCCAAGGACATGTGAAAGTTGTCTTTTCCTGGTCTTCTGGTGCAACCTGGATCTAATTATAACCACTAAAACCATCAAGGAAACAAAAAAATTTCTTACCAGCAAGGGTGTCCAACACTTGGTCTATAAATGGTAATGGAAAGTGGTCTTTATGTGTGAACTTATTCAATTCCTTGTAGTCCACAAATACTCTCATCTTACCATTTTTCTTTGGAACAATTACCAATGGTGAAACACACCTACTGTTTGAAATTGGATAAATGAATCCTACATCCAATATTTTTTTCAATTTATTCCTTAACAATATCCTTCAGAGCGAGATTCAAACACCTTTGTGGTTGTCTTACTAGTTTGACATATTTAGTGTATATCCTATGTGTACACACATCAGGGTGAATGCCATTCATGTCCTTATAACTCCAAGCAAAAGCTTGAACATGTCTCTGTAAAAAAGTAAATAATTTGGCTTCTTGCTCATTAGTCAACCAACTATTAATGTTCAAAAAATTTCCTGGTTGTATCCCAATCTACTTAATTCCTAGATAAACAAGTTGACAGCCTCATATTTAGTGATTAAAGCATTTAAGGGACAATGATGTGACTGCAAAGTATGAAATACTCTTGATTCTGGTGTAAATGTGATACCTGGTGGGATCATTTCCATAGGACAGATGAAATAAATCAAAAGATGATGATGTCATCCATGTGGTAATGTGAAGGAGCTTTCTTGTAGTGGAATAGATGATATATGTTTAGTAATTTTTTCTTCATATTTCCATAACAAACGATGGACAAGAATTTGATCATCCCTAAGGTCTTCTTCTTGCAATGTTTCCACCAAAATTGTTTCATGTTCAAAGATTTCTCTTTCTGGTGAATTAAGTTCTTCAATATGTTCTTTTACTACAACGATGGCCAAGGTGACAATAGTTTCCTATTCTTCATCAGACTCAGGATACCATATCTGTCTAGAAAATTTGGCTGAAGGTTGGGCTGGTGGATACAAGGAAATATTTTTCAGGTCTATACCATTTGAAATGGTCATCTCACCTAACCCATAGTCTATAAATGCAGCTGCAGTGGCAAGCCAAGGTCATCTTAAAATAATAGGATAGCCATTAGCTAAGTTTCTAGGCTACAACACTAAGAAATATATAGGTTATTCCCAAGAAGACACTTCAATGGTAACATCCTCCAAAATTCCTTTCGATTTAGCCACTGACCTATCTACCATTTCCAAAATTATGGTAGTAGGACTAAAGTTATTGAGATACAATTTTTGCATGGTTTCCTTAGTCGTCATATTGATTGCAGCTCCTAAATCGATAAGTACATTTGGAATTTGAACTAACCCAACAGTAATTGTAACTATTGGAATCCATGGATCACCATATTTAGGGGGTACAAGTTTTCCAGAAAGTAGGTCAACCAACTTACCTTCTACTTGTATAGTCTTAGGAAAGGCTTTCTTCCTGCCACGTTTCCTAATACATAGCTCCTGAATTGTTTTCCTAATTAGAGGTACATCCTTTATTACATGCAAAAAAGGGAGTGAGATAGACATTTTTCTCAATTTTGTGATTAATTATGATTCAAGAGTAGTGATAGCGTGGTCAAACCTTTCAGGATACGGTAGATATTCCGAGGTAGGTTTAATTTTTCCTTGTAAAATTTCTATTTTTTCCTCTTTTTGCTCTATTTGTGGTTTTTTTGGAATTGAAAATTCTTGCTTTCCATCAATTTCTTCAAGAGTGGGTGGTGCAGGGTCAACTAAAACCTTCCCTGAATGTAACTGAATGTTACTACAATCAAGGACATGGATTGCAATAGTCTCTTAAAAATTAGCTCCATAAATAGGGGTTGCTTGTTTGTTGTTATTGGGGTTAGCCATAGGCTAAGCTGGAAGTGGAGGTTGCTTAACTGGTTGTGTTTGTTGTGGTTGAACTCTTCCCTAAAAATTTTGATTAGGGGCTGGCAACAAGTGTTGATTTGGTGATTGATACCTCTGCTGCCCTTGATAGGATGGGTATTATGGCCCCCATATTTACCCTAACTGATTTCGTACCCAAGATGGATTAACCAAATGCCATGGCTGATTCCAACCAGAATGTGACCAATCTTGAGGGGCTGCCCAAGATTGATTCCAAGTTTGGGGAGGAGGTTCGGTATATTTCCATGGCATATTCCAAGGATTTTATCCCCAATTTAAAGAAAAGTGAGGGGTATTTTGGTTTTGTATGAAGTTTCCTCCTGGAATTTGCCCAATAGCATGAAGTTCTTCAACTTGGGTTTCTAAAACACTCTGAATATGGGGCAAAAGGTGATATTTATCAGTTTTATGCTCCTTTGAGCAAATGCCACAAATTACTAAAATTGAAGTCTTGTCCAAAGGATAATCTTGCAGAGCATGCTTATTTTTGCACCTAGGACAATATATAGACATGGGTGGTGAAGAATTGGCTCTTGTATTCCTTTCTCCTAAATTAGTGTTTAGTTGAACAAGTATATCAGTTTTCATATTTGTTATTTCCTCCATAAAATATTTTATATCAGTATTACTAGGATTCCTTTTCCTTCTTCTTTGCCTATTGTGGGAATAATTTCTGCACAACTCTACAATATCATTAATATCAAGTTGGTTTATATCTCCTTTTCCCATTAAGTCTAATACTTCTCTAGAATCATCCCGAAAACCTCTCAAAAATATAGTATTTAATAAGTCAGTTTTCACAAGACCACATCTCTTTTGGATAAAGGCAAATCTATCAAGATAATCCTCTAAGTTTTCATCCTCTTCTTATCTTATCCAAAATTATTCATCCTTCCTATTTCTCACTCTACAAGACTCCTGATACTTATCCAAAAATGTAGTTTCCATTTGATCCCAAGTGCAGATTGAATTTGTTTCAAGACTCATAAACCACCATAAGGCTGCATATTTGAGTGTAGAGGGAAGTAACTTCAGTTTCTAGTTATCATTAACATACTCATAAGTCTGAAACAGAACCTTGAATTCAAATAGAAATTGATCAGGATCTTCAGAAACAACTCCCATAAATATTGGCAATACTAAGGGTGAAATTGTTTTCATAGGAGCATTATTAGTATGATTCAAAGGAATAGGGTATTCAAAAGTTCTAACAGGAGGATTGTCAAAATCATGACCAACAATATCCCTATCATGTTCTCCTTGTTCTACCATAGGTGATTCCTCAACTTTAATTAGTTCAACTAGTTCAGATGGATTAGCCCTGTGGGTATGTCTAGAAGCAAGTGCCTCTCAGAGCTCTTCTTGCAAAGATCCTACAATTTTAGTTAATGAAGAAGATTATTCTCTTTTAAGTCTTTCAGGAAGTTCATACACAGACATATCTTCACCCAATCATAAATAATGCCTTGGTGGAAAAGAGAAAATTCTGATAAACCTTATTCTTTCATCTCTTGGCCTATGCATTCATGTTTATTTACTAAATAAACTAAATTTCAAGTTTCCAAAAACTATTTCCTAAAACAAGACAGTTTCTGGACTTCTAGACCTCTCCTAACAACACCTAAGTGTCCTCGGCAACGATGCCAAAAATGATGAGTATCATCAAATCTTCATATTTTAATCATTATGTGTCAATCAAGGGTGGTGTCCAAGGCTATATACGAAAGCAAGGGTTAACAGACTAATTTTCAGTTCATTTAGATCATGGATTTATTCATGGAACAGTTAGAGATTGGGGTGTTTGGGGTCTCCTTTCTTACTCCTAAAAACTAAAACTAAACTCCTACTTATCCTTGCAGAATTGAAATTCACACTTTTGCAGAAAAATAAAACAAAACTATTACAAAGCTGAAAATAGCAGAATTTAATTCATAGGAAATTACTAAATTGAAATTGCAGCATTAACATTCAAACTGGTAAATAATGAAACTTTCTAAAATTGTAGAAAACAATGTCATTTTCTAAAATGGAAATAACATTCAAAAACTGATAAATAAAGTTGCACAATTTGTAACAAATTAGGCTGATAATAAATTATGGAAATATTAAAAAAATTAGAAATAGAAAGTACTGTGTTAAATTCTACCCTAGATGAGTTACCTACAATGCATTCAAATGCCACATTATCCTAATCACTAACCATGCAAAAACTATCAGATCTCTGCTAACCTACTACAACCATAAATAGCAGAATTCTATCAGGTAAAAACCCTCCTCTGGACCTAGAAGTGGCTCCTGCTTCCTAAACCAAAATAGGGCAAATAAACTTACTCTAAACTATTAAGTCTTCCCACTCAACTCATAAGCAAACATGAATGTCAAATATTGCACCTTTATTTCATTCTCAATAGCATGACAACAGTGTAGGGGAAGATCTGCATGCTATTGTGTTGTTGCAATACAGTTACAACACTTAAAACAGTTCTAACTCTTATCACTTATTTCCTATATTTTTATATGTATGCTCAACCAAACGGGAGCATTTTATTTATACAAGTAGGGTACAACATTGATAAGGTTTTGTGCTGCCATGTAGGAATGTTACAACTATTACAGGATTATTTCCCATAATGCAGGGATTAGGTCTATTATCTCTTATCAATTCCATCTATTGGGCTTCGTCCATTGAGGTACAGGTGTTGGAAAAGATAGGGATATCCCTAAAATATCTATAACAACCGTTTACCACCCTTTGTTGCAATTAAATGCACTTTTGACCCAAAGTATTGCTTTTGTGCTTATTTTGGAGCTGCTTCAGAATATTACGTAGCAGAACATAATTTATATTAATTCATGCTCTAGAAGTGCATGAGAATAGTTTTTACAGCGGAAATAGTCTCAATAAGTGCCTGGAAGACTGATTCCATCTTTTGCATGAGCTGGAGTGGACAAATTCCAAGCCATGCTGTACATGTACAACTAGTTGGAATTTGTATAGAAAATTTCCTGTTTTCTGCACAGTCAAACTATTGATAAATTTTGTGCACCTTTTGGTTATTTAAAATGGTTTAAACGATGGGTAAATATCATGAAATAAGCACAAAACCAAATATATAGTAGCACCTTTATATTACAACATTAAATTAATGCAAAATATACTAAATAATACAGTTGAAACAGACTATAAAATATAGAAAATTAGTCAAAACAGGATATATGCACTTTAACATTTACAACATGTAAACATCAATACATAATGCATTCTATCACTATAATTAGAATAAAAACATAACATAAGGTGTTCAAAAGTTTTTATAAGTTATCAAAACTAATCCATGGATGAGGCATTTGCAGGCCTCATCATTCAGCAAGCTTCAACAAAAAATTAAGATATGGGAATATTCAAGGATCCATTACCAAAACATAATCAGTAAGCAGCTAATCAAGTGGCTCATCATAATGAGTCTCCTCCCTATGGTAATATGGTTGACATGGTTGGGGTAACTACAAGAAGGCAAGTTCAAATTCAACCTACTCAGGATTCTCAATAAGGACAAAATTTTGCATTGCAGTCGAATTCAATATTAAAGAATAATTAGCAAAAATTTTTAGATACAAAGACTCCACCTTTAGTGTTGAAACCACAAACTTGGATTTTATTTTATCTCCAAAAGTAGTCTAATATTCCAGCAAAGATATCCATATTATAACTCCTGCAAACTTCTCCCAACCATAGAGATTCTTTGATGGAATTTCTAAAATATCAATTTTTCCCCGCAAATATTTCTCCAAATTCCATAGTGGATGTCGTAGGATCTTCAGGGATACATCACATCTCATTATTAGATTATGATAATCCTTTATCAAACTTACAAGAATATTTTTCATTATACATCACCGCACTTATTGGGGATGCCTTTACTAAGAAAAATATGATTGATAATGGTTCCTACCTCAATTTGTGTACATATCAATTCTTTTAAAATTTTGGATTAAAATAGGAAGATTTAACTAAGTCTAATATTATCATAAAAGCTTTCAACAATGAGTCCCAAGAGGCCTGTGGTATCATATCTCTTCTCGTTAAGGTTGTGCCTAAAATATTGGATACTTTGTTCTATGTGGTATATTGTCCTGCATATTTTAATATTCTTCTTACATGTCCTTGGATGCATGCAATGACGGCTGTCCCTTATACTCTTCATCAATACCTAAAGTTTGAATTTAAAAATCAAGTTATCACCATTCTGGGCAACCCTCAACCATTTTATTTTTTCTCACATGTAGAGCGAGCTCAATCTGAACTCAACCATTATCCTTATATTTATTCAATGGTTTATCCATGTTCCTGATCTCATATATTAGAGAAATTTTAAAATTTAAATATGAGTGTGGAATATATCCTAAATTTCTCATCTCAGGATCATGATAATCAGTTTCTTAAAGAGCCTCTTCTATATCTTTCCAAGCTACAACCATCACCTAGAACCATGGGTTTTCCCCATAAAAAAGGTGATTTTGTACACATTGGCATGTGTACCTTTATCTTTGTAGGAACTACCTTCAAATAAAATATACGTGGTAGCAACCCCTCTCCCGTTGAGTGTTCTTTTGCTCATTGTTACCTTTCCCATGACTACCCACTTCGTAAACAGATCCTATTGAGCATGGGATATGTAGGTAAAGTTTTGGGGCTACAATAGAAGGTCATTCAAGAGCCTTTAAATGTCGATATATAGCCTAGGAGATATGACATGTGTTTCACACCTAGAAAAGACCAACATTTACTATTTTACGAGGATGATCATCTTATGACTTATGCCAAATACATGGATTATCAAAAGTAAAGAATGGGTGATGAGGATGATGGTCCCTCTTATTCTTATAAGATCTTGTTCTATAATATTATTGGTTCTATGTGCTCCAAAAGTAATATTTCTATTTTTGAGTATAATCCTAATTAATTATTCTATAATGATCATGCGAAGTTAGGAATTGCTCCTCCTTATATTAATAAGAATGGTTATGTTCGATAATGCATTGATTATTACGTTTCCTTAGTCATCACATTGATTGCAGTTCCTAAATCAATAAGTACATTTGGGATTTGAACTAACCCAACAGTAATTGTAAGTACTGGAATCCATGGATCACCATATTTAGGGGGTACTAGTTTTCTAGAAAGCAGGTCAGCCAACTTAACTTCTACTTGTACAGTATTAGGAAAGGCTTTCTTCTTGCCACGTTTCCTAATACAAAACTCCTGAATGGTTTTCCTAATCAGAGGCACATCCTTTACTACCTACAACAAAGGGAGTGAGATAGACATTTTCCTCAATTTTGTGATGAATTATGATTCAAGAGTAGTGATAGTGTGGTCAAACCTTTCAAGATACGGTAGGTTTTCCGAGGCAAGTCTAATTTTTCCTTGTAAAATTTCTATTTTTTCCTCTTTTTGCTCTATTTGTGGTTTTTTTGGACTTGAAAATTCTTGCTTTCCTTCAATTTTTTCAAGAGTGGGTGGTGCAGGGTCAGGTAAAACCTTCCCTGAACGTAACGAGATGTTACTACAATCAAGGACATGGACTGCAATAGTCTCTTCAAAATCAGCTCCATAAATAGGGGTTGCTTGTTTGTTGTTATTGGGGTTAGCCATAGGCTGAGCTGGAAGTGGAGGTTGCTGAACTGGTTGTGTTTGTTGTGGTTGAACTCTTCCCTAAAAATTTTGATTATGGGCTGGCAGCAAGTGTTGATTTGATGATTGATACCTCTGCTTCCCTTGATAGGATGGGTATTATGGCCCCCATATTTACCCTGACTGATTTGGAACCCAATATGGATTAACTAAATGCCATGGCTGATTCCAACCAAAATGTGACCAATCTTGAGGGGCTGCCCAATATTGATTCCAAGTTTGGGGAGGAGGTTCGGTATATTTCCATGGCATATTCCAAGGATTATGTCCCCAATTTGAATAAAAGTGAGGGGTATTTTGGTTTTGTATGAAGTTGCCTCTTGGAATTTGCCCAATAGCATGAAGTTCTTCAACTTGGGTTTCTAAAACACTCTGAATATGGGATAAAAGGTGATATTTATCAGTTTTATGCTCCTTTGAGAAAATGCCACAAATTGCTGAAATTGAAGTCTTTTCTAAAGGATAATCTTGTAGAGAATGCTTATTTTTGCACCTAGGACAATAGATAGACATGGGTGATGAATAATTGGCTCTTGTAGTCCTTTCTACTAAAGTAGTGTTTAGTTGAACAAGTATATCAATTTTCATATTAGCCATTTCCTCCATCAAATATTTTATATCAGTATTACCAAGATTCCTTTTCCTTCTTCTTTGCCTAGTGCGAGAATAATTTCTGCACAACTCTACAATATCATTAATATCAAGCTGGTTTATATCTCCTTTTCCCATTAAGTCTCATACTTCTCTAGAATCATCCTGCAAACCTCTCAAAAATATAGTATTTAATAAGTCAGTTTTCACAGGACCACATATCTATTGGATAAAGGTAAATCTATCAAGATAATCCTCTAAGTTTTCATCCTCTTCTTATCTTATCCAAAATAACTCATCCTTCCTATTTCTCACTCTACAATACTCCTGATACTTATCCAAAAATGTAGTTTCCATTTGATCCCAAGTGCAAATTGAATCTGGTTCAAGACTCATAAACCACCATAAGGCTGCATATTTGAGTGTAGAGGGAAATAAATTCAGTTTCTGGTTATCATTAACATAGTCATAAGTCTGACATAGAACCTTGAATTCAAATAGAAATTGATCAGGATCTTCAGAAAAAACTCCCATAAATATTGGCAATACTAAGGGTGAAATTGTTTTCATAGAAGCATTCTGAGTAGGATTCAGAGGAATAGGGTATTCGAAAGTTCTAACAGGAGGATTGTCAGCATCTTGACCAAAAATATCCCTATCATGTTCTCCTTGTTCTACCATAGGTTATTCCTCAACTTTATTTTGTTCAACTAGTTTAGATGGATTAGCCCTATGGGTATGTCTAGAAGGAAGTGCCTCTAAGAGCTCTTCTTGCAAAGATACTGCAATTTTAGTTGATGAAGAAGATGATTGTCTTTTAAGTCTTTCAGTAAGTTCATACACACGCATTTTTTCACCCGATCGTAAAGAATGCCTTGGTGGAAAAGATCCAGTTCTGATAAACCTTCCTCTTTCATCTCTTGGCCTATGCATTCATGTTTATTTACTAAATAAACTAAATGTCAAGTTTCCAAAAACTATTTCCTGAAACAAGACAGTTTCTGGACTTCTAGACCTCTCCTAACAACACCTAAGTGTCCCTGGCAATGACGCCAAAAATGATGAGTGTCATAAAATCTTCATCTTTTAATAATTATGTGTCAATCCAGGGTTGTGTCCAAGTCTATATACGAAAGCAAGGGTTAACATACTGATTTTTAGTTCATTTAGATCATAGATTTATTCATGGAACAGTTAGAGATTGGGGTGTTTGGGGTCTCCTTTCTTATTCCTAAAAACTAAAACTAAACTCCTACTTATCCTTGCAGAATTGAAATTCACACTATTGCAGAAAAATAAAATAAAACTATTACAAAGCTGAAAATAAAAAAATTTAATTGATAGGAAATTACTAAATTGAAATTGCAGCATTAAAATTCAAACTGGTAAATAATGAAACTTTCTAAAATTGTAGAAAACAATGTCACTTTCTGAAATGGAAATAACATTAAAATATCGATAAATAAAGTTGCACAATTTGTAACAAATTAGGTTGATAAGAAATTATGGAAATATTAAAAAAAATAGAAATAGAAAGTACTGTGTTAAATTCTACCCTAGATGAGTTACCTACCATGCATTCAAATGCCACATTATCCTAATCACTAACCATGCAAAAACTACCAGATCTCTGCTAACCTACTATAGCCAGAAATAGCAGAATTCTATCAGGTAAAAACCCTCCTCTGGACCTAGAAGTGGCCCTTACTTCCTGAACCAAAAGAGGGTAAATAAACTTACTCTAAACTATTAAGTGTTCCCACTCAACTCAGAAGAAAACATGAATGTCAAATATTGCATCTTTATTTCATTCTCAATAGCATGACAATAGTGTGGGGGAAGATCTGCATGTTATTGTGTTGTTGCAATACACAGTTACAACACTTAAAATAGTTCTAACTCTTATCACTTATTTCCTATATTTTTATATGTATGCTCAACCATATGGGAGCATTTTATTTATACAAGTAGAGTACAACATTGATAAGGTTTTGTGCTGCCATGTAGGAATGTTACAACTATTACAGGATTGTTTCACAGAATGTAGGGATTAGGTCTATTATCTCTTATCAATTCCATCTGTAGGGCTTTGTCCATTGAGGGAAAGGTGTTGGAAAATATAGGTATATCCCTAAAATAGCAATAACCACCATTTACCACCCTCTGTTGCAATTAAAGGCGCTTTTGACCCAAACTATTGCTTTTGCGGTTATTTTGGAGCTACTTCAGAATATCAGGTAGCAGAACAGAGTTTATATTAATTTATGCTCTAGAAGTTCTTGAGAATATTTTTGACGGTGGAAATAGTCTCCATAAGTGCCCAGAATACTGATTCCATCTTTTGCATGAGCTGGAGTGGACAAATTCCAAGTCATGCAGTATATGTACAACTGGCTGGAATTTGTATGGAAAAGTTCCTATTTTTTGCACAGTCAAACTATTGACAAAGTTTTGGAACCTTTTGGTTATTTAAAATGGTTTAAACGGTAGGGAAAGATTATTAAAGAAGCACAAAACCAAATATATAGTAGCACCTTAATATTACAACATTAACTTAATGCAAAATATACTAAATAATACAGTTGAAACAAACTATAAAATATAGAAAAATAGTCAAAACAGGATATATGCACTTTAATATTTACAACATGTAAACATCAATACATAATGCATTCTATCACTATAATTAGCATAAAAACATAACATAAGGTGTTCAAAAGTGTTTATAAGTTATCAAAACTATTCCATGGATGAGGCATTTGGAGGCCTCATCATTCAGCAAGCTTCAACAAAAAATTAAGATATGGGAATATTCAAGGATCCATTACCAAAACATAATCAAAAAGCAGCTAATCAAGTGGCTCATCATAATGAGTCTCCTCCCTATGGTAATATGGTTGACATGGTTGGGGTAACTACAAGAAGGCAAGTTCAAATTCAACCTACTCAGGATTCTCAATAAGGACAAAATTTTGCATTGCAGCCGAATTCAATATTAAAGAATAATTAGCAAAAAGTTTTAGATACAAGGACTCCACCTTTAGTGTTGAAACCACAAACTTGGATTTTATTTTATCTCCAAAAGTAGTTGTCTAATATTCCAGCAAAGATATCCATATTATAACTCCTGCAAACTTCTCCCAACCATAGAGATTCTTTGATGGAATTTCTAAAATATCAATTTTTCCCCACAAATATTTCTCCAAATTCCATAGTGGATGTCGTAGGATCTTTAGGGATACATCACATCTCATTATTAGATTATGATAATCCTTTATCAAACTTACAAGAATATTTTTCATTATACATCACCGCACTTATTGGGGATGCCTTTACTAAGAAAAATATGATTGATAATGGTTCCTACCTCAATTTGTGTACATATCAATTCTTTTAAAATTTTGGATTAAAATAGGAAGATTTAACTAAGTATGATATTATCATAAAAGCTTTCAATAATGAGTCCCAAGAGGCCTGTGGTATCATATCTCTTCTCATTAAGGTTGTGCCTAAAATATTGGATACTTTGTTCTATGTGGTATATTGTCCTGCATATTTTAATATTCTTCTTAGATGTCCTTGGATGCATTCAATGAAGGTTGTCCCTTATACTCTTCATCAATACCTAAAGTTTGAATTTAAAAATCAATTTATCACCATTCTGGGCGACCCTCAACCATTTGATTTTTTCTCACATGTAGAGCGAGCTCAATCTGAACTCAACCATTATCCTTCTATTTATTCAATGGTTTATCCATGTTCCTGATCTCATATATTAGAGAAATTTTAAAATTTAAATATGAGTGTGGAATATATACTAAATTTCTCATCTCAGGATCGTGATAATCAGTTTCTTAAAGAGCCTCTTTTATATCTTTCCAAGCTACAACCGTCACCTAGAACCATGGGTTTTCCCATAAAAAAATGTAATTTTGTACACATTGGCATGTGTACCTTTATCTTTGTAGGAACTACCTTAAAATAAAATATACGTGGTAGCAAACCCTCTCCCGTTGAGTGTTCTTTTGCTCATTGTTACCTTTCCCATGACTACCCACTTCCTAAACAGATCCTATTGAGCATGGGATATGTAGGTAAATTTTTGGGGCTACAATAGAAGGTCATTCAAGAGCCTTTAAATGTACATATATAGCCTAGGAGATATGACATATGTTTCATACCTAGCAAAGACCAAACTTTATTATTTTACGAGGATGATCATCTTATGACTTATGCCAAATACATGGATTATAAAAAGTAAAGAATGGGTGATGAGGATGATGGTCCCTCTTATTCTTATAAGATCTTGTTCCATAATATTATTGGTTCTATGTGCTCCAAAAGTAATATTTCTATTTTTGAGTATAATCCTAATTCATTATTCTATAATGATCATGAGAAGTTAGGAATTTCTCCTCCTTATATTAATAAGAATGGTTATGTTCGATAATGCATTTATTATCATGTTTCCTTAGTCATCACGTTGATTGCAGCTCCTAAATCGATAAGTACATTTGGAATTTTAACTAACCCAACAGTAATTGTAACTACTGGAATCCATGGATCACCATATTTAGGGGGTACTAGTTTTCCAGAAAGCGAGTCGACCAACTTACCTTCTACTTGTACAGTCTTAGGAAAGGCTTTATTCCTGCCACGTTTCCTAATACACAGCTCCTGAATGGTTTTCCTAATCAGAGGCACATCCTTTATTACCTGCAACAAAGGGAGTGAGATAGAAATTTTCCTCAATTTTGTGATTAATTATGATTCAAGAGTAGTGATAGTGTGGTCAAACCTTTTAGGATACGGTAGGTCTTCCGAGGCAGATTTAATTTTTCCTTGTAAAATTTCTATTTTTTCCTCTTTTTGCTCTATTTGTGGTTTTTTTGGACTTGAAAATTCTTGCTTTCCATCAATTTCTTCAATAGTGGGTGGTGTAGGGTTAGGTAAAACCTTCCCTGAACATAACTGGATGTTACTACAATCAAGGACATGGACTGCAATAGTCTCTTCAAAATCAACTCCATAAATAGGGGTTGCTTGTTTGTTGTTATTGGGGTTAGCCATAGGCTGAGTTGGAAGTGGAGGTTGCTTAACTGGTTGTGTTTGTTGTGGTTGAAATCTTCCATAAAAATTCTCATTAGGGGTTGGCAGCAAGTGTTGATTTGGTGATTGATACCTCTGCTGCCCTTGATAAGATGGGTATTATGGCCCCCATATTTACCCTGACTGATTTGGTACTAAAGATGGATTAACTGAATGCCATGGCTTATTCCAACCAGAATGTGACCAATATTGAGGGGCTACCCAATATTGATTCCAAGTTTGGGGATGATGTTCGGTATATTTCCATGGCATATTCCAAGGATTATGTCTCCATTTTTAAGAAAAGCGAGGGGTATTTTGGTTTTGTATGAAGTTGCCTCCTGGAATTTTCCCAATAGCATGAATTTATTCAACTTGGGTTTCTAAAACACTCTAAATATGGGTCAAAAGATGATATTTATCAGTTTTATGCTCCTTTGAGAAAATGCCAAAAATTGCTGAAATTGAAGTCTTGTCCAAAGGATAATCTTGCAGAGCATGCTTATTTTTCCACCTAGGACAATAGATAGGCATGGGTGGTGAAGAATTTGATCTTGTATTCCTTTCTACTAAAGTAGTGTTTAGTTGAACAAGTATATCAGTTTTCGTATTAGCCATTTCCTCCATCAAATATTTTATATCAGTATTACCAGGATTCCTTTTCCTTCTTCTTTGCCTAGTGCGGGAATAATTTCTACACACTCTACATTATCATTAATATCAAGCTGGTTTATATATCCTTTTCCCAGTAATTCTAATACTTCCCTAGAATCATCCTGTAAACCTCTCAAAAATATAGTATTTAATAAGTCAGTTTTTACAGGACCACATCTCTTTTGGATAAAGATAAATCTATCAAGATAATCCTCTAAGTTTTCATCCTCTTCTTATCTTATCCAAAATAACTCATCCTTCCTATTTCTCACTCTACAATACTCCTAATACTTATCCAAAAATGTAGTTTCCATTTGATCCCAAGTGCGGATTGAATCTGGTTCAAGACTCATAAACCACCGTAAGGCTGCATATTTGAGTTTAGAGGGAAATAACTTCAGTTTTTGGTTATCATTAACATAGTCATAAGTCTGACATAGAACCTTGAATTCAAATAGAAATTGATCAGGATCTTCAGAAACAACTCCCATAAATATTGGCAATACTAAGGGTGAAATTGTTTTCATAGGAGCATTATTAGTAGGATTCAAAGGAATAGGGTATTCAAAAGTTCTAACAGGAGGATTGTCAGCATCATGACCAACAATATCCCTATCATGTTCTCCTTGTTCTACCATAGTTTATTCCTCAAATTTAATTTGTTCAACTAGTTCATATGGATTAGCCCTATAGGTATGTCTAGAAGGAAGTGCCTCTAAGAGCTCTTCTTGCAAAGATCCAACAATTTTAGTTGATGAAGAAGATGATTCTATTTAAGTCTTTTAGGAAGTTCATACATAGGCATATCTTCACCCGATCGTAAAGAACGCCTTGGTGGAAAAGAGCCAGTTCTGATTAACCTTCCTCTTTCATCTATTGGCCTATGCATTTATGTCTATTTACTAAATAAACTAAATGTCAATTTTCCAAAAACTATTTCCTAAAACAAGACAGTTTCCGGACTTCTACACCTCTCCTAACAACACCTAAGTGTCCCTAGCAATGATGCCAAAAATGATGAGTGTCATAAAATCTTCATCCTTTAATAATTATGTGTCAATCCAGGGCAATGTCCAAGGCTATATATGAAAGTAGGGGTTAACAAACTGATTTTTAGTTCATTTAGATCATGGATTTATTCATGGAACAATTAGATATTAGGGTGTTTGGGGTCTCCTTTCTTACTTCTAAAAACTAAAACTAAACTCCTACTTATCCTTGCAGAATTGAAATTCACACTATTGCAGAAAAATAAAACAAAACTATTACAAAGCTGAAAATAGCAAAATTTAATTGATAGGAAATTACTAAATTGAAATTGCAACATTAAAATTCAAACTGGTAAATAATGAAACTTTTTAAAATTGTAGAAAACAATGTCACTTTCTGAAATGGAAATAACATTCAAAAACTGATAAATAAAGTTACAAAATTTGTAACAAATTAGGCTGATAAGAAATTATGGAAATATTGCAAATTTTGAAATAAATTATAAACATAAATTATTGTGTTAAATTCTACCCTAGATGAGTTACCTACCATGCATTCAAATGCCACATTATCCTAATCACTAACCATGCAAAAACTACCAGATCTCTGCTAACCTACTATAGCCAGAAATAGCAGAATTCTATTAGGTAAAAACCCTCCTCTGGACCTAGAAGTGGCCCTTACTTCCTGAACCAAAAGATGGTAAATAAACTTACTCTAAACTATTAAGTGTTCCCACTCAACTCAGAAGAAAACATGAATGTCAAATATTGCACCTTTATTTCATTCTCAATAGCATGACAATAGTGTAGGGGAAGATCTGTATGCTATTGTGTTGCTACAATACACAGTTACAACAATTAAAATAGTTCTAAATCTTATCACTTATTTCCTATATTTTTATATGTATGCTCAACCAAACGGGAGCATTTTATTTATACAAGTAGGGTACAACATTGATAAGGTTTTGTGCTACCATGTAGGAATGTTACAACTATTACAGGATTCTTTCCCATAATGCAGGGATTAGGTCTATTATCTCTTATCAATTCCATATATTGGGCTTCGTCCATTGAGGGAAAGGTGTTGGAAAAGAGAGGGATATCCCTAAAATAACTATAACCACCGTTTACCACCCTCTGTTGCAATTAAAGGCACTTTTGACCCAAACTATTGCTTTTGCGCTTATTTTGGAGCTGCTTCAGAATATCATGTAGCAGAACATAATTTATATTAATTCATGCTCTAGAAGTGCATGAGAATAGTTGTGATGGCATAAATAGTCTCCGTAAGTGCCCAAAAGACTTATTCCATATTTTGCATGAGCTGGAGTGGACAAATTCCAAGCCATGTTGTACATGTACAACTGGCTGAAATTTGTATGGAAAATTTCCTGTTTTCTGCACAGTCAAACTATTGATAAAGTTTTGGCACCTTTTGGTTATTTAAAATGGTTTAAAATGTTGGTAAAGATTATGAAATAAGCAAAAAACCAAATAGATAGTAGCACCTTAATATTACAACATTAACTTAATGCAAAATATACTAAATAATACAGTTGAAACAGACTATAAAATATAGAAAAATAGTCAAAATAGGATATATGCACTTTAACATTTACAAAATGTAAACATAAATACATAATGCATTCTATAACTATAATTAGCATAAAAACATAACATAAGGTGTTCAAAAGTGTTTATAAGTTATCAAAACTAGTCCATGGATGAGGCATTTGTAGGCCTCATCATTCAACAAGCTTCAACAAAAAATTAAGATATGGGAATATTCAAGGATCCATTACCAAAACATAATCAGTAATCATAATGAGTCTCCTCCCTATGGTAATATGGTTGACACGGTTGGGGTAACTACAAGAAGGCAAGTTCAGATTCAACCTACTCAAGATTCTTAGTAAGGACAAAATTTTGCATTGCAGCTGAATTCGATATTGAAGAATAATCAGCAAAAAGTTTTAGATACAAGGACTCCACCTTTAGTGTTGAAACCACAAACTTGCATTTTATTTTATCTCCAAAAGTAGTTGTCTAATATTCTAGCAAAGATATCCATATTATAACTCCTGCAAACTTCTCCCAACCATAGAGATGCTTTGATGGAATTTCTAAAAGATCAATTTGTTCCCTCAAATATTTCTCCTAATGCCATAGTGGATGTCATAGGATCTTTAGGTATACATCACATCTCATTATCAAATTATGATAATCCTTTATCAAACTTATAAGAATATTCTTCACTATACATCACCGCACTTATTGGGGATGCCTTTACTAAGAAAAATACGATTGATAATGGTTCCTACCTCAATTTGTGTACATATCAATTCTTTTAAAATTTTGGATTAAAAGAGGAAGATTTAACTAAGTCTGATATTATCATAAAAGCTTTCAACAATGAGTCCCAAGAGGCCTGTGGTATCATATCTCTTCTCGTTAAGGTTGTGCCTAAAATATTGTATACTTTGTTCTATGTGGTATATTGTCCTGCAAATTTTAATATTCTTCTTAGATGTCCTTGGATGCATGCAATGAAGGTTGTCCCTTATACTCTTCATCAATACCTAAAGTTTGAATTTAAAAATCAAGTTATCACCATTCTGGGCGACCCTCAACCATTTGATTTTTTCTCACATGTAGAGCAAGCTCAATATGAACTCAACCATTATCCTTCTATTTATTCAATGGTTTATCCATGTTCCTGATCTCATATATTAGAGAAATTTTAAAATTTAAATATGAGTGTGGAATATATCCTAAATTTCTCATCTCAGGATCATGATAATCAGTTTCGTAAAGAGCCTATTCTATATCTTTCCAATCTACAACCGTCACCTAGAACCATGGGTTTTCCTCATAAAAAAGGTGATTTTCTACACATTGGCATGTGTACCTTTATATTTGTAGGAACTACCTTAAAATAAAAGATACGTGGTAGCAACCCCTCTCCCGTTGAGTGTTTTTTTGCTCATTGTTACCTTTCCCATGACTACCCACTTCCTAAACAAATCCTATTGAGCATGGGATATGTAGGTAAAGTTTTGGGTCTACAATAGAAGGTCATTCAAGAGCCTTTAAATGTCGATATATAGCTACTATTTTATGAGGATGATCATCTTATGACTTATGCCAAATACATGGATTATCAAAAGTAAAGAATTGGTGATGAGGATGATGGTCCCTCTTATTCTTATAAGATCCTGTTCTATAATATTATTTGTTCTATGTGCTCCAAAATTAATATTTCTATTTTTTAGTATAATCCTAAATCATTATTCTATAATGATCATGCGAAGTTAGGAATTGCTCCTCCTTATATTAATAAGAATGGTTATGTTCGATAATGCATTGATTATCATGCTATGGATACCAAAGAACGAGCTATGAAGGAGCCTCTCCGTAATTCTAGTTATCAAGAAGACTTGCCTATTAGAGATTTCTTTGATAAAATAGTTCATGGTACACCTGTTATTTTTGTCAAGAAAGGAGACACATTCAAATTTTGTATCGACTATCATTCTGCTTGCTTAAAATAATAAAAATAAAATAGAATATATATAAATAAAAATATAATAAATATAAAAAATCATCAAATAAATCAATCATAATTTAGCTATGCATTTGCATTTCTATTGTGTCCATCTACTTGTTCATATTGCATTGGTTTTCTACCATTTTTTGTATTAGTTGCGTGACATTTAACACAAACTGCATGTTTGAGTATCATATTTTGCATGATTGCTTGTTCATGACTGATTGATCATATATATTTTTTGGGATCTTGCAACAATGGCATGTGATGATACTTATTTAGGTCATATCTCACATGCATTGCACTTTTCACTAGGGTTCTAATGCCTAGCCAAATCCCCACCTAGGGATTCTTCTCCAACTTCTTTCTTGCTTGCTTCTTTCTTCCTTCTGATCTAATCTTCATTGATATTAGAAGCATTGATTTATAATTTTACTATATCAAGGATGATAGTTTATATGTCCTTTTTGCCTTATTTTTTGCTCTTTGATTTTTTCTTTGGATTTTGCTTAGACAAGAATATATATATATGCTTTTTCTTCTCAAAGGTTATATTCTTCTAAAACATTTTCACACACTCATAAAGTATTTTTCATCTAATACTTATCTATTTATGTTGCACCCCATATGGGATAATGTAAATACTAGCAGGTATCTTATTGGATATGATATCCTATCAGGTTATACTTCCTTTTGACTCAGTGGGCTCAACATCCCATTATAGGATAAGCTCCTTGGCCATTTTTGTAGGCCTCAACATATATACTAGTGGGTAATATCCCCATAATATTCAATTAGTGAGCAACCACCCATAGCAGGTCAAACTCCAACACTTCATCACTCACGGTGAGTACTACACCCATAATAGGTTTTAGCTCCTTGCTTTTGATTCAATTCATAGTGTTTGATCACACTAATATTATATGATCTACAATGATTCAAATACTATTTCACTTTTCCTTCTCTAATTTCTATGGTTGACCTTTGGTTCTTCTTTTTTCCTTATTCCTTCCTATTTTCCTTATTTCTTGTGCTTCTTCATCTTCTTCTATTTTTCTCATCCATATCATCCATGCATTTAATGTAGTTTTGCATTAGATATATTTCATACATAAAATATTATAAATATAAATCAAAAGAACACTTAATAAAATTATATCACATGCACACACATTAACACATAAAATAAAAAAGAAGCAACTTAGTATTACTCAATAAGAGAGAGATACATAAGTGTCTTGTTGGTGTACCACAATCTAGTCATGGTACACTCAACCAATCCCTAGGAATGCATACCATAATCAAAATTTGTATGTCATCCCAATTCCTAGCCCTATATCTAAGAGCTTGTCTAATCTGCTCTGCATGGAGGAGGTGGTATAGGAAGCTACATACCCATGGATGATGAGGCTGAGACGATCTGTGACCGATATCGTTACCTGCTAGCTGATTGTAAGGATGGAGGGAGTACCACCCTTTGTGTCTTTGGTACCACCTAGTAGTACATGACATCATAGAAGGTATCCCACTGAATGACCACCTCTAACCTCTCTCTTGTCCTCCATAGTTATACCTATAGGAGTAATATCCCATTGCTAGCTTGGTTACTCCTAATTATAGCCATCCCATTTGCTCGAGCCCTATGATACTCTATGTCCAGAAGGCTCACCTCTCCCTATAAATGAGCAACCTCTACTCAAGATACATCCCTCTACATATCTATGATACTCAAAGAGATCCATAGTCCCTTAATCCTCTTGGACTTGTCCTCTTGGATAAGGTCCACCTATATCTACAAAGTCACCACCTATGCTCGTAGCGCCTTTTCCTCTCCCCTTAGGTCCCCTCGATATAAATCCTAGCCTTGGTCGACTATTTTTGATGTGGAGGCCTCTCCATATCCTCTACATGGTGGAACCCTAGGCTTTGTGGAGGAAACTCTAGATGCCCCTACCTCCCTAGTCCCTATAGCACTAGTGGCATCCATCACTAGCTTGATCCATACTCATGCATGTCTCTATCTTGAGGTCACTTGGGCCTACTTCTCCCTCTCTATGGACCTATGAGAAACTTCTCAGAATAATCATTGCATGCTCGAGTCCATCACCTAGCACCTCTATATTGATAATCATGGGGATACCCTCAAGGGTATGACTCCTCTATACCACCATCGGTATCCGAAGGTCACTTATGCATTGTCCACTATCGAATCCATATAATAAGGATCATTCAAGTCCTCTTATTCCCACTTATATAAATTTGGCTCATTCATGATCCATGTTGGGTCTTAGTATACTCTCGGGTACTAGTAATCCCCTAGGTCTAAGATTATTTGTAAGATTTCAAATTGCCTCAAGACTCTATCAAAATAGAATAATTTTGGCTCCCCTCTCTCTGTATTCATCCATATAATCCTCCTCACCCTAGCTATCTCCTCCCTATCCTTAGACCATCCTGGCTGTATATCTCAGGGATTCCATACAATATGGGTCTCCATAAGCTCATCTATTACCTACCTCGCTAGCGAAAGATTCCCAATGTATGTCCTCACCACTCGCTCGAGTGATATGGACCATATATATGTAGATGGTCACTATGGACTGGGTAATTGTCCTATTAGTGCATCCAGTATTCACACTTCTATGTGCTCCTAGCTACATACCTTAAGAAACATCGTACATACAATCCCTGTATACCGCTTGTACACAAATTTGTACATCATGTACAAATGGGCCAGCATATATGGACCTCATGCGAACTACACTTGCCATAATCCATGGAAGATTTTTCCTACTGGTATGGTATATTAGTAAGCCTAAAATGACCTCACAAAGCAAATTCATCAATGGGTATACCCCATATCTCCCCACAAGGTCATCTATGACTATCGTGCTCTCTCGCACCTAGTGGGGCCAGCTTCCTAATAGTTACTGCAAGGTTGTTTGCCACCCTCGTGCTCTTTAAACTACTCTTCCCCTGATAGGGATGTGCAAGATACACCACACATCCTCTAGTGTGATGGTCATATCCCTTATGGGTATTGGAAGGTCGATTACTCCAGATAACATCTTTCTTCTAGCACTATCAGTAGTGCCTTGTTTGCTTCAACTCAAGGCATCCTTGCTAGGTGGTATAGCCCCACCACTCTAAGTGTGTCTCTCTCTACCTTCCTGAGCTCATACAGATCCACCTCCAAGGAGACTACTCACCACTTATGGATCTCAAGTATCCTAAGCTACATTCACAAGCATAACAAAAAATTTCATCAGTTTCATTGATTAAAAATAAAAAAATAAAAAAAATCAAAACTAATTACTAAGTAAACATTCACAACTCTGATCTATATCTTGCTTGCTTTCCCTCTTCCCTCTTTTATATTTTTCTCTTGTTTTTCTCTTTTCTTATTTTTTCTTTTCTTTTTCTTTTTTTTTGCTTCTTTGGAAAAATCGTGCCTAGTTTTCCAAGACCTCGATTTAACCTTGGCAAAATTGGACCCCATCCTTGCAAGGTGTAATTTTGTGAAATCACACTTGGTTATTTTTTTTGGGTGCAATTTCACCAAGCATAATTTTTCTAGGTATAATTTCATTACTACATAATAGGATGAAATTAGGTTCGAGCCATGAAATTGCGCCCGGATCGTACATCGCAAACCCATCGGATTTGGTAGAAATCCACCAAAAAATGAAAAAACAAATTAACAAGTTCAATAAATTTTTGGAGGGATTTTGATCTTACCTTTGCCCACTCTACTTATGTTTCAGCCTTGCCCCTCATAATTTCTAAATAGTGCACTGGTAACACCATATCCAATTTTTCTCCAAATCTCATTTCTCATCTTTTGTGTGGTAAAAATGAATTAGGGTTTTACCCCTTTTTCACTTTTACCCCTATTTTTCTTGTTGTCTTTTTTTTGTTTAAGTTCCTTTTATCATTCTTCTTCTTCTGCATTTATCATTTCAAATTTCATCATGGATAGGTCCTCCCTCATGAAACTCAGGAATCCTAGCCTAAGAGTTATTAATATCTCTAATACCTTAATTTATGTGTAAAACAAGAAAGTGTTTGAAATAACACCATTTTCACACCACTCCTTTCTTCTAAACCAACCACCCCACTTTTGCTTGTTGTCTTTTGATTGTGAGTGTTTACATATTTATTTGACACATTTATTAGGCCATAACTATGTCAAAGAGAGGGTAAAATGTAGACACAAAAAATTTACCCAATTTAGTGGGAAATCATCCCTAAGTCTTCCTAGGATACCCCGTAGACTTGCCTAGGGCAAGGGCTAGGTCTCTCCCCATTTTTACTTTTGTTATTCCCCCTTTATACAAAATTGTGGTCACCCTTGATGGGGCACGATTTCACATAAGGTGAAATATTGGTCAGCCCTAATAGGGTGCAATTTTGAATTCTAGGGTTTTCTATTAACAAACCCTAATTTCTCAAAGTTGGTGTGTTTGGCATCGGCTCTCCTTGGTTTTCCTTCCCATTCTACTTTCAAATTCACTATATAAGGAGGGTTTGAAATCATTTTAGAGAGGCAATAAGATAACAAGTAATTTTGAAATACCATTCTCATGCAAGATATATTCTTCAAGTGATTTTAAAGTGCTCACTAAGTGATTTGTATTCTTCTTCTTCTCCCGCAAGCAAGTTAACTTGCAATTGTGAAGTGTGATATATTTTCTACTACATTGGATTTCTAGTTGTTGTTGCTTGATTTGGTGGATTTGTGTTGGATCCCTAAGGAGAGATCGACTATTTGGGAGGTCTCAACCCTTCTATTTTATTTTGCACTATCTACGAGGTTTTTTTGTCTTCTTTCATGCATATATTAATTTTCTCTGTGATGTAATTGGCTTTTCTTACTTTTGTTTCAATTTTTGCATAGCTTCTGCAAAATCATGCCTGGTGTGTATGGGGCATGATTTCATTGGTGCAAAATTATGGTTGCCTATTAGGGGATGCAATTTTGTCTAGACTATGTTTGGGGGAAAGTTACTATTTCCAAACCCTAGATTTACATTCTAGGCTACATATAAGACATATTGCTACATTTGGTTCTATGGTTTCATCATTCTATTTTTCTATATTGTGATATGCTTGTTCACTTTCCAAGGTCAAATATCACTTACATTTACAAAGGTCAGCTAAAAGGACCTAGGGGGATTGATTGTTGTGCCTCCAAGCATTATTGTATAGAGGCCTAAGTAGGCCCCCTAATGTTGATTATATTTTCCAAGTGTTTTTCAAGTTATCTTGTAGGAACAAGAATTATTGATATCACTAGACAAAGGATAAAATCTTGGGTCAACCATTGGATAAGATAAGTGCTCTGATTAGTCTTTAGGTTTTTTGTTGAGTGGCTTCTATTTCTATTATAAGCCCTATATCATATTTTAAAAGGAATATTTTTAACTGATTCTTAGGCATTAAAATGATAAACATATAGTGTGCACTTAGGGTTAATATTGTTTGTGCATCTTCTCTTGAGCCCTTCCTTGAAGGTTTTCTATCTTAAAACCTAGGTTTAGATAAGCATTCAAATAAATGATAATTCTAGGGTTAGCTTTTGTCTTATTTCATAGTGTATTTATGCATTGTCCTTTATCTTTCATAGCATAGATCTAGAAAGGCCAAACAGAGGTGATTGTCTTGAATCAAATACATCAAACATTCTTGAAAACTAGAGGACTTGGAACGAGTCCTTAAATTGTTCCTGGCAAGCCCTTACCTCCTATTTTACATTGATTGTAGAGAACAATGTATCCCCTAAGGTTCACCTCAAAGGCTTTCTCTTATGGATCCATCCTTGAGAATCGTACGCAGTAGGGCGGTTTTCCCTCTTTACATATTTGGTGAACCCAACGTGAACACCTCCTTTATTTTGAAACCTTTAGTAATATTATTAATTTTTTTTTGTGGTTTAAGATCATTAATAATATATTTAAACATATTTCTTTGTGTTCTTGTTGTTAGTATTCTCTTCAATCCTCTCACCTCTTCTAATGGCTCATTTCCTTAGAATTCAGTGAAAGTACCTTGAGTCTGATTATGTTCCCTCGAAAGATGATCAGATTGATAGAGAGGATCCAAACATAGATCCAGAAGAACAAGATAATATGAAAAATAAAATAATTTTTTATCCTTATGAAGGGCCTAATGGTGGGTTTGTTTTCTCATAATTTGAGCATATTTGATATTTTATGAAAGCTAATAGAGATAAGATATTGGAGGGTATGGAATGGGAAGCTCATATCATAAGAGGTGAGACTCCCCCACCTCCTCCCCCAATAAGTTATCTTGTTATTGATAAAAATAACCCCTTTCCCAAATCAGTTCATCTTGATAATTTAAGAAACTAGGTAACTAATGCCACTACTATAACTACCAACATTGGTAGAAATATACAAGTTCCTCCAATTAGTAGTGTCACTCAAAATTGTTTTCAATTTCCTCCTCAATATTCTAATCTCAACATTTCTTATCTTGTCCCATAAAATTTTGGCTATCCCTTTTCACAAGGTAACACATATAACAATAGTATCCATGCATCCAAACTAAGACAAGCACTCGTTCCCAAACACACACACATCCATCCTTTAGATAATTTGGGGACATTGCATAACAATAATCCAAAAGTATAGAATTTAACAAATATGGTAAAGAAGTTAGTTTCAAAATTTGAGATGATTTAGCCTTCAAGCTTCACTTTCAGTTATAAGGAAATGTGTAATCAGCCATTGGATCCTATTGTTGTTGTAAGACCTTATCCTAAGCATTTTCCTATGTCATTTTTACCTATATATAAAGAGACAGAAGATTTGATTAAATATTTAAGAAGATTTACAACATGTCATGATGTCATATATGATGAAATTTTATTGCTAAAAATGTTTCCTAAGATTCTTTGTGGCATGTCATTATAATGGTATTATCAGTTGCCTAATTATTTCTTGAAGAGTTTCAAAGAAATAATAGATTTTTTTTTCAATGGTTTAGTGCCTATATTGAAAAAGAAGTAACAATGAAAGATACCTATAGTTTAAAACAAGGTAAATACGTAATTGTTTTAGAATTATTGGCTCATTGGAGAAGTTTAGGTGGATGCTTGAGATATACCCCCAAAGGATATGCTTTAGATATTTATTGGCAATTTACAAGAGTAGTTATCTTGTGCCCTAGAAACTACTACTAATACATCCTTTGATCAAGAAATTGATTTAGCAAGAAAAGTAGAACAAGATCTTATCTGAAGAGGCCAGCTCAAATTCAAAGAAGAGAAACCTACTATATATCAACATAAGAATAAGAACATAGGAGGTGATGGTGGAATGGATAGTAGACCTATTAATAATGGTACTAACAACCTACAAAAGATAATACTTCAAAAACCTCCACAAAGGAATTTTGCAAAGCTTAATATATCCATCAAAGTAGTTTTAAAATATCCTTTATAAGCCAACACAATTGAAATACCTCCCATAAGGTATCCAGATACTACAACTCATTGGTATAAGGTAGTTCAACATTGTGCATATCATAGAGTGGAAGGACATTGGACAAATTCTTGTAAGAAGTTGAAACATGTGGTTCAATATTTGATCGACACAGATCATATTAATATAGGGAGATTTCAATCATAAAATAATTAGGCTCCTACTTAGTAAGCTTCAACAACAAGTCAATATATGGGAATATTCAAGGATCCATTACCAAAAAATAATCAACAGGCAACTAATCAAGTGGCTCATCACAATGTGTCTCCTCCGTGTGGTAATATGGTTGGCATGGTTGGGATAACTACAAGAAGGCAAGTTTAGATTCAACCTACTCAGCATTCTCAATTGTTAGAAATAGAGTATATTACATTATTTGTGTAATGTAAATGTATCTTCAAAGGTACATACTTAGGACATTAGATTACTTTAGGGGAAAGTTATCAAGTTATTTCATGCAATGTAATAAATGCACAAGTGTCAATGTGCAAGGTGAATATGTGCAAGTTATCCCTTGCACAACTAGGTAGATTGTTGGATAAGTAACCCATTTTTGCTATATAAGAAAGACCTCATTGTAATACAAATATAGAGTTGGGGGACATAGTCAAATAGTATAGCGTAAAGTATAGTACATTTACGTGTAGATCACCATCCATTGGTGATGGATGCAATGTAGTTCAATAGATTTATTAATGGAATGTTCATTTCTTCCATAGCTACATTGTATTATTTTATGTCATTTCTATTTACAATTTATTTTAGTAATCTAGTAGATTTACTTTCTTTCATATTATTCTTCATCTTGTGATTGTTATCTCCTAGTGCTCGTTATATCAAAAGCTAATAGTGGTACCAGAGCCACAATAGATCTAGCTATCGTAGGTCAATAGGAAAACCACCATTATTATTGAGTCTACATTTTTTTTCAACCTAACGCATTTCTAGAGCAGCCACTGTCAAAAATGCTCAAAAGAGTCTAGGTGTGGTGTAAACTCGGCTATAAGAGACCAACAAAATGAACTTCAATCATATAACACAAATGCAATATAATGGAATAAACCTACAAATAGATATTATTATCATTCCTAAATTCACACCCCTTCTTCAAAATATTACAATCCATCATATAGCAACCGAAAACCAAAGAAACCCTAAAACGTCTTTTTTCTAAAAACTGCTAAAAATATATCTATTTTCTAAAAATTACTAAAAATATAAATGAGTTGGATTGCACCCAAAATCGGTGCAAACATCCCTCTTACAATAAAAAACCTTACTTTAAAATATTAGGTCTCAACTTAAGGTATAACAAAATATAATAAACTTCTAATAGCCAAAAAAACCCAAAAAACCTGGGAACCTATTCTAAAAGCTAATTTTGGGGCACTATATGGAGGATTTAGGTCCCAAAAACATGATTTTTGTAGGTTCAAGAGGATAAAATATCATCCTAATGTAGAACATGCATGTGGAACCACCTGTTAAATTTTAAGGCAAATAGACGTACGGTTCACAAGTTATGGCTCCGACAAGGTGCATCATTCTCCTCTGGTGAAAAATAACTCAGCTCCTATGAGTTCAGTTGAATTGAAATCCTATAGCTTCTAGTTATATATTTCCTTTAGCTTTGACTCTAAAACCCAAGTGTTATCTTACTGTGGTAATCCTTCCCACTGAACCAGGAATCTGTTGTAGCTCCCATGTTTGGTGGTGATCACCTTCTTATCAAGCAATTGTGCAACTCTATATTTTTTCTTCTTAGGCATCTGTCGTGCCCATTTTATTATCTCCTATAATTCACCATCCTTGATAGTACCAAGATACTAAAATAAATCACAAACATTAAAAATGGGTGAAATATCAAATTCATCAGGCAGCTCCACTTTATAGGCATTATCATTAATCTTCTTCAAAATCCTCCATGGCCCAATTTTCTTAAGTTTCAATTTGTTATACATCCCCTTAGGAAATATTTATTTCCTAATATGAACCATGACCATCTCACCCTCTTCAAACACTTTCACCCTTATGTGTGCATCAGTAGACTCTTTGTAGTGAGCATTACTACTTTGCATTTTTGCTCTCACTGATTCTTGCATTTTCTGGATATACTCAGCAAATGCTTCTGCATCATAACTAACTTGTTCCCCAATTGGTAACTCAACCAAATCTAATATACCTCTAGGATTTTGACCATAAATAATTTGAAAAGGAGATTTACCTGTCGACCTACTCACTGAACTGTTGTATGCAAATTCGGCTTGTGACAAGGCTAAATCCCATTGTTTTGGTTTTTCTCCAACTATGCACAGTAAGAGGTTTCCCAAGATTCTATTCACTACCTCAGTTTTCTCATCATTCTATGGGTGGTAAGAACTACTGAACTATAGCCTAGTGTTCAAATTTTTCCACAACGTCCTCCAAAATTGACTCAAGAACTTAGTATCTTGATCAGAAGTAATAGTCTTTGGAACAACATGCAACCGCACAATATCATTAAAGAATAATATTGCAGTCCTAGTTGCATCATTAGTCTTCTAACAAGAAATGAAATGCACCACTTTTGAAAATATGTCTACCACAAAAAAAATTGAATCCTTACCGCTTTGTATCTTGGGCAACCCCAACACGAAATACATACTTATATTGTTCCATGCTCCTATAGGAATTGGTAGTGGCATATACAACCCTATATTTTGCACATGGCCCTTAGCCATATGACATAATCTACATCTAGATACAAACCTGATTATGTCTCTCTTCATTTTTGACCAACAGTACTTCTCCTCTACAAGAGTGGTAGTTTTGGCTACTCCACAATAACCAGCCAAACCCCCACTATGTAATTCCCTCAAGATGTTCTCTCTCATAGAGCCATTGGGAATGCATAATTGATTACCCTTAAACAAGTAACCATTCTATAAAAAATACTCTTCAAAAATAGTATGGGAATCACCCTTTATCGCACTTTTACATTGTTGCACAATATTTCCAAAATCTGCATCAGATTCATACATATCTTTAATCCCCTCAAATACTACCACTTCATTCTCCATAGTGGTCAACAACATGACTCTCCTACTCAATGCATCAACAACCTTATTTTATTTTCCCGACTTGTGCTTCAAGACAAATGTATACTATTGCAAAAATGAAACCCATTTGGCATGCCTACTATTTAACTTTTTCTAAGTTGACATACCTCAATGCTTCATGATAAGTAAACACAAACTCCTTTGAGAGTAAGTAGTGCCTCTAATTTTGCAATGCTTGAATAATTTCATAAAATTTCACATCATATGTAGAATAATTCTTTCTTGCATCATTCAACTTCTCACTGAAAAATGCTACAGGTCGGCCCTCTTGAATTAATACACCACCAATTCCAACAAATGAGGCATCAATATCAACCTCAAACACCTTACTGAAATATGGCAACACTAGAATAGGGTCTTCTGACACCTTCTTCTTCAAGAGTTCAAAACTCTTTGTTGCTGCCATAGTCCATACAAACTCTTTTTCCTTCGTGCACTCAGTTATAGGGGCAATTATACTACTGAAATTCTTGATGAACTTTTTGTAAAACTAGCTAGGCCATGAAAGCTCCTTACTTCTGTTATAGTTCATGGAAGAGGCCATTCTAGAATCATCTTCACTTTTTCGTCATCCATCCTCATGCCATATTTTAAGATTACAAATCCTAAATATACTAAACTATCCTGAAGAAATCTAAATTTCTTTAGATTGACATACAATTTATCCTTCCTAAACACGTATAACACTAATTTCAAGTGTAAAAAATGCTCCTCTTCACTTTTAATATAAATCAAAATATCATAAAAATACACAACCACAAACTTACCATTATATTCCCACAGTACTCTGTTCATCAACCACATAAATTTACCGAGTGCATTAGACAACCCAAATGGCATCACCATCCACTCGTACAACCCATATTTTATCTTAAAAGTTGTCTTCCATTCATCCCCTTCTCTAATTTTGATCTAGTAGTAGCCACTCCATAGATCAATTTTATTGAAGTATTTAGCTCTAGCCAATCCATCCATCATGTCATCCACTCTCAGCATAGGATACCGATATTTTATTATGATCTTGTTTATGGCTCTACTATCCACACACATCCACCAGTCACCATATTTCTTTGGGGTTAGCAATGCTAGAGTCGCACATGGACTCATACTCTCCCTAAATAATCCCTTCTTTGTAAACTTTGTCACTTGCCTACTCAACTCTGTATTCTGTGTTGGGTTCAATTGATAAGTTGTCTGATTTGGGAGTGCTGATCTTGGAATCAAATCCATGTGATGATGGATATCCCTCTTTGGTGGTAGCCCATCTGGTAACTCCTATGGTGTGACATCTTTATATTCACTTAGCAACTTAGTTGTTATTGTAGGCATAACCACTTCCTCTGTTTTTAGCTTCCTAGCTATTAAGGCATAACATAATCTATCATCCTTGATCTCTTCAAGAAACTCCTTCATCGTCAACAAGATCTCACTCAACCCATCCTCCTTTAGAGGTACAAGAACTACCTTTACACCATCCTTCTAGAATGTGTAAGTATTCTTTCTCCCATTATGGTTAGTATCCCTATCGTACTGCCAAGGTCTTCCAAATAGAATGTGACATGCATCCATCAGGATCACATCACACCACACTTCATCCTTGTAAGTGCTTCCAATTGAAAATTTAATTAAACACCTCTGATCTACTGTTACCTCATTCTCTTTATTAACCCATGAGATGTGATATGGATAAGTATACTTTTCACATTCCAGGTTCATTTGATCAACCATAACATTTGACACCATATTCTCATGGCTACCACCATCAATGAAAATGTTACATACCTTCCCTCCTAATGTACACCTTGTTCAGAAGATGTTCGTTTGTAGCTCAAAATCAACACCATCTATGGTCTGCCCCTTCGCTTTGCTCTATACCTTCTCTTTATTAGGAACAATCAATGTCCTCATTATCATAAGTTCTCCCCCCATGTCAGCAACAACTTCATCCTCATCCTGCTCTTCCATCTCAACCAGATTGACCCTTCCTTGTCCTCCTTGACCCCTTTCTTGGACACCATGTTGGGGACACTCAAATGCTCTATGCCCCTCCTCACCACATCCATAACAGGTATATGACCTTCTTGGACCATTTCCATTACATCCACCACTGTAACCTCTACCTCATTGGCATCCTCTTCCTCTCAAATTCTGCCCATCTTCTTCTTTTTTAGAAGGTAATGAGGATTCCCCCTTGAGAAAATTAGATCCACTTCGACCCTGACCTGAAGAGGATGTGAATCCCTTCTTACCTCTTTTATTAACCCATTTCAATTTCTCCTCTACCTTGAGGACCATTTTATATGCATCCTCCACTATAATATTACGATGCATGCTCATATCATCTTGGATAGCAAAAATTAGGCCATTTACATACCTGGTAGCCCTTTGGTCCTTCGTCTCATTGTGCTTCACTTGAATGGATAGCTTGTATAATTTATTAGTATAGTCCTCAATGCTTTGATCCTTCTATTGAAGATTTTGAAATCTATGAAATTGGGTTTGGGATTAGTCTACAGGTATAAATTTTTCCTGTAACTTCTTCTTCATATTTATCCAATCCTTGATCTTTTCCTTTCCATTCCTCTATCGTGTAGTCTATAAATTATCCCACCAAATCAATGCATTTCCCTTCAACTTTGTGCATGTGAGCTTAACCTTCTTCTCTTTAGAAAGGTTACTATGTTTAAAATATTTTTCTAGGCTATTTATCCAATCGATCAACTCCTCTGGTTTCAACCCACCAGCATAATTGGGAACCTCGATCTTAATCCCATCTCGATTCCCCTTAAGCCTCTCTAGATCTCGTATCAGCCACTTTTCAAAATTATGCCCTTCTTCCTCTGGGCCATCTAGTTTTGCTTATGCATGGACCTCAGATCCACATTCCTTAGGTATGTTTTCATCATTATATCCTTGATCTGCATGCACACTGGGATGTCTCTCTCCCATGCAGTCAATCACACCAGTCATCTGTGCTATTTTTGTATTCAGATCCTTGATCTACCTATTCATCTAGGCATATATTCTAGGTGACATATTCCCTTCACTAGCGATATCACACCCACCCTAATACCAAATGGTGTTAGTAATTACCATTTTCGTCAAATTATATTTTGTGTCAAATAATTCCATTTTGAGTAATAAAAAATTTACTCTAAAACTTATTTAAAAAAAAGCCTCTAAAGATAGTCTCCTGCATCATTCTCCTTTGGTTTAAAAGAACTCTAGTCCTGCGATTTCCTCCGATCAAACTCATAATCGCTCTCCATAGAGTGCCACACATCTACAAGTACTCCTCAAAGTACCAATCTCCTTCTGAGGTTTTATATCTCAAACTTCTTGCAAGCACTACACATAGTGCCAATTTATTCCTTCAAGGTTTTAAAATAACAAACCTCCTACAAGCACTACACAAAGTTCCAATTCTTCCCTCTATTTTTAATGGAAAAAAACCTCCTGCAAGCACTATACAGAGTGCTAATTTATTTCTTTAAGGTTTTACAAACCTTTTGTAAGCACTACACAAAGTGCCAATTCCTCTTTCTGAGGTTTTATATAAAAAAACCTCCTACAAGCACTTACATAGAGTGCCAATTTTTTTCTCCAAGGTTTTACAAACCTTCTACAAGCACTACACAAAGTGCCAATCTCTTTCTCTGATGCTTTTATATAAAAAAACCTCTTGTAAGCACTTACACAGAGTGCCAATTTCTATCTCCAAGGTTTTACAAACCTTCTGCAAGCACTGCATAGAATGCCAATTTTTTTTTTTGAAGCCTCTTTTCTCTCCTCTCATTTTATATTTTCTTCTCTTCTCTTTTCTCCTCCCAACAAGATCCAACTTGCTCTGATACCAAATGATGTAAACTCAGCTACAAGAGACCAACAAAATGCACTACAATCACATAACACAAATGTAATATAATGGAAGAAACCTGCAAATCGATATTCTTCTCATTCTTGAATTCACACCCCTTCTCCAAAATATTACAATCCATCATATAGCAATTGAAAACCAAATAAACCCTAAAACATGTTTTTTCTAAAAACTACTAAAAATAGATATTTTTTCTAAAACTGCTAAAAATAGAAATAAGTTGGATTGCACCCAAATTCGGTGCACACATACCTCTTACAATAAATAACCTTATATTAAAATATTAGGTCTCAACTTAAGTTATAACAAAATATAATAAATTTCTAACAGCCAAAAAAATCCAAAAAACCTGGGAACCTATTCTAAAAGCTAATTTTGAGGCAATAGATGGAGGAGTTAGGTCCCCAAAACATGATTTTTGGAGGATTAGGAGGATCAAAGATCATCCTAATACATAACACACACAAGGAACCACCTGTTAAATTTCAAGGCAAACGGGCATACGGTTCACAAGTTATGGCTCTAACAAGGTGCATCAAGGTGGTAGAATTAGGAAGAGCCTAAGTGAGGACTCGAAGAAATCTTAGTTCCAAAAATACTAAGATTACATTTTACTATAGTATTTTATACAAATTTGTAAGAAAAACTCATGAATACTAGGACTCAACATTCAATCTACTAGATTGACAAATTATCTAGTGAAGATCATCTAGGATATCTGGAATTTACCAACTATTTTCTAAAGTTTCTTTTGTTGTAGAAAATTAATTCTTAGAGGATTGGGACTCCTCTTGCAATATAAATCTAGGAGACTCCAACTTCATTTTCCAAAGGTAGGCATGCCTTAATAATGTAGAGATTATTTCCTTGTGCAAGAGAACACTACAAAATAAGACTTCTAGTGAAGAGTCATGGTGAATTCAAGAGACTGAAGATCTCCATTGCTGGATTGAAGAACTTCATAGTTGAAGAATAGACCATAGAAGCCTTGATGAAAATAAAAGGCCATATAAGCCTTAATGCAAATAAAAGGCCATAGAAGAATTAAAGAAGAAGTCACATAAGTCTTCATACTAAAAATACCACAAAAGCCTTGATACAAAAAAGGCCATAAAAGCCTTGATACTAAAAAAGCCATAAAAGCTTAGATACTGAAAAAGGCTCCAGAATCTTTGATCCTGAAGAAGAATTTGAAAAGAATATCTAATTCAGAAGTAGATTAATATTATAGTACTAATATTTTATTATAGAGAAATAAGATTTAGTGAGTTGGAAAACTTCCTACAAGAAATTTAGGAAGAGTATCTTATTCAGAATCAACTCAACACCTAAAGCAAAATCAAAGAGATCAGGATAATATCTCATTGAAAAATTTCTAGTCTTAGAAGTAGAATAAGAAGGACTAGGAGAGTCCTACTCACACTCAGAAGTAATAGAATCAAATATCCAAAAGAATATCTCACCACCAATACTTCCAAGAGCAGAATGTTAAAGAGAAGGTTTCAAGGAATACCAGTAGAAGCTGCAAGATCAAAGACATTGGGAAGGTCTCAACAAGCATCCAATAAAATTCTAGGAGAGTCTCACTAAAGAAATCATCAAAGGAGAACTAACTGGAGAAATCCACTACCAAGGAGAAGCCCTTGATAGTGAAAGACTTGAGATAATTATCGTCATCCAAAAACAAGCCTAAAGAAGAAGAATTTGGAAAGAAGTGCCAAATCCAAGAAGAAGAATTTAGAAAGGAATGCCAAATCACATAAGAAGAATTCAGTGAAGACCTCAATACACTTAGAATCTTGAGAAGAAGATCTTGCTTGAAGTCAAAATTTGAAAAGAAGACTTGTAGATAGAAGAAGCTCACCAAATCTAGGAGATTTGGAGATTACCTCTCACAACAAGAGGGCACCACTTCAGAGACAAATAATTATCCAAATCTATAGTGAGAAGGAGGAACCACAAGAGGATAATAAGCCACCAAATATTAGGCTCTTGAAATAAATTTTGAGACCATCATTTGGTGAAGGAGCTGTTCAAGATAGTCTACAAAAAGCTGCAAGATCCTACTTGAAGCAGCAACTTGGTGATCTTAGACACCAAGATTCATATCCTCTACAGAATATGAAAAGGAGCTATGGAATATTTAAAAATGTAACCAAATTTTGGTGCAAATAAACTCGTTAATTGGATTACTTATCAAATTTTTTAAAGCACCTTAATTTAGATTAAAAGTTACAAGAAGAAGAAAAATTGGATTATAGTCTTCAAAAAAGTGCAAAAAAAAAAAGTTCTTTGTAATGTTCATTTGCACATTAATTAGGAGTTGATTTGATTTTAATATTATATCTATCAAAAACCTATCATCTACTTTGGAAAAATAAAAATAAGACTAAGTCCTACAATATTAATTGTAGTGAAATTACAGAATAACTCTTGAAGATTCATTTCAGGTTATTCTTGATTAGATGCAGTAAATTGATTAAGTGAATTAATTTGAGAGTTGATTGGAGTGATAAGGTGTAATTATTATTCCATTAAAAGTGAAATATTTTTAGATTTATTTGCACTATTATGCTACTCTCAAAAGAAATATTTTTGTGTTTTTGAAGGGCACAAAATCTGATTTGTATCAAGTGTCTAGACACACTATTAAAACACAAAAATATGCAACACATTTTGGCCAAGTGAAGCCATAAAAATAGGTTAGAATCATCTAAAACTTGGATAATAATACAACTAACTAATATTAGAAATAGAAGCTTCAAATATTGATACTTGATGAGTCTCAAATCCAAAGAATTACAAGGTTAGTTGCGAGGAGAAAAGTGCAGAAAATTGCATCATATAAGGAGCTTTTATCTACTTCTATCTAATATTGGATTTGTCATCATAATATCCAAGCAAAATAGGAAGGTGTCTAAGAAAAGAGACAACCTCAAAACCCCTACATTGCATTCAAAAAATTTGCCATATAAATCAGAATATTAGACCTACAAAAAGGAGTGCAAGAAAGGGTGCAAAAGGTATCTTATTTACAAATATTGTTACATTGGATTGCATTTATCTAAATAATTCTACAAAGGAAAAAGGGCATATAGGAAAGTGCCTCAAAGGCACAATATTAGAAGGTTGAACCAACCAAAGGTGGCTGAAATCTAGCATTCTCCAAAGCAAAGAAAAGAGCCACTCATATAGGCTCATCTTGATAAGACAAGGACATGCATATACCACTTGTCATTCTCTAAAATAAATCCAAATAATGCTAAAAAATAAGATGTTACAACTCTGTCTTGGCACCCATACTCCATGTGGAAGATGAGTTACTTATAACTAGAATATTTATATACGTTTTTTATAGCAAAGAAGTATTATATACGTTAAAGAAGAAACATATCTTGAATAGTGCTCGAAGGGGAATAAAAATGTCTCAACTAAAGGTGACACTTGTCACAAGGAATGAAGTAAGTTTGGTACCTTCACCAAACAATCGAGGCATCTATGGATCATTGAAAATCCTACCATGACACTTGTCATTATCCTAACCACTTATCAAAGGTGCCTTGGATCTTGGAAAATGCAATAATTCGATGGCAATTTGGCAGGAATTTTGTAGAAGTTTAGCAGTAGTTCGATGATGATCTGGTAGTGATCCAGAGAAAGTAGAGAGTATTAAGAAGCCCTCTTGGTCAAATAAGTCAAGGGAGCATTAAATTATAGCATTGAATCCAAAGTACATGTTGAATAATTCACACTCAAGGAGGATAAATTAATGCCATATTCATATGATTTCATAAAGGTAAAAAGCCTTATTAAGGTAAAATTTCCTCATCTAATTTACTTTCATTAAAAATGGAGTTATAAGGTTATATTTTAAGGTTAAAATATTAAATGAAATCAATCTCTATTTGAAAGCAAAACTTAGAGAAATTAATATAATATTTGCAAAACACAACTTAGGAGAAATAAGGGATACTACTTGGAATTAATCCATTTAATGATTGCAAATATTAATGTGTTCTAATTTTCCAAATTTGGGAGTGATAAAGGTTACAACATCAAACTATATTATTGGAAATTAGAAACGCTTGAATAAAATCCTAAGGGTTACAAAAGAGGTTACTATGATTTTTTGTTAAGGTTGGAAATTTATTATATTCTTGTCTCAAAAATTTCTCAAAAGGGAGAAAAGAAATCCAACATTAAAACATCTTCAAAAATTGAAAATTTCTTAGTTCAATAGGAGTAATAAGGTGTTAGAAAATTTGATTTTTGATCTTTACAAAAATTGTACAAAATCAACCAAAATTGAACTATATTTTACAAAAAGCACTATATCATACTCCAAAATCATTTGGGAGTCATAAGGCATTCTATAAAACTTGATAATAATAATATCTATCAAATATTATAAAGTTGGGAAGATATAAGATTTCTTCAAAACCTAAAATTAGGTATTCATATCTAAGGAGACATAAGGAAGTCTATAAACCTAAGGATTAATAAAGGCTTTATCAAATCAAGCTTATATACTTCAAATAAGGGATCACACATGGGAAAGCTATAAGATAGACTAAAAATATTCTATTCTAATAATCACTATTTCAAAGATCTATCATGGATGAAATGTTGAGAAAATATTTCAATAATGAAGAACTATTCCTTGAAGTAGAATTCTACTCTCAAAACTTAATATATACTCTAGAAGGATACAATTATTCATCCTTTAATGACAAAGATAAATTCTCCTTATTTATTAAATAATCCAAAGAAGGTAGCTTTACATTATTAATTAACTATCTTCATGAAATTATCTTCACAACATGGTAGAACTCACAAATATTGGTTATTTTTCACTCGAAGAATATCTGATGATTTATCTATCATTAAATGTGTTTGTACTTACTCAACACAAGAAAAAAGTTGGTAATAAATAAAAATACTATTGCGATGATAGACTAACTTGTCATAAAGTAGATATTTCACCAAAACCAAAGCATTATCACAGGAAGATAAAAAGAAGAAGAAGGAAGAAGATACATACTAAAAGAGGCCATGACATGAATACTAAATCAATTGAAAAAGAACCAGATCAAGATTGCTCTGAAAAAGCCAAAGATAATCCAATAAAGGTGGAATAAAATGCAAATTCAATTGAAAGAATTATATTTAGCTACAACTCACTCAAAATCATATGAAGACACTGATTACCTACTGAATATGAATATAAAGAATGTAGAGGAAGAGTACAAAGTTTAGGATGATGAAGAAGAAGATCCATACTAAAGACTAAAGTCTTCAATACCCAAATAATTTAATACAAGGGGTTGTTAGAAATAGAGTATATTACCTCATTTGGCTCTTGTAAATGTATCTTCTAAGGTACATACTTAGGACATTAGATTACTTTAGGGGGAAGTTACATAATTACTTCATGCAATGTAATAAATGCACAAGTGTCAATGTGCAAGTTGTCCCTTGCACAACTAGGTAGAATGTTGGACAAGTAACCTATTTTAATCATATAAGGAAGGTCTCATTGTAATACATATAGAGTCGAGGACATAGTCAGATAGTGTAGCATAGAGTATAGTGCAATTATATGTAGATCACCATCCATTGGTGATGGGTGCAATGTAGTTAAGTAGCTTTATTAATGTAGTGTTCATTTCCTCCATAGCTACATTGTAATATTTTATGTAATTTATATTTACAACATATTTTAGTCATCTAGCAGATTTAATTTCTTTCATATTATTCTGCATCTTGTGATTGCTATCTCCCAATGCTCGTTAAATCAAAAGCTAACATCAACAAGGATAGAATTCTGCATTGAAACCCAATTCGATATCGAAGAATAATAAGAGAAATATTTTGAAGATAGGGACTCCACCTTTAGTGTTGAAACCACAAACTAGGGTTTTATTTGATCTCCAAAATTAGCTGGCTAATACTCCAACAAAGATATCTATTTTAGAACTCCTACAAATTCTCCTAAACATACAGATGCTTTGATGGAATTTCTAAAACAATAATATATTCCCTCAGATATTTATCCTAATGCCATAGTGGATATCGTAGGATCTTTTGGGATAAATTACATCTCATTATCGGTTGATGATAAGCCTTCCTCAAAATTACAAAATGATAATTTCAAACTTGGGTTTAGCACTCTGCAACAAAAAATACATGATATTAAACCAGAGAAATCTTGTACTTTGTCCAAAATGTTGAGTCCTACAAAATGTAGAGGTGGTGCTAAAAATAATGCTTAGTAAAAAAATAGACTTTTCTTAAAGAAGAAGAGTTATTTATATATACAAATATTTTTTGCTATAGAGAGAAATACTTTCCTTAAAGAAGATGAAAAACTATTCATAGATGAAAGATAACTGGAAATAAAAAGAGATATAGTGATTAAAAAATCAGGGGAACCATATGTAGAAAAGTTTATTTATTTATTTATTTATTTATTTATTTATTTGTGGAAAACATCCCAAAAGGGATGCCACTTTCGGGTAAGACCCAAGGAGGCAGGGGTATCCATTCCGCCAAAAACGCCTAGGACTCGGACCTGGCCTACCACCTTTGACATACTCAAGGAGCAAACAAACACACAAAACCAATTTAAAAATAAGTAAATAACAACAAAAATAATAAAATAAAATAAAAAACATGCTCCTTGAGTGTGTCAAAAACAAAAGCACAACCAAACACGCACAATAAGATAAAAGAAACCACAACACAAACCACATAGAAAAACACAAGAACCACATAACAAAACACAAACAAGACAAAAACAATAGAACACTACAAAGACATAACCCAAAAAAAACATGAAAAATAAACACAACCAAAACCTAAAAAATAAAAAAATAAAATAAAATAAAAATAAAAATAAAAAACAACCAACAACAGACAATAAACAAAAACAAAAAACATAGAAAACACTCACACATAAAAACATGAAATAACACAAACAAAGAGAAACCCAAGAACAAGAATGAAAAAAAACACAAGAACAATAACAAAAAACATAAAAATAAAAAAAAAAACAACAAAAACACATGAACAACAAAAAACAACACAAAGAACACAAAAACAAAACAAAACAAAAGAACCCACCCACCTTAAAAAACCCAAAAAAAATTTGAACATAACAATGACCTATCTAGACCAGAAGACTATTAAGGCAAGAATCAACAGAGGGAACAAAATAAAGAATAGAATGAGCTAGGGAACTAAAAAAAACTGAATGAACCAAAGAGAAGCAAAAAAAAAACAAGAAGAAACTAGGTACCTTCAGAACTGGAGCCATCCAAAGAAATGATAGAAAGAAGAGCTTCCCTAATTTGAGAAGCCCACCATATAGGAGGGTGGCCATAACAAGTAAGATCACCTTTGTCCAAAGCCCAATTAGCTAAAGCATCAACACTCTTGTTTTGATCTTTGACCACATGATTGTAATCAACTTTCAAAAATCCCATCCGGATTAATTGAATCTTCTCAATAATTCTTTTTATTCTCCAATCCACCTTATGATTCTTAGAAGGAGTCTTCAAGAGATTAATCATAAGTTGAGAGTCGGACTCAACTAACACCTTTTCCCATCCAACCTTAGTAGCCTCCTGAAGGCCTCTGAGGATACCATACCCCTCAACAAGGTTATTGGAAAGAATACCCAAATTCTCAACAAAAGTAAAAACCAGGGAGCCATCTGAAAGTCTACCAATTCCTCCCACACCGGCTTTTCCAGGGTTCCCTCTAGAGGCTCCATCAGTATTGACTTTTCCAAAATCCTTAGGAGGAGGTTGCCAATTTCTAGTCCTATCCATCTTACTAATACTCACATTCCCTTTAAGTTGGTTGCCCTTAGAAGATTTAATCTTCAATATTTGCATCACTTGATCCCATCTTTGGTGGGAGTTTTGGGGGTGATTAAGGAGTTGATGGACTGATTCAACTAAGTTGGCTATGGTCTTTTGCCAAATATAGTGAATATCCTTCCTATCTTGATTAAAAATTTGGCTGTTCCTTTCATTCCAAATATTCCAAAGAAGAATGGTAGAACCCATCCAAACTAATTGCCTAATAAAATGATCAACACCCTCTTGATTAGGCCAATCCCTCCAAAGTTGTTCAAAAGTAAAAAAATTGGACCACTGTAAGCCAAGTAAAGTGGCCATTCTCCTCCATAGCTCAGAGGCTAAAGTACACTCAATAAAAATATGGTTGATATTTTCTACATTCTCTTCACACATTTCACATCTAAAAGGGCCATGAAAACCACGCTTCATAAGTTGCTCACCAATAAGCACCCTACGATGCAATAAAATCCAATTAAAGAACCTCACCTTAGGCCAGATCTTTTGAGCCCACAATCAAGAAAATATGTCAGAAGAATGGTTGGGATTATTATGGCATAAGGTCAAATAACCTTGAGCAACTGAATACTCACCCTTAGTAGTGTTGTTCCATCCAAAACAATCTTTTTCATGGGACCAAGAGAGGGATCTCATATGAAGGATGCCTTGGATATCTTGTCTTTGCCTTTCTAGGATTTGAATAGGCCAGTCCTCAATAGGGATCCAATATCTACCAACCTTTGAATTACCAGTATGGTACCGACAATAATTAGCCACCTTTATCCAATTAGCTCGGTGAAGCTCCTCCATCCAAGGCCTCCAATCGGGAAACCGAGTTATCAAAGGCTTGTGACCATCCCAAGAATCTGTCCAAAAATTTGCATGTTGACCATTATGAATGATCCAAAATAATTTTTTCTTTATCAAATCCTCACCAGTCTTAAGAACTGCTAAAATGGGAGAACCTTTGGTAGGAAGTTGATAGCGAACAAGGTCTTCGGGACTTTTGTTCTCAGCATATTTAGCACGGAGATTATTGGCCCAAAGAGCATTGGGGTTATGCAACATCCTCCAATATAATTTAGCAGCTAAAGCTTTGTTGTTATTAATTGAAGACCGGAATCCTAACCCCCCTTCACTCTTAGGAAGACATAAAGTATCCCATTTCACCAAGGCCCATTTTCTTTTCTCCTTAGTACCACTCCAAAGGAAATGATGACTGATTTGATCCAATTCTCGAAGAACAACCTTTGGGATATTCAAAATGGAAGAAACATAAATAGGAATAGCTTGAAGGACTGATTTTACCAAGGTGATTCTACCCCTAGAAGAAAGCCACTTGTTGGTCCACTTTCCAATTTTCTTCTTGACTTTGTCCAACAACCAATTCCAATATTTATTTTTCTGCCTTTGAATATTTATGGGAATACCTAAATAAGTGATTGGAAGAGAGGTCTTCTTATATATTAATTTATCCAAGACCATGGATTCCTGTCTAGCAGAGCAAGTGAAAGAAAATAACTTTAGATTTGTCTTCATTGATCAAATGCCCGATAGCCTTAGAAAAATAGCTAATGATTTGCTTAATATTAGAAGCTTCCTTAATTGTAGCTTTACCTAAAAGAGTAGAGTCATCCACAAATTGAAGATGAGAGATAGGTCTAGCTCCATGAGCAATGGTAACTCCCTCAAGGGTTTTGTTTTCCCTCTTTTTGGTTATAGTCCTACCCAAGCATTCAACAAGAATGATGAATAAATAAGGGGATAGCGGGTCACCTTGCCTAATACCTCTAGAAGTAGGGAATGACCGAGAAGGCCTGCCATTGATAAGAACTAAGTAGGAAACTAAAGAGATACATCCCATAATCCAATCCATCCAATCCTTAGAGAAACCAAATTGCCTCAAAACTTTGATAAGGAAGTGCCAATCCACTCTGTCATAAGCTTTGGATAAGTCTAACCGAATGAACATGGAAGGAGAATTTTGCATATCCATGGAATGGATGGCTTCCTGAGCAAGAACTATCTCATCTACTATTTGACGTCCTTCCACATAACCCCCTTGCTCTGGGGAAATAATCTTATGCAAAAGAGGCTTCAACCTTTCTCGCCATGATTTTAGTAATGATTTTGAGAAGAACATTACATAAAGCAATAGGTCTAAAAGCTGAGATATGATCAACCTCTTGAGCTTTTGGAACAAGAGTAATATAATTTTTATTGATAACCTTCAAAATTTCTTTGGCTTTCCTGGCTTCTTCCACCACCTCTAATAAATCAACATGAAGGATATCCCGGAACTCTTGGTAGAACTCAATGGGAAAACCATCGGGACCTGGGGTTTTCCCTTTTTGCATTTTAAAAACTACTTGTTGAAGCTCATTGATAGTAACGAGGAGCAGTCAAAATAGAGTTCTCCTCATAAGTGATAAGAGAAGGGATTGCTTGAAGAACATTTTGTTGTGAAGCTGAGTCAAGAGGAGTAGCAACAAAAATATTGGAAAAGTAATCAACAACAATAGAGTTCATGCCATCCCAAGTATAAACAACATCTCCAGAATCTGATTTTAAGGAAGAAATAAAGTTGTGAGATCTTCGAGCTAGAAGATATTTGTGGAAGAAATTTGTGTTTCGATCTCCTTCTTTGAGCCATTGAATTCTAGATTTTTGCTTCCATAAGATTTCTTCTCTTTTTTCCCATTCCTCTAACTGGGTTGTGAGTTTAATTTCATCTGCACTTCTCTTCTCTGTGAGGCCATCTAAATGGATTTTCTTATTCAAATTTTCAATATGAGCAATAACTTCATGTTTTTTTTTATGAACATCCCCAAACTCTTTCCGGTTCCAAGTCTTGATTTTGGATTTAATGTATTGCAGTATTTTGGCAAAATAGAACATCTTAGTCCCATGCCTAGGTTTACCTTCCTTCCACCATTGTTGCACACGAGGTCTGAAGGAAATGTCTCTAAGCCACATTAATTGAAAACAAAAAGGAGAGAAACTCACATTGGTTTTCCACATTTCCACCATGATTGGCCAATGATCCGAACCAACATTATTAAGAGTCTTCACTTTAGGAATGTGACCATGGATTAAGAAATTTTTAGAGAGCAAAAACCTATCCAATCTCTCCATTATACAAGCTAAGCCTTGCCTTCTGTTAGACCAAGTCATAAGGCCATTATCTGGTTGGATATCCACAAGATGGAGGTTTGCAATATATTCGCTCATGAGGTCAGTGCTTTTGTCCAAATTTCTATTTCCCCCCTTTTCTCATCCAGAGAGGATGGTATTGAAATCTCCTCCGATCAAGATCCAAGCTTTAGGAAAATGAGAGATAATATGAGTAATATCCTTCCACTGTCTTCTTTTTTCCTCCAAATAAGTCGAGCATAAACAGTAATGCAGAGCATAATCTGGTTGGAATGTCTACTTTGAATAGCTATAGCCAACAAACCCCAACTACCAACCATATGGTGAATAACTACCTCTTTTGGGTCCCAAAGACAAGCAATGCCACCCGAAGTCCCTTGGGAACTGAGGGAAACCACTTTTCCAATTGGCCAAATTTTACTCGGCAATTGAGTCCATATCCTCCATTGACATCTTTGTTTCTTGAAGGAAAACAAGATGTGGATGATTTATCTGAATCATTCTTCTAATTTCATTTTGTTTTGAAAGACTCCCTTTGAGTCCTCTAATATTCCAAGTGATGATCTTCATTAATACCAGGGCTAAAAAAGTTGGGAAGGGCATTAATATTACCTTCCTCTACAAGCTTTTCACCTTCTTTTACCATATGATATTGATTGGTCTTGCGACCTGCTTTTTGATTAGAATCCATCTTCAATTTTTTTTCCCTATTTCTTGACTTATTCCAATTGAATCTGAGATGGCTTCTAACCTTGAAGAATGCTCATACACAACCAAAATTTTACTAGATGGTTCAACGGAGTCTATATTGGGACTTGCATTATTTGAAGTTTTGACATTTGAAAGATTGTTTTTCTTGTGTAAATTTTCTCCTTTTTTTTTCTGTTGAAAACCTTTGATTTGTTGGTTTGTATCTCGAAGTTCTTCCCTTCATATTTAAATTGTGTTTCTAAGATTTCAGTTTCCATTATTTCCTCTTCCTCACTTGGGACATCATTTGTGGAAAGGATTTCAAACATATTAGCAGGATGACTTTGATTGATCCTTCATAACTGGTTTTTTCTGAGTGTTCTTCTTCTTAGGTATTTGGAAACCTGCTGAGTTTATATCTTCTTTCTTTTGATCAGGAATTTTATTTGGGCAAGCACTGGCCAAATGACCATATTCATGGCAAATTCTACAATGAAAAGGAATGTTCTCATAGTCCACTACTTGCTCCCAAGTGTCTTCCCCAAATTGTAATGTGATATTTTTAGGTAGGGGTTTGTCAAAATCCATTAAAACACAAATCCGAGCATAAATAATATGTTCAAAATTTTGAGTACAATCAGCGAGTCATCATAAAAGTTCCTAAAGAGTTTCCAATTGAAGAAAAAATAGTAGGATTCCAAAATTCAATAGGGAGGCCAAAGAGTCTAACCCACACGGGAGCTATAGAAGGCATCTCTTCTTCGGCTTTAAATTTAGTATGCCAGGGCTTCATGAAAAGCCCTGCCCTTCCAAAAAACCAAGGACCCCCTTGAAAAGTTTTCTCTCTATCTTCATTATTAGCAAATAAAACAAGAAAATAACCATTTGGATAAATAGAGATTTGTAACTCACCTTTAGTTTTCCAGATTTTTGCAGCCCATACTTTGAAAGCAGATAGACTCGAACGAAAACCCATGAACCGATAAATTAGTCCTCTTTTTTCCAAATCTTCAATGCCAATCTGAATGTTACCCATATCAAGCTTAACAATAGGAGTTCCATCAGCTGCTTTAAGACATCCTGACTCCATTTTCCTGGGATCAATCTTAGGCATTCTTAGAGGTTTATGGGAAGCCCTAAGATTGATATTAGCATTGGGCTGAGGTTGTCCACCATGAAGGGCATCCCTAAAATTCATTTTTGGGACTGAGTCTTCGAAATTCTTACCCTTGATAGGGGTTTTCACAGTAGAATAATTTTGTGGGTGCACCTTAGCACCAGATTCACTTGAGATATGAGCCATTTTTTGATCAACTACTTGAAACTTGTTTTGTGATCTCTTTAATCCTTGCCCTAGACGTCGTGGAAAGGTATGGTTTTCACTTTTCTTTTGTGCAGCAAATTGGAAGTCGTTGTCACTCAAGTTCATAGTATGATCTATTGAAAGACAAATTTCTAACCCATATTGGATCCCCTGCAACATTTCTTGCTAAAATATTGAGCATAAACCACAAAAATATTGGCTTCTAGGGCCCGAAGGCCCTAAAAACCAACCTCTGGAGCTGCTTGCACTCAACCCAGATGAAACCCTCGCATAGCCGCTTGCCAAATATCTCGTTCACACATAGGGATGCGCTAGGATCTGTGTTGCTCCAAATGATATGAAAATTGGTGGAGACATTCTAGGGTTTTCCAGTCATCTACCCTCAAAATTTTAGCTCAATCTGAGTCCGGATGAGTGAGATATGGCCGAAACGAGTTCGGCAGTTTAGGCAGTCCTGCGAAAAACCAGAAAAGTTTATTTATTAGTAGCATGAAAGGATATATATTTATTAGGTATAAGGCACCCATTGTAATTTATTTTAGTTGAATTCAGAAAAATTTAGTTGGATTTAATCAAGCAATTGAAGAAATAAAAGTTTGAATATTGTAGCAGTAATTTGCAAAGTAATTTGTGGTTTATTTTCTTTGTTATGTGCTTATATATTTTTTTAGTTCTATTTTTGTTTTACATAATATTTTACCTTCTTTGCAAAAAAATATTTGGTATTATAGTAGTGTAAATATTATTCAACCTCAAATTCCTCTATTTAAGTGGGAGAACTATGATTTTAGAGCATTATATGAAGACACTATTTATTTCTTAAGATTTATGGGATTTTGTTGAGAACAGTTACACAAAATCTACAAATGCACAACCTCTTGCAACTTGGTCTCAACTACAATACGATTATTTAAAGGAAAACATAAGGACTCAAACACCCTTTTCTTAATTCAAAAAGTAGTAAAATAAATAGAGGGAAGTAAACTAATGACAAAGGCAAAGATGCAAAACCCTTAAAATAACCAATATTTCTTGTTGGGCTATGATAGGAATGCTCTGATAATGACTAGGGAGAAATTGGTGGTACAACAAAATGAACAAATCTCAAATAATGACAACATTGATAATGATAATAAGATAAGCAATTTGTGAAGGATCAACCAGATTTTTATTAAAAAAACTAAGAGCCTAAAAGAAGATATTAAATAAATTAACAACCTAAGAGAAGAAAATAATTCTCTTTTGAAGAAAGAAAAATATCTCCAATATTATGAAATAAATTTGAAGGAAGATATGAAAATATTAAGAGAATTTTTAAAACAAGTAGATACAAATGCAAAAACAAACAAGAGAATAAGAATGGATAATAAGTAGTTGGTCTATATCACCAACAATAGTGACAACCAATATGGTGCAATAATTCTTGCTTCTATTTTAAGACACTATAGATAAAGAGAATGACAAGAGAAAGAGAAAAATAAGAATAAAGAGACAAGAGATGAAGATGAACATCATGAAGTCATTTATTATTGTAATGGTTGTGACAAAGACCATGTTGTTGAAGAACATAGTAGTGATGAAGAGATTGGGTGCTTTTAAAGGTACACCAAAGGTATTGCCTTGAAGTTAATGAAAAGAATGGGATATAATAACAAAGGATTGGGAAGGAATGGGAAACATAAGAGAGCCCATAAATCCAAAAGTAAGATCAAATAATGAAGGCCTTGGTTATGTTGGTCAAACAAAAAGTGGCAACACCAAGTTTGTGAAAGAAGTCTATGTAGAGGATGAAATATTTTGTTGTAGTCATTGTGGACAATTAGGACATGTGATAGCTAAGTGTTGGGATTTGCATCCATGTGAGATTTATGGTGGAAAGAATCACCCTAAGAAATATTATTGACACAAATATAAAATGGCCAACAAAATATATGTTGATTGTGGTTGGATGGATGTGATGGAATGGGATAAAGTGAAAAAATATGGAGTTATTTTTACAAGAGAATGTTTTGTTTTCAAAAGAAAAAAAAAGTATAATATGAAAAAAAATGGTACTGTGAAGAGAGGAAGTCTAAAATAGAAATAACTATACAATTTCTATAACAAAGAATCCAGTTTCCCATAGAATTACTAAGATATAAAATACCACTTTATCAAAAATCTTGTGGCAAAAGGATAGATTGAATTGAAGTTTTGTAAAAGCAATAACCAAATTGCTGATGTGTTTACTAAAACATTATAAAAAAGGCATAAGTATGATAGATATGCTAATATTTATTACATTAAGCATTAAGGGGGAGTGTTATAAAATAATTCTTGATAAAACTCTCCAGTTATCGAGAGGCCCAGGTTCAAATATCTCCCCTCACATGTTGCGGATATGTTGTATATAAAAGGTTCCTCATCAAAAAAAAAAATAGACTTTTCTTAAATACAAAGAGTTGTTTATATATACATATATTTTTTGTTATAGAGAGAAATATTTTTCTTAAAGAAGAAGAAAATCTATTCATACATGAAAGACAACGGAAAAACAAAAAAAATCAAGGGAACTAGTTATAGAAAAGTGTTTTAATTATTAGCATGAAATAATGTATATTTATTAGGTGCAAGGCACCCATTGTAATTCAGTTTAGTTGAAATTTTTAGTTAAATTCAACAAAATTCAGTTAGATGTAGTCACACAATTAAAGAAATAAAAGCTTTAATATTGTAGCAGAAATTTACAAATTAATTTTTGGTTTATCTTATTTGTTATGTGTTTATATATTTTTTAGTTTTGTGTTTGCTTTGCATAATATGTTACATTATCTGCAAACTAATAGGTGGAGTCTATGATCAAAACTTGAGAAGGTAATCACTGTCTTGAATCTAAAGTTAAGGATTTTTCAAGGAAGAAAAAGGAAAAAGATGACAAATATGTCAAAGTAATACAAAAGCTCAAGCTCATTAAACTAGCTAAAGATTCCCACTAATAAAAATCACATTCATTTGACTCCACTTGATGAGCATACGAAGAACATGATGTACGCAAAATATTAGAATTAACTAGTGAAAAATGAACTGACTAAACTGAAACTTTATTTAGATAAATCTAAACAATAGATAACAAGATATTAGAAGTCTTATAAGTTGGATATGTTCTACAGTTGCTAAAAATGAAGGTAAAGAAGCAGATTCTATGAGATACAAGACAATGAATAGATGAATATTATCTTTAAATATATCTCAAATATGAAAAGCATGAAGTAAATAATGAAAATAAAGAATTGATGGGTATATATATATAGATAAGATTTATAACTAGAAAGTGAGGGCATAGATATATCTAAGTATCTTAACTTGTTAAGAATTAAGTTGGAGCATATGAAGAGATAAGTGAGTTTCATTACATATTATCATTGTTATCCATTTTCATCCAACCATTACTCATTCATTCCTATCATCCTGTGCATTATAATTACTGCTCGATTGAGGGGAAGTTGCCCCTCCTTCCATCAATTTTTTACCTAAGGGATTTCACTCCCTCCCTAACATCAATATCATTGCCTTGCATCCACTAATTACATTTATCCACCTCATCCATCCATTACAATCCTGCATCCAAATTCTAGACTACTAATTTTATATCCTTTTTGGTTTTGTGTATGTGCATCTCCTACTTTTGATTAGTGTTATTAATAAATGACATAAAATATTTGTAGATATTGTGTACATTTATATATCTTGCATTTTGTTTATTCCATCCTTGGTCCATCATGTCATGTTCACTAGTGTGTCGTATCATTTTTTCCACTATTTGGTACACCCATTCTCTCTCTCATTTGTTTGTCACACACCATACTTGTTTCAGTTGTCCCACTATCTTAATTTTCTCACACATAATGGTTGTTTCTATTATTAATCCATACCTAGTGCTCCACTCAACCTTTATTAGATGTCATCATGTCCTAAGAATACTTTGACCTCCCTTGGATAAGTTTATTCCCTTCTTGGACCAAATTCATATCACATCTTAATCACATTTTAAGTTTAGATAAAATGAATCCATGTTTAGCTCAAGCTATAAAGTGAATGGCCTCCCTTGCTCATCCTATCATGTGCATAATATGAACCCAAGGATCCATATTACCAAATTAAAAAAAACACAAAATATCACTATCCATGTCTTTCATCTCATCCTCATTGTCATTGTCATATCTTACATCCTATTTTTGTGTCATCATCATGATTAATTTATCATTTATTGGTTAAACTTATTTTTATTATGAAATGTATAAACCTGTATCCAATATGGTGGTCAAATAACAATATCTCAATCTAAACCATGTAAATAAGCTAATACATCATCATGCATCACCTCACCATATCAAATCCATGTCATCCAACATGACAAATTTATGTAAGCCATATACATGCATCAAGTACCTAAACCTAAACACCTTAAATACATACCTAATCACATCACATCATGTCAATATTATTCTCATAATCATATCTCTATCATGAATCAATTGATAAACCCCTCACATATCCATGCATACACCTCATATGTGTCCAAGAAAAAAAGAGAAACGAAGAGAGAAAATGTCATTAATCCAATATCCAAAAGCTCAATTCTGAACATCACACTTGTCCATCAGTAGAACCATTAAACATCATCAACCTTATTTTATTGGAACAACTCAGAACCATCCCATCTGCATCCACCACTTTTATCCAGGGCAAGTCGAACCATCCACCCCTTTTGGCCAGGGTAAAAATTTGAACCATCCACCCTTTTTGGCTAGGAAAAAAATCTAAATCATCCACCCCTTTAGGACAAGGAATAAAGTTGAACCATCCACTCCTTTTAGCTAGGGGAAAAAATCAAAACCACCCGATTAACAAAAATTTTAGAATATGATTCAACTTCATGCCTTTTTGCTTTCCTATCATAGTTGTAGCATGGCATTTAATTTTGTGTCCGTAGATTATATCTACTTTCATGTTCATAGAATATACTTTCTTTACTATCCTAGATTATATTTACCTTTAGATTTACTTTTCTGTAGTAGAGTAGAGCTTTACTTTCATTTCTTTTATCACTTTCATTGGATACATTTCCTTTCATCACTTTCATAGTGTAAGCCTCATACAAAGTGATCTTCTCTAGTACACCTAGTGGTTGTAGCAACTAGTTATCCATGCAATTCAATAGGATGACAATATTACCATAAGGACACTCATCATCAATTATCAATCACCAATCAATCAACACCCATCAATCAATCATTCAAATGTTTGTTTTCATATAAATTAGCTATACCTTTAGATTTACTTTCCTATAGTAGAGTAGAGATTTACTTTCATGTATTTTATTGCTTTCATTGGATAGCTTTCATTTCATAAATTTCATAGTGTAAACCTCGTACAAAGTGATATTATCTAGTACACCTATTGGTTTTAGAAACTAGTAATCCATGCAATTCAATAGGATAACAATATTACCATAAGGACACTCATCATGAATCATCAATCACCAATAAATCAGAACCCATCAATCAATCATGCAAATACTTGTTTTCGTAGAATAAATTTACTTTCATGCAATTTTCTACTTTCGTAGATTAGCTTTTATTTTTTTCATAGATTATATTTTCTTTCATGTTCATAAATTAGATTTACTTTCCTATTTTAAAGATTAGATTTACTTTCCTATTTCGTAACTTTAGATTTGCTTTCCTGTTTTGTATATTAGATTTACTTTCCTATTTCTTAGATTATATTTCCTTTCATGTTTGTAGATTAGATTTAATTTCATGTTTGTAGATTAGCTTTCCTTTCATGTTCATATATTATATTTACTTTCATATTTATATATTAGCTTTACTTTCATGACATGTTGTTATTGCCATATAACACATTTACTAGCGTTTCAAGTGAGCCTCGTACCCAATGATGTCCTTTAGTCACTTCGAGGTTGCAAAAATTGGTTATCCATGCAATCTAGTAGGATGAGAAGATTACCATATGAACACTCAGTTTTTCAAGCAATGTAGGATTGTGCATCATAGTTAGACATTAAAATAAAAATATACCATAATTTCCCCCTTTTTCCCTACCAAGCTTCACTCTTCCACCTTTCCATCCATCCATTGCCTATTCCTTATTTTCTATCAAGTGATTCATCATTTTCATCTATTTTCTTCCTCCATAAAATCATCCCTTGAGGGGGTAGATATATAATACCCCTAAAATTTTGTTCCAAATAATTCCAATACCTAAACACTCAATTTTAGAGTCACAAGTCCAAGAATATTTGCATAAGGTAATCATTAACCCCTTATGTTGGGGAAAATAGTCGAACTTCTCTCCTTCAATAAAAACTCCAATTCAATCCCAATTCGGTAAGATCCATGCCTATGCATGTACAGTTTATACATGCCTATGCTACATCGAGATGGAACTACATAAGAACACTTACAATTGATGGTAGCATTGTGAGAACACCTACCATATGAATAGCTTGCTCATAAAATCAAAGTGATCTCCTCAATATGTGAAAGGAAAATATTTAAGGAAAATTATTCATTCCATAATTGGATCATCCTACAATACTCTTGATTTGAAGAATTCTCACATCACTCTCCCCAAGCCAAAAGTCATTTTCATCATTCGCCAATCATTGTCATCCATTCCTCATCATTCATAATAAATCCAGTGGCTGATGTTATATATTTTTTGCATTGCATTGTGTTCACGCACAATGCAGTACAAAAAGGGGAAAATGTAGACACCAAAAACATATCATTTTGCATCCCCTAAAAACCTAAAATTTTGATTATTTTTACAAATTTGTAATTTCTTCTAATTCCTCCCAAAACCTTCAAATTACCTAATTTTCTCATTAATTTCCTCAATTTTTTAAAATTTCTTCTTTAATTTCCCTAAAAATCCTAAACCCTAATCAAATTTCCTAAATCATCTTCTAAAACCCCTAATTCATAATCAATTTCCCCAATCAAATTCCTAGTCATTTTCCAAACCCCCAAACCCTCCTCAAATTCCTCATAATATTAATTAAATCTAAATATTATAATTAAATCCCTAATTAAACCCCTCATCATCCCCTAATATCTAACCAAATCTCAAGGGAAGTACACAATGAATTTTTAAATCTTATAAAAAATTCCAAAATCTCAAAAAATCCCCACATATCCAAATCAACCCTTATAATCCCAATAAAATCCCCTAGGAATCACCACCATTAAATTCCTAAATCCTCATACACATTTCCCTCCACTTTTGGATGATTATGAATTTCCCCTAAAATACCAAGTCGACTCTCCCTCATAAATCCACATGTGAATCCTCCACCCACCTTGCATTTTAATAATTTTAAATTCCTCTTCACTCTATCCAATGTGCATTTTTTTATTATTTTGTTCCATCCAAGGATTCCACTCCAAATGATAATTTATGACACTTGGGTGGGCGATAATTCATCCTATCCAAGGTCATATATTTGAAGGATGCACAACCCTCCAAGAAAATCCTACAGATTTTCCTTGGTCCTTGTACGTGCCACCTAGTTGCCACCTAATGCCAACTCAATACCTTGTGATCTTATCCACCCTTCTAAATTTATATAAACACCCCTTTCATTTTCTCCCCACCTTAAGAAGAACAATCAAATACCTAGCCAAAAATCTACCCAATTCTCTCTAGCCACTTCCCTTGTACATCTTGCCACCACTCATAGCCATCATCCTCTACATATCCATAGACAATCATGAATATGGAGATGATTCCCACATCCTCATAATTTACTTTTAAAACTCCCTGCACACAAAGTCTCATATCGACCCCAAACTATCATTGAAGGTCTATCATAATCCTTGGGAGACCTACACAAAATCTCATCAATGCCTAAGTATAAGACATATTGGTCGTATCATCCTGAGATGGTCAATAGTCACCACCATCTCACCTCGAGAAATTTTGCAAAAGTTATTATCTCACCCTAAGATGATCACGGGTCAAAGATCAAATTGCCTCAGATGTTAACCATCAATAGATAAGCAAGGTAAAAGGAGGTATACTTTTAATGTTTTACAACATTTACATATATTTTGGTTTATTCCATTAGCATTTGAGAGATATTTGTTCACATATTTCTTGGATTGGGCCCAACTAAGGTGGGCCTTTTTGGTATTACTATTTTTTTGTTGTTGGTTGTGTGTAAGTATTTTAGAGCTAAAGGCAACAAAGGATGGTCCAAGCATGCTCAAGCTTATAAAAAACTTGTCTATCTTTGATTGTGGCAAGAAAAAAATTGATTAGGCATCATTAGTTGTATCGTTTGTGATATAAAAGAAATTTCGTCAATCCTGAGGAATCTATGTTGTAAGCCCTTAGAGAGCCTCCTTGTAAAGGAAAAGGAAAAAATTGTAATAAAATATTATCTTTCCTTTGCATATGTGTATGGTGCTTTTCTCATACTACATAGCCATGCCTCTTTGAGAGGTCCTCTCAGAGGTAGAAGGAGATGAGCACATAAGAAACACCCATTGTATTATATATTTTTGAACTTAGGAGACCCAAGCCCATGCTATTTTACCTGAAACTGATATATGGAGATTAATTGATACACAACTGCATATTTTACTTAGGTTCCAACACTTTAGTAATGCCAATAAAGGTGGCATAATCACTTGGTTTACCACTAGAATATACCAACAATAAGATGGTGCGGTTAGATGGTACTCTAGTGCTAGTTTTTTGTCTCATCTAAGACCTTACTTTAGCACTTAAAGCATTCCCCAATTGATTGATTCATCAAGAAATAGTGATTATTGATCCCCTAGTCTCATTTGGAATATGCCTTTCAGAGACTTCATCACTAAGATCAAAGGATACTTGTTGCTCGATTGGACCCACATGCTACTCTAAACCAAACAAAAAACTAATTCTATTTTTTTTTAGAACCCTTCCACACATATCATGTAGAGAAAATACCTTTTAGGAGGGGTTGGAAATATCAGGCCTACCTAATAGAAGAAGAATTTTTGGACTCTAGCTACTTCGTTGACAAGATGAACCCATATATTCTCAATGACTACTTAGAAAAATGGGAATTTGAGATGTGGAGACCAGATCCTGGCACAAAATCTGAGCTAGATTGTATGGGGTGATTTTTTACTAGGTACTTTCCTTTGTACATAGTCAAAAAAATGCATATATATAGAATAAAACTTTGGCAATATCAAGAAATTTTTTGATGCCATGGTATTAAAGGTTTACAAAGTTGGAGCTTCCAAACAATCATGACTACACACCTGATAGAGGGATGGTGTTTCTAGAGGAGAAAACATGGAAGTACATGGTAAAAAAGGTCTTACTATGTGGCCCCAAATTCAGCAACCATGATGGCACACAACCCAATCACCATGGGAATAAGTGTGTACAAACAACAAAATTTGGCCATCCAACGAGCATGATGATCAACACCTGGAAAATGATAAAGAAACACCTAGAGAGCCAAGACACTCAAATTGTCAAAAACCTCAGGGTAGGTGATTACACTATGTTTTGTGAGCCATATTTGGGAGAAGGATAATGATAGGATATCTATAGTTGACTTTTTAGCACCTCATATATTGTCACTAGGCCAAGTATAAAAGAAGACAACTACCACTATGAAGCACAAAGGAAGGTAAAAAAACTTGCAACTACTATCATAGTTGCCCTAGATTAGTTATCATAGGATAAGTACACCCATGACCCATTACACATATGAAGTGACCATTATTTCTAAGACACTAGAGAGATTGACTAGAAAAGGACCATGTTGAAAGGTGACAACAAATCTAAAAATCTTAGATCCACTAGGTGATGCTAACCACCTAATACAAGCAAGTGAAAATACTTAGCCTTTTCTGTGATAGCTAAGCCTATCCATACCATAAGTGGATACCCTAGATTATTTTTGGTGATAGCTAATGGAACTTCAAAATGTGTTGGATTTCTATTTACTTAGTACATATTGATCCACTCCCCAATTTAGGAGGTGGGTTTGGAAACCAAGCAGATAACTACAAGTGAGTGGGTTGTAATGATAGTCTTGGTTCATTTTACATATGATGCCAATAATAATCTAAATAAATAAAACCCACCACACTCAAGTAATGTAATGGAATTCCAAAAAGGGACAATGACATGAAATTGAAAGAGAACAAAAGGGCCTAAACCAGGCCTAGGAAAACACACTCATCGACCAAAAGTCTAAAATGTTTCTATCCAAAGGCTAATATCTAAACATTCTATAACAAGGGGAGGGTCATTCACTTGATCATAGGACTCACACTAAAAAAACATCATCAAGTAATAGGTCCCATAAAGTTTATGATGTATACATCCTCCTTTCCTCGAATTTTGTTATTAGTTTTACTTGATTTTTAGCTTCCAAATTTTGACTATGTGTCCAATGGACAAAATAAGAAAAATTTAGGTCCACTCCTTCAGAAAATTGAGAAGCCTTGAGAGCCTCCAAATCTATCGGGAACTTTTCCCTACAATCCCACTTCACTCCAAGCTAGATGAGTCAAAATTGGGACTAGCCATGGCTATATTTTTGAAAGGCACTTCCCACCTCCAATTGGAAGAAAGGTGTTAGCTTTTGATGCTATAAACTTAAAGTAAATGCAACCACAAGTGATGAAATAAGAATGCAATGGTATATCTTTGATAATGGTAATCTAATAAACATGTAAAAAGCATGATAAATTTATAAAATAACTCATTAAGTAGCCATTAATGAAAGCTCATGAAATTTTGAACTTGTTACAATATGTGGAGATCTCAATGCTCCATTATTCATACAAGTTACACATTGTAACTACTATTTGTCTACTCTACTAACTATCATTTATTATAACTCTCACCCCCCTCTATTACTACTATTAAAGGCATATATATATATATATATATATATATATATATATATATATAAATGAGATGACTCTTGGCCTTCCATATTCTTATGAATCTTTGTGTTCCTATCCTATAGACTCATGTACATGTGGAAACCATGCAAATTTACATCATTACACATTCTAATAATACTTGTACATTTATTACAATACATAAAGTAAATACTCAACCCTTAATCTAAGATACTCACCTAATATAATGATGTACCTAAGATGCTACATTAGCATATACCAAATAATGTAATATATTCCAACACCCTCCTATATTACATAATTTGGATATTAAATACTTTAGTCTTCAATATGGTCTTCGTCCTAGTTTTAGAATTTGAGCTCTTCTTTATTGCCTTCTTTATTTTGCTCCCTATTTGTATCTTGATCAAGTAAATAGTTAGTATCTTCATAAAATGCTAAGTTTTATGAGAGAAAATTAAATTCATGTTCATATGTAGGTTCTTTCAATTCCTAAATTTCTTGAATATCTTGAACTAAGTGTCCTTTTTGTTTTTTAGATTCAAGATAGTGGTTTTATTCTTTCCTTAAAATATCTTGGCTAAGGTTTTCTAAGCTTCTGTAGAAGTTGTTGTTGAACTAATGTATGGTTGTATTTCATATGAAATTGTAAAATTTATTATCATGAGTGTTTTTACTTCATTTTATTCGAACTTTTGAATCTCACTATCCTCTGTAGTAGGTTTAGTTTTAACTCCTTTAAAAATATTCCAAATCTTTTCAACTATCAATATTGACCTCATTTTATTTTTCCATGAAGCGTAATTAGGTCCTTTAAGAAGTTGGGATTTTGTAAGAATGAACTTATTTGTTGTCATGATGATGCTTGTAAGCTACCTTATATCTCCCTAGAGTTTTGAGTATATGATTAAATACTATCTTTCAATTCTTCAACTTTTGTAGTATTCCTTTTAACTCCCAAGTATTTTAGTAAAATATCAAGTTTGATAAGATCTTTTTTATTTCTCAAGTTTTTTTAAAATACTTTCTACCTTGCAAGTTTTTTGAATGTACTATGATCTTGATAGTATGCTTAGATTTCTTAGTTTTCCTAGAGTTGAATCCCTTTTATATCCCTATTTGGAAATTTAGAAACTATGGTTATTTGCAAATTTAATTTCTATGTAGAATTCCTTTTTCCTTTAAATGAGTTGTTTGCAAATATTTTTTTATGCTTGAATAAAGTAATTCAAATGCTTTCAAATATTTTAACAAAGCATTTTAAGGTTGCACTATATCAAATAAATTACTTATATCTCCAACTATCTAATTAATCTTAAGCATTAAATATTAACTAGTTTTAACCTTAGTAATAAAGTTCCTTATTCCTCCTTTACTTTAAAAAAATTACACTTTGATTAAAATGAATGCAATACCTTCTTTATCTTTGGCATGCACTGAGTCTGAAGTCTTCCTCCTTTTTATTTCCTTGCAAGTTGCACTTTCCTTGAGATGCTATTCAATTCCCCTTCTCCAATGCTTATGACAACATTAATTGCACTTGTTTTTGGCACTTCAAAATGTTGACTATCTTCAATGTGCTCTCCAATTGCACTTATTGGTTACATTCTCATTGTGCGTTGGGTTTACCTCCACTTTGCTCTTATATGTTATTCTCTATGTATTCCTTATATGTATTCTTATTGCATGGATAGATGTAAGAATTGTCACTAATGCAAGGCATGTGTCTGCACTTCCCTTGGAGTTTTCTTTGGCTATGTGACACTTGGTGGTAGTGGATCTTCAACTTCTTCACCCTCTAAGTATTGAAAATTCCTTCTGTAATATTATTTATCCTCCTAATGCACTCTGTCTACCTTACAAGTGGTATAAACTCTCTTGTGTTAGGTATGGCATTATCATATCTCTAACTGGCACTCTTATTTACACTATAACATTCTTCTAGGTGGTGCTAATACTCATAATCCTTCTTCCATGTGGCACTTGTGAAGTGTAACTCCTTCTCCATGCACTCTCTTTAACATAGCACTATTTTTCACTGTAATGTTCTTTACTTGGAACTATAACTTCTTCAATGATGAGCCCTCCTTTGCAATATCCCTTTGCTTCTTGAATGCTCAATAACATATGATACTACATAGATTATTGTTTTTCTTAGTTCTCAGACTTCCAATGGTGGAATATGCTTGGTTCTTGCACTTCCTTTGCTTTCTTGGGGTGCTATGGTAATTAAACCTTGTTGTTGTATGTAGAAATGCAGAGATACTTGCCCTCTTTTGCTTCAAATCTTCACCTTGCCTTCATAATATGGTGGATTCTCATTTTGGACATGGCAGTGGTGCCTCTTCTCTTTGCAAGCTATGGCAATGGTGGTTTTTACATTACCCTCTCCTCCTTGAAAACTCTTCTACTATTTATGCTTGATGGCTCAATGCTCGGTACTCTTTCCAATGGTGATTCCAAGCTTCTAAACTTATGCCAATACTATACCTTTTGGATAGCTTTGATTTTCTCTATAGTATATCCAATATTTACTTTAGAATAATGTCTTATTTGCTTTCAATAGATAGTAGGAAGTTGATATTTTTTCTTTTAAATATATCTAACTCCTCTTTCTTTTGTGTAGGTTTTAATACTTTGTAAAAACTATATTTTGCACCCTTGAAGACATAAAATTGAAACCTTCCTCTTGCAACTTTAAACCCTTAAATTTGGTGATTTTTTTTTTGAAAAAAATGAAAAACTTATATTAATACAAAGAACTAATACAAACGGGAGAAAACTCATCCCAACCAAGAGCAGAGACCAAAACAACAAGTGCAGAGCAAAAAGTCAACACTTTCCAACACAAGGCACAGAAGTCAACAGGGCGCGAAACAGTGACATGTCACGAAATCACGACAGTCAGCCCCGTCTCGGCCGCGTCGGTGCCACCAGTCGCGAAAACGTGACATGTCGCGATATCGCGACAGCCAAAGCCCTCGGCACCCGTTTGCCAAAAAAGTCACGAAATCGCGACGGCAGCTCCCTCCGGCGCCCCATCGCCAAAGGTGTCGCGAAATCGCGACTAGAAATCCAAAAAGCTCCATATCGCCGAAAAGGTCGCGAAATCGCGACGAAGTGTCTTCGAATCGCCCAGCCAGCAAAAGCGTCGCGATATCACGACGAGTTTTCCATTTGGCGCCCTGGCCGCAAAAGCGTCGCGATATCGCGACAGTTTTCCTCCAAGCCACTTATGTGCCAAAAGTGTCGCGATATCGCGACGAAATTTTCTTTCTGCACCCGATCACAAAAAGTGTCGCGATATCGCGACAAGTTTTCCACTTTGCATCCGGTCGGCAAAAGAGTCGCGATATCGCGACAGGTTTTCCTTATGTCACCAGTTCGCCAAAAGTGTCGCGATATCGCGACGAATTTTCCTTTCATCTCCCAATCCTCAAAACTGTCGCGATATCGCGACGAGTTTTCCACTTTGCTCTCCATCTTCAAAAGTGTCGCGATATCGCGACAAGTTTTCCAGATGGCACCAAGTTGCCAAAACTGTCGCGATATCGCGACGGTTTTTCCTTGCGGCTTCCAAACAGCAGAAATGTCACGAAATCGCGACGGATTTTGCACTTTGCTCCAATTCACAAAAATTGTCGCGATATCGCGACGGTTATCCTCCTTGTCAACCCTGCGCCAAAAACGTCGCGAAATCGCTGCAGCTTCCAGCCGAAGGCCGCGATGGCGCACCAGGTCGCGAAATCGTGACAACTTCCCTCTTAAGGCCTCGACAGCAAAATAGGTCGCGATATCGCGACAGTATCTCACCAAGGGCCGCGATAGCGCGACATGTCACGATTTCGCGACAGGAACCCGCCAAAGGCCGCGAAGGCGCAACCTGTCACGAAATCGTGACAACTTCCAGCTAGAGGCCGCGACGGTGCTACAGGTCGCGATATCACGACAAAAACCTCCCTTAGCATCAAAAACTCTGCACATTATTTCAGAAATCGTTCAAGGCCTTGCCTAATCACTGCATCCTCCACAGGCAAATCACTGTGCAGCTGCATCCCAACCTCCCTCTCGGCACCCATCTTTGCAAGGAAATCGACCGCCTTGTTGAGATCTCGGTTCACATGGACGGGAATCACATCATCAAGTTCCCTCCATAGCTCCTTGATTTGAGAGACCAGAATTCGCAACCTCCAGGCTTTCAAGTCAAAGTTCCTCATGCAATCAAGAGCGCCCACCAGGATTTGGGAGTCAGACTCGACAATTATCTTCCTGTGTCCCTGCTTGACAGCCCAGATGGAGGCAGATTTGATAGCAAAGGCCTCTGCTTCATTGTTTGTGGCACATCCCAGTCCCTGCAACTCCCAATAGAGCACAGACCCAGCATGATCCCGGCACACTACTCCAATTCCAGCACTGCCCGGATTGCCTTTTGCAGCTCCATCAGTATTGATTTTGATCCAGCCTTCTGGGGGATGTTTCCAACTACCTCTCACCTGTCTCTCTTGATCAGCAGCTCCCTCTTCCAGTGGCTCAGAAGCAGACTGATTTTCCTCCTCAGCATAAAGGGCAACCGTTTCCACGACTTTGCTCCAGATGACCTGCCAAATTCCATCTAACGAGGAGAATGTTTCCCAAAAAATACGGGCATTTCTCTCCAACCACACCTGCCACCAGATAAAGAGTAAACCAAGCTCCCAACCAATTCGAAGAGCTTTAGATTTAAATCTACCTCTCTTCCAGCTTTCCCAAATATTGGTCCGAGTCAAGTCACCGTTAGCCTGAAGTTTAAAATGGGAGAACCAACGCTTCCAGATTTGCCTTGTGAAGGGACATTCAAACATTAGATGATCAGCAGTTTCCTCATTCTTGTGGCATAACACACACTGAGAAGGACCAATGATGCCTCTAATTCTGAGATTGTCAAAGGTGAGAATTCCATTGTGCATAAACTGCCAGGCAAAGAAGTTCACTTTCGGCCAACCCTTGGAATGCCATATCTTCCTCCAATCTTGGACCGGAAAAAAGTGTGGGGGGGGCTCTGGGAGGATCTTATTGTATCCCTCCTTCACAGTATAAACCCCAAGGTTCCCATAGCCCCAAGCTAGTTCATCCTCCTCATCTCTCCCAGTAAGAAACCGTTCTGTCAAAATTTTAGACAAGATGGGTGCCAGCTCCGGAGGGATTGGAATTGGCCACTCATCCAGCCGCTTGAACTTTTTGATCTTGTACTCCCCCAATTGGCTGGTATTAAAATAGCTCTCGATTTGGATCCAGCCCTTATCTTCTATAGCAGATTTAATCGGTTGCAATTCGGGAAACACAACAATGATGGGGGGATGCTGGTCCCAGGAATCAGTCCAGAACCGGGCCTTCTCCCCTCTCCCCACTTTCCAGAACAATTGATCTTTAATAAGTTGAGATCCAAGCTTGAGAGCCTGCCACACTAAGGATCCATTACCCTCCAGAGGGAAGCGGCCCACATCATTGGGATGAACATACCCCAAGTATTTACTAGAGAGGATTCTGCTGAAGAGGGATGTTGGCTGGGAGATCCACCTCCAGTACAGTTTGTCGGCCAAAGCTTTATTGTTAAACTTGGAGCTTCTCAGTCCCAACCCTCCTTTTTCCTTGGGTTGGGTAACCTTATCCCAGCCAACCAGGGCCCATTTCCTCTCTCCTTTTGCACCTTCCCATAAAAAACTTCTAGCCATTCTCGTCCTAGCTCTTTCCAAATAGAATGTGGGGCAGCCAGGATGGAGAATTTATATATTGGCATAGCCTGAATAACTGACTGCAGGAAAGTTAGTCGGCCCCCATAGCTTAACCATCTATGAGACCAATGATTCATTCTATCTTTGATACCATCCAAAAGATCCTTCCAGATATCAATTTTTAGTTTTTTGAAATGCAGAGGAACCCCCAAGTAAACTATTGGGAGAGAGGTCCTAGTGAATCCCAAGATTTCAATTACTCTGTCCTGTAACCTTTGGTCAAGATTGAAGAAGACCACTTTGGATTTTTTATCATTGATGACTTGGTTTGAGGCCCGGAGGTAGACGTTTAGAGTATCTCTGATTCCTCTTGCTTCCCTGAGACTGGCCACTCCAACCAATCCAGTATCATCCACAAACTGTAAATGAGTCAAAACTTCAGCCCCGACCTTAATACCTGTTATCAGACCTTGAAGTCTTCTTCTCAGGAAGAGTCGGCCTAATCCTTCAGCCAAGATGAGGAAGAGATAAGGAGAGCAAGGGTCTCCTTGACGAAGACCCCGTGAGGCTCCAAAAGGAGGCGAGGGAAGCCCCTTGATTAGAACAGAGTATGAAGGCGTAGAGATACAGCTCATGACCCAGTCTGTCCAGTCCTGAGAGAAACCAAAGGCTGCCAACATCTTTGCCAAGAAGCCCCACTCCACCCTATCATAAGCCTTGGACATATCCAGTTTAATGAACATTCCTTTGTTACCAGATTTTTGCATTGTATGGATAGCCTCCTGGGCAAGGATCACTCCATCCAAGATCTGTCTCCCTTCAACAAAACCCCCTTGCTCAGAGGAAATTATATTATGAAGGAGAGGTTTTAGCCTTTCAGCCATAATCTTAGTGATTATTTTATAAATCACGTTGCATAAGGCAATAGGTATGAAATCAGATATATGAACCCCCCCTCCCCTTTTGGAATTAGAGTGATGAAGGTGTGATTTAGAGCTTTGAGCATTCTTTTATTAGTTCTGGACTCCTCAGTGACAGCCAAAACATCCTCCTCCAAGGTATCCCAAAAGGCCTAAAAAAACTCTATAGGGAAGCCATCAGGCCCGGGCGATTTACCAGTGCTCATCCCAAAGACCACCTTCTTGAGTTCATCTCTATCAATGGGTCTAAGAAGGGCCTGATTCTCTTCGTGAGAGATAATAGAGGGTATGACATCAATAACTTCATTTTGGGCTTCCACATCTTGCTCCAAACTTTCCTTAAAGAGTTTTGAGAAATACTCCATTGAGTGGGAATGCATACCAGGAAGAGTGTCAAAAGAGTGTCCATTCTCATCTTGAAGGAATTCCATGTTATTCATTTGTCTCCTAGCACAGGCAGAACGATGGAAAAATTTTGTATTTCTATCTCCTTCTAATAACCAAGTGTTTCTTGCTCTCTGTTTCCAATAAATCTCTTCTTGATTATCAATGTCCTCAATCGCTCTGCGCAAAGCATCATCCTCGGTTTTAAGGTGCTCAGTAATTTTTCCTTCCCTGAAATGTTTTTGCACCTCATCCCATCTGGCCAACAAGGGAGCCCGTTGGAGCTGGAAGTCAGATTTGTTAGTTTGCCTCCACTGTTTCAATTTACACTTGACAAAATGAAGCTGTTTGTGAAATTTGAACATTGCTGTCCCAAAAGGTAGGCGGCCTTCTTCCCACCACTGAGGAATTTTTCTTCGGAGGTCCTCTTTTTGCAACCAAAAATTTTCAAATTTAAATGGCTTGTGGTACTGCCCTGTCATAGTCCCTCCCTCCAACAAAATGGGAAAGTGATCTGAAACTGGGCCTTCCAAAATCTGAAATTTAATATTCCATTTAACAAATGCCTCCTCGGAGACCGAAACCGGTCTAGCTTTACCTTCCTGTTGTGTGGCTCTCTTCTCTTGTTAGTCCAAGTAAAGTAAGTGCCAGGGCCTTTGATATCAACAAGGTGAAAGGCCTGGACTTGGGCAATCAGAAGCCGGTCCCCTGGATCCAAAACTGGGAAACCACCTTCCTGATCCCTGGCAGATAATTTGGCATTAAAATCCCCAGCAATAATCCAATCAAAATCTTCCCGGGAGGATCTCATGTTATGAACAACTTTCCATTGAAGCCGCTGGCCATCAATGCTTTGAGCCCCATAGAAGTTTGTAATTAAAACATGTTCAGCAGTAACAATGTTCCTAAAAAGGGATGTGAGAACACCCCTCCAAGCTATATGTTCTATTGTTGTCCATTCCAGAGGGTTCCAAAGAGTAACAATCCCCCCCGAAGCACCTTGAGCAGCCACATCCATATAACCAGTGCCCCGCCATATTCTACTGACAGTTTTGCACATAAGATCTAAAGACATTTTTGTCTCCTGAATGAGCAAAAAGTCTATTTTACATCTTCCTAAAAGTCTTTGAACAGCATATTGATGGGTTCTGCTGTTTAAACCCCTAACATTCCAGGATTGAATAATCATTGGAAACCTTGAGAGCAATAAGAATCAATTGTTCTCACCGATCCTCCATTGATCAGCTTGTCCCCTTGCACTACTAGTAAATCCTTATTGGATTTTCTGCCCGCTCCTTGGGAATTACTATTTTTAGACCTCTTCTCAACTTGGGTGATCCCTAGAGCTGGTCTTTCTCTATTCTTTTCTGCACTTCCCATGTTGACATCCTTAATAACTGGCTGTGCTGGGGAATGGATTACCAATGCCCCTGGGTTCGCTGGCTGCAAAATCTCAGAGGGTTCAATCACCTGTTCTAAAATAGGGGTAGATGAAGGAGGAGCATGAGAATGGATGTTATTATCCTCAACATTCCCATCCACTCCTTCCATGACTTGGTCTTCTTGATCCACTAGGGATTTAAAGATTTCATACCGGTTGGTTGGCTTGAGTTGAGCCTGCTCCTTGCCATTTTTCTTTTTGTTTCTCCTTCGCTTCTGCTGTTCAAAGCCATCTTTCTGGGCATCAGAACCTTGCGGGGTATTGTGTGGTTCTTTGACCGGAGTGAACTTACCCTCTCTGGGGCGATTTGGCATTCCCAACGGAGCCTCCGCTTTTGTACTCAAAATATTCGGGCAGAACCTAGCCAAATGTCCATGCTTATGGCAAACTCTACATCGAAAAGGTAGGGCTTCATAATCTAACTGCTGGATCCAGGATTGTCCTGCCAACTCCAGTTCCACCTCGGTGGGTAGCGGCTGGCTAATATCCATTTCTACACAAATTCTAGCAAAGACAGCAGTGTTTCCCTCTATGGTATCTTTGGAGACTCCCAGATATCTACCTAGTGAGTTACCAATCATCTCAAGAACCTGCTCACCCCAAAACTCCATCGGGAGAGCGTACAGCCGGATCCAAACCGGGACAGCCGTGGGCTCAATGCGAGGATCGAAACCCACTCTCCACGGCTGGACAAATAACCCTGTCGGGCCGTGGCTTCTCTTTTCTGATTCAAATGCTCTGTTTCTATCTGCTAAAGAAGAAAAACTAATAATGAAATATCCATTGCTTATAGGCCATAAGGAGTACTCACCGAGTGGCTCCCAGTTCTGTCTAACCCAGGTATGCAAAAAGTTCAGAGTAGGTCGGATGCCCATGAATTTGCATATCAGGTCATGGTTAGCACGATAACTGATTGTATCCTCGACCAGCTTTGGTTCAATGACAATCTTGGGTCTAGAGGCGGATTGCGGGAGGCATCCATTAACTCGGTGTGCAGATGAACCCTTGCCAGCATTCTTGAGTAGCGTTTGATAAGCACTCCGCTGAGCTTCATCGGTGGAAGACGCAGGATTGTCTTTTAATATCTCAGCATAAGAGCTCTTTTTCCCATCGAGCGAACCTGGAGGAGACCCCATTGGGCCCTCCCGGGACAGCGGACGAACCTTCAGAGTAGAAAAAATTCAACCCACCAAAGTCCCTGGTAGATCCTTCCCACCAGAAACCCTAGAGCTTCGACCGACGACTGCTCAAAAATTTTCCCGCCAAATCGCCAGAGCTCCGTTTTGAATCACTTTCCCTTCCTTAATTTGGTGATTTTAAAACTTAATAATAATATAAATATGAATGTTTAAATAATGAAACTTTCACACCAATGTTGCATACCTTTTTAGTATTTTTTTGATAGCTTGATTTCTTGGTGATTTAGATCACTTAGTTGTTGCCCCGAATTTGATAATTTTGTAGCTCCAATTTGTATTACTTTTCTGATTTAAACTCATCTATTTTTCAGCTCTTCTTGATGTTCAAATCATATCCTTAACTATCTTGGTTTTCAACTTTATAATTCCTTTAAATTTCTGCCCAAATATGTAGTTTTGTAGCTTCAACTCTCCTCCAATTTGCTCTCTTAAATTCTGAAAATTAGCAGCTATTAATGCTACCCAAATGCTTCTCTCTTGTTGTCCTCGAATCTTTGGAATTTTTAGGTTCTAACACAATCAATTTATCCTCCAATATTTTGTCTAATGTGCTACCTTTAAACTATAAAATTTAGTAGGAAACTCCAATTTGTAGATATCTTTACCTCTTCAATTTCTATTGTAAAAATTAGTAACCTCCTTTTCTGAAAGTTGGCCTTCAAGCCTTCAATGGAAATCTTCAAACCTCTCAAATTTGGTGGTCTCTTCTACCTCTTTTCTTCTTCAGTCTCCTTTTAAAATTCTAACTTCAATTATACCCTATTTCATAGCCTTATTCTCAAGAATATAAGTGTCTTGAGGTCTTCAATAATCTCCTCCAAAATTTGGCAAACTTCTTACCAAATCCTTCTTCATTTTGGGATTTTTTTTCTAATGGTGATAATTATCCCAAATTATTCTCTTATAAGTAACTTCTCCTTGCTATAAATATTATCCCTTGAGTTATCCTCAAATATCCTCCAATACCATTCTTCAAATCTCCTTCAATGGCCTTCTTCAAATTTTTCATTGAGGCTTTTATAGCCTTCTCCTTCTTTCTCCTTTCAAGTATTCTTGAGGAATTATTCTCTTGGGCCTTCAAATTATGCAAATTATCTTATTCTCAAAAATTCAATGAGACATTTCATTGATCTCTCTAATTTTCAACTATGGAATTTTTGCAATGAGATATCTTTCTTAGATCTCTAAAATATGTTACTTCTAAAATCTACAATAGGACCTTTTATAGTCCTTCTATATCTTCAATATTCCAAATATAGAATTTCTTCAATGGTACCTCCTTTGGGTATTCTATTTGATATTATATGTGAAGTATTCAATATTCTATGGAGATCTCTTTCTTGAGTCTCCTCAATATTCGATATGCAAATCCTACAAATCTTGCAATGGGATATTTTCCTTAAGGCCTCCAAAATCTTCAATCTTCAACTTGTTGCTTCAAGTATTAGATTGATTCCAAAGAATATATTATTCCTATATTTTGTAATAATATTCTCAAATTTCTTTGAATATGCTCTTATCTACAACAAAGTATTAGAATATGATAATATAAATTTCTTTGAATCTAAAGAAAATGAACTTCACTAGTTAATTTTTCAATCTAGTGAAATCAATGATGAGTCCTATTCTTCACAAGTTTTTCTACAAATCTGTGTAAAGAATCTAAAAAATACAATTTTATAAATTCTAAAAATAATATTTCTTATCTCCCCTAAATATCTCTTGTGGCTCTCTCTATTTCCTATTAATCAACCTAGTGCTCTGATACCACTGTTAGATTTTGATGCTATAAACTTAAAGGAAATGCAACCACAAGTAATAAAATAAGCATGAAATGTTATATCTATTATAATGACAATCTAATAAGCATGTAAATGGCATGAGAAACTTCTAAAATAACTCATGAAATAGTCATTAATGAAATCTCATAAACATTTGAACTTATTATAATATATGGAGATCTCAATGCTCCATTCTTCATACAAGTTCTACATTGTATCTACTATCTCTCTATGCTACTAATTCTCATTTCTTCTAAATATCACCCCTCTCTATTACTACTACTAAAGGCATATTTTATATTATATATATATATATATATATATATATATATATATATTGATATGAATATTGGCATTCCATATTCCTATGACTCTTCATATTTCTATCCTATAGACCCATGTACATGTGGACACCATGCACATTTACATCATTACACATTCTAATAATACTTGTGCATTTATTACAACACAAAGTAAATACTCAATATTTAATCTAAGATACTCTCGTAATCTAATGATGTACCCAAGATGGTACCTTAGCATGTACCAAATAATTTAATATGTTCCAATAAAAGGAACTTCAAGAAAGGACAAGCAAGTTGAAGGTTATGCAAACCATTAGATCTCACATATATGGTCAATAATTCATGATTTCTCAAATTAAGCCAAGAATGGCACCAAGGCTTGCAAACTATTGATTTTCAATCCAATATCCTGCATAGTCCTTTCGATCAAAAGGGCACCAACGAAGGAGGAGCTCCAACTAAAGCTAAAGCAAGATACATGGCAACAAGTTAAAAACCCATAAATGAAAAGAACTAGAACCCTAAGGAGAAGTCCTAAAATTGTTTGAATGAGGTTACATCTTGTCCAGAGAAACTTGGTAGTCGTACATGCAAAAGAAGAGTAGGCAAGAGGGCATTAAAGGATGCATCCACCAATAGCCATAAAACTTGAATTTTATGGCCAAGCCTGTCATATTCAATAACATGGTAGTTGTGGCCACTTCCCATCGTACGTGTGATTATAACCTGCATGCCTACCCCAATTAGGGATTCCATATTAATTGTATCAATACAAAAACACATTTCAAAAGAACCATGATGGGGGAGTTATGGTGTAGCCATACCGATGGAACTATAGAGAGCCAATTCATACACATCGATTATTCGAAGGCCCTTTAGCTTTCCATATCTATGGCCCTAGATCCAAACACCTCAAACTATTGTCATGCTAGTTATATAAGGATTTCCTAGCTGTAGGAACAAAAGTTATCCATAAACCTTCTGCACAAAACATCAAATTGAAGGTATAATCCTATCAACTTATAAATAGGCCAAATTTTACTATAAAAGCCATCAAAAGTTGTTTACTCATGCCCAACACCTGGCCTTGTGGAATATTCCTTTCATCCTTATTTCCTACTATAACAGGGGGAGCCCAAGTTTTTTATCATGCTTAGGTTACATAGAACCCTCTGGGCCTCATTATCTTGTAATCATTTCAACAGGTTAATGGAAGTCATGAATAATTTTTCTTTGTTCTCCTTTTCTTTATTTGTCTCAATTCTTGGTAGTGTGTTTTGCTTGGTTATGTTAACTAGCCATAGGTGACATTTTTCATGTTCAATTGCCACTTGTAGTAAAACATTAGGGGTTATTTTTTTAATTCTTTGGTGCATCACCTCCATAACTTAGGGCTTTACTTTTTTGTACATTAATTTTTTTTCATTGCAATTTCTTCTTTGGCTACACACACACCAACCTCATAAATGGATCAACAAGATATCATATAGAACCAATTGAAGATACTCACAAAGAATAAAATAAAGGAATATGGATAGAAGAAGTTGAAGAATTGGAAGAGCCTAAATATGGTTATGAAGTTAAAGCTTTTTAAACAGTAACAATAGGTTATAAACACCAACTAATTTCTTGATCACACTACTATAAGCAATGAAGGAAGATACAATTTCCAAAATCCAATAGAAGAAGATCCATATTGAAGATTGAAATCTTCAATACCCAAATAATGTAATACAGGGGTGTTAGAGTTAGGATATATTACATCATTTGGATCACATAAATGTACCACATTTGGTACATAGTTAGAGTAGGATATTACTTTAGGGGTAAATTATCTACTTACTTCAAGCAATGTAATAAATGCACAAGTATCAATGTGCAAGGTATCCACTTGTATAGCTAGGTAGAGTGTTTGCCAAGGAACCTATCTTCCTATAGAAAGAACCTCATAGATAGAGATAATATATCAAGTACATATCAAGAATATCAAGTGCATCTTAATATAGAGTAGTAGATAGTGCTAGAACTCTTGTACAGAGTACAATGTAGTTTTTTATCTTATATTTATGGAGTGACCATTACCTCAATACTGGATTGTATTTTTACCACTTTATGTTTATAGTATATTTCAGTCATATAGCAAAATCACTCTCTCTCATTTGTTCTACATCTTATCAGGACTTGTGTTAGATATCTCCTACTGCATATATTATCAAAATATAACGAAAGACTAGGACTCTGCATGGATATTTTCACAAGGTTGAAGAATAACCTATGAAGACTAGGATCCCTTGTCGGGGTGAACCAACCTAAAGATAGTTTATTATTGAAGGAATAGCCAACCCTAACATTAATATAAATATTTAGGGATAAAAATCCCTTGATATTGATATTGGATTTTTAAGTAATGCTAGAAAAAGCTATCTAAGATATTATTGAGTGAAAAATTGGTCTTTAGAAGTTGAGAAGCTTCCTACAATATATAGAGAATACTTTCATATTTCATTGCTTGAATATTGAGAGATTTTATTATACATCATTTTATTCAAATTATAGTAAAAAGGAGAACCATGAGAAGATATCCTATTGAAGATAGGAGATACATTAGAAGATGTCCCATTGAAGAGATAGGGGATCCATTAAAAGAGGCCCCATAGAAGAAAGTAGATAGAAATAGAAGACCCAAGAAAAGAGGTCTCATAGGAGAGAAAGGAGACCCATTGAAATAGGTCCCATATTCATCAAATAAAGTAGACCCATTGAAATAGGTCCCATAGCTACCAGAGATAGGAGATCTAAGAAAATAGGTCCCATATTAGGTAGAGATAGGAGACACAAGGAAAGAGTTCCCATTGCTAACAAATATAGGAGACCCACTAAAAGAGGCCCCATGGAAGTTAGAGACAAAGAGGAGACCTGAGATAAAAGGTCCCATAATTGGAAGAGACATGAGACCCAAGGAAGGAGGTCTCATAGAAGACATAGAAGTCAGAGATAAATAAGATACACTAGAAAAGAGGTCCTATTGACTATTAAATATTGGTTCTTAAAGAAAAGAGAACTTGAAAAATTCAAGACAACAAGATGTCTTGAGGACAACAAGATTTGAATATAGACCAAGCAACATTTAAAAGGCAAGTATCTTGCCAAAGTTTGAATGATATAGTAGACATCAAAGGACAACAAGTTTGTGAAGACTAGCAATGAGGAGAAATAGAGATAGAATATCTCTATGCTTGTATAGATTCAGCTAAAAAGGAAGCTATGCTAGAAGTAGAGTAGTAATGAAGGCATCATCAAGAAAGCAAGGTTGAAATATAAGTATTAAAGGTAAGTCTAAAGTGTAGTAGAAGAAATAAATATTATATATTTGTTATTGCAAGTGATTAAGGTATAATAAGGGTCTTGAAATCTTATGCACCATAATATAAAATCTAGACATCTACACCTACATATTAAAGAAAAAAAGAAGTTAGAACAAATATCATTGATATTAAGGGTTTTATGGAAATCATGTTATAAAAAATGTAGTGCAAATAGAAGGATAGAAATGTGAAGAAGTTCCATCTTTAGATTTGAATGCAAAGAATTTCTATGTTCCAAAAATATTTTTATTATAGTATAAATAAAATTGATAACGAGTATTCAAGTGCACCACTTTGAGTTAACCGAACACAGGTCCATTGTACAACACTAATGACAAACAATAAGGTACCATTATAAAGTAGAAAAATTTCCAAGGAGTGTAATAGCACCCACAATACAAGCACCCATAGGATACCAACATCATCAAGGATACCAATACCACCATGGAGGCAAATGTCACCAAATATACAGTGCCACCTAGGTGACCAATGCCATCAAGATGACCAATGCCACCATGTATATAGATGTCATCAAGGAGACTAGCATCATCGAGGAGACAAGCACCACCGAGAATACCAAGCACTACCAAGTATTTCTAGCGCTATAGAGAATTACAAGTGACACTAAGCAACATAAGCACCATAAGGAGAACAAGTTTCAAGTTGAGATAAATTATTTGCATTACCATTTTTGAGTTGAAACACTTGCACCATATGCAAAAAAGGGAGACAAGGTGAAACACCATATCAAATAAAGGACAAATGTTAAGCATGAAAGGTAAAGAAAATTTTATTTTAGAAATTTTAAGTAGTTAGGAGTGAAATAGAATGTTTCACTCATTGAGAAATTGAAGCACAAACAAATGTTTCACTCACCAAGGTATTGGAGCATTATCAAGCACTAACCTAAATCGCCATGCATTTTGTCAAATTGCCACATTGAAATAAGGAAGGTGAATGGAAAAATATTAAAGTATTTCATGGAATATTACACGTATATATTCATGCAAGGAATCCCCACTTACTCTCACATGTTCAAAGACAAGATAACCTAAGCCAATTGCTTACCAAATCGTTGCGCCAAAAATTGTTTGAAATAATGCACCATTAAGGAGGTACATTTGAGTTTAATTTTTAATATTTGATTATTGCTAAGGTTGAGGAGAGATAAGGTGATTATAATATTAATTATTGAATTATTCTAAAATTTCATTAGATTAAAAGAGAGATAAGAAGTTTAATAGGATACATAATACATTAGTTATTTTAATTACATCTTTAAGCTTTGGAAGTGATAAGCAGACATTTAATTTGAAGCTTGTGGGTGAGATTTTGCACTTCTTCACCCACTCTTATTTTTTTTTAATATGATGCCTCCTAGAATCGGCAAAATATTGTAACATAAAAGGTTGGATGAAAGATAAAGGTTGATGGGAAACAACTAGCAGTAGGTGGGTGAAAAGTAGGAGTAGGGCGAAAAGTAGGTTGGGTAAACCCTTAAGAGCTACTATATGAAAAAATCATCCTAAAGTCACACCTACTATATGGGTAGATATTTCTATAGGTTAGCTAGGCAGACATATTGCAAAACCCCACCCATTAGTTATACGGATAACTAAAGAGTCAGATGGGTAAAATTTTGAAGGGCAGATCTTTGGGGAGGTCAGTTGGGCAGATCTCATACAAACCCCCACCCTAGTCATAAATAGCATTACAAATAAAATTCAAACCTTTTCCTCCATGCTAGACCCACCATCCATCAAAGAAGCATCGAGATCTCCCATCTAGAGCTTTAATAGCTACAACTACCATGGTATGAAAGGACAATAGGCAAAAAGGCAGTAATTCAAATCACACATTTCCAAAGGTGACCCACCGACTATTTAAAGGGGTAATTTAGATGAAGATTAATGGCCTAAAAAAATGTTAGAATGATCAAATTCCTATATTGATGTAGATGCACCCAACCCCTTTTGGATAGTCGTCATAATCCCAAGGAGAAGAGTACCAGATAACCATAAATATACTTATGTAAGATCTTCCTGCCTAACATATTTAATATTTGTATTTTGAATTTATTGTAATATATCTATAAATAGTGGAATGCTAGTCATTTCCAAGGGTGGCTCTGCAGCTATTACAATTCACATGTAAATTTTTCACTGCCTTGTAAATACAAGATCACACTGTTTGATCTCTGACTATGTCTTCTCATCTTTGCATTAAATGTGAATATCTATTTTTTCCTTTGCTATTTGAGTGATCTCATTTAATTTTAAAATATATATTTTGTGGGGTTTTCTTAGTAGTTCTAGAATTCACATTTATAGTCTATAATGGGGGGTTTATTTCTACTTGGTCGGCTAGACGGGAGCACTCTAATTCTACATTCTAGATTTCATGCACTTGTCCATTGGTTCTATATTTTGCCTCTCACCCATTATTCTATAGTTATATGTGAGGATGTCGTCGACTAATTTTTTAGGTGTTGGGCTTGTGTTTCCACCCACGGTGAGGAACCTACATGTGTCTTATTGTGGTTGTATCACATCCTTGTGAGTTTTGGCTATGACCTTTATTTTATTTCTTTTTCTCTTATCCTTTGCAGTATAGGTAGCTAGGACCTATGTATGGAACCAACCTACTATAGAGATCGACCACCTAACCGTAACCCTATTGAACACTGTGGTAGCTATTCGATGTTGGCATTGGTCCGTGCTATAGTGTTGGATCATTGACCAACAAAGATTTATAAAGTTATTTAATATTTGAAAACATTATTGCTTTATTATTATTTTAAATTTAAGGCATATGGAATTTTTAGCAATTATTTAATTATGGAGGGATAAGAAAGTCTACATCAAACCTCAAAATATTAAAATTTTAAATATTCTTATTTTTCCAGTTTCTAACTAATCAGGGAGGTATAAGCAATTCAACATCAAATATTTTTGAAAATTATTATTCAAAACATAGGGATATATAAAGTAGACTACATAAAATGTTATTCATGGATGAAATTTTTTAAGAATTCATATAATGAAGATAGCAAAAATATATTACATGCACTTAGTTTTTACTCTTAAAACTTAAAAAATGGCTTTGATAGAGACAAAAAAATGTTTGACGTTTTAAAAGAAAAGTTGAATTTGTTTTTTAAATAAGCAAAATAAGGAAATTACACAAATCTTATAAGCTATCTTCATGAGAAAAAGTTTAGGACATGGTGGGATTCTCAAAACACCATTATACTTTAGAATGTTTAATTATGTATCTTTCATTAATTAGTTTTGATATTTTCCAAGGGAAGATACAAGCTTAAATAAATGATACATATGATAGTCTCAAATAATAATCATTGAATTCAAGGTCATATTATTTTAATGATTTACCAACTCAATGCTTAGAAGGTCTACCATCAAATATATCACAAATTAAATTGAGAAAAAAAAAGAAAAGAAGAAAGATGAAGAGAATATAAAGAACAATAGGAAACCTGAATTCAAAGACAATATCAAGCAAGGAGAAGAAGAATATTAAAAGGTTTAGAAAAAAAAGAATAGGGGAAGCACAAGTCCCAAGAACACATGAAAGATGAATATTGTATTGAAGACTAAAGTCTCCAATAACAAAATAATGTAATATAGGAGGATGTTGGAGAATATTACATTATTTGGTACATGTCAATGTACCATCTTGGTATATTATTAGGTTAGGTGTGTGTCTTATATTAGAGTGTGAGTTGATATTTCATGTAATTTAATAA